>CM043873.1:5000000-7500000 GCA_023846275.1 Vanilla planifolia | reverse complement strand
GTCTTAATGCTATCTAAAATTGTTGAAAGAGAGGAAGGTAAGTCCACATTTATTGAGTCTATAATGTAATGCAATAGCAACGAAAAGAAAGAGAAGAGGACAAGAGCATGCTTCTCGAAGTCTTCATATGATTGAACAATGATGAAGGATGAGAAGTTGAGACTTTTTCTCTTGTTTCCTTCATGTGGGGAATTAGGAGAAAAAAGGGTTGAGAACATTTCTCTTTATCCTTTTCGACATTTGGGAAGCAACGAAGTCAAGGGTGAGTTAATCAAGCTTTCATATAATTGTGCACGAGTATACAAGTGATGTTGGGATATGTTGATGGACCTTGAGAGTGGGTCCAACCATGTTGATTTGGCAAGAAAATCTATATGAACGAACTCTTAGATGGAATTGCATAGATTGTGCATCAAGAGCTAACTTATTTTATAATATATCTTTATTGAGCTAATAATTTAACCTATAAATTTAATGATATTCACCTTTTATGGGTAGAATTTTTTTAGGTGGTCCCCACTCTAGGCCCGTGGGACCTTGATATTGTTTCCTGTCTAAAGCTAATAATCATTTGGTCAAATAATTTCTTTGATGCAATATAGACCCTTCCCATTTTAAGGCTAGCTTATCAAACCCTTCTTGTATCTTGAAACCTAACATTTATTGAGAATGAGGTCTCCAACATTGAGTGTGCGTATTTTGACATGTTTGTTGAAGTACTTTTCTATGCTTTGTTTTTTGTTTAGCTGCCTTAAGTGTGCTTGAAGGCATTTCCCTTCAAGCAGATCTAGCTTAAGTTTCTTGAATTCTTCATTTGCTTGCTAGGCATTGACCATGTCTTGATATTCTCGTAGTGTTTGGACTCAGGGGGGTGGACTGGTTGATTTCCACTATGAGCTATTATAAATCAAAGAGTATAAGGACTCTCTTGTGGTAATAGGAGTGGTTTGATATGCCCATAGCACATTGAAAAGCTCGTCAACCGAAGCCCCTTTTTGTTTTAGATGCAAGGCTTTAGAATCTTTAACATGCTCTTGTTTGTTGCCTTAGCTTGGTCATTTGTTCAATGATGGGCTATGGAGGCATAGTTCAGGTAATAATCATATCTCTTGCAAAAGTTTTAGAGTACCTTGACTTAGAACATGGTATCATTGTCAGCGACTATAACTGAAGGAATTTCAAATCAACTGAATATATCTTCCTATAGGAAATTATGAACTTTTGTTGTTGTCTAGCTGACAAGAGGCTTAGCTTCAATCTATTTGGAGTAGTCAACTACAACAAGAAATTTTTTCTCTTCTCTAAACATGGGGAAAGGTCTAAGGAAATCCATACTCCTTACAAAGAAAGGTCAAGAAATATGAATGACTTTCATTGGGATTACTGGTTATTGAGAAAGAGGAGCATGAAGTTGGAATCCTTTACATCTTCTAATAAACAATGTAGTATCTTTTTGCATAGTGAACCAGTAAAATCCTTCTCATAATTTGCATTGCTAAATTATAATTGGAGGTGTGATTGTTGTATTCTTCTAAATGTACCTCTTTTATGATATCTTTATCATCTGATGGGTAGACACACTTGAGTAAAGGCTAAAGCTAGGATTTTTGATAGAGTTGAAGTTTGTTTAAGGCATATTGTTGAGCTTATCATTTGGCTCTTCTTGCATCAGAGTTTTGATGAGAAAGAGCTCCCAAGACCAACAAGCAGGTCTCTCAAGGTTGAGGACTATTATCTCCATGGTCTCAATTGATGGCTTTTCAAGAGGGGGAAAATCTTCGTTGGGGTCTTCTTGTTTGGCTAATAGGTTTGCTTCTTAGTTTTGCTTGCAAAGGATTTGAGTAAGGTTAGTTATATAAAACTTTTGTAGTAGGGTTTGTATTATTGATTTATATGTATTGAGAATTGGGTCCCTAGTTTCAAAGGAGCCATTGACTTGGCTAACTAGTTGTAAATCGTTGAAAATCACTGTATTTTTTTACTTGAAATCTCAAAGCAAATTTCAATCTGGCTATTAAATTTTATATTGAGCTTGATTATTTGTGATTGGAAAGTTGATTCTAATCCTTCTCTTGAACTCAAACTCTTTCGAGATTAGTAGAACAAAGCCAATCTTGTATGAATCTTGTCTCGAGGTCTTGTCCAAAAATAGCTTCTAGGTGCTTGATGATAAAGTTCGGGCTTAGCTTTGAGGAAACTTCCATCGATAAACAAAAAATTAATAAGGTCTTGAGATTGAAGAGAAGATCAAGGTATGAAATTAATCTTGAATTTGTTGAGCGCAATGACCAATTTGTAATCTCCATGAAACTTCCATTGACGGGAAGATGTGCTTTAGAGGTTTGTCTATGACGACATTGATGGTGTAGGTAGAAATAAAAGTATTGTTGTAGTTGTTAGGCAAACATGATGGGAGTTAGTATCATTCTTTTTGGAGAATATCTCGTTTCTGCATCTTTTAGTGTATGAGAGATGTTTATCTTCTCGGATTAATACAGAGTTGACAGTAGAGCTTGAAGCTATTAAGTAGATGAACAATCATTCTCCAAGCACTAGGTTATTCAAAATAATGGGTGAGTTAGACAAGTTTTGAGCTCCTGAAAGGCCTTTTCGTAATCTTCTATCCATATTAATCTAGCCTTGTTACGAAGAAGTTTAAAAAATGTTTGACCTTTTTCTCTTGACTTGGAAATGAAATGGCTAGTTCTAATGATGCATCTAGTGAAGCATTGAACGTCCTTTGGAGTCTTCGGAGAAAGCATGTGTAAGATATTTTTTTCACTTTGTTGGGATTTGGTTGGTTTCCTTAATTTGATACCATATAGATAAGAAATTTTCCTTAGGATGTACTGAAAGGCCATTATAAATGTATCGAACTTGAGATTGAATTTTTGATAGGCCTTGAAAGCTTCTCTTAAGTCTTGTAGATGTGCCTTAAAGGAAGCATTTTTTATTAAGAGCTCATTCACATAAGTCTTGAGGTTCCTGTTTTTCATGTCAATCATCTTTTGATAAGTTGTCTTAGCATTCTTTAGTCTGAAGGGCATGACTTTATAATAAAAGGTCTCGAAGTCAGTAATGAATATAGTTTTCTCTTCATCTTCTTTGGCCATTTTAATTTGATAGCACACTTAGAATGCATTTAGAAAGTTGAAACATGTGAAACCAATGGCCAAATGCATGAGGTTGTTAATTCAAGTCAAAGAGTATGAATCCTTTGGGTTGGCCCAATTGAGATTGATAATGCACATATGTTACTTTCTATTTTTTTTTCTTTACGAGTACTATGTTTTCCAGCCATTTAGGATAGCATATAGGTTAAATAAAATTGGCTTCATGGAGTTTAGATACTTCTTCTTTGATTGTTTTTTCTTCTCGAACCTAAATACACATTTGTTTTTGCTTGACGATTGGCATTTTCAAATCTGTATGGAGTGGGGTTTATTCCCTACTTGTTTGAGGCTCCCATGCAAAAATGTCAAGATATTTGGTCAAAAGTTTAAGGGTGACCTTTTCTTTTTCATCTTAATTGGTAAAAATATTTGAAAGCTTGGTTGGGTTAAAAGGATTGAATGGAGAGGAGAGGAGGGACAGGGTTAACAATTTTTCCATCTGGAAATTCAATAGTTGACTTAGCTATTGTTTTCATAGTGTTTAAGTAGCAACTCTTTGATTATAGAAGGTTCATTTGGACTTGGACCACCCTTGATGTGGTATTGAATTTTATGCAAAGGTGTGGTGTTAAGTCGTCATTTTAAACGTGTTAATTGTCGGTCTCTAAAGGATATGTTGTAGATAAAAGGAACGATGACGATGATAAAGTCAATCATATGTATAGCTGAGCCAAAAAAATTATCCATTTTAATGGTAGTGTGATGGTTCTTTCTGGCTTTAGAGATCTCCAGAGATTCCTATAATTGAACCTGTAATCAAGAAGATAAGGTTTCAACTGATACCAATTTTGTCGAAAACATTAAGGAAAAGGATATTAGTTGAACATCCAGTGTCAATAAGCATGTGACAAACTTCAACATTGGCAATTATCTTTGAGTTTATTATAATATTGGCATATGGTTTGCCAAGAGTAGAATATATTTGGGTCCAAGGATATTTGAATTGTTTCTTTTGTCAATTTGTCACATTAGCTATTATGGTTTGCTTAAGGGATTTTATGGTGGAGTTCTTAGAGTGGGAGTGCCTTCATCGTGTGACAACATAGACGATTTTGACGAGGCCTTGCCTTTGTACTTTAGTGCTAGTAAACAGTTTAGTCATCCTTTTTGGTTTGAGAACTATGATAGCACTTGGCTTTACAAGTTCGTTAGTTGTAGAATTTGATTCAAAAATTTTTACTTGGTATTTTTGGAGGTAGCTGTTATTCAATAGTCTCTTGATTAAGGCTTTTACGGCTCTGTATTTAGAAGTTGTGTGACCATGGTCGTCATGATATTTATAACATTTTGTCGTGTCTTGATTATCCCTCGAGAGTGACCTTGGCTTCTAATATAAGTTATCTTTTTTAATGGCTGTTAAAATATTTTTGAGTGGCTCTCTCAATGGAATACTGAAATATTGAGCTTGGTATTCTTGAGTGTGAAGGTCTTAAGAAGTCCTTTGGGCATAATCTTTGTTGTCCTTTGCCTTTGAGGCCCTTGATTGAGAGGTCTTAGAGGCCACGACGCTTTGCCTTTCCATCTACTAGATAGGGACAAAGAAAACTTTTTATTGATAAAACAAATGACTCTATTGAAGATTTCTTGTAAAGATCTCAGTGGTCATCTGATCAATTGTTTTGGAAGTCTCATGACTAAAGAGACCTGATTAGGATTACTTGAGTAAGTCAGGGGTCCTTTTGATCTCCTTTTTTAAGGATTTTCTTGAAGAATTTGAGAAAGGCTTAAAGTGGTTTATATTGTTGCTGGTTTAGGTTAAGAAGGGACTTAGAAAACTTTTTTAGGCTTAATGCAATGGACAAAAGTGATAGGAATAATCACTTGAGTTGATTAAATGAAGACATTGATACATGGGGTAGTTTCTATAATGATTCTGAGGCTGCATCTTTCAGGTAAATAGAGAAAACTTTGCATCTGATAGTCTTAATCATGACATGCAAGAGGTAACTGTCTCAAATTATTTAAGAAAACGTAAGGATATGAATTATCATAATAAAAAGTGGAGTTATGTAGTTGAAATTTAAGAGACGGGTGTTGAAAGGATCTCTTTTGTGAAAGGATAAACTTCCTCGACAATGTGCGGTTTATACCCGTATTACCAAAATAAATGAGGCTCCTCATTAAGGCAACAAGAATATTCTTGAGGTTTATCAAAACTAGCTGTTGATGGCGCTTTGAGATCAAATTGAGGATAAAAGGGAGTTTCAGTTGGGTGACCGCCTTGTTGTATAAAACATTGAGGGGGTTATGAGGATGTTGTTGTGAGTGTGCATTGAGAGATTTTTTGAAGTAGATGTGATATAATGAGGTTCAAGTGTAATAAGGAGAGCCTCAAGTGGCTTTTTGTTGGAAGGATAAGTGTTGAAAGGACAAGTGTTTGACATGTTTTCATTTGGTAAAGTAGTCAAGGTTATTCTGATTTGCTCTTCTATGAGCATGGAGAGTGTGGAGAGAAATTTTGTGAAGTATTCTATTTATTGCTAAAACAAATAAAATAGATTATTAGCAAATGAGGGAGTAGGTTCTAAAATTTGTGAGGTTGGAACATTTGCTGCCTCTTGGTCCTGACTGTCAAATGCTTTTTTTTTCGAAAATGAGAGCAGCTTTGTCTTGATTTTTCATTTCAACTTGTTTATTTCTTCTCACAGATGGTGCCAAAAAATTGATGATGCTAAGAAAGAAGGATTTTTGGGAAATGAAACAAAAGCTCACTTAGGACAAAGGCGGGGAAGTTGATTTTGTAGTTGATGGTTTATCATCAAGCTCTTGTCCGAACTCTCTAAGTGACTTTTGTGGAAGCAAAATCGGGAAAGAATAGCAAATCATAATAAGCTTTGTTGTAGGCATAGATTGGACGCTTAGGCATGTTATGGAGTGGAGAGGCTCAATTTGGTGAGGTTTTGCTTGAAAGTGCTTGGCTTAGAATAGTTTGACGCAAACGACATTGTTTGACATTATTTGGGCGCTTTGGCATGGTTCAGTGGCAGCCGTGCATCGAATGTGCTCTGCTTGAGCTTTGGGGGATGGTCTCTTATAGGCTTGCCCAATGAATGATGTCAAATCCCTATTGGACTCCTTTTATTCTCGTATGAAAGGGTTCGCTGACTAGGTGCATCCAATGGGTATCGTGATATCTTTTTGGCATTTTTTTCTTCTTCAGAGGGCTTGGTGATTCATTGATTTCCACTTATATGTTATTGTCTCTTGGTGATACATTGATTTTCATTTATATGTTATTTTTTTGTTTTGATTTTCTATTACCATGTTTCTTTGTCTAAAATTGTTTTAAGTTCTTTTTTACCCTCAATGGACAATATTAGCATTTGAGAATTGAAATTTTCTCTTATCCTATTTTGATAAAATGTGGAAGTTAATGTCCATGTTTATATAACAAGCATTTATCAGTAAAGTTGTATGTCAAGTAAGATCGCATGAAAATCTTAAATCACTCCTAGTTTCTTTGAGCATCATACTTAGACTGATGAATCTCATATACAAGACAAAAGGTCTAATAAAAGTTATCTTATTACTCATATCTGTCTTTCTTTAAAAGTTATCCATCACCTTTAATAGGAATGAATTAACTAGCAGGATGCCTGTAAAATAACAAAAAGCTAGTCACTGATAACTTCTCAAATGTCTAACAACTTGTACATGCCTAGCTTACAACTTAAAAAACCAAACAACATAAATTTTTTAAAGCAAATGGTGAATGAAACTCCAAATGGCCTTTAGGAAATTACATGGATATTGTTTGTATTTTCAAAGTACCATCAAACCGATCATCACCTTTGTACAGTGATTATTAAAAGATGCTAACTAAAATTATATGCTTCACTAAAATCCTGGTTCCTGATTTTTTGAGAACACACCACGTTTGACCTGGCTTATTTCATTTTAATGTTTGTTTGGTGATGTAGGTTTCTTATAGCTCTTAAAGTTTTTAAACTTGCAGGTTCCTCATAAATTGTCCACGTTTTTGGATGAGTTCATATGCATTACAACTGGCATGCAGGTTAGTTATGCAAGTAATAAACAACTTTTAACGTTGTATTCTGGCTTATTTAACTGCTGAATGTTGATGGCATAAGTCTTATTTTTGGAAGAGAATAGTACAGGAATCTTGTGTGAACCTTTCTTCTTTTTCCAACGTGCTGCTGTTGCACAAAGGCTGAACTTTTTCTTGATGTGTAAAACTGATGGCTCACAATGATTTTATTCGCATCAGAATTAGCTTTACTGTTAATTGCACAAGCTGAATTCTTGACCATAGAGATGTCACCATCTGCTGACCCAAAGTTTGATTTTAGCTTCAGTTAATTAAATATTTACCTTTTTTTTTAATAAGTTTTGGAGTTACCTTCTTATTTCAGGTTGTTTTATGAATCCAGGTTCTAAACATTCATATTAACTGCAACATGCGCTGCACTAGCTTGTGGTGTCATTTGTCTATTCTAGCTCATTTTCTCTCGGCATTGACCTTTTTCTTCCTGTTGCTATAGTTTTCCATGAGTACATTTTGTTGGGGAATCTTATGCTTTCCATGGACATGTTAATGGAGGAGGGATTGTTTTGATGGCATTTACAAAAGCAAGACAAAAATCAATCCAGTGAAATTTCTCTTTTCTACTAATACCCTGGCTTTGCACTTCCCTTATTCTTCTTTGTTTTGGCAATTTCCTATAGAAGGGAATGTGATATAGTTACATTGCATCAAACATGCTGTGTGGTCTGTCCAATTTAAATCTTGACGCCAACCAGTCTATTCTTATGTTTAGCAAGAGCTTTCTGGCAAAATATCAAATTTTGGTAATAATTTTCATCAGATGTGTTTATGATATATTATATTTCCTAGAAAAGGTTTACCCTTATATATTTGTATTTCTATTCTTTGGTGACTTATGCTTGTTTAAGCTGTTTTGTGCCGTTTGAAATAAAATTATTACTAGATTGATAAAGAAGGTCAAACTAATCAATGGTTGTACTGCTCATGATTTGGATGATAATATGATACTGATAAGCAATATCACTCTTTTTGGAGGATTTCTAGATCAACATTGTCGAGTTTCATTGTAATCAGACTTGTTTGGTATGCCAAAATGAAACAAGTAGAGAGGAAATTGTATATTTTTTAAAATTGATTTAAACAGTTTGTAAGGTGATACTTAGAGAGAAATTTACATGATACTATTGATGGGTTGCTTCGTCAATAAGAGAAAATACTGAGATAACTACAAATTTATTCCCTAATAGCACTGCAATGATAATTTTGGGGTCGAACGAAAATTAGGGACCAGTGTTCATGGTAGGGTGACATGCATCATTCTTTGCAAACTATAATTGAAGTCACACCAATCATTGCAAAACTACTTAGGTTTTACATTACCACAAAACAGACTATACTTTTATTTGAGTTGAAAGGACTAATTGTTTTATCATTTTATAGTGTTGTACGGGAGATGAAATTGGTTGAAACCACTAAATACCGAAATCTGAAACTGCTAAAATTGGACTGAACTGAATGCCTTGGTGAACCTGAACCACCTGGGGTGGTTCACATGAACCATGGTGAGGTCCTTGGACTTCTCGAGGCAATTCCTGGATGGCTTAGGGTAGTTTTGGTTAGAGTATGTGGTGGTCAGAGCTCCCATATTACCCTTGAATAATACATAAACACCTACAATGTGGTGCATATTCAAACCTTTGATAAACATAATACACTTGGTCTGCATTGATGTGGAACAAACACTTGCAAATGTAAAAATATTATTAAAGACCTTAAAAAATATAGCGTTGTCTAAAATTCTTGGGAATATACTAATTGATTGGAAATGACTTTGGAATGTTATAAAAATTTCTAGGAGGTCATGAACTAGCTAAAATGCTATCATTTTGTTGAACTCCAAACCTTGAATTAAGTGGTTCGATGTAGCTATCATGGTCAACCCTAGGAGCTCCTAAAAAATAATCACTAAAAATATGCCAAAGAGATGAAATTTTCATGGTGCAGAATTAAATGCTTTGCTAAAAATTCTTGTTGTATTGAGAATGAAGTTTTCATTCTATATATGTTAGATCATTAAATAGTAAAGGCATTCATATCAAAAATACAAAACATAACTTTACAGCAGCTTGATATTTTTGTCTTAGTCTAGATAAGTGTTAACAACTGAATTGTCTATTGTACATCAATTTTTAAACCCCCCAATATCATTTATCATCAGAGTGCATAAGTGCACAAGTGCTCAAGGGATAAATGCAGAATTGATCCTTTAGGCAATCATAAATATGTGGTTCTCCTTATCATCCATGAGATCTAATGGGAGGACTCTATTTGGTGTCATAACCAATGAATGGAGAAAAGCTGTTGTATGGGTATGTCTTAGAAACTAATGGTGTGCAATACTATAAGTACAAGTTGGTTTTTAGTAAAAAATAAAAAATAAAAAAATAATGATAGTTTACTTATAAGGATTCTGTCTTGAGATAAGATAGTAGGTACACAAGTTCAAAACAATCAAAAGAGTGAAAGTGTAGAGACATAGGATTAGAAGAAACAAATGGTTAAGTAGGCTTTTGTAGTTGCTTAGGAAATTAGAGATAGAATAGGCTTGTGTGTAGGCTTTAGATATGGAGGTAAGATAGGATCTTATAGAGGCTTTGGTAGCACAGTTAGTGGCTCAATAGATACAATGGAAGGAAAATCATACATTGGCTCAATGTGGTTGGCATCGAGTACATTCTCATCTCAAGAAAGAGTGAAGGAACTATATGGAATCCAAATACTCGTCTATATTTCTCACTTCATATGCCTTTTTATGAGGATCAAAAGAATGTTGAACAACATAGAACCAAATGTAATCTAATATAATGTTACAAATAGATATAAGAATAACATTGCAATGAAAACTACTATTTAATTATTTAGTATAAAAGGTGTGATGCATCGTTACATGACCAAAAGAATAGAACCATCATCAAAGGTAATTATGTATGGCTCAATGTTGCCATAGATTGGTAAGTTCAGGTTTATGATAATTTGTAAGGAAACAAAGTTGGCTAGTCTTTTACGACTAATAATGACCATTTGTGGTATGTTATAGCAAGTCAAATGCATGGTGGTAAATAGTTCAGTAGGATTACATCTAACACGTGATAGTTCACTATGAAAGAGATATAGTATAAAACTAACATGATCATCTAGTTTTGTAGACCTATCCATAGCATGAATATAGCCTAAGAATTCCTGTAATTGGAAGCTTATCTAAGAATGGTTCTTGGCTTAATGATTCTAAGATCTTAGTCGACAGTAAGGTTCTTCGTTATGATAAAGTAATAGACACGGTGATAGAAAGAGGATCTTAAACTTACAAAGCTAAATTATTATTAAACCGAAATTAAACTTGCAATAACAATAAGTATATCTTAGTCAATGTGTCAAAGTGGTGATATACCTTGAAGTCTAAAGAAATGCTGCTGATGTACTCCAAATGATTCCCACTTGCAGTAGAAAATATGAATGGATGAATGACAATAAGGTAAAACATCTAGCTCCTTTAATCAGCAAGAATATACATCCATCGCTGCCAATCTGAACGAGACAAGACACGGTTTTGTGTGGGACATTAAAACAACGATCTTCTCATAACCAAGATGAAGTTCAGCACATCCAAATCAATCTTCAAGCAATTGCATGTCAATCCTCCAGAAGAACACAGCAACCTCTAATGGATATGAATCATAGATTGAAATCTCACTAAAGGAGTAAAGTGTGGACAACATGAGCATGTTAAGAACTTAGATTGTTTGTAGTTTGGAGTCTACAAAGGTAACTGAAGGTTTGATAATAATTTGATGTGACACAGAGTAGGCAGGATGTGTCCCTCTGGCGATTTGTTGCCTCAGGGAAAACAACGGAATTACAGACTGCTAAAGATAACAATTTTGGTGAAATCCCAAAATGTGGAAAGATTTTCTTTGAGAAATTGTGAATTTTTTTACCATCAAAATAAAGGAATCTCTAAGAGTGCTAAATATAAAAGTCGTAAGAAAATGGATCAAGAATATTGTCCTATAATTTCCTAGCATTGCAAATTGATTTGGTTGGCCTAACAAACAAAAAGCTAGGCTTAGGTTAAGGACCATAGGTTCAAGGCAGCCTAACTGGGGTTTGAATTTGCAAACACTTGAAGCAAATTTAGAAGGGGCATTGGACATGAAATATGCGGGGAACTCATCAACCTTGGATCAACTACTCCAATGAAGCTGTCATTGTCAACCTTAGATACTTTAGATACACAATAATATACCACAAGTATATTATAGATAAATCAAAAATACAAAATACAGCATGACTTCGAAATAACCTAATGTGTTTATCAAATTCCAGATTGGTTCTAGCATCTGCATTGATTTTTTTGCAGCAATACATTTGTCTGGTGAAAGAAGTAACAAAAAGGATCATAAATTATATTCCAAGTTTACTTATTGGCAAGTCTTACTAGCTACTTGAATAGAAAGAAATATGAAATTTCAGCTTAGAAATCAACCAAACATCGAATTTAGTTAACATCAAAAAGTGAGTTGGCACCAAATTTCTATTTTATACTTCATTAATTAATTCTAGTACAATTGAACCGCTAGGTTCTTTATGATTTAATGATGACAAAATATGTGACAAAATTTATAGAAGTTCTTTGTTCCTGTTTAAATAATGTTTATGCAATCTATCGTCATTGGAGTATTTCTATTTCTTTTGGAATTGCTTGATTATATTGTGATCATATAGTTAGCTCCTTTTTCTATTTGCTTTAGTTGATCTTTAGTCCTGTTTATCCCTTGAAATCAGGCCATTATTCTTGCTGGATTACTAAAAGATGGTATATGTTCAGTTCAGGATGAGAGTGCAGGTAAGTGGCACAAGAAGCTTTTTTGAGAGTAACTTTCGTTTGGCAATATGTCTATGATCAGATTTGGGTTGTGCTTTGAAGCTCACAATGCTTTTAAAAAACTGTCTACGTCTGCTATTAACACTGTTGCTTGCTTATATGTTGTGGACATTTATATGTTTCATTTCCTTTGTCTTAACTGAAATTAGTTTGTTTTATTTGTTCATCTGTCTATTTCTTTTGTTTTCCCTCTTGTTTGGGTGGAGATGGTGAATTCTATGGATTCCAACATTTGTTTCATGTGAAATAATTATGATACTTGGCACACTACAGACACAATGGAATGTAGATATCATGAACACTAGATGTTGGATAACATGTTGAGAAACTCGTGCAAGCAATCCCCAATTTCCCAATCACTAGGTCATCATGGTTTTTGTTAATGATTTTCATTGGAGAGGTTGTCACCAATCTTTAGGATTCGAGCTTTTGTACTTTAACAAAATATTAAAATAAAAATGTAGTATAATTGTGTATAAGAATTTAAAGAATGTAATGTATGTTTAAAAAATGAGGATATAAATACAACCTTAAATATTTTAATAGCCTAATAAGCTTTATTCCATTAATATTTATGCCACTCAAACAAGTTAAGATGCTACTAGTAAGGAAGAAATTTAGAATGTTTTGAATTTAATATAAGGGGTTCTTATAAGATGAAAAGATTTTTATTGGAGGATATTTAAATGATTAATTAAGAAGGAAGCCAAGGAATTTCAAAATTTTATGATTTTTATGAGTTTAGAGTGATTAATAAAGAAGGTAAAACTAATTTAGAGTTCACCTTAGCAAAAATCTTATAATTGCTAATTGTTTAAAAAACAAGGAGAGCATTTGAATTCTAATAAGAGTCGATCCTTAGGAATGTAGGTATTATTTGTTTACGAGAAAAAACATCATTTAGATTACAGAAGTTGCAAGATCATCCAATGATAATGTTTGGTCACTTTTTTTGCAAAATAAAAAGCAATTTTTTGATTACTTGGCATTGGTTAATGGTTTAAACTATAAGTAAATTTATAAAATGGGAGTGAATAAAGCTTTGAAGAAGATAAAGCATTAAAAACAGCAAACTTAAAATGCTTCTTATAGTTCTGTTAAAATGTATAGGATTGGAAGACATTTCTTGGTTTAGGGATTAGGGAGTGAATAAAGCTTTGAAGAAGATAAAGCATTAAAAACAGCAAACTTAAAATCCTTCTTATAGTTCTGTTAAAATGTATAGGATTGGAATACATTTCTTGGTTTATTAAGTTATTTATTGTTATTTTGAAGTCTAAAAAGTTGTCAATTGGGTTGATGAAACTTACTTTGATGGTTATTTAGGTATATGATAGAGTATCAAATGAAATACTTTTGAAGATAATAGAATTGATTAGAGTTAGCATTAAATATTATTTCTCCAAAGAACAATGATTGGAAGGTGGTTGATGTCGTGGACATTAAAATTGTAAATGATGAGTTATTTCTATAAGCTTTTTAGTGAAGGTCTTGTTAAGATGATTAATTTAGTAGATCATAGTTCATAAAACTATAAAATTTTCTTTCTATTAGCAAATTTATAAAATGAAAGTGAGTGAAGCTTTGAAGAAGATAAAAAATTGAAAGTAGTGAACTTAAAACCCTTATATATGTGTGAAAATGTATAGGGGTGAAAGATATTATCTCTTGGTTTGCTAAATTATTTATTATTTTTTTGAAGTGTAAAAAGTTGTCAATTGAGTTGACGGAATGTACTTTGATAGTTATTTTAAGTATATGATAAGAGTTTTAAATGAAATACTTTTGAAGATTATAGAATTGATAAGAACTAGCATTAAATATTACTTCTCCAGAGGAAGATATTTGGAAAGTGATAGTTAATGTTAAGGACATTAAAATCCTAAAGGATGAGTTAT
This sequence comes from Vanilla planifolia, assembly GCA_023846275.1. Classification (NCBI taxonomy): domain Eukaryota; kingdom Viridiplantae; phylum Streptophyta; class Magnoliopsida; order Asparagales; family Orchidaceae; genus Vanilla; species Vanilla planifolia. The sequence continues at coordinate 7,485,981 of CM043873.1, read as the reverse complement.
TTCTATAAGCTTTTTTGTGAAAGTCATGTTAAGATGATTAATTTAGTAGATCATAGTTAAAAAAAACATCAATTTTTCTTTTTATAAGCAATTTTATAATATGGAAGTGAGTGAAACCTTGAAGGTAAAGTGTCAAAAGCAGTAGCGCCCTTCTTATAGATATGTGAAAATGTATGAGAGTGAAAGATATCTTTTTGTTTACTAAATTATTTATTATCATTTTGAAGTCTGAAATGCTGTTAAGTTGAGTTGTACTTTGATAGTTGTTTTAGGTATATGATAGAGTTTCAAATGAAATACTTTTTGAAGATAATAGAATTGATAAGAGTTACCATTAAATACTATTTCTGCGAAGAAGGATGTTTGGAAAGTGATAGTTGATGTTAAGGACATCAAATTTTTAAAGGTTGAGTTATTTCTATATTTTAGTGCAGGTGATGTTAAGATGATTAATTTAGCAAATTACAGCTTAAAAATAGAATTTTGTTTTATATGAAAAGCTATTAAATGATGAATGAAGCTTTAAAGAAGATAAAACATTAAAAATAGTAAGCTTAGAACCCTTCTTATAGATGTGTGAAAATGTATGAGTGAAGATCTCTTGGTTTGCTAATTATTTATTATTATTTTGAAGTCTAGAAAATTGACAATTGAGTTGATGAAATATATTTTGATAGCTATTGGAGGTATATGATAGAATTTCAAATGAAATACTTTTGAAGATAATAGATTTGATAAGATTTAGTATTAAATATTTTATCGAAGGGATTTATAATGGAGAAATAATATTTGCAGACCCTTGAGAATTTACTAAAGACTTTGTGCCCACCTTAAGTTCCAATCTTTTTGTATTGGTTATGGATGTTCTTATTGTCCAAATTCAAGTTAAAGTGTGGCAAATTTTGGTCTTTGGTGATGATGTTATACTTATTGATAAGACTAACGAAGGGGTTAAAACCAAGTTTGAATTATGCGAAACAACCTTGAAATTGAGGGGTTTTTATCGTGGTTTATCTAAAGGTTTTTATATGGAATGTCATTTTAGTTATGCTTGAAGTATAATTGAGACAGATTATAATTGGTGATTCTAAATATTGAAGAACGAGAGGCTTAATTGTCTTTGGTCTATATGCTTATCTTGGCACATGATTTTGTGCCTCTATTTCTCTCACAGAAAGGGCAAAAAGCTTCTAAAAAAATAGGAGAAGGTTGTCATTTATTTGACCTAATTTACACAATTAGTTGTCATATGTTTTATCATTATCCTTATTAAAAAATTAAGGATTTTACTCATTGTATTGGGCATGCTAGATACATTATCACATGTTATTACTCATGCTACTTATCGGGGGTGGTATTTGTAGGTTACATGAGCTCATCGGAGAGGGCCGCATTGACAATTGGTGTTAATTTTGCCTGCTTATTACAAAAGGTAGGTAGGGTGGATGCTTAGCGCCAGCCAAAGAGACAGACAAGCTACTCCAAAAGTGGCACCAACTACATTTGCTTATTAAGCAAGCGGGTGGCCACATACCCAAGTAAATGGTGCAATATGGCAGCACTTGATGGCATGTTTTACAAATGACTAGCATACACTCTGCCTTTCTTGACCTTTAACTGTTTTACCAGTTGTAGTTTTGAGAGCAATTAACTACTTTTCTCCATGTTACCTAGTCACCCTTTTCTTCCATGGTTGCTAGCCACCCTTCTCCCATACATTGGTCTGCCCCCTTCTCCTCGATGGTGACCAGCCACCAATTAATCCAATACATTATCTCCATCGATGGGGAGGACTCCAAACCTTGAAGAAATAAGGCCTAGACAAAATGATGGGTCATCCTCCAACTATTTTGGATTGTCATGTCCAAGCTTCCTGTGGAAATAAAGCGTCACAAATGTACTACCACAACATTTGGTATTGAACTCTAGGCAGCCAAAGAGATCCTTGTTGCAGCTCTAATGTTGTCCATTTGATATCTCATCTCCCTCCATTGTGATAAAATAGTACTTTGAGAAACCCAGTCTTGTCTTGAAATTTTTGAGACCTATATTAGAATTATGCTGTAATATCTATGAAATGATTGGTGGTCACTTATTTCCAGCAGAGTGATGGCATTTCACCTCCATCAAGTTCTCTTCCATTATGCAAGCTAGCTTCTATAACAATTTGCTGCCTCACCAACGTTTCATAACTCATTTTTATGTTTTGTGCTAATGGAATAATTTTCCCATATTTAATGGCTAGCCTTTGGATGATAGACAAATCATGACAGAACGCTAAATTGAGCAAAACTTCATGTCGGTATTTTGTGCTGGAGAGGTAGAGTAAGATAAATCAACATTTGGGTTCTTAGATTCATCTTCATTGCCACTTCCATTGGAAAATTTGTTAAGGGATATCTAAATGCTGTTGAATTTCTTTCAGATTGTTGATTTCATCTTCACAACTAGTTGGCAAAATTTCTCTGGGGTCATCTAAAGACCTCTAAAATTGTCTCTGATTGTTGATAATATCTCCAAATGCTGGATCTACCCAATCTAGGCATTGGAGGGACATTTGTAGGTTGTCACAATTTTGAACAATTTTGAATTTAGCAAAAATCTAGAGTAAGTTACAACATAAAATGCCATGATACTAGTAAATGAAAAAGGTTTATGCCATCAGAGCTAGCAAACACAATGAACATATGCGGAGGGGTATAAGTTCAAGAACATGAAATTTTTGAGTTATCTTAAACAAGGAAATATTGAATTCTCTTAAAAAGACCAAAAGCAACAAACTTTGGTTGAACAATTACTATACCAATTAGATATGGAAGAGACATTTGCAGGTCGTCACAATTTCGAACAATTTTGAATTTAGCAAAAATCTAGATTAAGTTACAACTTAAAATGCCATGATACTAGTAATGAAAAAGGTTTATGCCATCAGATCTAGCAAACACAATGAACATATGCGGAGGGGTATAAGTTCAAGAACATGGAATTTATGAGTTATCTTAAACAAGGAAATATTGAATCCTCTTAAAAGGACCAAAAGCAACAGACTTTGATTGAACAATTACTGTACCAATTAGATATGGAAGTTTTAGTTCAGAACTTCAAATTCATGAAGAGGTCAAAAGTTTTTTTTTTTTTACTTTGCCTTCTCAAGTCAAGACAAACCCACAAAATCAATAACATGTCAGTCAGGGCTAGTATGCAAATTGATTGGATTGAGACTTAAATTCCCAAGTCAAATAATTCCAGCTAAAATCCCAAAAAACTATAGCCCAAATCACGACTCAATTATTAGCAAACTCACATCAAACCAAACAAAGAAAAGCTCCATAAAAACTACGAATCAAGTTGTGACTTAACCCATTGACCCATATCAAACAGAATTGGGTGCAACTCTATGAAATTATTGATTGGATTGGGATTCAAATACTAACTCACATCAAACGAAAGTATGCAAAATTCCATTAAAATTTTACTTGGATTATGACTCATAGCCATTGCACATATAGATAGAACCTTATAAAGGTACTTTACTTTCTAGGGACTCAAATAGACAAACATGCACATAATCTCAAATATGATGAAAGTTCATGAAACTACCAATTGGTTTTGGACTCAAATGCCTACAAACTCTCCTCAAATCAAATAGGATAAAGTTCCAATATAGTGGCCACTCCAAGTTCAAGTATGGCTATCAATCCTAGAATTTAGATGGAATCCCATAAAATAGTCACACCTAAGTTTGGGTAAGACCTAAAAATTGGGATAATTTTCATCTTTATCCTAAAGATATAATACATAAGGCATCCCAATCAAATTCGTCAATCACTGTATCACACAAGATGTTTAAGAGAGTGACGAGCTCAATAGAATTGAAATTCAATATGCAAAAAATATGTTCTTTGATATTAGAGCCCTCATGGGGCGGTTTGAATTACATGTCATCTTATTAGCCTTCTAAACAAACAAAAAATATGCCAATATGACCATACTTATGTCTATGTCCTTCACCAACAATCTCAACTGACAAAGAAATGTTGTCACTTCTCAATTTTGTTATTGCCTATATCCTTGTCTACACAAGGCATCCTATAGGAAAGCCATGGTTTTCATTGAGCTGCTTAATGTTTTCAATTATGTTCCTTGACTCATTGATGTGGTTAAGATGTTAGAACCAATGGGATTTCAATTGAGGGTGTCAATATTCACCCAAAAATCTCCCCATGAATAATAAATTAAAAAATATAAAATTTATTAATCTAGGTCAACATGATGAAGCTTCTTCTTAGAAATCGTGAAACTATTATAGGCAACATCTCCTTGATTTAGAATACTTTCTTTAGAAGTTTAATTAATCATGGACTTGCATCCATGAAAAATAATGATCATGAGAAATTTGCTTAGGTAAAAAAACCATTTTGTCCTCAAAGTAGATCACATGATTCCAATTCATAAGCATTCCCATATGCCTTTTTAGGAAGACTCACAACTTAAAAATGAGATAGATTCCAATAATAGGATTCAAATAGGACAGATGAATTGGATTAGTAATTTTAATGATTGTATGGTCAAAGCATCTATTAATGATTATAGGCAAATGTTTTTTTAAATTGTAATGGGTTTTAGATTGTTATATTGTATTGTGAATTGCATACGTATTCAAACACAATAAGTTCCTAGATGATGATGCTAAGATAAATGAGTTGTTATACTTGAAAACAATTCAATTGCAAATGAGTGCAATTGAGAGAATTTTGATGTAGCACTGATAAAGATAAGCTTTAGGTAAATTAACCTAGATGGTTTGGACATATTAAATATTGGTGAGCTATTGAATTTTATCCTTTGCTTTGGAGAAGAAGACCAAAAAATACATGATAAGAGACTATTAATTATGTCCAGACATACTTGGATATTAAGTAAAAGCATCCAATTGATAGAACACAATGGTATTAAAAAATCCATGTAGCCACCCTTAATGAGATTAAGGCTCTTACTTGTTGCCATCATTGTCATTGTATTGTCATTTAATGAATTTAGTCATTGTTGTCCTATTACTCGATGAATTTATGCTGGCCATAATGTCTTGATATTCTGCTTTTTATTTTTATGGTGTTGTCATGTTAAATTTCAAACTGATTCTGTTATCTTGATAAATACTTTAGCTTTTGCATTTCTGATGCTACTACCTTAGAAATATGTATATATTTTTCCTTCGGATATAATTATGTATACATTCTGCTTGATATGATTTGCTAGTAAACAAATTGCTGTAGGCCTTGTGGTGTCTGTTGTGGACCCATTACCAGGAGAAACCATTATCGATTGTTGTGCAGCACCTGGTGGAAAGACTCTCTTTATGGCATCACGATTGAGAAGCCAAGGTAATGTTTAGGTTAGTTTCTGATTTATTTAGTGTTGGTTATTAAAAGTTTCAGATGATCCCTATTTAATGGTTGTTAATCTCATTCCTTATAGGAAAAGCTTTTTTGTTTCTTTTTTCATTGATTCTGTCATGTAAGCCTTGTTGCTTTTCAAATAGTTTAATTTATATCTTTCTGGAATTACTTATAAATGTACAATTTACTTAAAATCATTTGTGTGATACCGTCTTCTAATTTGGGTTGGTATATTCTTTGTTAGGTGTCTTGTTATGTTTATAGTGTATTAAATGAGAATATAATTTAATCATACTTTTTCTGATTACAAAAAGTTGATATTCTTGTCTAAAGGTGTAGTTTAGAAAGTCATTTTTTGTCCAAATGGATGATTGACAAGCATGTAGTTAGTGATATAACTTAAGAAACCATTACAAAGAAGTGCAAACTTCTAACAAAAGTGATGCAATACGCTTGATGATTACTTGATTAACTCTTGTATAAATATCAATACCATGGAAATCAATATTCTAAGTGATAAATCACTTAGACGGCATCTAAGAGTAGGTATTTTTTGAAATTTTATAAAATCATGCATATTCTTATGCTCGCCTAGTAAATGAGTTCAAATGCCACATTGCTCTTTAAATTTAGATGCATGCTTGGCAACATTTTAGTTTTATGATGTCTTTTGTGACCTCTTAGAGTTTACGTTATGGAGTAAATTTACTTGAAAATGAGAGTAATATATTGCCTTAGGATACCAAAACACAACCTTTTCCTTTAAACGAAAAAGGTCAAGAAGATTAAGAGAAGAAATGAATGAGTTGTGAGAGGTAAACAAGATTTGCAGAAGCAAGTGTAAATTAATAATGCCCATGATGAAAATGTGGGTGGTGGATAGCACTTCTTGCCTCAATACTTCAAGTGTCTAGAATCAACTAAGAGTAAATCTAGGCTGTATATTTAGGAATATGGTATGGAATGAACATGCATTTGCTTTATGGTATTGCATTTTTCTTAGTTAATAGTTACAACTAATTTGTGCTTATTCAGGTTCTTGCAACTTTTACAACTTCATTTATTGAATGAGTAGATGAACATGTTTGGCATCTTTGTGTTAAGAGATGGTTTAATTAATTGGTAGCTATGCAAATGCATGATCAAATGAAATGTTTGAAAACTTAATATGGTAGCATACCTTATTTTCCTCTTTTATACCATTGCTTTTGTACTTATTCCATTTTATCTCTTTATATGCTCTCCCGTTAAGTAATGAAACATAACTTTTTTTTCTCTCCTCCAATATGGTGTCAAAGATTGATCCCAATTACTTTTTGTGGTTCTAGTAGATGGTCTTCTCAACTTTTCTCTTTGAAATAAATCTCTTTTCAATTATTTGTACCATTATTAAACTCAATGATATCAACTTCTTTTATGATCTTGAGCATCTTATGGTCTTAAATCTCTAATTCTTAATCCCTTTTTTTGTTAGATCTCATGAAAAAATTCATCACTTGGATCCTTTGATGCTTAAATCAACAAACATCGCCAAATATACCAAATGGCAAGCCTTTGGTTATCTAGTTCTCACTTGGATGCTTAATAATCATGAACATAATATTGCAACCTTCATGTTTTAGGAAACTGTAAAAAGGATGTGAGACTTTTTTTTCATTCTACATACTAAGACAAGAAAATCTCTCATACATGCACTGTCAATTGTTTTGTCTTCTTTTTGCTATTGGGTTACAAATATGTTCAAGATTATTATAACAACTTGATAGGTAAGTGGAATGAATTTCTTTATTATCATACATTTAATAGAGATACTGCCATTTGTCAAAAACAAAATAAGTAATTTCTTGTGTTCAGGTTTTTCTTTGCTCTTAATCAATATCTCAAGTCACTCCAAGCTCAATTGATAATAGATTCTATTATAAATATCTGGATGACATATCATATGTTTTCATGGTGACTAAACTCCTTGGTTTGCCCTCTTCTAGTATTGATCATATTGTGCTTATCGAAAATACTGGAGTAAGAAATAGTAATGTTGTTGTGGTGGTCATTATAATAGACGAGTTCATGGTTATGACTACTTTCTATGTTATCAATACTATCAGAGAATTTATTATTATTACCTCCAATTTAACTATGACAAATAATTATGTTATGCTACCTATTGCTTCTTATGTAGTTTTTTCTTTTGGCTTTGTTATGGTTGCTCGCTTCGATATATCTTGGTTTTTAGATTTTGGTGCATCTTCTCACGTGATAAGTCATGTTCTTTATGTTCCCCTTTTACATTACAAACTCTCCTAACTATCATTGTTGTCGATGGATCTCTTTTTCCTAAATCTAGAGAAGGCTTTATCCATCACTTATCCTTAATGGCTTTAGATAATGTCTTATTTCTATAATCTTAGTTAATTTGTTAACTATCATCTAGTTTATGAAATCTTACAATTGCTATGCAAAATTCTATTGTTCTCATTATGTTTTGAAGGATCTTAGCAAAAAGATGATTGGTGGTTGTGTTATAAGAGGCTCCTGCTATCTCTCAAATTCTACATATATCATTCTTTCAAGCACCTTGTTTACTTACTAGTAGCATTTTCATCTTGGTCATCTTATTGTCTATAAGGATTTACTCATCTTCTCTTATCACTCTCTAAATTTGTCTTTGGTGCTTACAAGTATGATAAATACCATTGGGGGTTTCTCTTTGTATTTCAACCTTTTCTCATTATCCATTTAGATTTTTGAGGTCTTAATCGTGTCTAAACCTGCTTGGGATATCATTGTTTTATTTCTTTTATAAATAACCACTAGAGTTTTTTGGATATACTTATTAAAGTGTAATTCAATAATATTTGTTGTCTTAATACAATTTTATCAAGAAATAAAAATTTAAGCCTCCATTATTATTAATGCTCTTTTTTGATATTACATAACAATACATGCAATATGTCTCATAATAAAATAGTGTGGTTGAACTGCATCTCCTTTATTTTTCTTGTACTCATAATATTTCAGGTGAGTGTTTCTTGCCAATTATGGGGAGACATCATTCTCATAGGCTTTATTTAATAAATTAAGTGTAATTTATTATCTTAAATGCAGTTTCACTTCTTTCTTTTCTTTACCCAAACATGTCTCTTTTTCATCGTAACTTGAATTTTTGTTGTATATATTTTATTCATTACTCTCATTCTAGGCATGATAAATTTTCTCATGTTGTTAAATGTATTTTTTAGTTATTACCTAACTCAAAATGGGTATTTTTGTTCAAATCTCTCCACTAATGCATGGATGTTATCATGAAGCTTTCTTTTGCTATTCTACTATTCTTTCTTAGCAGATATTCTTAATAATATTCTGCTATCATCTCTTGCACCATCTTCATTGTAAGTTTATACTCAATTACATTGTCTATGTCACATTGATATAATTCTAACCAAGTTATCATCTAAAACCAAGCATTCTTATACTGCATCAAACTTATACATGTGAATTGACTTTCACAAAGGTAATGCTAAAGCACCTAACACTCACGACCAAAGAGTGCGAGGCTTTTTGCCAATGGTCCCAAAAAGGAGAATCATCGGACAAGGAGCGGCTCTTAGTAACTTTTTAAGTGGAGTACAAGGACGAATAAATCCCATATCAACTATAATAGAGCAAGTTTTGTCATAAGCATTGAAATTGTGAGACACATTTTGAGGGCAACTTGAGTTTGGATACCATGAGAATTCTAGGATTAATTATGCTAGAGGTGGAGTAGTTTTGGGATAGATGATTGTTGATGCGAAAATGGGATTTGAGGAATTTAAATAAAATCTTATGATGACAAAGATGAGGTTTGAACGGATGAAATTCCCAAATTTACTTCCGAGAAGATTGGAGCATACTTAGGGCGCCACAATGTGGCAAAGTTCTAATTGAAAGACTTTAAAATTTCAATAGTTTTGGGTATGTGGTTCTATTGAATGATATCTTGGTGATGTCTAATGCAATCTGGCTGACGATGCGACTGGATGTGGCGACTCGGCCAGGATTGGCGACAACTCAGTCGGGATTTCAACCACTCGGCTAGGATTGACGACAACTTGGCCGGGAGTGGCTGTGAATTGGTTGGATTTAGCCAAGTGCACACGATCATGCATGTGGGTACACCATTTTCCCGGGTGAGCTCTAGTCGACACGCGCTGGCTTGGTTGACTTTAGCGGGTGCGGGCCAGCTCGGGTATGTGCGGACTAGCACATAATGGATCATGTCTATGTGGGTCAGCTCGGGTAGGCACGGGTCGACATAGTGAAGTGTTTCGTGCTAAGGAAATCCCACAAGAGGGGGGGTGAATTGTGTATTTAAAAATTTTTATAACTTTCGAAATTAAAACTTAAAAGTTTTAAGCACGAATAAAGAAATTTGAACACAAAAGTTTTTAGGTGGTTCGACTCAAAACCGAGTCTACGTCCACCCCCAACCGGTGTTGGGAAAAATCCACTAAATGCACCAATTACAAGTGAGGTTTTTCGTACGGTTCACCTCAAACCTACTTGGGATTTTTACTACGGCTAAAATCTCAAACCTACTTGAGTTTTTCTCCGGGCTCAACTCAAACCCGGGGCTTTAGCATTACTGTCGGGATGCCCTTACCCCAAAACGAAAAATACAACGATTGGCAAAAAGAACTTAGGAGAAATAAGAGAAAAGGAAGGCACACACAATTGAAAAATTAGAAGGATAGAAATGAGAAAAATTGAATCATGAACCTCTAATTTCAAGCGCTTTATTGCAGTTTTCCTTTTGAGCTTGAAGGCACCATTTTTGCTTGTGATTGCTCGAATTTGAGATCTGAAATCTTTGAAAGAATTTAGCAAAGGTAAACTAAATAAATCTTTATTCTTCCCTATTTATAGAGCTTAAAATTGAGCTCAAAAACAAACCTTCAACGGCTCCTAAAAAACAACTAGCCGTTTGGGCAACGGACGGAAAGCAGCCACCGTCCGTCCCTGGCCCAAAATCGAACGGCGCTGATCAAATTTACGAAACAGCCGTTCGATTTTGATCTGGAGCGTTGGATCCGCGCGCTGAACGAACGGCGCAGATTAAACTCGCGAAACAGCCGTTCGATTTCAATGTCGCGCGTTGGATCTGGGCGGGCTTGATCTGCGCCTTTGGATCCTGCCGAAGTTATAAGGTGGGATTTTTAGTCCTACACTGCAGAACTAAAGTCGGCGCACCGCTTTATAAGGAATTTGCGCTGTTTAATTCTCGAGCCTCTGTGGGGCTGGCTCCCCCCTTCCTTGACCAGGATTTCATCACCTGGTCGGGTTGACTTGACCATGCACTGTTCATTGACCGTTGACCGTCGCTGTAGTTTGACCTAGCCGAGCTCCTCTCTGCGGGCTTTGGGCGGGCTTGGCTTAGCCAAGCACTGTTCATTTGACCGTTGACCACCGCTATAGTTTGACCTCGCCGTGCTCCTCTCGGCGGGCTTTGGGCGGTCTTGGCTCGCCCTTTTTGGGTCAACCAATTTTTTAATTTCTAAAAGACCTGGATGGGCTAATTGCGTGACGGGTCGGCCCGCCCAGTGCTACAGTGAATTTTCCCGAGACTTGAGCTGTTTTAAGGTTGATTGGAAGAATTTTTGTGCTAAAATTTTAAATATAAATGTACCAAAATAATTTTATATTATCATAGTATTATAAGTTTTCTAAATAACTATGAAAAGAGATTTATGAAAAATAATTCCTAAATAATTTTAAAAAATCAAATACCAATGTCTATACTTTTTGTCAATAAAGCTTGGCCCAAAAATCAAAATTCAATAATTATTAATTTTATAACATTTTTAAATATTAATACTACTAGTGTGCCTCATAATCTTAAAAATTGGACATCTCAATTTCAAGAAAATTAATAAAAACTCAAATATGAAAATTCTAGTACATGTCTCAAATTTCCTTGAAGTATGCCATGGTTTCAAGGTTCTTAGAGACCACTATTTTAGACATGTGAAATACATGGTTTGATTTAATTAAATATTAACAATTTTACTTAAAATCAAGCCTAATTAAAATATAAACATTTATGCTTGACTCATCAAACACAAGGGTGTAACACACATGTCAGCAGGTTTGATGTGATTCGTAGTAGGTTGGAGCAGGTCAATGCTACTAACGCTTGTCGGAGTAGGTCGGCGTTGTCGAAGTGTGACGAAGAAGGTCGGCATTGTCGATGCATATTGAAGCGGGTTAGCATGGATCAAAGAGAGTCCTTGGTTTAGCATCAAGGCAGCTTTGAGCCACTTCAGCATGGACCAGGGTAAGTCGGGCAGCACGAAGTCGGGATTGGGATACAGGAAGAAGAAACTTGGAGACGAAGGAATTTCATGGCAAAAGAGAGAAATTGACTAGGGCTTTTGGTGAAGTTGAGATCATGGACACGAGGATTCCGAACCTCATTTGGAGGTTGCTCATCCTGCAAAGGATCTCTGGCTATGAGGGATAAGGGCTTCAACCACATTGAAGGGGCTTTCCAAAGCTTTCTCTTCTCTTTTTTCTTCCTCTGTTTTTCTTTCTTCCCCTTTATCCCATGACATTCCAGACTACAGTCTTCATGAGACGGTCTGAGTGATGAAATCTTGACTCAACTGAATTAGACTAAAGGACTAGCAGATCTTATAGTGGTCTTGACGAATGGAGTCAAGACCATGTTGGATTCCTGCTTCCCTTTAACTCAGCTTGGGGGGCTTTTCTCTGGGAACCCGACAAAATGCGGTAGATCACCTCAATTATTTTTTTCCCTGGGATTTTTTCTTACTTCTTTAGTGACCAAGCAAGAAAGGACCCCTTCAATAAAGATAAAAGTTTATTAACCTGGGACAATGCCTCACCAAGAATACTAGGATGTTATAATATAATATCATGGCAGTACCCCTTCTCGTCTATTGTAGTTCTAGGATAAACAAAGGGGGAGCCGATGGGCTTGTAACACCTAGGACCGAGGAGGGCGGGGTGTGATTGTCGGGTATGTAATAGAGAGTGGAATCATTGAACAAGGAGCTACTCCTTACAAGCTTCTAAGTGGATGAGTGTAGGGATGCGTATGTCTCACATCGAGTATAAGAGAATGGATCTTGATTTTTATAAGTCATAAGCCTTAAAATGTGGTGCCTTTTGGGTGCAAACCAAACTTAGATCCTAAGAGAACTCCAATGTTAAGCATGCTGAAGTTAGAATCGAGGGTTTTTCTATTCATAGTGACTCGTAAGCTGTCATTGCAAGTTGGATTTCTTGATATTGTTATTGTAATTTCTCAATTTCTTGATAAGATATTGTCCTCACAGATTTGTTAACAATAAAATCATGACTAAAAAGCTAACTTAGGATTATTATTAAAAGCTCGCGAGTCACTACAAACATAAAAGCCCTCTATCCCTTCATTTGATAGCCGCCCAGAGGAGTCATGGTTGCAATGGATATTGCATGAAAGAATCAATGGTTTTTTTGTTAGTAGTGACCCGCGAGCTCGCAGTGTAGGTCGAATTCTTTGATACTATTATTGTAACATCCCAATCTTCCTAGTGAGGTATTGTCTCAATGAATTTGTTAATAATAAACTCAAGACAAAAGTTAATTTGGGAATAGAAAATCCTTCAATTCCCTCGTGTAGTAGCTTCTTAAAGGGATCATGGTTGTAACGGCCACATGAAGGAATTAGGTTTTCTTTTTGTAGTGACTCTTAAGCTCTTAATACATTTTGGATTCTTCGATACCATTATTGTAATATCTTAATCTTCCTAATGAAGTATTGTCCTTATAGATTTGCCAATAATAAGCTCATGACTTAAAAAACTTAGGATTATAATAACATCTCAACCTTCCTGGCTAGATATTGTCCCGTTTCAATTAGGCTTTGCCCTTATTTCGGAGTTTTTTTTTGCTTGGTTCATCGTTGAATGACATCAGACTAGAACAAGTACCTCTTTTGATACCATATTGCGACATCCAACTTTGTTGGTGAGATTTTTTCTCGAACCAAGTGGGTTTTGTTCTTATTTATGAGATCTCTTCTTGTTTGGTCGCCTATCACAAAATTATTCTAACTCTGGTATACTTAACATTGGAGTTCTCATGAGCTCTAAGTCTAGTTTGTCCTTAAAAAAACACTTTATCATTTTAAAATTTATAACTTATAAGACTTAGGATTTACCCTTCTATATCTGATGTGAGACATATTCTTCCCTGTACCCCTCCATCTAGAAGCCAGCCAAGAGCCTCTCTTTGTTCGATGATTCTCCTCTCTGAGAGATTTCCCGACGATCACTCACCCTCTTCAGTCCCAAGTGTTATGGTATTAGTCATGCTTTAGCTATCCTCTTCCTTTTGTTATTTTGTTGTGTTTTCATTATTTCTATACTAAGGATGTATCACTAAGCACTGTAAATTGAAATATATGATTAATATTGAAATGCAAGTACTTATGGATCGTTATCCATGGAATTTTGTCTCACTACCTGCTAGTGTCATTCATTCTTTGCAAATGGATCTTCACAATTATGTTTCACCTAGATGGAATTATTAAATGTTACAAAGCTCGTTTGGTGGCCAAAGACTATGCTTAAGTTCATGACATTACTTGCGAAAAAAAAAAAAAAAAAAAAAAAAAAAAAAAAGTTCATGACATTACTTGAAAACATTTCCCTATTGCCTCGCTTAATTCTGTTCGTTTTATTCTTTTTGTTGCCATTTACCAAGGGTTCCCCTTACTTCAAATAGATTAGTGATGTCTTTCTCTATGGAGACCTCCTTGATGTAATTTATTTAGAGTAACCTCTAGGGTATATTGCTCAATAGGAGACATAGAATTGTATGATTCAAAAGGCTATATATGGGTTAATACAAAGCCCTCTATCCTAGTTTAATAAACTTTGCAAGACCATTGTTAAATTGAAATAACAAAGTAGAATAAGTGATCATTTTATTTTCATTAGCAATTCCTCTAGAATGATGACCATTGTATTTTATATGGACAATATTCATCTCATTGGGAATGATATCTTTTGTATTGAGGAAATTAAACATTATCTTTAGAAGACATGTTACAAAAGATTTAGGCTAGACAAACTATTTTTTTTGGCTATAGATTTGCATATGGCAATGACATCTCTTTACCAAGGATTGTATGTCGTAAACCTTCTTGAGAAAATTGGGCTTCTTTGATACAAATTAGCTGATTTTCTTAGGAAAACTCATTAGAATTCTAGGAATGAACTGACATTGTCAGTCAAGCTCTTCACCACATTGTAGGGCTTTCACGCTACATCTAGCATCTTGAGTATCAAAAATTTTTAACAGAATGTTTATGAAGCTTCACATATTTTGGATGCGATTCTGTGTCCATGTTGTCCTTGGATGCTAAATGTATATCTCATTTCCCTTTATGAATTGTTCTATAGAGAGTGAAGCTCTTTTATGATGTATCAACAAGTTCCTGAGTTCTTGGTCCCATTGAGGCACTATTTGGTGCTCTACTAAGGGTCTAAATTTTATCTGGGCCACCCTATGCTGTTGGGTGGATGACACAACAGCTGCCTTTTCTAGTTTGGCAGCTGATGTTTGGATTATAGTATTACTCTTGTCGGTTTGACTTAACTATCCTAGGCGGTTTGGGAAAATTGCCTTGTGCGGTCTAGACTGCCACATGTGGTGGTCACATTTCATGACCATACGCAATGCAGTCCTCTTTACTCTCTTTTGGACCCTATTAAAGGCATGCCATGGTTGATCTTGGGGACTTTTGGCTCGATAAAACTTCATAAGATTAGATTCTTCTTTTGGTAGATCGTAGTGGTTTGGATTGTTGAAGCAAGCCAAGCAAGAAAAATAATTGTGGTGAGATGCTCATTATTTTGTGTGGGCCATCATAAGATGTGGAAGCTTGTAGCACTTCATTGTGATAGTACCCATTCTCCCCTACACTTCTTGTAAGATCCACATCACTTTACTCAATTCTCTTTCTATTTGTTAATGGTTCCATGGTACCACTTCACTTTGATAGTTATCACATTTATTATGGTTAGAATGTTAGACCATTTTTTTTTTTGCAAAATGATTCTTAGGATTCCTTCTCATACATACATTCTATTAAAATCATAATTCTTGAGATATAATTCATCTAGAATTGCACTTGAACATGAATATCATTAATATAAATCACTCTAGATTCATAACAAGTGTTTAGGTTGAAGAAAATCATGTTTAGATAATTGATCAGATTTACTGCATTAAGGTCATGCAATACAATGATTGTTATTGTTCGTGTACAATCTGCTTTATGGCTTATATTCCAAGCAACAGTTGAATCCATGCAGTTATTGTAAATGTACTATAATTTATTCATACAAATGCAATTATCTATTAAGATAAATCTGAGAAGAGTAAACATTGTCGTAAACTGAATCAGTTGTGTATGATTATGGATTGTATCCCAAGTTTAAGCCTTTTTATCTGTCGTACAAATTTGAAATTCTTGTCGTACTTGTACAATAGTTTTTCATCTTTCAGAATTGATAATGAACTACTTGCATTCGCATCAGACATGGACGTGTTTCTTCATTGTACTGGTATGACTTCTCACTTAATTTATAAATCGTGATTGGTTGTACATAGAATCGTTTATGTACAAGTCCAAGTTATGTTGTGTACTCACTTGACTTACTCAATGTACAATATGAAGTATTATATCGTGCATGTATGATTCATCTATTTTCATAAATAGTTAAAATGCCATTGTTGAAATATATTAAAGTATAATTGTATATGTACGATTCTGCCTATTTTTTGAGTCTGGATATTCTATACTCTCAAGTGAACATCAGCGTACTTGTACGATCGCACACACAAAAATCTCAAAAGCTTTGTACTTTGTGAAAAATTAATTGTACTTGTATGTTAATCTATTTGTAATTAAAATACATTAGTCGTACTGATGGTTAATGGAGGTGATTCTCTAGTCTTATGCTTATCATTCTTGTATGACTCTTGTATCGTAAAAATATGAACAAAAACCCATGATCATAATGGCTATTTTAAACCACTTTGGAAACTCCAATTAGCCATTACAAATTTCATATTCGACTTTGCGACTCTCATTAGTATAAATAGGAGTGTAATTTGAATGGAAAGGGCTAATGATTAAATTTGCAATATCATAAGACAAGAAGAAGCTCTCCATGATACTCTTCTATGACTAGATCTTTGCCTACACAGTGAAACACTTCTCAAGCCTAGTCTAACTCATTTTGTTTCAATTCACTTTGGTATTTCAGTCTAAATCTGCTTAGCATATTTAGCTTTGTGCCACTTTTGTTATTAAAAGATCAAGGTATGAATGTTATATAAATTCTTATTTACAAGTTTTGTACTCATTTTTGTTTAGCTTATGTAATTCTTTTGAGTTGTTTGTTGGCATTTCCTCTAAACATTTTATTTGTATTTAGTATATCTTTATCCTATGTGACAAAAGGGTAGATTAGTGGAAGCCTAGTCAAGTTGATCAAGGTCGGTTGTACATAGATTTATGTTAAATCGCCTAAAAATTGATTGTGTATTTTTTTAGTTCCTTTGTGATTCATTTTTTTTTTTCACTTTTTTCTTATCATTTAATAGGGGTGCTCTCACTAATAAAAAAGTTTTAAAAGATTTCAAAAGTTCAGGATTTAATTTTAAAATTATTAGATATTACACAATTCACCCTTGCCCCCTCACTTGGTACATAATCCTTATTAGATTAAACATATATTTTTTTGGTTAGACAAAATCTTGTATTATGGAGAAGTAAAAACAAAGTCATTAGATAAAGTAATGAACTTAAATATAAAGTAATGAGACATTTTGACTCATCAGATGATGCAGATAAAAAATCTTATTGAAGAATTTAGTTGTGTTATTATTCAATTAATGCTTCTCAAATGTGATAATTAGACAATTATCTATATTGCAAGTAATCTTATTTTTTTTTTTGAAAGAATTAAGTAAATGGGGGTTTATTATTATTTCATCAAAAATTTTGCATTATTAAAGGAGATTATTTGTTCTTCATGCATCTGATAAGGAGCAAATAATTGATATTCTTACAAAGGCTCTTGGATTACTTTGATTTTCTAATCTTTCAACTAGTTGGATCTTCATAATATATGTTGTAATTTAAGATGAAATGTTATTAAGAATATTAATGGATTAATAATATGATCTATAAAAATATTTTTAATAAAACTTTTAGAATATTATTTCATTATTCCATTATTACTATTTAATATCTCACTCTTTATTCTTTTTTTTTTTATAATTATTCGATTTTAACAGTTATAGACACTTTTCTTAGCTAATAAAACATAAATTTTTTCTTTCCAACCACTATATTTATTTTTTTTTTATTTTTTCATTCTATCTATGAATAAAAAAATGTCTTCTTGTTTCTAACAACTAATTTTCAAACTAAAATCAAGATAATTAAGAGAAATGGACATATTATTCAAAAGAATAAATAGCTAAAGAAACCAAAAGTCTTCCTCCAAATAGTATTATATTCCTATCAAAAGAAAAACTTAAATTGAAAAAAAAAACATAATTTATAAGCACAAATCATGACTAGAGGTAGGGAAAATGAAGAAAGTAATTACATTTGTTTTTTTTTTTTTCTATTAAAATAATTTTTTGCGAAAGAAGCATTTCATTTGTGATAAATGGTAGATTCCTCAGGTTTAAACATTGAACTCCTCACGTCTCAAATGAAATCAAACTAAGTCAGTTGTTGCTACCAAATCATACTATATTCTTAATAGTGGAATAGCTCAATGTAATAAATTCCTTTGCTATGATTTGTTAGACTAAAATAGCAGTGAAACATTTTTTTAAAATCTAAATCCAATGGCATGATTTACTAGTGTGATAATTTGAACCAAAAACAATAGGACCTTTTAATGCTTATCAAAAGAACAAACATAAGTTGAACATCAAAATTAATAACAAGAATAGAGGAAAAGAAATTTCTTATTTTATATCAGATTTTGTTTGCTTTAAAATAGCAGTCAGGTGGGACTGATTAGCTTTTAAAAGGCTTGCATTTAAACTTTAAACTTTTTTTGTATATCTCGAATAAAATCGAAATAACTTAATTGTAACACTCAAGTCAAAGTATAAAAACATAAATTTGTTGAACAATTTGAAATAAGTGATGATTTTTTAAAATAGAATAGTATTATACCAAGTAAAATCTAATCCCAATGGTAATGGTAATGGCATGTATTTTTGAATGCATATATAATATGATTATGATTATTTTTAGTCTTTAAAAAGATTTATAAATTATGAATCTTTATTTTATTAATCAAATTAATAAGGGAAATTTTTAAATATAACAATTTTATTTAAAAATAGTGCATTTTCAATAAAAAAAAAATAGAAGCAAAATTGGGAAATTTAATATCACAATTCTTTGCTTGAATAAGTTATGAATCTTGGCTATACCAGTGCAACACAAAAAAGCAAAAATTGTGAGATTTATTAGATTTAAAGATAATTTTGGAATTATATTTTGAAATTAGATATCAATTGAAGTAGTATTGTTAGCAAAAATTTTTCTAGACATGCATTGTTGTGGATTATATTTATTTCTAATGATAAATTGTTTTGTTTCACATAACAAAATAAAATCAAGTACAACTTTTTAGATGTTTTCTAATACTATAGAATATTGGGATTTGTACCTTGTAAATTTCTAAACAATATAGATTGAGTAATATTAATTGTATCTTAATTTATTTGTATGAATAGTTACATATTTTACATTAAGAAACACATTTTGATTTTTTTTCTTAATTGAAATTTATTTGCTAGTCTCATGAAAATTAAATAAAGATATTTATAATATTTTCCTTACTGTATTCATATGCCATTCTTACATCTAGATATATTAATTAAGTTGAATTTTGCAGAAGAGTGTCAGATTTTTAATTAGAGCAATAACAATGATTATGCTCTAAAACTTTCTATAAATATATTTATTTACATTAGATCTTCGATTTTATGTCATGACATTATTTGATTTAAATCAATATGTTATATCAATCATATTCTACAAATCAATTTTGATCTCATTATAAGATATATTGAAGAAGAAAAGGTTGGTATTTATTCCTGGTGACAATTGCTGATATAAAATTTAATAAAACGTATTAAAAATTGAATTTAAATGTTATGTGCTGCAACTTGTTTTTGGATTATTATATATGTATGAATCTTGAATGTGCAAGTATTTTTTTTTTTTATTTTGTGCCAATGCACTGGTAAATGTATTACTTTGGATTAAACTGTTTGCACTTTTCAAGTGTACATCAGGACAAAATAAGAGACAAATAGACTTATTTTGCATCCATCCTCGTATGAATTTATAGTTTGCTAGGTTCCAAATGAGCTATTCTGTCCATGGAAAGACAAACTATAATAAAAAAAAGAAATAGATGATTATACTAAGAAGTTCCAATAAATATGCAAAATTCCTACGCTTTTTCTACCTGAATGTTAAAAGTACAAAACATAGAAACATCCAACTCCAGAATGCTTGGGTAAGGCTGCATCTAAAACCTACACATGTGCACTGCATTTTTGGGACCCTAATGGATGGAAACAACTGCTTTGTTAGATTTGCTTGATTATATTGTGTTTATAAATGTGCGTGTATATAGAAATATAGAGATGGATAGTGTACTATCAGTTCTACAAAACATAGAAACATCCAACTCAACAATGCTTGGGTAAGGCTGCATCTAAACCTACACATGTGCACTGCATTTTTGGGACCCTAATAGATAGAAACAGCTGACTTGTTGTATTTGCTTGATTATACTGTGTTTATAAATGTGTGTATATATAGAAGTACAAAGATGGATAGTGTACTATCAATTTGTGGAAAAGCCATTTGTCTACAATATCATATTAGCATCACTAGATTCAAATAAAAGATTGAATGTTTTGATGGTCTACAATGTGGTCTTATTCAATCGTTTTCTTATGTTATTTTCCACTTCTGAACAAATGGACATCATACAGTCAATTTCCTTCACTCAAATTATCATTTTTTTATAAAAGAAAAAAAATGTAATCAAAGCTATAGAGGTTTTAGATATTATATGCGTACTGTATGATTTCGTTATATATGAATACTCCTTGAAGTTAATAAGTATTTGCCAATTTTCTTCATCGTCTGTTTTCATTTCATATCATTGGGAGCATGCCCAAAAATTTTGAAATTTGTTATCTTTTCATTTTCATTTTTACATTAAAATAAAAGGCCTAAATTTGTCTTATAAATAGATACTAAAAAGAGTTAGACAAATAAGTGTTAAAAATTGTTGTTTTCAGGTAAGGATAATAAATTATCCTTGTGATTTTGCATCTGCATCCTTGTATCATTTTTTTTAACGGTTACCTATCTTTCCATGGTAGTTTTGCAATCGTATCTTCTATTGTCTAGCAGGTAAAATATGGGCAGTTGACTTGAATAAGGCTCGCCTGAGAGTTCTCACAGAAGCATCCAAGTTGCATAACGTAGAACATGTCATCACAATCCTTCACTCTGATCTTCGTACACTTAGTGTGAGTAAATTTTCTATACTTAACCTCTATGCAACCAAGCACAAAAGCTGTACAGTTTTGGAAATTTTCTTTTATAAAACTAAGACTTTTAGCTGCTTAAGCTTTGTAAATTTGAGAACCTACTTACGTGCATATTACTTTAAATTAGAATTCCATTCACAAGGAATGAACTATTGTTAAATGGTCCTTATACAGCTCTCAAACTTTTTAGACATGATGTTGTGATTAGTTCTTTGACATTTTTTATTTTGGGTGTACTGATGAGTTAATTTTGCATTATATATCACTCTTGGACGTGCACCTTGGCCATCCTAACTGAAGCTGCAATTTAGCTAGACTGTGCTCTGGCAGTTCAGACCAAGCCCAATACATAGCTGAATGCAACTTTGGACCATTTGGTGCTTTGCGTGCTAAGAAAATGTGAATTATTAGATACTTATATTTGAGGATCTACTATGCATGGATGGCATGCATTATCTTTACATATGCATTTAAAGCAAGCTACAGTTAAATTATCAGTTTTATTCTTTCCTGTTCTAACCATATAAGCTGCAGAACAAATTACTGCAAATCTTAGTCATAGTTGACTACTATTGACTATGGAGTTTTATAGTCTTAATATGGACAACATGGGCAAATGTCTCCTGATAAAACTCTTCATGTGTTTGATTTTACACTTTTGCCACCAATTCTGCTTTATATGTCTCTTCTGATCCATTTGCTTTACACTTTACAGAGTAAACCCTTCTTGAGAGAGTTATTTATGCTGGCAAATCAACCAAATCCTGTCTTATTTTTCAACAAAATCTCCATTTTTGCATTGATAGCTGTTGGCCATTTATCATTTTATAATGCCTCGCATAGAATAATAGAGTTGGGAATATTATACAGGTCAAGGAAATGCTTTGTGATATGGTGAGAATTTTTCAAACAATACAACATTAAAGAGTGGGTGATGGTCATTTTTTTGCATTCTCTAGTATGTTTATTCATGAAAATAGAAAGGTTAGTCCTAGCTCATTTTGTGAGTAGAGATTAGGCATTGTTATCTCATTTTTTAGGTTCTTGGATATGCATGGGTTCTGAAATTGAGATTAAGTTGATAATTGTGTTCATGAACCAAGATTTCCTTTTTCAATGTACTTCTGTAGTCATCTTATCATCAAGAGAAGCCACTGGTGGATCATTATTTTGTGAAGAGATTTTGGAGTAATTTTTTATTGTTTGTTATAGTAGGGAGAACTATAAGAAAAAATTCTTCTTCCATGAATATTTCTCTTTTATTAATAGGGTTGCTGGGTGACAAAAGTTCTTGGTGGGAGATGATTAAATTTTATCCCTTTTTTGTTGAAGTATATCCATAAACACTCACTAGATAACACTTTGTTCAAGTTTCCCTCTGTTTTGAATATGGATGAAGGATAAACAACCAAGTATTTTGTTAGTAAGATGATATGTGGTATTTGGGTTTGGACTAAACTTTGGGAACTTTTTCCTAGGGCTTTTAAAAGCTAGGACACTAGTTGGTAGTCAATTTTTGAGACATGATTGTGAGAATAGCTTTTTCTCAATATGATTTTGTACATTGTTTGAAATAGAAAGGCTTAAGTAGTTTTGTGTGTTCCATTTTGTTGTGAAGTGTAGACATAGTATATCTCGTGTATTATCCATTCTCGTAGAATGAGGTCAAAACTTTAATGAAATAGTCTCCAAAATTGTATGTATTGAACCTTTTGATTTTAGCACCAATTTGATACTGTATCATATTATAGAAATTTGGGAGAGCATTACTAAAATTAGATTTGTGTTGACATAGAAGGATCCATAAAAGTCAAGTGGAATTGTCAATGAATATTGCAAACCAAATTTTACCAATCAAATAACCAATGTTAGAGGGACTCTAGATATCACTATGAATCTGATAGAAAGGAGTAAAGCTTCCTTTCTTGTTGAAAATGTTACGCTTTTATGTTTTGCTACTTAACATCTCACAATGCTAGCTTTCAATGTCCAGTTCTTGAAGCAAAGATAGAAACAAGATATTGTGAATATGATATGATGAATGTTTAAGTCTATGATGATGAGGTTTGATCTTTTGTTTATTGTATTGAAAATATTCAGAGAGGAAAGGTTGTTTACTCTTGATAATATTTGAGTTGCTGAGTATCTCAAGATAATATAGCCCTTCCCTTTCTGTGGCACTTCCAATCATCTTTCTCAAATCTTGGTCCAAAAATACATAATGAATAGGATAATAAATTTCATTGCAACATGAATCTCCACTAAGTTCTTATATAGAGACAAGTTTTATGAACATTTTGGAACAGGAAGCACATGTTGTGGTTCGAGTCAATGACTGATTTGGGTATGCCCATGCTAGCAGTAATGGTAGTATGCCATTAAGGTAATGTTCTTATTACTTATAGTATTTATGAAATTTTTGAGATATATGTGTGATGGGATAAGTTTCCCTGAATCTATAGTCCTCGGATTGGAAAAGCTGAGAACCAAGGCATTTAATCCTATGAAAAGAGGAAGTCACCTGAACATACTTTTGACAAGTTTTTTATAAGCTTCCAGTTTGAATCCTTCTTGATCTAGAGATCT
Organism: Vanilla planifolia; assembly: GCA_023846275.1. Lineage (NCBI taxonomy): Eukaryota > Viridiplantae > Streptophyta > Magnoliopsida > Asparagales > Orchidaceae > Vanilla > Vanilla planifolia. Next base: position 7,462,327 of record CM043873.1, on the reverse strand, counting down.
TTGGTTATGTATTTGTGGGGTGTGCTTGATTCTTTCTTTTGAACTATCTTCCTTTGAAATTCCCCTTTTTGGTAGATGTAGAAGGAATCTTGTGGAATTTCCAGCATGATTCTTGCATGCAATAGTTGCACAATAAAAGAGCAACAGTTGATATCAACTTTAGATAGATTAGTCTTCTTATTATCAAGAACCAATGGTGTCTCCATCCTTATTTTTGGAAGTTACTGGATTTGGCAATCATAACAGGGACTTCCCAAGCCTATGGTTGGAGCATGACCCATTCCTGCTCTCTTTTGCCTTGATCAAGAGATAGTATCATGCAAGGATGGGAGCTTTTTGCTCAGAATTTGCACCTGCAGGTGACCACAGCGCAGAGGTCTGCAAGAAAGTCATAAAATCAATCTTTTTCTATGTAGTTCTTGACAATTGCCATGTCTTCAGGACAATGCATCAATGGTGATCAAGTTATTTCGACAATTTCTTCATAATGTGAGAATACTACATGACTGGGCAACTTTCTTGCATAGTTGTGCGGTTTCAATCTTCAGTTCATACTCTTTTGCTGCATTCAGAGCTTCCAAATGTTTTTTTTTTTTTTGAAGAATAATTAGGGCATTACCTAATATGTTGATATAAACAAAAAGTAATGATAGTACCAAAGGAGGGCATATCAAAGAATGCAAAAAGAGTTAGAGCTTTGTCAAAATAGCAAAAACATACATTGTGTTGGCACAAACTCTAGGAGGGTTCCATGATTAAAGCACTGATACTCGAAAGCTGAGCCACAAAAAAAAATTTGATAATTACATCCATTGTGAATAGAAAATCGCTAATGACCTTGAGATGTGATGAAGTTGAATACAAAATAAGTAGCATTGAACTCCTTCCGAAGGTTATTAAAAATAATAACCAATGGGATTTTTGCTTCCCTCTGTTCAAGAGCCACAAGGTCAAGTCTATTGATAAGTCTTGGTATGGTTCTTGCACTTCAAATAGAGGTGTCAATCAAGAAATATCTCCATTTAATAAGAGTTACATGAGGACAGCAAAAGAAGAAATGACCTTAGGATTCTTTTTATAGCTAAAGAAGAACAAATGAGTGGTGACCAGGAGAAATGTTGAGGGTGATGAAAGGGGTGGGTATGAGGCAAAACAAAAGGGAGCGACATGGACCCTAGCAAAATGAGTGATCCTGCTTTTGAATAAGTTTTTTGCATGGTTTTCCACGTTGGCTTTGCAGTAGCTAAGTGCATACAAGTGTCCATGAGTTCAGGTATCTTGCAATATACAGTCAAGCCATTATCATTGTTTCATTGTCCTCCCAAGCATCATATAGATATCTCCCATTTTTGGTCCAGTTCCAAGGAGATGACTCAAATTTCATTTTCCTTTCAGGAACATGCAAACAGGTCATGTACCTTCTAGTTAAAATTTTCTATTCAATCAGTTTCATCGGGAAATGTGCTTGCCCTCTTGACATGATCTGCTTAAAGGTTTTAAACTTTATTTAGAAACAGCCTGTGGTAATAGTGGCAAAGAAGACTGCTGAAAAGAATAAATCTGGGTGTAAGCGTTTAGTGACATCAATGAAGTGTGTATATGTGCAGAAAAAGAATAAAACTGAGTGATGCATATGACTCTGTAGGATGAATTGATAGGCCTAGATACCATGTGGGAAAAAGGAGCGCAGTGGAAAAATGAGAAGGAAAACCATGAGTGGAGAAGGAACTAGAAAAATATGCATTTTCTCATGCACATAATTACATGTATGGTTGTATGCGAATACATCTACTCAATTAAAAATTAAGGTATGTTAATAATTTAGTTAATCATTAATCCTCAAAATCTACTAAGTTCTTTGATTATTTGGCTGGTCCTTTGCTTTAAAATTGGAGAATTCCCTAGAATTCCTTGTTTGGAATTTTCTTTGAATTTTTATTTCATTCAACTGAATTCAGAATTGCTTTCCTAATAATTTCACTAATTTGAGTTTTCCACATCTATCTATTTTTCCAGTTGCTCATTTACTATTAATAGGAGCTAAACCATTTACTTTGATTGCTTGGAGACATATTTTCCATTGTGATGTAACAAATTGAGTGTCTTATTGCAGACTATATTGATTTGATTTTCCTTTCAGGTAAAGAATATTATGAAAGCTGATAAAGTTTTACTTGATGTTCCTTGCTCTGGACTTGGTGTCCTATCCAAGGTACTCAATTGTAGAACATGCAACTTCAGGTGTATGACATTTTTCTTGAAGTTTCCAAGCAATGTTGACATAAGACAAGTATATGGAACTGCCGTGGTGATATTTTAGTTGTTTGTGCTCCATGACTTAATTGCCTTGCTAGATTTTTTTTCTGCATTTTTTGAACTTTTGTAATGAGGGTGCTTGTTAGCTGCATTTAATTCTTAGTTCTTAGCTATCCTTCTGAATGATAGGCTAAAGATGCAGTTTGGGCTTTTAGTCACAACATTGTCAACCCATTAGACTCCAATAGTATTTTTAAATGTCAGATAGATTAAACAAATCCATGCTCTTTCACATGTCAAACACATTGCCTTAAAGAGTTATGATGTATTTCAAGGACATTCCTTTCTAAAACTGTATGAGTCTTTAAATTAATATCTTCTAAGAATAATTTGCTTTCCTTTTGTTGAAGAATTAAATTACTTTTATGTACCTTTCATTTGGTGTTTAGAACTTGCTTGCACTCTTAATGTAAGTGCTCGTAGTCCTTTTGTAACACATAATGATAAACCAGAGTTACTCATCGCTATATGGAGGGATATTTAAGCTAGCCTCAAAAAAATGAATAGGAGATTTTCACTTAATAGAGCTATCATAAACTTCTACATGTTTTATATATGTATGTTTGTGTGTGCATGTATGTATATATATATATATATATATATATATATATATATATATATATATATATATATATATATATATATATTATAATATTTGCCATGCTAGTTAAATGAATTTATTTTAAGCCTGTGTTGAATTGGAATGATTTGGGCCACTTGGCTCTTGGTTGGCACAAAATTTATATTTATTTGAAAATTTGGCTTGCAACTCAAATGGTTTGGCTCAATCTGAAACAATTTGTGAGCAGTTATAGATCTTCAAGTTAAATAATTATAAGCCTAAACATAAAGAAGTGTGGAGTTCTGGGGCTTGATTCCAGTGTGGAAATACTGCTTATGCTGACGTAAAATCTAGGCAAAAAAATTTAACTGTTTGAGATGATGATTTTTGACCCTTAAATGAGAAACAAGATCTGGTTGAAAGAATTGTTTGCATATTGACATCTTTAATATGTGATGGTTTGTATATGCTATAGGCTATAATGATGCAGGTGAAAAACTTTAAAAGCTTCTTGTTTGTTTGTACTGAGGACTATATAGAGTTTTATACCCGCAGAAAATTGATTAGAAACATTGGAAGTTACAGTTATTATGTTTACTGGTTAAAGCAGATTATCTTGACTTAGTTATAAAATCGTTGAAATATGTGTAGATTGCATTCTTATTCTGCAGACTATCTCAAAATATCCTGACTTCGTTCCTTCATTTTATTCCTTTAAAAATGTACTATTGTTCTCAAAGAAAGGTGTTATGTTGTGTGTTGGTCTATGGTAAAATTACAAATATGGTTTTATTGGTTGCCTTCTATTTGTTTGTCCTTTAACTATGTATTTCTGCTATTGTGTGCAAGAGAGCAGATTTGAGGTGGAATAGAAGACTAGAAGACATGGAGCAGTTGAAGCAATTGCAAGATGAACTTTTTGATGCTGCTTCTGTGTGAGTTCTCATGCGTCTTTTTTCATATATCTCTGAATTGCAAAGCAACTGAAGCCTTCTATTACATGATCGATCTTAAGCCGTTGTTCTTTATAACTTAAAAGTGTCCTACAATTATTAGATAATCTTGTCAGCTTTTGAAAGTCTGCATTCTACTGTGGGTTTTTTCGTCTCTGCACAAAAGAAAATTGGGCCTTTCCAAATTTTTCAGAGCTGGTAATTAACCTATTTCTTTTGGCTTTCAGAATTTTTGCCTGCCTATTTGACATGCTTACCATTAGCTGGAACTGATCCTTATTGAATGTGATGTTTGATGTTCTGTGATTCAATCAATCAACCAATAATAATATATGTGCCATGGTTCATTGAACTTTTCCACAAAAGTAGCTACTTTCATTTATTATGTTTTTCCTCTTTTAAATATTTATTATTTTCCTAGCCATTTGAAAAAAGGGAGCTCTATGAATGAACCTAACATGATTGCATGAATAGGTTTGTAAAGCCTGGTGGAATACTAGTTTATAGTACTTGCTCTATTGATCCTGAGGAAAATGAAGATAGAGTTGCGGCATTCCTACTTAGGCATCCGGTATGGGCCGATTCTTGTTAAGCATTTCGAAGGTTCTTTTGGACTGAAAATGTTTTGATCATTCAATGAAGCTATACTGTTTTACATGCTTTGAGAGTTGGTGACTTGCATCGTCTAAGATTTTTTCAGTTGTCATGCACTAAGTTAGCTTCCAGTTCAGTTTGAGTGAGCTTGACTGAACTCAAACTTCAAATTTTTAGATCTTCCAGGATTGAACTCAACTGGTGCTCGAATTGGAAAACTGATGGTCATCCAACTGGGTCAAGAATAAAAAAAGAAATTATAAAAAAATAAAATGAAACATTGCTTGGGATTAAACCTTAGACCTTTAGTGGCCCTTGAACATCGTTAATCCTTGCACTATCAATACAATTTTACTGATAAAAGCCTTGATGTAATTTATTAGTTGACTTGAAAATTTCACAAACTCTCTCTTGGGTGGGGATCCAACTCCGACCTACTCAAGGGAACTTATATGCGCCAGTCACTTTTTCATCCATTCCAATTCCGTGGACTAACAGGAATTGGACTTTTTTATAGATAGATTTTTGAGATAGGTGAAAACAAGGACTATAATTATGCACTTGCCTTTCACAAACTTTTTCTTGACATTTCAAAATATAATACAGGAATTCACAGTGGATCCTGTACATAGATTCGTTCCTCCGGGGTTTGGCACTGTGGAGGGCTTCTATAGGTCAAGCCCGATCAAGCATTCAATGGATGGATCATTTGCTGTTAGGCTGATTCGGTCTTGTGGTGCTTCCTCATGAGTAAGGTAGCTGATGAGCTTTAACCATCCCGACGTGCTGGTTAACACTCGCTTCTTGCTGATGATTCCTCAATATTATGATGCGTCCATAACTTTGATCTGTTGTCAATACAAAGTAATTGCATCAAAGCTGATTCCTGTGTGAAATTGCCAAATTTGATTATCATTTTGCTGCATCATTCCCTTGTCATATGTTTGCTTATGATTAAAGGCATATCAAATGTTTGTTTACAGCGTCAAGGAAAATCCATACAAGCAATTCTCCACTGACTAATTGGAGAAGATCTTGGAGTTCAAGATAAGGTTCTGTATCTTACAGAAGTCCTCATACTAGAGCAATGCTCATTTAATGAGATGATTTAAGAATATTGGGTGCTTGAAAAACTTAATTTTATTTCCCTTCACATGGATGAAGATGATACCTCCTCATTCCTCATGTGTGTTCCATAATGTAGCTTATTTGTTGGGTAACACAAGTATTTTCCTATAGCACAATAAAATCAGGGGTCAGTTTGCTATAGCTTTTGCAGAATCTTATGTTGATTAATAGAAAATAGTTCTGAAAAAGTTATTTTGTGATAAAGTGTTAGTTGAAAAGTTATATGCTAATGATAAAACTACTCATGGGCTTTTTAAAATTTATAAAATACTAATGTAATATTTGTAGTTTGAGAAATATAATTTTATGCTTCCCTCATAATATTTGGGGCCCTAGGCTTCCTCTATTGTAAGACATTAACCTAACCTATAAGTTCACAGATGCTATGACATTGATGTGATGCTTCTTGATCATGGACTGGGGTTTAGTGCTAAATGTGGGGTTTTTTGATGTTATACTTTTTGTGAGGGTAACTTTGCTCTTTGTGTTATCCTTCTTCAGCTAAGCAAGTTCAGAGTTGTGCAAGGTCATTATTTCAAATTAAAAGGTGTTAAATGAATGTGCATGATAGCAGTCTTGCAGTTTCTATCAACAACTAGGTTGTATTTAGCAAAATTTTATTGCTTCAAAATCGGGTTTTTTTTTTTACAGTATAAGATTTATCATTTTGGAAAGTCATCTTTTTGGACACATTTTTTCTTTTATAGAACAAAATGTTGTTTTCCCCAAAAACTTATTTTGGGAATCTTCATTATAAAATTGTTTTTCTAGAAATTTGTTTTTATTTATAACAACTTTGTGGGCCACAACTCCCAAAGTTGATGCCTTCACCAACAAAAAGATTGAACATTTCTATTCAAGTAGTTTGTTGAATGTTGAAGCTGTTATATTTCTGAACATTTCAACTAGTTCTCCAAACAGTGTGAAGGTCATCTTATCATTTATTGCTGTCTCAAAAAATAAACGATGAAGGTTGTAGTAGAATATATTTATGAAATGAGTGATGATGGTATGATTATTTTTTAGTTGTTGTAGTTGATGCTTTATTATATAATTGACAGTTAAATGGTTCATTAGGGCAGGTATCAATTTTATTGCCACAAACATAGCAAGTTAATAGCATTTTTTTTTCCTTACTGAAATAGCCTGATCTTTTGATTTGCTCACATTATTCTGTGTACAACTGTAGTTTTTTTTAATGTTTCTGTGAGATTAATAGTGTAAAATGTGGATTGCTGAGATCATTAGACATTATCTTCTGATCTCTTGTTGTTATCAAAGGTATTTTTGTCTTTGATTTGTTTCTTGCTTGTTGTAGTGGTCTCTTTTGCATTATTTGTGAACCTAAGAAGTACAGCATTGCTGTAAGCATTTGGTACTGCTCACTACTTTGTTGAAGCTGACTGCAAGGAAAAGCAGAATTTATTGAATTGCTTTGATATGACAGCTTATAACTCCTATAGATATAAACAAATTTAGTTTGCATTAGATTATTTTGCTCTATATGTTTTAGTATTAATGAAAATGATATGAGAGGGCTTGAATTTTGAAGTAGTGCAATTTCAGCTTCTTCTTTAGCTTCAAATGAACTCCATGGTGAAAATGTTGTTCTTATCAAAAGCTAAAAAGGAAATTTGTATTAATCTTTGTTATGAAGATATTTTCATTGTCTATTGCATTTTAGATTTATAGGAATACTATTCATGTGATGTTGCTTATGATACTTGTAGACTAATTTGCTCATTGAAATGTTCTAATAAGTTCAACTCCACAACAACATAATTATATCATGGAAAATAGAAAATGATGAGGAACATATCAAGAAATCCTTGTATTGATATGTGACAATTTGCAATGTATCTATTAATTTTCTTAGAATTGCAAAAAAGTTTTAATTTTTCTATGAATTGAAATAGAATGTGGTGAAGACAAATCAAATATGAGAGTGGTCACATAATCATTCATTTAGTTTTATATTTCTCTTTTTGAAAGATGTGCATTTCATTTTTTTTTTTTTCTTGTTTTGGCATGTAAAAATAGGATCACTTTGTTTTGTTCATCTTTTTGAGATATATCATCAAAATATTTTCCTTCTAAGATATTATTGTGTTTTGATCAACTTTTGTTTCATGTATACAACTCAAATCTCATTTTTTATCAACTTTTGTGATTTTTTTAGTTTCATGAATATGAATAATCATTCCATTGTGATACTATTAAAATAATAAATGCATAGTAATTGTCAAGCTAAACAAATCGTTGTGGATGTTTGGTTTACATTTTCATCATTGTTGTTTTAGTTCATGTTAACGCATGTGTACGACTATATTAATTATGTTAATCTTAAAAATGATGTGTTATTTTCATTTTCAAATATTATTTAAGACTTGAACAATTATCTATTTGCTTATCATAGAACTCGAATATACCACTTCATCATTTTAAGCATAAAATGAGGGACATATATAGTGTCAAGCATAGTATAGCAATAATTAAGCATATTACAACATCAAGGCATAATTGAATTGATGTTCCATTGTAATGTAAATTTTGGAATGAATTCAAATCAAAGAACATAAATGTTGTACTATGAGGCTTGATGTTTGTTTTACATCATTTTTTTTTTATTTGTAATCCTAATATAGTGTATTGCTAACAACAAAATTGTATGTGCATATTATAGAATACTCAAGTATCAATGAAATCCTCTTCTATGTGTGAAAAGTTCTTTGATCATTTAACGTGGGAAGATGGTTGTGGTAAAAGGAAAAAGACCCAACAAACTTTTTGGCCCAAAGCTTGATGAAGCTTGAAAACTGTTTAAAATTTTTGTAGACTTAATTGACAAGTCTAATTGTTTTGAGTTATTATCATTGAACACAATAAGGCTTGATAAATTATAATAAAAGATGCTATTAAAAGGTAAATAGAAATATAAAAATTAAAATTTGTTTCTAAGTTTTTTTTAAATGTGAAGCTAACTTTTTATATTTATTTTTTTCAAGTTTTAAAGTGAATGGTGTAATTATCTGGACTTGTCCCATGAAGTTGTGTTGCAAGCCTCAACTTGAGTAAAAGAGTGTGCCAACATTTGACAGTTTTATTTAAGGATTTGGAATGTGTTGTCATTTTAAAATTGTGATTAGAATATGTTATTAAAATTAATGTGTGTGTATATATATTTATATATATATATATATATAACAATAAAATTTTTTTGTGACTTGAATAAGGGATGAAAAAAGGTACAATAATTGTGAGAGTTATGGATGGTTTAGATTGTTATTATTTTTTTTTTTAGAAAATTGGATAACAAGTATCATGTAATGTTCAACAGCTACTAGACTCACAATACAAAAAGTCCTTTATAAATGCTTAAATTAGGGTTACGATAACTAAGGTAAATCTTACATAAGTTATAAGAATTGCTAATGTTAATAGAGGTTAATGAACATAATAACAAAAAGTGAGATATGATTCTGTTAAACACGATATAAGAATAAATTATGCATGATAATGTAAATTGAGATAATTTAAATTATTTTAGTTTTATCCTTGAATCCAATAAAGATTATAATTATCTTATGTTTTAAATAATGGAAGTTTTTAATTGAATATTATAAGAGTATTACTTAGAGGTTTATATTGTATCAATAAAAATATAAAAAAATGAGAATATACTCGTTAAATTAGGCCAACAAAAAAAAAACAAAATGACAAAATTATAAGTCGAAAGAGGACAATCCAAGTATGACATATTGTACATAGAATGAGAAGACATCTTATAGTTTGTTAATGAAGAATAGTATCAACATTAACTTTGGTTTATGATAAGATAGATTGTCTTAGTGTTATGACAACTTAACAAGCAAAGTGACCCTACAATGTTATATTACAAAGATAGTAGAAAAATTTGAGCATCTTATTCTTCCTTATAGCCATGTCCATAGATGATAGGAAATGGTTTGGATTATGTAAACTCCCAATGAGATGCATATAGGGGAATAAGTTAAGATGTTCTTGTTGAACAGCACTTAAAGATACATGATTGCGAGACTCCATGGAGCAAGTAAAAGAAAGGAAAGCATAATGAGAACCTACAATGTTATACTACTCATCACAAATTTAAGACCAAAATTTTTAGTCCTAAACTACTAAAATCAATTTTCTCCTAATTCTAGGTTTCAAATGAACGATACTTCTCTCTTGTATTTCATATGCTTTTTATGTACATATATATCAAATGCAAATACAATTACAATTTATAACATCTCACATAGTTATTATTATACATTACATTAGTTGTGATATGTACTATTTGCAAAACTAATAATATAATTCTTAAGTCATTAAAATAATAATTTACATAATAAAAAAATATTAGAATTTTTTTTTATCCTTATGCTCTTTCTTCCTTGTGTTGTGACTCTGGTATATTTGAAATGTCAATACCAACAAATAGGATAAGGCATTATTACAAGATAAATAGACAAATGTAAAACAATAATTATATATAAAATAATATAATATATAGGTTATGTCTCATACAAAGTCTTTATCACATGAATTGAGTAAGAAAAGCTTAAACAATCTAAACCTTTATTATAACAATTTGAATAATAACATGCTACACACCGGCACCTTATAGTCACAAAAGAATACAAATGCTTCTTTTCTTGTTAATTAAGTAAATCTATTAGTGTTTATCTTACTATTTTTATTTTTTTTTTATATAATTAGTTTGAGTCTTATTTAAGTTTATTTAGTTATAATATAAATCTTATTTATTACTTTTGATTTTGTCATTCACACAACATTTTCAATCATTTCGTTCATTATATGTTCCATGTGACTTGTCAACTACTCAAGCAATTTTTGCTCTTATTTATATTTCACATAGTTAATTAGTGACCAAATTATTTTTGATGTTTTAATTTACATGATGCACAAGCTATTACATAATTTTTTTATGTTAGTTTAATAATGAAATTACATATTACTTACATCAATATTTAATTATTTACACATGAGCAAATCTTGGCATATAAACCTCATGCAAGTTATAAAGTATTTAGGTTATAAAGTATTTATGTTATACATACTTAAATATAATATTATCATGCTTATATTTTAAGTAAACATGTTTGATATAACTCATGCTTCTCATCGTTTAGTACATTATTCATTTTCTAAAGTATAGTATATAATATTATACTTATAAAACACATCAATGGCATATGCATATGCATAAAAAATATACAATTTACTTATATTCAATAATCTATATTGTTTATGCAATTAACAAGTGCACAGTTTGATTATTTTTAGCATGGTAATAATACATCATAATATATGCAAACATTAATTATATTATTTGTTAATAATTTTATATTTTAGTTCATCTCACATAATATATATAATATAACCCATTTATTATTAATATAACAATAATATAACACACATACCTATAAAATAATTATGTAGAATTACATATCTATAATTTTAGCATGACAATAGTGTATTATAATAAACGTAGACATTAACTATATAATTTTCTATACTTTTATATTTTAGTCCATCTCACATAGTACATATTATATAGTCTAGTTATTATTAACATAACAATAATACATTAGACATACAGATAAAATAATTATGTAGAATCACCTATCTTAATATTTTATGTAATTCTCTCTTGTTAATTTTTTTACCCAATTTCTAAAACTTGTTACTAACTTTTTTCTCTTTGGATGCAGCCTATTAAGAAGTGATAAACTATGTTATGCATATGATTTATGGAACTTACAACCAATCAAGAAGTCAAAAGTTAATAATAAACACAAATCTCAATTTAAGGTTCAAAAACGAACTAATTTTCATTTTTAGAATAGCTTCTTAGTTCTCCTTTTTATTTCTCTCTCCTCTTTATCTTTCCCAATCTTCAATTAGATTCCAAGCCCTAGTTTCATTTTTTTCAACCTCTTATCTCTTCCATGGCTCTCCCTCTTCTCTCCTTTGAGCCTCATTCTCTCTTTTGCAAGAGAGGGAGATCAAATGTGGGATTATGAGGGGAGTATGGTATAGAGCTAAGTTGATAATTTAGATTAAGATGTTTAATATATGAATATAATAATAAATTAATTTGTTAAATTTCATATTTAATCTTTAAACATAAAACATTTGTAGTAATTTTAAACAAGTTTAGATTGAGATGAAACTAATATCATTGATCTCGTTTTGAGGAACACTATTTGATAATAAAGTTATTTTCACATTTTAAAAATGCCTTAATTTTTATTTAATTTTAGTACACTTTGTAAGGCAATCTTATGCAATTACAAGTTGATCTTAGGATGCTAATTTATTTTAATTATTTTAAATTTTTAAGGATATTACAAAACTTAAGCCAAACTTTACTACATAATCAAATAGCTTAAGTTTCCAATATAATGTCATTTGGTTTTTCATTTTTTGAATAAAATAAGTCAATCTTCAAAATAGTATTAGCTTAAAACTGTTTAGCATATAGGAGCTTAAAAAAGCTCTTACAACTTTCCTCTTTCCAAAAGAGAGATGTGCCTAAATTCCAAAATAAGACATTTTTTAGCAACCAAAATAGTTTTCTAATAACTAGACTCTTCTTTGTTAGTAAAATCCAAAAATTTGAGATGACATTAGAAATGTCCAAATATTATTAAAATGAAGGAAATAAAAAGAAACATCCATAGAATAAGCTTTATTGATCCAATTATTAGAAGATTATTGAAGCCCAAAATTTTAATGATCTATAATATTATAAATACATGTATTTCAAAACATGATGTTAGTATTTTAATTTATGCAAAGATGTATTCACACTTCTTAGAGGAGTATTTGAAATAGTAAATTTTGATCACATTTTGAAGTACATGCCAAAATTTAAAGTATCTAACTATTATAGTTTGTGCATATAACTTTAAAAATTTCTCTTGATAAAAAAAATATTGGTATACAATTTATAATTTTTTTAATTCAATCAAAACTACTATAAATTTCCAAATTTAAATAGAAATTTTTGGAATTTTTGAAAGGAATTAATGGTAGCTAACATAATTAATCTTAAGAAATAAAGGCATTTGGTCTTTGGCTCTTAGGCACTATCTTAAAACCAATTAAAAATAAACATTAAGGGAAAATGTGTTTGCTTGCTTAGGAATTCAATTGCAAGGAAAGCGAAAATATAGGAGAAAGAGAAGCTAAGGCCATGCTTGAGCTTGAGTAGAAGATCTTATTAAAAGTTGCATCTTCTTTTTTGTTCTAGATTAAGAAAACAATCTAAAAAAGCTAGTGATCCTTCAAGAGGCTGCTATAGTGAGGAGTTGAAGTTCAGGAATTAACATTTCAACATGATAAGATATGATGTGAGTTAAGCCATGTATGAGATTTCCACTTTAAATTTTGGTCCAGCTAAGTAAGAGTAAATTTTGTTAAAAAATTTGATTTCATAAGAGTGAATTAAGAGAATGATCTTTAAGTTAAATGTGAAATTTGCTCTAAAATATTTTAAATGTGTTAGACATGCTCTTACCTATTAAATAGTTCCCAATTTGTGATTAGCTTGAAATTGGCTTTAAGATTTGACTCAAAATAAGTGAAAGAAAGTAGCCATAATGCCCTACCCTATACCTCACATACAATACATCAAAATTCAACGTATAATATGTTGTACCATGAGAACTACATAGTTAAACATTCTTAGTTGGGGGAAACATTAGGATAGGTGTCCAAGAGTACATAATTTTTTAAGAGAAATTGAACAAAACCTAAGTAGTAAGGACAATATCTCTTTAAAAAGGTCAAGGATGTTATGACATGTTGTCAAAGTCAACCGTACTACTAATCCAATGTAAGGTTCAAGCCCTAAAAACTACTTATGGATAAGATGGAGGAACTCAATCCCAATGAAAGTAGTGAGCATCCAAAGAATAGGGTTCAGAAGGCATAGTCTTATATTGGGTACTACAATGATGGTCTTGGGCTATAAATGGGCATCTATGTAAGTCTTTAAAAGTGAAAATATCTTTTGAGAGCAAAAGAACAAAACTTGAGTGATCAATACAATGACTCTTCAAGAAGGTTGAGAATATTATAATATGGTACTAGAAGTTCAATATAAGGTCAGGCCTTAAAGATTATCTATGGATTAGATGGATGAACCTAACCCCAAAGAGAGCGATAAACATCTAAAGGATAGAAATGAGGAGGGATAGTTTTACATTGGATATTACGTGGATGATCTTGGGCTATGGATAGAAATATATATAGGTTTTCAAAAGTGAGATACCTTTTGAGAGTAAAATGAAAAAACTTGAGTAGTTGAGACTATACCTCTCTGAAAAGGCCAAAGATGTTATTATATGGTAACCTTGCTTCTAGTCTAATGTAAGGGTCGAGCCATGTAGGCTACCACTACATTAGATGAAGGGATCTAATCTTGAAGAGGGTTATGAACATTTGAAAAATAGGTGTCATGGGTTACTATGAGGATGATCTTAAGCTATAGATAAGTATCAATACAAATCTTTAAAAAGTCATGCACTTATTAAGAGTAAAAGGAGAAAACCCAAGTGGTCAAGATAATAACCCTTGAAGAAAGTCAAGGATGCTATTATTATCATGCCTTAATCATAAGGAGACTTGCTAGCCAATTCCTTCTCTATTGAACCTTGCTTTTTTTCCCCATTGTTTTCCCTCCCTCCTCGCACACACTTTCTCCCTCACTTTCTTGTCAATCTCTCAAAATAGCAACCATTGCTAAGGTTTGGACTCACTATGATGTTTTACTCAATTGTGTGATAGGAATTGTATGCCTCCTGATCACGTAGAAAAATTGACATGATGCATAGTGATAAGAAACTAGGATAGAATCGAGTTAAGGATTTGTGCTAGGTTAATGATCGACATGAGATGGAGAAAATAGTTTTTTTAAGCACAAAGGAAAGTTGGTTAGGATGTTGGTTAAGCTTACAGAAGAAATAAGGAATTAAGTAATAATAACAATAATAATTTTCTTAATTAATGCATTAGTTTCAACAATTACATCTAATCTTAATGGACTCAAATCAAAATAAAACATGTGTCATTAGAATCATCTTGACAAGATCTATCCTATTATATATTTATTTTTATATTTTAAAATATTTTATTTTTTAGTACTTTTGAGAAGATTTATTAAATAACCAATATTCATATAAAATTTTGAAATATCAATACCACTTTATTGTCATAAAATTTTTAAAACATTATATGATGATATCTTGATCTCAAATCTATTTTATAAAATATCACAATATCTTATAATTGATCAAACAAATCATCTATTTTTGATAAAAAAGATATTTATTTTGATGATAATTTTGTTGATTTCTTTATATTCTATACATATATAAAGACTGTCATCCTTCTTGTTTACAAAGTGAATATATGCTCCCCAAGGAGAAGCACTAAGGCATTGTCATTATCTAATAAATTCTTGTATTTATGCCTTTAATTCTAATAGCTCAAAAAGTGTCATTCTGTAAAAAGCCTTTAATATAAACTCAGGTTCTACTAATAGTTGTATTACAAATGCAATCTCCTTAATATGAGGAAAGCAGGGTAACTCCTTTGGAAATAAATCCAAGTATTCATAAAATCACTAGTACATCTTGTGGCACTCCAAATGTTTCATCGACAACCACCACAAATAACATAAAAGCCTTTGCTCCTTTTCTATAGTAGTTTATGTGCTTTTAACAAAAAAATAAGAGTTATTCATCTTTTTTTGAGGTAAATTATTTTTTATCCATTTTAAGCTTTTAATTTTATCTTATTTCCTAATACACTTTATACTCACAAAAGAAGAAGAAAAAAAAAAGAAGAAGTAGAAGAAGAAGAGGAACAAGACGAAGAAGAAGAGGTATAGAATCAAATTTTGATAAAGGCAATGCAAGTAGTCTAGAAAAAAATCTGGCCTCTAATCTTTGTTTCTTCCCAAATGAGTTTATCCACTATAAACTCACTCCCATAAAGTAATTTTACTAAAAGGGAATTATTCATTTGTTTTAAATTAGTAGATAATGGATCAAATACACGATGAGATGTGAATAAGCTAAACTCTCAACAATTAAACAAGAAAAAAATTAGTAATTGCTCAAAATGTACAATATATATGATTGCTTCAATAGAGAAGCATCTTATTTTGTGATAGTTTAAACCTTGGGTTAGCCACTTCTACCTAAAGACTAGGTTCCACTCACATTACATGAAATTGTAGTAGGTGAACCACCTCTACTTCTGCCAACACTATGATTGAAACTTTGGAATGTGGAGGTTATCCCTAACATTTCTTAAGGACAAACCTTGGTCATATGGCCTAATTCCATAAAGGCAAAACATTTTATTTGTCCTCCATTTCTAAACTAGAAAGATCTTAATTGAAAAATCTTGCTTTTTTGGCATTGAGGTGTCTTTCCATTGAATTTTATGTAAGATCTACCACTGCTTGCATTAGAATTATACTTATTAAGCCCAAATTTGCTAAATATTTTGCACACTTTTTTATTTTGAAAACTTTTCTCAAACGAGATTGTGTTTTAATTACATGAGATACCTCTTTCTTTTTTCAATTTCTTTTTGTGCCACAAGAATCCTTGGCTTTTATTTAATCCCCCTTGCATTCTCAACTAACTAAGCATCATTAATTGTTTCAAAAGAGATCAAAGTAGCTTTAAGGGAAGCTTTTAGACCCTAATGAAACACAAAACTTTGTTGCTCAATTGAACAGCCATATTTAGTGCATGACAAGTTAAGGTCGAGAATTTCTTCTCATAAACAGTAACTAAAATGTCTCTCTATGATAATACACTAAGATCTTCCCTCATCTTCTCTCTAATAAGCAATGACATATACCACTTTTAAAAATCTTCTGTAAGTTCTTTCCAAGGGATTTCTCACACTAATCACTCCCTAACTTAAACTCGATGACAATATTCCTAAAAGTTGGTGGCCTCATTAAGCACAAAAAGGACAAATCATACTCATTTATCATCTAAATAAGCTACCATATCAAATATACTACATAAAACAACTTTTAGCCACCAAGAGATTAGATCCTCTTATTAGTGAAGAGGATTTATCCTATGAGACTCATCAATAATTTTATTATAATATTCTCAAATCTCTATGTGAGATATAATGTTATATTTTAAAATAACATATTTTAATTAAGTAATTAATTTTTTCTTTTAAATCATTTCAAATTAGTAAAAAAATAAAGTATTATATAATATAAAAATAAATATAAAATTGGATAAAATTTATTGAGATAAGTCTAATGATGTTTGTTTGGTCTTAATTAGAATTTGTTTGAAATTTTTACTTTTGAAGTTAAAAGAGTAGATATGCAAGTTAATAGTTAATAATTAATTATTGATTATTTAAAAGAGCAACATATCCCTAATTATGAGATTTCATGTTTCAACCCTTCTTAATTCTGATCACAAACTTTCTTGAGAGCATTTGAAATTCTTTCCCACGATGAACTTGGAGATTTCTTCTTATTGATGATAAGGCTTTGATCGTGTTTTCCAATGTTATTGCCATGTAAAGTGAGAAAGAAGTCATGATGAGGTCAGTGATAGTGGCAGCTACCAAATCAATGAGTTTTCAAGCTCTAGAAATTTGGGTTTGGCATTTTAAACTTAAAAAATCTAAATCCTTAAGTAAAACTTGTTAATCCTAAGTTGATCGAGTGTTTATAGAATTTTTAGTTATATTTGAATTTCAATCAACAACTTCAAGGATTTAAGGTTTAAGGAAGGAAGCTAAGTTAAGAAATCATACGTTTCACTAATTGGTGAAGTGAGTTCATGTAAAATTAAGTATCAAATGATGCAATTACAATCATATAATAATTTCATGCATTATACTATTTTTTTTCTTGATAATTTAAACCTATGAAGCAAAAAATTTCAACAAACAATAGGAATTAGGCATCAAAAAATGAAAAAAAATCTTAAGATAAGCACTCTAACATTATTTATATGCATATGTTGATGCAATGCTAAATGGTAAATATGATGTGGAGTAAGAATCCTATATAGTCTTTGTAATACTTGGATGTAATGTTATTATGCTTGAGTTTGGTAGACTTAATAATAAGTAGTTATAAGACCATGAATATGCAAGTATGTACTACAACTTATGTGTATTTTGTTTATATTAACTAACGTGTTGCTTATGTGGATAATATGTAATAATAATATGTGATAAGTTTCATGCTTATGAAATATATATGAATGATAATCCATTTGTTAAAGCATTTAATTTAATGTCATGATAACCATTAATTGATAGCATGTGTTACTTCAATTACTTAGTGTTAGCATACATTTAGTTGTATATAAAGTGATTATGAATCTTATGCATGTGAATAAAAGAATTAAAACTGTTATTTAAAATAGATTTAATGACCAACAAATCACATAATTAAAATGTGTTATTTTTTTGTGGCAAATGGCCAGTAAGTCACATAATTAAGATTTGTCACTACGATGGTAGCTAATGCCAAGTGAGTCACACAACTAAGATTATTTACTATGATGGTAGCTAATATCCAATAACTCATATGACTAAGATTTTTACTATGATGGTGGCTAGTAGTAGTGGGTCACATGATTGAGATTTGTCAATATGATGGTGGCTCATGGCCAATGGGTCAGATTGTTGAAATTTGCTATTGCAATGATGGTTAGTGACCAATGGATCCCTTAATTGAGATTTATCATAAAAGAAATGATTGATGGATAATATTGATTAAGATTAAAAGATTGAGCATATTGTACATGAAAATATGACATAAATAATTAGCAAATAAAGTTTTCATTAAACTAAGTAAACTAAAAATAATACTAACAAACTATTGCAAGAGAGTGGGAGCAACAACATGTCTATCATAAGATTTACTAAATTAAATAAAATAGATGTCGAAAATACACCACATTAAGAAATGAATGAAAACAAATAAGAAATTGCATACATATGTTTATTTCTTTGTGGTTGTGGCATAATCTTATATGTGATGTCTCATGATTATATTTTAAGTATAAATGAGGCTTTGATTATTTATTCTTTTCTTTAATATATGATTTAGTCCTTGTAGGTGGTATGACTCAATATTTATTTATTTTGTATATAATTATTTGTTAGATATAGCTTGTTGAACCTGTGATAGTTTACTTAGTCTATTTATTGTGACGATAACCTTTCAAGCGCATTGAAATCGTAATACAAAGATGAACATACATAGTAAAGGACCTATCATAAAGAATAGTTATTATAAGAGCTTTGTAAATAGACTTGTAACTTATATGATTTTGTATCATTTACATATACATTTGAATTGACATTTATAATGAATAATTATGGATTTGTGTAGATGTGGATATCAAACTATGTGGATATGTGTAGATGTGGATATAAATAGTTGTATACAATTATAATATATATAACTGTGTGATTGTTTTAGTAGATATATGTAATAAATTATTATTATGTATATAAGAAAATAGATAAATTATAAGAGAGATTTTGTTTACTTAAAAACTCAAAATTTAAAGAAATTAAAGTTTACTTGGAGTAAAATCAAGAAATTAGATTTTTAATTATGATGTGATGAGAAGAGTCATCATTATCCATTCATTATGAAGCCTTCTATAAGGTTTCTCATAAGTTACAAAGAAGAGGAATGAAAATGTACAAAGATAATGTGATCATTTATATAATAGTCCTTAATTTCCAACCTAGGCTAAAAGAGAAACCTTGGAGTAAAATTAAGATGATGATGAAAAGGTTTAATTTAAATATATCAAATAAATTTCTTAAAATAAGTTATTTATATATTAAAATATTAAAATTATAATAAAGTATTAGATAGTATATCACAAGCTCAAATTTAGTCAAAATATTATTTAAACATATCAATAAAAAGAACTCTTCAAAATGAACTTAATGACATAGAGTTTGTAATGTTTGGAGACCTAAATAATTTCTTAAAATTTTTTAAAAATATAGATATAATTATAATTATCAAAAGATCTCTCAATGTAGATTTATACTTTTTAAAAATTTAGAATATGTCAAATTTGATTATCAGGAGATTAATTTACAAATATGAGAATAATAAAGACACTATAATGGATTGGCAATTTTAGAAGTATTGGTTTATGTCAAATCTGATTAACAGATGATATATTTGTAAATAATTAAATACGAAGGGGTAGAATGTTAATTTTCATATTTAAGTCTTTGTCAATTTTTTTTGTAAAGGGAAACAATGTTTGATGGTATAATAGCAATTTTAAAAAAACACTTTTTAATAGAGATAGTTGACAAATGAATACATGTGCATTCATAATCAATTTCCTAATTCTTTAAGGAATTTAAAAAAATAATAAAATAATAATATGGCTACAATAATTGGCTATCACATTATAAGGCATTGGTTCCCTTATGCACGAGTATTTTTGAGTGTTGTCATCTCTATTGAGGTCACTACGAACTTAGGAATGTGTTGTTGCCTTGATCTATCCAAGAAAAAAAATTTCTAGTGTGAGATTTTGTTGTCTCTAACAAAGAAAGTGGTACAAATTTGTTTTGATTCATATCCTATTATGTCATGCAAG
The DNA here is from genome assembly GCA_023846275.1 of Vanilla planifolia. Taxonomy (NCBI): domain Eukaryota; kingdom Viridiplantae; phylum Streptophyta; class Magnoliopsida; order Asparagales; family Orchidaceae; genus Vanilla; species Vanilla planifolia. The sequence continues at coordinate 7,442,072 of CM043873.1, read as the reverse complement.
TCTTAGAATTTTGATGAGAGGAAGAGAGAAAGAGAAATGGAGATGATGTTGAGGTAACCAGAGAGATACATGCCCAATATCAAGTTTGTCAAAAAAGGGGACAAAGAGTATCGGGTTTGTCATAAGAAAATTTAATAATAGCACATTGGCATACATCTTCTAGTATTAAGAGCTTTAGTGGGAAGACTATAATGGAGCTGTTAAGATATTATATTAAACAAATTTTCAAATCATCCTAATACAATACACACTAACTATAACATAAAGAGGTCACTCATATAATATGATATGTTTATCATACTATACAATCTATTTAGTATTTAAATAAAGTATGTTAAGATTGGTTAATAGATCATACAAAATAATATACATGTTGTATTTGTAAAATAATTGAATGACGTCAAAACAATTATTGGGGTATCATATGATATCAGATAATATAATATATTATATCATAATGTACAAAAATTTTACAAAAATCGCATATCATGTCAAAGGAATAAATTGAATAATGGAAAACATAGTGGATCATAAAGTATAATAAGGGGATGGTATTAGTATAATGTGTGATAAAAAATAATTTATATGATTGATGTGTTGCATTAAACTGGGATCATATGGATGTTACATAATACAGTTTGCTGAATCATGTGATACTATTAACAAATCATACACATGCTATCCAAAGTTAAAACTTAAAGAATAAAAAATAATTTATGAGAATAAATTAATTAAGTTTCAAGTTATTTATATGCTATATATTGATAATTTTATACACATTTTATAATAAAAAATTTAGAAGAGAGGAGAATGAATTAAAAGAATTGTTTTAGAAATAAAATAAATAAATATATAACATATGATGTAACATAATATTATTTTTTATACTTTTATATGATTCTTTCTTATTGTATTCTTTTATTTTAGTAAAAATTTATAATTTTTTACATTACTAATTATATGACTATTGATTTCATGGCTAATTATTTTTTATCACTTTTTTATTACATGTCATTATAAAGAATAATAAAATAAACAAAATATAATAATACTTAAAATAGAAAATAATATATTTTGGTTTTAAAAATAAAATTTTAATAGCATATCTACTTCATAAATATGGATCAATGTAATTGTTTCACATATGATAAATTAAAATAGAAATAAGATTCTTAGAGACATTATCCTTAAAACTAGGTTCAACATATTGGATTATAATTATCGATTTTTTGGTCAGATATTTTCTTAGTGTGTGTACTATGATCTCAGTATATATATATATATATATATATATATATATATATATATATATATATATATATATATATATGAATTATATCATATCTAACATGTTGGATCATAAAGTATAAGTAATATACCTACTTGGTGAAGCTAAGCTTAGCACGTTGGATCATAAAATATCAATCTTCCAATTAGATATTTTCCTAAGTTATATGGATAGGTGAGATAGATATCAGTTAGAGGCCATTTATTGGTATTATTATTAGATTTAATGAGAATAAGAATTTAAAGATAATAAAGCATATTAATTGTATAAAATGTTGGAATTCAGAATGAACATACAAACTAATATTTATCAATTTTGCTTTTGATACGCATGACATTATGTATGCTTTGAAATTTATACATGTGATTTATTATAGTTTTATGGTATAGTTTTCATTTTATTTTGATATTTATTTTATTTTTGGTTCCTTTATTAGATTTATTTATTGAAACTTACAAATATCATTAGTTCTTGTATCACGGGTCATAAATCATGTCAAACATCCATGATATTAAAGTTTGAATATCTTGATGCTATAAGAGAGGATTACACTATTGAAATTTAAGAGTGATTAGTGCTTAATATTGATTAAGTAATTTAGAGTATGATGAAACTTTAACTTAAATTTTTGTATATAATTTTACATAGTTTTTGTTCAGATTACATTACATTGGTAATTTATTTATGCAATTTTATTTTGGTTTATATTTATAACTTTGTCACATTGTTAGATCTCTACCTAGAGTTTAAGATATTCACTTAATATTTTATTTTTATGAAATCTTTGATTTTCTAATTAATTAAGAAGATAGTTTAGTATATTGTTGATAATCTCATTCTCTTTTAATTCACATTCTTTTGACACTTATTTAGGATTCAAATCTTTCTGAGTTCCACTCTACTCTTCTTTTATGTTTCTAATCCATGTTAAATATATGGATAATAAAAAAATTTAATTAAAAACAAAATTAATTGTGTTTAACTATATCATATGCATAATATGTTAACGTTCACTCTCATTTAATTCCTTAAGTTTACAACCTTGAACTCTAATATCATCTTATGATATCTTACCAAACTATCTTATTAACAGCTAATAATACATGCAAGTAATAAAAAATATTGGGTTACATCAAAATACATAAAAATTTGAAGAATGTAAACCAACAATCAAATGATGGTAAAAATAAAAACAAATTTAATCCATTTTTTTAGTAAAATAATCAAAGTATAATAAGCATATGCATATCTTAGATATTATACATAATTATCATACACTTGTGTGTGTGTGTGTGTGTGTGTGTGTGTCTATATATATAAGATATAAATCATCAGAACATTCTATCCAACACTCATCATACAGATCAACATAACTAATTTTCAAAGATTAAGGTCACATGTCACTAAGTTTTCTCAAGTCTAAGTGCATCTATCCTAACCTATAATACAAGTATATAATAAATTTAATAAGTTTAATAGATAAATTGATAACTATGAGTAATAAAATATGATAAAATATAATAAAGAATAACTCATAAATAAGGAATAAGCAATAACAAATATGCATAACATTTAAAAAAATATTAATAAAAATATGTCACTAATAAACACATATATGTCATACTCATATTATGAACTTTATGTCTTTCATTATATAGTATTTCTCTTTTTTTTATTATTTTTTATTTTATCATATCTCATATTTCTCATCTTTTTATATTTTTCAAAACATAAGATTCTGATTTTTTGAAATAACCATTATCCCTCATATACAAATCTCATGTCATCATATATCTATTGGCATCATTATATATTTTGATCTCAATCAATAGACATATCATAGTTGGCTAGTAATCTTGATCATATCATCTTTACTTATCATCAACTTATAGAAAATTCTAGTGATAATAGAGCTTATCTCATTAAGACCCTACATAATATAATAGCAATGATTGAGAATGAGGTCTTATGCTAACATACTCATTAAGACCTAGAATTAAGCACTTGCAATGATAGACTCATCTCAACATAGTAGATAATCGTAGTATAATGATCAGGATATCTATTCATAGTCTAACAAGAAATTGAATCATTCAATATTAAAGGGACCTCAAAGAAGAAAACTATTTTTCTATGAAGAAAATTGACAAAAAGAATCATTACATGAGTCAAGAAGTAGAATACAGCACCCTAGGAAAATATGGCATATGTGGGCGAGTACAGAATTAGGCAAGTGTCAAACTACGTGTCCGAAAAATTGCACATGTGCAATAAACAAGCATATGGAGTACTTGCATGCTATTGACCTCACTTATGATAGTGGTGTGCTTTAAGTTGGTGTATGGTAAACTGATGGGCAATAGACTAACATGCATGACAAATAGTAGCAAATATAGACTAATTAACCCAAAGTGCATAGTAGATCAAAGCATAAAAAACTAACATTTTATAAGCCTTAACACATAAACGACTATGCACATATCACATTATGCCAACACACATGCACCCCACACAATTAATGTGCATACAACACCTACCACTCACCCATGAGTCACCAATGCTTGGTAGGTGCAATAGGTGCACTATAATAAGTCATGTGTTGAATTTCTATGCATGCATAGAATAAGTATAAATTTGAGTAATTTTTATATTATTTTGAACAAAACATAAAAATAATTAAATAAATACATGTGTATAGACCAAAATACCCTTATTATATTATTACAAATATATAATTAAATTTCTTATGAATGAGATATTTTTTTAAGTTTTATTCCAAATTCTTGGCATAAAACTCTTTATTTCACTTTATTCTTCATCTTTTTTTATTCTAACTTAATAACATTGCAACTAACATTGAAGTAAAGCTTGTTGTTAAGGGGTTAAAATAAGGCATAATACAAATTGATCAAATAATGTCATAGAAAAATAATTTCATCTATTTATCATCACATATTATATTATAAGATACATCATCATGTTCTAACATAGTCTCAATGATTATTCTTTTTTCTTCTTTATTCATTTGTAGATAAATGCATGATATTATTAATATATTATATAAGATTAGAATATATGTACATAATTATCAATGTCATTTTATCATACTCAAATCAATACATTTTTAATACTAAATAACAATAGCTTATGTATATCATAATTACTTTAGTTTACCTATCTAATTTATTATGGATTATTTTTTTACAATTTTTCTTTTTCCTTTCATTTTTACAAAAGCAAATGATATATAATTCATCATAAAATGCATTCTTGTCTATGTATAAAATATTTATAATTATTAATTTTGCTCAAAGCTCCATTGTCCCCTTCATTTCTTCATTTCTCTTTCTTAATGTATGGTACATTGGCCCCATCGCATTTTATGTTGAATTTGGATGTTAGATATGCAAATATATGGTAAGGGATACTATGGATGCATCTTTTCTCTCTCACACTTTGGTCTTAATATACTATACATTTTGCGTGAAAAATACACAAATTTTAATGAATCTTTTAGTCTCTACAATCTTCTTACAATATATTGGTCTCAACATATTGTAAGTCGCATGTAATGTGTTGTACATTGAATCACATATTTTATGTCAAAATTTGCCTTATTGTACATGATTTATAGGATAAGATGCTATAATTGCATCCTTTTAATTTCTAATTCCTATTTAAAATGAAATAAATGTCAAGGTAAGCAATAGATAATTTTTAAAAGGTCAAATAAAGAAAATAATATCTTCAAAATCATATCTTATTTTACCACTTTAGATTATAGTTGTCCTAAACCTTTTCCAAATGTTTTTTTTAATGTCCTTGTATTATAATAGCATTATCTTCTTATTATAATAGCTCTTTGGTTTTCTTCCTAAGCTCTAACTACTTTAGTTCCTTTACTCTTCACTTCTATTCTCTTTACAACTAGATACCTTTTGCTTTCCTCAAAATAGCCACACTTAATTTTTCCTTGAATTAGGATAGTGTTTAAGTACAAATGACTCAAATGTCTATGATACATAAAGTTAATTATCCAAATGTCATTCCTTTAAATAAGGAATTCGTCAATTGCTATTTAACTTAAAAAATTACATTAAATTTAAATAATTTTAAAAAAATTATAAATCATATACTAATAAATTTCTTGCAAAAAAAACTCTTTTCAAGAGCATGCTCCAACTATAATTTTAAGATACTTTCAAATGTTCACATTTTTTAAGATACAACTAAAATTAAATATTTGATTATCTTCAAAAGTTTTTAAATTATCTTTGCATGCATCAAAATACTAATATCATGTACTTAAATGCTCACATTTATCATATCATATATCATCTATATAAAATTATAAATTTAGACTACATTCTTATTTCTCTTATTGGATTTAGATATTTTAAATCTAGAACTTGAAGATTACCTTAGTATGAGCACTTTGAAATGCAAATCAGGATGGTAATAGTTGTATATAAAATTTGAGCATACAATTACGAATGTCTCGACTTACGAAATTCATAGGTATATGATTGTAATTTTTGAAAGTTATTCGAACTTTATAAGAATTTCTAAAGTTTAAAGTAAAAAAAATAATATTAACTAACCATTTATATATTATTTTAAAGACATTACCTTATTCTTTCTTCTTTTATGTTTGATTTGGTCCTGAGCAATGTGTAAAGGAAGCAAAAGAGGAGTGCATGGGAAGAGAAAGGGAGACAAGTGTTTTGAGGAGGTCATTACTAGATTCAAGGAAATCGAAGAGAAGGAGAAATAACTTAAGAAAAAAGGAGGATTCTAATTTTTTTCTTATTAAAATAATGCATTAAAGATATGATCACAAATGAGTTCCTCTTCTTGAATTAAGATTACTTCTTAGGGTGTCGTGCATATGCATTTTTGATATTTTGGATGATAAACAAAACAATTGAACCAATATTCTTGTACGATTTGTGTAATTAGAGTTGTCAAAGGGCCATCATCCTGGTACATTTGAGGTAACAACCATGTTAACCAAGTGATCGAATAGTATAATGAGTTGATAAGACAAAATGATTAGGTTCAGGAAATGTGTATGGTTAATTGTTTTTCCAACCTCTTATCTAACTCGTTATTACTAATGACTGTATGATATGATAAGTATGATTGAGTTCAAGTAATGCACAATAATAATCATTTGTCCAACCCCTTATTTGATCAATAATTCTTGATGATTGTATAATATAATGTGATGATCAAACATGTATAATTGGTTTCTAAGGAGTATAACATAGATCACACGTCTGATCACTTATCTGATCAGTAATTACTAATGATCATACACATGATGAGGTGATCATAATATATGATGTGGAGTCATAATTATGGATTTTAGGTCTTTTAGCAATATATTTGAGAATTATTTGGAATAATGTTTGTAAGCATTGTTATTATAAGAAGTGAGTACATTTTTGAAATAAAGAGGAATATAAAGTGGGAAAACAAATTCATGAATTTTCTTAAATTTAAAAATATAATCTAAACTTATAATAAGAATTATTTAAGAAATAAAAAAAGAAGATAAGAGAAAGAGAAAGATTGAAGAGATCTCTTAAAATTATCAACTAAACTAATTAATTATGATATATATGGGCTATCTTGTTAAATTTCTTGAACTAATATTATGGAATGCATGGTGTTATGAGTATTACAAGACATGACATCATATGCATATGTTCTAATTATATGATGACGTTTCACTATTAATAATATATATTATTTTGTGTGTATATATACACATGATGTTATAAAATTAAAATATATAATAAAAAATAAAAGAAAGAAAAAGAAGGAATGAAGTTTAGCCTAATGATTTGAAAAATCATGAAAAAGAATGTAAGATAATTATGAATATTTTTTATGACCTTATATTGTAGCTCAATATAAGATAAACATCACACTTATTATTGTGATACTTAGAAATTAGATCATGATCAACACAAGATGTTAGCAATATGGGTAATAACTATGTGATAGATGAGGCAAAAATCAACTTGATTCATGGGTACTCAAAGATAGGACCATTGTACGATAGAGGCATTGTCCTCATTATCATAGGATGTTAACATTAGAGGCATAATTTATGATAGATGATGATATGATATAAGATCTTGAGAAGTGAAGATAATGATCATATAACAAAATCTATACCCAAGAAAAAGAATAACAAATAAACAAACTAAAGTGAAATAAATTTAAATGTAAAAAAATAAAGCAAAAAATATAAGATAAATATGATTACTATATGTATTAATACTATGAGGACGATGTGTATGTATACAAGCATATATGCATTGATTTATTGCTTTTCTACCTTTACAAACTGTAATGTGTTGCTTCTTTTATTCATTAGTTACATTACTAAACTTTTATATTATTTTATTATTTATAATTAGTAATTTACCTAGTGAAAATGTCATACTTATTTATATTGTAGGCTAAGATATGAATACTCACATAATTGAGGTTTTTAGATGGTAGCTTAGGATCTTGAAAAAACAAGGGTATTGTATTATGATATCTTTATAACAGACATTTTAAATGTGAAGACTAGTTGTATTTTGTAGTTGATGTTATATTAGTTTTTTGTCATATTTTTTCTTATTATATGACAATTTAGATATTGTGTGTTATTTTTTTATTTAGTTATACTAATCTAAATGATTATAAACTGAGATGCTTCTTCACCACCCTAATTATTTTAATTTTTGTCCTCTATGTTTAGTTTCTTATTCTATTTTACTCGATAAATTGGTAGCCAAATATATTTATGTAGTTTTATTAGATTTAATTTAAGTAGGGTGTGACAATTAAATTTGTAATTAGACATATTTATGATCTTCAAACTCTCAAGTTTGTTTTGATAAAACAAGTTTTTTAAGTCACAAAAGAAAAAATTATTGATAATATTATAGAGAGAGAGCGAGAGAGGAGAAATCACACTTTTGAAAAAAAAAACTCATTAGACGTAGACATGCTCTCTTCTTTAAAGTCTCATCAATAGTTCTTAATAAGTGAATATGAAAATTATACATTCTTATTCAATTAATGAAGATCAAAGAAAAAACTTTTGCAACTATTATGAGATATAATGCCTCCTTATTAATAGAGTCCAAAATTTGAAAGACTCAAAACCTTATTTAAAAAGTTAAAATTGAATTCATTTATGAGCATTATCTTTAGATAAATATTATCAACCAATTCTATATCTTTATAAGTAACTATTTGAGAGAGTTAATAATCGTAATCATAAAATCCACATGACTCTAAATAATCTTTGCAAAAATCATACAAAATTGCAAAAGTAATATTTATGGATAGTTTATAGTGGAAGAAGCATCATTAGGTTTAAGGATAATAATAATTGCATTTAAAAATTAAAATATGTTAGAAAATTTACTAAAATAAACAAATACAATTTATAAATCTTTTTTTAAAAATAAAGTATGAAACGCACTCTGTTTAAGCCTAATTCCTTAAAAAAAGCTTTGCATTCCCGAGCTCATGGATGACGCCTGCGGTGGAAATGAACAACCCATGGCTCGTGTTTGGCCTCCGGGCATTCGCCCAAACCCTAAACCGATCCCATTATGGTCGCTTCCGCCGCTTCCTTTGCTCTAATGCCAGAGCAACCGCAGGCGGCGCTGGTAATGGAATGGCCGTAAAAAAGGTAACTTTGTCCAATTTTTGGTCGGTTCTGGAGGACCTTCGAATTCGTGTCCGGCAATCGGACTTCGTCGCCATCGATCTCGAGATGACAGGCGTGACGAGCGCGCCATGGAGGGATTTCTTTGAGTTCGATCGTTCGGACGTTCGATATCTCAAGGTGAAGGACTCGGCTGAGAAGTTTGCTGTTGCTCAGTTTGGCGTCTGCACCTTCCGGTGGGATGCTACCCAGTGTTCCTTCGTTGCTCATCCGTGAGTTGTATTTCGCACTTAATATAGTAGGTGTTTCAATCTGGTTGTATCCATTAGCATTTGCCTGGCAATAGGAGCCTTTTGTTTCTTTAGATGTTGTCATCTTAAGCTATCACAACTCGAGGACAGTACAACCGAATAATATGGGATATGATGAAGTTGCTCAATTGCGACCTTCATGTTAGAAATAGGATGTCAAAGGGAAGCTATTTCTTTGTGTTGTACCTGGAATTTAAGTTTTGTGATACGCAAGAGAAGAAAAACTTAGTCTATTTACTTCCAAAACAAATAACATAACTTTGAAGGCTGAAAATATTGTATTACAGAATTGAAATCAAACGTGCTCAAACAATAACAAAGTTAAATCACAACTCCTCTGAAAATAAGGAAACTTAAAACTCATTTAACAATTAAGCTATTTTTTATGCTCCATTGTTCATCAATTAAATTGCTTAACCAACATGCAAGTTTGCATAAAAGTTACATGTGAAGCTCTTTGTTAGTAAAAAATGATAAATGATATTAATTGCTAGCTAGTGTTTCACAAATTATATCATCATAAATGTTAATATGAATCTACATGTGATAATAACATTTAATGTGAGTAGAATGTATGGTTGTCTTGATATTGACATTAGAAATGAGCATAAAAATACTTTGGTGGCATGTGTGCCATACAAGTTTTGTAATGATCATACTCTATCATCTCATACTAATGGCTAGGTTGGCATATTGAATCTATCCTAAATATGAAGAAAAATTATTACCTTACCATGTAAACAGAACTATCATTCTAAGCTTGTCAACCACTCTAGCTAGACTCATAAGTTTCGAAGGCATCATTGACTATCATTATATCACCTAGTTGCACATGTAAGTGCAAGAATTCGACAATTATGATTGCACACACTATTACCTACCTTATGTAGTTCCTCAACTGTTTATGTAGGTAACGTGACTGTTCTTCAGGCTTTACAGTCCTTCTCCATTATCATTTGTTATTATTGTTGTGTTGAATCAAGCCATTGCATTGATTGAGCTACTTGGCAACCTAGTCTAAAGGCACCCCTTGGGTTTTTGTCAAGGAAAGTTTCAGTTTTTACTAGCCAAAAATTTGGGTGTTCATAGTGCATGAGGAAAGGATATTGAGGTAGGAGATTTATTTTCTAAATATTTCATTAGAAGCTAGGGGGAAGGTAGCACACTTCTCACAATGCCTAGTGCTAAGTGGGTTTTTATTATTTCCATGATTGCCTTGCTTCAAAAGTAATGTTATGGTTCATGGAAAGGTTCGTTTGACCGAGAAATCATAAACATTAAAGTAATTTGGAATAAAGATAAATACCAAAACAATCCAATACGCAATCTCACATGTAGCTGCAAATGTTCACCAATAAATAGCAAATATATATTTCTTTTTTGTTAGGGGTAATTGCCAATAAGGAGGGTACATTACTAAGCTGGCCAAAATTACAATATCAAACTCCATACCAACTTATACCCTAATTTCAGAGTTTATATGGTCAATTATCAAGTCAAGATCAAGCAAACAACCTGGGAAGCATATAAGCAAGTTATGGTATTATATTGCTAGTCTAATGCAAATTTTTTTGTTTTTGTTATGTTTTTTTTATCAACAAGTGTGTCAAGAGCTAGGAAAACTAGCTGCAATCCAATCTATGCATTACAAAAGGGATGTAGTGCCCTCTCACGATCAGCTAAATTGGAGGATTCCAATGAATGTTTAAACTTTCCTTTACTGTATTGTAGTGCCCTCTGCACTAATTCATCAACCACCTCATTTGTCTCCAAAACATGTTAAAAATAATAGTTAACCAATTTTCCTTTCCCATGTTTTTTATCGCAATTCATTAATGGCTTTTATGTCTCTAAAAACTGAATACAAATACTGTTTTCTTCCACTTACCTCTTTTTAAGCCTTCCATCCATGCTATTTCCTAGCCCATCTTATATTGCTAAACATGCTCCTCCAATACCGACTTATCTTTTACTTTTCCACTGAAATTTTCTCCAAAAGCTACTATATGGTTCCTCTAGACGACTCCTATAGCTGATATTCCTACTTCCATGCAAACAACATTGGGATTTAGTTTCATCTAGCCATCTTCGGTAGGTGTCCAATTTGAGCTCTGATTATGGCATTGAATCCCAGGAGTTGTGGATTTAAACATTGTTTGAGCTTATAAGAATTTAACAGCTTTCTTGTTTATGAAATCTGTGAAAATAGGTTTCTTCTTAAGATCCTGATTGTAGAATTCTTTATATCTCCAACATCAGAGATTTAAGCTTTCATTGAGATTTAATTTGAACAATTCTGGCATATTTGAGTCAAAGAATTCTGCAGTGCTCCATAGGTATGTCTAGATTTCTTGGCATACTTGCAATCACCAAGAATATGAATCATTGTCTCCATTTCAGCTTCACAAATTGACATTTTGCACTTTTTGAAATCTTCCATTTAAGCAATTTTTCTTCTGTGAATTGCCCATCAAAGATCACTCTCCAAATATTTAACTGCATAGTCAGTGGGACATGACAATTTTTTTTTCCATCCATACAAACTTGTCACCATCAAATAAAATCTATGCTTCTCTAACAAATAGATTCTCGTTACTATTCTCATTCTAGGAGTAAGTAATACAGTTAACTTTTTTGTCCAAAAAACCACCCTTGATTCCTTTTTCTGTTTTCCTGATTTGGTTCTCCACATTTTCTCCTAAAGTCACTACGAAGCTTGATCCGATGTGCCTTCCATTTAATTTCTTTATTTGCTTCTGTTATGGTTCTCCTGCTGTCAGCCCCATTTTGGGTCTATTGCCACACTTTCTTCTACAGTAATGTCTCTATCCCTGCTTTTTGGCTTGCATCCATGGGTTAAAAATTTCCTTTTTCACCCACTGGAATTGAATACTCCTTTTCATTTAGGTTATTTGCTATAATATCTTTGTTATGTTTATTGGTCATATATCAGAGATGTGACCATGCATACCAACATGGGTAACAAATGAAGGGAAAATTGTCACATTCAATCATAGGTAGCTTTTTCTTAAATTTTGTATACAGCATCCTTCTTCATATACACTTCTATACAAATTGGTGCATATTTTTCTCTCATAGCTCAAGTAGTTGCAGTATCCATTTTAACGAATTTACCAATATGCCTCCTAAGTAGCATTCCATTGCTACTTTGAAATTCTTGCCTACTGCAACAATTTGTAATTGTCGTAGTCTCCAATTCAAAATTAGGTCTACATATTCGAGCATGAATGTAGTGATCTACAATTAGCCAAGGCCCCCTCTATATGCAGAAGAACAATGTCTTCTCAACTTACTGAATTTCACCATGTAGAAGTCATTACCAACATCTATGAGGTCCAACTTTCCCATTGGTCTGCACAACTTTGTGATAAAGAAATTGAATCTAATTGCTCCTTGAATGATTTAGTTATTACTGCTTGTCTCCATGGCTTCTTTGTTCTCTACTTTTCCTCCCTAGGCAATTTTCGTGCCAGAAGATTCTTCCCCCTTTCTTTATATGTGTGTGTGCACATGAGTGGCTGTTTGTTAATACATGTTTGTGCATGCATGTGCTCATGTGTATTTATATATACATATGTGTGTGAGAGTATGTGCTTGTATGTTTATACATATATTTGTATATGTATAGAAATATCATGTTTTATGTATCTGCTATCTAATCTGTAACAGGCTTAACTTCTACATATTTCCACGTCAAGAGCCGTTCGTTGAAGGAGCAGCTTATGAATTCCTTTGTCAGACAACTTCAATAAGTTTTCTTGCTAAATACCAGTTTGATTTTAATGCCTACATACGTGAAGGTATTTTAAAATAGTCTGTCTCTCTTTGAGTTATGATTAGTAGTTAATGTAATCTACCTTTAGGTTTTCTAGACAGCTTTGCCCTTTTTTTCTTTATGTTACCTAGTGCATACATATTAATAGTTTTCTATTTGATATCCTTAATAATATTAACAAATTACTAGATAAGATCTTGGCAGTTCAAAAGGTGCTTTTCTGGCAATAGTTTAGTCTATTGGTTTTTTGTTATGGAAAAATGGCATTTTCTATTACTGCTTTTAGAAGCATCTAGCTTAAATTACTTCCCTTTTAATGGCACCACTTGCAGACGGCTGAAAGGCTTTTAATCAGCCATTTTGTACCATAGAGTATAGCTTATCCTTCTTTACAAGCAAAACATGGAGATAGCGCTTTGACTGTTCATGTATTTACAGCATTTGAGTAATCTCAGGCATGTCTTATTTATCCAAAGCACAAGAAGCAGAAGCTCTACAAAACCTTCGTTCTGCTTGTGAGAATGATTTGTGTAGTACCTCATACAACTCCTATGAACGTGTTGAAATACCCACTGTCAGGACTTCTGATCTACTTTTTTCTGAAAGGATGAAGATTAGATTTCATGAATGGCGTGAGGGTGTGTTAAAATATCCAGAAGATTGTACCTTAGAAGGGCAAAGTTGTAGCCCAAAAACACAATTCCAGACTGTATTTTTCAAATTGCGCCCAGCTGTCATGTTGAATGGATTCACCTCGCACAAGTTAAAGCTGATTCAATGGGTAAGGATTTGCATCAATAATTTTGCCTTGTGTTTATTTAATATGCTATGTTTTTTATTTGCAGATATTTTCCTCCTCTTGTATCATCTTTTTATTTACTACCATGATTACACATTTAATATTTTTTTGTTGAAAACATATGATGAATGGTTATTTGTTTTGAACATATTTCCTGAGAATGAGACTTATGTTTAGGTTTAATTATTCTGAAAAATGTCATTTTCTGAACCATTTAATCATAATAATGTCAACTTTTCTACATTTGTGTTTTTTGCTTGGTAATAATTAATTGTATTTTGTTCTAAGATATTAGAATTAGTTGAGTATTGGATTTATTTTACCTAAGATAATAATTTGTGTTTTCTAGATTTTTTTTTTTTTTTTTGCTTGGTATGTTCTTTTTTTTTTTTCAAGCCTTGTTGTAGCTTATATATAATATGAAAAAGTTAAGTATAGAAGTTGTAATCCTCATGTTGGATCACATAAAATTCATCTGATAGAAACATTTCCTTTTATCAAAGAAAATCAAAATTAAAAGCTTATTTATCACAAGGTCAATGGCCTTGTTGGTGGCCATGTAAGTATGAGAAAACTTAGCCCAAGCAAAAGAGAACAAAAATTGAGCTAAGGACAAAACTATAGGATTAGTAGGATGGGCCTTGAGGATCTTAAGAATTGCAATAATCATTAGGTTGGAGTTCCTCTTAAGCTAGATCCCAATAGCATAATCAACTCAGTAGGTGGCCTATTAGATAGTAAATCAAGCAACTTAAAGCTAAACCACATTTACTGGCCTTTAAAAAAACACCTCGTCATGAAAACCAATGAACCATAGTGGCTGTGGATTACCATGCCTATGGAAGTATCTTTAGAATTCCTAATAACTTGATCAATATCGACCTTGATTCACCTTGAGATGGGAAACCCAGATAGAAGATGAATGATAATAAGAGCTAGATAAGCTTGTTGGGCTCTAGGTCTCCAAGGCAAAAGGCAAATTACTAGGGTGAAAGGTAGTGAAAATGTTAATGATAGAACGAGAGGATTAGCTTCTTGTGAACCTTTTAGTTACGTGCCCACTAGATGTGGTAAAATCCATTAGCAGTTATCTCCAAGATTGGACCCTTATATCCTTAGCAAAAACCTTCAAACAAGTCCATGGGTGCCATGCCACTCAAGTCTTTAAGCGACCAAGAAGGGAAGTGATGACTTGAGAAGTTGCAGGATAAGAGAATAGAACTTGCTCGATTGTCTCCCACGCTTGGCATCCCCAAGGTAATGATAAAAAATGGAGATATCTTGGATAACAAGCAAATGGTAGGCCGGCAAGGCCCCGTAGGAAACTCTCAAATGGATGAAGCAGATTTGAGGGTGCAGTCTTTAACATTGATCCCCTTTACTTGGTGCATCACCAAACCTCTCTTTATAGAAACACACATCCTCTATTTGGCTCTACATAAGGACATCTTTGTTGTCAAATTCATATCTTAGAATCTCCAAAAACCTTGTGCCAAAAGTACATCTAACATGGAACTCATCCTACTACCTTTATCGTGCTCCACCTTGCATCTCATGTTAGTGTCACTCCTAATAGCTTTAAAATAAAAATAAAAAAATCAGAGTTTTCTATAACTAGAGAACTCTAATGATCTAACTAGGTGAGGAATCACGATTGTAACCAACTCCCATTCATTTTCACATCATCCATTCTTTAAATTCTGACTAAGAAAGTTATAAATTTCAAAAATCAAATAGATAGAACCTCACTTAAAATTATCTATTTTTCTCTTGTATATACAATAACATTTCATAACAATTCTTCAAACAAATAAATACCACACTTGTTTTTAATCAAACTCAATATACTAAACCACAAAACCAAAAATAAAATCGCATATTTACTACAAAAGGTAGCATAAACTAAATCCACAAGAGTCTAAAAAAATACATATAATACATCAAAGATATATCCATAATCCAAATTATCTTGCTAATCATTCTTAAGGACTTAACTCATGCACCACTAGATTCTCTTGTTCAAGGAATACTTGTGTTATGTTCTATAATGTAAGAGAGTGAGCACAATAAGTTCAATATATAAACTGATAGCTAAAATAGGTAAAGTAATATAATGCAATAGGTGAAACATAACTTGGATTCGAAACATTATAACAAATGTTCATAACATCTAAGAAATGATCATGAATATTCACATTTATAAAATTCTATAGAAATATCAAAACATATGTATATTATTATTTTTGTGCATTTTTTTCCCAAATGACTTTTATTTTTGAGATCCTTATCTTATGTCGACTGGCATCTCCTCTTAGAAACCATTAGATCAAACAAGCAGTGGTCATCAGATTACAGAAGTAACTCATTATTTCTAGGTTGTCAGATCACATAATAATGATACTAAGAGATAAGACTATGAAAAAATAATTATTTATTATTAATTCTCACATATATCTCGTAACATGTTAGGCTTGATAGGTATAAATCTTGTATACTACTTTTATTCTATATCACTTAACCACATCACAATAAGTAGCTCAACTCTGTAGGTTGTCAGATTATATAACAAGTGATATTAAGAGAGAAGATCATTAAAAAAATAATTATTTATTATTAATTCTGATATATATCTCATAATATGTTATACTTGATAAGAATAAATCTTCTATATTTCTTTTATTCTATATTATTTTATAACATTCTAATAATTTGTATTAGTTTTATTCAATGTTTTTCATGTTTTATTTTCTCTTAATTTTCTTTTCTATTGTTTCAATTTCTCTTACATCATGCTAACACATACATTCATAAACTTATTCTTCTTTATATCATTAAACATAAGTTATTGCAACATTTATATTCATGCATGATCTTCAATTTCATGGCATATTTCCCAAGTATTATTGTGCGTGTGATTATTTAATATATTTGCTTTAGACAATGATGTCATGCTATTTGATGGCTTTGAGATGCAAATTCTATTATTTGTCTTTTTTTTTTCTTTTATTTCCTGCCTTTCTTGAGGTTAGACTTCTTTCCATTTCTTCTTTGTTTTCTCCTTTATATCCATAAAGTCCCCTAAGTCATTGCCATCAAGATTATCAAGATACCCATCACCACTATGCTTCTTGATTTACATTCAAAGAAATCTCCAAGACATGAAAGCTCTAAGAAGAACAAAGCAATTAACTACATGAGGATCTTTAGGACCACATCCAATGTTCTCTAGAGTAAAGTCAAAATAGAATGTCTTCTTAACAGCTTCAAGGCCAAAATTGGAAAAATTTTCAAAGTCATAGGAATTCCCAACACCACTGAAGGACCACTTGAAGAAATTCTACAAGAAGCTGATGCTAAGGTACTTTCCAAGACAACAAGCTTGTTTCCCAGCAAGCTCAACTCCAGCATTAATATTAAAACTATTAATTAACAAAGCTATCATTGTTCCACTAGGGTAAGTAAGCTTGAAATCAAATACCATCACCCATTGGAGTGTAACAAGGCTAAGCAGTTCCAGAAAGCTAACAACAAACATGAATCCTATCATCTAGCCTAAGGGTTTTTGGCATCTTCTGCCCTGTTATCAGGAACCATATACTATGAGCTCATATGTCCTCTGATCCATGGAAAGCTTGTAAGAACCAAAACCACAACTAAAAGCCACACGTTTGGATGACAGTATTTTCCTATCGCATGAAGGGTTGGATCTGAAAACCATGCTTCTCAAGAAGTTTCATCCAGCTCTGAATCTAAAAGAAGTCTAATAGACTAGCAGCAACGTTTAAGGATAGTATAACACCAACAGTGAGGTTAAGCTTGTGACATTACTGTAATCCTTGTTCCTACATCGCTCGGCTTCCTCTCTCCTGATGTCTTGCTGCTCCCAATACAGCAACCTCCCTGCCTTTGTTGAACTCCTCGCAGCTCCTCACCTCATGTGCCTACAATAGAAATCCTCTAATTAACTTCTTTGCTACAACAGTTCCAACAAGCAGCAGCACCTTCTTTGACTGAACGGTCTTTGAAATCCTGCGGACTCCATCCATTTCTTCAGGCCTGATGCAAGTTCGTTGGAAGCCCCGAAATCTCTCTATGGAAACCTGGATTCCTCCCCCCTCCATTGAATCCTTGTAAAAAACACAAGGTCGATGCTTCTTGAGAAGCTTCCCGAAAAATTTAACCCTAAGCTCTTTCAAACATCCTCTTTGGGAAGAAGGGGAGATAAATAAAAAAAAAACGCTATTGTAAATATATAGAGATAGTTTTTATTCAGTTTCTTTAATCCTTTTATTTTCAATAATTTGCAACAAATTTAATTGGTCTCTAAAAATTGCAGTGCATATACTAATAGATTCCGTGTGATGAGTTCTATCCAAGAACATGTTCATCGTCAAATTCTAAATTATTTTGTCAAATAAATTTTCGAGATGTACCAAATTAATATGATTTTATTTTAATGTAAAAAAATTTTAAAATATTAATATCAGATATCCATATTAAATATAACACTTAAGAAAAAAAATATGAGTTGTCATTACCTCTTCTCATCACATCCACTTCAAGAGATGCATGTTGTCTCAACTATACTATCATTTGCAATAGATTGAATCGTCATCAATCTTGCAATAAGTGTTGCTCTTGATCACCACATTGCCAAGTCAGATGAGCATCCATGTCTGATAGCCCCCCCTTTCTGGCCACAAAGCCCTTCCTGTATCAAAACATGCCTTGAATGCCTCAACCTAGGGAGAATCCACACAAGTAATGAGCTTTGTAGCCAGCTTCACCATTATGACCTCTCGTTAGGATCATAATCTATGGATGTCTAGGCCAACCTAAGCCTTGGGACAACAAACCACCTCCAAGGTGCATAGTGAATGCCTTATCTTTTGTTATTTATTTGTTACTTGTGGTATCCTTTAGGTTGCATTAAATTTGCAATATTTGTGGTTTATAAACCTCCGTTTCGAAATTTAGTTAGACATTTTGCTGATCACGTTTCAAATCTCAGGTTTTCTAACGTGAAAAAAATATGATTTAAGTGAAACATATTTTTGGCTTCCCAAATGAACAGAAAAATAGATCTTGTTCTATCAAACAATCAAAAGATATTTTAGTTGTCATAATATCAATTATTTTACTAAGTATTTTTTAATAACGTATTATCAAACACATAATTTTTGCATTTACTAATAACACTTTTCAAACTAATTTTTTAATAATTAACTTAATACTCATCAACTATTTTGTTATATTAATCATTAATGTATTACTTATGATATATTAGAAACTATCAAAGAAAATGATGGTTTTATCAAGGATCGTTTAATAAGATCCTCAAATTTGTTTAGGATCTATTTTAGAAAAGTTTATTGTTTAAAAATTTAGTTAGATTATAATATTTATTAGATAAGCTTATATAGATTATTCTTTTAGTCCCACTTAGGGTCATCATTGCCTAAAAACTATAATCACTTCATCGTTGTAGTGGCTTTTGTTTTGTATTTTAGTATTTTGATTATTCATATCACCTTATGGTTGTAGTGGCTTTTGTTTTGTAATTTAGTATTTTGATTATTCATTAAATCTAAATGAATGTAAAGTGATTAGTAATCTTATAAAGATTTATCCGTATGAACTCATTTTCATTTAACTTTATTTAAGATGGACAACAATTGAGTAGGCTAGTGAGACTACTTGGAAACCCAACTCATTCACCCTATGTTGTATCAAATGTCTTGAATAAGGTTGGTATTTTGATTTATCTTTTTACGGGAGATATGTATTACTTTAGTTTAGTGAATCGAAAAAAGAAATGCTTGGATAACTAGTTTTTAAGGTTTCTAGGAAGCGTGGACAAATTTAGCTAAACAATAACATTTTAATTATTAGAATGCTAGGACAGGGAGATGGCCAGAAACAAATAATAAAATTCATATAATTATATGCATTCCGTAATATATATGTTTGTGTGGGTGTGTATATATATACAAGCATAATAAAATCATATTTTTTTGGATATTTTATTAACTGCTCCAACTTTTTTCCTGGATCCATCGAATGGCTTTTGTGCACCAACTATTCTTTATGAGAAATGAATACATTTCTTGATAGTTAACAATTACTTTTTGCCCCGAGCTATATATCCTTACAAGCAAGACCAAAATTGCATGGTGGATGGTGAACTCGTTCAATGATTCAACACCAGCAAACAACAATGTGGCATGTTTTTTAATTTTTTTTTCTTGAATGTCAACATCAAAACTAAGACGGTGTGGTGAACGCAAATTTTTGGACTTGATTTTTTTTTTTTTTTTTTTTTGTAAAGAGGCTTGATTTATGGTTCCAATTTTATTTCATGCTGATACACAGTTCTTACTGTCCAGGTATTAAGAAAGCATTTTAATGACCTTCGGTATATTTGTGTGAGTGGTGAAAATAATTCTTCGCAGAAATTAGTAGTGTACACAGACTCAAAGGAGGATATGGCATCTCTTATGGTACGAAATTGAAAATGAAAGGTGAAGTTTGTTATTATTATTATTTTTTGTCTCCACCATTTGTTATGGAGTTCATTATTTCACCTGAAGAAGACTTTTTCATATTGTTTGCGTGCCTTGCATAACAATTTGCTTTCATCCATGATATAGTTCAAGTTTAATCTTTTTTGAAAAGTCTAATTCATGTTTTTCCTTAAAATAATGACCGTTTCTTCTCAATTGTTTAAACAAGAAAAAAAAGGGTTATATTGCAACAATGTTTCAATTTTTTCCTGAAAGTTAATGTGATAATTCTTGTCTGGAATGGCAAAACTTCTCTTTCTTTCACTTTGCAAAACCAATAAATATGATTGTTTTGGTTTTTATGCTTATGTATGTGGGTCTTTTTGATATGGCTCACCATCATCGGCAATGCAATGCATGTTCACTTCACTTTTTTTTTCTCAGTTTAACAGTAGTTTTGTTTCAGAAAATGCCATATAGTTTAACATAAATTGACACTAGAACCAAGTTTTAGATTATAAGACTGGTAAATTTGCATGATATATGCCTGTTAAGCGAGTGTCCCTATTGAAAACTTGTCCATCTAAGCATGGTCTCTAATATTTCTTCGTTTCTTATCCATTATTGTTTAATAAAGCCACCATATGTGGCAAATATTTTATGAAGTTAGCTAATAGAGAATGGTTTGTCTTCAGTAATGAAAGAAAATTAACTTTACAGCACGTGGAAGGCTTTTGTAACCAGTTGCAAGTGTCCAGTCGTCTGTTTTATGCTTTATATTACTCAACTATTTATGTGATCATTTTTATTTTTATGTTTTATGTAAATTTTCTTTTCCATTTTCTCCTTTCATCAGAAGGAAGTCAAAGAAGATCAACTCAAGTGCAGGGAAGTAAAGATACATTCTGCCGTGGGTTTTAGACATGTCATCGATCTTCTTTCATCTGAAGAGAAGCTTATTATAGGCCACAATTGTTTTCTTGGTAAGCCTCTCAACTCAGTATGTGAGTTCCTTCTATTTTTTCTGTATCTTAAATGATTATTTTTAATGGAACAGATTTTGCTCACATACATAGCAAATTTATTGGCCAGCTTCCTTCGTCGATGGAGGAGTTCACTTTATCTGTGAACAAGAATTTCCCTCACATTATAGACACCAAGCACCTTATTTGTTCTAACCATGTAATTCAATATTTGATGAGCAAAAGGAGCAAATCACTATCGTCAGCCTTCTCTGTTCTATGCCCAAAAATTTATTCTGCATCACAGAATTCCGCTTCTTCCCGTTCATATGTTAAAGTCGAAGTTCAAGCTGATGAATCAGGGTAGTACTTCTCCCATTTTTTTAATGAGAACATTTCCAGCAATCCTGCAGCTGCTGTCTTTCTGCACCTTGTCTCTGTTACCTTCTTTATTCCTCTTTTATGGTTTCTTTTTGTATTCTTTTTGGCTTCTTTTTTAATAGATCCCTAGTCATGCATAGCTCTCCTTAAATTCTTTGGTTAAGCTTTCCAATGTTTATTCATTATTATTCTTGGGATCTCTTGTTTTCTGCATCAGCGTACTTGGGAACTCATTAAACAGCTGTCCAATGTTTTTTGCAGGCTTAAATGCGCAGTCGATTCGACTGCATTGCACGAAATGGTGATGGCATAGAGATTGCCCTATTTTTCAATTTTTAGGAACTTTTTATAGCTTTAATATTTGAGAATTCTTTGTTATGCTCGATAGTATAGAATTAAGTCATGTTTTTTTTACACAAATCAAAATCAAGATGAATTGCTTGAACCATTTTAAAGTCATTACCAACAAGAGACCGTGTTGGGTATTTTCTTGCCAGAGTTGAAGTTCAAATATCTTAATATTTGAACTTGATGTGAACATAGTTTAATGAGTTCTAATTGCAGTCATTGCGACTTCTAAACATTGCTGTAGCTTACATCTCTTTCTGGGTTCCAATAAAAATGCTTTGCTATCACAAATTCACATCATAGGATGTGGTACCTTACAAATTGTGGAATGTTGTACATATTTGTCACAAATCCAACTGCTATCATCTAAACATTCTAAATTGTGTTTTGAATCTTTTTTCTTTTGTTGACTACACATTTTTTGCATTCAGGTCATCTTACTGGAACTCGGGTGCTAAGCACGAAGCTGGCTATGATGCCTTTATGACCGGATGCGTATTCGCTCAAGCTTGTGCTCATTTCGGCATTGAATTTGAACAGGATTCTCTTGCAATGGATCTTCCAAGAAATGAGAAGCTTCAGAATTACATCAACATCCTATACCCAAGCTGGAACAGCGGAACAGTGATCGACTTAAGAACCGGTGCAGAGAGATCTGATTCAGGATACAAACGTAAGTACCCCAGGATCGAATTTCCAAACATTGCTCTTGTGTGGGGTTTCTCATCCAAATTGAAGCCAAAGGATTTCGAGGAATGCTTGTGCAAGGTGTTTGGTTCTGCTGCAGTGATATCTGTGTTTTGTCTTGATAGAACTGCAGTGCTCATTCAGTTTAACAAGAAGGAATTTGTTGATCATTTCTTGGTGTTGAAAGATGCATTGGAGAGAGACGATGGTCCGATATCCGTATTGCACCCTCTTGCGAAGGTTTTGGATGGCGGTAACACGTATGCCGCCGACTACGAGACTTACAAGGAAATCTGTGGGTGCTTGGCATCCAAGTTGATGTTTGCAGAGCAGGCAGAAGCAATGGGCATCAAATGGAAGACCAAAATTAGAACTGGTTCTGTGGAGAAAGGTGAGATATATAGCTATACGGATATAGCAGAAAACCATCTCAACATTTCATTAATAAGACAGCAAAGTGAAATCAAAGATGCTTCAGGGGAGCAAGAGCAAACTCGTGAAGATGTGTTGACATCTTGCATGCTTCGAAGCTAGTTCATCCCTGAGATCGAAGCCAATGGGGAAGCAGATATTAAATGAAGGTTTCCTCCATGAGTACTGTGGTTATTGATTATTGTTTTATGTTTATGATCAAATTTTTGTTGCAAGCAAAGGTGAAGGAAAAGCATGAATGAAACATTTCATAGTGATTGTCATCTAAAGGAAAACTAAGGGTGAAGGTCTTTAAACAAAAAGTATTGTATTGGCTTAAGTTATGCTTATTTATGCAAGTTGTTTAGCCAGTTTTTGGCTTATAGATGCATGTCTTTTGAGTTATGTCAATGGCTCAGATTTTGGTATAATATAATGCTCTTGAAGGGGCTTTTGAAGGTTTTGTTTGTCTTTGTTGGTATTAATTTTTGTAATTTGGGTGATTTTATTGTGCATGATTTGAGTTTTGTCCTTGTTAAAACTAATGTTGTAGCAATATGTTGTTATGGGTTGTTGTTTAAACCTAGGATTTGTATTCGTTGATATGATCATTAAATTGATTAATGTAATGATTAATATTTGTATAAAGTGGTTTGTAGGCATATGTTGTTACAAGTTGTTTAAATGAAGGAGTCGTTTGTTGTAGTTGATTTGAGTTATTAAGTTAGGTTAATAGAAGATATGTTTGAAATTTATAATGATTGTGTTAGAAGTTTTATTTGTAAAATAGCTTGTGACTATTAAAATATAGGTTGAAATGGAGATTTTGCAGATGATGTTTCTTATAAGGGAAAATATAATAGTTGATGAAAAGTATTTGCTAGAAATAATTTTAAAAAAATAAAATATTTAATTAAAAATTTGACAGACAAATGAAGTTAAAATCTCCTAACTAAATTTGGGTGATGTCCTAGCCAATTTTGGTTTATTGAGATAAATAAGGTTATAATGAGGGTAAAATGGACTGTTTCTCATCCCATAACCCTAAAATGGATACTTGGGTTCTCACCCAAAAAGGTATGCATGAAAAATGAAATTAGAGTTTAAAAAAACTTTTTTTTTGAAAAAATATGCAAAAAATATTTAATAAAAATTACTTAATTTGAGAAGTTCTTGTCATAAAAAAAATATAAATTTTGACTCTTTAATTTGATTGAAAAGTGTTCTTAATTTTGGAATGTAACAAAGCACAATAAAGGTAAGGCTTGAACAATAATAGGATTTTTTGGTTTTCTAAAAACAAAAAAAAAATATAAAATAATTTTTTTACTCTATAGCCTCCTTAAAAACACTTCTCTAAAATAAATAACCAAAAAAAAAAAAACAATTTTGGTAATATATTTAAAACTTTTTTATCCATTTACATATAAGTCATCAAATTCTTTAAAGTTATCCAAATGATAATACCTAAAATGATGTCATGATTATTTAAACAATGTTCCCCTTCATTGTTATAATTATTTAAACACTATGCCTTTTTAAAACTTGAATTAAAAATCATCCTCCTTAGATATTTTTTAACACTAACCAACCTATATTAAAACTTAATTAAATGGATGACACTTTTATTAAAGAACTAAACTTATCATAATTGAAATCTATTAAAATAGATTAACACGATAATAAATCTATAACATGGATAACTTTGGGTGTTAGATATGTTATTTTAAAAAATTATATCATTTATATAAACGTAATATAATATTCATTTGTGTACCAACAAGAAAAAATAGACATATCTATCTATATCAAGAATAAGTTAAATTAAAAGCATTTTATAATAGCTCCTTTTTGAACAAAAAAAATATAGGATTTAGACCTGAGGAGCAGCCATCTAGTCCCAAACTAGGGGTTAAGGAATAAGAACAAGGGACCCATCTAAGGATTTGTATCTTGTGAATTTATTCACTTAGGTCCAAACTAGTTGAGTTAGCTCATTTTTTCTTTAATAAAATTATGTTATCATTACCATTAAGAAAAAAAATAAAATAGATAAAAAAAGAGATCATAGTCTCTATCATAAAATTGATTTATGATAAGTATATTATGTTTTAATCCATCTACACATAGAACCTTATTCATGAAAGAGATTAAAGAAAATTTTGTCAATTCCAAAAAAATTTTATTGAGTATTATTTCTTAGTTATTAAATTAAATTCATAATTTTTTTATATTTTTGTTTATATATGATAAGTTTATTTTTTTAAAAAAAACTTGTTCTCAATTACAAATGATGTGTTTTAATAGATGACTAGTTTGTTTAGCAATTTGAGTTAATAAAAATGAGTTTAAAAAAGAGCATTTTTTAAAAAATATTTATTAAAAGATTTTTTTATTGATAATATCAAAAAAGAGAGGTTGATATACCTTTGAATATTATCATGTCTCTTGGTATTTTTGGCATTTTTTAAAAATTCAAATTCTAAATCATCAAATTGTAATCCAATTCATTGCCTTATTCTTCTTATTTATCATGTATCACTTATGTAATGAGTTTCTTTGCAAGTTGTCAATATGGTTACCAACTGATCATGTTTGCTCGACTAACATTGACTCCATTTCTTCCCTTGTTTGATCAGATCATCTTCCCTCATGATGGCAAGGTTAGTTGATTCACTTAGCTTTAGAGTGGTCATTTAACTAGTGCAACTCTTAGATCAATTTGTCTAGTATGACCATCTGTTCATGTTTATCTTAACTTTTTATTTTCTCAAGGATTAATATTTGTTTACTATAACTCTATTATTGTCCTTCCCTTTAAAAGTGAATCAAATCAACCTTTGTGATAGATATGCTAGGTAATCCTCCTACTCAATGGATAAAATTCACTCCTCCTAGTCCTAACTCCTCGGTTCTTTGTATTACAAATGATTAAGTCTTTATGTACGCTTGTTGCTCTAACTTTTTATCTAATCACTTCATCCAAAGCCCCATCTTGTGGTCTCCTCACTAATGACCTTATCACATTGCTTTGAACTCTAATGCTCACCTTGTCTTATTAATCTATCTTATCTAACTAACATGTATTATCTGAATTAACCTATTAGCTTTCTTTTTTTATAAATCTACCAATAAAAAAGTAGGAAAGGGAGTATACCAAAAGGAGGGAAGAATATTTGCATAAGAGAAGGTTCTTTTATACTTAATTAGCATTTTGATACAAAATTTTTTGCTTGTGCTTATGTCAAGGGTCCTTATAATAACAAAGTTCCTAATTTATGCTTTAATAAGTAATGGAACTAATTTCTAACTTCATGGCCAATCTTTTATCATTCTAAGGATTTTTTCTATACAAATATTTGAATACTACTTAAGATGAATTGTATAACCCTATGTGGTTTCTCATTGGTTGCTTCTTTTCAAATGATATCTATGATACCTCATGCTTTTATACCACATGTAAGAGACATGTCCACACACTCTTTGAAATAGCTCTTTAGTGAAAACATTTTGGGGCCTTTGGTAGTGACATTCTAGCCATAGGGAATCAGTAATCAAGTTAAAACTCTTAGCCGTTTACCTTTTGAGTAATAGATTTTTTCAATGCATCCCAAAAGCATCTCAAGATAAGTGTTTCCTTTTTTGTCTTGATCAACTATTAACCAAGTGGATACAGGTCAACCATTCCAAAAAGTGAAAGTTTTATGAAAATGCAAGTTTCTTTCACTTTATATTGCATGTGAGTTCAACCTTTTATTACCTATCAAATATGCAATATTATGACATATTGGTCTCATTATATGATATAAGAGTATCTAACATTAGTTCACAAAAACACACTTGTTAGCCTCAAACTAGTTCCACAAGTTTATTGGTGTAAAATTTAATTGAAAATTGTTTCCAAAAAGGCTTAAAATTGAATTTTTTATTGTTTTTGCTCCCGTTAGCTCCCTTAGCTACTACCCGAGGCTAACTCTTGTAGCCCTCACCTACCTGGTTAGCCCACGTGAACCACACTGATCTAGGAACCTGGTGTGACACACATGACCCAATAAATCTACTCGACCTGTGCCAACCTGCTAGTTGTTACTCGCATTGTTCTGCTTAACTCGCATCTACCCAAAAATTAGAACGAACTAGTCGAGATCACCACCTATGCTATACCGATCGCACCCTGTCATTTTGTCATTCACTATTACCATTGCCTGAAATGCATAATCTATTTTGAAAACTGCTTAATTTAATTAATTTTAGTGTTTTTTAAGTCAATTTTTATTTAGAATATTTCTTTTATAATTTGTGTTGAATTTTAGAATTCTAAAATATCTTTTAAAATTATAAAATATGTAATTTGATATTTTTAAATATCTTTTTGTATCTCTAAGTTAATAAATTATTATTATATCCTTAAAGTTTCTATAAATACAGATGCTCACTAGGCTATAAAAAAACTGAAAAAGAATGAAATAATTTTTTATTTGTGTGCATCCATCTTTGTGAGCAAAGTATGAACACCTAACTTTAGTTAGAGATATTCTAACTTTTCTGAAGAATCAAAGGTGAGATATTTTTCACTAGGAGAGTTAATAACCAATCCCATGTGAGAGACAAGGATTGAAAGTGAGAGACTTTCTACCAACATGACAAGCTTCACTGTTAACCAAAATCACTACCATGTCACTATTTTCCCTCTTTGGTGTTGCACATACCAATGTCTAGAAAACTATAAAACATCATTGCCAAAAAAGTGTATTTTTTTAATTATATTTATTTTTTGTTAGTAATCTAAAATTAGAGTTGCTCTTTTCTATTAAAATACTTCATATAGAGTTTATCTTAAATTTTTTATTTTATATGTGTGAAATCAAATATGACAAAAATCACTTTGTAGGATTTTATGCTTAATACATCAAGTGTTATTACCTACTCAACTTAATAATCAACACTACAACTTTAGAACATTAATATTTGAATAATTCCAAAAAATCATACATATCATTTAACCCTAATTAGTGTATAATATATTTTCATATTCTTTAATAATCTATTGAGTATCTCTAGTATTATAGGCTCTAAATTAGATCTTAATAGAAGTATAAATCTGCTATGTATTATTATGTTAATGTATTCTACTCTTGGTTATCCTATATTGACCCAAGTGATTTTTATTCTCAAAGTACATCTTAATATATTTAGATCATAAATATCAAAATCTCTTCCTATATAATAATATAAAATAATTTATTATAGTAACTCTCTACTTAAAAGCTTACAATAACTTATTTGTTTGCTTAAGTGATTCCTCTCTCTTATGACATCACATGGTGGTCACTTTTTATCTTCTTCAGTCTAAGTGTCATATGTTCATTATCTTCTGCTTGGTTTATTCTTGAATCATATTAGATTAATAGATGATTAGTTCTGATACCAAGCATGACATATTAGCCTCATTATATTGAGGTATTATTTCCTTAGGTCGTTCAATACCGACCCAATTAGGTTTTGTCCTTAAACGATGCTTCAACAATTTAGGACTATAAAATCTCATATAATCATAAGAGTCTTTCCTTCAATAATTAATATGAGATAATTAATCCATGTATCTCTTCACCTAAAAGCCTATAAAAAGGTACTATTTATTTTAATGATTCTTCTTTCTCAGGATATCACCTAATGCTCACTCTCCATCTTCTTCGATCGTGAGTGTCAATAATGATCAGTCCTTTTGATAATATAAATGTTTGGATTTAATGTTTAAAGAATGGTACGCCTTTGAAATATTCAATTATGTGTCATATAAACTAGCAATAAGGTTAACGTGACCAACCACAAAATCTTAAACATCTTCCAATCTCACCTTGTTGGAAGAACTCATGATGGGCAGATGAACTCTTCAACATGCTCTTCGGGGTATCACACTACTCCAAGCATAATTATTAACTAGATCTTCTTCTCCCTTTTATTTGGAGTAGAGTTGTCCTTATTAAGATAAAGCTACACTTCTTAAACATTAAGTCCATGATCAATTTCTTAGAAGATCACTTAAAATCTTAAGATATAAAGGCCTTTGAGTCTCATTTACTTGAGAATTGAGATACAAATAGAGCTCTAAGTTTGGTCATAATCCAAAAAAAATATTTAGTAATATTATAATAAGTAATTTCATATCTGGTAATCCATATTATCTAGCCTAGTATTATGCAAAATCAATCTTATTTGTAGGATGAGTAAGTTTAGCAAACTCTGATAGAGTTGGGATGGCACTTCCTTCATCGATTATACAATTGGTTAAAGCATTTAGCAACTTTAAATCACCCACAATAAGGCTCTACCTCATGCATAAAGTAATGACAACCTATATAGCTTATACATTAAGCTTTCTTGCCATGTTTGATATAGGAACTTTATCCCTCATATTATGGACTTGACTCAATCAACTAAGGCTAACTTATTAGACCAATTCCTAACTCGATAAACAAGCTCTAAATCTCCTTTATCTTGCTTAATATAACTAAGTATCTTAATTGAAACTATTGCCACTTTCTTAGCAAGCTATAAGTAGAATGAGGCCTATTTGCTTTGGCATGATGATTTCTTCAAAGTAGAACCTTGCTCGATGAAATGTATAGTGAACAAATAAACATTATCATGTCTACTTACCTAACAACTTGATCAAATCATATAATATCATACAAATGAGAAAAATATTAGAGCATAATGTAAGATTGAGGATACTGAAACAAAATAATAGGAGAGGACAAAAAACCCAATACCAAAAGATATTCTAAAACATGAAAAACACATCAAGTTAAAAACTAATATCCCTTATTTAACATGCACCAACCAAGAAAGTACCAACAAATCCATCTATATACAATTTCCAAAAGATATCGTATATTTATAAAAGCATCCTCACAAATCTCACCATAAACACTTTCAACACTTCTCTCAATTGCCACATGGTTTCCAATTTCTTGGTATGTCTATTGCATGACTTGTAATGTAAGTGGTTGATAATTTTTGTAATTAAATTACTATCTATAGGTAGTAATATAAAAAATAATTCAATTTAATAACAAAATTAATAGAAAAAAAATGTATATATATAGTAATAATGTAACATAAAAGCATATGAAACCATGTGATCAACTATAACATTTAATAAATGCATACATTATTAAATCATGGAAAACATGTAATAGATGTAAAATCATAACATATCCATTTATTTGACTTATCCATATTCATTTTTTTCATATCACTAAAATTTATCACTTATTATGCTTTTTAATCTCATATTTCTCATAATCTTTAAATTTCTCATTTTTCATATTTCATAAGGGCTTAGGATTTTTTGAAATGATTATTATTCCAATGCTTTAAGATCTTATATCATGTCATATCTTATTATATGATATCTCATCATATCATATAGGCATCGAGTCTTAAGCATAAACTATTTCAATATGAACTTGTAGTCTTAATCAAGCCTCGCACTAGGTGCATGCAATAACCATATTATATTATTTTTGCTTATTCACAAGCCATAGAGATAGCAAAGCTTAGCTCTTTTATAGCCCATAATAATAAGTAAGTATGAGGTTTGATGTTAGCATTGCCATATCACATCATTTGATTGGATTTGATTTCCTTTTATATCCTTTTCTTTAAGGATCACTCATTTACAATCCTTTGTGAAAGAAAAGTATGACTTCTAAGGATAATTTCATTAAAAAACACCTTATTATATTATCAGATCACATCATCATGTTATGTCGATACCCTTGCTAACATATCGTTAGGTTCATATTGTCAAAACATGTCAATTGTGATAAGTCTCTCATATTATGCTCTTTTTTTCACTTTATATTTCTCATATCATTGCTTTTATTATCTATATTCTTATGTGTTTTTTTAATCAAATGCATTATCTATATGCATATGACTAAACCTCATAGCATGTAAGCGATGATTTAAAAGTCATGTTGCACATTACCTGAATACATGAATAAGAAATGTGATTTCATGTGATCATGCTTATAACAATGTATTGTTTAAGAATAAATAATAATAAAATACTTATATCATGATTATATTAATTTACTTGTTCTTCTTGGGTTGACCTTAATCCAATTTTTCCTTCCTATTGGCTTCCTATGCATATCGAATTGTTCATAATCTATCATGATAAACTCATTTTTCATTTTAAAACATGAACTTCAACTCTTATTTTTCTCAAAATATATAACTCTACATTAGAAAAATTTAGCAAAACTCTTAAATTCACACTTCCAATTGTCAAACCATCTAATTCTTTTTATCAAACTATTTCATCTTCCCATTCCATAGTTCAATTAGGATCAACATATCATCTATTAGTTCAATGAATGGTGCATCAAGCCATTAAGATTTATCAAACCATTCATTGAGTATGACAAGCCATCTAAACCCAAGCTTCTTAGGTATCCAACAAAATGGTTAATTTGATGTCTTTCTCAAAACCTATTCTAAACCTAAAGAAAGCTAAATTAAGATTTGTAAGAAAAACAAGATACCAAAAATAACACCTCACAACAAAAATAGTTCAATGAATAGTTTCATGTTCTCATCTCAAACTAACAAAATCAACTTTCAACAAGCACACAAACTTCACAATAAACCAAAGAAAATATGCTACAAAACCATAAGACAATCCATGCACTAGCTTACCTAACTACCTTTCTCATTAATGCAATAAAAGTCAACTATTTTGAAAGATTTCTTCAAGGATCTTTCTCTTCTTTTTGCTAGACATGAGAATTTCTTCTTGATTTAACTTGTTGCATCACTATACTCTTAGAAGAAGCCTTTTTTTCAAAGCAACTACACTCATTACTACCTCTTATTGAAGAACTAGGCACCAAACTCCAATGCTTATGGCATCTCTCCTGCTCCTTAGATCTCTCCCCAAAGAAACCTTGAGCTAGAAGCTTCTCTTCAAAGGGAAACCTCCATCCACCATGAGTTTAATTCCAAAGAAACACTTAAGTTAATGTTTTTTTTAACTTAAAGTCCTTAATACCACCCCTTGCTTCGAAGGAGATGAGAAAATATCAGAAGTTTGTAGCATCCCAAATTACAAAAAATGGCATTTATCTTATTTTATTGATAATTTTGTAAATTTTAGAAATTTTTCTATAATTTTTTGTAATAAATTATAAGTTTTCAAATATATATATATATATATATATATATATATATATATATATATATATATATATATATATATATATATATATATATATATATATATATATATATATATATATATATATATATATCGCTAAAAGAATATATGACACCCTAAAAGAGGAAAGTAAGTTGGAAAATTTAGTATACATATTTGTTTGAAAGCTAATAACATCATTTTGAAGAAAATTTAAATTTTTCTAGAATTAATATTAATGAATGAGAATTAGTAAGAATTTACTTAAGAGTTTTAAAATATATATATATATAAGAAATTAACAAAAATATTAAATAAACGACAAAAACTCTGATCATTGAACCATCAACCTTGGGATTAATGATAACTCTTAGATCTTAGCTTACAAGCCTAGCTTTAGTCTCATCTAATTCAACTTAGTGAAACCTACTCTCGGTTCACTTGTTTCTTGAGATTTTCTAGTTTGATTAAGAACTATAATCTTTTAGGGAAGTATCCTTTTTGCTCAATCTAATTCTTCCATACCTTATCGAGAAAATTAGATTATTTTTGTCTTTCTACTAGAAAACTTCTCTTATTGGCTTAAGTAAATTTGGTTTTGTAGCTAGATTAGTTACTCTTATTGGCCCAAGAAATGCCTCTATATAAGAGATTAAACCTCTTAAATTGACTCAATGGGCTAACTAATGTCACTTTTTCACTAGTTAGGATAGATGTTTCTTTTAGTCTTTAATGAGCATTCATGTTGATGAATCATTTTTATTATGGGTTGGGCTATCCTAACAATCCACCCTAACAAGTTTAGTTGACAACAAAAAACAAAAAAGTACAAAACATGAGAACTAATAGCAAAATCATAGTTCCAAAATTCTAGAAAACTAAAGTGATTTCTTTTCTTTATTTATTATATGGAACATATGTGCATACAAGGCAACTTATATTAAACATTTTGTTTAGAAAGTATTGCCACTAAGAGTCTAAATTCTCTTTGCATGTCACTTCCTTTAGGTGGAGCCATCGGTGTCATTTATTTCCTAATTGATGATGTCTTGGAGAATCCCTACCCCTCGTAGGTGTTGCACTATGTTCCTTTAGTTGACACAACACTTGGCATTCCTCCTCTTAGCTTGATCATAAGTTGCAACTAGACCTCTTTCCTTCTCTTATTCGTCATAAGAGGCCAAGACATTGACTGAGTCACCTCAATGCCCAATTTCTAATAGGCTTATATGTACCTTAATGTTAACATCCAAAAATTTGAAATAAATAATTATATAATATTTTAAGAATATTGAATTATTTGATATTTAAACAAAAAAATGTGATCTTAAGATTTATAAGAGATCTAAATTAAGAAATTTTAATATCTCAAATATAATAAAAATTAAGATTTATAATTATTTTAAATTATTTTTATTTTAAGTGAATCTTAAAAATTTTTAGAAATTATAATATTTTTCTCTTAAAAAAATTATATATTCTAAAATGAGGCTAGATATCTCAAAGAAGAGAGGTGAGCAAAGAAATTTAGAAAATAATTTTTTTTGAAGTTTATGACATCAAGTTAGTAAATATATGATTTTTTAAAGATAAAAATAAATAATTAGAAATTTATAAAAAGTTATTTATAAATTCTTATATTCTAAAGTCATTTCTCATCTATTTCATAGTACTTATGCTCATCACCAATGCCTAGTTATTTTTTGAATGATTATTATTCTAATGTAATAAGATCTCATGTTATCTCTATTAAGTCCACATTAAATACATAACATATACATAACATATACATTTCATATTGTATCATCTGACTTTACATCATAATGTATAGACTCTATCTTATAAGCATGTCATATCATGTCTGTCTCATAATATATCTCAATCATATCATGTTTTTATTATAGTAAATATCATCTCTAAATTATTAGATTACATAACAAATAGCTTGTCACTTATCATATTTGTATCATACATCATATAGATCTTGTCTCGTATCATATAGGGTCAGATGTTAGTGGTATCATATCATATCATATCATCTCATTTTTACTCATAATAATAATAGGATATGATAACTAAAGATAATATCATTTGATAAATATCATCATTGTCATCTTAACTCATTATAGTCATAATATATTCATAATATATCAAATATCATCACTAATATAATCATTATGATAAAGTTCATATAACTTAAATCATGTTAGATACTCATATGATCTCATGTTACAAGTATTTATCTTTTATTTTTATTCCTTTAGTTTTTATTTTGTTTATTCTATTTTATATTTATTTTTCACACTTCATATTACTAACATCACTAAATCTATCAATTATTTTATCTTCTTGCTCATGTTTTTCATCACTAACATACAAATAATGATGTAAAGTATTATAAATAAAAAATGATATATGTTCTAATATATAAATATTTAATAAATAATATCATATTTATATTATAATTATTTAAAAATTACCTATTTACTCTCTTTAAAAAAATTATACTAACTTTCTTTTCCTTTAGGTTAATATAAATAAAAAATTAAACACCTAATTTAAAATGATTATCATTTTATTAGTGATCAATAATGATTTAAATAATAATCATATATCTATGAATTTATAATTTAATTAAACTACAAATTATATAATTTATAAATCACTCGCCAAAGCTCTCTTCTTCATTTCAAAACACAATATTTGCTTAATCGCATCATTTTCTTGATACTTACGCTCTTTTTTACCTCAGAAAATTTTAAGCAACCCTATGTAGGTAGTAAAACATCTTTTTAATATTAGTGATACCCACATCTAAACAATATTATCGAGATAAAATAGTGTGATTCATAGTCGTAATTCAATATTACAACACAAACCCAATTTTCTTATTGTTGCTTTACTAAGTTTAAAGCAAAACTTTAAAAAAATAAGTTTCATATTACATTCTTCTTAAGTTTCATTTCCACTTCTATCGAACAATTTCACCAACAGGTTGCACTGTTCCACAAAAGCCTTCAAACTTCCTCCTTCAATCGCACTTAAACCTTAGGATAATTTAAGAAATATATTTCATAGCTTTCTTTAACTAATGCATAAGTTTGCAACAAGCTCTTATATATGAGATTACTAACAACAAGGTTCGAATTACTAAAACAAACCCTTGTTTCGTATTGGCTATGAGGTGAAATTCTTAAGAATTCACTTCCTTTCAACTCCTTTTGAAGCAATAAGATTGATTCAGGAGAGAACTCAAAGCCAAACTATAGTCTCTCCCCCTTTCCGATGACCTTTGGCTTGCAACTACGCTCTTTCCTTTGAGCCAAGCATGAAAAGAACAATAATAGCTCACAAGCCCCAAAGCTTAGCTGTAAGAGCTCCTTAAGGTAATGCGACGATCAGGCAACGAGGAACGAAGGCTGAGGATCAATCGATCGTACAAGTGAAGGAGAAGGGAAGCCGGCATAAACTTCTCTTATTAAAAAAAATATATTTTAAGAAATATTATCTAAAAGATATTATTTTAATTCATTTTTATCAAAAATCAAAATCTCAATTGTATCGATAACTCATGTGTGATCAAGAAGGACGTCTGTTGCTTGCCCGTTAGGCATTGATACAAATATCATTTCTTTGTCTAACATGTACGGACATAGCTTTCACGTACAGCTGCATGAAAGAACAAAAAAATGTTATCTTAAAATATCTTTTTACAAATAAATCCTTTTATTGATCTGAACAGCTAATTAAACTTCGTATTGCCCAAAAGGTAGGAGTGATTATCTAATAATTAAATTATGGAAGTACAGAGCTGTAAAGTACATTAACTGAGTCAAATTTTTTATTTAATTTGAGTGCATTAGGTCAATTTGAGTTGCTGGGCTATTAAACGGTCAAATATAAGCTATGTGAACTGTCACAGGGTTGAATGTTTCATTATCCAATTTAAGTATATCAAGACCTTATTTGATATGCCATTTTTAGATATAAATTTTTATAAAGTTCTTTTTTGGAACTCAATTGAGTATTTATCTGATTAAATTTTAAAAAGTATTTTTTTTAATTTAAAAAATAAAATATGATATGAGAAAATAAAGGATAATTTTATCCTTTTAAAATACTATTTAAAAGGTATTCTATTCTTTTATCAAAAAGTCAAATATTTCATTTGATATTTATTGATAATATGCTTATTAAATACATTATTTTAAATAGTACTTAAAAATAATATTTTTTAATTAATCACTCAATATTCAAAATAGGTGTACCTAACATTACCTAAGTTGGTTTTAAAGTATTATTATAAAATATTATTCATGTAAATTGCCCCACACAAATGAGCATCTACATGTAATAATTAGACTATTTTTATTAAATCTAAAAGCCATTTTTGGATGTTGAGGATCATTAATTGCTCTAAGAAGTCAATTGATATAGTTTGTTGGCATACACTAAACATATATTATTAGAATATGGCATGAAGCATTCACTTCTAACCTATCCAAGTGGTTAGTAGACTAGTTAGTGTAGGATTTATTAAATTCAACATATCAAGATGATGGTATATGTTGCTTTCTCTTATCTATCCATACTCACCTTTAGGATATGTAGATTTTGGCAACTTGCTTCTAAGCTCTTTGTTTTGGAGCTCTTTTTATTAAGCCATGAAATCCTAAAAGGTGCATGATTGAGAAATCCTTCTAAAAGAAGTTATTGTTATGCTTAAACGAGTTTAAGCTTGGATTATCATATTTGGGGACTCAAAAGGTGATGCTCTAAGCGCCACCATAACAATTCAAAATTTTAACAATAATATTATACAATTGCCCTTCTAACTAAGATGAATAATAACTATTTGTGTTACTTTTATTATTACAGAAAGTATAAGATTAGAGCTTTCTACCTAAAATGTTTGACTTGGAAGAAACTAATAAGGGATAAGACAATTTAAGTATAATTTAATTTCTTCAATGTGCATATATTTGTTTTGTATTGCTTATTAATCCATGCTATTGATTAAGGTCGGATGAGCAATCGACTATGACCAACATTAGTGCAAATATCAAGACTTATTTTGACAATCCTTGGCCCAATTGGAGAGATATTTTATTTTAGCACAAAAGTTTTTTTTTCTTTTTGTGGTTTTCTATAAATATTCATCTTTTAACTTTTAAAAAGTTTTTGTTATTGTATTTATGTAATCAAAAAAGTGTTTAAACAACTTCCTTAATTACATACAAAGTAAAGGAGATTTCATGGTCATTATTTCATGATTCATTACATCAATGATAACATCTAGATAACTTGGTACAAAGATGTTTATTCAGAACTCAATAAAAGTTATTGGTGACAACCAAGTCTAAGGCATACCATTAGAATTAGATGAGTGGTGAAATTTAAGCGTAAAATTTAGTTAGGTTTCCTAGAAGAGTGGCAAAAAAGCAAGATATACAAATTCTCAACATACAGATTGTTATTGCAATCACTCTTTAGTATAGATGATGGAGGATAAGATGTTAGATGATACTACAAATAAAGGCAACAATTGACATAAAAATTTATCTTAAAACCTAATAAAAATCATGTGTAACATAATCTCAAATGGTTGTGACATATGCCACTAGTTTTATCTGGTTTACAAACATACATATTATCATTTCTTTATATGTACTCACAATTGCATTCAAGTAATGTCCTTTGATTTCACTTATCTTGGTTTGTATTTTATAAATTTTTTCAACACAAAATACAAAACAACAAAACTTGCAATTGCATTCAAGTAATGTTCTTTGATTTCACTTATCTTGGCTCGTGTTTTATAATTTTTTTAACACAAAATACAAAAAAATCTCTCCAATGTATAAATGGTTATAAGTTTATATTATTTTATCATTCTTAATAAAATCAAGTCCACTTTATAGACATGCATAAATTGTCTTATCATAATTTTTTATATACAATCTTAATATAGAATGAAAGTATTTGTTTAATGCATCTCTTTCTACTTAAATATCATCCATAGAACTTAATCACACCTTTTTCTTTTCAAAACATATACACATAAATGTAAAGATTTATTGAAAATATGAATTTTCATTTACTTTTTTTTTTTATTTTAGAATCAAATATTTCTTTGTTGTTATGGGTATAGAATGTATAAGAAATATGAGAAAAATGAATTTCCTTTTTAGTCTACCATTATTTATATTTATTATATATCTGAAAAATAATATTTATATATTCCACATTATACTATTATATTTATTTTATGTGATTCATATTATATTTCTTTCTATTATTATTATATTTCTATTATTCAATTTTTAATAGAATTCTTAGAATTCAAATATTCTTTCTATTCTTTTATTTATTTTCATTTCATATTTCATAGAGTACTAATATTTATATTTTTATATTATATATTCTTATACACTGCTCCACTGAGCGCCGGTTCGACCAACTAAGCGGTGGTGCAGTCGCCGGCGCATGCGGGCAATGAAGGGACTCGCAACCTCCACAGGTGAAGAATGGTTCGGCGGTGGTGGTGCCGGACGAGAAGCATATGACAGCGGATCGCCGAGCAGTGGCGAATCTGATAACTAGCAGTGGGTTAGTATGATCTCCGAAGGTGGTTGGAAGGACGATGTCAGTTGATCAAACAAAGACATATTCGTAAAGCAGTAAACTATATAAAAACGGCCTTTTACGCTTACAGCTGTATGAGAGAACAAAAAATATCATATCTTAAAATAACGTTTTACAGATAAAACCCGGTCCAGATCCAAACAGCTAATGAACTTGGTTTTGCCCAAAAGATGGAAGTAGTTATCTAAGAAGTAAGTTATCGGAAGTACGAAGCTGTAAAGTACATTAACTGAGTCAAGTTCTATATGTAAATTGTGTGGATTGGGTCAATTTGAATGGCCGGGCTATTAAACGGTCAAATTTATGCCATATGAACAAGTTTTTATTTGATACGTCATTTTTAAATTTAGTTTATTTTTTGTAGTATTATTTTTTTGGAATTTAATAGAGCATTTGTTTGATCAAGTTTTAAGAAGTATTTTTAATTTAAAAGATAAAAAATAGAATAAGAAGAGTGAAAGATAGTTTTATCTTTCAAAATAATTTTGAAAACATCATTTTACTATTTTATCAATTATTTCATCAAGTATATATCAGTAGTATATTTATTAAACATAGTTTTCAATGATCTTTCAAATCTATTTTTGTATTAATTAACTTAAGATTTGACAAAAAATTTATAAAACATAACCTATGTTTGTTTAAAAAGTTTTGTACCATATTGTGTGTATTTTTCAAGTTGAAGCACAAAAACATCCTCAGATATGTCCTGTTGAGGTTTGTCATGATTCATGGAATCGCCCGAAACAAATGAACAAATGCAGCAAATTGATCAAACTAGGTTCAGGTTTTTGCGTTTAGAGTTCGACAAGAGGCAATGCTACAGGTTTAATCACAGCTTATTTAGATATGTTCCTCAAAGGAACAATGAAAGAAGTTGAAGGTAAGCAAAAACTGCACCATTGAATGTAGGTAAAGCATACTTGGTTTCATTACATTTTGTTTAATTGCTTTGTGAGGTTATTCAATCGTGCATTAATGATTGTTTTTCCTGTGCAACTTTCAAAACAGCTCCATTTTGGTTCTCTTCCATTGTATGAGTTCTGTTAAAACTTGGGATTAGAAACAGTTAAGAAATCTAAATATCTAATCAAACAAAATAACAGTACAGAATGTATGTGAAACTACAGGAATTTGAAAACTAAGTTGTATTTGGTTTTAGTGTCTTAATTATTTAAACAATAAAAATTGAATAAATTTAGGGAAACTAAGTTTTTAAATAAATGAACAATCATACTTAGAGATCAATCAAATGAAGAATACAATTTCCTAAGTTTTGAATCCACTCTTAATCAATGATTAATTGATGTTGGTACAAGTGAGTACAAAACTTAACTTTGTCATTAAAAACATGTTAACTTTCTTCTTAATATAAATTTTCTCACAATCATTAATAGTACGCTGTGAACTTGGCATTGGCATCAATAATATAATCTATCTTAGATTTATGTCTGCAATTCTTAAGAACTATTGCTTGATAAGTACAAATTGAAGAATAAAAACTATTTATATAAATATCAAATATGTCATTAGGCTTTTATCTATCGAGTGGAAATGGATGTATTCTCCTAGAACAAGTCTTGTGGAGATATCTGATGAATTCATTCCTGCTACTTAAATTACCTATTGAGTTGAGAAATTTCAATTCTCTTCATTTTCATGCAACTAAACATATTCTTATAATAAAACACAAAACATTGCATAAGCTCTACTAGTTGATATGAATATTTTCACAAATAAAAAAAATCCATTTTTAACCAAAAAACAATGAATAATTTCCCATATTAAGATCCTACCCTAATATTACCCCTAAAGTGATAAATACAAATGAGTCTAACAACAATATAATAAGCTTTAATGCTACTTATTAAGTTTAGAGAACATCTATCCTTTCAAGTTATTATATTCTTTTGATTAATAACTCTTTATTGAGAGGTAGACATATGAAATACATTCTTATTAATCTCTTTTCATTTTTTTTTATTTATTTTTCTTTAACACATATACAATTCTAATAACTCCATCTCTTTATGGAAGAGACAATGACTTTTTCATGCTTAATTAAGTCACAAATGAGGCTTTTTATCACTATTCAAACCCCAAGATATATATATATATATATATATATATATATATATATATATATATATATATATATATATATATATATATATATATATATATATATATATTGGAATTTGACAATCATCTTTGGAGATAAGTTATGATTTAAATTAAAAGCTCACATAATAAATTCACAAGCAACAAAAATTATTTATAGTAGACAAAACTGTTACATCAGGAATAGTAGAGGACAAGGCATTAATTTATTTTCATTAAAGGTTTTATTATGACCATTTGCTTAGAACTCTTCCTTATGACTTAGAGAAGCATAACATTTAAAGTTTTATACTATGAATGAATCATTTCAATGAATTGAAGTGGCACAACTTGCTTGTTGACAATAACATGCCTTAGTGAATATAATATGTAAGGTGATTGTTTAACAAAAATTTCAACAATGCTTCAAATAAATGTCAAACCAAAATAATAACCAAACTCTACTTTTTTACTTTCTCAATCAAAGTTCTTAAAATAACCTTTTGTGTTTGATTTGAATAAAAAATATACTTTTTTTTATTTTGAGAGTATTTGTTTTCTATTATTTACAATTGAAAAATAAATATCTATCATAATCTATCTTAATATGTCAATGTATTTCTCACATTTGACCTTTCATAACATATTTTGTAGCAAGAATTGTGGT
Organism: Vanilla planifolia; assembly: GCA_023846275.1. Classification (NCBI taxonomy): domain Eukaryota; kingdom Viridiplantae; phylum Streptophyta; class Magnoliopsida; order Asparagales; family Orchidaceae; genus Vanilla; species Vanilla planifolia. The sequence goes on along the minus strand of CM043873.1, from coordinate 7,400,288 downwards.
AAAAAAATATTTGATTGTGACATTTTGGCATTGTGCTACAATGCAGTTCAAGGGTAACCATTATGGATTCAATGGTTTTCTAAAGCTAGATTAGATCCAAGCTAGGGCCCCCTTTCTATATTTTAGATTGTTGAGTTCTTTAACCATTTAAAAAAATGGAAACCAACCTTCTAACATTGAGCATTAAAATGTCATGATTTTTTTTTGGTATAAAGCACATTTTGACTAATATAAGACTACCAAAAGGTTAAAGTTATTACAAATAAATATTATGAAATCAAGTACTTAAAATTTTTAAAGAACACTGTTGTTAAAGTTATGCTTTTACTAGTTTGAAGTATTGTTATGCACAAAACAGTATAGTAGAAAAGAACACAAATAAATCTCTATTGCTTCAGAGCAAAATGTACATCTCTGCTCAAACCTCATCATGCATAATACAACAAAGCCCATTCAAAAAGAAAGAAATGATTTCAAATGAACAATGGCTTCCTCCATGAGTTTCTCTTCCCCATTGCCTTCCCCTTATCCACTTGATCGGCCTCAAATGCCATGAAACAAAACACAAATATTACTTATCAGCTGAAACAGGGAAACAAAAATGCTAGAATAAGAACGAACAAAAAACAAAAAAAAAAAAAAAAAATGAAGGAAGATTACTTACTTTTACAGGAACACAAGAGGGAAACCAGGGTTAGGGTTTGCATCAGAGCTAGGAATTCAGGCGAAAGCCAAAACCCATTAGAGAAGAAGATGACAGGAAGAGCCGAGAGCACATTCATCTCACAATGGTGAGCCCATTCACCATTGCCGGACTGTGCTCTCTCTCTTCTGTCATCACCTCCAAAGGGTACCAACCTCCCCTGCAAGAAGAAAACAAGCATCCAAAAGCCTAAAAACCTTCGAAACTCCACATTATTCACCTCGCATTGCGATTAATTTCCCAAAAAAAAAATCCAGAAAAAAGCGTCAGAGAGGAGGAGCGTAGGAGCTCGGAGGGAGAGGTGGGGGAAGACGATGGGATATATAGGACTTGTGCATGGTGACCGTCAGATAGATGGGGCACGGAGCAAAACCTGTTCACCATGACCTATTAATCCGGTTCCGTTTCGTCATGAGCTGGAGGCCTGCGAGCACAATCAATGCGATGCCGAACGTAACGTCCGGGGCTCAAAAGAGGCTGCTGTGAGACTCGTGAAGGATCGTTATTAGTGGAAAAAAAAACTAATTAATGACGTCTAAAATTAGGGGGTGGTTACCGGCTGCCGCAGTTTGCCAGTTTCGCATCTGCCAGCTTACGGAATTCGACGGTGAGCTTGACTCCACGTTGCGGATTCACGATCGAACGATCCATCGTTCTCGATTGTTCTACTTTGGAGGGTATTATAAAGCGTAAATACAGCTAATAGTTCTCAAACATGGTAGACTTTGGGTGTAAAAGACATTTGTATGCCATCACCTTTACACTATGGTGCTTTGATTCTGCTTCATTTGATGATAAATGATTACAATTATACAAATGAATTTTGGGTTATAACTTACAATATCAGAAGGTGATGTTAAGGTCTTGTTTGGTAACTGCTTTCAAAAGCCTTTTTTTCCTTTGCTTTTCTGCTAATAATATCGCATAGACTGAGTTTAAAGGTCTATAATAAAGTGTTTGTTACAAATGGTGTAAACTAGGCTATGCTAAATGGGTGATAAATCATTTGCATGTCGAAGAGAGTCTCCTCATAGAAGTGTTCATTTAATTAAAATTGATGGAAGACATGATTGCTTTGTTATGTTGGTTCTACGAACGATCTTGTGATGTGATCTTTTATTCTCATTTATGTATCAAAGGTTGGTGTTTTAGAGATAAAAGATATAGTCCAAACTTGAGGAAATGGAGGTATAATCATAAACCTTTGTTCCATATAGACAACTTGTGCTCATCCTTTAGCTATGGTTGATCCCTTTTGAATTGTTTCTATTCTTTGATTATGTTACACCTAAGGCATATTGGGTATAGATTGTAACATTTCAAAAAAACTAGTTCACATTCACATGTTCTATTTAAATGTTTGATTTTTTATAAAATATGAGAATTTGTAATATAAAGGTGTATTATTATAAATATGTAACAACCCAACTTTTTATGTTTATAGTAAGGTATTCCAAGAGATTTGATTGAAAGAACATAACTTTTGATTTCTGATAGAGTATCTTAAAATATTAATTTTAGGTCTTATCTTGTCAAACATGTCACTTTTATTAAATATTCTTGTTTTGAAAATATCCATTTGATGAAGCTCATCAAGACGAGTACGTCAACACTTTTTTTGTTACAATCAGAGTTTGTTTTGATTTATTGCGAAGTTTTAAAGAAAAAAATTAATAAAACCTAAAAATTAAACTATTCAATTAATCTTAGATTTAACCATTTGTTTTTTAAGTCCCAAAAGCTCTCAAGGATTCTTTTCTTAATATTCTACTATATATTACTTTACTATACAGTATTACTTGCCTATTAATAATCAAACTTTCAGTAAAAAAAGATAAAAAATAATTTTGACTATTCAAAACCTGATCAAATCCTATCCAATGGTCATTAGAATTTAATAGATCATTGGATTTGTCAAGATAATTTTGATGATTCCTTGGGCTCTCTTGAACCTATGTAATCTTCGATTGAACTCATTTTTCCCTTCATGTGCTTGGTTGGTTGAGTTAAGAAGGGGGAACCCTAGTTCCATGTCACTTTGCAACTGCACCACCTTGCCACCTTGTCAATACACAGGAATTTTTCTTTTTTCCTCTCATCAAAGTTGTATGGAACCATGCAATGAAGAAGAACGATGGTTGATGGCTTCATTAGTAAGCTTTTGTAGTCGAAAAAAGGTGCAATTGAATAGAATCAATGGCTGGGATGGTGTGGATTATGCATCCAATCATGTTGGTTGATCGTTAATTATTATGAGTCTAATGTAACACTTGGGACCAAAAAGGGCAAAGAGTAATTATTAGGTGATCTCTTGAAAAATAAATTATTAAATAAGGAGTGGCTATTGACAAGTCTTTAGTAAAGAGGTATAAAGACGAGTTATCATATATTGGCTATCGAAGGATTGATCTTGGTGTTTATATAAGATATTGAGTCATTTTTTGAGGATAAAATCTATTATGTTCAATCTGAGATGATCCAAAAAGATAATATCTTAATATAGTGAGATTATGACATCATATATTTGATATGAGAGTGATACCCTCTAGTAGTCTAATATAGTTCAAGAATGAATCATATAAAAACTAGTGAGCTTGTAACACTTAGAATTAAAAAGATTAAGAAGTGATTATTGGGTGGTGTCTTAAGAGAAGAATTATTAGGCAAGAAATAGCTCGTGATAAACTTTTAGATATATGAGTATATGGATGAATTATTTTATATTGATTATTGATAAAATAATCATAGTATTTATATGAGTTGTCATGATCTTAAAATATTTTAGTATCCTAAAAGTGAGAAAAAATAATTTTTAATAAATTTAAATCATGAGATGTCAAAAATAAGAATACTAAAAAATTATTAATGACTCTAAGAAAGTAAGAGTAATAAAAAGTAATAAAATAATTATTTTTTTATTAAAAAATAATTGATAAAATTATAAATTTTTTTTTAAAAAAGGATCATATAATACAATGATAATAAATTGTATAGTATGATATGGATAACAATAATAAAGATGGCTTATCAAAGATTATTATCCAGTACAATGTAGGACATCATATGATATGATAAAATAATAAGTAAAAATTGAATGAGAATATGTCATAAGATAATTACCATCATAGAAGTGTGTTATAATAAATGGTTTTTTAGCTTATTGGTTCAAATTAGTCTGACATGTTAAGAAAGAAAGAATTAGAATGTATGGTGGGACAAAGATAGTGTATAATAGGATCAAGTTACAAAAAATAAAGTTAAGGTGTAATGTAAACAAGTTTATAAAGAGATATTGTATTGTATAAGTATAACAAAAGAATCATATCAATATAATAAAGTGTAATCAATGCATTGACATTATGAGTAGATGAGTTTAATAGGCTAATAAAGGAAGATTGTATCTTACAAAATAATCTAAGGATACAATATGATACGATCAAATAAGAAAGAGAGAATAAATTTGAAAGAAATATGAATAGGATAAAGATAATACAAGGAAAACCAGAGCATCATAAAAGGCCCTTAATGCATAAGAACTAATGGCTGATACAAGAAATGCAATATATCATACAATATGAAAACAACTAAAGTATAGAGAATGATTAATTGAGAATGAAAAATTAATTAAGTCTGATAGTTGAATAATAGATAGACAAATCATACAAAATAATAATCAAAGTGTATAATCAATTGTATAATAATATAGTACATGGGAATCATTGGGATATGATATAAGAAGCAAGATTTATCATATAATATAATGATGATAATCATATAAGATAAGGTGAATGCATGAGCTGATTAAGCATAAATAAATTGTATACAGAATTAGTGGATTGTATCAATATAATTAGTCTTAATATACATAAATAATATAAGATTTAACTAAGTATATAATATAAAGATGAGTATCATATAAGTACAATAAATAAAAAAATAACAACATATCAGAAAAATCATTCATACAACATCTAATGAATGAGAATATCATATTAATATAATAATGATATTATAAACATATAATAAGAACTTAAGATAGATTTAGATAAGGTTGGGAATTATACAGTACAAAGCTAATGATCATATAGGTATGAGTAGTAGAATCTAAAAGGATTTTAAAACTTGAAGTGAAGAATGACTAGGTTAAACATCATAGGGAGAGAACATCTACCAAGGAATCATCAAAATTAAGTTGAAAAGAAAGTGAAGAGTCACTATATTAAAGGAATGCAACTATTTGAAGAAGTTGAATTACTGAGAATGCAAATAGATATAAAAGAGATCAAAGCCAAGACTTAAACATATTTTCTTTGGCAAGGTTGAGAAGTCAAGCACTTGGTCAAAGCCAATATAAGAAGAAAGAGAAAAGGAGAAAGTCTCTCTAAGTGATTTGAAAATATAATTATGATGGTTTGTACTAGGATCAAAAGTAAACCAAGAAGTTCAAAAAGAAATTATGTAAAGATCTAAGCCTTAGTGTGACAACTACAAAGAAAAAAAAAGAAATAGATAAGACTTGTTTATAATATATATATTTGATGTAATGAATATTGTAAATTATAAACATTGTTGATTTGAGATATACAAAATAGAAGATGCTTGTGTAAGTAGGACTTGTATTTAATGTATTTGATTAGATTTGATATGTTATGTTAGGTTTGAAGCCTTAAATGATATGAGCAAAAAATTTGAAGATATTTTTTATATGTTATTTATAATAACATATTGATATAATAATTTGATATATAATTTGTTTAAGTGTTATGGTATTATATACTTTTAGTAATATGTGAAAAAAGAAATATGCGATATATTTTTCATTATTTATTACTATAACGTATTATTATGTTTGTCTTATTATATGTTTTTGTTAGTTACATGTTAAATATATATTATAACATATATGTTAAAAAGAAAATAAGATGATTAACGAAATATTAATATAATTGAATTAAAAAAAGATGTAAAAAATGATATAATATAAAAATATCAATGATTATTTGTAAAGGCCAACTTGTTATGCATAATAATATGTTTCAAAAAGTAAGTATTTTATTATACAAAACAACATATCTTTAGAAGTAAGGTCATTATCTAGCATAACTTGTCTCGAGGAGTATTATCAAAATAATGTCGTGGGCTATCTAGAATAAAATATTTAAGATATACCAAATATGTAAATGATTTAAAAATAAATTAATATGATTTCTCATAAATAAAAATATGTTTTAAATAAATCCAAAGAAAAAGAAATATAATATGACTTTTATTGATTTATATTATTACTAATATATATTATGTATACAGTTACTCAATAATTACTTTATAATATGTTGCATTCTTTTAAGATAGTGTTGGTTGATTCATGCTTATTTTGGCTTAAAACTTTTATGTGAAAAGAGAGAACTTCATAAGACTACTAGGAATCAATGATAGTTAATACACAATAATTATTGGATACTAGTATATGATTATTTTTATGTTTATTGTATTTGAGAAAAATGATATATAAAAGATTTTTATTCATTGATTATTATATAAAATATGTTACTTTTAAAAAAATATGAAAACTCGATGTTTTCATAAGTTGTACAAATATTACTTTTATAAATGTTTTAAAAGTTTTTATCAAAAGAATTTGTATCACTTTCACAAATTAATTTTAAAAGGAATTGAAATAGTTTCTAATATTTGATGGTTTATGAAGAAAAAAAAGGAATGTAGAAGAGTGTTTAGTAGCACCCAAGACCATGAAAGGTTGGTGATGAAAAATGAGATGCCAAAAATGTTGAGATGCTTTTTGAGAATAAAACTTACTTGGGTCAATATAAGATGACCTATTGAGATAATATCTCAACATAGTGAAATCATGATGTCATATATGACTTTTCTGATCCAAGTTACGATGACTCTAGCATGCTTGATCTAAGTTTTGAAGCCAGTCTATGTGATCCATGTGTAAGTAAGGACTTCTCTTTTCTTATAATGGAGGATTATTAATGTTCTTGATCTTTCTTGAAATAATGGAGAACTGTGAGAATTTTCTTGTGTCTATTTGGAAATAAAGGAACTTTTTCTTATCTCTGGGATGGTTATCATTGATCTTTAGGGGAGGCAATAACTTTTATGTTTTTTTAGATCTTATTATTGGTATAAGCATGTTATTATTTTATTATTATTCTCATATAGATGAGAGGGATGGTATTTTATAAGTTGAGCATTTTGCATTCAAGATGCACTTTGATGTAGAGGTTCAACCCTAAATTGATGAATTTATTTTATGTTCTTTATTTTTGATAATCCTTGTCACTAGTTAATTGATTCAAATCTAAACTAGAGAAAATTCTATTTTCCAAGGTAGACTTTTCATAGCCATGAATGCAATTCAAGGAATGCTAACATTTAGGATAAGCTAATAGGTTGTCTAAAGTATGTCTACTTACTTGAGGAGAGGCTCTTAGTATTGCATGCTCTTGATCAAAAGTTTGTTGTCCATGCCAAGCTTGGGTACTAAGCATTATTAATGTTATGTTTTCTTTTATCAACAGATATTGAGGGAACAAAGGTAATGTAAGAAGTTCTTTAAAGAGAGTTGGTAGGTAAAGTAGAGTATTTGTAATACAAGTACAATATTAATTATTATTGCTACGCATGTTATATAATAATATGGCATCATTTTTTATGCACTAATGCTCTGTATCATCAATTACATGTTTTGTGACGAGAAATAAATATAGAAAGATAAAATGTTTAAAAGATTTAGTGATGTTAGTAATAATATAATATGGAAAATGAATATAATAAAAAAGAGAAAAAATAAATAAAAATGAAGAACAAAAAAGAATAAAGATAAAAGATAAATAAAAATGACATTATGATTTTGATATAAGATCACATGAGTATTTGATTATACTAGTGATAGTATTAATGTGTTATAAATACATTATTATAAGAACAATTTAATATGAGAATGATGATATTTTATCTAATGGCATTATCTCCAATTGTCATATTCCATTATTATCATGTATTGAGATAAATAATAATAATATGAGAGATGAGAGGAGTTTATTGTATAATTTAGTAGCCTAAAGATGAGATAGTTTTATGTGTGATTTGATAACCTAAGATGGGATAAATTGCTTCTTGTGTGGTATGATATTCTAAATATTAAATAAAATTCACTGTGATACAAACATGATATGAAATGTCTATAGACTATGATTTATATGTTATATACTGATTTTGGATGATATGATATAAGGTTTATATGTTATATTTTTGATGTAAATATGATATAAGATAAGATGAAATCTTGTGATAGAAATAATGTTTATTTAGAAAATATCTAAGTCATTATAATGATTGTGAGTGATATAAGATAGATAAGAAATATTATAAAATAAAAGTACAAAAAATATAAGAATGGATAAGATATTTTGAAAGTTAAACTAAAAACATATAAAAAGATTAGATTTTAGATGACTAAATAAAAATATAATAGATAAAGAGATATATATGTATAAACATGACCACGAGTTGTATTTGTGCAATATTTAATTTGTTGATTTTTTTATACGCTTTTATATGTTGATCACATGTTCTTACATATTTATACTAATTTTTATCAGTAGATATCATGAATTTATTATTATTCATTATTTCTTTTTTTATAACTTATTTTTTAAAAATATTTTATTTCATATTATTATTTAAATAATAATTTATTTGTTAGATTTTTTAAGTTGATTATGTACTTATATTACAAATTAGAACCCCAAAACACTAAGAGATGAGAAATTTTTGCTACATTTAAGAGGATAAGAATGTAATAATAGATTTTATGGAGATTTATAAACATTTTTTGGATAATTGTTTTTGAGCTATGTAGAGATGTTTACATCTTTTTGTGGATGCATTGTGAATTTGATTGATATTGAGATTGTATTTAAGATATTTGATATCATGATATATATATATATATTATTTGTAAAAGTCTATACATGAAAAATAGACATTTTTAAAAGAGGCTGTCTATTTTAATTCTGAAATTATATCATATTTTGGATTAAAATTAATTTTAAAGGGGAGTGAAAGTTGGTTTTATTATCACCCTTATCTAGTTAGGTGAATAGTATCATTAAATACATAACAAAATTCTAATCGAACTTGGTGATAGAGCCACTCGTGGTCAATTGAGTAGGTAAGATAGGCAATGTGTGATAAGATGATATCAGAATAGTTTATATCCTCAAAAGAGTAATTGAATTTCTAGAAAAATTGAATTACTTAGAAGTGATAATTTAGATATAAGACCCAAATTATAGAGTTCAATGTGTTTTATGAGTGAGAACATTAACTTTATATACGTAGTGCATCTATACATGATAATATATGTAGTTGTAATTGAAATTGTTGAATTTTTTTATATATAAAAATTATGCAAACAAAAGCCAAGCACCAAAGAAGTAGTAGTTATAATTGAATGTCAAATTAGAGTTAAGTAACATATTTTCAAGAAAAAAGTTAAGTGGGAAGGATGAGGGAAGTGAAAGTGGTCATTGGGAGATAAGGAAAAGAAAGTTTGGTCCTTATGGGTTTAGCAAACTAGGAGCAGAAGTTTGAGGTGATGAATCGATTGTGATAATTAAGAAGAAAGTTTCACAATATTCTAATTTTTGTAGATGGCATCAAGGTAAGTTTGTAAAGAAGACACAATGAGATGTTATTTCTGAAAAGAGTATGACTATTTAATTAGAGTTTGTTCTCATACTATCATAGGATTTGTGATGCCTTTATCACCTTTAAGCCTAAATTAAAGAGATTTATTTATTGTTGTTTTGATGGATTCTAGTATAGATCAACTTATCTTTTCAAAGTAGTTATTTCTTTTAACAGGGTCTAAAGTGCAATTGATTTGATTAAAGACATATATTGAATACTTCTACACTTATCATATCATTTTTTAGCCATATTAAAAATATATTTTTTTCATTTTCTTGGTAAAAGTAATGGTATAATTCAAATATTTAGAGATTATATATTATAGAGCGATATATTACGAGTACAAAGATTAAAAAGAAGGAGAATTCTTTGTTAAATCTTTACCAATGATATCAATCATTAAATAATTTTTGTAAATTTATTTTGTTATGATATTTTATTTTATATTACTAGTTAGATAATAATTTGCTAGTTAGGCTTTCTATTCTCATTATGTATTTATAATATACATTAGAACTCTAAAGCACCAAGAGGTGAAAAATATTAATTGTATTTAGAAGAAGATGAGTGTAATAGTAGGTTTTTTATGGAGGTCTGTAAATATTATTTTTCAATAATTATTTTTGTTCTATGTAGAGATGTATACATCACTTGCGAATGCATATTGAATGTGATTTATTGTTGAGATTGTATTTAAGATATTTGATTTATGATATGCATTTTCTTTTTGATTTTTGTAAAAGTGTATATTACAAGAATATATATTTTTAGAAGATAATTTGTTTATTTTAATTCTCAAATTGGATCATATTTTAAATTATAATTAATTTAAAATAAAGAGAAAGTTAGTTTATCATCACTCATTTTTCGTTAGGTGGATAATATCCTCAAACATGTAATAAAACTCAAATCAAACTTGAAGATTAAATTGCTTGTGGCCACACCAAGTGCAAAAGTTAGATGTGAGAAAATATGTCACAATGAATGTTAGTTTGCATAATTCCTGAATAATAGATAATTTATATAATATTATAGAGAGAAATTTGTGGAGTTCTATGAAATTGATTTCATTGAAATGGAATGTGACATGCTATAAACAAAAAACCAAAGTTTTATAAGAGAATAAATGTTTTTAAATAATATATAAAGGATATATTAAATATTTTAATTAAATTAGTGGCCAATTACTATGAATCGATGGAGAAATTAGGAGGGAATCACAACTAGGGGAACTGGAGGAGTGCGAATGGAAGTGAAAGGAATTATGTGTAGAAGGATTGAGAAATGCTTTTGACCTGAAAGATATAACATAAGAAAATCTAGTCTTAAAGCAATACTAGTTTTCTCTTTGTTTAATTCATTTTTTTTTTTAAAAAGTTCCCAAAAGGATGTTATGCATGTATAAGAGATTATTAGAATAAGGAGAAAGGAGTTGTAAAAGTTTTTTTGTAATGAATTTGTGGCATTGATTCTTTGTAAACAAAGAAAACATTAAGCTATAAAAGCAAACACTGTAACTCCAGGCCTCCATTAGTCTATCTAATTTAGAAATTAGATAATCTGATATGAGATGATTGAATGATCTTACCAAGCACGTAAGGTATGTACAAGGTTAAATTAAAGCACACAATTCTCTAAAATTTGGGGTTGTAAGTATTGAATGATCTACTAGATGATTCAAGATTTTAATGAGAACTAGGAGTGATTAAATGTTGCATCAGATGCATATCCTATTGTGCTGTATGAGAGATTAGATAGTCTGATGTCATTAATGACTTATTAACAAAATGAACCTCTTAAGGTTCAATGGGTCCCATTAAATTAGAGAGTGTAATGAAGATAATTATTTAAGTCACACCCAATTAAACTATAATAATTAATAAAAATCAAAGATTAATAATAAATAACTAGATATGTGGACATATAAGCCTTAAATAAGGACCTGACAAATATATTAATATTATATAATATATAGATTAAAGTATGAGTAAGATATATAAACTCAGCTTTACATGAAACATTATCCATTATATAATATAAGTAGATCTTTTATGAAATCAAAAATCTTTATTTGTTAATATTGTGAATGCATGTTTTATGATGTAAATAATAACATATGAAAACTTAATTCATAAATCATTATGAAATAGTAACATATTGTAGATGAACAATTAATAAACTAGAATTTCAAAATATAGAAGTTATATAAATTAGCTTATTTGTGCATCAAAATATAAACATGGCGTTGCATTAAAAATATATAATAATTTTGTAAATAAAGTCTAGTATGATATATTCTAAAAAAAATTATTTGAATATTTTGTTAGATGAACTCTTGACGTAGACTATTGTAAAAACTGCACTTGCCAAATGGAAGTTTTAAGTTGGAAATTGTAGAAATACTAATTTAAAATATGATAATAAAAATTGATACGTTAAGGCTTTTTTAAATAGCTTGATGAATTTATTTGAAGAAGATTATAAGTTAAAACAGAGACATAGTCATTGAAGATAAGTCAATCGTAAGCTTTGGTTCCATAACAGATTAACATGACATTTATGTTTTTTAATGAATCAACAATCCATAATTTACTCATAAATAAGATTTTTTTAGGCTTTATTAACTAAATATTTTTATTTTTATATTTTTGAATTTATTTTATTGTATTTGCTAATAAATAAATTTTAAATAAAAATTAAGAAGTTTTAAATAAAAATTAAGAAAACTTAAAGTATTTTTTATATTGATAATTATTATAATTTATATAATTCTTAAAATATCAAAAAATAATTATATCTTTATATACTTTATCTTATTTTAGATGTTAGGCACAATTGTGGTTGAATATTAAGTTAGTGAATAAAAAATAAGTTTAAAATATTCTATATTTAAGTGTTATTGAGAGGTCCAATTTAGCAAATTTGTTTTAGATATGTGTTGATATAATTATTGATAATACTAAATAATTAAAATGATTATTGATTGTTTGTGAAAACCTAAAAAAAAATTAATATTAATTTGTAAGAACAAAATCATCCTTTGCTGACATCATTTCATTTTTGTTTTTTTGGCTAATAAAGGCAATTTCTATTTTTTTTAAATTGAGTAAATAAATACAATAAGAAATAAAAACTAAAGCATAAAATAGCACATATCATCTTTAATTAAGAAAACAACAAGAAAACATGTGGATAACATCATTAAATGACTCACTTAAGTATTTCCTTTATATAATTGTTATTAAATAATAAATCATTTAACAGATAAATAAATTAATTAATGTTTTAATTAATTATTATTAAAAAAAAGTATGATATGTGATAATTTCTATTTTCAAACTTAGATCTTCCAATATATGACTTTTTAAAGACTTGACAAACAAAATTTAAATTTATATGTGCACTTAAGTCATGTAACGGTGGTTGACTAATATAGTTTTAGTTGAAAATTCTTATTTAAATGTAATGTCCATCCCCGCAATATTTAAAATAAAAAGTATTTGTGTGCTTTAAATTTATTTTTAAAATAATTTAATACAATTATTGTTTATCATTTTGTAACATAAATTAATTTTTACTATTCTGCATGAAAAAAATCAAATTCAAAGGAAAAATTATAATAAAAAAATATTTCAACTGTCAAAAAAAAAAACCTTATTCATAGGAAATATAATTGTTCTTTTAAATTTAGTTTTTATCTGAACTTAAAAAATAGTTTTGCCAATTTTTTTAATTAAGTGCTTTTTGTTTAAAACATTGGATATGATATATGTGTGAATTTATATAAACATATTATTATATTTAATATGATCAAATGAAAATTGATTTGTGTTCAAGAATTTGACTTAAAAATTAGTCCAAAATCGGATCTCGTATGAATTGGTTGAGCTCGAATCGAGAGCCAACGAGTCGTGTCTAATCTGCATCGAGTTTAGACCGAACCGTTTTGGCTTTCAACTTTAGACCAAGGCAAAGGCGCGAAACAAATTCGTCGGAATCATTGTTTTTTTTTTTTTCACTTAAAGCCCTTTTCGCCGTCGTTTTGCCCTCTGCTCTCCGGCATGAGTTCCAGATTTAGAGGTCTCGACGCAGCAAATCCTAACCCTAATGCGGAATCCGATCCTAGCGACAGCGGAGTAAGAAGAACCATAATCGATCTTGGCGACGGCAGCGAAGTCCTCTACATCCCTAGATTCCTTCCATCAGAAAGGGCATGGGCTTGGTTTCATTATCTCGATAAGGAGATCCCGTGGACGAGGCCTGTTATCCATGTTTTTGGGAGGCATTGCCTCCAGGTATTGTTTCGGATTTTATTTCTGTTGGAAGGTGTATAATGTTTTCTCTCAATGTGTGGTTCCTATGGTGGGGCTATCACCATGTGCAATTGCATTTGTTTCTACTACGTTCACGATTAAGTTTGTCTTAGTTGAGGATGTGTTGAGAGAGAAGCTCTGTTTAACGCCCTCTACTTGTACGGAGGTTCTTTCCTTGCTATAGCGCTTTTTATCTTTGATTGTGTTGTAGTGAGCATGTGGTTGATTTGCACTCTTTTAAGAGCTTCAAGGAAGTGCTGACTTGTAAGAATTTGGCTGTGAATTAGCTCGTAATTAGGGGTCCCTTGAAGTTCCGAACCACATCCTATTGGCTTCTTTTAGTGAGACAAGCAAACTTGGTGTTGACATACTGTTCCTATCTTCAAGGATCAGTTGCTAAGCTCTCTGTCGAGGCCTGCAACCAATGAGCCGAATTCCATAAATGGGATCTTGTTGGCAGGCTCTATGGGGGTTCTTTTTCTTCTTCGTTTAGTTGGTTTGTGAATTAATTTGGTTTTGGGGTCATCTTGAAGGCTTTAAATTTTTAGATACGAGATCAGGTCGTTTTCCCATCCACATTGAGAATGTTGTTGACAGTGATTTCATTTGGCACAATAGGCCTTGGATGGTGGTGGGTTGGGCTCTAGGTTTTGACCTTTGGTCTTTGCAATTCATGTTGGGCCCTTTTGTGATTTTGTTGACCCCCATGCAGGTGTGTTTCGCCAACTTGTTGTTCCTATATAGAGATGTGGTGATTCTTGTCTGCATTACGATTTTTATTGGTGAACCGACCCAAATAGATGGTTAGACCATTCACATATTTCAGTCTTCTTTTGTGTGAGTATGCATTCAAATGAGCTCGGAAGCACCCCTTATCTCTGAAATATGGTTCGATAGGCCTAGGGGCATGACCTTCCAACGTTTTGAATATGAAGGACTCCTTGTTAGTTGCTTTGATTGTGGAGAAGTAGGATATTTGAATGCAATTGCTGCCTCACCCATGCAAAACAATAAAACTTCTGCACTGGTTGAATTTGGCCCTTGTAAAGCCTGTGGTAATATTGCTGCACAAAATAATATGTAGGTGGAACGTATTGGTTTGTGCAGCTAGGTGGCTTACACTCAGGTAGTTTTTGTTGCTCCTTGGCTTGTGATGGGTGGGATGCAGCTGGCTGTTTTTCTTGTTGCTCCTATTATCTTATTGAGGCAGCAGAGCTACTATTAGAGATGAATATCAGGCTGAATTCTGTGCTAGAAACTTCAAAACTTGTATTGGAGTTGGGTAGCCTCTCGGCTAGGCCTATTGTAGTGGAGTGTTCAAGAAATTTGTTACTTGATCTCGATCCATCGTTGATTAGATACAATAGATATAAGGAATCGCCAATGGGGCATAATGGCTCTTTGGCCCCTCCGTCTTCTCAATAACTATAGTCATTTGGAATTATCAAGGAGTGAAATCATCTTCCTTTGTAGTTATTTAAGGGAATTGCTAAGACTTCATAAGGTGTATCTTGTTGCACTCCTTAAAACATAAGTGGATAGTTATTGTAGAAGAGAGGTTGATTGGTTGCTTGGCAAAAATTGGGACTTTGTGCTTGAACCTGCTATTGATAGCTCGAGTGGGATGATTGTTTTACGGAGAATGGAGAAGTTGCAGTCATACCTCAGTCATTACACAAATGAGATGAGTTATTGTTCTTAATGTGAGTAGTTTGAGTGCTCCATCCTAGAAATTTTGATGTGTATGCACCTAGGGAGTATACAACCAAGAAGCAGGCATAGGATTTTATTCATTTTGTTGTGCCAATTGAGGTGCCTTTGATTGTTGTATCAGGTGTATTGACTTCTGTGGAAACCCATATCATATAAGTTCAAACCAGTAAATAACTATTGAAACTGTTATTGGGTAGTCAAGTAGTAGAATTGTTTACCACATTTCTTCTCCTAAGCCTTAACAATTACCAAATCCTCCAAGATTCTTATAAGGAAATTTTGAAACTTTAGCATAAGGAAGTTTACACGGGTCTGGTTGACATGGAACACAAGCACCTTTTGCATATTATCTCTCAGTATTATAATGCTTTGTCCAAGGAGGGGTCTTGGTGGTGATAAAGGGCTAAGCAGCAGTGGGCTTGCAAGAGTGATCACAACTCCTCGTTCTTCCATGTAATGGCTACCAGGTGGCTTCGGGATAATCACATCTCTTTATTGTAGGATGGTAATGGTAACATTTTGACAATGGAGTTGGATATGTAGAATATTGTTTTAAACTTTTAGAAATGGAATACCACCTGTGGTTTTTCCTTAGCCATTTCCCCCTTCGCAAGTCGTATTATCGACGCACTATTTAGCTATGCTCTCTGCTTTTGTGGCCGATGACAATATTGGATAGCCCATTGCATTTTTTTTGGCATAATCGTCCTTCTGGTGCAATGGCATTATTGGCTCCTTTATCAATGGGTTAGAGCTTGTATCACGCACCATCGCTATGGGCCCCTTCTCAATGGTAAGAGACTTCTTGGATTTTGACGTCTTGTGGTCTTTGGTATGGGTGCTCCCTCTTGTCCTATCTCTTTACCATCATTTTGGAGTTTCTGTCCATGGTTATCAACAACATCAAAGATAGATTGGAATTTCCAAGGATAAGAATGTGTTCTGTAGCTATTTCTTACTTATTGTATGTCAACAACATTTTACTGTAAAGCCCAACTATGTGGGCTATTGTGGTCTTCTTTTATAAGTCTCATTGTATATGGTGAGGCCTCTAGTTTATCTATTAATTTTAACAAATCTGTGGTCAAGTTCAATAAAGGTATGAAGTGCAAAAGGAATACGTGGATATCTAATAGATTGAGGATTAAGCAAGTAACAAACTTCAAGTACTTGGGTATTACTCTTAGTGATAAACATCGTGGCTTCTGAGTTTTATCATCTAAATTGGGTTATTCAGTCAAGAATTGCCATTTGGAGGACTCATGATCTTTCTCTTGTTGGTGGGGTTGTATTGGTGAACTTGGCTCTTGTTGTCATCTTGATCTTCCATGTCTTATACACTTATGTTTGCTTAAGTATTGTTGGGGATTGAGAGAACTATTAGAGCATTCATATGGGGTAGATTGCACTTGCATTGCATTATGGATTATGTGAATTGAGACGTAGTCTCTAAGACGAAGGATGTGGGTGGGCTTGGCATCCCCTGCTTAATCTTATGGAAGATTTATCTTGCCATTTGATACATGTGTTTTCCTTGCCAGGAGTGACACCTTATGGGTTCAATTTATGCACACTAAGTATAGTAATTATCCTTATTTTTTTTAGACTTGTTGTGGTGATTTTGCTTCTTGGAGACTCATATGTTATGTTGGGATGTTTACTTTCCTTAACTATTTGAAGGATTAGTGATAATAAGCAGTGTCACACATTTCATGATAATTGGTATAGCCAGAAACTCAATTCTGATTGGCCTATCTTGATCAATATGGATGCTTCTCTCCCTGTGTATATGATTGATTTTTTGGATGTGGATTGGAACTAGACTTATGATAGCATGTTACATGTGTTCTACCATGATATGCTCGATTTGTTGTTTCTCTCGTGCGTAGGCTAGGGAGAGTGACCAGTTGGTTTGGTGTTTGTTGGAGTCTAATTCATCACCCAGAGTTGTGTTATATTGATTAGTGTTGGGTTGTAAGCTTCCCATGCTTCGGATTGGGAGTGGGTGTGGAAGGTTCATGCCCAGCCTAGGATTCAAGCATCCCCATGGCGTGTGTGCTGGTTTGCTGTTTGAAGTCTATCCTTTCTTGCTATTTGTGGGATTGCATAATCTATTGTTTTTGTGGAGTTGCGGAATCATTAGTGATTTGGATCATATTTTGTGGACTTGTTTGATGATGTGGTAGGTGTGGCATACTTTGTTTTGTATGGCTAATACTCATTAGCTCTTTAATGTCATTATAGCACTTGCTTAGATGCAATGCAATTATTGTTAGGATGGTCAACTACATTGGGTTACATTGTATGCCATAGCACTCTATTTTATGCAGAAATAGCAAGGTACATGACATGTCAACTCATCCTCATGCAGCTCTTTGTAGTTCTATTCAATATTGTGTCAATTTATCCTTGCAACCTATTTGGGATTCTTGAGACTGGAATTTCACCCCCTTGTCATCCTTATCTTCTTGTTCCTCCCACCATTGAATTGGATTAAGATTAATTGTAATATATCTGTTGTGGTCTTTAGGGTTGTTGGCATAGCTTATGTCATTCAAGATTATCTTGGCAAATCACCCCTTGCCTTGGAGGAGTTTGCTACCTCCATGGTAGTTTCTCATGTTGGTTCTTTATTTTCTACTGTGATCGGATTATAGTTTGAATATGCATCACATCATCCACGAAGCTTGTCTCCTATTAAAGTGCTTTAAGGATGTTAGGTTTTCTTATGTTATGTGTGAAGCTAACTTAATTGTTGATTTGGTGGCCTTGTTCTGGAATGCTTCCATGACCTAATCTTTGACTACTGTGTTTAGCTCATTCATCAAATTTTGTGCTACGTATAGTTGATTTTTCTACTTGGGCATGGTGCTTGATACCATAAGAGTAATAACTGATACCATAAGAGTAATAACGTCTCAAGGCAGATCTGTTTAGAATTTGTCACTAACAAATTTTTAACTAATGTTTTCAGCCAAGGGACACTTGTTATATCGCAAGCAAAGGATTGACTGATTTAAAATACAGCGGATACCAACCTCATGCATACACCTGGGATGAATACCCCATCCTCAAGGAAATCCTGCAAGCTGTAAGAACTTCATATTTCTTCTTCATCCACCTTGACAATGCTTTATCTCCATGTTTACAAATTCCTGCACTCTTAGGTTCATGAAGCTATTCCAGGCAGTACATTCAACAGTTTGCTCCTGAACAGATACAAATGCGGCTCGGACTACGTGGCTTGGCATTCCGACGACGAGAAATTGTATGGTCCGACTCCGGAAATTGCATCTGTTTCCTTTGGATGTGAAAGGGAGTTTCTTTTGAAGAAGAAACCTGTCAAGGAAGAAGGTTAGATAAGACTATACTGATGTAATGGAAACCAACCATTTTATCAGAATGTCTTTTGAATGCTTTGTAGGGATTTGGATTGTGGACCAATTGCCCAAAAAGAGGTTGAAGACAAGCTACCAAGAACAGCAATCTTTCATGCTGAAGCATGGTTCTTTAATGGTGATGAGAGGATACACGCAGAGAGATTGGAATCACTCGGTGCCTAAGCGTGCTAAAGCTGTATCAGTAAGAATTAATTTAACTTTCAGGCAGATTGTTTAGATAGATAAGGTTAGCTGATCTTTAATACTTGAGAATGATGGCAATTTAATTGTGTTTTACTAAAGTTGTGCATTTTTATGCTAATGTCAAGTTTTATTATAATCTTTTTTTCCTGTTTCCAACAAATTGGTTTTTATAAATTTTTCCAAGTTTTTTTCAAAGAAACTTTTTTATAACCGCGTTTGATTTATGGAATCAAATGTTGTATGATCTATACCTGTATTTTAGTTTTCTTGTTTGTGATAATAGGAAAAAAAAAAAAAACGTTGTGGGTGAAAACGAAATTTTAATAAAAAATTATAATAATAAAAATTACAAAAATTAAAGAAATTTGAATATTAATGTGTGATTTTTTGTTTTTTTTTTTTTTAAATGTTGGGAGGTATTTTAGTTCAGTAACTGTATGCTTTGATCCTGTATTTCAGTTTCATGTTTCCGGTTATGCAATGAAAAAATTAATTCATTTAAATCTATATGAAAATGATAAAGTTGATATTTGGCTTTCTAACTTTAATACGTACATTTGTTGTTGAATTTTATTTGTATAATATTGAGGGCATGAAATTGAGAAGTAAAATTTGTGAGAGCGAAGCATTGTCTTTGAATGCAAAAAGTATTTTTCAAATGTTGTCAAGACAGCTTTGATAATAGAAAAAAACTTGAGCGAAAAATTTTAGTAAAAAAGATTTGTTAAAATAAGAATTACAAAAATTAAAGAACTTTGAACAACAAAATGAAAATATTTTTTTTCTTAAAATAAATATGTATATATATATATATATTTATAATTTGTAACATTCTATTAATTATTTAAAAAATTAATACATATATCTACCTTAAATTCACATATATCAACTATATATATTAAAAAAAGTTATAATATATGTAATATGAAAAATCATAAGTATAATTATTAAATTATTTTAATATCAATATTTATATAAGACAAAAAGATTAGTATTTTATTATTGTACTCTTTTTCCCTTTTATTACAACCTCAAATGTCAAGGCTAAAATTGAATCGAACTAATGTTACAAGCTTAACATACTAAATTTGACACAATCATTATATATGAAATAATGTAATATTTTGGTCATAACACATAAGATCCTCTTCATAATAAATAAAAAACATCATGTTATATGTGCTACGAAATAAATAAACATATACACGTAAACTCACGGTTAATATTTTTTTCTTTAATATGATCTTATTTATCGAAGTTGTTTCCTTAACTAAATAAAACTTTTATTCTTACCTTACTACTATTTTTCAAATAATTATCTTGTTCGCTTATTTGAGTTTATTTAATTATATTATAAATCTAATTTATTATTTTTTTATCTTTTAAAATAATCAACATTACTTTAATTATTTTCTATTTCTTATTTAAATTTAAAAGAATTAGTTTGGTTTCTAATTTCATGACCTTAGTTTTTTATTTCTTTCTTTTTGTTTATCAAGAGGTGCACACTTGTAAATAACATGTTCCAGGATTGCAGTTCTCAAAGAATATAAATTAATAAAAAATTGGTTTGTCTCCAATGTGGTCATCTTCATGACTGACTTCCTCATCAATGTATTTTGTTGAAGACAACTACATCCTAAAACAAAAGGTAACTCAAAGCCTACATGATCATTTCTTAACCAAATCCCTCTACATTTAAATTATAAATAACCTTATATTAATAATAACCATAAGGTCCCAAAACTCTACGAATAATTTCATTTCCACTAATGATATTAACATTCTCTAACATAGCATGGAGTTGAATCCTTCAAAGGTTTCAGTTTTAATTCAGATTTTATATGTAAAATATATACAACTAGGTTAAGAAAATAAACAAGCAGCAAACAATTCTATTATAGTGTTCATTAAACATATAGAAACAACACAACAAATCAATATCATTACAAGAAGAAGTCATACCTATTGGATTAGCCGAGAAAGGTTGGAAAAGCTGGTTAAGATTGCTCCCATTGAGTAAATGAGTGATTCGGATACTCAACAAAGATATAAACAGTGTTGCAAAGGCCTTGAAGAATAGGCAAACATCTCTATCAGATCGACACAAGCACATATGAAACTTTATGATCGAGAAGCAACTCGAAGATAGTCAGTGAAGTACTTGACATCATCGCCATTGTCGGGTAAGCACACGAGAACATAAAACTGCAGAAATAGACGAGAACTTTGAATTCAGGTTTTAATGTACCAAAAAGAAAAAAAAATGAAGATAAAAGGAAATTATGGATGTTTCACCTTTGGATAAAGAGAACGATTGCTTGCGACTAAAGATCTCCTTTGGATCTAAATACTGATGGGAGCGAATGATTTGACCCAAGCTCTCTCTTCTGAATATCAAAAGTTAAGCGAAACAATTTTGTTTAAAAAAAACATTTAAACACCAAATAAATATTGCATATTTAGTACAACAAGGCAACATATGTCATTTCTTATGTAGAAGTTGTCAATTCATTCATGTGAACATAGATAAAGTGTTATTTCTTCACTTTTCACACTTTTGTGAAAAGATTGATGAAAGTTACTTCTACCTTTGAATTTTGTCATTTCTTACCTCCTTGTCACTAGTTGCCACTTGTTATCAACCATCACAAACCTTTCGTTGACACTGACCTTTGCTGACATATGTTGATGCCAACAAGTGGCGAGGATGAAAAATTATTTACTTTCACTTTAATTTTAGTATCTACCAGAGACAATACATATGAAGTGATATTTTTTCTCGTGAATAATCAAACAAAATTCTAAGAGTATATAATTTCACTTCTCTCCCATTTGTAACAAAATGAATAAATTTTACTCCTGTTATTAGTTGATTAGACAAATATAATCTAAACTTTTACACAAGGTTATACAACTAAAAAATATGTGGATAGTTGAAGATAAACTATCAATTGAAGTGCATCTAAAACCAAAAACTTGATTAAACAAATTGACATAGGTATATGGACAATCCTAAATTTTTCTAATAAGGTGAGATTCAAATAAAAGTTGGATGTAATAGAATGGCACTTTTCAGGCATACTAGGCAAGAAAACAGAACAAATATTTTTTTCCAAGATAATATATATATAAAATCAGTACACATGCATGACAACACACATGTTAATATGACAATCAAAGTTTATCACCTACATAAATCTACTTAGTAAGACCCATGTAAATTTACTTTGTAAGATGTAATGCAAGGAGTACCAATTGCAAAGAAAAACTACTAATATGATGGCTATGACTATACAAGAGAAAAAAGTTTGAAAATGAGCTTTTTGAATAGAAAATGTTATGCTAGTGAAAATGAAGTTTTGATCAAAACCATGCTCGTAAACGTTTTAATGCTTTGGAATTTCAAAAAAAAAACTTTTAAAAATTGATTCGAAAAGTCACACACAAGCAAGAACAATCTGGTTTGCAGAAAAGGTGTCATTCTTGTATCAGACGTTACGATCTATTAAAGGAAAGACATGTAAGTTTTAAAAACTATACTTAAATTGCTTCGAAATAAATATGCAAGTTACCTTGCCCACAGTGGAACAAACTTCTGTTCACGCCAACTGTATTCTTCTACCTCTTCATCATCAGAACTTTGGTAAGGAGAGATTTCGTAAGACTGCAAATGCATTTCAGTCCTAAGAACCGGGATAAGGTTTTCTACAGCTTCTTGAAAGACATCTGAACAGTCAACTCCCTTGATGAGAGTGGAAATAAAACAACAATCAACTGAAAGCTCCATTCAAATTCAGACAACAAATACTGATTAATTCTTATATTTCCAGAGAAAATCAATGTAAAATAAATTATTCAAATTGGTTATGGACGTCAACTGTAGGGCAGATGATAAAGCGAATCAATTCTAACTGGATCCTTTGGCAGTTTTGAACACATGATAAATGACGCCATAAACATGTGCATTGGTAGCGCAGAAAACATAACACAAAAGGATGCATCTAGCTTGCTGTGGTAAATTTCATTGCCTTATTTTATTAAAAAATTATGCACGACACTCATGCAACATCTTTGAACACGCGATGTGGAACAGTTTAAGGACTTTGTGGGGTTTAAGACCAGTCGAGATCAATTTGCATTCCATAAGCACAATCTAAACTTGCTAATTTGCATCATAAAGAGCAATCAAAGTCAGTGATTGATATCATTCCGTTTTTCTAAAACCTGAAAAAATTTCACAGCAGATGATTTTCCTCCAACATTTCTTAGATCTAGATAAGAAACAAGTAAATTGAACATCAGTGGCACAGTTTGAACATGTACAGTTTGAAAACTCATGCAGAAATCTTGAAGCAATAACAACCAAATGCAGAGGAAAGCACACAACAAGACTTAGAAAGATAAGCAAAAAGGTAAACCCCAGCCCAATCCAAGGACGATTTCCTCACCAAAACTCCATGCAAGAGATCATTTGAAATCCTTCACCACGTTTGAGGAATTCAGTTGTCATAGTTACCAACATGAGGGCAAGCAAAAGTCATATCAAACCAAAAGCTAAATGTCGTACAAACCTAAAGTCCTATTTATAAATACATAATCGACCGTTCAACCAAAACTAAGATGAAACCAGGGTTGCGGATCTGTTATGATCAGATTATCTGATCACAAATTCAAAATGCTCTGGTTATCATCCATGAAGAAAATAGCTTTTCTGTCATCACTGTATAATCAATGGAAAATGATTGATTAGTTCAAACTATCTCATATAACTCTTCATGAACCACTATTCCATTAAATCATAACTAGTATGATGAGACATCAGGTAGTTTGATCAAAGCCATTCAAAGGTCCAATCGAGGTGTTGATTCAAACCAGTCAAGCAATAGAACTGAACCCATTGCACGATAATAAAGTAGATTCAGTGGGTCTAAAATAATGATAATAAAGTCTAAGACAACAAAAAGTTAAAAAAAAAAAAAACTATTGCATAAATTATCATGCCATCATCAATAAAAAATCTCTAGTCATATGTCTCTTGTTGGACCTTACACAATTGATTTCATCAACTTTTCTCTTGTGAATGTCTTGATGCTGGACAAGCTTGTGAAAAACTTGATGTAACTAGAGCAAGAATAAAAGGGTGTTTCTGAGGATGATCAATATGAGCATTGGCTAAACCAAATTAAGTAGAACATTTTGGGTTATTTTCAGGCTGGTTATAGTTGGATTTTGGATGAGCCATAGATTAGAACTTTCTGATAATGTTAATTTTTCAATGCACTTTGAATTTTTTAATTCTAATTTATATAGAGAAAGTTATACTTAATTTACTATAATTGTGCTAAAGGTTTCCAAATAAGCATGAATATGGGCTTTGAATGTCATAAAATCGGGATTTGGTTGTATTCTAAATTTAAATAGTCATGGTTTGAATGTTTCTGTTTCATAATTTGATATGCTTAATTTTTTAATACTTATCTTTCTATATTTTCCTGAACCTCAAAGAAACCACCTAATGTAGTATTTTTGAAATCAAGAGTGTTAAGAAAATCTGTTATGGGTTAAGAGTCTTTGGGTCTTGGATTGTTGTTGATAGTTTTGAGCCAATTTGCATGTGTTAAATTCTTCTCCAATTGAAAATTGGAGTTTTTCTATGTTATAGTGTTGTGTTTTTGTATTTAATATTATGTTCTTTTATTATTCTACTATTTTTTGTTGTTGTTATTCTATACAACCTTTCTCAAGTGAGACAAATTAAATGAAAATAAGAAACTCACATAAATCTTACGTTTACTCAAATACCATTCTTGGCTCTTTCCCATGGATCATCAATTCATTTAACTTCTAATGTTTATGGTAATTGGATTGTATCGATCCTTAAGGATGGTTTTCATAACATCCTATGTCATAATCATATGAAGGTCAAATCTCTACCTATCTTGTTCTCTCCTATGCAAAACAGCCTGATTGATTGACAAGTTTCATGTTAGTCAACCTAAACATATGCTTTTTGGCATGTCATTAAGATTTTGGCATCTTCAGTATCATCATATGTTAAATACTGTTATTTTTACCTATTTGGTAATAATTTCCTCACTCTCATAATGTAAAGGCCTATCCCCATGTGACTAGTTCAATCACAAAGGTCTACTTGAGGGATGGATGCTAAGCAATTTGTTCAATAAGATGAGTTTGAATTGCTTGCTGAAAGAGATACCTAAGGGCCATCATATCTATCCTAAAATTTCCCAATTGATGGCTAATCTCCACTTCAAACTCTTGTAGTACATCTAGCCTTTGGCATCTTCATTATCATCAAATGTTAAATGCTTTTGTCTTTACCTCTTTGGTAATAATGTCCTCACCCTCATAATGTAAAGGCATCACCATGTGGCCTAGTTCAATCACAAAGGTCTACAGGTGATGGATGTGAAGTCATTTGGTCAATTACATGAGTTTGAAGTGCTTACAGCAAGAGGTACCTAATGGCAATCATATACATCCTAAAATCCCCCAGTTCATGGTTAATCTCCCCTTTAAACTCTAGTAGTACATCAATTAAAGCTCTGTCTCCTATTGAATTTGATGAGTCCATGTTGTGCAAGGTTTATGTTAGGATACCATATCTTGTGCCTCTACATGGAAATATGAAATGCATGCAATGAACAGGATCCTAAATCAACCTAATGCAAGAATTTCTAGAATCATGATCTGAATCCAAAAATTTGATGCAAGACACCACATGAAAGTGAATTGAACACTGCACTGGTTATGCAAAACATAAGCAGTATTCTAAATCAGATAGCATTCCACAAGCACAACCTAAACATGGCCATTGGCACTGCAAAGCGCATTTAAATTCAATGAACAATCTCATTAAGTTGATATAAACCTAAAAGGACTTCATGGCACAAGATTTTCCTAAACAATTCATTATATCTTGGTTTAAAACGTGTGAATTGAAAACCTATGAAACTGATGTTTGGAAATACATAATTTTAAAACACACCTGGAAATCTCACTACAATTATAATCAAATGCAAAACAAAAACCAACAGTAAGAATTACCCAATCCAAGGATGTCTATTCACTAAGAACCCATGTAGAACGTTTTCAGTAAACTCCTTCAGTGAAGTTGTTGAATTCCTTCATTGTTGTCATATCAAACAAAAAGTTCAATGTCTTACAACTCTCGAGTACTATTTACAGTCTCAAAACTTTAAGAATCCACTGCTCCTAAGCTGAAATGGACAAAACTAGGAATGTGATTTGATTACGATTAGGCAATCTGATCAGCACACAAAAAGCAAACAACCTTTTAGTAACCACCTTCCCATAAAAAATCTGACAGCCTAATCAGCTCAAACTGCCCCAAGCAAGTCGTCTATCACCACCATTTTATTAATTAATAGTACAGAACAATAGGATATTAGATGATTCCATCAAATCTATCATAAAATCCAATCAAGGTGTTGATCCAAACCCCTCAATGCTATAGAAATGTAACCCAAGGCTTTCAGTAATATACAACACCTACTCCCTCCAGCATAGTGCATAAGAAAAAATAAGTCTCAAAAGAAAAATAATAAAATCTAAAACACTAAAAACTAGTAACTAAAGCCATATGACTTAAATAGTCATGCCATGCCACAACAATCTACACGAGCAAAATGGCTAGTGTTTCTTTGAATCTGACTCTTAACAATTCTCGTTGAAATCTGTTTCATTGATCAGAAAAAATAAACAGCTACCATAAATTCACTAGCTGCAAGAAGATATTATAGAACCCTTGCTCTACACTTGAAAAATGTCTCCTTATCTAACTTTACAAAGTTACCATGTTAAGGTTTTTCTGATTCTCATCCCAACTGACCCCTAAACCAAACGCAGACATTACCTTGCAATGTCTACCTCCCCTCCTAGTAACATTTAACATTATCAGCTTCGCCTCTTCAATGGCTTTGTTGTACAAAATATAAACTAAACTGGAAAACTATCTCATTGTATCATTTTCTAGTATATTGTATAAAGGTAGTTTTCCCATAAGAAGTCTACCTCCTTTTCACTCACTAAAGTATAAAGATCTTATTGAAAAGGTGATGCAGGACGACACAAAGATTGTGTTGAACATTATAGCAATTGTGCTTCGATTGATTTTCAAGAATAAAGCTAGAGCTTGAATTTCTTTTAAAAACATGGAAAATATCTAGACTGTTGATCTATTGCTTATGATATCTAGGGAATCACTCTAAAAACTTGAATTGCACAAACTAGCGCCATGGTAAACTCAACAATTGAAATCCGATTCATCAAGAAGTAAAAAAGAATTTGCATTAAGATCATGGAAATGTTTAGTGCCATAGGAAATTCAACAATTAAAATCAGATCCATCAAGAAGTAAAAAGGAATTTGCATTAAGATCATGGAAACATTTAGTGCCATACGAAATTCAACCCATCAAGAAGTAAAAAGGAATTTGTATTAACTTCATGGAAATGTTTAGTGCCATAGTAAATTCAACAATTTAAGTCTGATCCATCTTTCAAATTTTGGATCACAAAAGTGTATGACTTGAAATGACCATAGGACCATATTAAGCTTGAATGCAAAATTTTTTAGAAGATGACAAATGTCACAATAGAAGAGGCATAGCAAGATAGTTATGGGGAGAAGGACGAGTTATCCAAATGGCCCCTTCAATAGGGATCTTTTGCAAGGCATGCATAGTTGGATATCTAACAAAATTCCTTCATAATCAAGATAATCTTATGCACATATTCTCCAAAGAGGCAATTGGAAACAATTCTCATAAACAAAAAATCGAAGCTAACAACCCTTACCCTCATATTTTTAACATAAAAAGAAGATCCAAAACTCCTAAATTGGCAAAAATTGTAAACTTCAAATCTTGACAACAAATGTCTAACTGATTAGAGCAAACAAAGTGCAAAATCATACCCTTATCATTGCCTTCAAAGACTAAAAAAATCATGCCTTTATCTTTATCACTTGATAGAGGAGTTGATCATTTGCCTAATCCCAATGTGACCTATAGTTTGATTAATAGGTATTTAGCTTACATAAAAACTAGATTTGAGATTGAGTACACCACAATGCAACCTTACAGGTCTAAGCCTAACGTGATTTATAAAAATAAAAAAGAAAATAAAGATAAATAGTAAAAATCTAGAATCTCAAAAATATATATGCAGTAAAAAAATAATAATAATATGAGTCACATCATACACTTGAAGCCTTATTGAGCAAGATGTCATCTGGCTACTATTACAATTGTCAATATTTTTATTTATTTTTCACTATTAGTTATCATTTCATGGTACCCTCTTAATCAATAAAGCTTTTTGTCAACCTTCTTATCAAACCCTAGCAATCTCTACCATCCACTCTGACCTCACCCTTTTCTACTTATGATGCCCATAAAAATTCATGATTTTCCTTTGTCAAGCACATTTTAGATTTTTATGTATATTTTTATGCTTTAACCTTTAAGAATGATGTAGATAAGACTTTTGTGAAGATGTAATATTATGCCTTTCTAAAACTACTACTGTTTGTTTTAGTTTACTGATATTTAATTTCACAGGAATCCAAGCAAAATTTATGCGAAAATAAAATGTCACTGAACCAAGATTGGAGATTGTATAAAGGAAATAACAACGTGCAATGCATCTATTGCAATGTGCACCACAAAAAGGTTCACTATAGTCAATTCCTTTGCTTAGGATCTAATGGGAAGGCTAAAGTAGCTCAACAATGGCTTGTCAATTTGCAATAGTATTTGGCATTTGCTAAAGTCACTCAACAATATATGTAAAGGAATTTCAAAGTGTTAGCAATATTTAGCACAAATTATTTGATAAATAAAATCATACAATACTAATTTTCCATGTCCTTCAAAAACGAATCCATTACCCACCAATTGGACATAAATTGTATTGCAATGTGAGCATTGATGGCATTTCATGTTAATGCATCCTAGAAGATAGATTAAGGGTACAAATGCACCATAGATGTTTCGAATAAAATCCATTACATTTTGAGGCTTTAAATTTACATGAAAACACAAATCAAGTCAATTAGACATGAAAATAGACTTCATACTAGCAAATAACAAACTAGCTATTTTTAAACTTTACCTTTGCAAGAAGTTTGCCATCATCCAATACATTTACAGCTTTAAAATTATCGTCAGCATATTTGGGAGAATTTGATGCAACATTAATGGTATATTGTTGAACCTTTTCTGTTAATTGATATACTTCTTCAAGTTCCTTTTGTCCCTTAACATTTGTGATCTTTGTGCAAAGATTTTGCTTATCATCCTGTCGCAGGAGAGCATTTTTTTTTTCAAATAAAAATAATTAAGCTATGTAAAAGCAATCAATTTTCATACCACAGCTTTCTTTCGAATATCTTGCTCTTCCTGGAAACGCATTTTGTCTTCTAATCCCCTATTTAAAGTCCTTGATTGTGCTTTGCATTGTCGTTTGCATTGTTTAGCTTTTTGGTCTTCTTCTTTCCTCTGCCTCTTCCTACCACCATTATCAACTTCCTTCTTCCTCTTCTCTTCCTCATGCTTTTGTTTGAGTTTAAGTTGCTTGGCATTTTCTTGCTCTAATCTTTCTCTCTGAAGCTTTACAGTGGCTTTCCTCGTTTCACGCTCTATTTGCTTCTTTACTTCAAGACGCTTGGCAACTTCAGCAGCTTCTAGAGCCTTGACTTTAATCTCCTTCTTTCCTGCAAGACAAGTAAACAGTACAAATTTGAATAATATGTAGCCACCAGGTTTAACTTCAGCACCGCGTAAAAGTTTAAAAAAAAAAAAAAAATCCTGGAGGGCAACCTAACAGTAATTTTGAGTAATCGAAGTTCTAAAAACTAGTGTACAGAAATGGATTGGCCAAAACCAGGTTTTGAATAGTTGTGCACCTATGTAAAATGAAGCATAAAAAAATAGCATACAATTCAAAGACATCAAACCTTCAAGAATAACAACCCTTTCCTTCCAGCTAACATACAATGCAAAATAGTCTTCTTCTATTGCACCAATTTAAAAAGGGTTTAAGGTCATTACTAAGAGAATACCACTGCAGTGATATTGTAAAACAAGATCATAGAGTGATAGTTCTACCTTGATAAGAAGGAAAAAAAATTAACCTGACTTCAAAATTGCTAACTTCGAGAAACTGAGGCTTTGCATCTTTTATACATGCTAGGAGTAAAACAAATTTTTGAACACGTCTACATTCAAGATAAGGCTAAAGGCGAGTTCATCCCGGCTCAAGCCAATGATCCTGATCTTTGATTCTAAAAAGATATTTGAAATCATGTCATCCGTTTTGATTGATCTATAAAATAAATAGAGAAGTTGGCAGAAAATCTCTTTGTGCTTGCTTTAAGCACCTTAAAACCTATAAATGATCAGTATTGGATCCTCTACAGCATCACATAGTGCAGTCTGCTCATCAAAATTAGTCATAGGAAATGCCAACCAAGTTGCCTTCATCTAGTTCTCACGATTAAAGTGTCATGTTACTTTCAAGGTTATAGAAGACATTATTTTCATTAAACATTCAATTAAAGTGCTTAACGACAAGTTGTAAATAGATAAGCGCATGTATTACATGGTGAGTTCAACAGCAAAGCAAAAGCCACTAGCATGGCCCCATGCTTAGCCTCACTAAAATGGAGTGCATGGTGAAGAGTGACCTAGGATGGGTTGAACACCATGATGATAGCTCCACAACATTTGTTTGAGGCACAATCTACAAACAACTTCCACGAGATGCCAGGATTTGCTTTTGTCTTCTACAACATTGTTAAACAATGAAAACCAACATCCGTGCCATGATCGCCACCCTGAAAGAATACACAATGTGGTACTCATTGAGCTTGATAAACCAATTCTATAAACTATTGATGACATTAGGGGTATAAAAGGGATCTTGGGGAATAATAATCTCCTATGAAACTAATGAAGTGGGCATAAAAACATGGCTATAAGTTCTTAGCCACTATGACAAAAACAAAGGCAAGTTTCTTTGAGACATTGTACCTCATCTATATTCCATAGGGACATGGTTAGTGTAGTAGATTGTTTGTTGCATTTTATCTTCTTCTCTAATCAACACCACATATTGCATCTTGTTAACAACAATGAGAAAATGAACAACTTCCATCCATGCTTGGGGCTCCAAAGTAAGAGGGGGGGGGGGGGGGCAATTATGAGATATTTGTTCAACTGGTACAATATCCACTCATATTCATTAGCTCAAAAGGGGCCTTCCTTATTTCTAAGTGCCTTAATGAAAACGAGGCACATGCTATTGGCAAAGAGTCAAAAGCAAATGAAGATAGTTATTCTTACAATTACCTTATGGATGTCATAGATTATCCTTGGCAATGATATCAAGAAGATTACCTTTATTTGTATCCATCAACATAGTCTACGATATTACTTTCTATCTACTCTTTGAAGACAATATAAACTATCTACTAGTAAGTTGTGGTAGCAATCTTTAGTTTTAATGAAATCGTATTATAACAAAATGTGTCAAATCCAATGATGAAGTTATCTTCTTCTAGTTATACTCCACCCTTCATATATGGTGGTAACACAAAACTAGTAAGACTTTAAATTGTTATCTTGTGAAACCTATGCATTTTCCATCATTTGAATTGACGTTGAAGGTTATTGAGTGATACCTTGCATAAAGGCTCCACTGGAAAAGTCCCTTATGTATTAAGATGCATGCCACCAATGGTTGCATGCATGGACCTACATTTAAACATCTTCAAAGTAGTCAATGTAATCTCAAAAGAAATCACCTTCTGTTTCCATATCATCAAAGGCTCTTGCCCCTTATGATCCATAAGGCTAATGACAATGAAGTGAGTGAAAATTTTGTGTCAAACTTGTCGAAGGAGCGAATAACCATTGAAGGTAATCCCTTGTAACAATAATGTTTGCCCTTCTCAAAACTAGTAATGAACAGAAGACACTTAATGCTTTTAGATGAATGATACATTTCTATCCTCATTTTGAACTAGAATAGGTTATCCTTAGGGTTCGTTATGTTGATGTTAAGGCAAAATGTCAATGTTCAATAAGTGAGCAAGAGTTGCCCTCCTAGAAACTTGAAAGCGATGGTGATGCTTGGTAGAAGATGAAAGGAAGTTGTTGATCAAAGTTGCTTATACTTTTGTCAAATCAGTTTGCCTTAATGCTCTCCTCTTACTTGTCAT
Organism: Vanilla planifolia; assembly: GCA_023846275.1. Taxonomy (NCBI): domain Eukaryota; kingdom Viridiplantae; phylum Streptophyta; class Magnoliopsida; order Asparagales; family Orchidaceae; genus Vanilla; species Vanilla planifolia. Next base: position 7,367,982 of record CM043873.1, on the reverse strand, counting down.
AAACTTAATAGGCCAAAGTGTTTTCTGCTTGGATCAAAGTATAGTTAGGTATGACAATATCAAATCCTAACATACATGGAACAAATCTAGTTTGAAATTGAAGCAAAATTTTGTATATCAATACACAAAATATGTTCTATTTTCAAATATGAACGAAAATGCAAATTGATATACAAGCACTATTGCATGCATACAAAAATGTCTATCCATGGAGAAAGTATGTATTTACTAATGGAAATCTGAATTAGAAGTTTAAAGTATTAGATCAATTCTTAGTACATATTGATGAGACAAGCTTGCCTCAATCATGGATGACTCTAGTGGTTTCAATCCAGTTTGAGCTAGTATCTGATCGATTTAAGATCAACGATTCACAACCTATAAGTCATAGGATGAGAAGTCGGGGATTGAACTATACTTAAATCTCAATGGGAATGACAACATGGATCGACTCTATCATTATTTGTCAATCTTTGTGATGACAAAATGCATGACATTGTAGCTTTTGATCATCAAGAAAGTGCATACTTGATATGCAATGAGCAATAGTTATCAAGATCCAACAAATAAAAAATTCCCTTTAAAATAAATTGAAAACAAAAGTTTCAGCTTTTGTTCCCCTCTCTCTCTATCTCTTCCTCTCCTCTCCCCCCTTCTTGTTTTGTCTATTGACCTTAATGTTGGTGGGGATTTTGCTAGGCCTTCTAAAGGAATCATCAAAATTGTTTCCATTAGATATCTAGAGAGACCTTAAGCATTATGTTCTCAAATTGGCCTTGTCTTTAGTATATCTTAGAACATGTTGCATATTTGATCCAAGTCAACTGGCCCAACATAACCCAACTTGGAAAGTATTTAAACTCAAGCATAAATAATCATCTTGATTGTTGCTAGAATTGAGCATAAATCAATGATTAAGGCCATGAGACACAAGCAACAGATGCCCAAATGTATTAGCTTTGTCCAACTTTGAATTTTTCATTATATACTTTGTGGAAATAGCAAGTCAATTCGAAGAATTTCTCACACAAGTATTCAATTAGCCCGTACTTGCTTAGTATTAAATTGGGACCAATAAAACAAGGGTTCTATTGAAGAAGAGGTTCATGCTTCCTTTGTTGAAATACGGGCACATGGTTTGTATTTCACTTGTTTATGGCCATAACTCTTATGCGACTGCAGTTGTCTACAAATAGAATAGATAAAACGCAATACAAATAATATGTACCATTAAGAAGTATTTGTTGTTTTCTTTCTTTCACCAGAAATATCAATATGAACTCCATTCTAGCATTATATCATGGCATTGGAGAAAAAATGGCAATTCGGAAGAGATTTTAATTGCAAAAACATAAATATACTATTTGTCGAGAAATTGCTCACCATGCAAGAGTGGACCTCCTTGTTTTTGCTGGACATGAGGACCAAAAGAAGCTATGTCTGATATGGATGGCTTGCCAGATCTCCCCATACTTTGGGTTTCTCTAATTCTTTTACTTGATTTACGGGACACTTTTGACTTCACAGACATGTTACTGATAGATCTGACAGTTTTCCAAAATCTATTTTCTTTATCTGCATGTTTTTGGTGCTCTGTATTCTCTATCTTAGACTTGCCTTTACCTAAGCATAAAAGACTGGAATCTGCATCTGAAATTACAGATTCCAGGCTATCTCTCACCTCAAGCTCCATAAGGTTAGAAATAAAACCAGTTCTATTCTGGTATATTGCAGTCTCATCAGACAAAGATGTGCTATTTTTTGAGTAGCCAATATCTCTTGGAGATGTTCGACGAGCAGAAAAATTTACCTGAAAAAAATCAGCATTTTCTTCAGTTGTGGAGGAATTTTCATCGATTCGAAAACATATAAGCTCTGGTTTAGAATTCATTTTCTCTGAACTAGAACTCCTTTTCCCAGAAAGCTTTCCATGGCCTAATTTAAGAACTGGGGGTGTTAGTGGTGGATTCCTTGTCTCTGAGCAAAACCCAACACTTGTAGAGGACACAGAATGAGACCTTTCAAGTACAGGATGATCGTGTTGCGATCCATACTTGCAGCCAATGCCCATAAGGCTATTACTGCAACTTGCACTGAGACGCTCAGTGTCAGCAATAGTATGTTCGCGGGAGTAATCTAACTTCATATTCTCTAGTAAGCCTAGAGATGACGAATCCAAATCATCTGAAATACCATCTACTTCATACAGTTTGTAAGGTTCAACATAATTAGGGGTAAGCAAAACCCTTGATTGGCGTAGCTGTTCCAGGACAAAAATTCGTTCTTTTGCAAGACTAGGAATATCAGCAATGTCACTAACAGCACTATCCTGAACTAAATATGGAATGTCAATGTTGAATCGCTCAAATGTAGGCATGGTCTCATCATATTTAGTCTTCTCATCATCAGCACATGATAATCCAGTAAAACTACAGGAGTAAAAAGGTTGTGGTGCATCGCATGGTTCCTTTGCTTCATTAGATGCAAATAAAGTTGCAGAACCTCCAGAACTGTGATCAAATTCTGATTCTAGGATAAGATTGCAAGATTTCTTTTCATCCCTTGAATTGTAAGTGTGAACCTCTCTCGGTAGAATCACCAGATCATGAATGCTTGAATTTGAGTCAGAACCATTCTGCAAATAACAATTTGGACAAATTTGTACAGGAAAGAGAAATGGATGGTCATAGCTTTTAGAAACACACAAATGCAACCCAACTTGCAACAAGTATAAAGCAGATGAAAATAGTCAACTGCTATAGCACATGGAAAAGAAAGTAGCTTTTCAACGGGCTAGATTGGTATAGCATTATGATTGATGCAAAATACTTATAAAGCAACTTGCATGACTTTCCATACAGTACTGTTTAAAAAAAAAAACAAGATCACGACACAGTTTCTGATGATAGAATTACTGCAACAATTAAATGACAGAAATTCATCAAGCTAACCAAGACCATAATGCTCCTAGCTAGAACAACAGCATACAAACTGATGCAGGAAGTGTTATATCAATAAATTGGCTAAATAATTCAATATTTCAGATTGGATTCAGGCTTGGTTTGGAGATTACGATAAAAAGGCCTCCAAAACATGCTTAAAAATTTTATTTCACATAATAGACTAATAGACAATGGTTCATTAACAATTAATAATGAGATCTGTTACAATTTTCAGACGTCAACTCAACAAATCGAGGTTATATATTTCAACTTTTTGTGGGACGAGTCATGACTACTTCAAATTCAAGGAAATTAAGATTTTTCAATTGGAAATTTAGAGATATAAGATATCAAGGTTCTTTAAATTTAAGAATTTAGATATATATCTACATCTCTTTGTTTTTTTTTTATCTTTTATTTCAAATTCAAGTTGGAATTGGGTTTTTAAGATTTGTATTAGTTTTTTTTGCTTATCTTTCATATATTTTTTAATTTTATAGAGATTGATCCAAGATTATAAATATATTTAAGGTGATGAATAAAAAGGAGATGGTTTTGGATAAATAAATTATTGCTTCATACATGCATGATGTTTTAGGAAGTATAAGAGGCCAACTAATCTTTCACTCTCTAGGAGGGAAAAGGCAACCCTCTTCACTTTTTTTCTTCTCTATCCTCTAGGAGATTTGTTCATTTGCTTCCAATTTAGCATTGAAGCTTCATTCATTCTCTATCATAAACTCATTTATCTGTAATTGTTAGACATATAATAGAAGGTTGATAATAAATAAGCTCCTTATGTTAAGCATAATTCTCATATAAATTCCTTTGGTTTCTAAAAGGTAGCATATATTCTTAAGTTTTATATAAGTTGGATGTAGATTCCTCCCCTCATAACACTATTCTGAAGCAAGTATGATATATTATTTATTCCTAAACTACACTTGTCCCTAATTTGTTAGATGAAGGGAGGATGGTAATTGAGGCAAAGGAGACAATGGAAGGTGGATCTCTGATGGGCTTGATGTGGTGGGTGTAATAAATAGTCAGGAGAGAATTTGGCTAGTCTAGTGTTGGAGGAGGATGGATAGTTGTTGGCAAAAACAAATAGCTATGAATATCTTTCAAATCTTAATACTTCAAAAAATTTAATTACTACTTATATTATTTAAATATTTTTATGAAAAAAAGAGAAAAATGATTGAATAAACAATGAAGATGAAGACATCAATGCAAGGAAGGCCAAACTTCCTACAACGTTGGAGGGTAAGGGGTCTCGAAAATATCTTTGAGGACGAATAAGTTAGTCAAATATGAGAGGCAGACCTAGATTTTGATAACTATAGCTATGATTGTTGAGGACACAAAAGAACCCTAGTCAAATATCATCGAAGCAACTGAAGAAGTTAATTACAAGTTATACAAAACTAAAGCACGAAGTTGATGTTAAGGTATTAAGCCTGATACTGATACGGGTGTTTAGATTCATATGTATATGAATAGGCTCACAAAGCTTTATTTGATAAAGGTAATGTGTTGAGTGAAAGTTTATTGACAAGATGGTTGTGGTTATAAAATTATGATTCAAAATTGCTACAAACAATGCAAGAAAGTATGGGTAAGTGAACAAATCTTATGGCTTTCTCAAATACATAAGGAATATGCTTATGGACAATTTATTGACAAAGATGCAAAGCTGACAAGCATTTATGATGCAAACTTTGGGACATGTGCAGAACAACTGAATGCAATATGTCATCATATCATGATTTGATGTGGGCACATAATAATATTGTTTAAGGCTTATATAAGGAAAATATAAAGAAGAGGAACATTGAAGTAAAGAGGTCTATTTTTAGTAAAACTATTGTATTCTTTCTTTCTCCTCTAATAACTTTGTGTTGTCCAACAACCACAATAAAAATGAAATATAGTCTAGTCTTTTTTTCTCTAAAGTTTAGTTAAAATCTTCTTGAGTGTGTTTGTGCTTATTCTTAGGTTTGGGTTTTCTATGTAAAATTTTATGCTTGTTCATTTTTGTCTTATTCCAATTCTTTTTTTTATTTTTTCTTTGTTTGAAAGTGTTTTTAATTATTTCATTATTTTTTATTATCATTTGAATGATAAATGGTATAGTCATTAAGTAAACAAATATAAGAGGTTTATCTTTGCAGTAATCTCAAAATGTTCATTACAACTAATTGAGGGTGTATCTCAAGTAGTTGAAAGTGTACCAATCCCAACAATTGTAATTTCAATGCAAAGATATTTTTGACATTTTGTTTATTAAAGATGAAGAAGTATCAATTTACACTTTTTATAAAACTTAAAAACCTACAGACATTTTTTTGAAACCAGAGTGACCTACATAAGAACCAAACCAAATCTCAAAAACCTATAAGCAATTAAGCCAATAATAAAAGTAAATATTGCATACTATAATGTAAAAGACATTTCCAAGAGAAAGCATGTCCTTTAGTAAGACGCAAATTGTAGTAAATATATTTAAGATAATGGTACCACCTCTCAATAAATAGAATAGGAACCTACAATGGATTTAAGAAATAAAAGACCAAGAACAATACACAACTAAAAATGTCAATTAACATTAACATGATGATCATAATTATTTTAAATAATCAAAAGATGATAGCTCTCTAAAGTAAGTCTGAAAATAAAGATCAATTTCTTACAAATATGGGAAAATGGGGAATGTTGGTCTCAATTGCTATGAATCAAGTTAAAGTGTTTAAAGAATGAAAAAATTAGTTAAATTCTATGGAAAAATGACAGAAAAGGCATTCTCCTTGCATGTAATCAATAATCAAATTTCAAGAAATTACAACTCCAAGGTAGTTAAGGAAAATATGGATCTGAAAGACCATATTTGATATAACAATACAGTCACAATATTGATTCAAAATACATAAAGAACATCAGTTAAAATTTCAGCAATAAAAAGCTCTTCAAGTACCTGCAGCATGTGTGACTGTTTGGTTTCTGGAGGCACAGAAGATTGCATATAACAGTCAGTTAACTTGGAAGAAAACTGAACGAGAATGGCCTCAGCTGTACTTTTTGCTTTGCATTTGTGTTCAATCTGTTGTTTAATATCTAGACAAGAGCAAGAACTTGACCAGGGAGAAGTAGCTAAACTAGATTTGTGCCTTGCCTTTATCCTATTAGGCCATGAACAGTGAAATTGATGGTCACGTGTTTTTTTTAATCTTTTGAACTCAATTCCATGGCAATCTCCTTCTGACCAGTAAGAAGGAAGTTTTGTACCTTTAACAGTTGCACTTCTAAGAAAATAGCGAGGTGCAGAAGGCACACTATAGCTTTTTGCATCTATAGATGCTGAAAACTTGGCAGGCATCAAATTCTCTATAATACCTTCAAAAGTCTCAGTTTTATCAGCCTCCTGAAGCATTGAACTAACCATTGAGCAAGATATAATTGATTCACCAGATTTCAAAAGATCAGCATTGTTACAGAAGTTCGAGCTCCTCAAGAAATAGTGGCCTTGAGTGCTTTTACGTTCAGCATTTTCTGATGTTTTCTTAATGCTTGGATCTTTTGTTCGAAGTGAATTAGTTCCACTTGAAGTTTCTTCATCTGACAGATTCGAGTTGATTTTCTGCACCAAAAGCAAAGCAGAAAGATTAAATTTACATAAGCTAGCAACATTATCATCACTGATATGAATGTAGTGCTCATCTAGTGTTAATCCATTATTTATCGGATGAAGTTTAGGTATTTTGATTGGAGATTCTACACTTCTCTTCAAAGTTTCTCTTATGGAGATTTCATATTCTTTTTGTGGGAGTGTTTTATCATGTATTGTGAATGATGACATGGAAAAATATTGAGAACTATAACTTTCACTTACCTCTTCCAAATGATAATCCATGCTTTTATTTTTTGTACACTTTAAGGGGTCTTCCAGTAAAGGTTCTTCACTGCCACGCAACATAGGAGTATTGTCAAGACAGCCCAGATAAGAACCTACCATGCTGCCTGTGATCTTTGCTGAACAAGCATGTTTAGAGCTACTAGATTCCGGCCATGATAAAAGACAGGCAGGTGTTTCTGAAAGTCTCTGAACATTTGATGCAGGTACCATAAAAAAGCCAGGATCAGCTACTCTATATATTTCTTCGCTCCCTCCTTGTAGTTCCATTGGTAACCTATCCACTTTCCCAGTCAGGTTTGCCTCTATAGCCAATGATTCTCCAACATCATTTGGGATTTCCATCAACGAATCCTGTAGACAAGGCGATCCTTTTTTACCTGACTGGCAATCATCTATTTCAGTAGAAACCACATCACAGCACGCGGATCTTTTTCTAGAGTTCAAGGTAACAGCAGAACACTCTTTGCAACCGCTCTCTTCAGAAATGTCGAACTGATGATGTGCTCTGCCAACGATGGGACTAGATTCAACCTTCTGTAATGCTTCACTACCTACTACAGTCTTCAGCTTTACACTCAACTGCCTTCCCCCAGAGTGCGTTTTAGAGATCCTTGGCGAGGTTTCCCTGGTAATACTGGGATTATCAACTTTATTGCTGCACGAGTCCTTGCAGGAGATTGGCACACCATCTCCAGCTGGAGATAAAGCAGATGATATTCGAGGCATCTCAGGGAGCTTCCGTATTGAATCACAGTGGGAAGCACATTCACAATCGTCATCTACAATGAATTCTAAACTTCCCTTTTCTATCCCTTCATTTGATACCATATCAACCTCCACAACGCCATTGACAAGCTCTGCATTACTTACATCACACTGTTGCACCTGCATCTGTTTAGGATGAGAAGCATTGTTGCTCATAGTTCTTCTGCTGGGTACCTCTTGAGTTTGCGATACAGACACAGAAATATTAGGAGTCTCATTCAAACATGTCTGGCAACTTCCAATCCCATTAAGGTTTGCCATTAATGGTTCAACCAAGGCAGGGATACCAGGGCATCTGGATGATTTGTCAAACATCGCCTTACCAAACATCTCATTTTCTGCATTACTACTATACACTTGTAACATGTCAACATCATTAATATTATCAGATGGGAAACGATTTAAATCGGCCAAGTTTAATGGATGCATATCAGTCCGGCATTCTGGTGGCAAATTTGCAAAATCTTTAACAAGGGTAGAAGCTTTTGCCCCAAATGATTTTCCAGAGGAATTTTGTTTTTGGGCTGATAATCTTGATCTTGAGCGTGTGACCCTACCTACACTTCCATTTACCATTTCTAAATCTTTATTGGCAGAAGAAAAGCTATCAGATAAACCCACATCCTCGGACTCAATCCTGGACATAGTTTTTCTTTCTTTCTGGTTTTCTGCTCGTCCTTTTCTACCGCCATTTATCATCTTATCCATCTTGCAAACAAGAGATCCTGAGCAGATTTGATGGGATCTGATACTTGGAACCCAATCCATCACATCAATCTCGGAACGGCTTTCAACAACATTACATTCTGAGTTATTATCTTGATTCAGTAAGATGTTGGAATTGTCTCTGAGATCCACCCCTAGAGACTTGTCCAATGCATAAACTCCGCCAAGTAACTTGCTGGGATTGCACTTGCTACCATGCTTCATATCTGACAAGTTTAAATTTGTATATTGATCCGGTAAAGAATTTTTAGTGGCTGGAAATGGAAATAGTATCTCTGAAATAAGTTGTTCCTTACTTAAATCTGCTACACATGTTAGAGAGAAAAATGAAGAAATAAAATTGGTAGCAAAATGTAGTAGACACAGAGGCTCAATATAAAATTAAAAAACTGAACTAGTTTATAGAAACAAAAGAATAAACCCATGGTAAACGGATTCTAGAAAAGAAGATAAACAATTCCTCCTGTATGACCACAGAAATCACTGCTCATAAGAGAAAAAAACCAAGAAAGAAAAAAGGGACATGAAGAACAGCCTGCTTTATTGGTCTGCCAATTTTTTAAACAAAATATTGGAAGGTGCTTTTCATTATTAGTTGTGTAATAGCCTTATAGTTGTATAAAAACGTTAAACCAAACTGAGCCACCAGGTTTGTTCAAGGCTAACCTTGACTCGCCGCCTTCTTATTCACACGAAAGAAGGCCTCCTTCCCAAATTGGGAAGGAGGAGGTGGGGAATAAATTCCTAGCTCTTTTCTGTTCTTCTCCTCCTCTCATTAACCAAGCGTCCTTTTACTCTTGGGGCCTCTCATAACCCCAGGTCCCCTGTCGCCTTCTCTATCTTCTTCCTCAACTTCATTCCTCTCCATCAAACCTTAGTCATCCCCCCATCTTCTTCTTCTACGACAAAGATCACTGGAATGCTGCCACTACAAATCTCTCCAATCTCATATCTCTTCATCTTCTTTTCCATTCTTGCTCCACCACTGCTTCCACGAATTGTGGATCTTCTCTTTCCTCTGTTCTTTAATATTTTTATTCCACTTAGTTCAAAACTTAGTATTATGCAACTAACAACATGATTGTATGTGCAATTAATAAGTTGCCTTAAAGAATAATTAACACGTTAAGTTTAGTTAAAAAAGATTAAGGTAAATTGCAATTTATTCTCAAATCTTTGATGGCCAGGCCGTGCTAAAGCACAACTAGCAAATTTAATTAAATAAAACAATTTTTATCTTAAGAAAATGAGCAAGCTATTTAGATAAAATGTATGCTTGACCTAAATATTATATTTAGGCAGTTGGAAGTTATCCTCTGTCTGAGTGGATTTGTGGCTCTAGAGTGTTTGCATTTGATTTGAGAATTTCGACATAGCTAGCTCTCACATGATAGGGAATGAATAAGGAATGAACATACATTTCATTATGAAGGGTGTTTCTTTATTAATTATCATAGATTAATTCAATTTTTATACATTTATTCATACTTAATTATTATAATTATTGTGATACCTCGGATCAAGAGACATTTATATTGAGCATGTAGTAAAATAGATGTGCATTTCGCTATAGTTGATACATTTCTTCAGATTATTAGATGACCATAATAGAATAGAAAAGAACATCTGATTTGAAATGCTAACTAATCTCAATGTTATTGATTAATACAATATTTAATACAATATCCATTATGCATATCAATAGCTCTATTTCTCTAATCCTCTAATTATAACAGGGATCAATAATAAATTCAATGACTTTTTATACATGTCTGTAACTATGTGCTAGATGTGATGGTTGGTAGAATGCTTCAAAAAGAATGACACAAATATGCCCTTATAACTGATATTACGAGATTATAAAAAAATAATTACCGATATGCTATCTTATAAATTTAAATCCATACGCATATTATGAATGTTGTGCATTTTGACTCTTACTAATCATAAGAGTTATACAAATGAAGCATGTTCACATTTATACTTTAGATGCTTTGACTTGGATGATGACATGCATGTTTACTACTTAACCTCAATGGATTGTTTAACTATATATTGAGGATTATATGAACATACAGAGATTGTTACCTTGCATTCATATACCTATGCCATCTTATTTTGCATATTCATGTGTATAATTTTTTATTGTTAAGAGTAAATTCATTATTTTTTCTCAAGCATAAAAGTGAAAATCAATTTCGAAAAATTTATTGTCAAAATCTTCATTCATCTTGAGCTTTTTATTTTATGAAAATATTCAATTTCACTGAAGCTATAGGGAAATCAAAAGGTAATGCACCCCTTCAGTTACACCTTCCAAGTAACCTAATGTAAGACGTGCACTTTATCTAACAGTACCAGACCTTTAACGTGTCATGAAAGCTGACTAGATTCCATTTTATAGTGACTTTGAATTGAGCTTACAAGTTTGACAAGGGCATTAGCAACAACATTGGCTTCTCTATATGTATGAAATATGAAACATTCTGATTTTTGCATACTTCATTTATTCGTCTGATGGTTTTTACCATCTACTCGAGGACTTTGGAATCATTCTCAATTACAACATGCTTTCAACCTTCTTTCAAGCATATCAATAGAGCCTCCAAAAGTGCTATAACTTATGCTTCAAGATTAGTTCTTTTCTATAAATAAGTTGAGAAGACAGCTCATTTAATCCCATGGGAACATCATATGACTCTATGCCCCTCGTTGGTCCAAGATTACCAATTGACAAGCTATTCACATTCAACTTAACATGTTTTATTTGAGAGGAAGTCTAAATGACAATAAGTGGTGTGATAATTTTCTTTTCAATAAGGTTAGCCACAATACCATAGTTATGTAAAACATAATTTCCTTCATTCTTTGAACTAAGGGATAGACAATAGAGATTTCTTCTAAAAGCATTGTCTTGATACAAACCTGTCAAGGTAAAGAGATCTTACCTTTAAAAAAAGGCTTGGTTTTTATTTTTCCATATTTTCAAAACAATAATTAATGGTAGAATTTGAATCACATTGCCACGAGCAGAGCTTTGTGAACTATATCCCCACAAGTGTTGCAATCTTAGCATAACACTTCTTGAATGGCATGAGGATATTTCCAATTACTTTGAGAAAAAATCCTACACAAATTGAGTCCCCAAACACTCTGGAAACACATGATTTAATGTTTCAACATTTGAAAATAAATGACATTTGGAAGGTAGTTGAAATCCAAATCTACTAAGGATGTCTGGTAATGGTAGAAACTTGTTAAATAATTTTCAATAAAATATAAATATCTTAACAGGCAGCTTAATGTTCCATATTTGTTTTCTGAACAAAAGCATAATATTTTTATTTTTTATTACTTCCCAAGTGAAGGTTGTCCTCAAATTATCATTAATAGTTACAGTCCAAATATGAGTGTTATTCTCATCCAATCTTTTTATGTATTTGTCTATTATATTCTTAAATGAGAGCATGTTCTTCTAGATGTTGAAGGGATCATAACTTCTTTTCTTGTTTTCATATTTAAACATCATCAATATACTCCATAATGTTTCTACTGTTTGCAATTTTTAATAAAATTTGCAATAAAAGCTTCCATGCATCTTTAGGAGTGTTTAATCTCAGTCCATCCTCCATTGTAGTCTAACAAGTTTTTTTCAACTTGTCTAATGTCTCTTAGATCCCATTTCATTATCACCTCAAAAGAAACTGATCATAATTTATTGTAATTTTGATAAGACTATTTGAGGAGGCTTCATAACAATAAAAATATGAATTGGGATTAAAGCAAGCACATCTTTGAGTAAGATTAATCTTCTTCCCTATGAATGTTATTTCTTTTTCCAACCCCCTATCTTAGCAATGAATTTGTCTACAATAGGTTGGAAGCACTCTTTCTTCTTCCTTTGAAGAGATTACATCCTATATATAGGAAGGAGAAGGACTTACAACTAAAACTACTTTGTTGCTTCACTAGCTTAAGAGTAGGCTTGCAATTCTTTGAGCTAATAAAGATGCTTTTGATTGATTTTCTGTCTTGATCCATTTTGGTAATCGTTCATGTAATTTATAATAAGAGTCATTGTTTTCTTATCCCCTTAATGAATATCAAAATATCACCAGCATAAAATAAATGAAAAACCAAGATACAACTATTAGGCAAAGCATATAATTTTGGACTTCCTTTCAATATGTAGTCCTTTAAACCTTAACTTAAGATTTTATAGCCAAGATAAATAAAAAAAAGACAAAAGATCCCTTTGCTTTAGCCTTTTAAAGGTTAAGAAGAGTCCTAGATTTGCCATTAATCATTATTGAAAACCAACTAGGCATGAGATTGTTTATAATAATATAAACAAATATGTTGTCAAAACCAAATTTAAGCAGAAGTTGAAGGAAATATCATGATACTCTATTAAAGGCATGGCTCATATTCAATTTGAAAATGAAGTTGTTACCCCATACCTTCTTGTCAATAAAAGCCATTAGTTTTTAAGCCAATAATATATTTTCCGAAAGCCCCTCCCATGAGCAAAAGTTGCTTGCTCAGGGAAGATGTGCCTTTATTGAATCCAGGAGTTTCGAGAAAATTTTATTCAAAAGTGTAAAGGAAGTTTAGACAATAATAAAAATAGTAAAAAGATTGTTCTTCTTAGGAATTAAGACCACTTGAGCACTAGATATTCTTTTGGACATCAGCATATTAGCCAAGAAATCTTTTGCTGTCTATAATACATCATGAGCTATAATATTCCAACAATGGCAAAAGAAAACTCCAAAGAAACCATCCTAACCAGGGCAAATTCTTAACTCCTATATTGCACATTTCCTTTACTAATTCTTCAAAGTAGGCGACTAACTCCTTCCCAATTTGCTAATCATCTTCCAGCCAGTTTCTTGTAATATTTTTGATCCTATGAATTTAAGATTGCTTGATTTATTCATAATTGATGCATGGAAAACTTTGTATTCATATCACAGTCTTTTAACCATAGTATCCTTGCTTTTTGATGCTAGAACTTCTCTTCATTATTTAGGATCCTCAACAAGTTGTCCTAAGCTTTACTTAGCTCAATTCTAGCCTCCTCCAGCTACAATAAGTCATATTCACATTCCATTTAATGAACCAAACCCTCATCTTACTGAATTACAAAAAAATTGCCAAATCACTTTTATTCCATAGGATTATGTTTATTTCTAAAAAGTCTAAAATTTAAAGCACAAGCAAACTAACTACATAGGATTATGTTTATTTCTAAAAAGTCTAAAATTTACACAGAAAAAAAAGAAGCAAGTTGAGGCTTTTCAGCAAATTATGGAGGATATGATCTCACATGCCCATTTTTGTTGTAATGAACATATATGTGCTACATCTCATGATTCTACACATACTAATGTAGATCTCACAAACATTCATATGCACATCCACATGATCGATCACATTGTAAATGTTCTGTGCATAGAATGGTTCTAGATCGCATTTGGCATTTTTTATTATGGATTAGTAAAAATATATTACATATCATCATTGCATTTAAAAATATTTATCCTCTATTTCCTAAATATGCTTAGGCATGTTGATTTTCACTTGTTTTATGTAAGAACTTGAAAGCTATAATTCGTACTGTTCAACATGAAAGCTTAAGTAACTTTTATCCCAAACTAATGATGTGTGGTTGTGATAAACTTGTGAGATTCTGATTTTACTATGTCAAGATATTGCTCAAAGTGAGATTTTCCTTCAAAAACACCTCGACATTATAAATGCATAACATTCATATGAACATTTGAATCAATCCCTTAATGTGGGACAATTCAACTCTATATCCCTCTAGCTAAAAGCTTTTCAAGAACCACTCATTTCCTAGTGATTATTTTTTAAGGTTCACTTGGCTCTTTTTGGTCTCCAATGTTACAGGATCATTAGTTTTTGCTTGGTTCATTCTTAAACCACATCAGACTATTAGAAGATTTTGTTTTAATACCAAAAGTGACATCCTAGGTTTCCTATGTTAAGCTGTTGTCCACTTGGGTCGCCTCATCCTTTTCACAATGGCTTTTTCCCTCAAAAAGCTCTTCGATATCTTAAGACCAATCTGGGATAATTAATCTTTGTATCCCATCCACTTAGAAGTTTATTACGAACCACATCTCGTTCAATGATTCCCCTCTCAAAAGATCACCTGTCATTTACTTCCTACCTTCTTCGGTCTTTATTATTACAATCGTAGTCTTAATCATGCTAATTTGCATCATTAGAAAAGGTTTTAATGTCTAGTTAGCCTAGCACCAACCTAACCTACTCTTTAAAGTTTGATAATGATAAGTTTATAGACCTTGACAAATGGGAAATCAACCAGATCATCCTTCAAGCGTAAAGAGTTTATTCAACTTTTTGGATATTAGACTAGTCATTTAAACTTGTTTAGACAAATTTAACCAATATTTTTATTTTCTAAATTGCATTAAAAAATGCCTTTGTTAATGATCACTTGGTTTACTTTTTTTCTATTCCTCAAAAACAAAACTAGATATTTTGAAAAATTTTCTAAACTAAATTAAAAATTTAAAACAAAAAGGGATTTTCTATTATTACAATTTCAAATGATCATGATAGATGTTTGACAACTGTATTATTTCAAAACAACAAATGTAGCAATTAATAGAAAAATTGTGTTCTTTTAAATAAGGTTACAATCATGTTCTTTTAGATAAGGTTACAATCATGTTACATGAGTATGACTTATCTAAATAACTTTGGGCAAAAGTAGTGAATGCCACTATATACTTGTCATGGCTTGCATGAGCTTTTCCATGCAAGGGTTCATATTTTCATGTGTTTAAGTATAACTATTATTTTTTGAATCATAAAAGGGAAGATTTGATCAATTTCAAATCTAAGTTGGATGGTGTTCTTTATCAGTACAACAAAGACATCTTAATTATGCAAATCTATGTAAAATATTAGGTCTAATAATGAAAATGTGAGCATTTTGTTTGCTAAGTTTATAAGCAAGAAATTTGAGATGAGCAAGACGAGAGTATTTTCTTCATGGATTGTAAGTGAAACAACAAGGGGAATAGATTTTGGATTTGAGTTAATTAAGGGTCCATAAGCACAACAAACAAGTTGGACAAATATGGAGATAAACCTAAAAGTTAAAATTTAGCCAAGTTATTATTAGTTCATTATTGTATCTTATACTTAGTCAACTTAATATAATGTTCAATGTATATACGTGCACTCCTTTAAAATTTAGTCATAATAAATCACATTCAATTCCAACAAAGTACAATCTTATTTGATATGCACATCTATTGAATTATGACCTCCTAAGGATGCACACACGTGGATCTTATTAAATATTCCAACAAAAATTTGGCTAATTGAAACGTTGGTCAAAGATTACATCAAAATGATGCTCATCTCTCAATTATCCATTAATATCTTTGCCTAGCCATAAACAAAACTTAATTACTAATGTTAATGGATGAGGCTGAGTATATCACCATTGTGAGTTGAGTGACTTGAAGTTATTCTGATAAAGAAACAAGTTGAAGACTTTATGATCAAACTATACCATATTCCAACTAGTTCGATAACACAAGCCCTATTTGTCCATTGAAAAACTTGATACAATACCCATAAACCCGAAATACAGATATTAGTTATTACATCAATGACCACGTTGCAATGGAAGATATAGAAATGGAATTAATACAAACTAGCAATCAATTAGCCAATATTATTACCAAACTATTATTAAGTGTACAAATTTTTGACGTCAAAAGAGGATTATAAATCCAATTGCATTAAAAAATTTGAATATTCAGTTGTTTACATAATTCCTTTTGACTAACATATCTTATCAGTCAACCTAATGCAGCTGCTTAGGATGACTGGTTAAGGTGAAAAGGTGTGATTCTAACAATTATACATTGGTAGTAGAGTCAACATTATTGTCTGAACTAATTAAATGGTCCAATCAATCAATCAAAAGTGAATTAAAAGGCAAAATGAACACAGCAATATACAATCCAATTGTTGATGTTATTGAGAGGTCAACCAAGAAGGCAATTTGGAGAAGTATTCAAAGTTTATTTACATGAAGATCAAGCAAGAAAAAAGACAAAAGGAATCATCTTAGTATCTCGTTCTCTTCTCTTTATAAATTTATGCACTGACCTAAAGTTTTTTTTGTCTCATATTCCTCTCAATTTCCACCCTTTTTTGTTCAACAATAACATCTCATATGAAGTGAATTGCTATGCATCAACTTCAAGAAGCTAATCATCATATTCATAAACTTAACCAATCTTCACATTCACTATACAAACTAATGAGGTGTACAATACAATACAATTCTCATCCTTGAGCAACAATCAAGTATATAATTAGTTTACACAAAATAAATGCCATCTTCCTAAACATATCTATTATTCTTTTGATTATGGTGAAAAACATGAAATGTTTTAGGATGCTTTGATCAATGAATGATTTTTATGAATTTATCATGCTATGACTATTATGATATCATATTATAGACAATCATATGCATATGCATTTACCTATTTCTTCGAAACATCCATGATTATTTTTATCTTATTAGCACAAATTAAGAGGTGGTAAATAAATTTTAGGATGCTTTTACTAAGATAGAGTTAATTTATCTAACATTTCTTAGATATATCATCATCAAAAGCAAGAAACAATAAGCCCTATGAGCCCACTTTGGTATTTGGTAATAGTAAACTTCATATTATGAATATCAATTTGTGTAGTATTTGAAGGGACTTATACTTGGCAATAATAGTCATAAGTTAACGAAGATGACTTAATGAGTTTAGAGTCTTGGTAAATGTCCATAACTCAAAGCATACTTGGTTGTTAAGCCCATACTATGAAAGTAGCTCACATCTAAAACAAGTGTAAAATCACTACTTAAGTTGATAAAAATTTCATAGTTTCAAAATTATGTTTTAATAATGTTAATGGCTTTCACAAATTTTCTAAATCAATTATTAAAATAGATTTTGGGTAAGATGGTAAAAAAAATAAAACAAAAAGTATAATCAAGCCTCTAATGATTTGAGGGGTGTGTCCAATTAATCAACTGATTTACTAATTCTATTAAACAACTGATTTGATTAGAAATTGAACCACAATGATAAGGGAGTGTTTCAAGAAAATTTTTTAGGTATCACAATTAGGCATTCTAATCATCATGGCAGCATTTCTTATTTTTTCATTAGGTTGTCTTGATTGGATTGTTTAGTTTGCAATCAAACAATTTAATCTATATAATGAGAGCATAAACAACTATTTTCTTGAGAGTAGTGGCCAACATTTTGCTAAATTGGAAAATTGCAATAAGAAAATAATTTCCTTGACAATGTCATGGAAACCTATCTCTACGCAAACAAGTAATTTTCTAGTTGACAAGGATAATAAAATTTTGAGTGCAAAAAGTAAATATTGTTCATAAATTTCTAGAGTGAAAATAAGTTTCAAAAGTTTTACTATCAAATATTCATCAATCTTGAGCTTAACATGATCAAATTGAGAACTTGGTATGCCTTCCCACTTTGGTTCTATTGAAGCAAAGCAGTAAAAGTTATAGCTTATGTTTTGTTTTCTATAATTTCTATTCTTTTGTCTCCTTTGGCTCAAGAAGATTTGTAGCTCATTTAAGCTCAATGTAGGCTTCCTTTGGAGTAAGCATCTAGCCTCATTTGAAATGTTAAGGTTTCCTTCTTGTAAGGACCTAGTCTACCCACTTTTACAAATGATATTAATGAATGAAGCTATCCCACCAAGTTAGGGATGAATGTAGATTGATAATTTGGCTTAAGCACATATTTATTTTTCATCCATACTATCTTTTAATCTCATATTTTAGTCAGCATCAGTTCTTAAAAACTTAAAATTAACCACCCATCTTTTGTCATGCAAAACTTCATATTACCTCGTGAATCCAAGTTGTAACAAGTTATTCCTAAATAATATGGAAAAAATCATAGAAAATGCTTTACATTAACGTCTATATATAAAAAATTATAAAGAGATCAACTATAGGATACTCAAACATCATTAATTTAATGGAGCATTTTCTAAAAGATTTATGCACCAAAATTTTGAGGAAACTTGTTCAAAAATTTTCTTTGTAACCATAACTGACTATTTGTTCTTTCATTAATTTGATATACATGTAGTTCATAGTATACACTATATTATTCCTATAACACCATATAAATATTAAAAGTTTATATATGTTTATTTTCATGCAATAAAGACCCCTAAATCATGTCAAATTAAAAAAAACTATGATTATTATCAAGGTATTACTTGACTATAACCAGATATAGACTTTAAATATCAAATCCATCCTTATGCATATTACAATAATATCTTTTACATTAAATATTCAAATACAATTTACAACAATCGAAATACTAAATTGTAATAATCACATAAACTTCAAATAAAAAATGGAGAATCTGAAGAAAATCAAATATTGATTTGTTTTGTTCATGAATAATTTAGCAAGTTGTGATTATAATAGAATCCCTTGGAGCTATATATAAGGAGTCCTTAGTAATGAAAGGGAGACCATAATTAGAAGAGTATAGCAAATCTTCTCTCTTTTCACTCCTCTATCTCTTTGATCTTTCTGTCCCTCTTCTACTGTCTCACTCTATCTCCACATTACTCCCCCTCTATGCAATCTATACCAACTGCGGTTCAACGTAAAAGAATTTTTCTTTATTTCCATTAGCCCCTTCGGATTCCAAATTTCATGTTAGCAAGATCCCCAGTAACCCCAGAAAAAATAACTAGCTAAAAATCATTAACTATATTTTACAAAGTGATCAGCGAGCAATTGCGCTCAACATTCAATTTGATCGGCAAAACAAGATTCAAGCTTAGTTACCAACAAACCGCTCAAAACCCCCAATGCAAATTCAGCGCCACTAACTACGTACTCTCTAAATCCATCGACAGATCTAAAAAAAAAAAAAAAAAAAAAAAAGGATACCTCCATTATTCGAGAAAACAGAGGCGGATGGACCCATCTCCCACAGCCACGGCGGAGGGCACCCACCATCGGCAATGATGTTGTAGGCAAGGGACTGACCATACGATTCGAACTGCTGGTAGAGCTGGCTTTCTATACGGCTCTTCCGATCGAAGACCTCCACGAAGAGGCGCTCCATCATCGTCAACTTCTCCATACTTCGGAGCCAAAGCCCCAGTAAGAAAAAAAAAAAAAAAAAAACGCTGGCTGAGACTGGAGACGAGATCAGCGAACGGCGAGGATTCGCAAATTTGAATGTCGCGACGGGAGGGAATGGAAGAGGTACGATGTGCCGTAGGTAATGCATTCAGTTAACATGTCCGCACTAATAGACACGTAGTGAACAATAATTATATTTCCATTTTATATATACATCTTAAAAACTCAATAGATAAAACCGTTCTAGTGTTCCTCAACATATATCAATAAAAAAATTTATTTATCATATAAATTCATACAATTTTGTATTAAAAAAAATAATCATTAATAATATTTTATTTTATAATTATTTATAAATTTTTCCAAACCTACCCTATCTCAGTTTAATTTTATTTAAAACAAATTTTACTTAAATAAACTTATAAAAGAATAACTAAAAACTCCATTCATTTAATGTAGATGTGTAAAACCATCTTCTTCGTCACAAAACAACCCAGATACATAGAATCATCCTCACAGAGACAATGGATCAGGTGTAGCATTTCAAAATTCACCCATCCAATGTCCAAGTTCCTTTCACAGTATTCATCATCTGACGTTACCTTCCTTTCAATAACTCAAGCCTGTAGGAATCCATATCAGGCCATATCTATACATCAGAACGCACCAATTTGGCTCGTTTTGGAGGCAATTCGTCGCTGTTGTCACCGTCGTCGAGCCTTTTCGTCGTCGGGACATTGCTGGTACAAATGGCGTCATCTCCTTCGGCGCTTTTGGCATCTGGAAGGTGGTATCGTACGATGTTTGTTGCGATGGCGTGCGTCGTGGAATTGAACCTTGGAAGGACCTGACGCTCGATGGTCTCTAGTTGTCCACATTGGGATTCCAGTTCTGCTTTGGTACGAAGCTTTTGCAGAATCTCGTTCTTATCTTGAATGAAGCTATTCTGTTTCACCTGAGTGAAGAACACATAATTAGAAGAGTGTCTTCTATTAAAAGAACACTTTATATCTGATGCTATCAAACATACTCCCATTAAGATGAATGTGGAACTAAGTTAGTTCAGAAGTTGGATAGGTTTCAACTCGAATTAAGCTCGAATCGCAGCAGAGAACTCTGCTCGGATCAAGAACAGAACAACCTCCTTATTATTCAAAATTTGGATTGGATTGAGATTGAATTGTTGAGCTTCGATCTTATCTTAAGTCGAGGATGGATAGGCTCAAGATCGATCATGTGTGAGAGTCTAGAAACCGACACCTTGGTCAGGTTGAGCATGGATGTAACTAAAATATATAGATGAATGGTATCTCACCTGCTTCTTCACTAACATTTTAGTTCTAACTTTTCTCTAATGTTTCAAATGAGGAACTTTCACTTACATAAAGACCCAAAAATGTAACTAGCTTCCTCAAGAATGAAAACACTGCAAATTTTAATTTATCAAAGCTAACGGTCAAAAAATTGCACATCCAGCAGAAATTAAGCATAAAATGCAAAATAAAAAGAGAGAGATCCTATTGAAATTTGTTTGCTTGGTTAGTTGTTGACAGGTTTCACTAACTTGAGATAACAAAATCAAAACCTATCACAAACAAGCTTTGTTTATGAAAGATATTTAATATTTTACTAGGATTAAATATGCTGAGGTTAGCTTTCAAACATTTAAGTTGATTGTAAGATTCATATACTTGAAGTTTTAAGGTAAGCAACAAGGAATTTTGGATCACTTGGCACCAAAATTGCAGCTATCTCCAAAACTCCTAAAACTTAGAGAGCAGAAGGAGGGCAGGGAGGAGGGAGAGGAAGGTTAAGCCACTTGGTCAAAGAAGAAGGAAAAGATTGGGGGAAGGGTAGGTATTCATAGTGTGAGAGAGAGGAAAAAGAAAGGTGGGTGAAGCCAGAAATGAAAAGGAGGACAATATGAAATAGTATAAAGAGAAGAGCTCGGAAGGTCATCATTTTTACCAAAGAAAACTACAAAGAAGGGAGCTTAGGGACAATCTTTTTATTACCCTTCTCCACATAACTTTGTTTTGCCATTTTAAAACTACAAGTCTGTTGTTTATGTACCTGCATCCCACCTAACAGTGGCAATCACACTACAATCCGCCATTGTCAAGAATCCTTTTTGTGAAGTTGACATCAAATTCAAATTGCTTGATATATTTGAAGTACCATGCATTTTGACAGAATAATACAAGATTCAAAAGCAAAAAAAAAAAAAAATGAATAGACATAAAAGAACAGTAGTAGATAAAGCTACATTTTCCCACCTGAAAATCAACGTCCCAAAGAATTGTAGTTGAAGCACACCCACAGCCATGATTGAAGTTTATCTTCAATGCCATCATAAATGGCTTTTTTCTTGCTGTTTCTCTAAAGAATTTTGAAGAGAAAAAGTCAGAATGAGGTGGCTTTATGGAAAGCCTATGGAGCTTTTTTCTCTTAGCAAAATGGAAGTAAAACCTTTTCAAAACAAATGGTTGCTTGCTTAGGAATGCAGCTTTCATGTCAGTCCTTTCAGGAAAGGTAACCTATCACAATGGAAATCCATATCAAGCTTCGTTTGTATATTGGCACTAGGATCTAAGCAGTTATCACAGGTATTCATAAGTAGATGAGCTTAAATGGAGCAAAATAACCTAGAAAACAGTTCAAAGAATTGTCAAAGCCAGTTTACTAATAGCAAAATTGGAACTCAATTCTGAATGCCTGATTTGAGATATCAAAGTTTTAGCACTTCTAAGTATATTAGGTTACTTAGAGAAGATTATAAAGGTGAAGGGAAGAATTGTAGAGCTTGTAATCATCTAGCTAATGCTACTATTTGTATTATAAAATTGATTTTAGAACTATGAAAACAGGCAACTTCGACAGCAATGTTAAAAAGGGTTCCAGGAATAGTGTTAATTAAGATACTGAAAAAAAATTGAATGAATTGCAACTCCAAATCTTTGTTTAATCAATGAAAAGAACATAGAGAAACCCCAATTCCGCTCAAAAAAATATGAAAATAAGTAGAAAAGAAACGAAAGATGGTGTAATATTTTTCAAATTTAGTAACAGATTTTTGAAACTTGACATTAGGTTAGAAAAAGCCAGAACATCTATTAGGGAAGCAATATCTACTTTTGTTAGTGAAAGGAAAACAACAGTAAATCAATACCTCAACTGATTTCACAAATGGAAGCGGAGCCCTTGACCCGTGAACACTGAGTAACCTAAGGGTCCATTTGGCGTAAGTTTTTTCTGCAAGTATCCAGGAAGATAATTCATTCAGATATAGAAATAGCAGCATCTAAAATAAGAATCACATAGAAATAGCACTTGAGAGGAGAGCAACATGTCTAGGAAGATGTTTGTAACATGATGACCGACTAGTCCCAAGATTTGGAAACAAAATATAACATTTAATCTAAGAAATACAAAGGAATTTCACCTCAAGGATATTAGCAATGCCAAATATAAGAACTCATGGAACAAGACAATGAGGCATATAACAAGGCTCACCAATCAACTCAGTCTACAAGTCTTTAGACACTACATAATATGCTTCAAAATGATAAATCAGTTGTGACTACAATATAGCTTTGGAGCTTAAAGTTTACATCAAGATTTTAGGTGTCAACCAATACTGGTCCAGATTGGCTCTTTTGGATAGATTTCATCCAGAACTAGTCCAAAGCCGATGTTGGAACTCGGTTTTGGGCAGTGTTGGCTGAAACCATGGGCCTAGTTTTGGATAGTTGCGTTTCTTTTGTTGTGGCACCACTTGTATTATTAATTTTTTTTGTATATATCATGGTAAAATGGCCACACAACATAATAGCAAGCATTGGCAATACACAATAATCCTGTCAAGTTTAAACTCCTTGAAATTTTCCAATTTCTTTAATGTTAGTCCCTGATCCCAATTACCTCTGTTGTGATGAATATTAAGAAACAATAAAGTCATTAACTTTTTGGAAATTTTAGATCTTAATTAGCACATTCCTTTGAGTAAAAGTATAGTATTAAGATATTTATTGATAGGCAAATTAAAAATATAACAAGTTCATCAAATGCCAATTTTTTTGAAACAACTTCACATTTCAAATAACCTTATTCTCAATAGAAATAAAAAGAATGTTCAGCCAACAGCTACTAAATGATAAAACATCTTAAAGAAGTATATCAATTGATTTAATCATTGAAATATCATGATATTTCTTTGTTTGAAATATTGAATTTATGAAGTGGAATCTTTGAAAAAGAGCAAAATCATCAAAATCACGTTTTTAAATAGAATTAAACGAAAAAATGTGTAACCTCTATGGTATAAATCTTCTATTGTTATAAGGGAGGTGCTTCATTTGATTTTTTGCTCTTATATATTATTTTATTTTATTTTGAAAATAATCGGTCTTTTTATTTATCTAGTCTTATTTTTAAGACAAGTTTTAAGTTAAACTGCTAATATGACACTTCTAGCCTATTAAAAATATTTTAATTTAACTTAAATGATAATATTTTAATCAAAATAAAAAGATAAATTAATTTACAATTTCAATTTAGAAACATTTTTGTTTTTAACTTTTTAAAATTTATTAAAAAATTAATATAAGCCAAACAAAGCATAAAAAAAATCACACTTGGGAGATCCATACACATCAAAATTTTGAACATTGACTTAAGGTTCTATCAAGCATAAGAGCACAAAACGACAGTAAGGCTTAATGTATCAAGTACAATCATAATGAATAAATTATGAAATCCAATTTGTCAAATTTTCCTATTGTGATAGTTAATTGATTATGAAAAATTGATTACCATATTTCAAGTTCTCAAGTATCACCAAACTTGTCAGATTTTGATTGAAATGAGATACCCTAGTTAATATTAAGTATGTTCATTGAACGTATTTTATGGAACAATTCTTGTGGCCAAAAGTATTGTCATTGACAAACTATTTATGATACTATATAATAAAAATTATCATTTTGAAGGCTAAAACGATACCTTGGTAAGTGAAGGAAACGTGTTTTGATAACCATTTAAAAGAACCTTAGGGATATCTAAAATTTCATAAAATGTATGAAATTAAATTGATGAGTTATCCTTTGATATTATTGGAGATGGTGATTAAGTTATGATGTGTGCCTATATATCTCAATTTAATATAGTTTTATATTAGGGAAGCTTACCATAGAAGTGGTTCACCTATTGGGAGATTAAACAAAAAGGTTAGGATAAGAAAACAACGTTTTTGCTTAATTTTTATCGATTTAAGAAATCATATCACATAGTTCTTGAAGAAGTGCTTTACAAGATTTCAAAAAGAAGAATAATTATGCACTAAAATTATCAAATAAAGGTGTTCTTAAGAAATATTAACTAAATAAATGTCACTCAAGAAATATTGCCTAAATATATTCCTATTATAATTTAACTAAATTATTACTTTATGTCGAGTCATTAGTTTTTTATATTAACTTTAGTTCTTACTATTTCAAGTTTAGAAAAAGTGTTGTACTAAAAACTTATTTTTGATAAAATTGCACTTATTAAATTGAGGAAGATGCTAAGGTTTTGCCATCATGTAGAACTGCTAATTTGTCGAGTTTCGCATTGCTAGATCAAAAATTGAATGTATATAATGCAGGCTTAATCAAAAAAGAAGTACAAATAACATAGAGAAGACAAATGATAACCAGAATGTTGATGACCATTCATTGTAATTGCTTACTGAGAAAGAGTCCAAATTCAAGGTGGTGAACAAGAGAGTGCTTCTATGTCGCTTGAAAAAAATGCAACACAATTGAAGAATTTGCTTCATGTCAAATCCTCACATTTATCATGACCACCAAAATTTGCCTATTTTCATTCTTTTCTCTCTGGAAAATAGATTTAAACAATGAGAGGTTTCATGATCTAAGTATATATTTAAAAAGACTAGAAAAATTAATGAAAATATCACTAATAAGATCCACATAAATTAAATGAACATGAGCATTTCTCGAGTGTTATGATTGAAACATATCACTCATGATTAGAGATAAGTCAACATTGAGACCAACAACGTATATAACATTGAATACTATTTGGAAGTACAACCAAAAAATAAAAATTGAGTGAACTATAGATAGATGAGTGATTATGTTTTAATAAGTCAATGTTAAGGCCAACAATATTATATAGCATTAAATATTATTGTGAAGTACAACTATAAAAGTAAAATTAAGTGCAATATAGATAAATGAGTGGTTCTGTTCGAGTATATAAAGTTAGGGATGAATATAGCAGTGATTGAGAATAAAATTAAAAAAAATCAACTCAAATGATGTAGATACGTAAAATATGAGCCACTTAATAATCCAATCAATAGAGGTGACTTTTTTTAATTCTATCATATGAATAAAGAAAGAGGCAGAAAAAATGACATGATTTAAGTATTATTAGTAAAGAATTGACATGTTTTGATACAAACAAAGAGCTAGAAATAGAAAGAACACAATGACGAGAAAAGATTCATTTAACTAAAGCTACTTGGTATATTAAATTCTTGTTTACATGAACTACACATAATTATTTAAAATTATTTTAAAATTATTTTTATATAGAAATATTTTGTTTAACATAGATAATATTATAATAATTAAAATAAAATCTAATCTTCTTTAACGTTATCTATGATATTAGAAAAAAAATGGTATATTCAACTAAAAATAGTTACAATCATTAAATTGTGACATACACATCAATATAAATATATTTCCACTTTAGTCTCACAAAAAGTCATGACACCAACCAATAGAATAACCAAACAAAATTCAACTTAGATACACAATTTAATCATGCACCAATTACTAAACTATAGTGACATTGTTCTATCATCAAATTCTAATCATATGATTTATATGTTTGCAAACAATAGCAGATTACTAAAATAAGCTTTGAGTATTTGTACAGCATGCATATTGAACAATGGAAAATATCCACCATAGCTTATAAAAAGTGAAATCCAGTTGAACATGCATGCATTTATTGTACATTCACTCCAGTACAAGGAAACCATTCAAAACATGGGAGGGGATACAAAAGATTGGATGATCAATACCAATAAGACCAAACTCATATCTACATCAGGTTAGAAAAATAACAATGGCAGAGCAGCTACCACAACGTTAAATCAGTAGTGTCAAGATACTAAGTATAAGTCCTGGATTTACCCTAAATCAGCAATGAAATTAAAATCTTTCCCATTAAAGATCGCTTTGATACTATTAAAATAAAAATGACCAATAGATGAAAGAAACATGACATGAAAGAGAGGACTCTAGAACATACTAAAGAAAGACCATCTTCATAAAAATGAAAGCAAAATGTCTACTAAGCCTATTTGCAATTCTTCTACCAAAACAAATGCCACAAGAAAGTTTTGTGACAAAATGAAAAGTGTCAGAAACACAAATTGTTGGAACTTTGAAGTTGAACTATGAAGTCCTACTTGAAATGTGGAAGGAAAAATAGTAGAACAACATTTCAGCAACAGAAAACATTATGCATGGCTCAGTAAGAAAAGACTGGAAGCTATACTAATTGCAATGCCAAAAGCCAAAATATGCACGTTGTTCAACTTGAAAGTTCAGGTGTAAAAAATTTGATCAATTTCTCATTTACATCGGCATCAAAAGAATTTAATCACTGCAAGTCTGGTAGTAAGGCTTGGGCCCAACCCCAATCCATTGGGGCGAATTGGCAAAAGAGATGAGAATAGATAAGCAATGTTGAGCATAGGACTAAGAAATACTATAATGGAGTCATATGACGAGGTGGTTCCGCTAGGAATCTGCCATAGCAACTTCAACATTCCACACCTCCACGACTGGTATACAATCCATCAAAAGGATCAGATCAACACAAGTTAATGGAAGGGAAAAAAAATCAAGAAAGGCTATGGAGCACAGTAAATAGACCTAGTAATAATGCAGGACCAATAGGTTAACAAATGCATACACATGTGCTAAGAACTTCTAGGCTTTGCTCGTATTGACAATCTTAGATCACCTAAATGTTGTTAGCAATGAGGATTAATCAAAAAACTTCTCCCATTCTGCGGGATGGATTGATGTCGTACACTTGGACAAATTTTCTTTGTCAACTTTAACTTTTAGTGTCATGCACGAGTGGCTCTTGGAAGATTCTATAACTACCCCCTATCCTAACAAAAAAGACCGATGAAGAGGAAGGAATTCATTTAAAAATCACTATTAAACTCATCTTCAAGCTAGACCAAGGCAAAAAACAAAGAAAATTGGTGCATATAGAACGCAAGTTAGACCAAGGCAAAGCATAAAAAATGCAAAGGCAGAACTCATCTTATAGGACAAACTTCCATTCAAAGGCAATAACCTTGCATGACAGATCATGAGGATCAGCCTTAGTGAATAAGAGAAATGAAAACTACAAAGTAGGGCAGGTATCAGTTGAAGTTGGAGAAATTTTAGCTTGACTTGATTTGATTTCACTTAAACTTTTAGACAGCTTGACATTTAATCCAAGCCAACTTGAAACGGAGAGAACAAAAAATTGAAAGTATGAAACTGAGAAAAAAAAAACTTTTGTTGCTGTTCAAAAGAGGATTAGGACTATTTGAGAAAAAACTGAGGGGAAGGGAATTAAAAAGAAATACAAGAAAATCACAGGAACAAAGCAAGTAGCTAGAAATTTTAGCCAACTCCAGTCAAAACACTCCCTTTCCGATTGAATAATCCTTTGAAAGTCAAGAACCTCCATTTCCCATTGTTAATCCTTTCAAAGCATGGAGAAGAAGAGACCTTATAAGATCCACCTAATACCTAATGGTTACCATTATTCAATTCACCAACAATTGGTTTTGGATGTAAACGAAAGATGCTCAATAAAATTTTAAAACAAATTAACCCAATTTAGAAGTCTGATTTGTGACGCCACCTACAAAGAACATGTGAATTATAAAAATGGAAAAAACCAACAAATCTTAATTGAAATTCATAAAAATTATGCCAAAATATAAATTGATAATAGTTTGAACGAATAAAAGAGTTTAGTAATACAACATCATATGCTAAACACATTAATGTCTTGATGTTCCGTAAAATGGATTTATGTGATTTTCTTTAATTGAATAAGACATTATAACTATTATACACGTATCATATGAAACTTTGCTAAGGAACCCAAAACAGAAAAAACATAATAATTTAACACATTCCAATGCTTAAACTTACTACGTTTGGCATGTATAAGGACAATCTGGACAAAGTCAATACGAACATAAGGAGGAATCCGGAGATTTAGAAGGTGCATGACACCTTCAATAACCTAACATGGTTATGATTGAGAGTCAGTATAGCATGCAAATGAGACTAAAATGGACAAAAACTGTGGAAAAGTAAAAAGAACTACTTTAAAACAATTATTAAATCATATATTTCTTAGCCTAACAATGTGACCAACGTCCTGCAATCATAGAGATTTTCAGAGTCACGACTGTTAATCTATTTTTAATCAAAACAAGATGCTGCCCATGCAAACTACAAGGAACGGCAAAATAAAATGTGTGGAGCCATTAAATTTATAAAAGAAATTACAGAGGTCTTATGGAAAGAAGGATAAGTGCAAGAACTTGGGAATGCTTTAAAACTGTCTCTATAAATCAACATTAAACCAAGTTCAGACAATGGATATCTTTGTGCAAAACTGCAGCAAGTAGCCTAAAGTTGATTCTTTTCAGCCTTGTTTCACCAGATTGTGTGAAGAAAGTTGTAAAAAACAAGGATATAATTACCATATCAATGAACAAGAAATTCATCCCAACAGGCAAAATTGAATTGAATGAATGAAAGTGAATAAAAAGTGATAAAACAAGAACCTAAAAAACAAAACGAAGGTTGAAAAAAACAATCAATTCACCAGTAGCATACGAAACAATGATATAAAGAGCAATCAGTTAAGATTTTCAGATTACAATTCATATGAGACATATATTGGCTAGCAACATACAAAATAAGATTGAAACAGAATATAATAGATGTTCATACAGCAAATCTACCTTATCAACAAGCCCATTAACAACCAGGCTGGCCTTCTTGTCCTTGGGAGTTGGCTGCAAAAAATGACAAAGATTAAAGATACTTATTTGAAGTATAAATGTGCATAAAAGGCCATGAATGATTTCTATCAAGTTGACACATTGAATAAAAGAATATACAAGTTAACCCATTTACCCTCTACTATTCATAAACAAATTGACTCATACAACCCTTTTCCATGAATGAATGGATACACAGAATGATAATCAATCAACAGGGAAGAACTTGATAAATAGATGGAATCAGTAATGTCTTGATTTCTTCATCTGATCATTATCATCCTTCATGGTTATTTTACTTATTATCCATCTAATTTCTTTCTCCCTTAGTCCTTATTCTCTTATTACAAACTTCATAAGCATTAAAATTTCATCGTCTCCTTTCCATTTATTCTCCATCGACATCTGATTCATCCACATTCAGTCAACATATGTATGCATTCATATTTCTCCTCAATTCGATCTCAAACATTCACATGAAACAACCACTCAACCTATACAACAGTTAATCACTTTTCCCATCCCTTTGATCACATTGTACGACAAAAATAAGAGATCAAAAAGAACATATGGGACTCATCATAAAGAATTAATGACTTTGAATTGTTAAGAAAATTTAAAGAGCAACTAGATGGAAGATAGCAGCACAAGCAACCATAATCATGGCAACTGGAAGCCATTGTGCTAAGTGAATTTTAATATGAGTGCATGCATACTATGTATTAGAATTCAAAATTGTGAAGGCCTTCTCCAAAATAAAATAGCAAATCCATCCAAGTAGAACGATCTGCAAGAAATAAATACTAATGATCATAAAATTGCTAAAAGAGAGCCTTAAATGTGTTTATGATAAACATATAGTCAAGCTCACATGATAAAGCTTTCTATTATTGATCTTGGTAAAAGAAAAAACATAATTGCTAGCTCAACTTCTACAAGAGCTGATTATCATACAATGAATTTGAACAAAAGTGATTATAAACTTCAACCTAAATGTTTATTTACTACACTAATACATGTACACAAGAAAGAATTCCTGCTACTTATAGTAAGAGATAAAGAGATACTTGTACTAGAAAAAGCAGAATAAAGGAATAAAAAGTATGTCCCATACCAAAAAATTAGAACAAAAAAATAAAGGGAGTGTCCTATAGTAGAAAAACAATATGAAAAAATATCCTATTCTAAGAAAAAAAAAATAATGACAAGAATGAAACAGCAAATAATTACCTGATTTTAAGGAATTGCTCAACATTTCAATACTCCCTCTCAAGATTTTAATGCTCCCTCTAAGCTTGCTAACACATTCAAATCCCAATTTCAAGAGAGATTTTGTGAGGATATCTATTTCCTTACTCTTATGTTGGCACAAACGCAAGTGTTACTCTTTTGTTGATTTCATCCTCAATGAAACTCAAATCAATCTTTAGATGTTCTATATCATCATATCTATGAGAACATAGGTCATATTTGTGACAAATTACCCATCTCTATAGAGTTTCATAAGACTTCTTTACTAAAGTCACATAATTTCAAATATTCCTCAAGCAACTGCTTTATATTCTACTTCAACATCATTTTACACTATCACAATTTGTTTCCTTCTCCAAATCACCAAATTTTCCCAAACTTCAATACAGCTAATTAATTCTAAACTTTCTTTAACTCCTTCCAAATCAACATCAATAAAACACTCAACCAATCTTTTGTAGATTTCCTTAAAAGATAACACTTTCCAATAATTACCATCACGGATTTAATTACAAAGTTTATAACTTTCATTTATCTTTGTGTTGAAGCATGTAAAAACTAACAATACTCACACTAAAGGCTATGTCTAGTTTAGAAAATCACATATAGAATAACTTTTCAACTAATCTCTAATACCTTCCCCTATAGATGGATTATCTTTAATGATGTTGTTCTTTCAATTCCTCTTCAATTGAACACTTGCGAGCTTGCAATCGAATTTCCTAATATTCTGTAGGACAAAAATGGATTTTAAGATATGATGATGTCATGCTTATTTTACATAATTTTCATCCAAAGGAAAGCTCAAAGATCTTTAACCATAAAGTTCTGTTGTAGCATTTTTTCCAATTCTATATCTCCTATCAATCATCAACTGTGATAATCATATCATTCGCATATACTATCAGCACAAACCTTTCATCTTTTTGTTCCTCAATAAATACAAAGTGATCTTCCTATTCTTGATGAAATCCAAACTTTTTCATAGTACAAAATTTTATAAACCATATTACAGGATTATCTTAGTCCATAAAGGTACTCGGTCAAATTGCACAATTTGCTCATTGTTTGTAAGGATTCAAATCTTGGTGGAATATTCATGTATACTTCATCTTCTAACTCTCCATTTAAGAAGACAATTTTTTGCATGCAGTTTATGGAGTTTGGAGCCTAAACTTGCAACAAAAGATAGAAGAACTTTTATTGAGTTTAATTTCACTACTGAAGCAAAGGATTTCTGGAAGTCAATCCATAGGTCCTTGTATAGCCTTGGCCAACAAGCCTAACCTTATATTTATTAATCTTACTATCTGCAAACACTTTATAATGAATATTCACTTTTTTTCCTTGAATTCTACTACCATAGTGGCACTTTATTTGTTTCGTAGGTGTGCTGTCTACATTTACATTACCAGGGTTATATTTCCCTTTTCCCTTCAAGGGATTACATTTCTCTTTTTCTTGCTTTTCTTCTTAAAGGGAGGATCTCTCGCTTTTTTGTTTACCTCTCATGCCCCTTTACTTGGTCCAGTGGCAAAAGAGAGTGGAGAAGGGGGAAGGCAGGGTGGCAATACTCAGTTGTCCAAGAGGTAATGATAACAACCCAAAACACTAGATCCAACCAATTTGGTAATGATCGTGGCCTCTGATGGTGCACTAGCAGCAAGTCATGCTTCCAAAGGAGACCAAGTCATGCTCCGAAAGGAGAAAAGGCCACCATCTTATCGACAAAGTCCATAAAAGGTCATTGACAAGTATGATAACAACTGAAAGGTCAAGGACTTCATCAAGGCTCTTAAGGAACTCAACAAGGCTTAAATGATGGATCTTAATACCAATTTGGCTTCATTGGTCTTGGTGGATACTAAGATGAAAAATATGTCCCCTAATCTAAATGCAATGAAGGTTGCAAGTGAAGAGAATGAATCTAGAGTTCTTGTGCTCCAACCTGCTCCCTTTTTTCTAGAGGATGGTGTCATTTTATAGCAATTAATGATGTTGTGCCAAAGGAGGAGGTAAGAGTTGATACTACAGTGATGATTCTGAATTTGAAATGATCAAAGGGTGCAAAGTCATTATTAGGTTCTACCAAAGGCAGCAATTTCTTGATGACTATGAACAATCTAATAGAGGGAGGAGTTTCCAACCTTGACGGTAAGGAACGAGAATGGGGCCTTTACTTTGATAAGTACAACAAATAAGCATCACTAATCGGTGCTAGAGATGAGGAATTAATAGCTAGGGACACTGTGCGTCCATCTGTTTCAAGGGTGTCATGTTTTGCTTTGGGTGCTATAAAATATAATTGTCATGTGAGTCTTGATATAAGGCAACAGCACATCAACCGCTAGTCTCCCCACTAATCCAAAAAAAGTTATGCATAAGAATGCACATGATGTGTCGACATATGAGGGGTTAGGGGTTTGATAGTCTCAATAGCAATTTGACAAGATAGGTTTAGACCAATTCATAGGGATTGACTCTTATCACCTTTGTTTTTGTATAGTAGAGTCAATTCTAGCCTGTTCAATGAAGGTGACCCCTTCCTTCCTCTTCCTAAGTAAAACTCATAATTGGGGAATCCAATTGGAGTAAAGCATGGATTCTCAAGCAATTTGGGCCTTGATCCTACTCCCAATGCCTTGGTATGAAAACTAATTGTTAACTTCTTCCTTGAATTGACTAGGAGCATCCCCAAAATAAATGGTGTATAGAACTTAGATGATAATATAGAAACAAATTTGAGATGCTCTTATGTGCCAATTATTCAAAAGAAAAATTGCATTCTATTGGCTTTCCTTACATTTACACTGTCATATGGGAATTATGAGGGATTTATTGTTATAAATTTGATAGGTGATTACCATCCACTCTAATTTGCGAGTTTTAAGGACTAGGATGTTATTTGGCACAAGGATGGCGAAGTAATTGTTGGATAGGTATTAGGGTTAGATAAGTGGTCTCCAGGATTTAGGTCGTTTGTAGCATGCATGTCTATTCTTATTTAGAGCGTCTCCTTGGCCTACCCTCGACTACTAAGGAAACACCAAACTCTTCAGAATTTGAGCCAAAGTTGGCAACCCACTCTATAAGGATGTAGTAATTAAGCTCAAATGAGTGGCATTAACCTAAATTCTTGTCAACAGTGACATTAAAAAACCCATCGAGATCTTGATTTCATGGTTGCCATGACGTGTTTTATCAAAAGTTCAAATATAAGGGTCTCATAGTTTCTTGCTTTGAATGCAACAAAGTCTATCAACTTGCTAGCAAATAGCTATCATTTGTTGCTAAATCCAAAGCAAATGGAATTGTGCTCAATGGTAACCCCCAAACAAGCCAAACATTAAGGGGAGCTTTGGCTAGCTCCTTTAGTGATCCTTAAGCCCATCTCAGAGGGAACTCCAAGTTGAAAGCACCTAATGCCCATCAGCCCAAAAATCTCAGAAAAATATTGCTCAAAAAGCCCAAAAAGGCATTAGCTCAAGTGCAAATTCAAAAGGCCAATTGCTTGAGTGCTTTCGTAAGTAAATTCCACAGGTTCTCCTTATTTTCCCCTTCAATGACCACACTTTCAATGCCTAGAAGGAGGTCCAAAGCCCTTAGTGGCAAAATTTGGGTCCCAAAGCTCTAGCCTTCCTCCACATGAGTTGATTCAAAGTAAGATACTATAGTAAATGCAAGTTACGTGGATAAGAGCTTGGATGGAATTAAAAGGTCATTACCCTAATGGATGAGGCAGACCAGGGGCCTTTGTCCCCAAGAAATGTAAGTTAAAGAGGAAGGCAATCCCCAACACTCTTAATGATATAAACCATTTCTTGAAATTGATGTGGTGCCAAAAAGGCTACTTCATGCAACCAATTTCATACATTAATCAAAATCCACTCTCCTTGTGTGATGTTCCATTTGGAAATCCTTGTACCTTCTCTTGCCTTGAGGTTGATCACTTGGAAGGCTAACATTGAGACTTTCACCAATCCCTTGCAATTAAAAAATGTGAAAGTATTTTGACATTGTGGCTCATTGCTAAATTTCTACAAAAATCCTCTTATCTATATAGCGTAGGTGATCGTTCCTTCACAAGACTAGTTTCTATCTCCTATGAGGATGGGGACTACAATGACAAGAAAGCATTATGGTCCCATCTCTCCTTTGCCCTTACTATTCCACTCTCGATTCTCATTAGCGGAGTTTCAATTGTATTCTTCCCCAGATCAAGAGTCAAGGAGGACAGCCTTTTGTTTTTGGGCCAACAAAGGAGGAGACTTGCTAACTTCATCATTCCATTGAACCTTCATGACCTCTTGTTTGAGGAACCTAAATTTATGTGGTGCATTGATAAGAAAGGCATTATCAAGGCATGGTCCTACTTAAATTTCCTCTCTTGGATGCAAAGGACCTTATAACATTTCCAAGCTTTAAGGCATTGCACTTGGTTCATATCAGTTTTGAACATTACCCGTTCTTTCTCCAGTTAGAGCATCTATCCTTTAAGCCAACTTAAGTTCTATGTAATGTGGTACGCTTTCAATAAATTGTGCAACATAGTTGCCAAAGCTTGGTTTCTATTGCTAAGGGCTCCTTACGTGTCATACTCAATCACAAACATGTAAGGAAACTAAGAAGCCTTTATATGCAAAGGCTGAGGTTGAGAATATTATCGAGAAGTGTAAAACCCTCCAAAATAAAATCTCAAACCTCCAATAGTGATGGAGGGGTTAAGACTCTCCAGTGACAAGTAATCCTACATCCTCTCTTAATCAAGTACAACTCTTATAAGGTTTGTTTGGAGACATGATAACGTTAAACTACTGAAGTGTGATAGCTCTCTATGGTGGGCAAAAACACAATTTTCTTTGATAGAGTTGTCACTTGTAGAAAGCATCTTAACTCCATCTCCTTCTTTGAGGATGACCGAAGGAACCAACAAGTTGATGACAATGTTAGCTCGTGGAATTCTTAAAGCATAATTGGCTCCACCAACTTCCACCCTCCAACTTTTTAATTCTCCAAAAATAAAGCATTAACTCAGATGAGGAAGTGAAAGACCTTTGCTCTTCGTTTCAAGAACAAGATTCCCCTTGTCATCCATTCTCTACCTTCTAATTGCAAAATGGGGATCGATGGTATTATTGGCTCTTTCATGAAGGGTTACTAGGTTATTGATGAGAAGGACATCACTTTGGCTATCTTTTATCTATTTGAACACTAGCAAAATGCCCTTATGTTAGAAGGATTGTACATTTTACCCTCAACCCAAAACCTAAGATTGCATTTAATGCTAGTTAATTCTTTCTTAATAACATCTAATCTACTATTTACAAAACCATTACAAGGTCCTAGTTAATAGGATGAAATGGTGCATTGCCAAGCTTATGGCTCGTGAGCAAGGGGCCTTCATCCCTAGGAGAATCATCACAAATAAATGTCTCCTTGCCCAAAAGCTCTTTCATACGACAAGTGGTACCACTCTCAACCACTAGCCTCATGATGCATAAGATTGACATGAAATAGGTTTATGGTAATATTAGTTTGTATTTTCTTATTTCTATATTGAGGCACTTTGGCTTCCTAATGCTTTGGGCAGTTCTAAGGTTAAGTGTCCAATGGATATTATGTAATCTTTAAGGTTTAATGGGATACCTAATTGATCCAACAAGTGAGAGACCAGAGGCAAAGATAAAATTTTCTCCTTATATTTTCAACCTTAGTTTAGAGCTTCTATCTATTCTAATTTGCAAAAGGATTAACTAAAGGTGTATACAAGGTATCCACATTAACCATGCTTTTCCCTTTATATCCCATCTCCTTAACGACTTTCTTCTTTTAGATCCAACATTTGTACAATGGCGGAAAAGTTTTCTATCTTAGAAGATTACAATGCTATTTTAAGCCAAAGAGTTAATAAGACGACATTAATAGTTATCTTTAATAAAAGAAAGATACCAAGGAGAAAGAAATGCTAGGAAACAAGCTATGCTTAAAGAAACATAAAGAGGACAAGTTAAGCGCAAACACTATGCACAACAAGCAATGTGCCCTCAACATCAAATTGCTCCCTCAACATCAAACTGCCCCCTCACTCTTTCTTTGGTGTACAATGTTGATGAATTCCTTGAACATGCATTACGTGATTGCTCCAAAGCCCATCATACTTTCTCAAGATTCACACTTCATCCTCTCTGGCATGCAAAACATCACTCATGATTGCTTTTGCCTTCAACCTTCCTATGTCATGATAATAATTGTTGTATGGGATATGGAGGGATCATATTGCAAACGTGCATCACATAGTAGTTTATCCTCCCTACCTCCTTGTTGATTTCATTTATTTATCCACTGATTATAAATCTTTTCCTTACAACTCAAAGGTCAAGGAACTCCTTCACTAATTAGGCCCACATTACATGTCCCTCTCCAAATAGGATCCCCCCTCTCGCAACTCCATTTTGGTTGAAAATCAACTTTGACAACTCAGCAACTCATGATGGACTGGTTCATGCCACAACTACGGCAAGGGATGCTTGTACACACTTTCATGCAATCAATTGTTAACTTCCATTGTCCTTATTGAAGGCTCCAAGGGTGCTGACCAGGCTTGCTTTGAAACTAAATGGTCAGTTTGTTGGTCTTTGTATTAAAACTGACAATAAAATAACCGAAATTTGCACCCAAGATGCTCTATTTTGAACCTTTAAGTGAGAAACGGGAATGCCTATTTCCTCTACTTTTCTGGCAATCCTGGATCAAGATCATGAATTTTTAAATTAGTTTTCTAATATATCCATAAGCTAGTGACCAATCTTTCAAGAATACCCACAATTTTTTAAGAAATTTGACGTGTAGATTTAGTGATTGGTAAAGTAAAAATAAGGGAAGTTGTGAACCGATTTGCAATACAAAAGGAGATCAACTAAGGGCTATAAAATCAAAAGAAAAGGAATACAACAATGACATAGGGCACCATCAACAAAGCCAAGTATAGCCACCATCTACAATGCCAAGTGCACATCAGAGAATGGAAGAACAAGAAACCCAAGGCATAAAGTGCATCCAGATAGTCATAGCAGAAAGGTAATCAACTTTAGTCATGGAGACAACTTCGAATTTGTTGGGTAAGAGCCCAAAAACAAGGAAGCCATCACGTTCCAGATTAAGAGACGGCTTATAGTGATGAATTGCAACAACCAGGTTGATGGCATTGCGAACATTGGTTCTTGGGACTAGGATAGGATAGGGTTGAAGGCAAGCACCAATTGATGAATATCTGTTGTGTTCCCTATGCATGCCTTTGCCTTTGTAACTAGTTAACTACTATCCATTGAAGTTGTTTAGAGAAGCTAGAGAGAGGAATAGCTTGGGGACAGTGTAAAATGGTCTCAATAATAGCTAATTAAGGGTAAGATGATGGAGTGTGCCCTAAAAAAGAGTTGAAGAGGCAGGGAGTGGGATTTTAGTCATAAGCCATTGATATTTGGAATGAGGTTTCCCCAAATTTAGCCAAAATCATCGAGAGGGGGAAGTAAACATTCACTTCCACACAAATTCTTGCAAAAGTTAGTTGACAATTGGTTATAATGAGGTGGCCCATCATGATCAATGTGTCTTCATAGGTAGCAAACTTTGATAGGTAGCAAGCATTTCTAAATTAGCAAGGCAACCCAAGAAACTTGATAAAACATAAGAGTTTGAAAAAGAAATCTTTTTGGAGATTTATATTTTTGCACCAAGAAACAAAGTATGAAGGTGTGTTCACTAATGAACCATAGATTGGATAACTAAAGAGAGAGCATCTTCTAGTGCAAGTTTAAACAAGAAGAAGACAACATGCAAGCCAAAGATTTCAAAAAAGCCCTTTGGTCAAAAACGTATGGATAACTTAGATTGTGGTCATAAGAAGACATACTCATGCGATAAGTGACAAGTTAATGGACCAATCTAGCTTCGTGAAAGAAACAGCATAGGAAATCCATTAAATAAGAGGCTTGGGCATGCCAATAAAAGAGCAATTACCACCTTGAGGGAAAACAGGTGAGCAAAAAGACAATTCAACTACCAACTACAATCCCCTTGGTCTAGGGGAAAATTGGTGGCACGATCAATGCTAGTGGCTGCATCAAAGTTTATGTAGCAATAATCCAATCCTTGAAAAGATTGTTAAAGACCGAACTCTATTGTTGCAAAAGAAACTTATAACAAGATTAAGGTAATATGAGGAGTTTTAGAGACCAAAGTACCATCAATTTACATTGTTGATAAAGAAGAGAAGGTTTCACTTGAGCCCAACAATCAATGTACCCTTAATAATGGTAGATAGGGAAAGCAGAAGAGGCCTCAGTTGGTAGGGCAAACCAAGAGGTGCATAGGGCACCCAGGGCAATAACGTTCCTATCCTTGCAATTGAAGCCATTTGCATGCATAAAGGATGAGCAAGTGACACCTAAAAGAGTTGGACCTAGGGTTGTTGCTCAAAAGAAGAGAAGGGGCATCCGTCAAGCCATGTGTGAGTGGCAGGAGATAAGGACTCAGATTCCACTTTAAGAGAGGAGCAAGAGAAGCATTATTCAAGTAAGGAATAAGGAGGTGGTTGTTATGAATGAAGTTTGCATAAAACCTTAAAAGAGA
Organism: Vanilla planifolia; assembly: GCA_023846275.1. NCBI lineage: Eukaryota > Viridiplantae > Streptophyta > Magnoliopsida > Asparagales > Orchidaceae > Vanilla > Vanilla planifolia. The sequence goes on along the minus strand of CM043873.1, from coordinate 7,328,413 downwards.
AGCTTTGTCCGAAAAGGAGCGCTTGAAAAGACTACTTGCCATGGATGTTAATTTGTTCTATTGTGAATATGCACTTGTACCCCCACAATCTTTTTATGTTTAGGCATGTCAATTATTACAAAGTTTTGTTTCAAGTTAAGGAATCTAATTCTTTCACAATAGTCTATTTTTAATACTAAAAGGTATTACGGTTCTCCTTAAAGACAAAATAGTATCAAGTTAGATAAAAAAAAATGTCTATACATGAAAGAAATTTTTTATTAGTCAAATAATTTAAAATAGAACGATTTAGAAAAGACATCACCCCTTAATAAAAATGAAAGCAAGATCATTCTATCAGCCTATAATCCTTTCTTCCTTGGCATCCAAATATGGCATTTGTTCAAACATCCATTTTTACGAAAAAGGATGCAGGCTACTATAAACCTTAAAAGATTGAGAGTGGTTTTTGAAATCTCCCCTTAGAGTTAACAACTCTATCAATTTCCAATTTGAAAATTTTGTATCAGATGAGCAAATTGGAAGGTTAATAATGAGTAAAATTATATAATAAGAAGACTATAGATCCCAATGATCATCTTGTTGCCCTTCCTTCCCATGAAAAAACTTGCTAGAATAGTAAGGTTGATTCTAAAGGAACAAGACATAACAAGTGACTATGATTTTTTGTTGTTTTCAACGAATAACACTAGTAACCCTTATGAGATAGGTAAACCTTAATAAGATGAGAGTGGTGTGTGACATCTCTCTTTAGAGTTAAAGAACCAAAATTGATTGGAAAAACTTGAGTAATAGTTTAATGGAGTTTTACTAGTACTCTTTATGGAACTTGGTAATAGTACCCTTTATGAAAGCCATAGTTAAAAGAAATCATTTAGAAAGAGCATGCAAACAAAAGAAAATATCATAACTCTACTACTATAAACAAAAATAACTATGAACTTCAAGCTTATTATTTATTCACAACACTTGACTTGTACAATCATATAGGAATGAGTTCCTCAAACTTATAATAAGAAAAATAGTATATATTAAACACTAACAAAGTAAAATAAATTAATAAAAAAACTATCTTATACTAGGAAAGTTGAATAAGAAAATAAAGAATATATTATAAACTAAGAAAATAAGATAATAAAATAAAAAAATATCATATACAAAGAAAACTGAATAACAAGAACATCTCATTCAAGTAAAACAAAATAAAGATAATATTAAATCACATATTATTCGTGATTTCAAAAAATCTTTGCCCAACTTTCATAATGAAAAACATTGATTAGAAATATTCATAGAAATTGCCCCAATTTTGTTGACATGGAAAGGAAGTTGGATCAATTATCGTGTTAGAGGAGAATAATGACATGTTGGAAGGATTGGTTACCATTTTGGGGAGTCAAAGTTTTGCTAATAATAGAACATGACAAGAAGATTGAATAGAAAGAGAGAGCCTACAAGAAAAATAGAGCCAATAGTGAAAGAGGATGAAATCTCCAACAAACATTATAAGCTCTATGTCATGTAAGGGAGAAAGAAGATCATAATTAGAAGTCATTTAAAAAGAGCATGCAAAAAAAATATATCATAACTCTAATACTATAAACAAAAGTAATTATGAACTACAAGCTTAATATTTATTCACAAACATTGACACGTATAATCATATAAGGAGATCTTTAAACTTATAACAAGAAAAATAGTATATATTCAATACTTAAAAAATAGAATAAATTAATAAAAAATATCTTACACTAGAAAATAGAATAAAAAAAATAAGGATTACATAATAAACAAAGGAAATAAGATAATTAAAAAAAATATCATATACAAAGAAAACAAAATAACAAGAAGATCTCATTCAAGTAAAACAAACCAAAGATAACAAATAACAAATATTATTCGTGATTTTAACAAATCTTCCCTCAACTTCCATAATGAAAAACATTGATTAGAAGCATTCATAAAAATGGGCCCAATTAAATTTGTGTTGGGTGATTTGAAGGTTTAGGTAACATGGATTTAGCCACAGTTTTATTGGCACGGTAAGGAAGTCGAATTAGTTGTCATGTCAGAGGAGAATAATGACAAGTTGGAATGACTCATTGTCATTTAGGAGAGTCAAAGTATTGCTAACAATGGAACAAGATGAAAAGAAGGTTGAACAGAAGCAAAACAAAGCCAATAGAAGATTACAAACTGTCATGTAAGGCAGGAAGAAAGTCTTAGTTGAAAAAAGTCATTTAGAAAGAGCATGCAAATAGAAAAAAAATATCAAACTCTACTATATTATAAACAAAAGTACTTATGAACTTCAAACTAAATATTTATTCACAACACTTAAATAGTATAATCAAATAAGGAGGTCCCAAAATTTTTAACAAGAAAAAGAATATATATTCAATACTAAGAAATTTGAATAAATTAATAATAAAACAACTTATATTAGGAAAGTAAAATAAGAAAATGAGTATACCATAAACTAAGAAAAAAAGATAATCAAATAAAAAAATATCATATACTAAGAAAATAGAATAACAAGAAAATTCCATTCAAGAAAAAAAATAAAAGATAATAAATAAATAACAAATATTATTCATGATTTTAATTCTTCCCTCAATTTTCATAATGAAAAGCATTGATTAGAAGCATTCAAAAAAATTATCACCACTAAATTTGTGTTGGGCGATTTGAAGATATAGGTAACATGGATTTAGCTACAATTTTATTGACATGAAAAGCAAGTTGGATCAGTTTTCGTGTTAGAGAACAATATGACATGTTGGAAGGATTGATTGTCATTTGGGGGAGTCAGTTTTCGTGTTAGAGAAGAATAATGACATGTTGGAAGGATTGGTTGTCATTTGGGGGAGTCAAAGGATTTCTTATAATAGAACAAGATGATAGAAAGATTGAAAAGAAAAAGACAACCTACAAGAAAAACAAAGCCAATGATGAAAGAGGATGGAAGTCTCCACTGAACATTATAAGCTCTATGTCATGTAAGAGAGGAAGAAAGTCATTGTTTGAAGAAGTCATTTAGAAAGTGCATGAAAATAGAAGAAAATATCATAACTCAAATACTATAAAAAAAAGTGATTATAAACTTCAAATTTAATATTTATTCATACACTTAACTCGTATAATCATATAAGAAAAAGCTCACAAAATTTATAACAAGAAAAATAGTACATATTCAATTCTAGGAAATAGAATAAACAAATAAAAAAAATCTTATACAAGAAAAATAGAACAAGAAAATAAGGAGTACATCATAAACTAAGAAAATAAGATAATCAAATAAAAAAAATATCATATACAAAGGAAAAAGAATAACAAGAACATCCCATTCAATTAAAACAATATAAAAATAATAATTAAATAAAAAATATTATTAATGATTTTAACAAATCCTCACTCAACTTTCATAACGACAAAAAATTTATTAGAAGAATTCATAGAAATTGTCCCTACTAAATTTGTGTTGGGTGATTTGAAGGTTTACGTAACATACATTTAGCTATAGTTAGACATGATTATGAAATCAGATTAGTTGTCCTGTTAGAGGAGAATAACGACAATTTCGAAGGATTAGTTGCAATTTGGGTGAGTCAAAGTATTGCTAATAATGGAAAAAGATAGCAAAAAGCTTGAATAGAAAGAGACAGCCTACAAGCAAAACGGAGCAAATAGTGAAGGATGGAAGTCTCCGATAAACCTTATAAACTCTGTCAATGTAAGGGAGAAAGAAAGCAATAATTAAAAGAAGTCATTTAGAAAGATCATGCAAACAAAAAAAAAATATCATAACTCTACCACTACAAACAAAAGTGACTATGAACTTCAAGCTTAATATTTATTCACAAACACCTAAAATGTATAATCTTATAGTAATGAAGTCCTCAAACTTATAACAAGAAGAAGAGCACATTTTAATACTAAGAAAATAAGATAATCAAATAAAAAAATAACATATACTAAGAAAAAAGAATAATAATAACATTCCATTCAAGTAAAACTAAATAAAGATAATAAATAAATAACAAATATTATTCAATTTTAACAAATCTTCCCTTAACTTTCATAATGAAAAATATTGATCAGAAATATTCATAGAAATTATCCCCACAAAATTTGTGTTGGGTGATTTGAAGGTTTAGGTAACATGATTTAGCTACAGTTTTATTGAAATGGAAAGCAAGTTGGATCTGTTGTCGTGTTAGAGGAGAATAATGACAAAATGGAAGGATTGGTTGTCATTTGGGGGAGTCAAAGTATATCTTATAATGGAACAAGATGACAAAAAGATTGCATAGAAAGAAAAACCCTACAAGCAAAACAAAGCCAATAATGAAACTGGATGGAAGTCTCCGTTGAACATTATAAACTCTATCATATGAGGAAGAAAGTCGTAGTTTGAAGAAGTCATTTAGAAAGAGTATGAAAACAAAAGAAAATATCGTAACTCTAAAACTATAGAAAAAAATGATTCTGAACTTCCAGCTTAATATTTATTCACAACACTAAATTCATATAATCATATACGGAGTTCCCCAAATTTATAAAAAGAAAAATAGTACATATTCAATTCAAGGAAAGTAGAATAAATTAATAAAAAAATATTTAATACTAAGAAAATAGAATAAGAAAATAAGGAATATATCATAAACTAAGAAAATAAGCTAATCAAATAAAAAAATATCACACACTAACAGAATAACAAGAACATCCCATTCAAGTAAAACAATATAAAAATAATAATTAAATAATAAATATTATTAATGATTTTAAAAAATCCTCACAACTTTCATAATGAAAAACATTGATTAGAAACATTTACAGAAATTGTTCTTACTAAATTTGTGTTGGGTGATTTGAAGGTTTAGGTAACATGGATTAAACTGCAATTTTATTGACATGGGAAGGAAATCAGATCAGTTGTTGTGTAAAAGGAGAATAATGACAAGTTGGATGGACTAGTTATCATTTGGGGAGTCAAAATATTGCCAACAATGGAACAAGATAACGAAAAGATTGAATAGAAAGAGATAGCCTACAAGCAAAACAGAGCCAATTTTGAATGAAGATGGAAGTCTCTGATGAAAATTATAAGCGGCATGTCATGTAAGGGAGAAAGAAAGCCATAGTTAAAAGATATCATTTAGAAAGAGCATGCAAATAGAAGAAAATATCATAACTCTACTACTATAAACAAAAAAGGCTATTAACTTGAAGCTTAACATTTATTCACAACACTTGACTTATACAATCATATAGGAATGAGTTCCTCAAACTTATAATGAGAAAAAGAGCATATATTAAACACTAAGAAAGTAAAATAAATTAATAAAAAAAAACTATCTTATACTAGGAAAGTAGAATAAGAAAAAAAAGAGTATATCATATACTAAGAAAATAAGGTAATCAAACACCAAAAATACAAAATAACAATAACATTACGTTCAAGTAAAACAAAATAAAGATAACAAATAAATAACAAATATTATTCATGATTTTAACAAATCTTCTCTCAACTTTCATAATGAAAAATAATGATTAGAAGCATTCATAGAAATTATCCCCACTAAATTTGTATTGGATGATTCGAAAGTTTAGGTAACATGGATTTAGCTACAGTTTTATTAACATGTAAAGCAAGTTCGATTAGAGAAGAATAATGATATGTTGGAAGGATTGCTTGTCATTTTGGGGAGTCAAAATACTTCTTATAATGGAACAAGATGACAGAAAGATTGAATAGGAGACAGCCTACAAGCAAAACAAAGCCAATAATAAAAAAGAATGGAAATCTCTGCTAAACATTCTCAGCTCAATGTAATGTAAGAGAGGAAGAAAGTCGTAATTTTAAAAAGTCATTTTGAAAGAGCATAAAAACAGAAGAAAATATCATAAATCTAATAATATAAAAAAAATGATTATGAACTTCATGCTTAATGTTTATTAATAACACTTAACTCGTATAATCATATAGGGACTTCTCCAAATTTATAACAAAAAAAATAGTACATATTCACTAAAAAAGCAGAATAAATTAATAAAAAAATATCTTATATCAGGAAAATAGAATAAAAAAATAAAGAGCATATCATAAACTAAAAAAAATATCATATACTAAGAATAAAAATAACAAGAACATCCCATTCAAGTAGAACAATAAAAAAATAATGATTAAATAACAAATATTATTCATGATTTTAAAAAATCCTCACTCAACTTTCATAATAAAAAACATTGATTAGAAACATTCATAGAAATTATCCTTACTAAATTTGTGTTGGGTGATTTGAATGTTTAGGTAATATGGATTTAGCTACAATTTTTTTTGACATGGTAAAGAAGTCAGATATATTGTCATGTTAGAGGAGAATAATGATAAGTTGGATGGATTAGTTATCATTCGGGGGTATCAAAGTATTGCCAACAATGGAACAAGATGGCAAAAAGATTGAATAGACAGAGACACCCTACAAGCAAAACAAAGCAAATATTGAAAGAGGATGGAAGTCTCCAACGAACCTTATAGGCTCTATATCATGTAAGGGAGAAAGAAAGCCATAGTTAAAAGAAGTCATTTAGAAAGAGAATGCAAACAAAAATAAATATCATAATTCTACTGCTATAAACAAAAGTGACTATGAACTTCAAGCTTAATACTTATTCATAATATTTGACTTGTATAATCATATAAGAATGAGGTCCTCAAACTTATAATAAGACAAAGAGTTTATATTCAAAACTAAGAAAGTAAAATAAATTAATAAAATAAATATCTTACACTAAGAAAGTAGAATAAAAAAATAAAAAGTATATCATATACTAAGAAAATAAGATAATCAAATAAAAAAAATATCATATACTAATAAAATAGAATAACAATAACATTACATTCAAATAAAACAAAATAAAGATAATAAATAAATAACAAATACTATTCCTAATTTTAACAAATCTTTCCTCAACTTTCATAATGAAAAACAATGATTAGAAGCATTCATAGAAATTATCCCCACTAAATTTGTGTTGGGTGATTTGAAAGTTTACATAACATGGATTTAGCTACAGCTTTATTGAAATAGAAAGCAAGTTGGATTAGAGAAGAATAATGACATGTTGGAAGGATTGGTTGTCATTTGGGAGAGTCAAAATATTTCTTATAATGGAACAAGATGACAAAAAGACTAAATAGAAAGAGACAGCCAAAAGACTAAATAGAAAGAGACAGCCTACAAGCAAAACAAAGCCAAGAGTAAAAAAGGATGGAAGTCTCATTTGAACATTCTAAGCTCTGTCATGTAAAAGAGGAAGAAAGTCGTAGTTTGAAGAAATCATTTAGAAAGAGCATGAAAACAGAAGAAAATATCATAAATCTAATACTATAAAAAAGGGATTATGGACTTTAAGCTTAATATTTGTTCACAACACTAAACTCATATAATCATATAAGGAGTTCCCCAAATTTATAACAAGAAAACTAATGTATATTCAATTTTAGGAAAATAGAATAAATTAATAAAAAAATATCTTACACTAGAAAAATAAAATAAGGAAATAAGGAGTATATCATAAACTAAGAAAATAAGATAATCATATAAAAAAATATCATATACTAAGAAAAAAGAATAACAAGAACATCCCATTCAAATAAAATAATATAAAAACAATAATTAAATAACAAATATTATTCATGATTTTAACAAATCCTCACTCAACTTTCATAATGCAAAACATTGATTAGAAGCATTCATAGAAATTGTCCCTACTAAATTTGTTTTGGGTGATTTGAAAGTTTAGGTAACATGGATTTAGATATAGTTTTATTCACATGGTAAGGTAATCAGATCAATTGTCGTGTTAGAGGAGAATAATAACAAGTTGGAAGGATTAGTTGTCATTTGGGGGAGCCAAAGTATTGCTAATAGTGGAACCAGATGACAAAAAGATTGAATAGAAAGAGACAACCTACAAGCAAAACTAGGCAAATATTGAAAGAGAATGGAAGTCTCTAATGAACATTATAAGCTCTATGCCATGTAAGGGAGAAAGCAAACCATAGTTAAAAGACGCCATTTAGAAAGTGCATACAAACAAAAGAAAATATCATAACTCTACTACTATAAACAAACATGATTACGAACTTCAAGCTTAACATTTATCCACAACACTTCACTTCTATAATCATATAAGAATGAAGTTCTTAAACTTATAACAAGAAAGAGAGTATATATTCAATACTAAGAAAGTAAAATAAATTAATAAAAAAAATCTTATATTAAGAAAGTAGAATAAGAAAATAAAGAGTATATCATACACTAAGAAAATAAGATAATCAAATAAAAAAAGTATCACATTCTAAAAAAATAGAATAACAAGAACATCTCATTCAAGTAAAACAAAATAATGATAATAATTAAGTAAAAAATATCATTCATGATTTTAATAATTTACACTAGATTCCAACAAAATTCTCATTTATTATTAAAGTTTTAATTCCACTTCAGCAATTTTGTCTCCCAAAGTAGAGTTTTTATCTAAATTGCAATAAATAACTATGCAAAATTTAATACTAAATTTTCAAGATAAGCCAATTGGATTTTGTCATAGGTTTTTGGAATCTATAGTAAAATGTCAAAATGCCATTTGAAAATAGTGAGTTCAACCATGAAAAGATCTTTCAAAATCTAAAATAAAGTGGCATACAAAAGACCATTTGGTTCTAACTGTTCCCCAAAACATGTATGTGGGAACTCTTGTGTTACTGAGCCATTCTTTACATCGCAGGTTGCATACATCAATTGTTTTGTAATATCACATCCTTTAATTTTGCTTTCTTAATGTTTTAATAAATGTCAAGTGGATCATAATTTAGCTTACATATGAGCAAAAGTATATAAGATACGATAAAATACATTGGCCACAATTTTTGGCACCATGTGCAACTATGTTTAACAATTTTTATCAAGCTAGCTGCATAGGCTGAAAAGATCAGATCATTGACCAATGAAAATAGAAAAAAAACAATGTTATCAGTATGGGCGTTGCATATCAATTACACATTGTCTTTTCTTCAAAACACCCATTTAACAGAATATGTAGTACCAAGAAAATAGTAAATGAAAGGCATGCACAGAAACTATGATACTTCAAGAAGTCTGGTGCTTGTAGACCATACTAAGCTCACATTAGGAAAAGTATAGCTTTTATCATGGTACTCTTTGGCCAAAAACCTAATCAAACTTAAAAGTTTTTTTTTTTTTTTTGTTTATTTTGTTTTCTTTACAAAGGATTTAAACCAGTCACAATTGACTCTAGCAATGAGGGACAAAGTTGTAATTTGTCCAAAATACATGAAAGCTCCACAGAAATAATCCACTAGCTGATCATTTAAATTGTGGATTCAAAAACATTAAAATTGTTGCGATCAAAAGATACATGGTTCTTTGCAGAATGCAAAAGTCATTGCAGTGCAGATGAGATTGTCTTCAAGTTCATTTTCATTGGTTGTTACATGAAGGATTTCTGATTTGCATTTCACCACAAATCAAAATAGTGATATGACAATTCTATTTCAAAAAATGCAAGGAAAAAAACAATTGTCAAGTGCAGCCTAGAGTAGATGCTAAGATAATTGGATTAGATGCAAATTCCATTAAATTTATTAGATGGGATGTGCAACATATGAATCAGACGTGGACAAACCTGAAGGTTCACGATAACAATTCTTCCCCCTCCACTGAGGGATTTTAGTGGCAAGTTGCAAGCAGGAGTTATCTGTAAACTGCATTAAGTGGGACAGAGCAATGGAGGCAAAAAAATAAATACAACATACATTAAAAAGCATAGCCAAATTGACAGAATCACTAACATCAAATTAATTTGCAGTTCAATGAGTAATTAAAAACTACCCAGTAAATAACATTCAATTTGAAACATAGATGGTAACCAAGTTCAGAGACTGGCACCAGCACTTAGATCCACAACTCCAAAATTTTACCTTCAGGAACTAACAAAGAACAAGGAGATCTAGGATGTACCTTTTACAGTTCTAGGGACCTAAAATTTATATTTTAACAAAAAGTTGTTAACCAAACTTTTACCATCCCCAAATTGAGGCAGAAACATATAATTTGATTTACTTATCAAAAAAATCATATTTAAGGTAAGTGACATGCTAAACCATACTATCTGAACTTTCCACAATGAAAGTTGTTGCTATCATGCACCAGGCACTCTTAATTAAAAATGAAATTCTTATGCACATTCAAATATTTTACTAAATCCACATTTAACATTTAACAATTTTCAATAGCAGTAACACAAGAAGTTTAGAAATTATTTTTTTCTAAATGCATAAACTACATCCATGCATAACTTATACTTCCATGACACAAAATTGTGTGATAAAATCTATTGCTAAAAAGAAATATTAGAGTGGAAAAAAAACACTAACAGAGAAAACATACTATGTTTTTGTTTCATCCAGTACAAGGGCTATGGTTGCAATCGCTTTATCAAGAACAAAACCATAAAAGGATCAAAACTTGTACTATTAGATTCTTTTTGACGTAATTTTCCCGATTTATCCATCTATTAAAAAGTGTGCACTTTGAGTCTCCTAAAGTAAATTTATATGGTAAAGCAAAACAAAAAGATAAAAAGTTAGCAGCATAGAACCATTGCCCACTTTCGGCAAGTGAGCTTGCTTTTTAAAATACACCCAAATCATTATTATATTGAAGTGAATAGTCAAATAATAATTTTGCCCTGCTTTTAGCATTTTAACCATGGAATGTAACACTTTGTTTTTAATTCATCTTCAGCATCCTTCTTCAAAAATAGCAGACTGTAATTGTCAAGTGTGATGTTAATGCAAAGTTACTAGCCATAGAATGCTCTTAATTCTGGAACTAAAGATGAATTTGAGGTATATATCCAAAATGAATAAAAAATGTCATCTAATTCTGTGTAACATGCCCTAACCACCATTAGCACACAAACTGCAGTTCGTCATTACCTAGTTCCCAGACATAATACAACATCAGCCATTCTACAGTGCCGCTCTGCAAGACTCATCTCTTTTTTTGGCAAAGCATCCTGCAAACCGTGTTTAATTTATCAGAGCTCCAGAAATAATCAGTAACATTCAGTATGTATTGATCTTCCATGCAGCCCTCCATAAAATAAAATAATAGTAACACAACAAATGAATTATGAACAAAGACTGTACGTTATTCATATGACTATGTTGAAAATTTTTGCAAGAATTTAACATTTCAAATAAATTATTCAACAGTTTCAAGGTTCACACTATCATCTTAAACAAAAATGGTTTTAACAATTCTCTCTGATTAAAAAATAGATAACTTCACAACTGTTGTAAAATTTGCATACAACATAAGGTTCATCCATGTTTGCATTGAACCAGACTCATAGATAATCTTAACCATTTATCTAGAATTCCAAAACTACCATTTCCTGTCCTACTAGCAATCAAACGCATTCTACTCCAATGTTACAGCAGCTAGCTGGGCTATGCTCAAGGGAAGTAGGTTGAGATCAACGGAATGCAGAGATCTAGCTGAGGACGCAGATGGTAGTCATGTTTCCATGAGTAAGGATCATGGAAAAGATTCAACAGAGAAGAGCTCACCTGGAGATCAATGCAAATTGAGAGAGCTTGAAGCATGAGGAATAAGAAGAGATGAATAGGCCAGTGGTTATGATGGCATTATAGATGATCATTGGAAGATGTAGAGCCAAACATTAAAGAATGTGGATTCTCGACTAATGGCATCATGGGACCGGGAATATCTGGTGGCATTGCTCGATTAGGGAGCCATGTGGGCAGGTAAACGTTGGTGGTAGCACCAACATGTCGTGGAAGGGACCAGACTTTCAACAGAACAAGGTCTGCGACAAGAGCGGAGCACAACAGTCTTGACCACAATGATGGCACAAACTAATGAGATGATTGAAAGTAAAGCTTGAGGCCACTCTAGCAATTAATGTGAACGACTTTGCTCAGGAACTGGAAGAAGCCCTCCAGCTCTCACCTCCATAGAAATAAGAGACAACATGATAAACAGACATGATATAAAAGAAAAAGGGGGAGGTCAGTTCGACCACAAGAATACATTTCTAGGCAAATTAGAATGAAGTCAAGGGGAATTTTTTTACTTTGAACACCAAACTCTCAAAGTTATGAGAAGATGAACCTATTTGCACCTTTTCCGACAATTTTAGACAGGACTTTATTTCTAAAATTACAGAGGCCTACTTGAGAGTTATGGCAAACTCCAAGGATGTATCTATAATCAATCAATAAAATACAATTTAAATCATAAACATGAAATGACTAAGTTATTTCCAAAACATAACAGAATGAAGGTTGTCTTAACATGCAAAAACTCGATTGATCAAAATCATCTATAACGAAATAGAGCTTATACACTTTATCTCAGCAAATTTTGAAACCAAAGGAAAATCTTCTCCAAACATGAAATGCAACAAAACTTGGAAAGCCCATGGTGGGAGCAAGGAACTCGAAGAATTGTAGAGTGAATCTCTTTAGTGGTCATCTTGGTTCAACTTAATACGATTGATTCTTTGTAAGATAGTTTCTGGGTAAGGAAATTAATTTTCAAGAACTCCATTATGGCTTGGGAATTTAACAAACAGGCCATGAGGGTGCTACATCATGAAATTATATGAAGCAAAATCAACAACCAAAATAGAAACCACAGGATTGATTCTTTGAAGGATAGTTTTTGGGTAAGGAAATTAATTTTCAAGAACTCCATTATGGCTTGGGAATTTAACTAACAGGCCAGGAGTGTGCTGCATCATGAAATTATATGAAGCAAAATAAACAACCAAAACAGAAACCACAACAATAACTGACTACTTTTGGTCCCAAAGAATATTATTTCTGAAAATATTTGCCTATAGGATCCACAAATCTCTTATCATGTTCCAAAATAGAACATTAACTTAATAAGATTATCCATTATACAAATTGTATGGACTGGTTCTACAAATGTTTGGAAGTGCATAGGAAAGAATGGTTTTCTGGCCTACCAAGTTGTTCTATGTGCCCTTAAGACCTAAAATATGCCAACAAAAAAGGAAGAAGAGTAAATATGTAAAGATAATAATTTGACAGTTCTTGTACTTAAAATTTAAATAAGGATCACTATGCCAAGTTTAAGGGGAGAAGATAAGATATGACAAAAACCATTCGAGGTATTTCAAGCCAAAAAGTCTTAAAATTCTTGTTAAGTCTAATTTTGAACATCAAAATAAAAAAAAAACACTCACCTGATATTTATTGATTTATATGGGTAAGCATTCACTTGTTTTACATATGAATAAGTTACCAAGGATGTGCATAAAGGAGCATGCATATGGTCATACCCACGGAGTGATCAAAGACTAAACTAGTACAAATAGACTAAATCACAGCTTGATTTTCCATCTAAGTTAATTGAAATAGTCATCGACACCTGTTCATAATCAGAAAAGATGGTTTGATGCATTCTTCTTGTAGGAAATACAAAACTTGTCGGTTAAAATAAAGGTGGGCCTTAAACAAAACTTAAGTTGTGCAGACTGAGTTGAGTACTAAATTGTTGCTTACATAAATCAAAGATTGAATACACAGCCTACAAGTTAAGAATACCAAAGCAATTCATATAAAAATTGCTGGCCAATTCATCAAAACTACCAAACTGTTAAAATTTATTGTGAAAATCGTATGTATAATGCCATCTGAAATTAATTATTCATATGTTAACATTCAAATGGGAAAGTTTGTAATAAGGATGTTTTCTAATTATTATGCAATGTATTATCCTTATCAAGGATACTTCCATCTTTATTCATAATCTTTTGTACCTACTTTGCTGGTTTATTTCTATTGCTCCCTCTCCAATAGCAACCCCCTGAACTGTTGGTCCTTGGGTGTTTCATCTCATGATAATAAAACCATCTTATCAATAATGTAATGTTTTTCCTCTTTAATTATTTTTCGATCATATCTTTTAAGCTTAGTGAAATCTTCAAAGGTGACGTAATGATTATCCATAAGAAAAGAAAATAGAGCATCGTTCTGTGGATCAAAGACCACTTTTGCAAAATGTTCAAAGAGAACATAGCTAGCCTATACATGAAGATTGAACAAATTTTTGAAAGCAATTGAGATAGAGTAACAATGAACTGAGTGCGCTTTGAGAAGTCTACTGGACAACCATTGTACCATTTGATCGTGAATCTATACAAATCGAGTTGTCCTATAATTGGATCGGGACCATCAAGTTTTGAACAAATAAAACCACCCTATCCAGAATTTAAACTGGTAAGACTATGCATCGAACCATCGTACAAGCTTTCCAGATTTCAGCAATGGTCACCAGCTTTTATGAAAATTTTGATTAGTTTCTAATTTTATGCCCCAAACCGTTGGTTAAGCATCTTGCTTTAATTAGGCTATAAATAGGACTTAATAAGCATGAAATTTAAGTTTTTCTACTTGAATATCATTACTCTCAATTGCAAAAAAACAACAAAAAAAAGCTACACATCGAATTTTCAAAGTAATTTCCATTTATTATATCTCGACCTTTAAGCAAGATTATTCATTGTGCTAAAGTGATAACATCTTTTATAGTATAAATTGCAACGATTTAATGTCTCCTGAATTATTTGACTAGTTATAGAAAGTTTTGAGATTTATTCTTATTTTTTATACCCATGTGGGTTCTTGTATTTGATTATTAAGATCATTTTTTTGAGTCTCTTGGCCAAAATTTATAAGGTACTTTGGCTTAATGTTGTAAACATTTTTGGGTTGATGAATTCTTTAGCCTTTTAGCCTAGTGAGAATGGTCTTTTGACCTAATGAATGTAAGGTCTTTTGCCTGATACGAAGTTTTTGCCTACCTGATTTTATAAAAGGTGTTAAGATTATAAGCTTCAGATTTCGTGAACAAAGTGAGTGTAAATTTGATATTTGAGATTGAAGCACTTCAATATATTTGTATATTTATTTTACCACTCACATTAAAAGTATTTGAAAGCTTAACAAGAACTTTTGAAGAAAAATTTCAAGAGAACTTTTAATCAGAGATAGAATTAACTCTTCTATTGAATTTACATCATTTTTATTTATTTATTAGTTTTGTAAAAATTTACAATTCACTCTCTCCTTAAGTGGGCATCTTAAGTGCTTCATTATTAACAAAATCATCTCTAATGACAAATAGCCTTCTCACCCTCATAATGAAGCACACTAACACTAACATGACCATCTAGATCCATAATTAATTTGTTCATCAATGTTTTTCGGAGGCATTCGTTGATGGCTTCCAGACTTCTCTTTCTCTTTCAATCCCTAAAACAAAGCCCACTTTAAGTGTTAGTATCGTTTATAAACTCAACAGTTCCATCTCTTCTGATCTCAAGCATTGCATTTGCTTGTTTATTCTCATGAAAAATTTCATTAACACTCTCTCTTAAACAAATAAAAATTATCAAATATACCAAGTTGCATGTCACGAATTATGGAATTCTCATATAAATTCTTAATTAACTTGAACTTGTTATTGCTGTCACGATAATGTATTAGACACTGCTAATCAAATGTGGAACTTTTACACCCCATGTATTTTAAAGACAACAACATCTATTGAGCATACATGCCCTATTATGATATTTGTTATTTACAATAGAGCAACAAATCTATCCAAGGTTGTTACATCTTGGAAGGAAAGTAGGATGAGCTTCTTCAACATCAAACTTGATTATTAATCCCACCACTTCGCAAACACAAAGCAAAGGGTTCATTGTGGCTAAGTTTCTTTGTGGTCGCCATCTATCACTCAAGCTGATTTAATGATTCTAAATATCTCTATGGCTTGCTCAAATGCTCTCTTCATCACTAAGCTTCTGGCTCCAACTTCTTCTAACATTGATCATACCACTCTTGTTATTAGTATTAAAGGTCATGGTAATTGAGGATGTGAAGGCCATGTACAAGATGCAATTGTAGTTGCAATCAAATAGACATATCAAATCTTTGTTGCAACGACTATGTTCCATATACTTTCAAGATAGTAATACTTACTAAGTATACACGCCCTGCTATAATATCTTCTATTTACAATAAAGCAACAAATCTATCCAAGATTTTTACAACCTAGAAAGAAAGTAGGATGAGCTTTCTCAATAACAACCTTTTATTATTAATCCCATCTTTTGGTGAACACAAAACAAAGAACTCCTTAAGGCCAAGTTTCTCTCTGGTCTCCATCTATCACTCAAGCTTAATTAAACTTAGTTAATGGCTAATTCAATAATTCAAAATATCTCTATGGCTTGCTCAAAGCTCTCTTCATCACTAAGCTTCTAGCTACAACTTCTTCTAACATTGATCATACCACTCTTATTATTGGCCATAAAGGAGGTCATGATAATTGAAGTGGAGGCCATGTATTGGATGCAATTGTGGTTGCAATCTATTTTCACCTTATTAACACAATTAGAGAATAAACACACATCAAATCTTTGTTAAATACATTCCATATACTTCCAAGATAGTAGCACCATTGACTATACATGTCCTACTATGATATCTTAAATTTACAATAAATAACCAAATCTATCCAAGATTTTTACAACATCTTGGAAGGAAAGTAAGATGAGTTTCGTCAATAATGACCGTTTATAATTAATTTCACCACATGGCAATCACAAAACAAAGAGTTCCTTGTGGCCAAGTTTCTATCTGGTCTCCATCTATCACTCAAGCTTAATTAAACTTAGCTAATGGCTGATTCAATGATTCTAAATATTTCAACAGCTTGCACAAATGCTCTCTTCATCACTAAGCTTCTAGCTCCAACTTCTTCTAGCATTGATCATACCAATCTTATCATTAGCATTAAAAGAGGTCATGGTAATCGAGGACATGGTGGCCATATACTGAATGCAATTGTGGTTGCAATCTATTTCCACCTTATTGAAACAATTTGAGAATAAATGCTCATTGAATCGTTGTTGAAACAATTATAGATATATTTGCACAACTTCCCTAATTCTACATTCACTTGAACTTATCACCTTTTCCCAAAAAGAACATAACAACCCACTATGACAATCTTATGACTTTTGCCTCCCATAATCTTTTCACCACTAATTTTGCCACATCAACTCATTCTAGATCATATTACGTCTAAGATTCAAGAGCATCTTCCTAACCAACAGGTAACCCAACATTGACCCTTATCATCATTACTAAAGCATATCGCTTTCTGATCTCCATAAAAGTATCCATTCATCCTCAATGACTCTACAAAAATGTCTTATACGTTCCAAATTTTCTTATTCACTTACTACCTGTAAGTTGCTCCAAATTTCACAAGTATGCTATTATTTTTTTTCCATCCCAATGTGTTACTCAAAATCTCAACCCAAATAAAACAATTGGTTGTAATGTTGAAGAGATATAAATCACTAGTGGTAACATTGTACTAGCCATCTTCAATATCTTTTTGAATTTACTCATCTGACCCTCCTTGATCTCTATGTTTGAATGTGAAGTATATCAATAAGGAAGACATCACCATAACTTTTTCTCATTATGAAATTTGTCTCAAAATTGGACTTCTTTTGATTTAGTACTTTTAGACATATGAGGTTCAAGTTTTGTAGTAACCATTTTGTTATGTTATCTATTTTAGAGATCATCATACTAGAATCACTTAAATATACCTATATAAGTGTTGGTCAAACGTCCTTGTCTTCAAAAAAATTTTATCAAGAAATAAAAGTTTAACTTTCAACTATTAAAATTATTTAATTTAATAATACATTATAATATATGTGATATGCTTTTCATTCCTTCTAATACCAAAATGAAATTACACACCAGTCATCCTATCAATAAAGCACCTCAATAAATGATATGGTTGAACATAAATATCTACATCTTCTCGATGTTTCCCATACCATAATGGTTGATTTGAGAATTCCATTATAGTTCTCAAAAGAGATCATTTTAACATAATGTTAATCAATCCAAAATCCTTCATAAGTTTGATAAAGCATATACCCTTCCCTCTTCTTTAATCAAACAAACCATTATTTAATTTAATAATACATTATAATGTATGTGACATGCTTTTCATTCCTTCTAATACCAAAATGGAATTACACACCAATCATCCTATCAATAAAGCACCCCAATAAATGATATTGTTGAACATAAATATCGACATCTTCTCGATGTTTCCCGTACCATAATGGTTGATTTGAGAATTCCATTATAGTTCTCAAAAGAGATCATTTTTGCATAATGTTAACCGATCCAAAATCCTTCATGAGTTTGATAAAGCATATACCCTTCCCTCTTCTTTACTCAAACAAACCATTTTTCTATGATCCCATAGGGTTTTGACCGAGCTTTTGTCCATTTTTTTCAATATAGATGAAATAAGCATTCTCATCATATTCAATGCATCTTCTAGGACTACTCCTAAAGAAAAAAATATTATCAACATTTATGGTATCTTAATTAATTTCTTTATATTTTTGTAGATGTTACATTTAATAAAACCATCCCTTGTTACCCTCTTAGTTTTCATTTAAAGACTTCATTACTCAACTTTCAACTAGTGGACTATTACTTCTACTCCAAAAAGTTTGTACTCATCAACTACAACAACCTTGCTTCGATACAACACCAACCAATTTGACATCGACGATTGAGAATTTACGTAATAAATCTAATCTACATTTAAATATTGCAAATAAAAAGATATATGACATGATACTCACCACTTAATATAATCTTTATCACCTTTGATCATTTATCCCTCATTTTGTAGTTTTTGTCTTATATCTCTCTCCACTATTTTTATTCCCAACATGCATCAAGTATTATTAGATACTAATCAAAAATATGCATAAATATTAGAATGCAAACCCTACACAATCATCATTCATGGGATTTGATTTTACCAATTAATTGTTGAGTGTGACTTCATATGGATTATTGATTGAAAAAAAATTCACATGGTAGCCAAAGGGTGTACACACATTTAAGGTAGAGGTTAGTTTGAAACCATCTCAACAATGGCTTAGCTAAATCATATTAGCTTCCTCTTTGTTTCCATGAATAACTAGTGGATATTCCAAATGGACATAACCAATGCCTTTATCTACGATCAACACTTCAAAGTAATTATATGGAACAATCTCTTTGGCACATTGCTTAGGAGAAGAACAAAATCTGCAAGCTTCAAAAAGCTATGTATGTGTTTGCAAATTGTCTTAGGCCTAGTTTAACAAACTTCTCAGGCCTAGTTTAACAATGTTAATCGTTTCCATTTTATCCACCATTTCTCCTCTAAGTTGGTGATTCTTACATTACAAACTTCTCAATGGAAATGATATTTAACACTAAAAAATTGTAACACCTTGGAAACACATTCATTTGCTACCAAGGATTTGAGACAACAAAAGTATTTCTAGTCATCAAGTGTGCATATAACAAACATAGCATCTCCTTTTCCCAAAAGAAATATGCCATAGATCTTGAGAAAACTAAGCTTTTTGGAAGCAAACTAGTTAACTCTCTTATGAAAACTTTACAAAATTCCAATAAGCTCTTTGCCTTGTTTGCCACCTAACAAAATATTTCTTTTTTTGTTGGTGTGGTCAATCATCATATAAATGAACCCAAAGAAGAAGCATTGAGACAATGTCTTAAAGATTTGAAGACACATTAAGAAATATCAAAGAAATAATTTAGTGTATAAAAAGCACAAACTTTGAAAAATTAAAACCAACACTGTTATTAACTACGAAGGATTATTGAAGATCACAAGTATATTTATGCATGTTATATCCAAGAAAATAATGTGCCATAGAAAACTAAAAAAACAATGATAACTATAGTTAGATCAAATACTAAAGCCAAATAAAAAGCAGTGGCGCATTCTACGAGTAAAATTCTATAGATTAAAAAATCTCATAAAAGAACTTGGTCTTATTTTTACTCGACCAATGATTTCTAATATAATAATTAGATAATCATTCATATTGCAAATAATCACATCTTTTAAGAAAAAAAATTCAATAGAATCACATTTAATCAAAGACATTGCTCTACCAACAAGGATCTTCACACATGTCTACTAAAAAGTAGCTAGTATATCTTTTTACAAAGACATAATGAACACTTTAATTCTCTAATCTTTACAAGAAACTCAAACTTCATGACATATACACTCCAACTTGAAGGAATTTGTTATTATTCAAATTAAAAAAATTTTGTAATAAAATTATTATTCAAATATTAAATAATATATTCTTTTGATTGAGAATTTTTTTATTATAAAATTTATTTTATTACTCATCTAATAAATTACAAGTGATTCTATGCATGATGTATTTATATAATAGTACTACAACTTGTGAAACAACAAAATATTCGACAAGGAGAAATAAAACTTAATGCTTAGCCCTACGTGACTTTCTTTTTTTTCCTTTGCACTTGTATTAAAAATTGAGAGGAATTTGATCACTCTAGTTGAAATAAGATAATTATCAGAAAAATCTGACAAGACAAAAACTTCTTCAGATTATATCGTGCAACATAATTGAATGTCAAAAATGAGAATCCTTTAGCATGAAGTCTAAGGTGAAGTTCTTTATAAAAGTTTTTTAGTTCATCAATCTATACATTACAATCACAAGTCATACATTTCTCATAAACCTGATAAAACATTAGGATAAGACTCAAATGAGATGCTTCCTCTAGAAACTCACTTGATGATAAAGCACCAACAAGAAGATTAGATCAAACGGAAAGTCATTAAATTCTGCCTAATGATGACATCATCTCGATAAAAGAAATAACCTTTCTGAAGAAAATCCAATATTGAGAAAAGCGAGTCAAAGATGAAGGGCTCCGAAGTTGCAAAATCAACGAGGCTTTAGAAACAGTGTTTTGATCAGTAGGTATACCCTAAGTACAGACTAAGCTAGAATAATGGTATCCTGATTAACAATAATATAGATAGTAAAAATATTTGGATTATTGCTAGTCTATATGTCTAATGCTCTATAAATGTGTAGCTAACGTGAATCTTGCTTAGTAGAAGAAGATTTCTGCTTCCAATCTTTTTTTGTCTTGAGATTCCTAATAGGTTGTTGATTCCCATGAATATGCTCAAAGTTTAAACAAAAATTTGATTTTTTATAGTTGAGCCTACAACAAAAGAAGTAGAAATTTAAGAGATTTTCATACTCCACAGTCTGCCAAAAACAACCTTAACCATTACCAATCCACATTTTATTCGACAATTCATTCTAAAGACTGATTTTAGCACATATCCTTGCAACATTGGGTCGGACAAGGGAAGCAGCTGATGCAATTATCTTAAGAAGTTCTCCAGTAAGACAATATATAGAGAAAAAGGGACTTTTGTTGAAAAAGCGCATATGAGAATTAGGAAGCAAGACCCAAATAAATATAATTAGTGGCTCAACTCAATGGAAAGAAGGGACCATTTGATGATTTTAATGGAAAAGTTCTAGAAGGTCTACGCTTCGCATAGTCAATATCTGAGGAAATCCTCTTAATGTTCAAATCAAATTAAAATGTCTCGGGAATCTAACAACCTAATTGAGAAGAAATATCCTTAATTGCCAAAAATTCTTTACACAAGCATATTCTCTATATTGAGAATATGTCTCTATTTCTTACTTCTATCTTCTCTGTTTATTTAAATATGCTCCTCTCAATTAATAAGAATATGTAGAAAAAATGTTTCCCTCTTTAACGCACTAAGAAGATTGGAGTGATTTGGGTAAATGTAGTAATCTATCTAATATGCTTAGTGATTATAAAATATCTCCAACCTTAAATTATAACAACAATAGGACATTGGTAAGATCGATTATGCTATATGCATGAAATGTTGGTTTACACTATATAAAACATGCACATAAAATGAGTTTTGCTAAGGTGTACAAGTATACATGCAACAACAAGTTCCAATTGAATCTATTGACTACAATTTTGTACAGCTTCAACTAGAGACAAAATGTAAATAGATTGAAAGTTGATTAAAATATTTTTGGCAAATACAGCAAGCACCATAATCAAGGGAATGGTACATTACTAAGAAAATGTAAAAGCAAAAAAAATGACAAACAATAATTAAAAATAATCTAGCAAGTTATGGGTGCTTGCTAGCTCACTTTGTGCAGTTCGTTAAGTAATTACCAATACCTTGGGTTCAAATTCAATTCATGTGCTGTTCAGACAACACCTTGAAAAAAACTTCTAGCATAGTCAATGAATAAAAAGCATCTGGTAACTTGTACCGATATGAAGAACCCAATTTGACAAGATAACACTTTAAGTAATGACTGCTGTTGATACTGAAGTACTATGACAAAGTTCAACATCACATTCAAATATCCCAGACTACTTCAATGTCAGATCACATTCTGTTCACACAACCAGAATGCTTGAGTGGCAAAAGAACAATATTTTTTTCTTCACTGGACAAAGAAAAAAAGGATTGTAATTTTTATCTTTAAAATTGGTTGTGCACAGTCATCTAAATTTCCATTTCATCTCATAAATTAGATATAAGTTATAACAAGCAAAGTCCTTCCAAAATTTTTATCTCCAGATTCAATAAAGCAAACCTACCAAAAAAAACAGGAGTTGGTTCCAAGTAGTAAACACCATTCATAAGTTCATCCATCATTCACAGAAAAATGACAAAAGCCTAAATGTTTAAGGAAATTAACATGATGCAAACTATGAAGAACAAAGGGGTCTTTCAGTAAATGAAAACATCAAAGCCGTGCTTGATTTCGGGGTCAAAGAAAGTACTCCAGAACAAGCTTAGTGCAACTACCAGCACTTCATAAATATTTTGATGTAATTCATCTCCATAAAGTTATGACTTGAACAACTTACAAGGTGGATGGGGATGGAGAAAAATTATTAGAAAATGGGATCACTGAAAAGACGTACTGTTTTAATCGTCCTATAGCATAACTTTCACGTGAAGTAGAACACATATACAAGCTAAATCAACACACGTGAAAGACCATAGTTGAATAAAAAAAAGTATATCATAAAGGGCTCAGTTTTCACACAAAGTAAATGGATCATAAACAATACATGTTGAACCATCTTACCTCCCAATCAAGAACTGTGTCCCTAAGCTTTGCTTGACAATCTACGTTAGAACACTGCCTTGATGTCAATTTCATTCCAATGGTCTCCACCTCAAAATCTCGAAGGTACCTTTGTCGACGAAGCTAATTACAATCAAAAACAGTAACACTGTCGCATACTTGCATTAAAAACAAAATAACCAAAGCCAAACAGGTGTTGCGAAAACCCCCACTTTAGTTTTGCCTTTTTTCTTAAAAACAGGCTTATCTGATTTTCATTACCATGAAATCTAGCTAGGTATAATAATAAGCATTCACCATATGAATAGCACAAAACTTAAACAAAGCGGAAAACTCCAACTCGACTTTGGGAGCAGAAGTTTGAGACAGCGACTGTGAAAAGCCTTGCCACCCCTACTTCAGTTTTGCCTTTATTTCTTGAAATCAACCGTATCTCATTTTCATTGCCATAAGTATAACTAGGTACGAATCGAAAGCTAAGCAGTGGATACCTGGCCCATCAAAACACCACGGCTTTCTCATAAGCTTTCCCATTGGATCCAGCACATTAGACAACACATTAGCATGGTCCATCGTATAGATTGGGTTTAAAGTAAAAACACTATCTACAGGAATGACAATATCTTATAAACATAAAGATTACAACCCCCATTTTGAGGTATTTTTCTCTAACAGCACTGGTAACCAGAAGGAAATCTGGCATTTCACTTACTCCACAATAAGGTGTCAAGTTACATGCCCTCTTTTTGCCATTTGAATCCCAATTTGTTTGAAAGCATTTTTTTACTCGTTTTTGTAGTTATATAAAATAAAAGATTTGATTCAGTTCAATTGCTGATAAAGAGTGAGAACAAGTACCATAAGATGAGAGGCCTCCCACAACCTAAGATGAGACGAGTAAAAAACAAAATGTCATCAACAACTTAGAAACAAGAGATTATTAGGCCTACAACAAACATATGAGTTCCCAAAGAGCCCCATGCTCAATTATTTATTGGATCAAGGATAAAAACAATACTGAGTAAAGAATAACAAAATACAAAGACAATGTGATGCAACACAAAACAAAGACATTGCAGCACAATAACAGCATAAACCTATAACAAGGTCTCAAACTCAAGTTAATTTAATTAAAGCTCTCCAGATATTAAGCTAAAACCTGTAAAATTTGAATACTTTTTCAATTTTTACTCTTGAAAAATCATGATTCATTCTACATCATCATGATTGTATGGTTGATGCTCCTTTAATGAAGGTGTCAAAAATTTTCAAATATATAGATAAAAAATCTTCGAAGAAAAAACATCAACGTTATGGATATTAAAGTCTACAAGAAGTACATCAGAAACATATTTTTGTATCAAAAAATTACATATAATATCCTATTATGAATGCTGAATTAATTGTAACAAAAAAACATTGTATGACGACACAGTGTCGGGAAAACTTGAAAGCTAAACCCCACAATTCTTAGTGGTCTACCATCCCCTAGTCATTTCTTTATCTCTAACTCTCTCTCTCTCTCTCTCACTCACTCACTCTCTCATTTTCCTTCAAATCTTCAACTTAGTACTATAACATCAATATATCTTCTTCTACAAACTGTTACACCAAACCTGCCCAACCACACAAGCGTCCTACTCTCGCTTTTCATCCACACAAGCCTTATCAAGTCAGTGCATGCCCGCAAACAAAAGCCCACACCCATGTTCACCCAACTCGCCCACACATAGCTCCAAACACCAATCCTAAACTAACAATCATGCAGTTTTCTTGCATCTTTTGAACTCGATTCCTTTTTTTGCACCGCCAACTCTACATCAAAATGAGCACCTTTACCAAAGTCCACAAATAACCTCTATCCAATTTGACCATTCGTCGGTAACCGAAATAACAAACCTAAGCCAAGAAACATAGGGCAAGATCCATAACCATCACGTGTCAAAAAATTCAAAATGCCAAAACATCAATAAAAAGTATAACCCCATTATGTCACTGATCTACTCCACATCCACTTTAATAGATTTACATATTAAATTGAAGATGAAGTCAATAATTTGTACACAATTCTTGAGTTATAAAAAACCCATGTTCCCAAACAAAGGTGCCTTTATTGTAATAAAAGGATATTACAACTTTATAGATGGTGATACAAAGACCAATAGACTGAAATTGAGAGGACTTACTAGCACCTTAGACCATAAACGTAAGAACCATTAAAGTGTTTTTTCATCACTGACTTCCCCAAAAAAATAATGTAATCCTACTAGGGTAAAATCAACACTTGGGATATCCCAATATCATTTCACAAACCATGAAAGAACAATAACATGGTGATTTCAAATGAATGAATTGCACTGTGGATATCTTCCATCATGATGGGCACAACAAACTTTGAAACTAACTCTAAGCTCATGGTTCATTTAGAAGGCATAAGAAGAGTTTCTTGGACAAAAGATGAGTTTAAGAAACCACCTTCACCTAAAATGATCCAAAAAAAGACTGCATATACCAAGGCTATTGTTGTAAATAAGTAGTGCAATAAAAGGAATCGAGAGTAAGACGAGTGAGAAAACTACACGGCCACTATTCTAGGCATTGGCACATGGAGGTAGGATGCTGGAACGAACTGTGTGCGAGCAACCTGAATGAATGGCGGTGTGAGCATTTTACATGCAAGTGCACACAAACGTGCAAAGGCAGTTGGCCTAGCACGAGGGCTTGTGCAAACAAAGTGTGCGAACAAAATGAGTGTGGCATAGCAAGTGCAGTACAACAATTGCTACAAAAAGATATGTAGATGTTACAATACCAAGCTGAAGATTGAAAGATTAAAAAAGAAAGGTAAAGCTAAAGAAAAGTTAAAAGGACAAACCACCAAGCCTCCCAAACACAATATCACCAAACAATGTATTTTGTTTATCATAACCAATTCATCATTCATCTATTCATGAGAAGTCCTTTAAGCAGGATATTATAAGTAATTTTTAATATAAAAGCATAATTTCAACCTACTTCTCAAAAACTTTTATGTCTGTATCTTCGAATATTTTTTTTTAAAATTTTCTTCTATATCTTCAAAAATCTTCTTCTTGAAGATTTTCTATCCAAATATTTGAAGATTTTGAACACCATTAAATTAACACCAATCATGCAACTATGCATATGAATGAAGTATGTTTTCTCAAAACTAAAAATTGTAAAGTTCTGCAAATTTAAAAAGTTTTATCCATGTGTCAAATTTTGACGAAATTTAAATAAATTGATATGAGTTTGAAACCTTGTTATAAATATTTGTTATTTTTACGTTGCAATGTCCTGAATTAAATTGCATCAACAATCCTCCACCATAGCATTGCTCATGTTCAAAAGATAAGGAATGTGATTCGCACTCTTCTTATAGGCTGTGGCTTGGTGAAAAGATGGTAATGGTGTTGTCATATAAAAACAATTTCATCTTAATGCCATGCAACAACCAAAACTCAATTCTCACCTAGTTGGTGTCATATTCTTCTATTAACCACAGAAAGCAAAAGTGCTCTTATATCGAGAGACCATCAACTGTTTAACTAGTATGAAGGTCGACAATACCAACTTTAAGATGGGTAGCCAAGGCAAACAAGTCGATAATTCAATCTTTGTACCATTTCTTAAGAACAAGAAGAGTGCAAGCATTATTGTCATTTAACATTAAAGACATTCTTTGCTATGCCAAATTACTCCAAGCATTCACCATCACCACAAAAGTAGCATTAAAAGAAAACAAAACATTCTCAAACTCAAAATGACTAGCATAAGGTTTGAATCCCATTCCCTTAACCTAATTCAAAAGAGGGCAATGGTGCGGACCAATTCAACTAATAAGAGAGACAAAATTTCATAAATGCACAAGAGCTATGAAATTTACTAAGATTTTGTCCCAACACTCCCAACATCTAGTCCCTCTCCCCAACATATTATTGCACCATGTAAGTTTTGAACCTACAAATCAAAGATCAAGGAAATCATTCCATATTACAAAGTACACAAACAAAAGTTGCCGGTGAAAGCAAAAAGGCCTAGCACCCCTCTTTTTCCTCTTAATTTATGATAAAATTCAAGTTCCCCTCAACACTCAAAGAATAAAGTCACCCAACACAGTAGAAACAAAGCTCACTTGCCTAACATGACTATGCTCATCTACGTATGCATCAAAAAGGTACCAAGTAAGTCAATTCATGAATGACATGTCTGCAATACTAAATTGCTTATGTGATTAATGGATCTAGAACTAATCAATGTCAAACAACATTAAAAGAGCATCAAACATGCTAATTGAAGGGATCACATAGAAGTTCCATAAGTGGTTGAAAAATGTGTCCATACCTTAACAAAAACAGACTTGGCTTAGGACTCAAGATTGAAAATAACAAAAGGACAACAATTTTGTACCACACTCCATAAGTGTTTGCTTGACTAGATTTTCTTAACTCCACAACTATTTCAATATAGGGCTCTAGTCATGAAGCAAGAAAAGGAAGGGGGAACCAGATCCAATCCAATTCAAGAAGCCTCAAGCACTCTCACTTGTGCTTCAGAGGTACAAACCCTACATCCCAA
This sequence comes from Vanilla planifolia, assembly GCA_023846275.1. NCBI lineage: Eukaryota > Viridiplantae > Streptophyta > Magnoliopsida > Asparagales > Orchidaceae > Vanilla > Vanilla planifolia. The sequence continues at coordinate 7,300,579 of CM043873.1, read as the reverse complement.
AAGGTTTTTAATTTGCATTCCCAAGTTACCTCAGAGTTACAAACCCATAAACTTATAACACCTCACTATGGTCACTCCCTAATAGGTCTTCTAAATTCTCCAAGAGCTACCTCACTTTATGTTGTTATTTAGCCATTAAGAGGGAAGAGCAAAGCAAAGGAGCTCGTATATATAAGCTAACTACACATATGCCCAGCTTTGATACATCTCCAAATTGCTTGCTAGAAAATTCCTTATTGCTTCATACCTAGTTAACACACTTAAGGCTTTATGGAAATTTTATTAATAGAACTAATTACCTTTGCTTAAGATGATAAGAGTCCATGGCCCAACCCTTTGATCATCCTCAATGATTGTCTTCCGTAATGATTGCTTTTCCTTAAGTCAATTGTCCTCAATTACCTATTCAATCTAGGATGGCAAGGTCCATGGCCTAACCTTTTGCTCATCCTCACTATCCTCCCCACCACTTTCCTAGTTTGTCTTGCTTTCCTCAATGATTTCTTTTCCTTAAGTTGAGTGTCCTCCATTGCCAATTCAATCAATGTTAATGCAATTGTAAATGCCTTCATGCATTGCAATTGGTTTCTTGAGTTGGCTTGTCAAAAGATGACTCAAACCATAGCTAACCTCAAGATTAGTACCAATTTATTGGTGAACAACTACACAGTTGACCTTTTATCCCAAGTATTCAATTCGACATAAGACATAAGATTACCCACCTTCCTAGAGGCAAATCAAACAACGAACAAGCCCCCCTCATACTTAAATTTTTGGAAAAATCAAACATAGCAAAACCAACTATATCACTATCTTATAGGTCTATATTATAAGCAAGTCCACATCATCCAAGGTGTCATTCCATTCTCTTTGAAGGATTTATCAATTGGCTAGTTAAAAAAGATATCCAAAAGTTGTTTTTTATTCCAAGCATTACTCTTAGGAGTGTTAGAAAAAAGGGTTTCCTTGCATTGGTCTTTCCCTTGTTGGGGCCACTAGAATGTTTGCAAAAAAGTTGCTTGTTACATAATCCTTCACAAATCAAGCCCAATCATCAAAATTAAGCTTGTGACACAAGGCATATTGACAAACCCCTAACTGGGAAAAATAAGAAACTAATAAGAACCCAACTTCATTATCAATTTCAAATTTGGCAACATCCTTCATAGAAAGGCATTTGCACAAGACATTGATGAGAAGCTCCACTCCAACGAAGACGTAACCCCAATTAGGGCAATGGTTTTTCCTTTTCCTCACTACAAAGAAATTTCTTTCCCCCACAACATCCATGAGAACACTTGTTCTAACCTTTTGATGAATCAAAAGAATCATAAACATAGAAATAGAGCATATGTTCCCTAAGCATATACTCATTTTTAAAATTTGTTCTTCTCTAAGGTCCCAACTGATGCATCTACATTGCTTCGCAAGGTCACCTTCAAATTAACTCCCTCAAATATCTCCACTAAATAACACCCTTTACTTCATTCAAATCAGGCCCAATGTCATGGATTGCTTACACAAACATGCAAATGCATGTCAATTAATACCCCCAAGCATGCCGACGGTACTTACATGCTCTTTGCCTTCACCTAACAATAAAAATAGTCTTTAACCCCAATTATTGTGGTCAAGAAGCAAATATCAGTAGGACGCAAGGGGTTACATACCTTTCTTTCCTTTGTCGCAGCTCACAAGCTTTATCCTACATCACATACCTAACAATAACTCAATATCTATGAGCTTTACCCTCCTATTTCTTACTTTTATTTCATCTCAATATAGAACAACTTCAGTTTTGAAGACACAAAAGAAATACTAATGAATAAAATGATGAACAAAAGAAATTTCAACACTTTAAAAATTATGGATTATTGTTCAGAGTAAATGAATGGCAAAATTGTAATTCAAGCTAAACAACATTCTTGATAGAACATCTCTAAAAGGCTACTAGTTAGGGTTCTCGATTGAGTCCATGCCATTCTTGCCTGCTACTTCCAAGCTATCGTATCCATGCCAACCCCAGCCATGTCATGCTCATCTATTAAGGTTCTCACATCAACCTCAAACACATCCACACTACACTCACCCATATCTTGTGAGCCCGTCGTCTACTAAACACCTCTTGCATTCACTTCTTTGTCTTAAGTTTCATTCTCATTTCTTGTCTTTGCATTCACTTACCTCTATTGAAACAAGGAACTCTCACCCTTTGGCATTGAAAGCCCTTGGTTGCTAGGCTCCACCATTATCAGGGATTCAATATCCCCCATCCCTCTCTAAAGGACTCATTGTCACTTAAGAAGTCTTTATTAATATTTCTTTTTAAATTTTTTTATTCTTGGATCTTATGTACCATGTATTGCTTTGTTTCATTTTTTATCCAACATTTTAGCTAATGGGAATTTCTACTTCAGATGTTTGAATTTTAGATTAATAATTTGTAACCCAATTTTATAACAACACATTCCATCCATGCCTTTCAAAAAAATATAACAATATGGATGGTAAGAAAGCTCCTTCAACAACAAGCCAACAACCACCAAATAATGTGCATCTTATATCTTCTACAAGCCATGGTTTATTAAAGCTTGCTACACAGTAAAATCATCTAGTAATGTACTAATTAGTCTATGGATTGTGAGTATATACCATTATTAGTAATTTTAAATATAATTTATCAGCATTTTCAATTACAATGTCAAATGTACGTAATTTTTGTTTGTATAAAAAATCAATTATGATGAAAATAATAAATTGACAAAATACACATCTATGCAAAGTCCATGGCAACTCCAAGTACAATGTTTAGAATTAATCATTACAGCATCACTTAGTTGTTCTAACTTGTTAAAAGTTTTGTTTTATTTTACACCACAAACCTATTAGTTCAAAATTCCTTGTAAATACCACATCACATATCATTAATGCCCTATTTAGTATATAAACTCAACTTTTTACAAAAATGCTTTTAAAAACACAATTGAGTGCTTATCTAAGCATGGTTCAAAACATACTTTTTAATCCAAAAAACAAGAAAAAACATGAAGAGAGTAAATGAAAACTTTTTCCCTGTCAAAATAACATCAAAAAAGATCATTTCACTCTTTACCAAGAAATCGAATGCTATTTTTTTCATTTCATATTACAAATCATTTCATTAAGCAATTATTAACTACACATTCATCAAACATTTAACTTTTTAATAATACTTTGCAAACCTACTTTTCAGTAATTAATTTAATATTAACCAACAACAATACAATCCATCGAAATATTATCACTTCTCTTCCACCCTTCTTTCTCCAAGTCTTCAATTCTCTCAAAAAAAGTCCACTACTCATTAAGACCACCCATCCAAAAGAATCTTGTTAATGTGAGTTAACATTATCCAAATTTCCTTCAAATAACTCATTGTGTCAAGTTGAATTTCATTCTTGAGGCATGAGATCACCCAAATTTCTATCAATGTTCCCAATTCTAAGGCCATATTTGCCAACATAAGATAATAAGGTCAATTTAAGTTAACCCCAACGATCTTGCCAAATGCCTATTATCTTAACAACAAACATTTACCCAAGCACTTGGCCTTGACCATGCCAACCCAACTAAATCTTAACCCCACCGGCTCAATTAGGCACCCTCTTTCACATGGCCATTCTTCAACATAGGATTTTCCGTCTCTCATTGTTGTCTCCCTCATTGACCGCTATTCCGACTGCTGTGCAGCATGGCATAGGGCTCCTTTCCTTGTGCCGCTGATTCACACTCACTCACTTTCTCCCCTTCTCTTCACACTGTTAACTTCATTCCCTGCCCTCTGAAAATTCCTTGCTCGTGCCACTGATTTGCACCCACTTGCCTTCTCCCCTTCTCTTCAGCTCAGGATTTAATGTTGTTTTGATTGCTTTCTAAATACACAACTGCACGTATGTTGCCAAGAGCATTTTTATGTCATGTCTTCATTCTTTGGCATGCCAGGTATGCCTCAGAGATCGTTACCTGACTTCATTAATTAGCCTATCTTGCATGTTTACACACTAAATAGTTATTACAAGGGAACAGAAATAGACTTAAAACCAAAAAACTATCACTAACACTAGCCAAACCCCTTCAACAGACAAACAGATTTCCGATTTAAAACCACCAAACACTGGCTACAACAAGTCAGATGCCAAACACCATATTATTGTTAACTGCACTGACACAACAAACAGTGTTAACACCAAATAATTTAAAACAACCCAAATCAATACAAGGCCAAAGAATCCGACCAAGTTTGCACATAATTCTAGTATTCTTCTGCCTGGTAGTTTAAAAGCATCCAACCATCTCCACAACTTAAACCTAAATTTAACTTTCCCTGACAACAGTACCATATAGTTTGGGAGAACTCACCCAATGCATAATGATCAACCTAAATCGGATACTACAAACACTACCTCATAACTTTGTTAAAACTAAACCATTAGAAGTACCTAAATTGTATAGTAAGAGCAAAAACTAAAGTGTCCACCTGCTACAACATTTGACGATAAGAATCCTCATCTGACATAAAAGGCATGGATGAAAATACAATGCTAGCAAGGATGTCCCAATGACAAAATACGCATCTTTTGAAATTGTGCAATTGCAAAATATATTTCAAGGAACATAAAAATACTCTGCTCCACATGAAGGACAAAGTTCCCTGAATGAATTCCCATGTAACTCTGCAAGTTTCTCCCTTGGTATTCCAGACCGAAGGTGAAGACTGTCTACATTCTGCAAAAATGCAGGTTGTAACTTAAATCAAAGAATAGAAAAACCAAAAAATTAAATTTTTCACTAATAAATACGATATATAATAATTTCGCATCAACACTATTGTACAGAAAGAAATTGATAACAAAGAAAGCTGACTTAATAGAAAATATATAGAAAAAAGTAAACATCTTGGCTAAATAAAGGAAAACCGTAGCAAAGGAAGATGAGATTAAATCTTAATAGGATGAAACGCATGCCAATAAGCTCAGCCTTTTTCAAAGTCTGAATTGGATTCTTATTTAAAGGATAGAAGAAGAGAATTCATCTGCATCATTTTAATATTTTGCAAAGGTATAAAGTCATAGGGTTCAAAACTTCAAGTTAACAGCAAGACAACTCCTGCTATCGTTAACAGTTACAACTGCTACAGAAGATGCGACTTTTATAAATTCAGATAAGATCAATCTTTTCACTGTATCACCTGTTGTGGAGGCAATTAACTCCAACACAAGTTGAGAATGCATGTTTAAGAAACAAGTATACCATGTATTTTAGATCATATATTAATGCACATATTCAGATTCTGATGCAAACTTGAAATATGGAATCAGTTTAATTTTCATGCATAACACTTGGTGATGCAAGTTATAATAACAATTTCAGTTGTTTTGCAATTTTTTTTTATGAAAACAATGTTTGAATTTCGAGCTAACCTACTTATGGAAATCCTTACTGTCTAAAAGCTTCTCTTAAATTTACTCAACATTATATTTAGAACTGCAAACTTTCATCAATTTCAGTATAAAACAACAGACGCAGAGAGATTACAATTGCTTGTAGCCAAATCATTTAAAGTGTGAAAAAAAACCGCACATATCATGGTAATAAATGGAGGGTAATACACAAATACAATATTACCAGTAACCAAGTTCTTTAAATTCACCCAGCAAGCCTCTAATGAAGTGTTAAAAAATATTTTACCAAATTAAAATGAATGCCAAAAATATTACACCGCAAGTATATTGGAAGTTTACGTTGAAGTAACAAACAAGGTAAACACTAATTCAATAAGCAGTGTGAATAAAAATGGATTAAATCTCACTTGGTATCATAAAAGAAATTATTTATAAATTTGAAAGCACAGAAAAATGCATAACATATACAGTAATAAACCTTTAAACATGCAAAACACCATACAACATATCAAAAGGAATAAAAATTAAAAACTAGTATCATTATAAAAAATATAAAAGATCAAAAAAATTGGAAAAGTAATAAACCAGAATGTTCTGCTCACAAAATGCACCGTTTAATTGTTTCACTGCAATGCTAAGTCAGAATAAATCTTGTTCACCAAAAGCTTAGTTAAATTCTTAAAGAAACATACGTAAAATTGCAGCCTATTCACCAAAAAAGGAGACAATAAACTCACCTGGCTAATAACAAATTTCAAGATGCCAGCTCTTTCTAATTCTACTAATGCCATATGTGTCAAGCTTGGTGCCGCACAATGAAAAGGCACAGATGCATCAGGCACACCCTTACCAGCCTTCTGCAATTTTAAAATATCACCTCAGAAGCTAATAGAAGATCAAAACTTCTAGAATAATAATTTGCAACTTAGACAACCAGTAAACACTGTGGCAGCACAGCAATTTAAAAGCTGTTCTCCAGCATAACCATATCAATCTAACAAATAAAATAAAATGAAATAAAGAATTCTGTAATTATTGTTAGCTGACCACAATATACTCCACTAAGCTGATAATGATGGAAGAAGCTACTCTAGCCTTCAGTTGGAGCATCCACTACTTCAATTCATTCCATATTATGAGCTCTTTAACACATGATGGCAGCGCAAAAGAAAAGAAACTCTAGCAAAGTGTCATCTGGACTTATTTCAGCCTTTTGGCATAGGATTATTTAGATTCCATGTAATTGAATTTCCATATTAATCTTAGCTCCAGTATTCACGTTATGTACTATCTAGGCTCATCATAACTTAGGATTTACTTCTCATGCAAGCACGTTGCAGGAGAAGATCAAAGATGCCAGATCAAAAAAACTCGAAAGAAATATAACTAAAGTACAAATTTGATGAAAATGGTCACCTCAAATCTCATTGCTCGGTTTCATCGTAGCGATAAAAACAAAGAAACTAAAGCAAGGCCACTGATGCACTGAGGCACTTTTCAATCGTCATCCGAAACCATTTGGATTTTAATTTAGAGAATTTGTTATTCTATCATTACCTGGTTAGAACTTCACATACCTTCAAATCTTGCGCAAAGCCTCTCAGTGTGGAAATCAAAGGGGAGTGAAAAAGAGGCTCATGACACCAACAAACGCAAGTGCTTTGGTAAGGTATTCAGTTCCAGAAATGGGGACCTGAACTTCAAGCGTAAGAAAAAGCCTAAGGAAAATAGGAATCTTAGGAAAGCCAGGCGAAAGTAGAGCAAAAGTAAAATCAAGATCAAGAGTTCATTCATCTGGCTTTTCTTTAGGAAACCCAGTGATCTCCAAAATCAGCCAGCCAATACAGGAAAGTATAAAGGGCTAGTGAAAGAGAAAGCAGGAATCTTTCCTTTCCAAATCAAGTTTATAGGTCACAAGAGGATTCTATTATTCAGTTCACTAACCATACAAAATTAAACTCATGAGAAAAGTTTATAGGATAATTGAAAGATTTTTAATTGAATATTTTAGTTTAGCCTTTTTTCCTACAGATTTATCATAGTACTATTCTAATCAGCAATTACATTATTTTTTAGCATGCTAAGTTCTTTGAAATTTGGAAAATCTAGCCTTTTGTGTGCTTAACTTCCATTAGAAAAGAAGAGAAGAGAAAGCCCAGCTTCAATAAGCTTAGAAAAGTTTAAAGCATATTTGTATTTGGCAGATTAAAGAACACTGTAATGTCTGTAATTAACTGAATAGTGCATTCAGGATGGAATGGGAAACAAACCATGTTGTAATGACGCACACAAGTGATAGTATATCCAAGACACTTCAACAATTTTTATTATTGTCATTTGGGCACCATTATAATAAGATTTCTGTAACGACTGGATGTTGCTAGAAGCATGGTTCTATCTTTCAGTCCATAAAAAGTTCAAAATTGGCCAAACGATTTTGAATTCAACCAACTGGCTATATTTTACCAAATTTGAAGCTTTTTAGGATAATTGAAAGATTTAAAAAAAAATAAAGAATATGTCACCAAAATATTGAATCCTAGTACAGAACAATGAACCTTAATTTTATTATGTGGGACTCAATAGATGAATCTTCAGATGCCACCATATTTAACGATAAGACCTTTCCAAGAGTCTCTTGACATGCCATTGTGGGTCTATATTTACTTCTATTCATGAAAAAAAAAATCCAATAACTAACATCACTTAGCAAGGCCATTAAGTGATTTTTTAATTAACATACCCAAACCATCAAAATCAGATCTATATAACTTATCTTCAATCAATGTTATACAATTTTCTTCAAAATGCACCCATTTCAAATCATATCCTAATCAAATTTATTAGAGAAAAAACTGAATATTCTCATCTCTATAATAATCATTTTGATCATAATAACAAACCAAAAACAACTCTTTATTTCATTCCAATTGTTTAAATATTATCATTAACATCCCCTTCAATTTCATCATTATTTTAAAGAATGAACTCAAAAAATATCTCATTTTTAATATTTTGTATTCACTAATAGTATTCTCCATGTCATTAGCACTCATATCCTAAATAATATTGCTTTCCATTGATTCTAAAATCTCTTCATAATCAATGTAAGCTTTAGTCCCTTCCCCAATTCTAGCAACAAATAAATTATCATCCATAAAAAAGTACACACCAAAAGAAACTTCATCTTAGATTTGACTAGTAAAACCATTCATAACTAACAAAACATAAATGTAAAGCCTTAATTTAGAACCTTAACACTGTTCAATTATAATCGAAAGCTCTTTAGACAATATTCCCCGATTATGTACAAAAGTCATTGCTCCATTATACACTTGTCAATTACTTTAGTATATACAATGCCAACTTTTTGTTAATTAAAAATTTTCGAAAATACTTCTTTAGGTACGTAATCACAAACTTTTTCTAAACCAATTAGAAGGAGATCTTTTCTTGCACAAAATATCTCTACTAAAGCTTACATAAAGTGTACAACTCAGCAGTCAACCTTTCTGGGGCATAACAAATTTGAATTTAAAATATAATTGCATCACAACACAATCAATCTCTTCTATAACTTCAAAGTATGATTTATCAATTTAACTAATCCATAATTATCATAATTTTGAATTTCTTCTTTGTCTAATATAAGAATCTAAATACCTTTCCTCCACTAGGAATGATATTTTATCCTACAACTTTTTCATGTTTTATGTACTTTAATGCTTCCTTCAATTCCATTTCGTGAATATATAGATAAAAAGAAAAAATTTAATTCTATTTAAATCAATTACAAGCTCAAAACCTTCGCTAAAGTCTACAAAAATAATTCTAACCATCTAGATTTAATATCCTCATAATTAGAGAATGATTAGTATTTTTTGAACTTTTTCAATGATATAAGTTAATTGATCTTGATGCTTGGTTTACTTCTCTCTTATTTTCATAAACCTATATATTTGACATTCTCTCTTTAGTATTCAATTTCTTATGTAATTCTTCAAAGCTTTTTTCTTCACTAAATGCTTATTTAGCCTCTAGTCATGATGATTCACATCTCTCTCAATTCTCCACACTTCTATAGTACCACATTTAAAACAAAACTTCTTTTTTACCTTATCTTATGAACCATTTTTTCACTAATTAGCTTTATTGGAATTTAAGACCCATTCTTTAGATGCTCTAAGCACATCCATTACTACCTCACAAATACAACAAGCAATACTATCCCATATAAGATTTGTTCCATCATTTATATCCCACGACCATAACTATAAGGTAATATTCTTAAAAAAATGCTTATTTTCATCCCTAAGGTGCCACCACCTAATCCTAAAAAAATGTTTAGACTCGTTATTTGTCTTATAGTTTTTAAGATACATATCTATTATTATTAGTTATAGTTTAAGTACATAAAAATTCTCCCAGTATAAATTTACAGTAGTTTCAATCTAAACAATACTTTTCCTCATAAAAAATAATCTATTTGTTTTCTAGAAGTTTCGCTTGTACAAGTAATTAAATGTTCTCATTTCTTATAAAACAAATAACAATAATAAGACCACAGGCTAAAGCCAACTCTAAAATAGTTTTACTTTCTTCATTAGTTTCCTCGAAACAATAAAAATATTGATAACCTTTTATGTTCTTTTGCTTCCTCTTCTACACATCAATTCACTTTCAATGAAAATCTTTTCACATTAAAGAAACTCTTATATTAACTCTCCATATCAATTCGAAATTTTCATTAATGTTAACATTTAATCCAACTTATATGGAGCACAAACACTAATAAAAATATTTACTTGACATGCTATAAACAATATTCTTTAAAGATATGTTTCTAACCCTAATCATTTAAACATCAACTACAAAAATTTTATCCAAAATTATATCAATTCTTCTTCTATTCCAATTATTGAACATCAAAGTATGAATCATAAAATATTAATTTCATTGACCTTATAACCTACCCAATTAGTTTCTTCAAACACACACAACATTTAATTTCCCACGAATCATGATGCCCACCAAACAAACCAACTTTTTAATTAAAGTATCAAATTCAAGATTTTATCCAAATTCTAATGTCTTACATTAGGTATTTTAACAACATCTATTCAATGTTTTAGGAAATAAAGCATAGTACTTCCCATTGACACCTTAGAATTAATCAAATTTACATAAAGGATTAATGTAATGTGGTTTTAAAAAGAATTTTATTGGTCATTGACCACTTAATATAACCCTCTACTTTAACATAACCCAACTAAGGATAAAATAAAACCTGCAGAGGTAAAGCACACCTCTACAATTTGAAACAAAAGAAAAAAAAGAAAAATCATACAACTGGTTTTCTTTTAAATAACTTCAATAAAGATAATAGTTATAATTCTTGTATCAAAAAAATTAAAATAATTTAAATGCAATTTTGATTGTCAGTACAAGACAAAAAAAATTTAAATACTCCAACAATCCCCGACATATTTTAAGAATTTAAACAACTCTACAAGAGCGGGCTTACAATAAATTGTTCAAGTAAAAATATAAACCATCTGTAGGGAATTATTCTACTTTGACTGTAGATTTACTACACATTTAATTTCCCAATAATAGCTTGTCCATATTTTGCCTTGTTTTGTTTCCTCAATTAGATTTATTACACATTAATGGCTGTTCCTTTTTAATTCCTAGTTTCTTTAGCTGCTTTCATTCTAATATTATAGAGCTTTCTACTTTATAAGATTTATTAACTTCATTTATTAGTTTTGTTGCACAATATTTATCCCAATCTACATTGTTGGACGTTGAAATCAGAATAACAAAATTCACTTATCTTGTTTCCAAAAGGAATAAGAATCTTGACATCCTCTAAAATCCTGAAAATCAAGTCATCCAGCAAAGCCCAGTTCCAAAAAACTTAAACCTTAGATTTCCCATTTTCCCAAGGCTAGAAAAACAAGGTTATTCATGCCCCATGAGAAGGTCATTTCAACCTCTTAGTCCATCCTAAGTATAACCTATAATGCAGGAGCCATCAACAACACTTGTTATCCATCACTGGTCATGACTTTGAAGAACATAAATACTTACAATCTTCTCATTTTGTATGCAGCAAGGCAAGGGAAGATAATCTTCACAGAATTGAAGTTCAACCAAAGAAGGAAGATTCAAATTCAAAGAATAGAAGTTCCACAAAAGCATGGTCAATTCTTGGCCTATTAACTCCAAGACCAATCAAAATGAAGCTAAACTCCTATTGCATTAGACTATTAAAAGGATAAGCAAGTCATAAAGAAAGCTTATTCACACATTACATACTCAAGACTTATTTAAATTCAGGAGTATCGTTCATTACGAGTGACAGGAGAGGGAGACCTTTCCTTCATTCAGTATTTCAACATACTCAATTGTCACAAGCAATAATCAAATGTTTTTGACAAATACAAGTAGGATCAAAGAAAATAAGGAACAAAATACCCAAAAATAGTCAAAATGAAACAACTATACTAGTCATGGATTAGATTAAACAAGAACTTCAAAAATGTGCAAGAAGGAAATTTATCAATAAAGCCGACTTAAAACCAGAGGTATTTGTTAAAGTTTGAAGAAAAGAAAGTATAAAAAAAAGCTTAACTTAGGCATACAAAATCAACCCAACAATAATTTAAGCTCGGCCCTTTCTATTGGAAATAATTAATCACAATATTATAATAAACAAAAGATGGCCTTGACATGGCCACTACAATAGGGTTTGTTGTGAACGAAACACTTAATAGAATATCCATGGTAAGCCCACTAACTGAAAACCAATAAAACAACAAGAAAGCAAATGCAATATGGTCAATTCTTAGTGAAATTTAATTCAACTGAATCCAAAATTTAGCAAAGAGCAAATACAGGTACATCAAAAATTCTTTAATTATTCCAAAAATGATTTCACATTCCAATCTCACAATCATGTCTATATCTTATAAACGTAATCCTTTCAGAACTTTAAATGTTAAAAGAGATCAACTGAGTATTCAATTTGTAGATTCATGAACTTCAGACCAACTCAATCCATGAGAGATTCAAGATTACTGGCCAACACAGTTCATAAATGAGAAGTGAACAGTACGGATTGCTAATAATACTCTATTCTAGGTGATAGAATTGATATCAATGACATTAATCGAGAATCTGACCATCAACTCAATTTTATTTGCCAATAATTTGAATTGCAATTTATTACCCATCAATAACTTTACTCTCAATAATAAATTGTCAACTTTTCAAAAATGTGTAAATTTCATGATTTATATTCAAGGACAATTGGCAGTGCTCAAGCTTACAACTCTTCTTGGACAATGGCTCTCCACATAAATATGTTCTCAAAGATAGTTCTTAACCTAGATACTCAATTCTTAAGTAGATGTCTCTCTTTTTAATCACAATAAATCAAACCACAGTTCTTAAGCCAGATATCTCTTCTAATAGATCAGGGCATCAAAAATACTTCCACGAGAAATTTTTCCCACTATTATTTAAAAACATTCACATTGTTTCAATGTGAATTGTATCAATTTGCAAAACATACTAAGAGTTCTTTTCATAATCAACCATATAAATCATCATCTTTTGCAATATTTCATAGTTATGTGCAAGAAACATCAAATAAAACATATCATGGGTTCACATTGGCTTGTTTTCAATGATTATGCTAGAAAAGTGTTCCTTTAGTGCAAAAAATTTGAAAAAGTTAAAGCCTTCAAAAAACTTCCACACAACTACTCAAAATCAAATTTAAACAAAAATCCAAATCTTGCAAATTGGCAATACCAAGAAAAACTTAACATCAATCCATGATGATTACCTATTAAGTTGAAGTACTATCCACCAAAATTCTTTGCTTGGAACAAATTAGCAAAAAAAAAAAACATAACAAAAGGGAAAAACAAAATTCTCTTTGCCATTATGCCTTATCTCATGCTGTCAACAAACCTACCAAATCATTTTTGGTGACATGAAATAATTCATAAAGATATGCCATCTAGACTTTTCAATTTTCAAAGAATTTTGAGCCCATTAAGATTGATCAAAATAAACTTAGGGATGAAATTATTAATGCCTTGTCTTCAATGCTTTTCATGTTTAATGCAACTTCAAGGCAAGAAAGATTTGATGATGTGGGCTCAACAAGGACATGCCTTGCAATGTATAGTTTGTCAAACCAAGAAAGAACTAAAATGTCAAATATGGAAGGAGTCTTGATTTTAGAACAGCAACTGTCACCAGGTTCACTAGAATGCATTTAGTATTTGAGTAGCGATCCGAACTATGATCACTAGTAGTGCTGCCCAACCAACAACCAATACCATACACTCTTCCTTGCATCTTTCAAGTGTTTATAATCTTCTTGGATAACAAGCCAACCAACAAAAAAAACTTACACTGTCATCCATTCACAATGCATCCTTCTTCATGGTTGTTGTCCTCTCCACGTGACAAGTCTCGATGTTTAGCTGATTGCTCTTTAGTTCCCAAAAACACAACAATTCCTTTAAAGAGCTCATCAATCTTTGGATTATACTCTCTTGGGATTTTGAAGAATTAAAATTAAATAAAAATTGATAGCTAACTCATAACTAGCAATACATCTTTAGCATCTAATCCATTCTCTCAAACTCATCTTTAACTTGAATGATGACAAGATGAGAATCACTAATTCCATAGATTTGTTAATTCAAAGCTCGATCATATAGTACGCCAGAAATCAATGCCTCGTGCACTATGTAAGGAAAAGCCTCCCCAAAAAAGCGGGTAAATTATAATTTTTATAAAAATTTAAATTAAAAAACTTAGTACAAGATTGGTAGTATTATAATTAATGTTATTTACACTACACGTATGTTTAAAAAAACTCTTGATTAACTTCAAAAAATATTACATGTAAATACAACAAGTAAAGAACACCAAAATTTTTTAAATGATTTGACAAATACACAAGCTTACCACGAAAAACTAGGCTTACTAAAATCAATCATCTTTTATTCAAGTACAAATAGATGAAACACCTTTACATGCAAGATCCACAAAAATAAAAAACAAGCCCAAAAAAACTTTACAGAATGTGACTTATAATAGCCATAATACAAAAGCAAATACAAGAAACAAGAGCAATATAAGTTACAACATTTTGACAATACACTTGGTACAACAAATGCCTATAACCAGTGCAAATCTCTTGTGACACAATAAATAAGAATATGTAAAGGTGCTATCAATTGAGAGTAGAAGGAAATATGAAAAGATTAAGAACACAATTTTTAAAAATAAGTCCACAAAATCTAAAATGATTAAGCTTGTTCACACCACAATGATGATGAAAATAGTCCATTGCATATTTTTGCAATAGATTGTTCTCTCATACTTTACTCCTTTATTGACAAGTATGATAGGTGCCTTCACTGAGGTTGACTATCTCAACTCCAACCCACTTAAGACAAGGATAACTTAATACACCAGTCATGAACTTGAGGTTCTCAAACTAATATGGCTCTGTTCGTTTCATATGTTGGATTAAGATAGACCAATAGAATTTTCCCAACCTTAAGACTACAAAAGGGAGGTTAACTTACCATATTTGCCTTCAGCTGCTGAAAGGCAACTTCACAACCTTTTGTTCATTTATACTCTTTCCTATTACCAAGTGCCTTTAAGAAAGGCAAACACTTTCCAACAAACTAGGAGATGAAACAACTTACCCCAACCATTTGATCGTCAATTGTTATATGTGTTTTGCAAATTTTATTTAGTGTATATCCAAGATTGTTCTAATTTTGTTAGGATCTGCTTCAAATTTGTTGCTCAACATCCCAAAAAATTATTGAAGGAACTAAACATACTTTTGAGAGGATTTAGTCTCACTCAATACTTTCACAATGATTTGAACACTTCTAAGATATCCCTGATGTGTTCTTCCAGACTAAGACTATTCGTTATGATGTTATTTGCATATGCTTCTAGAATATAACCCCACTACAACCTAAATACTACATTAACCATCCTCTATAGGTTGCTCTGACATTATTTAGACCAAAAGGCATCAAGTAGCAGTAGGCTCGATAGACTATAATTAATGCATTAATCTCTTCATCATGTTTGTCTATTCGAATTTGGTTTTATCCTAAAGACACGTCAATAAAGGTTATCAAAAAGTATCTGGTTTTCAAGTACACCAACAAGTCAATTTATTGTATCAGATAGCAATCTTTGAGCAACCATGGTTGAGATTATTGAATTTTATGCACATCTATCACTTTTTGTTGTTCATAATTAACATTACCTTAGCCAAAGACACAAGAGTAATTCATTTATCTCAACTTCAATCCCTTCTTAACACTCTTAATAGAACTTAATGCTTATTTGCTTGACCAAACTAGTACTACATAACATACTAAGTTTAGGGTCATCAATAGTCAATTCCTAACATAGATGAGCCACATCATCATGGGCAGAACATTAAAATATACCCTCTTCATTAGTATCTCTTGACCCTAAAAGCATGGTGTGCCCTTCTCTTCCATCAGTAAGAGATTTATTTACAACTTCTTGTTGCATCACTTGGACTCCACGTCTCAAAAAAGAGGATCGAGACTTCAATAAGTAATAACACTTAAATTTCTCTAATTTTTTCATGAAAATTTGAAACAAACATTACTAGTAGAGAACATGATCCCAAACAGATTGAAATAATTTTAATATTGAATGAAATAGTACAAAGACAATGCACAAACAAAAGTAAAATCAACAACCTAGGTAACTTGGTACACTCCATAGTGAGAGGTAAGCCTACAATCCCTTTTAGGTCCATTCACTCCTAATATACCAAGCAAATGTTCTTCTCTAGCCATATTACAAACCCAAACCATGCACATTTGATCAAAAGCTACTCCAATGACAATGTCCACGAAAGTAACAATATCAACCGAGCTCCTCATACTTCTAAGGTGATGTTTGCTGCAATAATAATAGCTTCATTGTACGAATTTCTTGAGGTTATCTGCTCCAAAGAAAATTGGAATCAACTTAAAAGGCAATAATTGGTCCTACAAATGCTCAACTAGAAAACTTACCTTATTGATGAACAACAAGCAACATGGTAGCATCCATCATAAACCATCAAGATCACATGGAGAGGGCTAAGGATGTTTTTAAGGAGAGGGTGACTTGGACTACTACAAAGGATCAAAGGATGATGACTTAGTGGACATGGGTAGCCTCTATGGGCAAGCAAATTGCTTGACCTCCATGGCCACTCCATGCTTTATCAAAGCAGTATTATAATGACAAGCTCCAAATATGCTTCGCACATAAGCCTCTGAGTCAAGCTCTTCAAGGCGTAGGTGGTGTACTCAATGTCACTATGGTATTAACACACTAGTAGGGTTTTTGGCTAAGATGGAATCAATGTTCAACGAAAGCTTGTTCATTCAATACTAGGACTACGTTGGTTGAATAGAATACAGACAAAAATCCTGGCAAGCATATTCTTCTAAAACAGCCGTGTCGGCATTCAAAGGAGCAACGACAAGAGAGAACACTTGTAAGAAAGCAAACGAGCTGACAATCGAGTGTGATAAAACACATGTGACATCGAAATCATTGTTTTCAATGAGTAACAGGAATGGTAAGATGCTACTCTATGGTTGTCTGTGTCAACATTATAACGTACTGACGCTCGTAAGCACTTTAAGGTACGAATTTTTAATATTTGACAAAATAAATCTACATAGTTGAAATTGAGATGTGAATGAAAATTCGAATAAAGCAAATTTAGCAACAAATTTTTTTCGTTGTCGCATAATTTTCAGAGCTCTCGTTGAATTTTAATTAATTTTTGAAGTCATCAGAAAAATATAAATAATAAACAAATAAAAAATATAAATAATAAATATAAGAGCGGGATATTTATTCTAAATGCCTTGAGCATTTTCCCGCTTACCTGACGTGCTCAAGCACTTCATTAAATAGGCAAGTTTGAGAGGCAATCGGTGATATCAAATCACTAGATGGCTGTCGTGGAAGGTCAAACCAGCAATCAAGCGAGAAGACGCAAAGGAAAGAAACTAAGGCTGTAATAATCAAATGGAAACCCAAATGAGTGAACCACGGGGCTTTCGTTGCCAAAGAGTAGAGGAAAATCAACATGGTTATGATTCGAAACATAAAAAGGGAAAACACCAAAAATGGTAAGTTTTTGCAATATCTTCTCCTTCGGTCTTTCGATTTTTTGCTGGCATGCATCACTTTCAATTTATTTGCTTTCCTCCTTCTGCTGACATACACGAGATTTTTTTAATCTTATTATGAACTAGTGAAGGAAAGAAAAAAAAGGAAAAAAATATAATTGTTGTATAAAAAAATATAATACAATAAAAAAGAGAGACAAACAACAAAGAAACGGATGTTATGATAGTCATGCATGGACTAAGGAAGAAAAAGATAATCTCTTTTCCTCTTGTAGACTACGAATTGTTTCGGTGAGTTATTGCACCTAGCTAAGGCAAAGAACCAACCCCTGCCTACTCGTTTGTAATGATAATCACTTGTTGCACAACTTCAATTCAACATATCGTTGCTCTTAAAATCTTTGTCAAAACAAGAGGGACATGAGGAAGAACATGTGTATAAGGAAAAACTACATAAAGAGCACCAAAAACTTAGCAAAAAAAATGAATGTGTCAGTGCATGACAAAACATAAATGCAAGGAGAAGAAAATTTTCTATCCATCATAGAAACAATTGTGACTTAGGAAAATCCCTAGTTGACAATGAGCTTCCAAAGTTTCACTATATCTTCTTAGAGTAAACATGCAGAGCTAGAAGCTTGCAACACTTCCACATTTGTGTCTCAACCAAAAACATAACCACTACAAATCAAGAATATATCTTTTCATAAAGAAATCTAGTAGTATTACTCAAGTAATTACGCAATCATTGTGGAACCAATCAAGTTAGTATGAAGCATAATTGTTTGATATGTGAATGCCACATGACACTCTGAGAGGAGCCCTATCAATAGCAAGGATAGACAAATCACGAACTCTAATGTTTAATAATTATGGCTTCTCAATAATTAACACTCTTGGAACAAAGACATATAGTCACATGAAGTGTTGGGTTCTTTAAACATACATTCTTATCCCCTCATCAAAGTGAATTATACTCCGGGCACAAAATAAGACACATCTTCTAGTCTCACTAACATGACTTTGTGCATATGAGTGACTCAATGAGACAAGACGACTATCCATAACCTAGCTTCGCATATGATTCCTAAAACACACAAATGCCATTCTATGATAAATACTTGCTTAACTAAACAACATGCAAATAGTTTAGATGACATGTGTCACTTTTTGGGTTAATGACAGTTAAAGAAAAAGATAGATGATTAGTCATTCTAGTATTCATTTCTAGAAAAAAAGAAGTTGCAAAAAATTGGGATAAAATATTTCCAAATTTTCAATGCTTTCTAATGTGTCCAATCTTTGGTTGAAAATTTTTCGTACTCCTAAAGAAACACTATTTCCTTATAAAACTTGATATAAAACAAACCCTTCAAACTCTTCTAGAGCTAACGTCAAACTCCACCTACAAAACATAATTTTTATTCAATATGTTAGAGCTCCTTTACCCAAAGAACAACAAAGCACCAATCCAATGACTACAACATCTCTAGCTCATATTCCATAAGGCAACAATGGCATGGCAAGAGAAATCAGCTCTCTTATCACAAATTGCTGGCCACAATCATAGACACCATGTTGTAATTCTTGGCAAGGTAGAAGGTTTCGGTTTGTCTAGTGTCTATGGGACACTAGAAGGAGAGCAGAATCAAAGGCATAAATGAACAGGCTCCAAAGATTAAAGCAACACACAAAAAGCAAGCATGGGAATGAGTTATGGTTCCTTGGTTTGTGAATAATTACTTTATTTCAACCCTCAATTAAGAGGCTATGGAGTGATACAACGATAACGTTTTATAATTCAAGTGGAATGCAAGTCTCATGATCAACTAGGATATTATGCAAATAAATAAAAGACTTTTGGATGGTATAAAAGCTAATAATCTACATCAATATCCCCAAACGACGAATGCCAGAGCAATTTGAAGCATCTAAAATGCTTAGACAAAAAGCAGTAATAAAAAATTACAGCATAGTAACAGCAAAAAGAATATTAATAGCTTTCATTAAGTTTGTCTCTAAGGTAACACCAAAAGGTAATTTATGTGAAGAAAATGACAAATCACTAGGCATCAAAACACACTCCAAGGGTTTTACTCACCTGAAGGGTCCAAACACCCTTTGGTCCCCGAAAATCAGGTATTCCACAAGAAGTTGATATTCCAGCACCAGTAAATGCCACCAAATGCTTACTCTAGAGAAACAAATTGGAAGCTTCTTGAGCCTTAAATTTGGTAATAACACTATTAGCTAAGCCTTCATCATGGACATAACTAACCTTCTGAATAGTCAAGGCAAGTTGTTCAATCTGCAGTCCCCAGATAAGAAAAATGCATATTAGAATGCATTAATACAATAGTCTAAAAAAGAAAGAAAGAAAATGAGCATATAAAACATTGAATGAAAGCTAAAAATTCAACAAAAAAAATGATTCCGATGCCCAGATTTTTATCAACTTAAACATGAGAATAATCAAAAGCTAAAAAAATAAATCAGTAAGATTTCAGCTAAAACAAGATCATAAAATCTCACATGAACTCTGAAAATCTTTCAAAACGATGGGCATTCATTGCCAATTGCAAATTGCGGGTTGACAATGTTTACTTCTAAAATAAGCAAAAGTATGCATATGAACTACAGAACCAATATGAAAGGAATAGAAAGAAGAAAAAGGTCAAGGGACGACAGAGGAAGGAAGAGAGATAAAAGCAATAAAACATGTCCGCAGCTTTACTAATTCCTCCAAATCCAATAAAAAGGAAAAGTAGAGACCCTAGATTCAAATTTGATTTTTCTCCAGGCATTAATTGACTAATCATGTTATTCTCAAACTGGAAAAAAAAACGATTTCTTTCAAAATTACAAAATTTTGATTGAAATGTCACCTTGTTTACCAGTATAATACCTGAAACAAACAGACAAACAATGCCTAAAAAATTGCTTCTTTTCAACTAAATCATTAAGTTTAAAAATTGGTGAATTAAAATAACTCTAGATACAACATCCTATTCACTTTTATTTAATAATTCTACAAAAATCACATTAAAAATAAGAAAAGAATCCATTTGCATTACCTTCTACCTTGCCACAAATCATATATTGGCAAGGTGAAAAGTAGAAAACACTGTTGGTAAGCAACATGGGAAGTAGGAGTGTAGATGGCTAAATGATATCCACCAAGCTCAAAGCATGGGTGATAATGTAAAAAGAAATAAGGATAATGTTCGATTGAAAAGGATTCAAGAATAGCCAAAATTGAAATGATCAACAGCCAAAAGGTTTATGGGAAATAGGTCATACAAACAGAGAGCTTTGGATGATGTATAAAGACAACAAATGATGAGCAAAGAGTTATGAGTGACTAGTAAAACAAAAGACACGACATGTAATGAACAAAAGATAAGACAAGTTAATGTAGTAGACTCTGAATCATTGGCAGAACACAGAGTATACAAATATGATAAAATTTAACATACAACAAGCCTCAAAACAATTGGAAACATGTACATAAATATATAAGTTATATTAAAATTCAAAAGGCAAGCTATTACAAATCTTTTATTGTAATTTGATACAAGGATCTGATTTTATAAGTTTAAGCATGTATACTCTTAAAGTGTGAGTTAAAGCCAAGTACTTTACAATGCAATATGGATGTTCTGCAAAAATGTAATCACAAGCAAGGAATGCAATTAGATGATAAGCAATTTTTGTCCACAAAACTTCATGGTAACAAAGCATCTCTAAATTACTCAATTCTCTTTCATCCTAATGGTTTCAACCACCTAGGAAATCTCTTTATTTTTCTCTGCTTCCTCTTCTTAAGTCACATCACTAGCAAACACCAATAAATGATAAAATTTCGAACATCTAGACATAAAGTGACTCCATTGCAGCTTCCATGCTTTACCCCATATAGAAGAACCATAATCACAAAGCACATGCCACGTCTGTCTCAACTGTCACGATACTCTACCGATGGATCATTCAACTCATTGGGTAGTTTCCTTTCCCCTACCAAGACTCCTAAGACCAATTGGGATCTTTGGCCCCCTTTTTAATCTCCTCTCACTGATTCCCTCCTCCCTAGGATTAGGTTAAGCTTAATTGTGATGCGATTGTTCTTGACCATGGCACCGTCGACATTAGCTTTGTTGTCATAGATCATCAAGGAAGGCCAGCACATGTTTCTCTACAGCTACAGGGACCATGAATGAGCGTGCAATTCTGTTGGCTATTTCACAAATAGCTTATCACTTTTTTGCTCGATGGAGATATAGATTGAATCAGATTATTGTCAGGCTATCTCTAGTCTCTAACGTCTAGCATCTCTACATCCCAATGGGGGTGATCCTTTTCGTCATGCCTACTAGGATATTTGCTGTTTCACAGATATTAAGATCACACATGTACTGCATGAGTCTAACTCTGTGGCTAACTAGATTGCCAAAACAACTATCTCTTCTAAATTTAGATAGAATCGGGCCCCCACTAGAGATTATGCTTATCCTTGTACATAACTACTCATATGAACCACCTTAATTAACTTTAATAAAGTCTACAGCCACCCCTTTCAGCAGCACTGGATATAGAATGAATGAATTATCTCTAATGACCACATTTGATTATAAGAATTATGTGGTAGCAGGAAAGAGAATTATCTCACTGGTTTATTAAGGAAATTAATGAAGTAAAACATGCCATCAGTTGAGTTGTGCTCTTGGAGCAGAAATCTTGTGCCTAAACACTATCAATTTTGGACCCAGACAAAGTTGAAATGACAGGCAGAGTTTTCACCAAGACAAAGTGGATGTTTCATCCAACCCATCGCCAGCTTTTCCTTATTTAAAGAATTGTATGGTTAACCTTGTGACAACTCTTTCAGACTTTTCTTAAAATTAACTGATCCTTCTCCCCAGTTTGCCGTTCATCACGTTAACTTACATTTTCTACGTCTACAGTATGCTTGTCCTAGATAATATATAAGATTGTTGTGCTCAACCCTAATATAAGGTTTTCTGGTGGACTTCAAAGGGCCTTTTCCAACCAAAGCATTTTGCTATAATGTAGGTCGTTCTAAATCGTCAAAAGAAAAGCAAAACGCAGTACATGCAATACGAAACACACCAACATAGAAATTTCTCTACAAAGGCCCGGCGATGAACAAAACCACGCCGAACGCGTACTGGTGGTGGTGGTGGTGGTTGTGTGTGTGTGTGTGTGATGGGAGCATGCGGGAGATTGGGACAGAAGATTAACTTTTCTGTGCAGAACATCGGTTGGGTCGAAAACCTCAGACATCCCAACGGCGCCCACATCTTCTCTGTAAGACAATTTCTGAGCATAACCAAGAGACATTCCTCCTTGCTGATTAGGTTCTTCACTTGCAAAAGCCCTCAGACCTCTTAACACTTCCCTGTTTTATTTGAACAGGGAGAGGGTTTCGAGGCTTCCGGCAGAACCCTGCGTCCCTTCCTCTTGAAAGCCTTGATCCTTCCAACAACTGGAGATCGCAAGTGAACGATTTTTTTTTTTTTTTTCCCTAATAATGCTCGACGAGGAATCGACACCGAGAAGGGGGAAAAAACTCCTTTTTAAGAGCAGGAAACCAGATGACTTCTTTGTCAAGTGTTATACGACCGGGAACAGCGCTGATCTCCGGACGAACGTTAGGCCCGGAGCAAGCAGACTGTTTGTTTATTAATTTCAAAGTTTTGGAGTTGAGAAGTAAGAATTTTCGCATGTATATTATTTAAATTATATTTATCTATGAAAATCAAACTTAATTTTTAATATTAGATATATATCATTTAAAAGCTAAAATATAATTAAATAATCAGTTAAGTACAAACCCCAATAGTTATTAAATAACCTATATTATAACTAAATACACTTATTGACTCTCCCATTCATAATTCTTGTGATTATTTCCTCTCATTTGTGTATGGTCGATTATAATCAATCAAATGGGGATTTTGAATTAGAATTTTTCTTGTGGTGATTAAAGAATTGGAGAATTTTGCTATCAAACTAATCATCACATGTAGTTTTTTCTCCTTTTCCATAATGCACAGTTACCCAAGTGATCTAAGGAGGTTTTAAAAACCTTGGGGAATTGAACGTTCGTCGCTAAACTTCTTTCTAATTGTAATCCACGTAGAACATCACACTTGTCTCGTGTGCAAAATGTGTAATTGTCTTCCTTACAATATTTAGTTAATGCAATTAAAGGTCAAGGAATTAATTATTTGCTTGTAGAAATAAAGAAAGTGTGCTGACTTCTTTTCGCAATAGACATATGGATATTATGGCTAAAAAAGTGAAGGAATATCCCTTAAGATGACGCTCTATTGATAAGGGCTTCATGATCCAATAACACTTAAGAAAGATGAGGATGTTAGGTGATGTTCCAAAAGAGAAATCATTAGACAATAAGTGATTTATGTATAAAACTTTTAAGTGTGTAAGAATAAATTATTACATATTATATACTAAATGAGATATTCTAGTTTTTATACAATATGTTGTGGTTTTAAGATATTAAAATACTTTTTAGGGGACATACTTGAGTTGAATTTCATGAGACCTTTATAATTAAACACGCTTAGTTTGAAATAATATTATGATGAATGATCAAGTAAGAAAAGCTCATGTATTAAGAACAAAACCTACTTGGGTCAATATGTGAATATCCAATTTAATATAGTGAGACAATGATGTCATAATTTAGTATCAAAATTGAATCCAATGTAGTTCAATGATGGAGTAAAGAGAAACTATTGGGCTTCTAACACTCAAAAGTACCTTGAATTCATAAGCAATTTGTAGGGATTAACCCTTACATTATATTAGTAACAAAGTTAATTGCAATATCATATTGTATCATCATTAGCCTTTCTAGAGAGATATTATCAAGACCATTCAATTTTATACTTTTTGCTCTCAAGAGTTCCTTCTTGGCCTTCTCAATGGGCCTATATCCTTAATTACGTCTTATAAGACCCAAAAAGAGGGCAAGTGTAGATGCTAAATGTCTTAAGAGTGAAACCACTTAAATAAGAAGCAACTAATGTGTAAGAGTTTTAAGGGTGAAAAGATGAATCATCCCACATTGGCTACTAAAGAGAATATTTTAGTCTTTTATATGAGATATCATGATCTTAAAATATTGAAACACATTTGGAAGAAAGACTCGTATTTGGATCTCATGAGAACTCTATAGTAAGTATGCTTGATTTAAAATCATATTAGTATGAGTAACAAAACATGAAGGGCCCTTATGTGTAGAAAAAACCCATTTATCTTAGGATGGGACTACCTAAGGAATAAATATCTTGATATAAGAAGCCTATGACATTATAATTTAGTATCAAAGCCAACCTATATATTATTTTGATATAGTTCATGGATGAAACAAGTAGAAGTTAGTGGACTTATAATAACTAAAGAAATACTCAATCCATATGCAATCTACAAGCAGTAACAAGGTTTGCTCCAATACATATTCTAACATCCTCAAACTTCTTGGAGAGGAATTGTCCCAAGTATTTGGGTTTTTTTCTTGTTCCTCTAAAAAGGTGCCTCTTACTAAACCTTCTTATTAAAGCTTGTCCCTTGGTCACTAATCTATACTACTTTAAGCCAAGGATATTTAATTATGAAATTCTTATGATATCTATTACCTTCAAGTCTTATAGCATGAAGTTATTGGATCTTATGAAAAATTTATGGTTAAGCATTATTAACTAAAAGATGACCAAAGAGAGAAGCCCTTTAAGATGTTCTAATAGGAGGTACCTTTTCAAATAAAAAAGGATAAAACTTGAATGATTGGGACAATACATCTCTAAGAAGGTCAAAGATGATACATTATACAAGACTTTGAGTTTTGACTTCTTTGCTCCCAAGAAGTACTTCCCACTAGACATTCTAAAGTGCCTTCCTCCTTAATTACCCATCTTAAAACTACTTTTAGCCAAACATGCTTAACTATGAAGATCCATTACTATTAAGTATTAGACCATAAAGGTATTAGATCTCATGAGAATTCTTTAATTAAACATATTTAGCTAGGAGATGATGTAGAAGACTTTTGAAAAGTTCTAATGAAAAGTATCCCTTGAAAGCAAAAAGTACAAAACCTAAATGATATAGACAATACATCTCAAGAAAAAATAGAGATGTTATGCATTATAAGTTTGTGGTGCACATAAATTATGATATGATACATTATAAAATATATGATATATATTTTTTTATGACATTTTCTCATAACTTGTATATAGGATTTTTATCACTAGCACCCTATATAGTGTTTGACAAGCACATATTTGAAATCATATTAAGATAATATGACATCAAATATTCTAATATGATCTCATATTTTTTTTAGTTTTTTATGTAGATTGTGACAAGCATAGGTTTGAACCATGACATTGATTTGTCATTAGCATTTTGTGTATAGCTTAGTAAGCACAACTCAAAACTGTGCCATGATATAAATTTTTTCCAACTTTTTGTTTATGGATCAACAATTATGGACTTTTGGTCTATAAAAAGATACATTAATAGTTATAATTGATATATATATATATATATGATTATAAAAAAAAATCTCATTTATATAAGATGAGATATACATTAGAGCTAAGATAATAATCATATAAAAAAAGTTTTTTTGTATTAGATGGGATATACACTAGAGTTAAAATAATAATCATATAAGAAAAATAAAACCCTTTATAAGAGAGATGATTCAAATTAAATTAGTAATAAATATTAAAAGGAGTTTATTATGTTTAAAAAATATGAAAATAAAATGGTAAATATATATATATATATATATATATATGCATTCAAATTGAATAAAAAATTTGTATATGTATTTGTTGACATAATAATATTTTATCTCTTTATTGATGTCATTATATGATGTTGCTCATTTGTTATTATTTATATAGTAATTTTATCTCATTATTGAGATATTATAATATTTATCTAGCAATTTACTAAATCACCTCTTTGAAAACTTATTTTTAACTTATATCATAAGTTATGCAACTAACCTAATTTGAGTTGGGGAGTCGAGTGAGGCTAAAAGTTATGTTACTTATCCTATTTTTTATGATTATCATATGATTATATATTATAATTATGTTTATATTGCATCTTATGGGTGATTTTTTATGATAATAATATGCAGTTAATGATTTAGGTTATTTATATTAAAAAATCATCATCTATTTTTACTTTCCATAAATAAATTATAATTTGGTTATGCAATTACATATTATAATATTGATTTATGGCTTGTTTTTTTATATATTATAGTACTCAAATTTTCTTTATTGGAGAGTGATGTATGTTACAGTTTGGGAATATACATAATAAGAGATGATTATTATTAATAGTATTATGAATATTGTGAATGTGTTATATATATAAAGGAAAATGGAAATTTTCATAAGTAATTTTATGTGTTTAGATTTTGAAAGATAATTCTTTTGATCTTTTTTGTTTTCCATTATAATTGCATGGTATATATTGTTATTTGCAAACTATATATTAATCTCTCAATCATTTCTAGCATAGATAGTGTCCTTCTTTGATGATTTTATTATCTTTGGGATTATAATTTATTAATCTCTAGAATAGGTTATAGGCAAGGTCGAACACTATCTTTGCTATATTCATCTATTATATTTTCCAATAAATTTGTAGTTATAGAAAATTGTAAGATATTTCATATGTTCTTAATTAATATAGTATTTCATGTGATATGATTTATTTCAAATGTTGTTTTTTTACTTAGGCTTCATTTAATCTTAAAATCATGTTATTTCAACGAGACATAAGAAATGTGTATTTTCGTCTTGTCAATCTTGGTAAATCATCATTGTATTATCTTTTGGAAATTTATGGCTATTTCATTAACATGTGTTCAAGAATGTTACACTTTTCAACTAAAAATTGAGTTAAGAGAATTTACATAACATTTATGTTCTCCTAATTTTTGTAATACTTAATGTAAATGTCATATTTGCTCATCTCCATTAGAATGTCATCAAAAAACATAATTATAAATTGATTTTGAAATTTCCTAAATATTTAGTTGATAAGGTCATAATAGATGCAAAGGCATTAATTGACCTAACTAATATCACATGAAAATTATAATGATCATATCTTGTTCTAAATAGTCTTTAAAGTATATTTCTTGTTAATATTTAAATTATAATAATCTCAATCTTAATTTAATATTTAATAATATTGATGTCTACTATTATTGATCAAAGAACAGTTGGTACCCATTTATTATGCTATCGTTTTATCTTCAAAAGAAATATAGAAGCTTCTTACTTGAAAAAATATTAGCTCTAATAAAACCTTTCTCTAGTAATTCTTATAATTTTCTTCTTTCTCTTGAAGGCTATTGATGTCATTATATATAATATTTTAAGTATTTGTTAAATACTTTGAATGATTTCAATAGTAATTTTGATCTTCTGACCTAAAGATACTCTAAGAAAGCTTTCAAAAATCTAATGAAACAACCCATAATACTAGTGACTCATCACTTCCTTCTATAACTGAAGCAAAAGTCATTTTATTTCCTAATCAACTTCTTTATTTTCATTAAAAAGAAAGGGAAAGTTCTTATCTTCCCCAAAGTATGTTATTGCGAGCTCATTTGGGATTTATATGGTTATTGTTCATTTGTAACAATCAACCATTATTAGGTGAGTCATCAACCAATCAATTTCCAAAATGATTTTTAACTTTAAGAAATATATTATGATCAATTGAGCTACAAATTATCTCTCTTTTATTTCTATATTATCTTATAGTTAAGTATTCACTCTAATATAATCACACTAAAAAGGATGGGAAAGAACTAAGTATGGGAGTTAGACATGAGGTCTATGAACAAAGTTTGAATACTTGCCCTCAATCATTTTTTGCAAGCATATACTGAGTTTGGGAGTTAGACATGCCATGTTTGCAAGCATACCTTTGCTTATAAAATAGAGTATCAAGCAAATGATTAGTATCAAGAAGCTTGAATTTGAAATCAATTTGATATGTTTGTGCAGAGTTTTGTTTCAAAGTATCAATAACAACCTTGTTTCAAAGCTGAGTTTGGGAGTTAGACATGCCATGTTTGCAAGCATACCCTTGCTTATAAAATAGAGTATCAAGCAAATGATTAGTATCAAGAAGCTTGAATTTGAAATCAATTTGATATGTTTGTGCAGAGTTTTGTTTCAAAGTATCAATAACAACCTTGTTTCAAAGCTATAGTAGTAGAATAAAGTGAAGATAGCAAAGAAACAAAAAAAGAGTGAAAGTGGGAGCCCTTTATGCTAAAAATTAAGAATGCCTTGCATCACACTACATCATCTATAACCATAATAGCTTATTGCACTTATCATTTTTTACAATAATAATAATGTTGATTTCTTTATTTTCCTCTTGTTGCATACATTATAACTCCCACTCAACCAATACAAACCTGATGTGCCCACCAGGATGCACACTCTGAAGACTCTACCTATGTTATACAATGCAAATCGTGTGCTTAGTGCTACATGCATATGATGCACATGCATTGGTAGGTGGTAGCAACCATAGCACATCTTGCACATGCAATAATAAGCCTTGCATGCATTGCTACAAAGATCATTGCTTTCTCGCTTTACTACGAGTCTTGTGATGTTCTTGTTGTGGAGCTACACGTGCATTGCATGACACATGCGATAGTATTTTGCTACAATGCCTGCCTTGAGTCATCTTCAAACTTTGATTTTTTTTAAACTTATAATAGATCCCTTAATCAAATTTTGAACTCCTAAAAGTTGA
The DNA here is from genome assembly GCA_023846275.1 of Vanilla planifolia. Lineage (NCBI taxonomy): Eukaryota > Viridiplantae > Streptophyta > Magnoliopsida > Asparagales > Orchidaceae > Vanilla > Vanilla planifolia. The sequence continues at coordinate 7,271,046 of CM043873.1, read as the reverse complement.
ATATTTTATGGCAATGTTAATGATAAAAGTATTTATTTCTTTATGTTCAATAAGAGGGATTAAAAAGTATTGTTGATGAACAAATAGATTAGAAAGGATTGTTGTCTAAAAGAACAAAAAAATGCTAGAAGAAAAAAGATTCTTAGAGGAGTAAGATAGAGATTCATCAAAGAAATCTTTTGAATAAGAAAAAAATTTATGTTGATGGAGTGTCCCCAAAGTTTCAATATTATTTTATTACAACAGTATATGTGTGGCATATCTCGCTTACCTTTCAAGTGGAACCATATCATCTCTTTCTTTTACTTTCCTTTTTTACTTTTGAAAATATTTTTTAAAACCAATAACAAATAAATGTAACAAGTCAAACTTTTAAAACCACATAAAGCTAATATATGAAATAACATAATGAACCTATTACTTTTAAAATTTAGGTTCTTACATCATAATGGAATACTAATATATGTATTATACGATATTCTTGCTATAACAAGTTTACATTATTGAAATATAAAAGAGTTGTTATAGTAGTTTTTATAACATGATAGAAATGTAAGTAACTACCAAATAATATTGATCATATAGTCTATCACTCTCACAATTCTCTTGGAGTCACATATTATGCATCATCATGTTAAACCCCCTGAGTTATTAAGACAATATCTTATTTTAATGACAACAATCATTTTAAATGCTTTATTGGTGATACGATATATCTACTTTGTGTGTTATAGGTTAGTTTAAGATAGCTTGATAAGAAATATCACTTGTCATGGTGAGGATAAATAAAGCCTCTAAGGCTACAAGTTAAGTCATTTGAAGGCAAGAAGATGAAACACATCTACCTGAAGATCCATATGTCTAAAAAGCTTTTCAAAGATTTATATGAATTAGAACATATGTAGAGATTGAAAATTTTGATTCATATACTATCTAAAGAGCTTATATTTCAAAGATTTATTTAAGAAAACTACGCATTAAATGCTAAATCCCTAAGAGTATGCACGTTAAATTTTGGCTTACATTTGAATGATTTTGTACATAAAAATTGAATAGTTTTTACAAAAATATTCACTAGAAAAAATGAAAATTTAGTTAAAAAAGATAAGAAAAAATTTGTCAAAATTAAATCAAAAATATGATATATTATGCTTAACGTATAATACATATAATATGTTAATAATTGTGCACAAAAAGGAAAAGATTGTCTGCTCTATTTAACTATTGCCCAAACTTGCATATTGTGTGTTACACTTAACGAACAATACATTTAAGTAAAAATTGGCAACAACTGTAGCAATACATTGACCATTAAGATAAAATAGAGAATCCAAGACTAACATATGATATGTAATCTTCTTATATATAATATAATTAATTCATTTTGTAGACTATAAATAATAATGGGCCTAAATAGAAAATTCTAAAGATTTTCATATTTGTGTTAGTTGGTAACATATAATATGTTTAACTTAAAAATACACGATATATAAAAGTGAATATAAGTTAATATATTTAAATTGTTAAAAATTGTACAATGCATTATCCTTATACATATAACACATTAATATAAAATATTAAAGACCTAATTAGAATATTGCATTTGCGTAATCCAAAGACTTTCGTATGGTACATTATTTTTAACATATATTATGTTTATCTAGAAATGATTATACATAATATGATTTGAGAAAACTTGAGAAAATAATATGATTTGTTATTTATTATAATATAACACACACAGTTTACAACATAAATGTTGGAGATATGAGAGAAATTCTTTAGCTTTCTAAATAGTACAAAAATAAAAAAATATGACTGATGATGGGTTAGGAATAAATTGGAATATCTTTAATGTCATTTTAGTGGGTTGTAAGCTTTTCTTGCAAAATGTACCAAGAAAGACCTAAATTGAAAGAGATTTCATCTCTACATCAATTGAGAAGACATCTAGTGCATGTACGAGTAAATATTGAAGGCCTTTCCTTCAAATTCTTACATGCACTCCATCTCATAAGCTCTTAATCAAAGTGGCAAGATTGAATTTTAATCTTTTAGCTATTGTGCTTGTATTTGAATGTTTTGGTACACAATCAAATGATCTTGTGCTTTGTATACATTTCTTTGTATTTTTTTAGTACAATGTGGAGAGGTTGGTCGAGCTCTCGATTAAATAATGAGAATGGGCTTAGATGTGGGTAATTTAAGAAAAAACCACAAATTTATATTAGGTTTCTCCACTTGATAATGATGAAGGACTATTTTGATTAATGGTACTCTAGCACATAGCTTTGAGGTGAACATAGGCTAATGGATAGAATAGAATCACTTAAAATTTTTGTATCTTTTACTTTTTTATCTTGGTACACTTACTCTTACTAACTTGATTGTAACATTGGAAAACCTAATCAACTTAGAAGAATTGCTAAAGAGGTTGTTTAAACATTTACAATTAATAAAAACTTTACTTAAACATTGTTTTAGAAAAATATTTTGCTAAAAACATTCAACACTAATTCACTCTTCCCTCGCCCCTCCTTTTTGGTGTATTTTGCTTTCCAATATGTGACATTAAAGTATGGTTCTCATTAAAAAGGCCTCACATTCTTGAGTCAATCTTTAATATAAAAATTTTAAATTCTTAAACAAATAGATATTAGCATACATCTTAAAGTAAATAGTTTTAAAAAGAAACCCATTTTGGTAATATTGACAAATATATTATTACAATATGTTATTTTTACATATTTCAAAAGTATGTGATTTGATAGTAGATTTTATATACTATTTATGTTTAACTCATGGATTTTGCTTTTAATAGTAATTTTTATGTTATTTTAAGGAAAATTTTAGTTTTGAAAAATGTGTTATCACCATATATCTTAATAGAAATATTTTCTAATATGGTCATGTGTTGTTTTTTTAAGTAAATTTACAATCCAATTTTTATTGTCTAATTTAATAACACTTTTTTTTTATTTACGTTTCGTTTTATTGGTTCTTTTATTAAAAAAATTAGCTTAATGATGAGACAAAGAAATGCCAAAAAAATAATAAAAATATGACAATAACTATCGCATGCACGTCTCACCATCGTGCATCATGCTTCATCGCACTCGAACCTTAACTGCACAAGAAAAATGCAAGGGAGAAGGAATTTAGATAGATCGTATTGTATTTAGTTAAGAACATCTGTAAGAAGACCCCTTGAGCTTAATCAAGGGGCATTCACTTTTTGCTTAGGCATAACTCTTCTTCTTCTTCTTCAAAGGAATCGTGCGGAAACCCTAACCCCATAGGCCTTCAAAAGAAAGCCAACTAAGAACTTCTCATTACCCAAGTTTTGGATTACCCTGCAATGTTGAAGCCTTCCATTCTACCTTGAGTCCTCCTTTCTCCCAACCCAAAAGCTTTAGCTGCTTGCTGAGTTCTATTTCTGTCCAATTGCCCAAAGCTTTAATCCTCGCATGTAAGCCTCTTTCCTATACTAAACTGCACGAAGCTTATCTGAACCTTCTTGAAGATTCATTTGCCTGAGCCAAGCTCGAACTCTTAATTAACTCCTTGAAGCCCTAGTCTACCACGCTTCCCTTGAGCTGCCTTGGGACCCAAAATCCTTTCTTGATGGCTTCTTTTTACCTGGAAATTAGCACCAATTCCTTGCCCGAACCTTTATTTTAAGCTTTCTCCTCCTAGCCCAAGTTGCCTGTAAGGGTCTCCTCTCTATCAAGTTTGCCCGAAGGCTCTCCTCTTTGCCTGAACTCTAATTTCTTCTTTGCCAAGCTGCCTTAAAGCATTGCTCCTGTCCAAAAAGCTCTTTATAAGTTGTTAGAAAGCTTTTTAAGCAACCAAAACACCCTTGTTTCACTAATAAGCTATTGAGAACACTCACAAGTTGCTCAAAGGTGCCTTTACTCAAGATCACTTTTTACTTCTTCGATAAAAATAAGTTTTTTCTTAAATCTTTGAATCCTTTTTTGCATCAACACTTATCAACAGCAATAATAATTATCATAAAATTATTATTATTATTATTATTATTATTATATATCATTTTATCACATCTAAAAAATTATTAAAATTTATTTTTAATTTGTAATATTTTAAAAGTTCTTGATCTCACGATTAGCAATTCAATCAAAACATAAGTCAAAATGTTTTTTTGTAACTAGGTTTTATACTTTAACAAGATTGACATATGCACTTTTTATTATCCAAATCTTAATATTTCAAATTTATAATAAGATCTAAATAGATTATTTTATTTAAATAATGTTTTTTTTGGTGTATAACTCAAAAAAGCTTTGTGCAAATCTAATAGAATTAAGATGTTATTAAAAAAAATTAAACAATGAGTCATTATAAAAGTTAAGAAAAAAATAAGCTTCAATTTTATGTGCAATTGAGCCTACAGAAACATTTGTATACTCACAAAAATTACAAATCTTGTCTTATAAAATACACTAGAATAATAATTTTAGACAATTCTTATGAAAACATGATAGTGTCAAAGCTCTCTTTCATGATAATAAAACACCATAACTGACATGCTTAGGCCATCTCAACCATGTATGTCATAGCTAAGTATATGGAGTGCCAATAATAGCCTTTATAAAGAAGCTCAAGAAAAAATATTTGAAAGACTTAAGTGTGCTTTTAAGAATAGCTTTTTGTGATACTAATTCATTGAACAACCTTGACATATTGAAGCAATGTACAATATTGTTCCTTCTTGGAAAAACATTCCTAGAAAAATGATAACTAGCATGTTAGCATGCCACATAAACTTAATACATATAGTCATTAACCATTGTTGAAGTTACGGATGATATGTAATATCCTAATTTGTGAAAAAAATACATTTATTATTAATAAGGATTAATTAGATTTTTAAAAATGTTCTAAAATAATTTTTTATTTTTCACAAAAATTTTATATAATTAAAATAAGATTTATGTTATCCTAAACGAGAAAAATGACTTGAAAAATTTAGTGTATGAATTATTAGATATCTATTATACTAAGTTGGCAAAAATCAAAATTTTTTAAGTAATAAAATGAAAGTTTCAACATTAATAAGAAAATATTTATGATCTAAATAAAATCATGAAAATTGGTAAAAACGTTAAAAATACTGAAAAAGTTATGTAGTGGAGAAAAGTAGGTAACAAAGGAAGTTGGGTGAGGTGAAGAATAAAGTTATGTTTCTTCAGTTGAATATCATTGGATTTAAGCAAGAGTTAGAGGATTTGTCTTAATGTATGGGTTATGAATTCTATGAGAATGAATTAAGGGAGTTTAGAATTTGTTTGGATAAAATTAAGCTAGTTTTAGGCATTATGTTTCTATCTAAAGAGGATTATATCTTATGATTAGACTTAACATATAGTATGGTTAGTAATAAGGTAATTTATAAAAGTACTATACTAATAGGACAATGTATAAAATAATTAGAGCTAAGTTGACAATATCAACATATGGTATTTGAATTGATTATACCATATAATGAGCTCTTCATACAATAGGATTTCCTATGGTTAGAGAGGGCATTAGGATTCAAATTGCCTGATGAGATATTGTATAATAAGATTGAACTAACCTTATCATATGATGTGAGAATTGATAGTGCAAGGTTCTATGATCAAAAAAAAATTAAAGAAATCACTTTTGATTATATGGTTATAAAAAATAATAAATATTATATTAAAAAGGATTATATAATAATTTATATGCATGTATGCCTTTGAAGAGAACCAAGAAGATAAAGGAATTTGATAATGAATCTTCATCATGAATTTTGGTAGATAAATCTATTAACTATAATAAATATTTGATATTAAATTAATATATGACATATTCTTGAATTAGGATATTTTCATATGCTATTTTATACAATGCATTTTGATATATGACATGGTTGTTTTGATTAAAGTTTTTTAAATCACACTTGTACATGATTTTATATTTAATAGATCTTTTATTTACCTAATGTATAAAAACTAGACATATAACATGAAGATTGATTTAAATCGAAATCATGGGATATATATTGTATTTAGATTATGAAATGGTTTTAGAATAAGGTTGAATTTAATGGAATGGAATGAACATTGTAAAATTTCTTGAGCTATTATCCTCATCTGATATAGCTATACATAGTGTCGCTAATATTTTATGTAGAGTGGCTAAGATCTTTATTGGATATTAATGTCGTGACCTCATTGGAGTGTCATTATTATTTTAAGGGTAGCTCAAGTATTGATCTGAGACATCATACTTATATGGATGATTTGGATAATACCATTGGAATTTTGTGTAAAGTGTTTAAGGTATATTTAACCATATATATTTAAAAGTTAGCTAATTAATTTATAAGGGCAAAAGTCATTTTGATATAGTTATTATTGGATCCAATGGATAATTATCAAAAAGGAAAAACTAGGCTCTAAAAAAATAAAACATTAACATTTGTATAATTTATGAAAAATAACATATGTTATTATCTTATGGATTTAATTATTAAACTCTATAGAGTTTCATTAGTATTTACATCACAGGTTATGCATTCTTCACACATTGAGATGTGGATCATGAGTATAACAATCCTAAATTTTATAAAATTTTGGTGTATGATGAGTTATGAAATTTAACTAATGTAATTATAATAGAATGTATTTTGATGTAGTAAAGTCAAACTTTAAGAATATAATATTTATATATAAAAATACTAAAATAATAGAGAAACTTATAAGACATGTTATAGCTTTAAAGTTAATCAAAAATATTATTTGAGTTTATTAATAGAAAGAGCTCTTAAAGTTGAGTTTAATAACTTAAAGTTCGTAATATTTGGATAAGTAATTAATCATAAATTTTAAAATTGCCATTTTTTGGATTATGTATTTAAAATTTTAAAATTTCAACTAAGGTCAAATTTGTTTTAGTAGATGATATATCTCTAAATATTGGAATGCGAGTCTTCTAAATGATAGATTTACAATAATAAAATTTTGGCTTAGTTCAAATCCATTTTGGCCAAATGTAGATATTCAAATATAGTAATGTGAGAGTTACACAATGGAATATTTGTGATTTTCATGATTTTGGTACTATTATAATCTAACAAGTAAATGATATATTTATACTTATAGAAATATCATGGTGTCTTTACAAATGTTATGCCAGATATATATATTTATATTATTCGAGAGAAGATGGTGGAAAAATTTATATAAAAGAATATTTTTTTAATAGTGATGCATTTTTATTTTTTACAGACCAAGAGATTATTTTATAAATTTTGAAAGATATGAATGTAATTATAATCTTTTGAACTATGCTAAAAGTATATTTATAATTTTTAAATTTTGACCAAAGTCGAACCAATTTTGGTAATGGATAAATTTGCAAATATATAAATGTTAGTTATATCAGGATAGAATTATAATATATAAATATCAATATAAGAAAAATTGAAAAGGTGGAGGATATTTATAAATTATGGAATATCATTGGGGTTTTATGAAATTATTGAGCCAAAAAAGGTGGGAATAGAATTTTGGGTTTGCAACGATAGTAATAGTTTTTATTTAAAATAATAATAAAAAACTAAAAAAAATAATTAAAATTTTGGTGGTAGTTTATCCTAAAACCACCATTACAATATTATAATAATGTGACATTTTACATGAGTTTTGTTTGCTCGGGATATCGATTTGTAATAAAATGTTGTGAGCTATTGAGAACCATAATCAAGCAAATTTTTTAACTTAAGGATTTTTTCAATTGTCCATAAGGTAAGCAACTTTTTTCACTTTATTTTTTTATTTACTGTGCATGGTATTCGATGAGTAGCTATGAAGGATAGAGATGAAGAGAAATTTAGATAGCGCTAGATTTAATTTGTGATGTAAAGAGAGATCTTTGTAATAGGAAAGAAAGATAGAAATGATGTGAGGTGGCGATAGAGAGAGGTATTGGGATCACCAAAGGAAGAGAAGAGAGTGCCAAATTCATCATGGGAAAATTTTCATGAAAAACGATGCCATATAGCTTACGATACGAAGGATTGGAGTTATGTGACAATGACATAGCTGTGAAGATATCGTACTAATAAGAATGGCATTGTTATTACAGCATAAAGGAGTTATTCATATAGTATTATATGTACATATTATACTATATGTGTAAAGACTAATTAATAGATTGTATGATATGATAATGGGATCATACCAATATGATGTGTGATAGAAATGATTTATATGATTGAACGTATTATATTATATTGGCATCATACTGGTATTTTATTGTATAATTTGTAGTGTTGTACAATATGATTAGTAAATTATATAAGTATGATCCAAAGTAAAGATCTTAGATATGGTAAAAAATTTATAGGAATAAATGATTTAAAAATTATGCTACTTATAGGATATATATTAATCATTTCATTTATATTTTATTATAAAAAATTTTGAGAAAGAAAAAATCAAATAAGAGAATTACTTCGCAGAATTACGTAAATAGATTTGACAACTTACGATGTGGTATAATAGTATTATTTTACTTAGTTTTCTTTTGAATTATATTTTATTCTAATGAAAATTACTTATGTTTTATGGTTAGCATGATTTTTATGGTTTTCTACACTACTTATTATTTTGTTTTACTGATTACATGGTTTACTTGTTTTTATGATTTTCTTTATTACATGATATTATAAAGAATATTTAAATAAGAAGGAATGAAACATTAAAAATTCTTAAATTGGAAGAAATCTTAGTGAATTTTAACATATTATATGGATTGACATATCTGCTACATGTATATGTATTCACATAATTATTTTACATATGATAAATGAGAATGAAAATTAGATTGTTGAAGACGTTATTCTCAATACTAGACTTAACATGCTGGATGTAGGGTATTGATCTTTTAATTGAATATTTGCCTAGTGTATATGTTATGACCTTAGTATGTGTGTGTGTATATATATATATATATATATATATATATATATATATATATATATATATATATATATATATATATATATATGCATTACATTAAGTCTAACGTGTTGGATCATAAGGTAGAAGTACCATAGCTATCTGGTCGCACTATGCGAGACACATTAGATCACAAGGTATTAATCTTTGGATCAAATATCTGTCTAGTTTTATATGGATAAATGTAATAGATGTCGACTTGGGGTCACTTATTAATATGATCATTAGATCTAGTGAGGACAATGATTTTAAGGTAATTGAGCTCAATGATTACATAAATATTCGGAGCTAAAATTAATAAAAAAATTGACATTCATATTTTATTTAGTTTACTTGTAGTACACATGACATCTATTTTGTGTTTAGATTTATACATGTGGTTTATGATTATTGTTTACACGATGGATTTTTTTATTTATTATGCTTATCTTTTAATTATTTCATTTCTTTATGTTGAGCTACTTTATTAGATTAATCTATTGAGATCTTAAATCTCATTAGTACATATATCATAAGTTGTACATTAAGTGATGCATCTACTATACCAAGATATATGAATTTTTTATGCCAAAAGAGAGGATCACAATCTTGAAATGTGAGAGTAGAGAGTATTTTTATTGGTGTTAATGATATAAAAATTTTAGTATTATTGTTGTTTTTGTATCAAAGTTTTTGTTTTTAAGCATTACTTTTACTTGGTTTATATTATGATAATGAGTTTAGGTTATGTGGTTTTATTTTAATTAGTATTAGGTAACAGATCACACAATCAGGTATTCACTTAGGGTTTAATGTCCTCACATAACTTTTATTTGTACAAAATATTTGAGCTTCTAATTGATTAAGAAGATGATTAGGTAGAGCCATGACAAGTTGGTATTAGAGATTTGGTTTAAGATCAGGTAAAAAATGTATGGCTATACATGACATATGGTATAAAAAGCATCTAATATTAGCTCATAAATATACATTCGTTGGTATCACACAAGTTCCATGAGTCCACTTGTATTAAATTTTATTAAAAATTGCTTTAAGATGCTTCAAATTGAATATTTCATTTATTTCACCACCAGTCACTGTGCACCACTGTCTATCGTTGTCATCGTGATCATTAGCTTTCGTTGCTGTCACCCAAGCTAATTCGCGGGCCCACATGACTCGATGAACTCAGGAGCAGTATTTTATTAGTGTTCGACTTGCATCGATCTGTTACCAATGTTGAACCACGATGACCCACGCCAACCTATGATGACTTACGCCAACCTACCAGTCCCACCAAAAATTAGATCGACAACTCCATCGTGCCATTTGCCCAACCTTTTTGTCACCTATCATTTCACTGCTCACCATTTCTACAGCCCAAACATAATGCTAATTTGGTAACTACTTAATTAATTAATTTTCAATTTTTTTAATTTTTTTAATTTTTTTTCTATTTTTTGACAATTATCGATGAACTTTTGAGGTCTCTCTAAATATGGATGCTCATCTAGTTATAAAAGATGAAAAATAATAAAATAAAAATTTATTTTATTTATGTGCTTTTTCTTTTGAGAATAGAGTATGTATGCCCAACTCTGCTTAGAGAGATTCCAACTTCTCTCATGAAATAATGATCTAGAATGAGAGACCTTCCATTAGGAGAATTGACAACTAAGTCCGTTGCGAGAGACAATGTTTGAAGGTGAAACTTTTCATAAAGAGAGCCAATAACCAAATAAATTATCACTTTCACCAATGCCCCCAAGCTTCTTTATTAACCCAAATCACCACCACGTCACCTTTTTACCCTTTGGTGCTCAAAGTGCCAATGCTTACGGAACTACAAAACATCATCACCTAAAAGGTGCAACCTTTCAGGAACTTTTATTTTCTAGGTAGTAATATAAAATTAGGGTTACCTTTTCTATTAAAATATTTTATATAAAATTTGTCTTTAATTTTTTATTTTATGTATAAATTAGATATGACAAAAAAATATATTGTAAGCTTTTATGCTTAGTGCTTAAGATGTTGTCACCTACTCAACTTAATGATATACATTACAAGTTTGGAATGTCAATCTTTCAATAATTCTAAAATATCACATAAGTCACCTAACCCTCATTAATGTATAGTATCTTTATAGTTTTTAATAATTTATTGAACATCTCTAGTATTGTATACTTTAATTTAGATCTTAGTAGAAGTCTAAATCTATTCTACATCAATTTTAGTATTAGAGCATAAGTTTTTTTATTAATTTTTTTGTTTAGTGTATTGAACTTTGGTATTAGAGAACATGATTTTTTATTCTACATTAACTTTGGTATTAGATAACATTATATTTTTATTAAAAAAAAAGTTTTTTTAACTTTCTTTATCCACTAAAGGATTCTTAATTAGTTTTAAGTAAACTTGTCTTAGAAGGTAGTACAAAAACAATGATATGATTCCCTACTATCTTTCTTGAGAATTAATTGGTTATGTCTAGGAGATGGTCTGGCAAAAGTAAGACCCTGATCACTTACCATTTTCCTAGAAGCATACCTTATCTTAGCTTTGGTAGTTTATAATTGTAATTACTTTGCTTTCGTTATTTTTTTATAAAATAAAAAAGATATCCCAAATTATTTTCTTTTCTTGGTATTTTATATGAGACAAATCTTTGAATGACCATAAGATTTGGTAGGTTTTATCAAATAACAAATCAAAGTTAATAATTAATTGAAAACTAAAGACAAAATTTAAACTAAAGCCTCATGCTAGAAATATCTCAATCAATAACTCAGCTCACTTAAATGGTTTGTTAAATCCTTTTAAACCAATAATGTGAACCAAATATTATAGGAGAAAAAGATAATAAGGGAAGAAGCACCACACCCAATGATTTGAAAGAAGAAAACCCTAGAAGACACAGGAATCATAAAAGATATGATTATCATTCTAATGAATTTGACCAATATATCCATAGAAAATATGACAATAAAAGAAGAAATGAATATTCTCAAGAGTCGAACCAAAATGATGATCTAGATATGTCTAATAAGAAAACCTTAGAGGCATCCAGATAGATTTGATATCCTTAATATAAAACTAAAGGCCCCATCTTTTGATGATAGTTCTAATCTTAAGAATTACATTAACTACCAGACTAGTATAGATGATTACTTTAATTAGCATCAAATAAGTTTATAAAAAAGTTTTAATTTTCTAAGATTAAACTCATCAATACTATCCTTAGGTTCCTTAGAAACTTAAGACGATAAAATGTTAATAATGATAAAGAAGTATCCCAAACTTGAAGAAACTTTAAGGTTATGTTGTATAATAAGTTTGTTTCAATAACCTATACTACCAAAAAATTACGTAAATTTTAACTATTTTCCCAAGGTGGTAGATCCATTGAGTAGTACGTTAACAAATTTGAAGATTATAAACTTATATGCGATATAGATGAACCCAAGCAAGTCGTGCTCTCCAATTTTAAGGCAAGTTTAAAGGAATACATATAAGCTAAGTTTAACTTAAAAAATATTACTACCTTAGAGAAACCTTATAGAATAGTTAGAAATGTAAGTAAAAAACTTTTTATTTTAAGAGAAATGGTGAGCCAAACCCTCCAAAAGTCCACTTTAAAATTTTTCAACCCACTTATACTAGCACTTTGTCTACCCCATCCACCATAGTTTCTAAGTCTCTTAAATCTTGTATTACTACTTACTATTTCACAACCTTTTTTTAAGCTAACCCACCAAATCTAGAAGTGCTTGTTTTAAGTGCTATAAATTAGACATGTAACTACAAACTATCTAAAAAGATCCATGATTATAAACTTAGAAAGTGTTAATAAATAAAAAGAGTCAGAATAAGAAGAAAACATAATGGCTATTGAGAAAGCTGAGAAAGAATTAGAAAACATGAAAAATTTAGTAATTTTTGTGGTTATGTATACCCCTACAACCCTACAACTCTATGATGACCATAGTATTTTATTGATAAGTAAATTTATTGCTAATTTTTGGAAGACCTTATGGCATTTATTAAAGGCTAATATAAGTTTTTAGCCTATCACTCACAAATAAATGAACAAATAGAAGTTATAAATCATAATTTAGAAAATCTTCTTTGTAGGTTGATAAGGGACAAATCTAAACTTTGGGATCAACTATTACCACAACCTAAATTTGCATACGTTAATTTTATAATTCGTAGTAATAGTCAAAGTCTCTTTGAAATTTATCATATTAATAAGCCAAGGTCTTTCATTGATCTTATTCTTTTACTAGTGGACTTTCAAACTTATGTCTTTATTTTTTTCTTTACTTCTCATAATGAAGAAATTAATTTTGTAAGTGACGAAAGATATATGAAACTAGTAGATGCTTGAAAAACTTTTTTAAAAATTTCATGAAGGAGAGTATATTATAATTATAGTTAGGTCAAAATAGTTATCTCTCAAAGCTTATAAGAAATTACAAGTACATGAAATTGTACTTTTTAAGCATATTCAAAAAAATTGGAAGCTAATGCATATGTGTTGGATTTTAAGAAGAGTATGGGATTAGTGCAAACTTTAACATTAAGGATTTAGTTTATTATAAGGCACTATATCCAATATCTAGTTAGCCATTTGAGCGTAATTCTCCCATGTTGAGTAAACCTATTTTTATCACTATATTAACCTTGAGAGTAAGGATAATATGAAGAAAATTTTAGATCATAAGATAATTCTAATAAAAGATTATAAACTTTGAAACTTTGTAGTTTGTTAAAAAAACAAATCTCTGATCAAGAATTCTTAACTTACCAATGATGACCTACATGATATCATGCCGCATCTATTAGAATACTATTGTACCCATCACTCTGATATCATTGAGTAAAGCTCTCTCCCACCTAGAGAGGATGACATAGGAGTGTCTAATATTAGCACATAAAAGTATATTCGTTGGCATCACACAAGTTTCACAAGTCCACCAATGTAAAATTTGGTTAAAAATTATTTAAATCGAATTTTTTTGTTGATTTCACCTTGATGTCACCATCACCATCAATAGCCACTGCTAGTGTCTGAGCTGACCTGTGTGCCCACGTGTCTTGAAGGACCCAGGAACACTGTTTGTTTCACTCTCGATCGACATTGACCTGTTTCCCATGGCAAGTAGTAATAACCCATGAAGACCTGTGCCAACTCATCAGTTCCACCAATCCATTTCTCCTAACCCTTTCCTACCCAAATATTTGACTGACAGCTCAGCCACGTCGCTCACCCCACCATTTTGCCACCCACTATTTTCTCATTCGTAATGAACGTAACTCGAAACATATGAATAGTTTGAAAAATATGTAATTTAATTAATTTTATTTTAATTTTTTTTAAAATTATTGATGAAGAAGGAGAAGAATTTATTAAGGAATTTGAGTAATGGTTCATGCAGATAATCAATTAAAGTTAAGATGAAGGAGGAGTTGAATAACCAACGTTAGGGCAATATGTCTGTTATCAAAGGGCTCACGAGACAATATTGGACAACTTTAGTGATAGTGTGAACAACTAATTATGCCATGCCAAAATTACTAGAGCATGCCTAAATAGTTGAGTAACTATGAATGCTGGTAGCTTGCAAAGAAGGGGAAAAAGAAGAGTTGATTCTCCAAAATTTAAACCCAAAGCTTTAGGAAGGAGAGGTAATTTTGGTTTTTCTCAAGGAGGAAATATTAATTAGGCAAGATTTCATAAACTTAGATGTTCAAATGAGTATAGTACCAATAGAACCTTTTTTTTAGTCAAGTAGAGCCAATAAATGTAACATATGTGGTCGATGGCAATGGGGGAAGTGCAGGTATGTCTTTGCTTGCCGCATCACATGTTATCAATGAAGAAATAAGACATGTTGTTTGTGATTGTCTCAAATTACTAGAAATAAAAATGTTTAATACTTCAACTATTGGAGACAGGGATAATGCAGGTTGTAGTAGAGGTCATAAATCTATGATAATTACAAGTACTTTAGCCAAAAGTGGAGCAACAAGCATAGGAGATTAAGCCTACATTTATTCCATTACAAAATAAGAAGTTCCACATTCTACTAATGTTATTAATGATATGTCTTATTTTTATTCTATTTAATTATAGAGCATTTCATTTCTTTTATAGTTGTTCACTTAATAATATAGGTACACTCTACTTACAAAGTTTACTTATTTTTGTTCTCTTTAGTTATGAAACATCTCATTCTTTTTCTTCACTCATATGTTAGGTCAATTAAATATTTTACTGCAATTAGTGAAAGAACTATTGGTGGTAAAAATGCTTAATATGAATAATATATGGGACGAATACTACATTAAAGATGAAATAGATATCAAGAAAAAGTTCTAAATATTGTTAAATATTTTACCCATGATAGAGTTTGACATAATTTTGGGAATGGATTAGTTGTTTAATCATAATATAAAAAGAAATTGCTATGAAAAGTAGATTAAACTTCAAATCCTTGGAGAGGATATATTGATTTACTTTAGCCAAGAAAAAAACTTTCTCTAATTTTTATGCTCAAAGCACATAAATTGAAAACAATGCAAAGTGTCCTTAGTATTTATCATGGATTTGGATAGCTAATTTGTCAACCTTCAAAATTATCAATGGTTCAAGAATACAATGATATTTTCTTAAAGAACTTGTTAGGGTTATCTCCTGATAAGAAAATTAAATTTGAAATTCAATTAAGTCTAAGCTCATAGCCAATTTCTAAAGCTTATTACATGACACCAGTTAAACTTCAAGAACTTAAGGTGCAAATTTAAGAATTATTAGACAAATTATTTATTAGACTAAGTGTATCCATTAATAATCTTTGTATTTGCATTTACTATCATGAAATTAATTGAATTGCCATAAAAAGTTATCCATCGATACATATTGATTATTTATTTAATCAACTATAAAGAGCACCAATATTCTTAAAAATTGATCTCCAACTTATACATCATCAATTAAAGATTAAACAAGAAGATATTTTAAAAACTACATTCAAGACTATGAATGGGCACAATGAATTTTTAATACTACCATTTTTTCTAATAAATGCACCTATAGTGTTTATGTATTTAATCAATAGAGTATTTAGGAGATACCTAGATCAATTCATCGTTATGTTTATTATTGATATATTTATTTATTTAAAATCCTCTTATAAATATATTATAGACTTACATTTGGCATTACAAATATTAAGAGAGAATTAATTCTATGTTAAATTCTCTAAGTGTGAATTCTAGTTATCAAAAGTTATCTTCTTAGGACATGTTGTTAGTGTCAATGAAATGCTTGTCTATCTACAAAAAATTTTAATAATTATATACTGACCAAGACCCAATTCAGTAACAAAAGTTAAAAGTTTCTTGAAATTGGTAAGATATTACTAGAAGGTATGTAAATGGATTCTCACATATCGTATCCCCATTAACAAATCTAACATAAAAAGAAATTAAATTTGATTAGAATTAAGAATGTGAAAAGTGATTTCAAATATTAAAGAATAATGATTTAACAGAAAATAAAATTCGGAATATATTCAAATAAATTAAAAATAAAATAAATGAAAAATAATGGAATTAATTTTATAGTATAATGGTTGTTGGTTTATTAGTACATATATGTGTTTTATTATATTGATTTATGGTTGCAGTTTTTTTTTGTATTATTCTTTTTATTTTATTTCTTTCAATTATATCATGTTTTCATTTTATTATTTTATTGGCTTATCTACTGAGCTAATTTTTAATTTTGTTAGTATTTATATAATATATGTGTATTCATTATATAGAGAAATGATGATATGGATACTATAGATGATGATGTTACTTGTTAGTTGAATCAGGAGGTAATTTTGATATGTTATGGGTTTTGTGATATCTCACAGATTATGATATTTGAATTATATGCTTAGTAATGTTGATGTGGTTGTATAATTATAGCAATATTAGTGTTTAACTTATTTTATTTTATAGTAGTTTATTTTATAACCTTTTATGTTGAGTATGTGTTGGGTTTGTTTGGCTAAGATTAAGTTTCATTATGAGGCCCTTAGTTATATAGGTTTTTATGTTATCACATATTATTTTATTTATATATAATTTTTTATTTACTCTGTAGTAAATGATAAAGTTAGGTGGGGCCCTAATAATAAAGTTATGGATAATGATCTTTTTTAGTTAAAAGAGTCAACGAGTAGAGTATTATATTAGGGTTTTATTGAGGTTTTGTAGTCAATTATGATATACATAGCGATAACATTTGTATAATAGGTTAGCACTTTGTACTTTATAGTTTTTTATGAACCTTTATTATGTAGTTATTTTATATAATTAGATTTCCTTATATAGACTTTATTAATAAGAAGTTTTAGTTTGATTTAGTATATAAATGATGTGGTATCAATTAGGATTGTGTCACCATCAAGTCTTTGTCTAAAAAGTTAGTGTATGGTCATGTGTTTATTTATTTATATTTAATTATTTATTATTATGAATTATTATTATATAGTTAAGTGGGCCTTTAACATATGCATTCTTTATTGGGAGGAAACATGATAAATGTTATTATAAGAAGCTCATAGAATTAGAAAATCAAAACATCCTAGCATGACAAAAATGTATTAAGATATGAAAGAAAGATTTTTTGTGGTTAAGGATGAAAAAAGAAGAAATTTATAACCTCTTTTAATACCAATGTAAAAATAAGATGAATGTTTTTATAGATTTAGTAGTTGGTCTTCTTAGAACCATGTGAAAGATGCCATGTGGGTATTATTTAATAACTAACAAAAGCTACACATTTCTTATAAATTCAAATAAATTATACAACGAAAAAATTAGCAAGACTCTATTGATCAAGTAATAAGATTACAAGGAGTGCTAAAGATAATAGTATATGATCAAGATTCCAAATTTATTTTCTAATTTTAGAAGAAAGTACAAGGGACATTTGGAACTCAAATTAGAATTGAGTACAACATTCCATCCAAATACAGATGAATTGATAATAAGGATTCTTAAGACACTAGAAGATATGTTAAGATAATGTGCATAGAATTTGGAGGAAGATAGGATTCACATCTTCCATTAATTGAGTTTGTTTACAACAACAATTATCAACCAAGCATTGATATGGCACCATTTGAAGAATCATATAGAAGAAAGTGCAATCATTGATATATTGGTATTACATAATTAAAAAAGGATATTATCTTAGAAACTTCAAAAAATGTGGCCATAATAAAAGAAAAAAGATTAAAGGCACAAAGTCATCATAAGAATTACTATGATTCTAAGAATAAAAAGATCAAAGTTTAAGAGGGTGATAAAATATTTATTGAGCTTAGTCCTACAAAAGGAGACACCAAATTTGGGCAAGGAAAAAAGCTTAAACAATGATACATCCATCATTTCTAAATTATTGAAAGGATAAATCAAGCGACACACAAGGTGTTGTTACTAATAAACTTAAAAAAGATAAATAATGTATTTCATATCTCATTAAGGAAATATGTCAAGTATGAATCACCAATACTAAATTTTGACTTAAGCATGCTAGAGCTAGAACAAAACTTAAATATGAAAAGAAACTAGTGATATTTTAGAGAAGCTAGCTAAGAGATTAAGAAACAAAGAGATCATAATGGTCAAAGTGCTATGGATGAATGAAATGGAGTGAAAGGCTAAATGGGAGCTTGAAGATAAGATGAAGAAAAAGTATCGAAAGTGTTCTAAATTTTGAGAAAGAAATTCTTATAAAGAGGAATGAATTGTAACATCTAAAAATATATTTATTATTATTTATGATTAATTAAAAATTCAGCAAACTTGCTATATATTTTATGTATTATTTTGTAATTCTATGAAAAATCTTCAACAACTTAAATGAGATAAAACACCTCAAAGTTGATAGATGAGCTAAGAAATTAGATGTACAAATTATTATTTGAAATCTAATGATATCAAGTTGATAAAAATCAAAATTATCTTAGTGATGAAATGAAGACTTAAAGATAAAAAATAAAATATTTACAAGCTTAGAAAAATCCTAAAATATGCTTATTTATTAATGGGACTTAGAATATTATAAAATTTTATCGACATAAATCTTAAAAGAATGAGTTTAATAAATTTTTTAAGCACAAAAAAGATGTGTAAATACCCAGGAATTAAAAATTGAAGAGAATTATTAAATAATAATTATAAGCATTTTAAGTTGAGAAATTATACAAGGATACAAAATTTGTCATAAAATTATGAAATTTAGCTGACTGGTAGAGCTCATTAACAAAAATCATGCAAAATTATCTAAAATAATTTTGAAGATTGAATTGATTATAATTTCTTAAGTTTAATTAGATAGGATTTTAATTTATTATAAATTTCTAACTTACCTAACTCTAATGCATATGATGACAAAAAAGACTTAATAATGACTTGATTCAATGAGAAATTGCCAAATTACAAGCATTTGAAATGTGAAGAGTGGCTGAATTGAAGAAGTGCTGTCGTTGTATGGAAATGGATTGTTAAGATTGAGATTTTAGATGGGATTTTGTATATAAGAGGATGCTCACAATTGGTGCGAGAGTTTAAAAAAATTAAGATATTTTGAGCCCAACTAAGGGCTTAGATGGAAGAGATAGGAGAGAGAGAGGGAGGGAGAAAGAGATGGTACTAAAGTGCAAAATGAAATTTTGAAAGTTGGCCAAGAGAATTGAGAATAACTATATGTTGCTAAGTGAGCAATTAAGGATGAGTACTATAACAAGTGCTTTAGCATTGTATACTACATAAAAATGGAATGGGTGAAGACACAAAGTTGGAGATCTTTTCCAAGGTGAGACCATTACAAAGAAGAATTAAAGTAGATAGATTTGTGTATTTATGCATATGTTTATTGTAATGTTATATGATACTTAATGTCTATAATAGAAAATTAATTGGAATTTCTCAATTTCAAGAATGATCTGTAATCCATGCTTGAGTTTATAATTTCATATGTTTGACTCAACATGACATATTATTATTTTTTTATAATATAGTGTATGACAACGTATAATAATAAGTGAGTTTGTGATAATAGTCACTAGAGGAAAAGTAATGATTATTCTTAAAGATAGTTGGAAAGGACAAAAGAAAATAACAAGGATAGGAATAAAAATTGTTGAAGGGCAAAAGATGTATTTCTAGAAGTGAAATGATCATTGGTTGTCCAATGTGACAAATGTATCATCATCAATGATATTTTACTTGAAATGATATGTCTTAGAAAGATAAACCAATTTGTATATGAAAAAACTCTTCCTAAACAAACTAAAAAAAGTGAATTAAGAGAAAAAGATAAAGGAAGGTCTTAAAAGAAATTTACATGATTTATTACATGAAGATGGGGTTAATTAAAACCATAAAATATCATTTTATTTCTTATGTATATCACTTGCTATTTATATGCTTTTATATGAGATTGAACCATCATATGATGACCCAAGTATTATTTATCTTACATATATATATATATAATATTTTTGTCAATAAACTGAAGAAGGTTTGCTTAGCTTATTGAATAATCTTAACATTCTAGTCTTGTATGAGATATAATAGTTGATTTTAGAGGAGCATTGAGAGTGATAGCTTATGGACATTTGTACTTAATAGTTTTTACTTTTTATCATATTGTTTAAGTTATTGTGAAACTAGTGTTAATTTTTTTAGTACTAGACATATATTAGTTTTAGAATTTCTATTTTAATGTTTGAACCTTGTTACTTAAAGAAAAGTGATAGATTAAATATGTTTTTGTTAAAATGTTTATAAGAATGTGTAAAGTTTTTATATTACTTTTGTTATAGTTTTTAAATAATGTGCATGTTAAAGGATTTGAATTTATTTATATAATAAAATAGTTTTCGAAATCAAAGAAAAAAGAAAAGAGGTGGCGTGACTCCAACCTTAGAAAGGTTAGGAAAGGACACTATGTGATATGATGACTATCCCTAAAATTTAGGAATAGATTATCATTATTGTTGATTCATCTAAGTTAATCTTTACTCATTTTAATTTTGCACCATTCCTTTGTAAGACATGAGCTCTCTCAAATGGCCAAAACTATTCCCAAAATCAAGTAAGTTTCATTCAATCATCATGTAGTCAATAAGTAAAAGTGAAAAGAAAGAAAAATTAATGAAAAATAAGAAAATGGAGATCCATATCTTTCATTCTTTCATGAGCATCATCTCTTAGGGTTGAATGGATTTCTCAAAAAAAGTCATCATTAATTAATAAAAAAAGTAATAATTTTATCAAAAGTGGTCATTAAGTAAAAAAGGTGTAATTTGGCCTCCATATGTCATTTTTCTCTTCACTTGATGTGTTTAAAATAAATAATTATTCATATTACAAATTTATTGTTGATTTTTGATTTTAGCTTGACTTGTTCCAAATCTTGTGCCAATAGTCCAAAAAATTTTAATTAAAGAGATTTTATATACTTTTACATAAACAAGATTTCTTAAAATTAATATAAGAAATTTGATGATTTAATCCCTATTTAAAATGAGATTGTATTACATTGCTGGTGGGTTAGTATAATCGTCTCATTTTAGGTTAATTTGGGCTTAAGAAATAAATTTTGTGTTAACTCAAATTTGAAGAATTATCCTAATTTTATATTTAATTATTCACCCATGTTAATGGGGTTTCTTATGATTAATAACTATCATTAGTGTTTGATATTGCACAATTTTTTATGACAATTCTAATTAACAAAAATGGTAAGTTAAAAATCATAATGTGTATCATCTTAGGCCAAAGAGAGGATGAAGTAATCATGGTATGATGTTTTAATAATATGCATAATATCCTAAAAGTAAAGACAAATAATTAAATAGTATTTTGAGTATTTTAAATTATAGATACTTAAATAAAAATTATAATCTAACAAAGTTTCTTAAAGAGAATGTTGTTAAATTGTTGCAAACTTTCGATGATGAAGAGACAAAACTTAATAAATTTATTGAGAAAATTATGTTTTCCTCAAATGTATTGAAAAATCAAATATATGATAGGCCTTATGCAGGACATGTTTACGTAGCTAAGAAAATGAATGGACATGAGGAAAGAGTGTATAACTGTTTTAAATGCCTACATGATCTTTGCAGTGCTTAATTAATTTATTAATGATTTAATATTTGATACAAAGTATTTGTTGGCAATAAAATAAGTAGTTAATTTTAAACAAGTTGTTGCACAAGTTAATAGCTATATAAATGGGTGTAAGTTTTTCTAACACTAATTTGAAATTGTAAGTCAAAATTTTCATCATATACTTTGTGTAATTCTTGTACTTATACTTAACCTATTGTTCTTTCATTACAAAATAATTACTTGTCCCCTTTATATATGACACCACTCAAACTTCTACTTATACTTTAAAGTTGTTATTAGTGCATTAAATGAGATGCATGTGTTGATAATTGTTATTAAACGTATATACAATAGATATATAAATAGTAAAGATTTTGTATCTCAAAATATTTTAGTTATACTGAATTTTAAAAGATACTTTTTTTATGTTACTTTAAGATGAGAAAATTTACAATAGACATATCTATACTTAAGTGAGATGTAAAACGAGACACATTTACTATGCCTTACGAAAAATATTATCTTACAAACTTTGGCTATGCAAATGTTGATAAGTTTGTGATACTTATTAGAGGTTTTAGGTATTATCTTAGTGAATATTGTACAACACAACAATATAGATATGATAACACTCAAGAATTGTGTAATCATCGTTGTGCACAACTCAAAAATATTGTTCAATGGACGTTCAAAACTCTAAAAGAAAGATTTAATGAATTAACAAATGCGAAGGCCTTCACATTTAGTGCACAAGTGGATATATTACTGATTGTTCATGTATTATATAATTTTGTTAGTATACATTACAAAAAAGTCGTATACTTTAACATGACAACATAAGAACTACCATTAGAAGACAAGCATGACAAATCATTCTGACAAGAAAGCTATTTTCCTTATCTTGGGATTAAAGAAAAATTTGTAAGGGAGTACATTAGGATAATAATCATGCAATAACTATGAGTTAGTTAGGTATGCTATGTTGTTATAACAAAAACATATACTTTGATTTTTAAAGTCTCTAACCATTATTATTATGTATTTATAAGAAAACATCGAAGATTGTAATATGATATTGAAACAATTATGACTTTGCTTATTTTACAAATAGTATATATGTATAATTTATGAAATCTTTTATACACTAATTTATTATCTTTTCAAATAATTTGGTTTGTTGTTTTTTAATGTTGCAATAGTTTAATGTCAAACATTACAAATTAGAGAGTTGATACAATTTGTTTACTTTATCATTTATTATATGTAATAATAATAATAATAATAATAATAATAATAATAATAATATTTCTTCCTAATATTTAACAATTAGGTAATTAATATTTAAATTTATAAACATTATATAAATAAATATTAGATTATAATATTTTTTTTATTAAATGATTATTCTTAAAAATATTATAGTTATTTAAAATATAATTTAAAATATTAAATATACTTAAAATTAGTTTAAAATATATTAAATTATTATTTAATTTAGGATAATGTTAAATACAAATTTTTTTAACACAACTTAGCTAATATAATAACTAACTCAAAATTATCCTAACTTATTACAATTTAGATAATATCTAAATATAATTTTTCTTCTAATCTCAATAATACAATTATAATTGGATTAATTTAATCTCAAATAAATTAAATCTATTTGCTGTCAAAAACCCTATAGGTTTAATAGCTAAATGAAAATTTGGGAGTAATAATATTCGGGAAATTCGACCACTTGTCTTCGTGGAACCAGGAAGCATGCTCCTTACCCCTTAAGCCATTTTTTGGCAGATTTTTCTGTCATGTGAACTGTGATCAGTGTGTTGTGAAATAAATGTTCGTTTGCGGAATGCTTCTTCGAATTCAGTTCACGTCTTTCCCGTCTTATCGCATGGAATGCTGCTCAATTAATGGACTTTGTAGATTTCATTTGCAAATCTTCGTCCACTCCTGCTTATCTGTTATTGGCCCAATCCGAGCTCTCTCGGGTCTCGATCGATGGGGAAAACAGAGGAAAAGTTCATGTTTCAGAAGAGGGCACAGAAAAGGCTCGTTTTTCAAGCGGTAAGATTAGTTGGGACATGAGATGAACGTTTCTCGCTTTCCAGCGTTCCATTTACAAGTGTAAATCGGACCGTCTACCTAATAAATTCCTCCTTTCTTCTGCTCCCTATTTAATGCTGTTCGTTTTCGTGGAGCTGTAATGTAATTGTTGGAATGACCGTTACAATTTAACAAAGAAAAAAAAAAAAAATAGTGCATGCTGCGCTCGCCTCCCATTGATGCCTTGACTAATCGTCATCAATGATGATGGCGATGACCCACCATAAACAGGATTTAGAGTAATCCCACCGTCTTCTCCACGTTAAGATAGGTAACTGTCTGTCCTTTTCTAGGGTTTTAGAAATTCGAGTCCTGAAGTTGCCGTAGTAAGGAGAATATCTTGGATTTCTTTTGCATTTTCAGGCGGCGGATCCAAGGCGACGACTTCGCGGGCAGGTTTGTGGTTCGGAGATTGATTTGGTTAGTTAACAAAATTAATATTTAATTAGAGTTGGGTGATTATTTTATTGAGCCTGTGGGGCATTCTGCTTCTTTCCTGGGATTTTTGGTATCTTCGTCTTCTTTGTCACTGTTGAAGCAGTCTCGTGCTCGTGGTGGTGAGGGAGATTGATGTGGTAAGTCCCGTGCCCCACTGTACTGTTATACGTTTCCCTGATTGATTGTTTTGTTTCGCTGCTACTGTTTCTCTTGTTCTTTGCCACCGGAAATTTCTAGGGGCTATTTAATATTTCTGTAGGCTTTTAATTTGGATGTTTTAAACTCGAATAAGCATCAGGGAATTGGTACAAGTCTGTGGTGTTCAGTACCCCACATCCATATACCTCTGTACTGTAACATCTTTCCCTGAGTGATCTTGATGCTTCTTATTCATTGCTCTGCCTGTTTTTTTCTGCTGGGTATTGTTCTGGTTAGTTTATGTTTTTATTCAGACTTTGAAATTTGGATGCTTCGAGATTAAATGTCTTTGGGGATTTAATCCATAAGTAGTATCCTTTTTTCCAGTATCCTGCCGTTTGAGTGGAGTGGGAAATGATGGAGATGACTTCTAGCGCTAAGGTTTTAATTTTGTTTCACTGTCCTGTGTTTGCAGCGGGAAACTACAACTACAGATCTGCCGAACTATCTTCGTTTTTTTGTTCATTTGGATATCAATGACTAGGGTAGAGCCAGTCTATACTCTACTGATGACAGAACTGGGAGTCATCGTGGGAGTGAAATATCTCTTGCTCCCGTATGATCGGACTAGTTCCTTGTTCTGTGCCACTCTAGTCACTTCTTTCTGTTTTAGTGGGACATTGTTTGGCTAGTTCTACTTTTAGTTGAACTGTTGTGAATTGCTTATTTTTTTGAATATTTCTCAGTCTGCATTTATATAAGTGGGTGTGTTCATAATCATGTTTGGATTCGATGTAGTTGTTCATTACTACAACTATTTGAATATCAAGTCATTGGATGCTTGACTATGGAGGATAGAAGTCCATATTTCAGAGTACGAGGAATTGGACCATTTGATCATCCTTGGCAAATGTCTGGTCAGCAGTATTATTATTGCATCATTTTAACTGAAGCATTAGAAGGTGGCTATTGAATATAGTTATTTGACAATGTGAATGTAATTACAATCATTGATGCACAACTTTATGGTTCTTTCGAGAATAAATTGGTGTTATTTATGAGTAGGGTTAACATGACTAAATTGCTTTGTAATGGGATGGGGAATTATCATGATGTTGATGGAAACTTTGTTCACTATTGCATTCCATAAGATTTTCTTGAGGGCTTTGTGGAGGTTGGAATGAGAGGCTACAAATTGTGTGACATCTTACCCAACTAATCTACAAACTATTATGAACATCGCCCACATCATATTCTCTTGACTATTTTGTATGCTTAGTGGGTTCTGATAATCACATTTGCCTCTTGTCTTTGGTTTACAAATAAAATGCCAATACTACACCCATTTTTATATAGAATTAGTTCCCATGAACTTAACATTGTCTATTTCCTCTAGTTTTTATTTTTTTTTATGCCAATTGATATTATATTTTGAGATTCTACTTGATTTCATGGAGATGATGATGATAAGAACATCTCTTATTTCATGACGTTGGCATCCCCAACTTGATGGCCCTTATGTTGTGAATTGTGACTTCTATTCCTTCAACTTTATTTAGCAATTATCAACAGGTGTTAGTCTCTTCGACAATTGATTGTGGCAAGTGTTGGCCTCATTGACAAGTCATCGTGGTGTCGACCAGTACAAGGCCTTCCAAAATTAGTTTGTATTTTCTTGGCATGATTACTTAACCATGCCCTTTGATTCGAGTGGTTTGATCTCAACTACAATGCCCAACATAACCACAATTTGGGCCAATGCTATTATGACTTAGATTAACATTGCAACAACTTTGATATGCATAACTCACCCCCGTGCACCCACCCACCCCACTACCATTTACCCACAAATGACTCAAATAATCCTTCTTTCTCTACCCTAGCTCTTTAATGACACTTATTTGGCATCACTAAAAGTTTGATTGTCTCAATCTTGGTTATCGATCTCATTTGTTGTCAAATTGTTGATATGTATATTGCAAATTTTATTAGCTTTGACGTCGGTGCAAATTCTCTCAAGATTTAATGCATTTTCAACTAGCTTATAGATATTCTTTGGGCCTTTAGGCCTTCTCTGACTTGCCTCTAAGTGTTCTTAGATCCACCTTTAGGCATTCTTCTTCTCTTCTCTAGGCCATTCTTTGAATGACCTTCAGGTGTTCTTTAATAAACCTCCAGGTGTTTCTTGAGTTTTCTTTGGGCCTCATTTGAGCATTATAGTAGTTCTTAACACCTTTTGAGGGTTTTCATGAGGTTACTTTCTCAATCAAATCTTTGATTATTGTAATTATTGTACCTCTTTGTAACATGATTATAACTAATGAAGCAAAAACAAGGCTAGGCATAGAAATAATGCTCTAAATGTGCACAATCTTAAAATCATCCAAAGTTCTTGTATCAATGCTGCTAAAGAAAAATTGAAAGCATACACAAGCTCTAAACCAACTTTACGCTTTCGTCATAGGCACGGTTTCTACAGATTTGAAAATACAATCAATGGCTTTCTGTGTGGTGTTTAAGAACCTCAACTTGTAGCCCAACCTTATTAAAAAACAAAAATGTATAAAATAGGCGAACTTAAGGTTGGGAAAACACTTCTTTTTGCTAGATTTCATGAGAAGAAACATACAAAGTAGGAAATACATACAAGTGCATGAGTTGTTCTCCGAAACTCTTCTTATAGTGATTTATAACATTACAAGTGGTCAACGGTTACTCAATTTAGTACTAAACAGAAATTCAACTTCCCTAACCGTTGATCAAAGGACAACAGCCGTATTTTTGGAATTTCGATTGAATATGCTTATGTTAAGGGTGTGACAAACCACCCTCATAAGAAGAACTTGATGTTGTTGATAAGTAATTGGTCATCTGCCTTTCAATTTCCTATAGAATAGTGTTTTTCTCTTATGAAATTTCATCAACAGGTTTTTTTTTCCATTAAACCAAAAACTTAGTTTTGCAAACTTCTTTTTGCTCTCCTAAAGATCTGTTGATCGAAGATATTCTCTACATCCTAATCAAACTGTTGTCACACAATAGGTGGAGCATGCTTAGTTTGGCTCCTTAAGAGCTTTGTTTTATCTTTGTGTTATTTCTTTAAGGAGCTCACATGAAATGTTGGGTGGACATTTATTTTGTCTGATAAATTCAATCAGTAAGCCACATTATTGGCCTTTTGAACCATTTCAAATGGTCCATCATACTTTGGGATCAATCCACAATGCATAGACTAGCTATTGATTTATCTCTAAATTTGTGAGTCAATTTCAACAACATTTTGTCTCCTACATTGAACTCAGCTTGCTCGTGCTTCTGATCCGCATGCTTCATTCTTTTTGTAGCCTTCCTCAAGTTGTCATAGGCTTCCTCAAACATCTCTTGTTTGTCTCTAGCATACTTGTTTGTTGTAGGACATTTCCTACAAGACATTTGTCGTGCAATCTTTAAGAGAATATTGGGATGCTATTCCAAAACCAACTAAAAAAGACTTAGCTTCAATGTTGAGGGTTTGTGTTAGTTATAATAAGACTGCACATTATCCAACAATTCTAACCAATTATTCTAACTTCTAGTGATGTAATGCCTCAAGTAATCTTCCAACAGTTGGTTTATTCTCTTCGTTTGCCCATTTGTTTTTGGGTGATGGTTGTAGAGAATTTTAGATTGATTCTCATTAAACTGAACAATTAAGTCTAGAGCTTCCTTATAAATCTTATATTCTGATCACTCATGTCTGCGGGTATATCAAAATACTTAATCATATATTGGTAAAACAAATCAGCAGTTACATTGGCTAGACAAACTGAAGGTGCAGCAATTAATAGAGCATACTTTGAGAAGCAATCTACAACTATCATCGTTGAAGCCATGCTATTGATCTTAGGGAACCCACTTAATGAAGTCAATGAAAATCTTGGTCATGATTTCTCTAGAATTGGAAGAGGTTGCATCATACCTATTTCATTCCCCTTCTCTATCTTGTCTTGTTGGCACATCAAACGAGTATTGACATAAAGCTCAATATCAGCCTCTGTTCTACATTAATAGTAGGAATGGGACAAGAGGCCAATCCATCTCTATAAGCGACAAATATTCTACCACCTTTGGATGTTAAGAGTCCGTCCTCAATCAAATACCATCTCATAATTCCTTCTTGGACCTACTCCAACAACTTACTAAAACCTCTTCAGCCACAACTCGAATTTTGTCCGTCATATATGTTTCCACCCCAAGTAACAACATAGATGATAGCAAATACTTCTTTCTGACTTAGCCCA
The DNA here is from genome assembly GCA_023846275.1 of Vanilla planifolia. Lineage (NCBI taxonomy): Eukaryota > Viridiplantae > Streptophyta > Magnoliopsida > Asparagales > Orchidaceae > Vanilla > Vanilla planifolia. The sequence continues at coordinate 7,241,903 of CM043873.1, read as the reverse complement.
TTAGCAACCCTGTTATGCCTACCATGCTTGTGCTCTAACACAAAGTTGTATTCAGCTAGGTACTCTTACCAATAAGCTTGCTTTGATGATAATTTCTTATGTGATTTGAAGAATATGTTGACAATATTATCAGTTTGCAAAACAAATTTCGTTCCCAACAAGTACACCCTCCAAATTTGAAAGCAATGCAGTACAACAACTATTTTTTTTCATGAGGCGAATACTTTTGCTTCATAGCATTTAGATTCTTGCTTTCAAAAGCAATGGGGTGGTCTTCTTGTACCAAAACTCTGCAAATAATTTTGTCTGATGAATTTGTATGCACTTCAAATGGCAACTCGAAGTCTGGTAATCGTAATACGGGTTCATTGGAAATGACAGTTTTGAGTTGTCAAATGCCTCTTGACAAGCATCAAACCAATTCCACTTTTCACTCTTCTTGAATTAATCCGTCAATGGGGAGATTTCTTTGAGTATGTTGTATAAATCTATGATAATAATTTGCTAAACTGAGAAAAGACCTTAGCTTGGAGACCTTTGTTGGAGCTTGCCAATCCACAATGACTTGCACATTTCTTAGATCTATTCTCATTTGGCGATTGCAAACTAAGCGTCCAAGGAACATGATCTCTTAGCAAATTCATATTTTTCCTTTTTTACATAAAGTTGAAATTCCCTTAATTGGAAAAACACCTTACTCAAATGTACCATATGCTCTTCAAAAGAGTTGCTATAAATTACAATGTCATTTAAGTAAATCACAACAAACCCATCAAGGTACTCATAAAGAATATTATTCATTAAATTGCATAATGTAGTATGGGCATTTGTTAAGCTAAACAGTATGGTGACTAATTCAAAAAGGCCATAACGAGTCACACAAGTGGCCTTGGCTTCATCTTTAGTTGCAGCTTTGACTTGCCAGTAGCCTAACTGCAAATCTAGCTTGGTGAATCTTGTTACTTTGCACAATCGATTTAGCAAATCATACACCAAAGGCATTGTGTACTTATTTTTTATTCTCACCATTTTCAATGTACGATAATCTACACACATCAGTAAAGAACTATCCTACTTTTTTTTGAAACAGCATCTGGACATCGAATAGAGTTTTAGATGGTTAAATGAATCAAGTTTCTAGCAACTCGTTTAGTTGTTTGTGTAATTCAGCCAACTCCAATGGAGACATCGAGTATGGTGGACTTGTAGGAGGGACAACACCAAGTTGTGGCTCCATTTTGTGATCGATCTCCCTTCTTGGAGGCAAGCTTTTTGGGAATGCTGAAGGCATGGTATCCACAAACTCCTTTAAAATTCTTACAATTGCATCAGGCACCTTGTTGACCTAATCTTCCTCGATCCACACACAAGAAGGAATGTATTATAGCCAACTTTTAATCCCTTTTCTAGTTGCATTGTTGAAATGCTTTTTGTTTTATTTTCTCTTTCAGCTCTCTTTTTCCCATATGGATGACAGCAAGGAACGAAGCAAGGACTTGCCTTTTGCTTTACCATAATCCCATCAAGGTGAGGTATTAAAGTTGTTTTAGACTTCCTACAAAAGTCTAGTTCAAGGATCAAATCAAAATCATCCAAAAAATAACCAACAAATTAGTTTTTCCCATCCAACTTCCCAAAGTTAATGGTATTCTATATACTTTTTAGAAAATTAGGGCACTTGCTCATGCATAACCTAAACTTCTGGACAAGTCTTGTAGCCACAAAAGTATGTGTAGCACATATGTCCACCATTGCCAAAATCCTTAACCATTCATCTCCGTCGAGTCATGCGTCAACAAAGAATGAGTAGCAACTGTATCATTACTTGTTATCTTCAGCATTTCAGTTGAATCAACTACCAAGGGATTGACAAGTATAATAACTTTTTTATTAGATTCCTCACTAGTTTTCTCAACATGAGAGCATTAAGCTTCTCATGCTTGGGGTAATCTCTAGCACAATAAGGTCTAATGCACAAAAAACAACCTTGCTAATTTATTGAGCTGTGTGTATCTCATAAGGAACATGACACTTGCTTTTGCTTGCCTTTGTCATTCTTTTCATCCCCACCTTGTTTCCTTGCTTCTCACTTCTATTTCCCTCTCTTTTCTTTGCCTTTTTCTTTAGATTTTGAAGGGGTATTTGAAGTTTTGGAAACTCTCAAGTTTACAAGAGTATCAGCAGTAGCTATTGTACCCCACCCAAAATGTCTTTCACATTTTGACGACTAAGGTCTAGCTGCGTCCAATGTTGCAGCCTAGACAAGAAGTTGATAAACTTATCTTCCTTGGATATGTTCTAAATGTCTAATATTAAGGAAATGAACTCTTTGACATATACTTGCATAACTCTATTGTGCTTCAGCTTCTTTAGAGCTCCTCAAGCTATCCATGAAGTATTGCAAGGGAGAAATTGATCTTTTATTTCTCTTAAGCTTTTTTCATGTATATCTTTGGCCTTCCGACATTTGTATCATCAATGCTTCACGTTCTCTACCAAAATTTCGTATTTCCTAGAAATGGTCATCTTCTTTACATCTAGCACATGAACAATGATGAAGTATTGCTCCATGTCCCATAAGAAGTTTTTCAAGTCAACATTCATGATGCTATTGATGTACTTTGGTTCATGAATTCTCATGAGGCGCCTATTCTCTTGTCGAAAATTTGTACGCCCAACTGCCTTGCACATCATAGCCAGCTTGCAATGCAGTTCGTTTTGCTCATGGTAGATTGACTTGGAATCCTCAATCATGGTTTGCTGGAGACCTTTCACAGTCAACTCCAAGTTTGCAAGAAGCTTTGAAATGGTACACAAACCTTCCCCATTAGGTGTTGTGCCAAGGAGAGGATTCATTTGTGAAATCTTTTCTTAGAGTTCGTTGATTCCAATAGCCATCTTGATGAACAGGCCTTTGATACAAGTTATCACAGGTGCAATTTTTACAAATTTGAAAAATGCAATCAATGGCTTCTTGTGTGGAAATTAGGAACCTCAATCCCAAGCCCAATCTTACTGAAACATAAAAATGTTTAAAATATGCAAAATTAAGGTTGGAAAAACACTCTCTTTTTTAGATTTCATGAGAGAAGAAATGCATAAGGTAGGAAATACAAACAAGTGCTCGGGTTGTTCCTCGAAACCCCTCTTGCAATGATTTATGGCTTTACAAGAGGTGGACGGTTGCTCAATCCAACACTAAGCAGTAGTTTTTCAACTTCCCCAACTGCCAGTCAAAGGACAATGGCCACCTTTTTAGGATTCCCAGGGCTTGACAACTTTCATTGCTTTCCAAACAGCCCAGTATGTAGGAAATGGAAAAACTGAAGCAAATTTTAAGAATGCATTAAGTAAAGGTTCACCTTATACATTTCTACATTCAAAACGATATTCAAAAGTTTCTCTCAAGGTTCTTATGCTTGCAGCAAGCTGATTTCTCTGATTTTCCTCCATAAAACATCCAAAGCAACTTCGACTTTTAACATCTGAAGATTAAATGTGGTGTCGTATTTGAAGTCAATAGAGCGTGCAATCCCTTGGAGAAGCATACCTTACTATGTTTCTTCATCCCAACTGCAAGGATTTAATTAAATCCAACTTCTTCGCAGATTCCAACATGACTTGCTGTAGTACCAAGCTCTTTTCTTCTTTTTCCGTGCAGCTTCTTATTCTTACGCTGCTGTTTTATCTTCTTCTTCAGCAGCGGCAGCTAGCTTGGTCCTATAAGCTTTTCCTTACATCCAACCTCTTCTTCCTAGCTGCAGCTTCTTTCTCCCGCTGGAAGCTCCAATAGCCAGCTGCAGCAACACCTTGGTGTCCAAACTCTCCCAGCTGAAGCTAAGCATGCAGGCTAAGTCTCTACTCTCTTTGTATCTTAATCCCAAAACAGCCCTTAAAGATTAAGCTTAAGCTTTAAAGACCACACTAAGTTTAGCTTATTTAAGGCAAAGGATAATACAACTGTCTTATAGAAAAATAAAAACTTGTAATTTAGTCCAATAGCTTACAACAATTTAGAACAAACTAAATACATTCTTATAGATTCCTCATGAAAGAACTATTTTCGATAATATGCTCTCATCAAATTTTGTAATACTTGCAATTGACACACTTTATGAGATATAATCAAACTATTATTGTTTTATTTTGATACATCGAATTCTCAAGATACTAACTTGATTTCATCAAATAAAAATATGTACAAGCTCTTACACATAAGTTTCTTATTTACGTAATATACAAAAATTTAGAATTCAAGATGTTACACCAGGTATCAAAACTTCATATTCGACTTAGTTTTTTCAATACCTGGAAAGTTGAATTTAATGTTTCCCTTTAACTTCTTATGAATTTAGAAGAACAAAACCAATCTCATATGCCTTACATATAAATAGTTTCCAATTGTTTAATGATGAAGTCTCGGGTTTGGCTTCAAAAGAAACTTAAGCCTTGGGCTTGGCTTCAAATGAAACGCCCACAAATCTGGAAATTAACAAGAACTTGAGATATAAAAGAAGAATGAGGTATGAAGGAAATCTTGAATTCACTAGGCTTGATGATTCATTTTTGCAATCTTTTCTAGATCTTGTTTGATTGGAGGATGTGTTTCAAAGGTTTTTCTATGATGATATTAATAGTGTGGGATTAGAAGTATCATTGTAGTTGTAGGGCAAACATAAGGAGAGCTAATGCTATCTTTTTAAGGGAAAATATCTCTTTTTTCATCTTTCAAACTGTGAGATACAATAGATGGGACATTGAATACTTTTGACTACTCAAATTAATATAGAACTGATGATAGAGCTTGAGGTTGCTACATAAATGAATAGTGGTTCCTAAATATTGGACTACTCAAGATATAGGAATGAGATAACTAGATTTTAAACTGTTTGAAGACTTTGTAATCCTTAGCCCATTGAAGTTTAGACTTATTGCAAAGAAGTTTGAAGAATGATTGATCTTTTTCCCTTCGACTTGAAAATAAAGCAGTTGATTCTAGTGATGCGTCCAATGAAGCATTGGACATCTCTTGGGATCTTTGGAGAAGACATGTCTTGAAGATCTTTTATCTTGTCGAGATTGACTTGAATCTTTTCGGTAACATGTAGATAAGAAATTTTCTTGAGGATGCACCAAAAGTATACTTTTAAGGGTTAGGCTTGAGGTTAAATTTTTGGTGAGTTTCACAAGTCTTCTTTAAGTCCTATAGATGTCTTGCAAAAGAAGTGTTTTTTACTAGGAGATCGTTCGCATAAGTGTTGAGGTTTTTACTTTTCTGACTTTGGATCACAATGTCGATCATCCTTTATTATATTGTTCTAACATTTTTGATCCTAAGGGCATGACTCTATTACAAAAGATTCCAGTGTCAGTAATAAATAAAGTTTTCTCCTTATCCTTGACCAGCTTAATTTGATTATTTTGAGAAGAGACATCTAGGAAATTGAAACAATTAAAATTAACAGCCAAATCCATGAGGTTGTTGGTTGAAGATAAAGGACAAGTTCTTTGAGATGGTGTGGTGGAGATTGTAGTCAATGCACATGCATTATTTACCTCTGCTTGTCTTCATAAGTATAGCATTTGCTAGCCACTTGGGTTTGTGGATTGATTAGATAAGATGTACATCGAGTAGCTTGGATACCTCTTCTTTGATTGCCTTTTGTCTTTTTGATACTAATCAATCTATTCTTTTGTGGAATGGTCAACACATAGGGATCTATATGGAGGGATTGTTGTGTTGTTCTGGGATCTATCCCTGGCATGTCTGAGGGTGCTCATGTGAAAACATGGAGGTACTTAGTTAAAAACTTGAGGGTGACCTTTCATTGTCATCTCGAACCAAAAAGCTTGTTATAAGCTTTTTGGTTCAAAAGATCGAGAGAAAAAAAGAGACAATGAGAGATAGAGTCAACAATGTCTGTCTTGGAGCTCAATAATTTGGGGTGTTGACTTAATTACATCTTTTATAATGTTGAGGTAGCATCTTCTTCATTGCTAAAGATCCATTGTTCTTGAATTGCTCCTTTCGAGATATTGCTTTTATGCAAATGTGTGTTGTTGAGATTGCTATTATGAAAATATTCATCATTGGTCTTCTGTGGATGGCGTTATAAGTGAAAAGAGTGGTAATGATAATGAAGTTGATAATATGCATATCAAATTAGAAGAGTTTTCTATTTTTAGTGGTAGCATGATGGTTCATTCTAGTTTTGTAGATTCTCCTAAAAAGCCCACAATTGAACCAATAGCTTGGTGGATAAAGCTTCGACGAACACCAATCTTGTTGAAAGTGTGAAAGAAAATGATGTTTGTTGAACTTCAAGTGTTGTTAAGCTTGCAACAAACTTCAATGTTGGGAATTACCCCGAAACCACTTTGGTGTCGTCGTAGGGGTTGTTAAGATAGGTGACCTATCCTCAGGTCCGAAGGATATCAAAACTAGATCATTTTGTTGATCTATTATATTGGCAATTAGGGTTCTTTCAAGATTCTTACAAGTGGAGTCCCTTAAATGGGGCTATCTTCATCTTATGATGAATAGACAATTTTGACAGGAGCCTTATCTTTGTCTTTTAATGCTAGTTGAAAGGTTTAGTTATCCTTGTTTTCGTGTTGGACAATGGCATTTGGCACAACGAGTTAATTAGAGGCAGTGATAAGTTCAAAACTCTTTATCAAATACTCCTTGAGACAGCCTTCTTTCAATGGTCTCTTGATTAAGGCTCCGAGGCGTTGCACTTAGAAGTTGTGTGGTCATGGTTCTCATGATATTGGCAAAACTTTGTTATGTCGTGATTATCCCTTAAGAGTGGTCTAGGGCTTTGATATACAATCCATTTCATTTTATTGTTTCTATTAATTCTTTGGGCAGTGTTGATGTAAAGAATAGATTTGAGAAATTTAAGAAAAAACTTAAGGCAATGACGAGGAAGCCTAAACGGATAAAATTCCCAAGTTGGTTTGGAATAAGATTAGAGCACACCTTTAGGGCAAGTTGGCGTGGTAGGACAATGTTTCCTTATTCTCTTGTTGATGTTGAATACAATATGATTGATATTGAGATGGTGTGGTAGGATGCAACGACGACTCGGCATAAAAGATCTGTGACTTGGTTAAGATCAGCAATGATTTGGCAGGGATTGTGTGCGACTTGGTTGGAATCGGCGGTGACTCGACCAGGATCAATGGTGACTCGGTTTGATTGGCGGCACCTCGATCCGGTGACGATTAGGTCGAATCGACCTGGATTGGTGGCGAATCGGCCTAGATTGGCAACGAGTTTGCTAGATCTGCAGCGAGTCGGTTGGATGCGCAGCAAATTGGTCGGAATCGGTCTCAAATCACTGGGGATTAGTGTCAAGTCGGTTCGGCGGAGAAGGCGAATTAGTTGAGTGAGCTTAAGTTGGCGTGGCCCAACATGGCTTGGCTTGGGCTGGTGTGAGATGGCGTGGGTTGGCTCGGGCGAGTGTGAGCTAACTCAGATATACACAGGCCGGTTCGGGTGAGGGCGGGCTGGTGTAGGTCAGCACTAGTCGACGTGGGTCTGCGAGTTAACGCGGGTCGGGGGGTCGACGTGAGTCAGCAAGTCGATGCGGGTCGGAGCAAGTCGACATAGGTGTGCGGGTCGATGCGGTTTGCTGCGGGTCAGCCTAGGTCGAGTCGGCACATGTTAGAACAGTCGACACAGGTCAACACAGGTTGACACAGATGTTTGCAACCAGCTTTTATAAAGCTGTGTTCAAACGCAGTTTTAAATCCCTAAAATTGCGTTGTTGTCGGCACTCAAGAAGATGAAGATCTTCAACTGCAAAGAAGGAAATGTGGTGAGGGATTTTTAGGGTTGAAAGTGATGGAGATGTGGGATCATCGGCGGGTGAGAAGAAATTGACAAAGGTTTCAACAAAGTCAAGATTGTGGACGGAGGAAGACGAAGCTCATTTGTCTTGCGATCGGTCTCTGATGACGGCTGCAAAGGTTCTTACCACGTCCCTCCGACTTCTCAAAATTATCTCCTTTTTTCTCTGTCTGCTTCTACTTCTTCGGTTCTCTCTCCCTTGCAATTGGTGTGAAAGGGGGTTTATAACGGTATTTGGCCAAGTCTACGTTGGATTTCTTTTTTCTTCCGTTCTTTAATCCAGTATGTTGGTTTTCATGGGAAATCTGGCAAAGTGCAGTAGGTCTTGCGCATCGGTGAAGTGCGGTATATATTTCGTACTATTTTTTTTATTTTTTCTCGGGGATGTTTCCTGCATCTTTAGGTGGCATGCTTGAGAGAGTTTTGAAATTTTAAATTTAGTAACCCTGAGGGTAATGGTCATCTTACAAGGGTAATTTTTATTATCTTGTATTTTTTGTCCTAAATAGAGACAAGGATAATTCTTCTTCATTGATGAAGAAATTATCCTTGTTAAAATTTTTTTATAGAAATCTTAGAGAACATCTAATTAGGTATTTGTATTTATGAATGTTTTCTAGTTAAAGAGATCTATTGAGGGCTGTTCAAGTAAATTAGGATTCCTTCTGATATTCTTTTTAAAGAGCTTCCTTAAAACATTGGAGGAAAATTCAAAATAGTTGGGATTGGTACTATCTTAGGTTGAGATGGGATTTAGAGACACTCTTAGGTTTGATTTAGTTGGCAAAGGATAAAAAATAGCTTCTTGAATTAATTAAATAAAAAAATTAATCTAAGGGATAACTTTTAGAACCACTTTAAGATGACATTTTAAAGGCTAGTAGATAAAATCTTACATTTTACATGTTTAGTCATGGCATGCAAGGAGACAATTGTCTCAAATTATCTCTAGAAAATATAAAAGTTGACGTTGCTATTATAAAAAGAAGTCGGGTAACTGAATTTTAGGAGGTAGATGTGTCGAAAAGATCTTGATCTCTTCTATGAATGTAGAGATCTGTTTGGCGAAGTGCAGATTACACCTATATGCCAAGGTAAACGAGGCTCCTCATCGGGGTGATAGGGGTGCGCTAATAGTGCCTAGTAGAAGAGGGTTTCAATTTGGTGAGAGGGCCTTGTACTATAAGGTTATTGATGACATGTTGTAAGGGGATATGTAATAGAGGATTTTTGGAGGTGGAGACAATGTAATGAAATTTAGATGTAATAGGAAGAGTTTTGAGGGGTACTTTGTTAGAATGATAGATATTTGACATAGTTTCCCTTTGTAGAGTGGCCAAGCTAGTCTTGATTTGCTCCCTTATGAATGTAGGAAGAGTGAAGAGAAAATAGTAAACTGTTTCATCCATTAATGAAATAAGTGGAAATGATTACTAATAGATGACGACAAAGGTTTTGAGATTTGCAAGATTTGAGGTAGAGATGCAAGGACTTCTGTTCTCTCTTGACCACAACAATGAGGTGCTTCTCCCTTGGGAATGGATATGACTCTCCTGATTTTTAATTTTAGCTTGCTTGACTAAAGTGGAAATGATTACTGATAGATGACGACAAAGGTTTTGAGATTTGCAAGATTTGAGGTAGAGATGCAAGGACTTCTGTTCTCTCTTGACCACAACAATGAGGGGCTTCTCCCTTGGGAATGGATATGACTCTCCTGATTTTTAATTTTAGCTTGCTTGACTAAAAAATGTTGATTTGAAAAAGTGATTCATGGGATTAAATAAAAGCTTACTTCTATTAGAGATTTAGTAAGAATTAGAATGCAAAGAGGATATTAATTTTGTAAGGGACACTTTTAAGCAGCTTGTAAAAGCTTTCAATGGCTTATTGTTGAAGCCTGGCACAAAATAGATTTGTGGGTGGCTTATAATACATCTGGGTACTTTATGCATCTAGATAGTTTACAAGTGTTTGTAGGTAGTTTATAATGTTCAAGTAGCTTAAAAGAGCTTTTGGCAGCTCAAAAGACACTTGACTGCTTACCAGAGCTTGCAAGTAGTTTGTAGAGTGTTTGAGCAGCTTGTAGAGTATTTTGGCAGCTTAAGTGAACTTCTGGGCTTCTTAAAATAGCTTTTGGCAGCTTCAAAGAGGCTCGGGCAGCTTATAAAGCATTTGGGTAGCTTAATATAAAAGCTTATGCACGGAGGACTTTTGGGCAACCTGGCGGAGAAGGAATTAAATCCGGGTGGCATGTAATCCTTTTGAATAAACAAAAAGGTTTGGGCAACAACAATGATTTTAACATCGGCAGAGGAAAGAGTGCTTCAGGTGCTTTAGGCAGAGGTGAAGTCCTCTGCAAAGAAAATGGTCCATACAGTAGCAATGTTTTAAGCCTAGGTATAGGATAGAATGCTTTGAGTAGAGGTAAGGGACTCAAATAGAGCAAAGATTCCTTCGGGGCTTCAGGCTGAGGTGAGGAACTTTGGTAAGGAAAGAGGGCTTTGGATAGCTTGCTTTTGATTCTTGGACAAGCTAGGGTTCCTGAGCTACTTCTCTGAGAAAGAAAAAGAAAGGCCCTGCATGTCCTCTCACCATGACTCAAATGTCCCTGAATCGAGCTAAAGGTGCCAAATCATGATTGGATTCCTTTTCTTTTTTATTCTCACATGATTGGAGTTCTAAGGTGCGGACGAAATGTTTCTCTTCCCTTTATTCCATTGTGTTTGTGGTATCGGGATGCAAATGAGATGTTATGATCTATTGTTCTTTGCTGTAATTTATTATTTTATTCTTTTATATTTGTGTAAAATATACATTTTTACTAATAATTTTGAATCTGAATAAATAAAAGTAGAAAATAATTGTTTTTTCATCTTTTTTTTTCATGCTCTTCAGCCTATCTGTATTAATCAAGTCAGTTTAACTGTGAAAAAACTAGATGCTCGTTGTTTTTAGCAAAAAGGCTTTAAAAATGAAGTTTTAAATTTTTTGCTCTTTATATTTTTCCAACACGCTACCTCTTGAAGTTCATTGTTTAAAAAAGGTGACCAGCAGCATATTTCTGAGTAGTATGATGAAGTGAAAGTGGCTATTTGGAGTTGACAATTGTATAGGAATAATTGTTGATTTCTATTATTCACTTCCAACATTTTTATTTGAAGATATTATAGTAGAACTTTAAAATTCAGTCATCAGTAGATTAAATTTTTTAAGCTTATATAGGTTACATGATCTTCCTAGTGACCGAGCAATCCTAAAGCACCATTGCTGCTGTGAGCGTACCTCCAAAGTAAACCCCTGTGATATCAAACTTTTACCATCTGGAATGAAGTAAATGGAGCTGGAAAAGAATGAACATAATTTTATGTTTGCGGCAACGTTTGAGAAAGGCTTCCAACGAATACATGTATGATGCATCTCGATCTCAGAATGGCTTAGACACGTACCATTTCTCATATATGTCAAATCCAATGAATTATTATATGAACGAAGGTGAATGCAAAGATGATCCATTTTCAAATGCCAAATCAGAGATCAGATTGAATGCCAAAGAAGATCTGGTCTTTTTCGATAAATGTGTTACTGAAATTGAACTGCCACATTTGTCTGAATCTAACAATAATGATACTTCTTTCTATACAGTCAAGGACATATGTATTGATGAAGGCGTGCAATCATTTCAGAAAATCTTAGTAGAACGTGGTAAGGGGAACAATGATAATTCTGCTATCTGGAAGTCTATGGAAGCTTACGGCAATGCTGCACCAATGGCAGAATTGACACAAAATGGCATCCCCCAAGATTCAAAACCTTCATCAGTTAATGAAGGGCAAGTCACCTTGGGGAAATTATTGGAAGGAAATATTGAAGGGAAAGAATCATTAAGTCCTTGTAAATTTGAAACATATTCGAATGATGCAAAGGAAAGAAGTGTTAAGTGTGATTTGAGATCATTCTTGATCAATGAATGTGCTGTTCCTTATTGCAATGCAATTGGCGAGGGTAATAAATTGGACACAACAGAAATGAGTACAAGTATGTTACCAGAGAAGTCCATGCAGAAACCTTCAGATGCTTTACAAGAATTCTACATTGGTTCTCCTCAATGGAACTCATCTAATCATAATCAGAACTCTGGGGATGATCAACATATGAGGCAAAAATTTGATCAGGTAAGGTGGAAATGAAAAATTTATGATGTAAAGGAGAAACTTGAAATTGCTTGATGCTATTTGTAAATAGTGGAATTTCCTTGTGTGAAAAAAGGCACATTGCATGACTTCATTTGTTTTTTTTTCCATTGTCCAAGGTAATCTGTGGCCATTGCCAACTTGTATTTCTTTGTTATATTGTTCTTTGCATGGCATAAATATATAAAGCATGTAATCTGTGCTTGCATGCAATAATAGCCATTTCGGCAGTTTTCCTATTGCAGTTGTGTGTCATCTATTACCTGTATATTGAACTGCGATGCCATTGTGCTTGTACCCTTAGGTTGTTAATGGTGATGAGGATTTGACTACCCTAGCTGAGTTATACCCTGGGAAAGTTAAAGGAGATGCTCAGATGGAGGAAGCAGTTTCAAGCAAGGGAGATTCATACAAGGATAACATATCATCATTTTCAGCTACTTCTAGGAACATTAAGCCAAACTTAGTGGATGGGTCTTTGGAGGATGTCAGATTGCATGATGAGGTTTCTACATCTGATTTGGACACACGCATTGTTGTCAATGAAAATAAAGTAAGAAGCTTGCCAATCATTGTGGGATCTGAAGAACCAATAAATGAAGGTACAGTTTCAGCTCGATACTCATTTGTTCATCTTACTCCTGGGGACTTAGGTCTTCCAGGTCTTGTTTGTACATCTGGCCGTACCATCTCTTCAGATCATTACTCTGGCAGCATATCTCTCAGATCAGATAGCAGCGCCACTAGTGGACATTCATTTGCTTTTCCCATGTAAGTTAAGTTCCAGTTAACGCTATTATTAACTTTGCATTTATTGTGAACCTGCCTGGGATAAAAGAACTCTTTATTTTTGCTTTCAAATATGCAAACTGTTGGAAAATTTCTAAGAGCATAGATTAAATGATTCTTGCTATGTTCTTGGAAGATTAATATGTGTTCTAAACCAAAGGAAACAGATTTGAATTACATTTACTTTAATGAGGGGACTAGCTTGTTCATCAGTATTAGCTGTCAGGCTTAATCTATTTGCCTTTAAACTGAACTTTCAATGAACCATGTAGTTCGTTTGTCCATCAACTTACTATGAGAAAAAACAAGCAAATAGAACCATTGGGAGCTAATTCTTTTTCTTCCTTGCTTTTAAGGATAGATAATAACCCAAGATGAGTTAGAATGTGCAAGGAACAATCAAATAGTTTCAATGGAAAACATTAAAAGATAAATGCCACTAGTTTTATTGATATTGTTGAATAAATCACCGTACTAAGTTGGAGGCATCATGTGGCTTGTCCTGATAATAAAATAATTATAAAAAGGCATGCGATGCATGTTGAATATTTCTAGAGCATGGCTGGACACTAAATGACTAACATGACAAATAGCATATATTAAGAAGGATTACATTTTTTTGTTTAATTTCTTTTGTCCAAGTCCTTTATCTATATTGCACCTTGCACTCACCATCATCTTCCATGTTCTGCACTCTTGCCACTACCTAATCCTCCATCTCTAATGAAGCCCACTTTTAGCATCTCACCTTTCGATGCATAGATTTTTTGAATCTCACAACTCAAGCTTCTATCTAGCCATAGGCCTTTCTCAATTGCATTGACACTCATGGCTTATCCTCCATTTAACAGAAGTCTCCGCTAAAGTGATATTTGAGTTTCAAAGCTTTCTTTATTGAGTCCATTTTTTTTTGTATTATTTGTTTTTGTTTTATTGAGTTCATTTTAGCGAAGTATACTTTCGTTCTTTCAATTTTATTTATTTTTTATATATTGATTGCATATTTATATGTATATCTTATACTATTTTTATTGTCATGTTCACGTATTGAAAGTTATTATATCACTTTATTATGTCAAACTTCCTTGTGTCATGTTATTTGTACATAGCTTAGTGTAAATAACTTCTAAGATTAATTTTATCTTAAAAATTCTTTTGTTAGTTTAAAATGTTATATAAATTGTTTCATTTAAAGTCAATTTAAACTTAAACTCTATTGAATATTTTAAACTAAGTTACTCTCAATTTTTTTCTCTTTCACTCTCTCTCCCTCTCTCGTTAATCAACTTGACTCTAAGAAAATGTGGTCTTCAATCCACCCTTTCACCACCATCCGTGGTCTCGGTCTTTTCTTCTCTTTCCAAAATTTTGATCCTTTGTCCAACATGGTCAAGGAGCCCAATGGATAAGCAAATGAAGAGACTGCTGAAATACTCTTAAGAGATCGTGGAATCAGCATCACGATTAATTTAGACAAGGCATAATTGGCTTATAAATGAAACTAAATACTGTCAAAAAAAGTTATCAATCGTCTTCAAAGAATGCATGGGTGTCTACGGTAGCAAGAGGTGGAACATTTTGATCAGATTGAATTTGATATTTCTGAACATATATCAGATCTTAGCTTTGTATGGGCATCTGAACTCAAAGAGATGGTTTTATTGGATATTAAGAGGGCATTTACCAACCTCATCCTGTTAGTTCCTTTAGTTGTCACATGGTGGAGGAGAGAGAATCTGAGTGCAGGGATCAATGGGGTAGGTCAGAAATATATGTTGAGGTTGGATAGAGCAAGGAGTACAAGGGAGGGTTGAGAGAGGAGGGGGGCAAGAAGAGGGCAAAGAAGAGGGAGGAATAAGGAGAAAAAACAAATAGATGTGAAGATATTTTAAATATTTGAAAATAATTAGCAGAAATTAACAGAAAAGTTATGAATGAAAAGACAAATAAACTTAGGGATTTAAATTTTTCTAAAACCAGATGTACTTCAATTTTCATTAAAGGTTCTACTAGAAATTTTCAAAAGCTTATCAGGAACCAAGAGTTGTATTGAAAAAACTTGACTAATTTTGGTTGATCATAATTTGGGTTATAATCTTCTATTTTTGAGAGACATAATAACTGTCCTGCTGTTAAACTTGAGAATTTTGATACATGATATTTCTAAATGTTTAATCAGATACAATGACCAGTTTGAGTTTGCATATCCAGATTGATCAAGTCAAACAAATAACAGGCTTTATTAGTAGCTATTGGCTGTGCTACAAATTTGCATTAATTTATTTTGATTTTCAATTGTATGTAGGAAAATTTGAAGTCTCCTAAAGCCTTTATTGTTGTAGGCCGAATTGCCCTTTGAAGACAACCTTGGGTTTCTTGTCAATGTCTAAGGAAAAAAAACCTGACATTTGAGCTTTTATTATCCTTTTGCATCATCGGCATCTTCTTGGACCATATACTGTTGGTTTGTGTACATTATGATGCTCAATTATGTCAATAGCTGTCGCATATGACCATTTTGTTGTACTTGCAGTGCGTTTTACTAGCACACTGTTTTAGTTAGTCCAGAATAACTAAAGCTGTCCCTAACATAAGAGATCTACTAGAGTACAAGATCCTTTTGACCCCTTGATTAATGATTGCGCACTAACTTCATGCATCAAATGAACATTTCTTTGTTTTACTGTCTACGATTGTAGACATTAAAATTTGTGATTGCAAATTCTGTACTATACTAGTTTTCCAGTGTGAATTAACCTATTGTATTGTAATACTTTGCTTGAGCTCCTTATACAGACACATATCAAAGAAAGACTCAACTACCCCAAGTTTTGTCCTATGTTATTTGCTTATAGTTTTATTCAATAAAACTTTAATATTACATGGTAAGACTGTTTGGATCACTATTATTGGCCCTACGTCCGAGGATGAAAGACAAAATGCTCCGTGGGGACGAGTCATCATTTGAGAAATGAATTTTCTTGATAATTACATATGTATGTCCCATACAAGCATATCGACAATAAACATTGAGGCAAACTCTTCCAATCAATTTAGATATCATCTAAATCGAGACCTACCTGCGTACGTAAGCTTAGTGTTTACCGAATGGGAAACATTAGCTCAACATTAGGTATGTTTGATGATCATTACATCATCATTTAAATGTTAATATAATCTCCAAAATTGTTTGTTCAATTCAGTTATTATCTTTCATTATCATAATGTTCAGATGGTACTATATGTTATCATGCATTTTTATCATTTTTATTGCCAAAATAGTAGATTGCTTTCTGCCATGAGATGCCAACTAACTTAATAAGTTTAATTAATTAACAAGTTACTCCAAAATCCCCATAAAAGTGAGATTTTGTCTAATTGGATTCGAAAATTTTAACTGGAAATAAGCTTCATCAGTTCCTGGTATCAACTAACTTGCCTGTATGGGTTTTGGGTATTATCACAGTGGCCTTTGGTTAAATCTCTTCCTCAAAAAAATTGTCTACTCAAGAAATACAAACTTGAATTTCCATTGTTGATCGTTTGGTTTCGAGCAGACATGCAAAGCTCATGTTGTGATTAGTTGCATGATAATTGAGATTGTCAACTTTTTAATGTATTCTAATTTGAAGCTTCGCCTTGACGAGCAGATTGCAATCAGAATGGAACAGTAGCCCTGTAAGAATGGCAAAAGCAGACCCAAGGCACTCAAGGAGAAAGCACAGATGGATGAAAACAGTTATATGTTGTAAATTCTGAATGAAGTTTCTGGGTGTCTCCCAAACTGAGGGATGCTTTGTTGAAACTTTCATCTCAATATTATAGATTGTAAGCTTCTTGTTTTCCAGTGTGCTTGTATGCATCTCCTTTAGTATAAGAGATGTTGGATTCATTGAAAAAGGAGTGTTTGCATACATGTCCAATAGGATAAGAAGGGATGATGGTTTCCTTGGAAGAGTGAAGAGAGTTTTAGTGTGTTCTGCTTTCAGTTGTATTGAGATCAATGGGAAGTATAAGATTGATGTTTTAGTCCTGGATCCCATGCTCTATTATTAATACACCAGTGTTTCATTTGCAAGATGAGTTCACAGGAGTTTGAATGAATTTACACGAATATTTTTACCTCTTTCTGTGGAAAGTATTGTGCATTTTTAATTTTGCAGTTCCAAAGGTGTATTCAAGCAAAAATGCCTTGTAATAGTTCACAGGAGTATTGTGCATATCATTTAGATTTTATCTTCTATTTGGAAAGCCTGTAGGCTTTTTCAAATGTTATAATACTTCATTGAATGCTAATTTTAAAATGGTTTGGTTATTCTCCATGGAATATAGTACAATGAATTCTTTATATAAAAATTAAAAACTGGATTTGAAAATAACCAGGCAAAGTTGAAGAGCAATGTTTCATGACAACTTTCAACTAAAAATATCTCAATTGAAATAACTAATCAGAGGTAGAAAACCTCATAATTCATTTGTTCATATCTTACATCTCTACGCATATTTAAGTAACTGCACTGCAAAACAAAAATTCCCAGAGCTTCTTCTAAAAGAAACATTACCCTAAGAGGTGATTATAAAACAATGAATACAAAATAATCCTTTAAGGAACTCAATACAACACCATAGCTCAAATGAGTAATAAGCATCACCTCTAGAAAAGCTACAATAGCCGCTTGTAATGTCTTGAAGCATTTGATTCAAAATTTTCCATTGATCTTATTTTGGCCAAACAACAAACTCAAATATTCAAATTCTGATGCGTCGTCGTTACAGGACGACGTGGGCCTTTCCGTAGTACCTATTTATGTATGCAACCTGCAACAAAAAACCATCAAACCAGATGTCATGTAAGCTTGTGAAAGCAAGGAGTTTGAGCCACCCTTGCCATCTCTTCACCAAATAGAAGCAGAACACAGATGGCATGGAATTACTTGAAAAAAGAGATGGGATTGCACCTTTACTTGGCTGATGTCTGGTGTATCAGGAGTTTGTACAGGATAAAACTTGTAGAACCGCATTGTCTGCAAAGCAGATCGCGTCTCAGGATCCATTTCCTCGATCGCCTTCTTACGGGATTCATTTGCCTGTAAGATCATATGGGAGTTGTCATACAAAGAAATGTGTATCTTAGGTTTAGGGAACAACAAGAAAGGAAGTAAACTACCTGCCGCTGGGCTTGCTTTCTTTCTTTGACAAGTGCCTTCACGTACTCCTAAGGGAAGAGGACCTTTGATTTTAATCTTCTTTCATGTTTCACTTTAGGGGAATAAAGCATGCTTCACATAGGCGCAAAGCAGAAGAAATGGCAGCGCAGCAAAGCAACTTGAACCCATCTTGTTGAAGAAAAAGAGGTCATACCTTAAATTTATCCTTTTGGTCTTCTGGTAATACCTCTTCCTTGATGAGATCATCCGTAAATTCCTAATTGAATTGAACAAAAGCATACGATAACATCGCTACCTCTAGAAAATTTATAATGGAATAAGAAACTTTTAGGAAAAATTTGAAGTCATTTCACCTCAAGGTCATCCAGGTCCCAGTCAAATTCACAAACTACCTGTAAGAAGAAATAAAAGGTTCAATGTTGCTGGAAGCTTCCAGCATACAAATCTAAAAATGTATGAACTCTCAATAAAACCGATTGGAAAGTTGCTTCCTATATATTTGAGGGTAATTGAAGAAATAACAGAAAATAAAATAACAAATGTATAAATGAGTAATAAATCATAGTATAGACTGCTACAATTTAATTCCATATTTTTTTTATTTAGGTTTAAATGTAAATGAACCCAATACTTGCAATTGCTCGGGATACCCACTTTTAGCATTTAGGTATATTTATAGCTAAAATCTTTTTTTTATTAATTTGAGTAAAAGAATTAGTAGATCTTTTCCCCCACATGATGGTAGTGGAATTATGAACATAAAATCATGGAACCTACTCGATTCCATGATTATGAGTTTATCACTAAAACTAGGAGCATAAAGAAAAGCATTCATTGCATCTAGTTGCTCAATGGAAGCGCATGTTTCAAACATTTGTTTTTCTTATAACATGAAGCAAAGCTGACGCACAAAGGTGAGTTTTGAAGAAAGATGCAAGTGCAATACTATGGCCTTTATGAAGATAAATACGTTGTTACGAATGCTCTACATTTATACTTTACTCTCTTTCATGTTCAGTTAGTCACTGCTTCAGTACTGGGAACTTGTACTCCCAATAGCACTCTTCATTGTAGGTTATATTGGCCATTTTGTGCTCTTCAAGAAGCCTAACGGTTAAATTCCCTTCCACAGAAAAAAAAAAAAGAAGCTAATAGTAGTTTTAATAGTTTGTCAGTACTACATGCGTTTAATGATGTGCCTTTTGATGATTTGTCTAGAGTGTAGCACTAAAGCAAAAACTTGAATTCCAATAGATAACAAGATAACGTGTTACATATATGTTATAACATACAATGAATTTAACCATCCCATCTTGGATTAATTTGCAGTCTCAATTGCTTTACCACATTTCTTAAGGATTCAGATTCTTCAATGAGCAAAGGTATATTAAAATATAAAATAAATACTTAGGTCAACCTCTATTAAAAAAGAAAAGAATGTTCATGAATTTTTTTAATTATATTCTCTACTCATAGACAAGGTTAAATAATGATATAGTCCAGAACTTCATTATGGATTACCTCTGAGCTTGAAGGGTTTCACCTTATGTTTAAAACTACATCAACAGTTTTCATATGAACTAACAATAAAATGAAAGCAGAATTCCAAGTTTTACAAGCACAAGAACGCAGGTAAAAGATCATATTTGAATACTTCTAACTAATGCTTACCGGTGGTTCCAGAGGATACATGATCTGAACAACGGTGTCATTTTCATCCTCGTCAGGGTTAAGAGGTTGAAGATCTGTAAAAAAATTGACAAATTTCAAGAAATGAAGCACTTTGTAGCAGTTTTAATCTTCTTTATTTTTTATTTAAAGAAATGAAATACATAGCAGTTCTAATCTTCTTTATTTTTTATCACCCCATCTAAACGGCAACACAAATCACCAAATTGCAGACAACCTAATTATTGTCTACTGTATGATTTAAATGACTGCCATTGACAGATTTTGACAACACTCTTGCATCTCAGCATCCTAAATGACAAAGTTAATGTGGATCTAATGTAATTTCTTTAATAGATTGTAATTTCAAATTATAACTAGATTCACTTGTTCAACACAAATTTAGGCATCAACCACCAATGGTTTACATTAATTAATGAACATGATAAGACAATTCTACATGTCAATTGAAATAATTAGGTTGGTAAATATAAATAGCTTCTGCAACATTTTGGTAAATAAAAATAGCTTTCATTCACAATGTAAATTTCAAATAACACTACACGTACAATGGGATTGTTTGTTTGCTTGCAAAGTGGAAAGAGTTGTGTCAAATTTATTAGTGTTAGCGATAAAGAGTCAAATTGTCAAGATCAGGCTTTACAACGTCGATGTATTTGTCCACCTATGGCCGTCCTATATCGACCAAAGTGAGGTTTGTCCTGAAAATCGCCTTAACATCTTCAAAGAGTAAACTTGCATGTAAAGCTTTCTTAATTTAGGATAATTCATCCTTTATATCCCTTCACCTAAAAATTTGTTAAGAATATACTTAGATCAATATATTCTTTGTCTAATCACACTCTCTATTCTCATTGGTCTTTAGGTGTCATAGGCCAACTCCTTTTTTTGTAGTTATTTTTTAAATCACTTGTACAATGGAAAGTAAAATATTTGGTACTATAATATGATAAATTAGCTTTAATATGCCAAGAAAATATCTTTTGTTAGCCATCTCATATCGATCAAAGTGGATTTATCTTCCACGTGTCTCTCATCATAGAAACTTCCTAAGGATAGTCTCTTGACTAATGACTTTTTCATTCATTGAAAGTCCCTAGCCTCTTCAATATCAAACATCACATTAATGTTATAAAATCAATGCATTCACTAAACTCCAAAATTCAACCTTTCTTTACAACAAATGCAACAAAAAAGGGAAATCCCACTTTATATTGAACATTTTATCAAACAAAAATAGTATTCCCCATTTGTTTATCAAGCAATGTACCCCTATAACAACTTTGTGACTTCCAAAAACAAGCCAACATACCATCAAACGCTCGCACAAAAAAGCCTACCTAATACACAAGTTGCCATCATGTTTTCTTCCATCCTAATTGCATGCTACAATTGCCTTTTTGTTTTATTAACACAAGGGTGCTCCATTTACAGAATTGTATCTCAAACTATGAGTTTTGAGTTCAACTACATGCATTTAATCATAGTTAAAAAAATAGTGGACACCATTTATTCTAATTATATGATAAAAGCCTTTTTTTTTATTGGATTATACATTAGTGGAAGTTTTTATTAGAATTTAAGAAACCAAAAAGAATCCATCATTGCACATACTATTGCAAATGTTCTATGCAAGAAAATTTATTTTTAGCAAAGGAGAGATGCTCGCATGATCAAAGAATGAGACGTTTGGAATAATAAGTGGGGTAGCTCTAGATTGATTAGAATCTGAGCTCACTCTATTGCTCATGTTGTTCTCATGGTTGTCGTAGCCGCTTCATTGCTTATATTTAAAGCATATAGTTGTTAATGTTTGGACATTTAGTTGATTTGAATGAAAGCAACTCAAGATTAAACTAAAACATTTCGATTTAGGCTCAATTCAATCTAAGCGTTGGACTAGTTGCAATTTGTTAGTAACATTTCACTTCCAACAAAACTCAAGTAATTCAATATTTCTACATGTTCAAGCTATACATATATGTGCATAGTGCTAATACACAGATCTAAACTTTTCAAAAATTTATTGGATGTGAGACCTCAGCATATAAGTAGGATTTACTCACACTCTTGGAGATGCAAGTTATCGGGAAGAAGAGAAAGTAAATATTAATAGAGATTTTATGTGAAAAACATCTTGAATAAGGCAATGATCATGGACACATGAATGAAAAGAATTTCACAAATTTCCTTTTGAGTACAAAGTGGTTTGAGGATTCCATGAAAGAAAGAAGCCTCAAGAGGGGATATGATAGAGACATGAGTAATAGAGAAAAGAGAAAATGGAAGGCTATCGATCACAAGGATTTGTAGACTTCAACAAGGCTTCTTAAGGAGAATTGCTCTTTTATTTTAATAGAGAAGCTCGAGATGTCATGATTTGATTGGGGATGACAGAAGTCAATTTAAAGCTAAGTGGCATTGTTGGAGAATCCTAGATTGTTCCTGTGGGGAGTTCCTTATCATCTCAAGAAAACGTTATGATTAATAAATATTGTGCTAAAGGCAGTTCCAAAGATTTTGAGATACTTAAGGCCTCCTATTAGAGTTTCGAGTGCTTAGCAATGAACTGGAGTATACTTTTTTTTTAAATATATATTTTATTGCATTCTAAATGTTGTACAGTATTGACAATTTGCTACATTTGTAAACTAAAACAGATACAAAATTCACTACATTATACCAACATGTTTAAATTGTACCAATCGTAGGAGAGATGTTTCAAATTTTATTTAATCAGTTATCTCATCCATGGAGCTAGTTGTCCCTTTTTTGGCCAACTTTGAAGGAGATTTTGTCAATTTGACCTTATTTATTGTCTGAGAAGTCTTGAGCTAGAATTTCACCAAGATATTGAGGTACAATATGAAATGCAAAATTGTATTGTGCGGTCTGTGATTAACACTATGTTCATTCAATTGACATACAAGTCTGACGAAAGGATTGAACTTGAAAAAATAGTGGAATCGCACTACTGCTTGCTGAACAAGTGGCATGTAGTTCAACAAATGTGTTGTATGGATAATTACACAATAACTACACTACAAGCTCAAGAGTAATATCCTTTGTACTAGAACTAACAAAGAACCTTTGTATTGATACCAAGTTGAATTGATACTCCACGTATCTTATTGACAGGATTGTTGGAGTTAACACAATAGTTGATTTGACACAAAAATCAGGTCAACAATTACCACAAGCAATATGATTCTTTATTCATAAAAAATCAAAGCAATACCAAATTATAGGTATGATGGGTAACTTCAATTTTAAACTGAGCAACTTGCAAATTCTAGAAAAACTATTAAAAAATGGTGTGTTGTGTATGAACCATTAACCTTATTCCAACTTGTGGGTGCATCAAACTTTCTTTACCTAAGATGCAAAAGAGGTAAAATCTTCTTAAAACAATGAGAACAACAGAGTAGAAAGTCCAATTGGTGGTGCCAAGGATAAGAGGGCACCAACCACAACAAATATTTCCATAAAGCAATAGAAACGGAAGATGAAAGAGATGTAATTGGATCATTTGAAGAAAACAGATATGTGAAGAACATAAGGAGTTGAAGTGCTCCTAAGGGAAGTTGCTCAAGAAACCAAGAAAATCTACAACCCTATATTATATGGCATGAGACCTCTAGTGACTCAGAGGGCCTTGATGGAGGTAGTAACATGCATGATCAATAGAAATATTCAAGAAATGCTTGCACAAAGGACGATAATGTCAACGAGCATTTGTTTGACCTAAGTTACAATTAATGTGACAATTGGCACAAGGTGATCTTTGGGATGATTGCTAAAGCAACATGACAATACTACAAAAGTCGCAAAACTTGGTACAAAGCTTCATGATGACAACCAATATCTACCACAATTTAACTTTGAATATGAAGGAGATTAAGGATAAGGTGGATGCCTTCAATGGCCTTCGAGCATGAAGCCCTCCATGCAAATGATGAAGATAATAGAGAAACATAGTGTAAAAGATGTGATTGAGGAATACAAATACATTTAATCCACTATTGAATCCTACAAGAAACAAACAAATCAGATGACATTAGGGGAGGAATACATAACTTCTCAAAATGTTGCTTTGGAAAAGTGCATGACAACATTGAAAGGCCCTTGCAAGAATAGATGCAAAATGACCAAAGACAAGCTACATAGCATTGACGATGGATTGGCATAGTAACTCTCAAATAAGGTCTAGAATTAGGGTGACAAACTATTGAACTAAAACGAAGAGAGTGGTTGATCCAAGGTCTCATTGACAATGGCTTGTTCAAGAATGATGTGGCTAACATGATATCCCACACCTTGATCTGAGGCTACAGTAACAAAAAATTTGATGATTCGATCAAGTATATCCTAGAATGACTGAACAAGAATGCCAAGAGAAGAGGATGTGAATACAAGACAACCAATTTGAGAGTAGCTCAAGTTGAAGAAAACATGAAGATTTAACTTTTCCAGTTCTTGTATATTTCTAGTTTTGGCTTTCCTAATGCAACAAGCTTTTATTACACTTTAATTTGGGCAATATTTCTCTTCATATTTCAATTATAGTGCTTACATTGTTCTAATCCTTCGTTGTTTGACTTGGGTGGAATAAATCTATATCCTTGGACAAAATTCTAATGAGAGTTGAAGTTTGATGAGTGCATAATCTTAGAAAGAATATGAGCGGTAGTTGTACTGGAAGTGTCAACATAATTGTAATTGAATAGGCAAAAATTGTAGATTTTTCAAAAATAAAAGTGTCATAGAATAGGAGTGATTTGGATCGTTGATGTTGGATCGAATTGGATAGATAAGATTTTGGGGCACCTGAAGCGTATTTAAAAAGCATTTGAAGCTCTGCTTTGCCTTGTTCATTTTCCTTTTGAACTTACCACTATCTAACCTTCGTTCTTTTCCAATGTTACCACATGCCAGAGGGCTCGCTTTAGAGTTCAAGAAATATGCCAAGTTCAATGAAAGTGTCCTTAGCATCAAAGATATACGACGATTGCTGGAGAGCTGCCAACCTCCCCCATAGACCTCTTTGGTCATGCCCACGAATGATGTCTATTGCAATGGAACCTAAAATGGATGGTACCTACATTTATCGCATTTTATTTTAAGACATTTTCTACAAGTTCTTCGAACACTATAGGTTCATGTCAATATACCTAGTTTGAAATATTGTAGTCATAATTTTTTATGTAGATGCCAAAGGAGAATTCGTCTCTCTACAATTTGAAGTGGCTTTGATAGCTACTGACATTGAGACAATGACCACAATATCTTAACACCATATTCTGTCAAATACATTACGGGCAAAGACTTTGACTTCATCACCTTGTTTTTGAACTAGATCATCAAAAGGCTACCAAGGGACTTCACAAGGCCACGAGACGTAGATGATGTCTTTGGCACAACCAAAGCCATCAGATTACAAGGTCAAACAACTAAAGGAAAATTTACCCAAGAATAGCTTCAAATTCCCTTGCTAAAGGCGTATGAACTCTTTGGAAGAAATTGTGTTGCACAACAATTGAAGAAACCTAGAGAGGCACTACTAATAGTCGCACTAAGAGAAGGATCTTATGAAATCAGGCTAATAGATGGTGCGCTACCAAGCAAATAGCATTGATGGTGAAAGATACCTTACCACTAAAGAAGAGAAAGAAACCACTATTGTAATTCAATCCAACAATAACTGAAATGAGACTAGAGTCTACACAATAAAAGAACTTGAATTAACGATATTAGTCCAAAACAAGTTCCAAAAAACTGCAAGACAAAGATTAATGGTGTGCCTCTTTCTAAACTACTTGTGCATAATGCTATTGGCTCGAGGGGTTTAAGAGTGATTCTAGGCGAGGGTGAGGCACCAAAAGTGACCGAGAAGTAAAAGTCATCCAAAGCCACAAGTGATGAGAACTTCCTACCACACCAATTGGTGAAGGTCATCACAATCAACTATTCAAAAGGCTCGAGGAGCTACAAGGTTAAAGCCTTGGTTGAATTCGATAGGTAGAGACGGCTTCAATAACTTGTAAGAATTACTTTCTTTGTTTAGGTTCCCATTTGAACACAAAAATAAGGTTGAGACAATCTCTGAGATCATCACTCAAGCAACAATTCAAGACAGTCAGGCACTTGTCTACTTTAAAGATGCCCTAGATTAAGAAAAGATGATAAAGAAAATTATGCAGGAGGTCAATAAGCCAATTTACAAATATCATGATAACTAGTACAAGAAGACATTCGAGAGGAAATAGGCCAAAAAGAAGATGACAGGGTAATAGAAAATTCATGAAAATGCTTTATAGAGGATATGGGCAATCCAAAATAAGTAAAGAAGATGGAGGAGAAGAAAAAGGAACTTGAAATCAAGGAGGAGAAGGAATCATTGAAAATGAAACTAGCTAGTGTTGAAGCAACTTCCTTTTTGATAGATGTTGTAGATTTTGCTTCACCATAATGAGAAAAGGAGAGAACAGGGGGACAAAGAGCTTTCCATTAGACTTAGGAAAAGTAAGAGCCTCCAATGGTTCAAAGCCTCGTGCTACTTGGAAGGAGCCACCTTGCCAATCGCCTATCAAACAAGCCAGAAGGATGTTACAAAGGGTATGGTTTAGGTGATTGACATGGTAGATGCTACATGTTTGGACTCTTCAAAGTTTTTTTAATGCCATCCCTTATATCTATTTGTTCATGACGACTATAAGGAATCACTGAAGTGGTTAGGAGAGAGCCCTTTGTCTTCAGAGGAGAACAATAAATGAAAGTTTTTATTGTGTTGTTCTTTTTTTCTTTTTAAGTAAATCAGATCATAAACATATTTTTGAACTTGTTACCTAACTAGCTACCCACTATGTATGTTAGTAGGTATTAGCTTGGAATGAAGATGTGCTATTAATGCCTTAGCCTCACTGACCAAATTGTTACTAAGATTAGCATTAACTTGTAAGGTCTTAGATATCAACAAAAGAGCTAAAAGAGAGCAAATGTGAATATGATGAAGCCTACTCCTGGATTCTCCAAACTTTCCAATGAGTGACAATCGTCTCAATGAGAGAACCACTAAGGTCCTCGTAGAAAGCGATGTTAGGTTCAAAAAGTGCATGGAATTGCAAAGAGAGCTTTGCCCAAAATGTCAAGGGCATGTAGAGAGATGGTCCAATGGTTTCTTAAGTTTCCTGAAGGGCAAACTTGACCTTGAAAGTGATAATTTTTAGGACTAAAGGACAAGCTCTTTCTTCCAAGCATTGCTTGGAAGGTACCAAGAGTTACCAAGCCTTAGAGGCGCAATTTGAGGGTTTAGGCATTATGGGTAGGTCATGGATAATGTGGTTTAAAGCTAATCCCTATAGGCATGAAGAGCAACGATTTGAGGGTCTCGTGCTTTTCCTTCCAAGTAGCATTAGGGAGGGTAGTTTGATGCTTATGTGCGCAAGCTACAACTTAAAAGGCGTAGAGAGAGATGTTCTGAGGCTAGTGTACTCTTCCTTCCAAGAAGCGTTTGGGTCTTTTTTTTAAGTTACTCGAGGCAACCTATGGATTAGCCGTTGTGAGTAAGTGACAGCTTACATAGCTCAGAATTGTCACGGCAATTGCATGGAAATCTCAATAAGCCACACCTAAAGGGAAA
This sequence comes from Vanilla planifolia, assembly GCA_023846275.1. Taxonomy (NCBI): domain Eukaryota; kingdom Viridiplantae; phylum Streptophyta; class Magnoliopsida; order Asparagales; family Orchidaceae; genus Vanilla; species Vanilla planifolia. The sequence continues at coordinate 7,214,567 of CM043873.1, read as the reverse complement.
GCCCCACCATAAAGCTACAAAGGATGCTAGAGTTAATGCTTTGTTAGTGATTTTAGAGTAACCTAGTAGCATTAATGAGATGTAATGTCAATCATTTTTTAAAAGAAATCACAAGGATGTACAACTTGAGGAAGTAGTCTATTCATAATAAAATTTCAAATCATCTTCATGCCACATTTGAAGGGGTTCTTCATCATCTTTGGTTTGCAACTTATATATGCTTGGCCCAACAACCACTTTGATGATGTAAGGACCTCCCCAATTAGGGGAGAGCTTGTCAACGCCCTATTGACAATGAGAAACTTCTTATTTACATAGCACAAGATTGTCATGAGGAGGTGCACTCACAAACATGTCGATTGATATACTCTATTGAACGTCTTCTTTCTTGCGGCTAAATTGCTTCTTAAAGTCAGTTTTTCCTTAAGAATGTCTAATTTCAAAGCCTGGGCTTCATCATTAAGCTTTGACTAGCATAGTAATGGATCTCCATTCTTGTCAAAAGCAATAAAGATTTGACGAGTAAGAAACTTAACTCCACAATAAGTATAATTTCATCATGTAAACCAACAAGAGTGCTATCTCTAAGGTCATAGATGATGATGGAGTACAACACATCTAAAGAAGAACTGAAAGTTCATCAACCCATTTACTTTCAAGAGCAAGCTTTAGCTTCAGAATCTTGAGAAGATTCTTGTTGGCAGTTTTGACTTGTTCGTTAATCCTTGCATGACCCATGGTAGCACAACGTATGTGTTTTGAGAGAATGATAGAACTCTTGCAGTTCTTCAACCAAAAAAATGGCAGCAATACTGGTTGCAGTGGCTAGTAGCATGCCAAACTTGTTAAATATCTTAGATCAAAGAAACTAATACACCTTGGCTTCGATTTGTTCAACTATGGGCTTTGCCTCAATTCATTTAATGTAGTCAATTGATACAAAATGGTGCTTGTCGGGAATGGTCCAAGAAAGCTTATTCTCCATATTGCAAAATGACCAATTAATGTTGACAGACTATGGGGACTTCATTGGTTAGCACAAAACATTTGCATAAGCTTGGCACTATTGGGAGTAGTTGTGGACATCACCCTGAAAGGAAGGGCAATAGAAGCCAGGATGAAGCACATTTCTAGTGAAGATTAAAAAAACTGAGCATTAACAATTAGCACTAATGGCACTTCTGAGACAAACAACAATACTTAACCAAGAAAAGCAAATAATAAAAAATAAAATAGGTTCATATCCCAAGACCTTCTAATTTTATATATAGTATCGAACTTAAAAAATGATAAAAAAAAAAAAACTGTACTAACCATCTTGCATGAAAATTTCATAATTGACAAGATAACTAGATATTTTAAAATGACCAGTGCTTGAATTAGTTCTCCATCATCTACTGTGCTAGCACAACTCAGATTGATTTGAATAAAATTAGTAAAGCTAATTTCACAAAAATAGTGAGTCCAAAATTCTGACTGATTTCCTACAATCTAGGGTATGAAACAAAGTTTCAATCCTTAATTTCAAGGTGCAAGGTGAGGGAAAAAAAGGAACTTATAATAAATACTATTGCATTACTAGTAAGCTAAGAATCAACAAGTTGTATCACCATGATTCCAAGTTTTCATCTTATTCTATGGCAAAAACAATAGTATCAATTCAATCACAACCACATTTGCATCTTACACAATTAAGATCTATTTAGGTGACAATTCAATTGTTATAACCCTTTTTAACATCTTTTAGAGGACAATACCAATGAAAAGAAATCATATGCAGCAAGGGATGTTATCCTAAATGTGATTAATTTGGATCATCAGATTTACAGCTAAAAGAGTAGTAAAAGTAAATCCAACTACAATAGGTAAATACAATGACAATGTCCATGCCATATGCACACAAATCATAAGTTCATTAGCCATACATTTAGCTTGCACATACAGGATTAAAACTTCTTTCTTCACTAAAGTTAAAAGCAAATTTAAAGGCTTAACAATGTTACAAAAAACAACAATTTAAGAATGAAAAGAAACAAACTACATCATACACTTACAAGGAAGACAATAGTCATATTGCTTCACTCGCTCAATCTTCAAGAGCTTTAGAGCAGATCTACAAAACAAGAGCTAGCATCTCAAGCCATGTACATAATATATATATATATATATATATATATATATAAGCAAGGTCATAAAAGTTCATTGTAAAAGAAATTATTTGGCATGAGTTCCCATAGCCATAGTATTTCAAGTGGTTCAAGTGGGTACCATTATCACTAAACTCTATTCAGTTGGTTGAATATGTAAGTTAACAGAGTCAGCAGTGAAATAAGTATAATAAAAATTTCTCAACTAAAAAGGGAATGGCAGACCACTTAAATAAGACAAAAAAGCACTCATTGAATGATAATGACATTCCCCATGTTTCAAAGCAGAAGGTACAGCAGTGAAAAAAGTAAAGGAATGGCATGTATATAGTAAAAACAGAAGAACCAATACCACATCGACAACATTGATTGCCATTTCAACAAAACCTTTCCCTTCTTACAACCTCCACCCCTCCCCCCTCAACTCACCTCTATATACCTCTATAACAAACCCAATTTTTGCTTATGGCTAATTCAACTACTCCTAACCATGCTAGCAACTCTTCTTGCATCTTATGGGTCACTGAGCATTAGACCTCTCCAGCCTGCAGTCCTGATCAAGTAACTCTAGTAGCTGATTCTCATGACTATCATAGTAGCAATGGGTGAGGTGTCAGTTCAAGATGGTTCTTGTCAATTGAACCTCCCATAAACCCATAGTGGCACTATTCCTCTGATCAATATACAAGGAAAGTATGGATATCCCTCACCTTTATTACAAATTCTACTTCATCTACTCCTAGCCCCTTCTCTACCTCATTCAATGTTATATCAGGATGGCTACGAACTCCTCCTCTAGCATTATCAATAGCCTCACAAGCTACTATTACATCTGTATTTGTTCTTGGATTATCTCTATATATATGATAATACAACTTAGATTTTAAACTCTGATGTATCTAACTATATTATAGTAAATCACCATTTATTTTCTTCCCATGAGATGCATATCCTTATTGCTAACCATGCCCACTCTGGTTCTTATGAAGACTACAAATCTTTATTAGTTTATCATTCATAATGTCCTTTATGTCACTAACTTTACTGCTAATCTTATTTCTATTCATAATCATACTAAATCATAAAAATGCTCAATGAACTTGTTTCCCGCATCCCGTGTTTTCCAATCTTAGTACAAAGAAGACAAGTATTGGCAATGTTGAAACAGGGAGCAAACAATATTACGTGTACCTTCTGTCCTTTCCTCAACTGTATATGCTTATCACAAGCATTGCGTTTGGACCACCCTGCACCAACATGTTTATGACATTTTGTTTCCCAGCTTGCACCTAAGTAAATTTAAATGTGCTGCTTGTTTGGTTAGGAAACTATCAAAGATCTTCCTTTCAACCCCCGTGTCCTTGTCGTTAGTTTTAATTCAATTGGTTAACTTGGACATCTAAAAATCTAATCTATTTCTTACTTGCTCGATATACATGTATGTTTCCACTTATGGATTTCCAATCCATAGCTAGATTTATCATTTAAGCATCAATTACACATCTTATCTACGTTTCAAAGATTTTACTATGAAATAAATATTTTCTCCACAACCAAAATATAAACTCTCCATTGGACAATGCATTAGAATTCATTCCGATAATTTCGATCCTTTTGCACCACAGATGATATCGTTCGCTAGATTTCTCATCCATATATGTGATTTTTTGGATTAATGGAATATCATTCTCATGCCCCATGGCTGTATGCTAGATTTTCAACTAAAACATATAAGTCTAGTTATTTTCTTTCATGTGCTTGATTTCTTTAGGTTGAACATACACTCTGTTACAATGCATATGTTGCATCTTTTGTAGCTATTATAATACTTGTAAAGAATATAAATGATATAAACCAACCACCTGGCATGTGCACACGTCTTACTAAACACCTTTCAAAGGGCGTCTCCTTTATTACAATTTCTTTGGGGCCTCCAGCTGTATTGGTTTCGCTTTCTCCAACAACTTTGAACACCCCCACTAACTTCACAATTACATGAAGACATCACCTCATTGGTACAACACCTTCCTCCACCAAGTTCACTTCTATAGCTTCCTTTTAATGTAGAAATCCAAATCTACAACACCGCACCACATTATTAAACAGAAGAAGCTACAAAAGTGGTCATCCTATTCGGTCACATATTCCATTACTCATCTAATAGCAAGTCATTCTTGTTTCATACTCTTCTATTTTTTCATATTTCTACATCTAGAAGCATATTATAGAATCCCCAATAGAAATAAACAAAGGCATTAAAATTATTTCTCTACAATATTGGCATTCATAAGACTTGTTTACTCCATGTGGTGTCAAACCTAGCTTATGTCATAGTTACAATATAAATTCTCAACCAAATTACATATTATAGAAATAAAGTTCACTATTGCTAAAAGATTTACCCAATTCTATAACGTTTACTTGGAAACCTTCTAGCTTGTTGTTAGAATTGATTTTATTCATATTCTTCTCTCAATTGCCACCGATTAGGGATGAATTTTACTTAAAATGGAACTTAATAATGTTTTTTGTGTGGAGATCTACATGAAGTCATCTATACAAGAGGCAACCTCCTATATATGTTGCTTAGAAGAAAATAAACAAATGCAAATTTAGAAAAACCATTTGACTCAAACAAATTCAAAAGGCATGATTTGACAAATTCTACGACTTTTTACTAGAATTGGTGTGAAGCACAACAAAGCTGATCACTCTTTGTTAGACAAAGATCGATAATATTTGTCACCTTGGTAATCTATCTTAATGACATTTTTAAAATTATAATTGATAGATAAGGGATTTCTTAAGAAAAAAAATCTTCAAAAATACCTTATTACAATATAGGGCCTACAATATTAAGAGAATTATAACTATTCCAAAGGAAATATTCTGCTAATCTATTTAAATAAATTAGACTTCATGAGCACAAATTTGTCGATCCCAAGTAAATTGTAAAACCACAAATGATCAAGGGGTACATTTTGAAGATACCTTTTAAGTAATTGGAAAAGTTATTTGTTCTATAGTTATTCCATCCAACATTGTCTTTTAGGTTAGTGTCATCAACCAATAAATGCGAACTCCAAAGATAAACATCCAAATATTATCTCAAAGATTTCAAGATATTTTTGAAAATTCCCTAAAAAAGATGTTCTCTTTATTAGAAATAAAAAAGATTTCAATATAGTTATTCCATCCAATATTGTCTTTTAGGTTAGTGTCATCAACCAATAAATGCGAACTCCAAAGATAAACATCCAAATATTATCTCAAAGATTTCAAGATATTTTTGAAAATTCCCTAAAAAAGATGTTCTCTTTATTAGAAATAAAAAACAAGATATGGAATCCCAATCAGATGCAAATTATGTTGTCTTGATTTGGTGATAAGAAATATACATCCATATAAAGACTTTTTGTATGCAAAAATCTTGTGGCATAGAAAAGCATGAAAAAAAATCACCATTGCAAGAAATATTACAAAAGTTGAATACAAAGCACATGCTACTTTTCAAATAATGTAGGTAAAAGCATTCTCAAAATATGTTAAGAGTTTTTAACATCTAAGCTTATGACCTGTTTTAGTCTAATTGAAGCAATAATTTATAGTGACAACAATCATATTTTTTGAGGATGAATCTAATTCATTGAAATTGAACTTTATCACATAAATGTTTTATCTCCAAAAAAAATTATAACTCATATCAAGTTTAGATGAAGTGGTTTAAATATTCAATAAAGCTTTGGTATCCTTTAACTTTTCGAAGTATTGTAACACACAAGAGCTAATTGATAATTGTAATAGTAAAAGAAACAAATCTTAAGTTATTTTATAATATAAGTGAACTGGATCAAATTGCAGCTTGAACCATAAGCCCCATTATTCAAAAACTTGTTATCAATCCCAAATCACGTTTTCAATATCCCTTCCATCTTCCTCTCACCATCTCTCTCCTTTGATCGCTTCCTTGCTTTTTATCTCTTGCATCGTTATTTTGTTGCCTTCTTTTATAAATGATAGTACGGATGCTATTAAAAAGATGTCTCATTCCCTAACAAATGTGATTGTAGTCTTCACCGCTTCTTCACCCCTCCCTCACCAAAACTCTAAACAAAGTGATCCCCACATTGCCATTTCTCATTCCTCTTACAATTGTCATTTATCTTCAATACACCAACTTCCATGTTTATGAATTTGCAACCACTATTGTCAAAACTTATTTTCTCATTCTTTAATAATTCTTCCACCTTCATTGCTTCCACTTCCCTACTCAATGCCTCTACAATTGTAGAATTGTGAAAGCATCACAGGTCGTGGCTCATTTTCATTTATGATGAACTATCCTTTTTTGGTCATAAGCATAAATTTAGATTCTATATATTCATGCATCTTCTTAAAAATGTTATTTTGTTGAATTTAATAAATGATAGTCTTTGCATACAATTTAACCTAGTTAATTAGGATGCAAATATTCAACTTGTTCAAATTTAAGGAAAAATTTTAAACTTTGTTATTATCAATTAGTTATACTTCAAAAGAATATTTTAGAATGCATACAAACATTTGGATTTATTATTCATTGTCCAATCTTTACAAAGCTAATTTTTTGTCATTAATATTTAATAATTAATTGATTTATATATATTAAACAAAGTGTCAATTCAAAAGACACCCAATTAACGCTACAAATCAAGAAACCAAGCCTAAAGCTAACAATGAAGTAGAAGACGCCCAGTCTTTGTCGCAATTGAGACTTCCAGTGCAAAGCTCAATGACGACAATGATAACTACAATAGAAACATTGGTCAAAGATGGTGCAAGCAAAAAGGAATGTGAACACTAGGTGCTTGTTACTAGAAGCAAAAAAACATGTAGGATTGGGAAGGATGACATCAAGGAAATAACATACTAAAGCATCAAAGAGAAGAAATTAGCTATTAAGGTTGTCAATGATAATATGGCTAGTAAATAATAGCTTTAGTCAACCGTCGAAACTATATAAAAAGAAACCCATAGCCCATTAGTCTTAGTGAAGGACTTGGTTCATCATTTGACAAGTCCGATTGTGTTCTCTGCACAATTGGAAATATAACCAACCTCTCGTAGGTTTTTCACTAAGTATCATGGCATATTCTCAACACACTAGGAGATAATTATACATGTCTTTGTCATCAATGTTGGGTTCAAAAAGGACACATTTAAAGCTTTAGATGATTCCTCTTGCCTCCTATACAACCAAATAGAGCATTGGCTTGATGATTTTGGGATCACAAGAGTACTCGATTATGTGGGTTTTTCATGAGTTGACGTCAGATCATCATATTATTATTTTTCCATACAAAAAACACAATGAATATGCTAGATGATGTTCCAAAGTTCCTGGTCAACACAATATGGAGTGAGGCACATTGCAATGGGTCAATATAGTTGTTGGGCATGGTTATTATCATTCGACACAAACAGCTTGACTGTTGTAAGTCATTTCTATGCTTAACCATTTGAGGGCAATGACATACCCTCCTCATTTTGGCCTATGCTTGGTGTTTACACATAGACAGATATTCTCTTTTTAACTTTTTGCTATTATATAAGTTGTAAGAATGAAAATTAATAGATGAAAACACCAAGCCAAAATCCAGAACACGAAATGGTGAAAACAAGATGAGATATACCAAGAGGAAGGCTAGGTCTAAGCCCAATACAAGTGCATCTACCTTTGCACAAAAAGTCACTGACAATAAAACACTTGCTAGGTTTAGTTTTATAAGTTGCAAAATATACCAAATAAAGACTACCATTGTTAAAAGCAACCCTTTGCCAATGGCAATAATCTATATTGCAACAAAAGCATGACCTTACTAGAAGATGCAAGCAAAACCAAATCTAATGATTCCATATGTGTGGGATTGAAACAAATTGCAAACAATCCATACATAACAGGAAGCAATCTTCACAAAATAAAACAATATTGAAATACTCCCAAAGGATGCAATATAAAAAAAGAAAATAATAATAATAATAAAATTAAGTAAAGATATCCCAATTTGTGTATTTGAGTCATACACAATTATACATCACCCACAAGGTAAGCCCCATATGAACTTAAAGGCCAAGGAAGCTTCACTTGTACTACAAGAATGAATGACCCAACATTGCATCCATAAGCTATGGATAATTCAAGTTAACTCAACACTCACAACTTTGTCTAGACAACTTGCAAAAATCAACATGAAAACAATAATAGTAACACACCTTAATCTTGCAAAGTGAGATCAACCACATGACTCTTTAGAACCATTAAACTCTTTCAATTATCAACTTTTAAAGTCCAAGCATGCCAAATCCTTTCAAGCCATCAATATAACCCTTGTAATATTATTCTCAATTAGTGTTGCACTAACTTTTCAGATTTCAAATCTTATCCTTTTAAAAATAATTACTCATACACCTTAATATTGTATTTCCTACAACACATTCTAACTGTTTGGTTGAATTTCACTAGAAAATATTCAATAACATATTACTTGTCAATCTTATTAAATATGCATTTATGTAGGATGTTACAACCATACAACACACTAAAACCATTCCATTTCATCCAAACTACTCAATTATATTATTGATATCTTTATAAATTCCTTTATCATTTAGAACATAGATCAGAGACTAAATTCCAATATTTTTTTTATATTTTAATATAAAGAACAGCCTCCACTTCATTTGTGCTTCTACTTTGATTAAACTTATATTCCAATTATTCAAATTTAGATACACAAAGGGCCTCTTTTACATTCCAAGATCATTCCCCATAACTCTAACTTGGCCTAAGTAACCTCTTTAGCATTAATAATAAGCTGATTGTCTATAAAATGCACATTCAATTTGATTAGTAAAAACATTCATAACAAGTATAAAAAGATAAGAACATAAAACAAAGCCATAATTAAGTTTCATTGTGATAAGAAAATATTTAATCAATTCTCTTCAAGTGCTACACAAGTCAATGCTCCATTATAAGCATTGTAACTAGCTTTAGTAAAAAAAAACCAACTTTTTTATATAACTTTTTAAAATATTTCTCTTAAAATTTTATCATGTCTTCTATCAACACGAAAGTAAATGAAATTCTTCTTTTCTTGCCTTGCACACCTCTAATAAAACTCTACCAACTTTAGAACTTCTAAGGTTATAAACTTTGTCATAAAAGAATAATATTGTGATAAAATTTTTATTTTGTTATATATGCTAAATCACTCCCCTAAATTTTCAAAATATTACTTATCAACTTATTCCCTTATAAATAGCACAACTACAAATATCTCCATTGGTATTCAAAATAGCATTAACTTCATAAATCAAAATACCTTCTTCCCTCGTACACCGCACACTTGTAGAAATAGCATCTAAGCTTTCATTTGATCATATTTCATCTTCCTTATAACTTCCTTTACTTTTATTTTTGGAAATATTCCATTTTCCTTAGAAAAAAAAAACTCCTCTAAATTAATTTTTTTATAGCCATAAACTTTAAAAGCTTAAATAATTTGCATCATTTTAGATATTTTTATAAGACTCATCAACCTAAATTTAATATCCTTATAAATACCAATTATTTTTAATATTAGTCATAAATACATTTTTTTACAAGTGTGATATTTGTTTCTCTTTGCCTAAACTTTGACAAGTATATATGCATCTTTCTACCCCATTAGTCATTTTTTCTTGTATAAATCTTCATAAAGTATTTTCTTATAAATTTTTTGGTCACTCATGTAGGCAATTTATGATTCATCCAATTCTATATTCTTACAAATAAACGGCATTTTATAATAGATCTTCCTTTTAATCTTTTATTGTTGATTTATCTATCATCATAATATATGAAGCACACCATTATTGAAGCACATCTTTAGCAACCATATAATGATAATTAGCAAAATCATTCCACATAAGATCTACTCTCTAATATATTCCAAAAAAACATAGTTCAAGACTAAAAGCATAAAGACATTCATACTTTCAACTTTAAGATTACACAACCCACTTGTCAAGCATTGCTTAAACCTGTTTCCTGATACCACACCCCACCCCCCAAGCAACATTTAAAGACGAGACAATTAGACAAAGTTGAGCGATCAAATATGCTTTTAAGAATCACATTACAAACTTCACGATCGAAACTGTGGTCATAACTCTCGATTTAGGTTTGGCTTTAGTCAAAATGGACCCAAAACTAGCCAAAAAAACAATCTGATTTTAGTGATTTTGGTTTATTTTTGGCCAATACAAGACTAGATCGATAGTTTCAGCCAAAACTACGTACCCGATTTAATTAGCTCTGAATTTCTTTTCATTTGTGCAACACTTATTTTTTATATTAAAATTAATATTTAAAACCTTTATTAAAATTGATGCATGGTAAAGTTGTAAGGTGTTCGTATCTTTGTGCATTGTTGGAGCTTAGGAATGTTCATAAAATCAAATCCCAATACCAACATTAAACTTTATTTTTTATTATTTTTTAAAAAAATATTAATTAAAATAAAGTAGATTGAATGCTTCAATGTCTTAAATACTTTATTTAATATGATAAATGCATAAAATACAATTCTTAAACAATGCGTAATGTGTGCTTAAAAATTTGCCCATAAATGTAATCAAGTGCTTATCTTGTTTTTTAAGGTATTACAAGAAATCATAAAAGCATATGCTAAAACAAGGTTAAAAATAATTTAATCATCTTCATTAGCTTCCCAAACCCAAAATCAACATGAAATCTTTTAAATTTCTTTACTTACCCTCCAACATACTAATATCATCTTCTCCAATAAAAGCATTTTACTTAATAAAATCCTTTGTATTATCTTTTCCAAATAGTACCAAAATTGTTCATTAATCTAACATCAAATCCTATTTTATTGCCATATAATATATTGATAGCTTGTCCAACTATAATTATCTTTAAAGTTATGATTCTAACCTTATTCCTTTAGACATCAATCAGATCATGTTTCAAATTCTAAAAATCACTAAAACCAAAGACACTATAAAGTAAATTAAGGACTTCCAGTATGAAAAGTCACTTTGGCATGCATAACTCACAAACTTTTAGGTTAACAACAACAAGAAACAAATTATGTTGTTATTTTAAATAGGAGTCAACCCCAAACATTATAAATGAAAAAAAAGGCAACCAAGAAAAAGTTCAAGCTTTACTATAGGTTAGGAAAAAAAATAGTCATTTTACAAATCATGAAAACTGTGGCTTACAATAAATTTAGATTTGTTATCAATGCTAATTGCAATTTTAAGGGAAAAAGTTCACAACAAAAAATATATAAATACTATTTTGGTATTGTTATTCAGAAGTAGATGAGGAAAATGAAAGATATATTTTTGCGGCATAAAATTTTCCTACAAACCCATTTTGAACATAAATAGAATACAGGATAAACTAGAACTCTACTTGATAGATAACAGAACCAAGGATTTACCTCCTCTGGGTGCAACCAATTGTATAAATTTCAGTGTGCAATCTTTCAACTTGACTTTGCCTGTAAATAGAATTAACATTCTATATCATATTACTAGATGAATTGACAGGAAAGTGTTAAGGAAAATGCCAACTTCAACACGAAATGAAAATTATAGAATAAAATACCTGTTTTCCAGCGGAATATAAGGCATCCAAGCCATTTTCATAGTTTTCATAGATATAATGTCTTCAGTTTCCCTTTGTACAGATTTCACACCAATTTTGTCAGAAGGTGGAATGGGGGAAACCACCTACATTGAAGGAAATAAAAAGGTATAGGGTTTGCATTACATCATGCTTAAGTTGATAAACAGAACACATTCTTTGAGCCAGATGGTAACATAAAGGTCAACATTTAAATAAAAATTTAAACTCTTTTTTAAGTCAAGTGTGATAATGAGCTTCAAAGCTAATGAAAAAGAAACTGGAAAGATCTACAAAACTGATCTAAAAAAGATATGCACCATTTCAGGATCAGAGCAGCCAAATGCAATTTTTTTCTTCTTACAAGGCCCAAGCCATTACAACTTAAAATTGTAGTACAGAAGCTTCTATTTCTCCATAATTTGGTGTCATGGAGCTCCCTTTTGCTTTTCTCTCCCTACCACAACACAATCCTACAGCAAGGGACATGTGGAACTCTCTTCTATAATGGTCTTGTGGAAAGATGGAGGCAATTTCCTCCTCTCTCCCTACACGAAATCATTCTCATGGAAGAGGGTCGCATAGTTTTTACCCGTCTTGTCATGTCTTGATGACCTGCCCCTCTTGTGAGATTACTATCATAGACTTAGCCATCTTGATAAATCCTAGAATGGGCCTAGATCTCATAGCAGTTGGAGGTTCCTCGTCAACAATTTAATCCAACTCTCGACTTATTCGAGGGTAAACCCTCCACATTGATATTCAACACTTGGCAAAGTTTGCTATCATTCCAAAGACTCATCCTCATGGCCTGAATTGGGAAGTGGTGGTATATATACCTCTTATCTTGCTGTCATAGGACACTCTATATGAATTATTAGTCTTTCAAAAGCAAATAAAATGTTGATTCCATGAGGGTGATAAACCAAAGAAATCTTTAAGGGTTCCTCTTTTATCCTTATGCCCACCCTTATGTATGTGTGTGGTAATGTAAGAGCTAGGGTTGTGATGATTATCCCTACAATTTGCTTGGCTTTCTTAGACTTACTTGGCCAACCTGAGTTGTACCAATATAGGATACCAAGTTGTAACCAAAAGAGTTGGTTCATATGACGCTTGAATTACAATTCAAATTTCTTAAGTGCTCACCTCTTCAACTCACAATCTTGATTCCAAGTCACTCTCTAATGTCTCATCCAAACATGATTACAAGATGTATTCTACATTAGATATTGCTTAAACCTAACACAACATTTCTTTGAGTCTGGGCTTTCTTCAATTGGAATTTACTTTTGATTATTCTTAACTTTTGAGTTCAACTTCTTAAATCATTGCTTGGCATCTCATCCCATGACATCAAGCACATATTGACTAATCGTCTCAAAGTCGACCTTCCTTGCCTTCTATAAGTACAACCACATCGTTGTTCTAACATCCAACTATAACCTAAAAGTCATAAGTCATCTAATATTTGATATTCAAATGAGAAACATTATAATGATAACCTAAACAAGGGAGGTGATCAATCATATTAAGATACTCCCAAGCCACCTAAATAAATTCATGAGAATTTTTATTATGACTTTCATAGAAAAACCCTTCAATATAATTAGCTATTCATAGGTGATTTACATTGACAATAAATAACTCATAAAACTAAGCAAAAACACTTTTCCAACAAACTTAGAAACATCCTACTTAACGATTGGTCAAAGAACTAGTCTCTTTAAAATGGACTCCAAATTGTCAAAGGTATTTCAATGATGAGTTTGTTGAGGATGGCAGCTATTTGGAGAACTCGATTTGTAAATCAATTTGATGATGCCTTTTTCCAACCTCTTCCTTGATAAAATGACAATCAATTTTAATATGATTAGTTCACCAATGATGAATAAATTCTTGGTAATGTTGATTACTACTTTATTATCACATAACAAATTTACTTAGTGTTTTCCTAATAACTCTATCTCTTAAAGAATTCTTTATAACTATATTCCTGCACAAATTCCATGTGATATTGCTCTAATTTGGCTATGAAATGGTTTTAGGAAACAATGGCCCCTTTTTTAATTCTACATGAGACAAAATTACCTCAAACATAAGTACAATACCTAGTTTTGATCATCGATTTGTTATTGAACATACTTAATATACATCTATAAATATTTCTACATCACTATTCGGAGATTTTTGTGAATAAATTCCTTTACCCATATTTTTCTTCAAATATTGAAGAATCTAGTACACAACTCCCAATATGTAACCTTGTGGAACAATTCATGAACCTAATAGTCGTGTTGACAATAAACCCAATAATGGGTTATGTATGAGATTGTTGTCTACCCTTGTTGACAGGTGAGCTTCTCTTGTCGAATCTCAACCTATCACTTGGATCCATAATAATCTCCAATGGTTTACAATCCAACAACCCTATCTCTATAACAAGATCAATGACAAATTTTTGTTAAGAGACAAAAATATCATTTATTGACCAAGCTACTCACATTTCAAGAAAATATCAAATTTGCCCTAAGTCAATCTTGAATTCTTTGATTAGCAACATCAATGAATATATGGGTTAAAAAAATATCCTCGACCATATTTTTCTTCAAATATTGAAGAATCTAGTACACAGCTCCCAATGTGTAACCTTGTGGAGCAATTCATGAATCTACTTGTCGCGTTGACAATAAACCCAATAATGGGTTTTGTATGAGATTGTTGTCTACCCTTGTTGATAGGAGAACTTCTATTGTCGATTCTCAACCTGTCACTTGGATCCATGAGAATCTCCAATGGCTTACAATCCAACCCCCTATCTCCATAATCAGATCAATGACAAATTTTTGTTAAGAGACAGAAATATCATTTATTGACCAAGCTACTCACATTTCAAGAAAATATCAAATTTGCCTTAAGTCAATCTTGAATTCTTTGATTAGCAACATCTTCAACTTGAATATTTCCTCATCATAATCACCCATAAGATAATATCATCTACATAAACTCTCACGATGACAAGTTTGTAGTTCAATTACTGTTGAACAAACATAAAATGATCAAATTGTCAATGAGAGAATCAACTATCGACAACTTTCGTTAAGCAAATAAACCATGGTCAGGATATTTTTTAACCCATATAATCATTTTTTATACCAACATATCATTCTCGTGTTGTTCTTTATTTCAAATCTAGAGGAATATTCATTTAGACTTCTTTTAAAAGTTCATAATTTAGAAATGCATTTTTTAGTTGATTTGGTGAAGACGCAAATACAAGTTGGCTGCGAGAGGGAGCAAAACTCGAACAAAATTCAACTTGGTTATAAGGGCAAATATCTTTGCATAATCAATTCTATAAGATTGAGTAAAACCTATAACATATGAGCTTTAAACAAGCTCACACTCTCATTTATATTGTTTGCAATGGAGCAAATCCAAACCCAATAGGGTTATTCCTTTTAAGAAGATAGACAATTCTCTATATGCCGATCTTCTATGGCACATGCATTTCATCCATCATAACCGACTTCCACCTTGGTTGCCCAAGATTCATTATTGTACTTTTGGGCATCAAAACATTAATCAAAGAACTCCCAAATGACTTATAATCAGGAGACGATCCTTCATAAGAGACGAAATCACTAAAAGGATGCCTATACATGATCTTGTCTTTTCTCAAGCTAACAGACATATTACAACCAATAGGAATATTAAAAATAATAGATTCCACATGGTGTTGCACATATGGTTTTAAGACCTTAGGTTATGTTCAAATTCTTTGCTTAGCATTAAATGAGCATAGATTCTTATCTCTTATTGTGATTTTGATCACCTTCAATATATAATTATTTCCTTGGCAATGGTATCTTGCATCGTTTTAGTTGCTTTAGTAAATTTGATTTGGCTTATTGGCACATCTATTGCATAAAAAATAATTATTTAAGTAGGTTCAAGTTCCAAAGTTGAGAATCATTGAATATTGGCTTTGTAATAGAATGGTTAGAGTTTGAACAATGTGACATCTATTGAAATATAAAATTTTTTGTTGATTGGAAAATAGTACTCAAAACCCTTTTGCTTACCTAAGAAAAATACATTGAGAGATTTGGAATCTAATTTGCAGCGATTTTGTTGAAGAATATGCATGTATTGCATATTTTTAAGTCAAATGGTGGATATCATTCATACATAAGAGTAAGTTTTGCGAAGGACTTTATATGGGATCCAAAAATTTAACACATGGGAAGGAATTCTAGTGATGAGAAATGCATGAGGACAATGCCACCCCAAAAATGTTTTAAGAACAAGAAACTATATCACAAGAGATCTTGCAACCTCCATTAGATGTTTATTCTATCATTCAGCAATGTCATTTTGTTGTAATATGTCTATAAAGGAGCACTAATGAACAATTCCTTGGTCTAATAAGTAAGACCCAGGAGCTGCAAGGTAGTACTCCCACATATTTTTTATTCGAAGCACCTATATTTTTGTGTGAAACCAAGTCTACACCACCTCGTCAAAATTTTAAAAGGTGGGTCAGATTTCAAATTTGTCCTTCATAAGAAATAGTAATGTGACTTTGGTCTAATCATCGACAGAGGTAATGAATCATTTGGAACCTCTAATATTATTGACTCCAAATAGTAACCAAACATCATTATGAATTAAAAAAAATTAAACTACTTTGCATGGTTGCTTAAGAAATAAGAATGTATTTGGATAATTGGCAAATTTCACTGTAAAAAAGTTTACAATGTTTATTAAGTGACTTTGTAAAAGATTCTTGAGATGTAAAAAAATTCAGATGTCTTAAGTGCTAGTGCCAAAGCATGAAGGCATTTCTTTTATTATTAGAGGGAAAAACCATGTAAGCACTTTTCCATGATTGCCCTTCACATTCTTCATCATTAAGGAGAACCTAACTTTTTTAATTTGCCTCCCAAAGTCTAGAACCTAAAATTCACATAGATTTGAAAGAAATTTAATAATACAATTGAGATCTTAAGTGATCTTGCTAATTGATAGAAGATTGCAATCCAAACGCAAAATATGAAGAACAAATATAAGCAATATATCTATAGTAATCATGATGGAACCAACACCAGCCACTCTTATGCATAACACTTCTACCATATGGACTAAAAGATTCTCCAAACTTGGTCCGCATTCATGAAAAACATAAGCATCCCCAATAATGTGATCCAATGTGCCAGAGTTGGCAATCCAAAAGCTTGATTTTTTATTATAAATAAATTTCTAACAATGTTCAATTTCATCTATGTTGACATAGATGATGTTGTTTTGGTGGTTGTCGTGGTATCTAGACTCGTTCAATTGCATGCAAAGTGAGGTGGCTTCCCATGTGTTTGCTAGCACTTTTCACATGTCTTACTTGTTTGCAATGATCACACCAAGCTCTGTTACCTTTCTTCTATTGACTATCCTTGCTTTAGTTTGATTATGGTCCCCTAGTTGCAAAAGCCAAATTTTCTTATTCAAAAAAGTTATTTCACATCCCTAACATCACCTTCCAATGATTTTCTTCACAATGGACCTTAGAAAAAACTCAAAGTGTGCTTGGTAGAGGCCTCATATTAAGAATTTTTCCATGACCATTAATGAGACATTTGTAGAACCAAGAAGAAACTCGTACGCTTAATCCTTCTCCACTTGACTTCTATATTGTTGGGACTATCTTCAAGGTACTTCTATGATATTTCTTTAGATATATCTAGTTGTTTCCAATAGCAAGTTAGAGAAGTTTAAGTATAAATTAAATTTTAGCCTCTTTGCCAAAGATCACGAATAATGCTTTCGACCCCAAATGTTGCATATGTATTTTCAATATGGGAGTAGGTTTCCTTTGCAATGTTAAAAACATCCTTAGTTATTTGTATTACATAAAGTTTTTTACCAACCATATTTGTCATGGAATTGAACCATGACATCACCATACTATTATGTATGTTCTAGATGCAAAACTTTGGGTCATCTTGGGTGACAAAGCAATTCCCATAAGATAATCTTGTCTTTTTCACACTCAAACAACATTACTAGTTGAGACCATTGGATGTAGTTCTATTGATTCAATTTGTATGGGCAAAACAATGAAATCAGATACACCAATGCTGCCAATGAATGTATTTCTTGGAATTGATGTAAGTTTAGACAATGGGTATTCATTATTGCTTTCCATGACAACTTCTATCAATTAAATTTTTAAGTGCAAGATGTCATAAATAAATTCATGAGAATTTTATTATGATTTTCTAAAAGAAACTCTTAATTACAATCAGTATATAAAGGTTATTTACAATTAATAATAAATAACTTACCAAACTAAGAAAAAATAAATCATCCTGTAAACTTGGACACATCCTATCAAGAGATTGGTCAAAGAACTAATCCCTTTACTTATGGTGGCAAATATAGAAATAGAATAAATACGATGGCTGATACTATATTAAAAAATCAGTTCACACCAGCATTATTCCTCATATCTGTCAAAAACCTGTTTAAATAGTAAAAAAACCACCTATACCTTTCACATAGTGATAAAATTCTAGCTTGGTAAAAATAAAATATAGTTTATTATTTTCATAGGTTATACAATTACAATTCTCCAAACAAAAAATAAAGCTAAACTAGCATTAGCAATATTTTGCCATGCATATCTCTAGAACCTGCATAAGTAAATTATAACCAATAAAAAACAAAAATCATAGTAGAGCCAAAAAGATTTATGCACATATGTCAACTCACAATTAACAAAAAAAATAAAGAGAACAACAAAATGAAGGCAATGAACCCAATCATATTGCCAAAAAAAATTGAATAAGCTTCATTCAAAAGCTTATGATTTACAGCTTGCTTTATTATTGATTTCTTACACAAAATTAAATTCAGATTGCTAATTTTGCAAATGTTTTTTGCTAGACATGCAGCTCATAGCTTACTAAAAATATGTTACCAGCCATCATAGCTTATTAAAGTTTCAAATTGATGGATTTTTTAACTTCACAATTTGAAAACTAGAAACCTAAGCATAACAAATTGTTTAAAAAAACCTAAATATAATTAATTCCATAGCATTTTCAATAAGACAATTGTAGTTTCGACTCGACCCAATTTGACACTGACTCGAGGTCAAATTAAAATTTGTAAATTCGATATCAGTCTGATCCAAACTTAGCATAAGAATCGTTTGAGCTGATTTCTATTCAAACTAGGTATGACTCATTGGTAATCAATGAGTTCAACCAATACCCAATATTGATTTATTTTGATTATTTTATGATTTTACAATTAAACTCTTACACATAGGAATTTGTATAGTCAATTGCATTGCAGATATCTCACTATGTTTAAATAATCAAGTGATACCATTTATTTGCATGCACAAGTCTACTTAAAAGAGTTAATACATAAATATATATAAAGAATTAAATTATTTTGATCAGATTTTGAACTAATTCAAATTAATTTTGGCTCATAATTGGTTTATAAAATTTACATAAATTTGATCATCCCATATTATGGATCTTTCACTGATATTCTATTTTCAAATTAGCTTTATACCCCTATCCTCAAACATTGCAGAACTTTAGATGTTTGGAAGAGTCCTACTTTAACAAGCCAAGAAAAATCATTCCATACTACAACAAATAGCCAATTGCCATTCTTTTGGTTGTACTCATCAGGAGTCGCACCTAAGTTCTGAATGAAGATATAAGAAAAACCACGTGTTACAGCAAACACGACTAGCTCCTTGGTTAATAAATAACAATTAAAAGTCAGAGTGAAAGCATGCATGCATATTTCTTTATAGCATACTTTCTATTTATTGCTAAGCAGTTCCAGGAAATTATTGACAAATTCTTCATCAAATACCTCCACTATACTTCATCTGAAAAATGAGTATTTACACAATTCTATGATGGATTATAATTTTGCTTCACAACATGACAAAGTACACCTATGACATTGATGCATACTTCTATGCAAGAAAAATAGACTGATTCACTTAAAATATGAAGGCTTACATTTCCATGATGCGTATCATGTCCAAAACAATTATCTGATAGCAATTTTAAGGCTTAAGATCTTCAGTATCGATGGTATTTATCTTAACATTTAAGGGTTCTAAATGTAAAGAAGAAGATGGTTGTGAATAGATGCTTACAGCCACCACAACTGGAATGAGAGTGACCTTATCCACGCCATTGACATTCAACATTTGAGCTGCAGCACAATTAACTCATTAAAGTTACACGAACATTTTTATTTAGAAGTCCTTAATCATTTTCAATCCATTGAAACCAATTTTTGCTTTCCAAAAAAATAAAATCACTTGTATTCTGGTGAGGCCAGAAAGGAATCAAGCAACTAGAAAACAAATTGATTTTTCATCTTGCAGCCCAATAACACATTTAAAATGAAATGAAACTGAATTCAAGCACAAATCTAGTTGAAATAACAAAATTCAGAATGATGACAAGTAACTCACCCTCAGTACAGCCAAATAAGTATACCTTCTTACCATGAAGCTCCCCACCCTCCTCCAATGCATCCTGTACAATAGAATAAAAGACGATTGAAACTTTTCTAGAGTAACATTTTGATGTCAAATATCCAAAGCACAAAGTAGATTGAAGGGACATTTGCTTGCATATCACAATAAATTTGTCAACTTACCTACACAACTAAAACTTTAATATTATATGAACACTGCCCAGATCTTATAAACTTGCAAAACAACAACCTAAACACCTAAAAGGAACAGAATTTAATACTATTTATGTTAGCTACAGTTAATATCAACACAACCTAATTAAAATTTAATTTTCATCTCGAGTCCAAAAAAAATCAAAGCCCTAGTAGCACACCTTTTACCCTAGTTCCACAATTTTATGCCTTTCAAAGTTAAATATTTTTAAAATTAAAAAGATAATGATATTTTTATTAAATCACATTTAATTGAAATATTTCATTAATAAAGAAAAATAAAAAAGAAAATGTGTGCTTGTGTAATTTCAAATGAGGTTAGACAAAATGCCTGAGAAACCAAAGACAAAAAAATGCACAATGAAAATGCTGAGAGCAAGAAGGATTGTTTTATCTAGCTTAAGCAACAAAATATTCTTTTTAAATTATTAGATGGTTTTTTTTTTCAAAATCAGAATAGATCCTTAGATTGCATAATGGGAGGAGCCCTGCACCTATCACAAACCCCAACCCATCCAAGAACTAGTTTACAAACGGATGATAGTAACACTTGAACTTGACAAGTCATCAACAATGAAAAAGTTAACTTTTGGTGCTAGTCTAGTTAATTTATAAGATTAGGGCAGTATTTAAGTAATATTAACGTTTTAAGTATTGTGCATGTTTGTGACAATTTTGTTGTGGTACATAGGTAAATTTTCCAGTATTAAAAGAACATCAGGCACCTCTAAATTGGAAAATTTCCAATTTATCTCTCGAATTTTGTCCATGTTATCCCACTGCCATCAAACCACAAACATGTAATAGAATATCAAGACAACAAGTAGATTGCTCAAGTGATCAACTGGCAATATCTCAAACTCGCCAGCAGTCATGGAATGGAAGAAGCTTATATCATCACGCCATGAAACTGGCCAAACAGACCTCAGTTCCAACAGGAAATGCCGCTTCCCACAAATCCTCCTGTTATAAAAGGAATATTGATTCAACCCAGCTTATCAGCAACCAAAGCGAGTAGTAAGCTAAATTAATCAAGGTTAAGGGCAAACAAAACCGCACAAGCAGAAGTGAATAATGTGGTAAATTAATAACACCGAGGACAAGTATGAAAAGAATTACATGGGTGCAAAAGAGAGAGCAAATCCAACATAAAAAAGAACACATTTTGCTACGCCAGGACGCTGATGCACAAATTTCATCTACAACCTCTGATCATCCAAGAAATTATAGTACCACGCTAAAGCAATGCAAGGAAATCTCCACAAGAAATAGTTAAATAGAGTCACTAACTACAAGAACGAAGACCTTAAAGTAGCACCAGACCAAAGCCTCTTGGGTTTGAACAAAAATGAACTCACCAGATTCCGCTTCTCATCGAAGTACTCCGGCTCCGGGGGAGGCGCATCCCTGGCGCGCTTCCTTCTATTGGCATTGCTCTTGCTCGATTCCTTGGGAGGTTCTCCTAACGGCTTGACCGTGTCTCCACCTCCTTCCTTGTCCCCCGCCTTGGAGGGAGCCTTCTTCTTCCTGGAAGCCGCCATCTCCGGCGCTAATGCCAGGAGCTAGCTACACAAACAACTTCGATACTAGGGTTCTCCGATTAGGAAGAAAAACGGACGACCACAACGGATCTGAGCGTGGAAAAAACGCGGTCGGCGGACGAATTTTTGAAGGTGGGAGAGAAGAAGCGGCCTATAGGAAATTCTAGAAATGCAAACACAGCAAGCAGGTGGGTTTTATATGTCCACAAATACGAATAGGATTGTGGTTGCACATGATGGCGGTCCGACAAGTTGGTCAATCTCGCAGTTTAAAAAGATTTGGCTCGTTTATCACGCCTGACTGTTGGGCTCGGTCCACTTCGGGCGCAGACCGGTTCGGCCGATCAAACCCGAGTCTGACTTGAGTAAGCCAAAACCCGATCAAGTCTTTTTTGTCCAATGGCCAGATCTGCTTGCCAAGGTAACGGTAGGCTTGATTTATATGTGCATGGATGGGCAAACCAAAAAAAGGGAACCACTGGCTTGAACCAACCCAATTTAAAATGGAAAAAAAATGGTTGTATGAAAGAAAGTGACCCAAAACCATTGAGCTCTAGCTCATAGCTCTCTCAAAGGGAAGAATGTTGAGTGTTCAAAATAGTGATTAAGAATTCAATTCTATATTTATTAAATTTAAAAAAATAAAAAAAATAATAATGAAAAAAAATAATAAAAATCATTATTACACACCAAGCAATAAGAATTATGCATGTAATTGAGCACGAAGGCTCATTGTGGCCACACTAAAGTGTGCACTGTAACTCATGTCACATTCCATTAGTGAAGGTGTTGGTACACACACAAGAAAGTGCAGTATATTGGATGTTTGCAAGCATTAGGTGTCTTACTTCTTTCTTCTTTCACTATTTATTCTTCTTTTATCTTCCTTTTCTTCTTATTACTCTTCTTCTTTGTTTTCTTTTTCTTCTTTGTCTTACTTCTTTTATATCTTTTTACCCATTTTCTTTATTCTTTATCATCTTCTTCTTCTATTTCTTTGACATTATTTTTTTAATCTTCTTTATTGCTATTTTTTTCTTTTTTTTTCTTCTTTTAATTCTTTATTTTTCTTTTTTCATTAACCTATTATTCTTTAGATAATTATTTGTTTTTGTTATCTATATAGAATTTTATAAAACAAATTTTTCAATAGATTGATCGATAAAGGTCATATTTGGGGTTATATCCTACTACGTTCACAATAATATGTTCGTATGACTAAGCCAATTATTTCGATCTTGGCCTTTTCTCTTTTGGGCTATTCCCGATTCATACTCATAAGGACAATAATTTCTACATTTGTATAACCTTATCCCCTTCTTTGCAACGATTTAAACCCATTCCCTTTATAAAACCATATTTAATTCTAAATTTTAGTTTTTTTTTCAAATAAATATTTTTAAATTATATCCTTTCTTTTTATTTTTTTCAAAATAACATATTATTAATGCTCATTTACATGCACATATGTATGCCAATCTTTTTAATAAAAGCCTTTTGCATCACATTTATGACCAACGTGAATAATAACATGTTAAGAATGAAGTGGTACATAAATTAAATCTATTTATATTTAGGAATTTCCAATACAATCGTGTCAATTCTCCACCATTGCATATAATGCAAACTTATAATACATCAAGTAGTAATCAAGACATAGATTCCTACACCATTTATATCATGTTTAATATAAGGTTTGAATTAAAAACTACACAAATGTTAATCAAATGCATTAAGTGAATAGATCACCTGCCTTTTCCCATGTAAAAGTCGTAACAACATGATTACTTGCATGATCTGACAAATTTTGCAAAACTTAAACCTTCCTCTTACTTCCCAATCCTTTAACTTAGTTGCTATAATAAACCCCAATTTCTTACGGCCTTCCCATGAAAACACTCTTAATATTAAGGTGATATATGCGAATCTCTAACTTAGGTAACTTTGATGACATAATGCCATATTCTTGTTTGTGTTCCACGTATTAGCCATGTTTAAGGTTATGCATTCAAGGTATGATAGTCATGTTTTGAGAATAAAATCAACACTCTTTAAGCTTCCAAAAACCAATCAAATGAGTATTAGAAAAAAATCATTTAATGCATGCTTTTGACCATCTTAATAATTGCAAGATGTATGAAGATGTGTTTAGAAAAGCTTTTTTTTTTTTAATTTCACACACTCAAATATCATTGTATGTTTCTATTGTCTCATAAATATTATTATAAATTTTAAAAATAAAAAACAAATAGAAATGATTTCTCATTTGATTATACAAGATTTCTCCATCTTCATATATAATTTTATTATATTCTTATCAAATATCTTACCAATTAAGTACTTTGAGTTAATGATCAAACTCTCTAAATAGTTCATCAATAATCTTGAAATATTAGTCTATAAAAGTTTAAGAAAGAGCATTATACTATTAAAAAAATTATCATCAAATAAGTCATACAAAATAAAAATTTATTAAGAATAATTCAATTACCTTTATTATATTGGATTTGTTATAAAGGAAAAACTTTGCTTAAGTTATAAAGAATCCTCCCTTTGAAGGTCAATCCTAAGACTCATTTTTAAAAACTTTACAATAAATCTAATTAGTTTCAAAACATTATGATATATATACTAATAGATTCCTCACGACGAGCTCAATAAAAAAAATTAGATTCATTGCAAAATTTCAAATTGTTTTGTTAGTTTAAAAACTTTACAATAAATCTAATTAGTTTCAAAACATTATGATATATATACTAATAGATTCCTCACGACGAGGTCAATAAAAAAAATTAGATTCATTGCAAAATTTCAAATTGTTTTGTTAGTCATATTTTTTGAGACGTTCAAATTAATATTATTTTATTATAATAAAAAAATTAAAACGACAATGTATGATACCTATATTAAGTATAACATTGAACAAAAAGATGGGTTATCACATAAATATTTAAATCGATAAGTCATCATTTTCCTAATCCTTAATTACCAATTCTTAATTCTTAATACCTATCTAAACTTTTAATATCTAATTCTTATACTCAATCATTAAACTTTAATCTCTAATTCCATATTTTCCCTTTCCCATTCTTGATTTTTTAGAGCTATGGAACTCTTTATCTTGTTATTCTTCTTCCTTTGCACTTAAAATCCTAATTATAGTTTTCCACTTGTATATGGAGAAAATGGAGACTAGCAACTTCAACAAGTTGTTCTTGACATAATTTGAACAATGCAACTATTCATCATGTTAAAAGAGGATGTTAGAAGCTTTACATCAAAGATGTCTTCATTGGTCATGATCTAACTACTAGAAGTTGACGAGTTTGAACATAAAACGAACCACTCAAAAAGATTTAGCATCCACTTAAAAACACATTGAGATGGGTTTCCATCTTCCTTTCTTAAAGCAATAGTAGATATCCTTCTCAATTGTGGCTGGTCGTAATGCTAATAACATTAAACATGTGTTGAGTCATGAAGGAATTTATCATTTTATAAACCAATCACAAGTCATGGGTGGTGTTATTTTGTGATCACTTTTACTTAGTGATGAATAAAAAATATCCATGTAACTAGTCAACATTCCACACAAAATTGCATATTGTTTATATAAAAAAAATTTGTAAACGTTGTTATAAATAGTCATTGAACATAGTTTGAAATTTGGCTAAAATATCGTTCTTTCTTTCATATCGTACCATATGATTTTTCTATCGTATTATAATATGTGCAAATTCCCTCCATACAATTCCCAATTTGAATGGATTGATCCTATGCCATTCAAAATTGATTATACAATTCGATGACCCTAAATTTGTTTCAATATTTACAAGATATCATGCAATGGTCTAATTGAACTATTCATTGCTTTACCAACTAAAGTTGATAATATAGTCCAATAAATAATATCATACCGTACATTTCCCTTGAGAATTAGGGTCCAACAGTGCCCACAGACAAAGTTTGATCATGTCGTACTTTTAGAATGATTGTATCATTCGATCCTCTCAAGAAGGGGTCGGTCCAAAATCCTTGATTCATCACACTATCTATTGTTGTCATAGTATTATCCATTTAGGCTAATCTTATGGTATGTTTGAGTTGATCATACCATATGCAAGAAACTATTAAAACACTTAAGCTTGGAAAGTTTGACCAAAATCTCATTAAAATGGAAATCAAAGCACAAGCAACTCAAAGTACAAAACAAAAATATTTTAGAGAAAGAAAACCTC
This sequence comes from Vanilla planifolia, assembly GCA_023846275.1. Taxonomy (NCBI): domain Eukaryota; kingdom Viridiplantae; phylum Streptophyta; class Magnoliopsida; order Asparagales; family Orchidaceae; genus Vanilla; species Vanilla planifolia. The sequence continues at coordinate 7,188,232 of CM043873.1, read as the reverse complement.
AAATAAAAACATATATTTAACAATCCTTTCTATGCAAATTAAGATACGAGATACTTTTCTCAAACTCCTCTTTTTTTTAACTCAAGAAGTTCTTAATGCAAGCTTCTCAAGCAAAGCTTTGCTTAACACAACCCTCGAAGCCCAAGCCCATGCACATGCCTAAGCTATTCTCCTTTTCCTTCCTTTAGAGCTCTTCTCCCATTCTCTCAAACCCTTCTCATGGATAGTGAATAGTTGCAAAACATTAAAAAGGAAAAGATTATCCTTTTTAGTGTTTTTCAACCATTCTCCATTCATGATAATAAAAAGAATTAAATAAATTATTATTTTCTTTTGAAAAATTCATAAAAAATATGAACAACTTAATAAAATTTCAAATAATATATTGATAAATTCTTCAAATCAAGATATTCTCGAAGATATGCTCAAATCTTAAATCCAATCATTAATAATATGACAAACCTTTTAAGGTATACTAAAATATATCAATTTTTTTATTTTTTTTATATACACAACCCATTATCATTATTAAACTTATACTTGATGACATATTTTATAATTAAATAAATTAGATTGTTGCAATTATAATGTGATATTGTGTTTATTATCAATAAAAGCTTAATATAATATTTTATTTATATCATAATTCGTAATATACTATAATAAGAATCAATATAAACAACATTTATATATGTTAAATGTAGAGGTGAGAGCTTTTTTGATCTATTTATTCCCTCCCAAATCAGGCTATGCAAAGTGTGATATACTAAATAGGAATTATGTCTCCCATTGAGACCACTAGAATTGAGATCGTCTCCTTTTAGTTATCTTGTTAGTATATGTGATAAAATATGTCCAATAAGATTAAGGTATATATTAGTAACATCTCAAGAGCTATTTGTGTATCTTTGTAATATAACTAAATCAAATATCATTACATTAAGACTTTAAAATGAATAAAAATATGAAAAATGCCAAATAATTTTTTTTAAAAGAAGTTATATTGACCATTAACTATGTGTAACTTCAAAAAGGAGATCAATATCCATTGCAATAGAATAAAACACAATGAAAATTTTAAAGCATATTGAAAAAATATATAATACTATGTTCATGTGATAAATTCACAAAAAAAATTATGATAAATATCAAGCATATAGAAAAAACAATTAGAAACTTTGATATGAAAATTTGATTCTTAATGACTTATTCGTACCTTAATTTGTTTGACAAATTTGGAAGTTAATTGGTGTAAAAAAATATAAAAAAACATAAAATTTTATATTCTTTTAAAATATATTTTAATCCATTTAGTATATATCTAATTAATTTTGAAAGGAAAGAGAGAGAGAGAGAGAGAGAGAACACATAACACTTCAAAAACTAAGTCGATCATGAGAGAAGAAATCGAAGTTTGTAAGGGGAAAATTTTGGTGAAAAGGCATGTGAAATAGCTTGATAAAAAGAAAAAAAATGCTCTTAAGTAAAGACCTATTAAATAGTAAAAAAAGGTTAATAAATTCATAAATGCTTATGAATATTTATATACGTTTATGAATGATATATACAATATAGATTATTATATGTAATCATGATGAGTGCATATAACATGACCCAAATCTATTCATATAATACTTTTGTAGATTCAAGTCCCATTACAAGCATGTTTGTATTCAGACTTATATATATATAAACTTCCATGTATGAAGGAACATTTCAGTTCATTTAGGTGACATGCCATGAACATATCAGCCCTTCAAGGAGTACTTCTTACCCGTAAATACCTGGAACTTTGGTTCTTCATTCTTTGGAGGTTCTACTTTGTGCTCCTGATATGGGAATAAAGCAAAGTTGAGTTGTTGAATCCATGGAGCAAGCTCATAGAATCAAAACAGTGAAGGTCTAATTTTCTATATTGTAAATGACAACTTAATTTAAACAAATTGAGTTTTAAGTAAAGCACTCAATTTGGGTTCAATTGTTGGATGAAATCAATTCTCTTTTATATAAAAATGCAAATGGATTAGAAAGGAAGCATAATTGTAATGCTAGAAGACATTTCATCAAGGTAGAGGTCAAAAAGCAGTCACCTTTTGAGCTTGTTTTGGAGTAAGGCTTGAGTTTGAACCAAAAACTAGTTTCCCTTCTGTTTTGTGAGGAGTTGATCCCTGTGATGTCGATGGAACAGAGCTCTTTAAACCATTAGATGCCACTGCTGGTCGACTCTTTGCAGTGTTAGGTGCATTTGGATCTCGAGTTGTTGAAGGCTTTCCATCCAGTCTCCTCGAAGCACCGGTAAAGGGATTGAACTTCGGCTCAGGATTAGGTTCGAGCGGTGCATCTTGAACTGAATTTTAAAATATAAAGGCAAAATAATGTGATGTAGTAATGTATCATATCAAATAATTAAAAAAAAATGTGGAAAAACATGGTTTTCAAACAACATGAAACAAGTGACTTTCTACAAGTTGAATAGCAAATCCTCACAACAATATATCATAGTAATTAATTGAATGAAATATAGCAAACAATATACAACTCACAAAAATTAGCTATGAGAAAACATTTGAAGAAAATTGAGTGGTAGAGAAAATTTTATGAGCTTTACATTTGTGAGTATTTGTCATGGCTATTGAAGAGTCTAGAGACTTGAACATTATGAATTCAAAAAAGAAGCAAAGAATCATTGGAGTTGGAAAATGAACTTAATTAAAACTTTGACACTTGTAATGATTTAGATAAGATCAATGCTAGTTTGGCATTAAAAATGAAGCAATTAGAATAGAAAATGATATTGGTTGATATTTGAAACGACTTAAAATATGATTAAAGTTAACATAACAAAATAAGGCATTTAAGCTTGCAAAATGAAACATTTGAGGTTGAAAAGAAATAAGGTTAGAATATTCTAAGTTATTCTCATTTTGATTTTGTGTTATCTTTATTGGTTATAAATTTTTATTAAGTAAAAATTTAAGTTTAAAAGAACACTTCTTGAAACACTATATATAATTGTAACATTTATTTGACATTGAATGAGCAAACAAATATCAATTTTATGATCTCTACTTTGGCTTACTTCTCTATCCAAATTTTTATTATTATTTCAAGTTTTTTTTTCTTCCTACAAAAAGATATAAAAAACTGAGAAAGATCTTATAAATATGACGAACAATATACTTCTTATCTCTCATCTTACTAATAATTATAATAACTAGAGAATATAGATGAAAATTATTTAAGAATTAAGATATCTGAGAGATTATTGATAAAATATATGAAGAGATTCAAGATGAAACATCCCTCACACAAAATCAAAAAATAATAACAATAGAGTTAGGAATAAAAGACAAAAACATCTCTGAAAGCCTAGATGAGGTTGTATTCAAGAAGGTAGTCAGTGCAAAAATTCAAAATAAGCTTGAAAGATCATACATAATACATCCAAAGAGATGATAAAGTAAAAAAAGTGTACCTCCAAACTTTGAGAGACGAATTTGAAGCCTTGCAAATGAAATAATCCAAAGGTGTTTCAGAGTATTTTACAAGGGCACAAATCATAGTAAATCAACAAAAAAGAAATTGAAAAACATCTGAAGACAAGTACAAAAAATTTTACAATCTTTACATTGTAAGTATGACTATATTGTGACGAAAATTGAAGAGTCTAAATACTTTGATGCTTTGAAGATTAAAGAACTTATGGATTTACTTCAAGCTCATAAGCACTGTATTCAAAAGAGAAGCAAACAAATATTTGAACAAGTTCTTCAAAGTAACTGGAGAATACAGGAAATAAAAAAAGAACAAAAAAGTTAAGAAGGTTGTAGTCTTCGTCATGGTCATGGCCGTTGATATAGTCGAGGAAATGCTCAAGGTCATGGACAAGATCTAGGTAATTGTAACAATCATGAAAAAACCAACTAATATAGAGGTGAAAGAAGCCAACAAAGAAGAGGTATGATAAAAGCAATATTCAATATTATAATTATAATAAGTATGAACATCATCTTTCATAACATTGATCAAATCTTTCTAAACAAGTGCATGAGAAAATAAACTATTCCTACATGAGAAAATAAACTATGTTAGAAAGGAAAATGTTGAAGAAGAAATACTTTTATTAACAAAAAACAAAAAAAAATGTATAATCAAAATTTATAAAATCATATGTGAGGATGTAAAAAAAAATTTATGGAGCAAGATTAGCCTTTCACTTGAGTTGTTTCATATGATTGGCATTCCCAAATCTCAAATGTCAAAATCAAAAACTATCCTTCATACAAAAAAAAAAATTGACTAATGTTAAGAACATAAGATTTTGCTCAATGAAAACATGAATAATAAGTTTATTCTTCTTAATAATTCTATTATATGTATACATATATATCTCAAATCCCTTTTCCATTAACTATAGGAATGTTGTTATTTCAAAAATATAAAATATTAGAGATAAATTGTAGAGTTCCAACTTTGAGTCGAATAAGAATCCTATCAATACCTTTCACTTGCATCTTAAAAGTATCTCCAAATGAGACATTGCCATTCACCAATTCATCAAGCCCCGTAAAGATTTATTTGTCTTTAGATATGGTTGTTTGATCAAGTATCATAAATTTTGATTTAAAGGTTTTCTTTTTATTTTAGCTAATAGAAGTATTTCTTTTTCAATATTTTCTTTTTTACTATAATCATGCACTTGATTAGAAAGATTTGACTAGCATTTTGAAGAATAATACTTATTCTTATTACAATTGTGATATTGTTTTATTATACATTTTTGTCTCTTTCTCCTGATTTCTTTTTTCCCCACGTATGTTGGCTTCTTTACAATTATTATAATAATTATAACACTATTACAATGGACAATTCCACGACCTCAAACATTTTCTCAACCATGCTACAGCCATGAACACTAGACTACGACATTCTTGACCATTTTGTTCATCTTTTATTTCTTGTATTGTCAAGTTACTTTGAAGAACTTGTTCTAGTGATTGTGGCTTCTCTTTTTAATACGATACTCATAAGTTTGAAGTAAACCCATAAGTTCTATAATTTTCATAACATAGTCATATTTACAATATAAAAATCGTAAAATTTTCTCTAACATTCAAATGTCTCTAAATTTTTTTTTATTTCTTTTTTGTTGATTTATTATGATTAACATTCTTGTGAAATACAACAAGACATCTTCCATTTCCTTCATTTTCAAGGCTTCAAATTCACCTCTAAAAGTTTGAAGTCATAGATTTTCACTTGATCACATCTTTTGTTTGTATTCACAAGATTTATCAAGCTTGCTTTAAATTATTTACACCAATTGTCTTCTTGAAAGTGGCCTCATCTAGGCCTTGCTTTCTTGACTTTGCTATCATAGTCTTCTAATTTTATGTATGGATAACTTTATCTTGAATCTCTTCATATATTTTATCAATAATCACTCAAATATGCTAACTCTTGAATAATGTCTTCTTTTGCATACTCTAATTATCATAATATTTAGTATGACAAATGATAGGAGGTACATTGTTTATCATCTTTATAAGATCTTTCTTGAGCTCTGATACCACTTTGTTAGAAGAACAAAAAACCTTTAAAGAATAATAAAAATTTGGGTAAATTACTTAACTAAGATAAAGACTATAAAATTAATATTTTCTATTCAATGTCAAATGACAAGGTACAACTATGTACAATCTATTAAAAATTTTCTAAACGTGAACTTTTACTTAATAAAAAATTATAACCCATAAATATGACAAAATCAAAACAAGAATGTTTCATAGAATACCCAACTTCATTTACCAAACCTACATGTTTTAATTTTTATGCCAACTAACTTTAACTATATTTAAGTTATTAAAAATATCAAACAACATCGTTTTCCAATCTTAAATGCTACATTTTTTTATGCCAACTAACTTTGAACAAGTGATTACAAATATCAAAGCCTTAATTATGTTTATCAATTTTCAAGCAATTGAAACAATTTAAATTCAAACATATGATTGACCTCAACTTGAGTTTCTAAGTTGTAAACTGTTTTAATCCATTTAAAATATATAGTTCTACAAAAATAATTTTGTTTATCCTTTAAACAACCTAAAATCTATTATCTATTACCATAACCCAAAACAAATTATGATTCTTATTAATAATATAGCCCTTGCTAACCTACCAAAAAATAAGTTTTTGTGTAACATTAGGCTAAGTATAACATTAGTTGATTGGATAATGATTTTATAATTTTATTGATATTACTTTTAATAGAAATGCCCCAAGCACTTGGTTAATTTAATTATACATAATAACCTTAGAAATTATGTGCTCATCTACACATTCATTTTCTTGCAAGGCCGAGTTCTACAAAATTCATGCCAAAAAAATTGTCATATATCTTTGAATAAGTCTTACTAATATATCCCTTATATTATAAATTACTCTATTCTCACCTTTCATGAGAAATTAAACTAATAAGGTGGTGGTTAAATGCAAGATCATGTGAACTTATGTTGCACATGAATCATGAGCATGCCAATAAAAAATTTCATGCCATATTTGATATCACCCTTTTTCTAGAAAGTCACAAAAATAAATCCTTTCAACATCAATTGAAGCTAAACAAAAATCATCCTATTTGTACAATTTTCCATTACCTACTTAGAGCAAAAAATCATCTACAAGTTAAATCTTGATGTGAAAGCAAAATGATACTAGATAGCAATGTGGACGTTTACATTTTCCCACAGCTTAATTGTTTAATTCATAACAAGCTGAAGGTAAAACCAACTCTTCTAAAAAAAGCTACTAATACATAAACAATTCTCTCAAGATTTAACGGTGGAGAAGCATTTCTAAACTTGGTCCTACATTGCTGAAATAAGACTTATAAGGTATGGATTTGCAAGAATACAGTAGAAAGTTAATTTTATTAAGAGCTAAGAAAGATATCACAAAGCTGAGAGAGAGAAAAAAAAGCTTGAGATCCTCACAGGTTGAAAATGATCAAAGAAAAAGAGAATACCTCTATTGAGAATAAATATGAAGGGAGAAAAAAAAAAGGAAAAAGCTATCCATAAAGTCGATTTGACAAGACTATAACAGCAGAAATCAATTCATGCAACCCCGAATAGGAGTTATTGATGATTGTGACTGAAATCCAAATCAAAAATAATTTGATAGATAAAATTTTACATCTTTATTCAACTCCTAAATTCTTTGTACTATCATATTGTAATGAGAAGTTTCTTGTACATCAAACACATATTTGAGAGTATATGAAACAAGAAAAAATAATATGTAATTTAAATAAATGGTGGCTTATTATCCTCTTTTTATATTCAAATGGCTAAGGCAAAATTTGCCATTACTAACCTGTGACTTCTACAAAGAAGAATCACTGCCGTGGATTGACTTGGTGCGATGCTCGCAGCTTGGGATGATCTTCTTTAACTAAAAGAGAAACCCTTGAGAGGAAGAGGGAAGAGATTGAGGTTGAAGACAAAGTTAAAAGGAAATAATAAGTGGAATAACCCCCAAAATATTGTTCAAGGTAAAGCAGGTGGGGCACTTATCTTGGTTCTATTTACTTCAAAAGGGATGGAAGCAAATGTTCAAGATGCCCTTCTCTCAACTTCACTTAAAGCAAAGGTATGTCTTCTTTGTGGGGTCTTCATAAAACCTAAAGAGTTCCTTCAACCTAATGAACAAGCCAAAAAATACTCTTAATAGGACACTATCATGGAGAAGCCTCTATCCCTTTTTGATAACCTTATAGATATTGACAAATTTTTTAATTTGTTTTGGGATAAAACCCCCAATTTCTTAACTGGAGAATAAATTCAAGATGGTAGAGGGTGCTTTCGACACAATGGAGCTAACACAATGCCAAAGAATAAATTTATTGAACCCATCTCGAGAGCTCAACTTCTAGTTGAAGGACTAAAGGAAGCCAAAAATCAAAAGAGGAAGCCTAAAGGCAAAGTTATCGTTGTCGTGAAGAAAAAGAAGTGGGTCCTTCAATCTTGAGATCCCCAAGGCCATGCAAGATGAAGACTTACACTTGCTGCCCCTGCTCAAATAAGCTAAGGCATGCTTAACATAATTATCATATTTTCTACAGAATTCATGAATCCCCAACTTGAAACATTGTTGCTTTATCAATAACAATTGCAGAAGGAATTCCAAATCTACTAAAGATATCAGACCAAAGAAAGTTTCTAACCACGATTGCAGTTCGTCTGACAAGAAGCTTAGCTTTGACTCATTTAGAGACATAATTGAAAATTACAAGAAAGAACTTATTTCCACTTCAGTTGGTTAGGAATGGGCCAAAGAAGTCCATGCCAAAGATTGAGAAGGGCCTCGATCCTAACATTGCTTTCATTTTACCTATTGGCAATTCAAAAAGAGAAGCATGAATTTGATAAGCTCTACCTCTTACAAAGTTTTGCAATGCCTTTCTACATAATTAGGTAGAAAAGTACTTAATAAATAACATTCATAATCAAACTACATCTTGATGCTTCATAACCACATTCTCCTAAGTGGATTGACTCAATGATATACTTCAAAATGATTAATGCGCTTAAGAAAAGTTACAAGATATGACTTTCTGAACAAATGGCCTTCAAACAAACCATTACTTTGAGCTTGGCACTTGATCCTTCTAGTCTTATAATTTTTATAAAAAAAACCCTCAAATTAAGATACACCTTAAGGGCATCCATCAAACAAGGAGACCAGCTTAGTTGATGAACTGGAAGATCTTGCACTTTGATGCCATACCTCTCAAGGATTAACATCCTCATGCAAGTTTCCATATTTTGTGAATGAATATGCTTCTTGATTTTGCTCTAGAAGAAATTGAGTCAAATCTAGCTAATTAAATTTTTGGATTAGAGGCAAAGCTAGCAGTTAATATGCCATCAAAATGGAATCTTTAATTTTAAACAAACCATTAACTTGATTGACTACTAACTGCGAATCACTATAGACCTCCATGCATTTAATTTTTTTCCCTCAAGCAAATTTGAGACCAACAATCACGATTTCATATTAGCTTGATTGTTGATGAAGGAATGCAATCTAGATGGCTCCTTTCAGCTTGACTTAGTACAAAAAGATAAGAATGAATCCAATACTAAAAGATTACAAATAGTTACCAGGCATTCACAAATGAAGAAGTTTAGTTTTGAAAAAGTTATTTTCAATAAAAAAAATTTTAGGTAACACTTGGGACTTCAAAGATGATTAAGAAATGAGTTTGACCACGAATTCACCGAGTTCAATAACCTACTTTTGCAATCTATCTGAAATCTCTATCTACTGAAATATTCAAGTTAACAGTTGATCATTTATCACATTAATAATGTGAACTAGGAAATATTATCAAAGTCGACAAACTCGCATAACTAAGACTGGAGCTAACTTCTTTAAGGGAGAAAATATGAGTTCTATATCTTTAAGGGTATGAGAGCCATAGTAAGTCGAAAATAGGAATCAATCATCCCATCGAATTAGAATAGAATTAATAGCCATGTTTAATGCAACAAGGTAAACGAATAACAACTCTTTAGAACTACATTGCCTAAAATTGGAAATTGAGATAAGTAGGCTTTACGCTCCCAAAATTCTTTCTTGCAATTATCAATTCATTGAACTCTAGATTTCTATTTGAGTAGCTTGAAGAATAGTTGAGATTTAACACCTAACACAAAAAAAAACATGCTAAGGCTTGCTATTCAACCAACTAGACACCAACCATCTCAATAGGTCATTGGGGACAACATGTTGATAAAATCTCTAACTTTTTAGGATTGACCTGGATACCATGATGCCAAGAAACTTGCCTAACACCACACCAAAAGTAGCATCATATTAAACTTCCTATAATTTTCAAAGTTTTCCTTTATATCACAAAGATGAGTCTCAAAAGGTTTTCTTTTAACTAAGAAATCATCCACATAAGCCTCTAATTATTTTTCCCTTATACTTTGGAATGTAAACGTGATCATCCTTAGTTATGTAATATATATGTTTTTCAAATCAAAGAGCATACAATATAAAATAATGTCCAATAGTCAATGATGAAAGATGTCATTTCCTCGTTACCTTCAATTATTTGAATTGGATGATATCCAAAAAAAAAATTTAAAAAGAACTTTTTAGCCAGGCATGATTAAGATTTGTGTACTTTACACACATGCACCACTTCTTACTATTCTTGATAAGAATGGCATCAGCAAGTCAGTCGCCATAGTAAACAAGAAGGAAATTAGCTTCAAAAAACTTAGAAATTTCATCCTATATAACAATTTGTTTTTCATAACTAAATACTCACTTTTCTAGCAAACAACTACAAATTGGAATGTTCAAAAAATGTTGCGATCATGCCTCAATTGCAACAAGAATCCCTAAATTTGAACAATGCCGATAAAGAATTAAAACTAATACAAAAGCAAGGCATCAAAATTGTCGTCCCAAACCAATTCATGGTAGATCAACAAAGGGCAAAATTGTATGAAGCAGCCACAATAAAAAAGTCAACCATATGCATCACGGATCTGAAAGAGTTCCCAAGAAAATGTGACCATTCCTTTTTGCTTAATGGTTTCTCCTAAGGAGCTTATTAGAGATTGGACACAAGGAAGGTGAACTACCAATGCCAAAGAGAACCTGACATACTTCAATGTTGACAATTAATCTTGAAATGAGTATGGTTTCATTGTAAGGGTTGCACAGAGGTGAAAGATCTTCTAGAACAAAGGTTTTAGAAGTCTAGTTAGACTGCCAAGTAGTTATATTGGTTATCAAAGTTGAGGATTTTAAAGTAGACCTTTTGGAATTGCTTGATATCACATATACTATTTTTGAGTGTGATCTAGTTTATGCCTTTGAACATTAAAAAAAAGGCTTCGCCATCATGAAAAATTTGAGCTTGGTTTGAATCTAAAAATTTGAGATATATTGGGCCTAAAATTAAATCAAACTTATTGGCCTTGTACTCCTGAAGGCGACCTTCAACAATCTCTCGATCAAAGATTTCAATACCCTAAATCCCGAAGTGATGTAACCTAATGTTTAGAGAAATTACAAAATAATATCAATTGTTTCCTAAAAGAGGTCATGACTTCTAATATAAGCCCTTCTTTTTTATGGAAATTAAAAAATCATCATGAAAAGCATTATGGAGAGTTTCAAAGTAGAAATCTAAAAAACTCAAGTAGGATGCCCACTAATTATTCTCTGAGAGAAAAACAAAAAACAATTTTCAAAATTTTTTGGGCTAGATGAGATTTTTCCTCATAGTTTTTAAAAGATGACTCTTTTCTCTTGAAGACACCTGTCAAGACAAAAACAAATTCTTCTTCATTTATGCAACAAAAAGATCTATAAATTTTTCTTGTAAATATCTTTGAAGAATAGCGAATAAGGCATTTCTAGACGTTATTAGGTCGCAATGACCTAATAAAACTTGCTCAAGTCTGACAAGATTCTTTTGATTCACCTCTTCAAAAGCATCTTTGAATTACTAGAAAAAAAAGTGGTGCAAAAGAAATCACTCTCAAGTTGACTCAAGTTAAAGGGAGATTTTGAAACTTTCATTGGTCTAATAAAACTTTCAAAGGTTGAAATAAACATTCTCTAAAATTGGGGAAATAGATCAAGTATTGTTGGAGAAATTAGTTCAATGAGTTAATTGATCACCATATCCATAATTTATAATTTATGTAAACACTCAACAAATTAGCTATGTAATCTTTTCCAATTATGCTCATATTGGAGAAATGAGTCATTACATTAAAGATGTTAGAAGCACAACTTGGTCGGTGGTACAAAAGCTCTTGCACTTAGGGTTTAGGAATAGCCAAAACAAAGGATCCAGGTAATTATCTTTCCTATCATAACTGGTAACAAAAAGAAGATCTCCATGGCTGCTAATCAACAACAATCATATGGGAACTATCTTAGCTAAAGATCCCATCAAAATAAACGATATAGTAAGCTAGATAAGCTATTAATTGATCATGATATATACGGTACATAAACACTAAATAAAACTAAATCTAACTCTGACAAGAAATAAATTTAACTAGGGATAATTATCACTTCATTATAACTCATGGCACAAACTAGATTTCTACAAATGCTAACAAAAGCAGTAGTCATGTGAGAAAAATCTCTAGATCCCATCAAAATAAATAACAAAGTCCAATAAGTTAGTTGATCACCATATCCTTGGCTTACAATATATGTAAACACTAAACAAATTAGCTGTGCAATCTTCGCCAAGTATGCTCGTCTTTGAAAAATGATTGATTACATTAAAGATGTTAGAAGGAAAACTTGGTTGGTGCCACAAAAGCTCAATCACCTAGGTTTTAGGAACAGCAAAAAACAAAGGTCCAGGTAATTATCATTTCAGCCATGACTGGTAACAAAACCTAGACCTCCATAGATGCTAATCAAAGTAATAGTCATGTGGGAACAATCTCAGGTAAGGATCCCATCAAAACAAAGGATGAAATCTAGTGAACTAGATAAGCTGTTAATTGATCACAATATATAAAGCTAACAATATATGTAAACACTCAACAAAACTAAACTCTAATTATGCAACAAAAATAAATTTAACTAGGGATAATTATCATTCCAGTTATAACTCGTAGCACAAACTAGTTTTTTACAGATGCTAACCAAAACAGGGATCATGTGGGAACTATCAAAAGTATAGATCCATTCAAAAATATCACAAAGTCCAGTAAGTTAGTTGATCAACACATCCATGACTTACAATATATTTAAACACTGAACAAATTAGCTGTGCAATCTTTGCCAAGAATACTCGCATTGGAGAAATGGACCATTACATCAAAGATGTTTGAAGGACAACTTGGTTGATGCCACAAAAGTTCCTAAAAACAGCCAAAACAAAGGGTCTAGCTAATTATCGTATCAGCCATAACTGATAGCAAAAACTAGATCTCCATAGATGCTAAACAAAGCAAGTCATGTGGGAACCATCTTTGGTATGGATCCCATCAAAATAAACGATGAAGTCTAGTATGCTGGATAAGCTGTTAGTTGATCACTATATATACGGTTTACAATATGTGTAAAGACTCAACAAATTAGATGTGAAAACTTAGCCAACTATGCTAGTATCCGAGAACTGAAAGATATTAAAAAAAACTCACTCAGTGATAGCAATTAGGGTTTAGGAAAAGTCACAACCAAGGGTCAATTATAAACAACCTTAAACTGCACATTGTAAGAAATGTTTTCCACATCTAAAAGCAAAACTCCAAGTCACATGAAAACAATTAAACCAACAACTACATCATGTAAGCAACTTCCAACTTTATCCTAATTTTAAAGAATTAAAGGAACTTGGTATATATGAGGTGTCCATTCTTATCTAAGCTAGTATTAGTGCTTCATGGATTAAGTAAAAATTATCAATAAAAATAAGTCAAATCAAGGTATGTGTTAAATGCAAGAACCAGATCTTGTATCAAAATGCATCCAGTTTTATATATCAAGTTTTGAAACTTGTCTTATATGGATTAGCAAACAATCAAGACATATTTTACAACAGCAAATAAACATTTTGGCAACTTCCATACAAATTTACCAATAACGATCAATAAAAAAAATCAAACCATCAACTATGCGGGCATTTAGGTCATCACAATTATACCTTAGAAGTTCATATTTAAAAACTTCAGCCATGTAATTGGCAGTGAGGAAAGTGGATATCACAAGGCTCAAAGCTAGAAATTATTAGGCAGTACAACTCAGAACTTCCATAAACTTGCATCAGCCATTAAACGCTATCAACAAGTGCATCAAACAGGTAAAATTAAAGCAGAAAAGTAAAATATGAGCAGTACTGTAAATAAGCACCTTGAGCCTGTGCTTTGTGGGGCCGTTCAGGTTCTTTGTAGTCTAGGGGAGGAGCAAAATCCACCTCGCAGTCCGTCTCAATTATGCTGATAGCAGATGTGGGTTTTGTTTCCACAATATCAATGTAATACTTCTTATTGTTATATGGAACCATGATACTGTCACCGGTGGTCAAGCAAGAGTAGTTCCTCAATGTTGTTTCTAAGCTGCATATTCAACAAAATAAAGGAAATTAGCTATCTGCTATGAAACATTCCAAACAAACTCTTTATTTGTAAAGGAGAAGACACAAGATAAATAGCACTTTTATGTAAGTGCAACAAGCAAGAGGAAAGCATTTACAAACATGGCTTTAGGGTTCGATATATCTAAGAAGTCTTTTGTATGTGGCTGCAGCTTGACATATGTTCCCTTGGGAAGGGTTGCATTCTTTATTTGTACTGTATCCCCCTCTTGCAAAAGTAAATTTTGCATCATCTGAAAAATGGAAAGAAATGTAAATGTAAAACATAAAACAAAGGATATTGAAATATATTTCCACGTGCAGTTAACACATACCCAATAGGGCACGTAAACCATTCCTTCCTCTGCAATGAATTCCAATACTCCACAATGAGAAACACGCTCCGTCGTAGTATTACACAGCTCAAACAACATAGGATATTCAATATGCAAAGATGCTGCAAAGGATATTTAGTTACTACAGTACCAGTCACCAACATCAATTGTATTTAAAAGCAGAAATCCACTGAAAACTTAAATCATAAGACTTGTTTTCTTCCAGTGTAACTTGGTTGGATACAGCTTATATTAATTTCCAAACTTGCTTCAAGCTTAGCATTTTAATCAAGGTATGGTTGTTTCTTTTCCATTATGGGGAATTTTAGAAAAAAAATAAATAAATACAGATAAGATGAAGCCCATGTATTTTGAGACATGAATACTCCTAACCACCTAGAATAGAAGTAACTCTGTAAACATAAAGAGAGGATGCATTTATTGCCAATTTTTCCTTGCAAAATGGATTTTCAAAAAACTGCAAGAATAAGCTACATTAAACCCATAGGATTTATTTTATTTCACGTTCCTTGTGTTTAAAATAAACTCTACTTACGAAATTGAATTCATTTTTCTCACAAAAAATGGAAAAACAACTCAACGATAGGAGTCTACGGTTATGAAGACGTACATTAGGTACTAGTGAAATACAAGGCCTTCGATTGAGCACTTATTAGATCAACTACTAATTATACACATCTAAATAAAAAAATATTAACATGACCAAAATTATATCAAATTGATTCGCTTTTAAGCTTACATATTTAAACTCTATAACAAAACAAAAACCTTGCTAGTTGTCTTACCCACCTACAGTTAGAACATCATCAGCTAATCCCTAAGGATTCTAAAACAAGTTGCTGCTCCATTATGAAAGCATTCAATGTAGACACCTTTTATAAACCAAAAGACTTGCATACATAATATGTCTCTACCTATAAAACCACACAAAAATGTTACTTAGTGGCCATAACTAGTTGCAAAACTCAGCTTAGTTCTGATCGATTCTATGGTAAATCTATATTCTAATCAAACTGACTTGGTTCATCATTCCTAAGAACTGAAACTGAAGCAATCCTGAAAAAAATTAGTCCAAAAAAATAAGCTCAATTTGGGTGCAAGTCCCAGTACCAAAGGTTTTAAGGAGTGCATCTTTGCGATTTCTCAATAAAGGGAATGGTTGATGCATCCCTTCGATTATCAAGGAGGTGATAACATCCTAGGCAAGAGGCCCACATTATTCTCCTCAACAAGAGGTTCTCATTCCCCTCGACAATAATTCCTGTCCTTAGGGTAGTGCCTATGGTTTTTTCTTTTACATGATAGATCAAGTCGGGTTGGTTTAGAAATAAGCAACCACAAGAACAAAGAACTACTACATTGTAATTGTTACCTATTATTTTTAGAGATGAAATTGATCAAAATCTCAAAAAGATTTATTAGTTCAATTCAATTCCTAATTGAGTCTCAAACCTTTAGTTATTTTTGCACTCCCCACACTCCCTTAGCTTTGACTTCCTCATCAAACATATCAACAAATTCATAACTCCAATAGTAATTATAAATTACATAAAACTACATCAATACAAAGATACACTCTGTATCATTGGTAAATTCCAACGATCATAAATTTTCAAAACATAATTAGTTAAAAAATTTATACTTAAATATGGCTTACATATCTACATCAATTGCACATCCAATATTAAGACAACTCGATGCATTTCCAATATGTCGTATCAAATTTGAACAAAACAATATATTGATGCATATTAAACACTATTAGAATATATCTTAGTGTATGGTATGTTGGATAACATGATTAAAGATAATAGAGATGATAATTTAACAAAAAAAATGAAGAATCACATTTTTTAAAAGTTTATATGAGATTACTATTTAATG
The DNA here is from genome assembly GCA_023846275.1 of Vanilla planifolia. NCBI lineage: Eukaryota > Viridiplantae > Streptophyta > Magnoliopsida > Asparagales > Orchidaceae > Vanilla > Vanilla planifolia. The sequence continues at coordinate 7,171,858 of CM043873.1, read as the reverse complement.
CTAAACTAAAAGCAACACATCTTTAATGTTTGGTACATTATTTGAGCTCAACATAACAAATAACCATAATATTTTATCATAAATAAATTTATTGCAATAGTTCCATATTTTGAAGCTTACATTAGAGGTTTGAAAATAATAAGAATTTTGCCTTTAATTTTGTAAGAGTAACAAGGTAATTTATACTAAAATGTGAATATTCAAAACTCATATCTATTCCTAACAAAGAAACAAATGCTCTATAAAATGACTACACCTCTTTTACATGAGATAATCTAATACATTAATATTTCATCTATATTTAATTATTTTTAAAATAGTTAATTGTTGCATCCTACATTTTTTATATTTGTTATATTTCTTTATTGGCATTCTTGTAACATTCTCATACTTCATAAATAACTAGTTTATCTATCACAACCTTCCATAACATAGTTGTACTAATATATAAGCATCATTTACTCTCATCATTCACTTATCATTTTTCATATTTAGCATTGCAATAAAGGTGGTAATAAGGCAGGACACACTTTCCAACTGTGCATCCCCAAAAGCAATAAACTATATGAACTAAATCTCACTTTACAACTTTTATTAGTTCATCCTTTTCCATAGCTTAAGTCTACAAAGCTTCTCTAATTTCTCCTTAATGTCTATGCTCTCTTAGGTTATAAAAATTAAAACAAATGTTGCTTTGCAATACTTTTTTGCCTCTATAAGTTAATCTCATACCTTTTAAGGTTTGATGATAACAAATTCAAGTAAATTGTCTGCTATTTTTTTGTGAAAAATAAGAATAGATGCCTAGAGAATGGAGGAGCAAACCACAAGTGAAAAGATTAAAGGTTGTTAGTGGCATTGCTCAAGCATGATGGCTCAATTTTTAGATCAATGAGCTAATGGTTGCAGCTAAGTGGAATAGCCACCTATCCATAACTTATCAAATACTATAAAATAATTAGAATGTCAAACTTTCACTTAGTACTTTATGACACATAGGATTGCATTCATGCACACTTTCATGTTATATTCCTTCTCATGAGTTAAAATAGTGCATGACTACAAATTAACAATGTATATTTGATGTTTGAATAGTTAAAATAATCTTAAGATTAATATTAAACTAGTGTGCAGTGGAATAATGTTAACACAGCTTTTATTGTAACTTGCATGTTGATTGTACAAAACAATATCCATCATCGTACTTGTATGGTCTGCATTCCTACTCTATCATAATTATGTATATGTAGTATCACATATCGTATATGTACAATTGTCTCATTGCACTAGTATGACCATCATGTTCACTTAAACAGATGAATTATAGCATAATCATACATTGACGATATCCATTCTTAGCCTTACACAATATTGCTTCATGTTTTGTGTACTAAACTATTTCATGCATCATAAATCATGAAAGTTGTTGTTGGACTTGTACAATCACTTCTTTCATAGAACCCTTAAAATGGCTTAGGATAAAACTAAGATATAAAGGCATTGTATGAATATGATTTGCATCATATGTGTATGATTCTCACAAGTAAATAGTATAACTAAACTAGTATAAGTTCATACAAATATGTACAAATCATATACATATGAAGTGAAAGTAAACTACAGTTCATTAAGCCAATATTCTAAAGGGAACATCTTTGTACTAATATGATCGAGCCACCGTACTAGTATGAAGAACCTAAAACTCGAGAGAGATGTAACTTAGTGCAAAAATTCAACATACACTGACGATCCCCTTATCGAATGTGTACGATCTTTAAACATATTAAACACATGTGTCTTAACAGTATCATACTTATATAATCATTATGATCGTCCACTACAAAGTTTTGAAAACCCAAACTATTTTTTTTAATTTGTGGTGTACATGCATCGTACAATAAGATGTTTTATGTCATACTTGTACGTATATTCTATGAAAAGTAAATACACGGGTTGTACAAGCGAGTTGCCAAGTGATTAGCATTATTCACTTATTGCTTGTGAACGATACCTTAAATGTAATAGCATGAATGCAACCCGAGACTACTATTGACTAGTTAATCTCTTTGGATAATTTTGAGCCATTGGAACTTCTAATATTGAGTTTAATGAGTTAAGCAATATAATACCAAGACTCTCACTTAAGAATAAGCTAATGAAAACAAATAAAGTAATAGACTCAACTTGCACATCACAAGAAAGAAGAACAAAGCTTTATTCTTACTGTAACAGTTTGCAGTCATTGGAATACCTTCTCCAACTATTGTTGTTGTGAGCTTAGCTACATTTTGATTTCCACTTTTCGATCTTTACAGTCCATTATGCTTAGTAATATCTTTTCACATCATTTAAAATTAGTGTTATATTGTTTTTATAAGTAAAAGGTTTAAGTATTGTGATTTTTTTCCTGTACAAGAGCAAAAATTTTGTTTTAAAGTTATCTTTGCATAACTCTTCAGAGCTTGTTGTGTGACTCCTCTGTACACTGTATCGATTGTTATAGGTCTCTTGTAAGAGTTACACGTATCAACTACGACAAAAAGAGTAGTTGTTTTAGTGCAAGCTTAATTATCGAACTAGGGGTGGGGTGGATGTAGGCCTTGGTTGGGCAAAACCACCTAAAAATCTAGTGTTATGATCTTTCTTTTACTTAAATTTATTTGGCTTGCTATTCAAACAGAAGCTTTGAAAAGTTAAATAAATTCTTTCTAAAACATTCTCCAATTATATCTAACAACATTAATTTAGATTGATATCATATATCTTGATTAATACATAAAAGTTTTTAAAAGGGCACAATTCATCTACTCTTTTATGACCATCACACCTCAACATTATAAACATAAAACAAGCTAAATTCAATATAAACTCTATTCTTGTTGTGTCACAAGAATGTTGCAAATAACATATGATCAATTTGTAACAATTAATGTAATATAACCCTTTTCTCAAATTTCAAGCCTAATCAAATGGGTTAAGGAACTCTAAGCATGCTCAACTGTTATTGAACTAAAACTGACCCACTCTTCCAAATATAGATAGCCCTCCTTGCAGAATAATTGTATGAGTTGCATAATAAGTTGCATTAAAATTCCTTGACTATAAAATACGCTACAAGCTAAGGATAGATCCTAGTTGAGGAAGGCATTATCAATTGGCCAGTTGGAAGTCAGTAAATAGTGAAGATACTCTTCACAAAACACTTGGAGAATAAATTAAACAAGTGATGCAAATCCACCATAACATATTGAGCCATGTCTTGTATCTTATTTATATTTCTTGTATTAACAAAAAAGGGTGAATATATGTGCTTATGCTATCCACTGTGTATGCTTACACTGACCAAATGCACACTCCCTTCACATGCTGCTGCATGGCTCAAACAGATTTTCCTAAACAATACAACTAATTCTCCTCAAGCCAGGTCAAAATCTCAAGTAACTCAAACAAATTATTACAATCTAAGATACTGATATTGTCTAGGTGGATATGGACAATATTTCAGCACTACTAAGAGGAATTAACATCATAATGTTCTACTCCACAATGTCCTTTAGCAAAAACTTCCTATTTTCATTTGGAGCTTTTATATTCATTTAGTCTATCCATATTATGATGCAACAATATTCCATGTTCTTGAAAGGTTTTTCGATTAGTCATACACACAGAAAGGTGTATAAAATCAACAAGGAAATCATTTAGTGGTAAAAAAAAGTGAGGTAAACGAGTCAATTCTTGAGATAAATATCATCTTCTTGCAGGAAATCCAGATGTTTATTACTTACCAAGGCGATCCAAAGCCGAAGGAGGCATTATAACTGCAAGAAATCAAGTATAGTCACTAAACACATCAAATAAAAGAAAAGCGCATTCACACTTAAAGATAGGTATAACAACCAACTTACTTTTATCACCACCTTCCAACTGTGGCTGTATAAAAAGACAAAAATGAGTCAATAACTTACCTTGGCATGTAATTCATAAAAAAATGCAAAATAGTTCAAAAAGGAAACTTATGTGCCAAATCTAGAAATTCATAATAATGCATTTAAGAGAAACAAGAATACAATTGCAAATGCTACGTTTAAAAGACAAACTCAAAATCATAAACTTTATGTTTTCATTTATTTTCAAATGAATTGGACAAAATTCAAAATCAAACAGTATAGAGCAAGTGAACATTTGTAAAAGTTCAATTACACATATAATAGTTGCTAAAGTTCAGCGTGCTAGCCTGTCTGATAGAAAAGGGGTGCACACACACATCAGTATCAGTGACTTATGTTTATCAGGTGAACTAAAAAAGTAACTGTACTTTTTAAAATAAATTAAATAAGAGTTTTTTAACATTAAAAAAATAAATAAAAGCTTACATCATTCATAAAACTAATAAGCACAATTTACAACAATGGTATCCATAATTTTACTAAATTCCATAACGTTGATCCACCCATGTTATTTATTGCTTAACAAATCTATTAACACTTTAATTACCCCATAATATGACCACTAGTGGTTTTTAAGTCTCTCTTTAAAAAAGACAAACAAAATCACGTGCTAAAATTTCTATGGCAAGCGTGTTCTCATAGAATTGGACAGAACAAAAGCTAGTACTAATCAAAAACTTAATGTCACTATGCAATTAGATCATAATTCAACACTGTTTGCTTTGACTAACGTTGGCATCCTTAGCTTAAAATGATTGATTCCTTGCAAAAGTCCCCATTATTACAACCATGCACAAAAATAGCATGCTAAACAGAACAACATAGATGACCACAAATACATTGGAAAAAAACAAGCAATAAAACAAAATGGCACTTCTCAGAGTGCAATATGTACAAATACAAATAATATCATAGTTATTTTAAAAATCATTCACAAACATTACTTGCAACTACAACAATTTTCTTAAAAAATATTAAATCTTTCTAGTTCATGTGCTAGATGATTGGAAACAGGTGAAGTTGTTCAATGACAAATATTAGTTTTATAAGAACAAATATTAAATTTTAAGCATTCTAGACATGGTGTAAATAAGTTGAACAACTTAAAAACGAAAAAAAAACTAGAATTTTACATACCTTATCAATAAATGAAGTTGGATAACATCGATACGTTTGTTCAAAGGAAGATCCTAGATAATCGTATCTGCCAAAGTACTAGAAATAAACAGAAAATTAGTTAAAACAAAATGGAAAAAAAGGGTACATGTATATCCAACGATATGCAATAAATTATTATAAAATTTGTAATTATATGGATGTACACAATAAGAAAAAACCAATGATCAAGATTGTGAAAGTAATCTTCAATTACTTCGAACAAAGATTGGGCAGATCAAGGCACAATAAGTCCAAAAAAGATCTTCCAACCTAAAAACCCCAATATGCTTTGCTGCTCTAGCTAAGACTTTTTACAATTGATCAGGAGAATAGAAAAAGAATATGGTATGACTTCTCCCATATTAACTTTCCACCAAAAGCTTATAGTTCTATGACCATAACTTGTAGAGAATCCTTGATATCAGCTCATGACCTTTTCAGCCTAATGGTTAAGATCCCTAGGAAAAGGTGTACAAGAGCACCAAATTATTTCTTTCCTACCTATCTTTGAGAAACGTCAACATCACCTCCCACCACGAATGAGCCAACCAGATTGTTGAAACATAAACCTAGCTTCATCAAGCCTATGACTTAAGAAGAGTTTTAGACAACATAGCCTTGCATTAATGGTCAATAAGTAATGTGAATGCATGCTTTCCTACAGAGAACCTCAGCCCTTGAGCTTCTATAATTCCTCAATGGTGCACCCACCACTAAAGAACCCCAAAAGGGTCTCTGATTTAATATCTAAAAGGATGGTTAAACATGTACCCACAATATAACAAAATATCATAAAATTTGTAATTATATACATACATACAGTAAGCAACAAAGATTAGGAAAATCAAAGCATAATAAATCAAACAATGTCATTTCAACCTAAAACTGGCAATATGTTTAGGATCCGACATCTCTCATGTCAGCCCTAGAAGTAAATCATCAATTAACATGACACTAGCCTATCCATCATCCTTGATATTAGCCAATGACCTTGTCAACCCAGAAATTAAGAGCCCCCACAAGTGATGCAAGAGAGTGCTGAACGAAGTCATACCTTGATATCTTTGAGATATGCCAAAAGCTAAGATAAGACTATCCGCAATGCCTATAGCAATGAAGGACACAAACCCACTATAGCCAAGGGAGAGATTATCACAGTCTCCCACCATGCATAAGACAATATGAATCTTGATATTGAAATTAAGCTTGATCAAACCTGATTTAAGAGGAGTTCCACTTCAAGTCAATGGTCAAACTTAGACCTCATCACATAGGATACACCATATAACTATTTTTCCAACTTACTCATATAACAAGGAGCATCTTATATCTCATACAACAAAGGGCAACTTGCATGGTCTCATCACCACAACTATAATGAGTGCCCCATGGCTGCTCATTAAAGGTTGATAAGATGCATCACACAATAGCATGAAACATAACATGAGGAATTTCAATCTAAACACACTAAAAACATCAAATTTGGTGGAGGAACAATCTTTTCTTGGTAACTACAACCGTTAAAGAATGGATGAAGCAAAACATAACAACTACAACACTATCTCATTACACTTTGGTAGGTTTCTCTTAAATAAACATGGTCATTTTTTTAACATCTTCAATGTTGATTACTATCTATCAAGCTTGGCCAACTAGTTCAATCATCCCCATGGACTCCTAGTGTCTAAAAGCAAAACACCAATATTGCTCTTTTGCTAATCCTTGTAGGGTTCAAATATCCAACTATGCACCGATGAGAAATGTGGAGTTAACTAGAATGTAGCCCAAGCAAGTTTATCAAGAACCAGTTGATTATAAAACATCCCACCTTAAGGTAAATCGTGACTGTTAGGCAGAAGTCGTAAGGAGAAACCCGACTCACTATAATAAAAATAAGGGTGAAAATGTCATTAATAACAAAATGGTTCATCAACAACCTTAGTTGGTCAATAAGACTAAATATGTTCATCATTCAATATATCTCCATAACACATTTTCCATACCTCACCAATTGAAAGTAGCTAATAACCAAACAATCTCAATGTTTTGAAAGTTTTACAACTTAAACTCATGTACAAGAAAAAAGTCCCCATCCCCAAATAACAATTTTATGTCAATTGAGAATTGCAATAAAGTGCAACATCCCCACCCTTTTTACATCAAAATTTCATCACTTTCCAATGAGGAAAGATTGCTCATTGGCTTTTGTACACTAAAATAGGATATTAAGGCCATTCAACCAATAAAGCTTTAATTATGTAGGTGTTTTGTGCTAGAAAGGATTTGGAAAATGGCTCGTGGAATTGGACAAAACTAATCCGAATCAACAATTTGGGATCAATTTCAACCAAAACCTATTTGAAATAGACATCAAACATTAGTTTTCATCAAAACTTATGCTTTAGATGGCCTTTGCTAAAACCTAATGTTTTCATGTTTTCAAACAAAACCTCGCAATTTTTTACGGTTTCAACATTTTTGAATGGTTTCAATCAAAACTTTTCTAAACTCACCATGAGGAGGGGGGAGGAAGGAGGACGAAGGAGGGAAAGAATGCATAGAGCAATCACATAGGAGTCAAAGAGGTGGGAGGAGTACAGAAGAGTCAAGAAGGCAATAGAACATTCGAAGATGAAGGGATAAGGACAAAAAAAGGTCAATTCAAAGAACTATACTTTTTTCTTTCGATGTAATATTTACTTATTTATTTTACATAAAAGAACATTACTCACCCCACATAAGATGTTGAATAGTTGAGGGAATATTGTTTTTGATAATTGAAAACATGATCCAATATTTTTGTTGATAAGTTATACGATTTTATTAGAGGTGTTTAGGATTAAGTTGCCATCATAGTTTTGAAAATCCAAATTCTTGTTCACCCAAAATGATCATGCTTAGAAAATCTAAAAATTTTACTTGCACACATTTCACTTTCCTGCTTTATCTTATCAATGAAAACAAATATGAAGATTATAGTTGCTTGCTAATTACTCAAACAACCAAAAGCTGGAGGCACATGCATGTGCTGCCAAAATGCCACCTTGGTTCGGATGAAGTTGAATGATGCACACAACAGAGAATTCTCAAGTTATTATCCAAAAAATACGACAATGTAGTTATAGCTATCATCTTCAACAAAAAGGAAGCAACAAGATGCATAATATTTTGTATGTGTCAAGATACAAGATATTTTGATTTGGGTGGCATAGCCTAATTCATTGTTTTTATAAGTTGTTTGTCCAACTTTCATAAGAGTAAGTTCAAAGGCTATATGGACTAAAAAAAGAATATGAATCTAGCATGTGGAAGGATAAGGTTGGATAGGTTTGCCATTACCTAGTAGATTGTGAAGCACTCCAAATGCTTCGAAGTTTATGATCAAGAATATACAGGCTGGTTTTCCAAAAATAATCATCTACTTTGGAAGAGGAGATGCCTTAGTTTATACAAGAGGAGGCCATGGGAACTCCTCAAAGCACATTACCAAATCTCCCATCAATCTAATTTTTTAGATCTTTACTTTCAAAAACAGATTGCTTTCTCAAGTAATTGAGAACTTGAAGAGATGTTTTGAAATCAAAGTGATTCTAATACAAGTGAGATATAAACACGTTGGACTAGCCCAAGTAGGCTTACAAAAAACTATCTTTACAATCCAACATCACAATTTGAAATAAATTTTCATATAAATGAAATCAATAAAGCATTGAATGTTCCAATAAATTAAAGCCATACTAACCAATATAGGTAAATCAAGGACCTCCTTAGCCAACTCATGATCATCACAACCAGGCCAACGATTGGTAGATGGGTTGTACCTCATTGTCTTAATTTAAGCAAATCTATATGTGCAAATGCCGTTCTAAGTATGTCCATTGGAGATGGCATGGCTCAATTACAATTAGGTTAAAAAAAGATCCATCACTCATAAAATTGAACATCTCCAATTTTCCAAAGTTGTAAGCTATCAATCAGCAGATTCTTTAACAGAGACTTCTACGTTAGCTTTTTATGCTTTAGGCTCCAATAAAATCACATTTTTCAACAAATTACATAGTTTTACCAAAATCAAAATAAGAAAGGTGCTTTGATAAGATAACCTCCATTAACTGAGATTAACTAGAGCTAGCAAAACTCAACTCAAACCAATTTTCGTGTTTTTTATATGGAGTGCAAATCTTGAAGAAGGTAAACTTCTAATAAGACTATCCTGGAGTAAGAATAGATATGGCTAAGGGCATAAACATAAATAACTCAAAGACAGTACATTTTACAAAGAAAAAAAAAATGAAAAAACAGGTTTTTGTTGAGTTACAAAAATGATTTAAGAAAACCAATCCCATAATCCAGAACTACTTCCTGAATACCATTAACTTCAAGCAAAGATCCAGAATCATGATTTTAGCTAGTTTGAAAATAGAGCATAAAAGTGACATAATCTAGCTAAGGAAAGCACAATTTTTGCCATATTAAGGCCCAATTCAATAAAGCAAATCAATGATGCTTGGAATAATTACCAAGCTGACGTAGACACAAGTGGCTCCAATAGGCAATCAATGAGAATGATCAAACTTCCCCAATCAAGATGTCAACCATTTTTGAAAAAGGGTCTTACAAAGATATAATATTACAAAACTATTTTTAATATTCAAGCCTTATCCTATTTTTAATACAAGCACAAACCACATGTAAAAATCATTGAATGTTTGGATAATTATCACCTAAGTTAATTTAGACATAGCTTGCTCTATGAGGCAATCAATGGGATAAAGGTAAAATGCCATATAACTGATGGAAGGAACTGAGAAATACAATGATGACATGTCCACCTCCACCTTCATAAGTTCAAGCTACTTGCTACTCATCACAAAACCCTGTGTACATTTCTCCTATCCATTCACTTTCTTAAAGTGTCCGCTGAACCACAACCAAAAAGAAGCCAGAAACTTTAGTGTAGAAAGCATCATCAGTTGTCAGTTTATGTTTTCAACATCAAAATGTCAGTTCAAGAAACTATCAATAGTGCATAAACAGAGTCAAGCATGCTTTGATTCAAGTGAGGTGAAAGAAAAACAAAGACCAACCTAAAAGAAGTACCAATAAAAAAACAAGGCAAATTTATTCATATTCTGTATTTTAGCCAACTTATGGAGTTCCTTTCTCAGATAAAACAGAAGCATGAAGATATGCATATCAATCAAGTTTTGAAAGGTTAAACAATGAATAAACCTCATGAAAAACACATTTCCCTTTTTTTTATTTCAGATAATGTGAAAACTCCTTCACCAGTTCTGTGTTTAAATATAAGAGTTCACACAAATTAATGCATTTGAAAATAAGATTCGACAATCACCATGACTTGACAAACCTTTTTAAGGGCTAACAGCAACAAGTAAGAAAATATAAAATAAAACAAAAAAGTCAACATTAAAATCAAGCATCTATAACAATATAATCAAGTCTTTCAAAAAGAATACATGGAATGTCACATACATCATCTAGAATCACCATTATAGGAATAAAAAAATTGATACGAAACAGCAGCATGTAAAAATTCCAAACAGGATCAATTTGGATGATTATTACTTACCATTTCCCCTTAATCAACAAACAAACCTTCTAAAAATCTGCATGACCAAGAAAGATGCTAATTAGATATTTGAAAGTAAATTTCTTTAAAAAGTGCTGTAAGAGTAATCTCAATTTTCTGAAGTTCACACAAAGAAAATGAATAAAAGATATTAAAGATGCATTAAAATATATGTATATGAATAATAACTCATTAAAATATATGAATATGAATCATAACTCGACACACATGTATTATTTGTCTATGCAAAAGCATGTGTCCCATGTCCATCTGCATTTGGTTCCTTCTGATTCGCCATAGTGATCCACTATATAAATACTGTTCTAAGAAACCATAATCAAATTTACTTGCAACATTATGAAATCAACCGCTAAAGATAGGTTACGGATAAAATAATCAACCTTTTTAAATCAACAAATTAGCAAATTAACAGGAAAAAATGTTGTTTAACAAATATTTTCCAAAATTAAAATATGTTATACAAGTCAAAAAAAAAAAATCTTTTTATCGACAATGCATCGTCCAGTTTGGTTATTGGAACTCATCCTTTATACTAGGCACCCACTCAATAATAAAAAAGAATATAAATTTGGTCTCCTTATAAAAGGAACTCTAAAATAAAATCAAATTTTAGAACCATTCGCATTAACTTCCTAGGTCTGAAATGGTGACAATAATTTATGTTTACTTCATAAGTCACACCACAATACATAACATTAACCAACTATAGGGCCTCTCACCTATTCTCCAAAGCACCAAGCAAAATCAACGACTTTGCTCATGACTGGGATTTCCCCATATGACTAAAATCTAAAACTCATATCATGTGAAGGTAGGATAACTCCAAAATTCTGGCAGTTCCTCCTATTGTAGGGCCTCATTAAACTTATGAATGGCCATTATAAGACGTGAAATGGAAACATAAACAACCATGACATAAGAGCACAAAGTTCGTTTTTAGAGTTTGCCCGTAAGTTGGGTCCTCCTTCAAAACATTTGGGTCTAAACAAGCAATATCCTATGCAAAGAACGAAAAATATAATCATAACCCAAATAAAATAAATAAAGACCCAAACGAAATAAATACAAATAATATTAGCCCAAATTGTCCAAAAATGATATCATAAACTCAGTTTAGCAACTACATGGGGATATATGCATACTGTAGCTGACCAAGAGGTACGATAAACACTGAAAAAGCATTGTAGTCAATCTCGGCTAAATGAATTTAGATGCAGTTCATGCTTTCCAAAGGGAAATCTATCAATATCAGTTAATGGAAAATACTATTACCATGTTATCTCAAATCAGATGATGGATTCACCAAAATATATGCATCAATTGGGTTTCAACCCAAAAATCTAATGGATCTACTAAAGGTTGTCAAATGCTTTTCCATTAACTCATCAATAGTGTGGAGAAACTTGTACTTGATAAAAAAAATGGGAGCAAACTCTAGTATATCTCCCTGACTTAACTAGTTCTATAAAACCTCGATTGATCCTAAATCTCGAGTAAAGAAGGGAACATCGATCACAACCCTTATCTTAGTAAACTATGACTCCAAGTAACCAAGCTTGGCCTAGAAATATTTAATTAGTTCTTACTCACGTGTCTCATATACAAGCTATGATAATATTAGGCTATAATTACTCAAAAGAGAGAGAGAGAAAGCTTATAGCTCATTAAGTATTATTAGAGACACCTCATACACGATAAAATGAAATAGTTCAACAATGGCACAAAATTGTATGTCAACCTAAGAAAATCAAAATAATATATCTAATCCAACATGTATAAATCTTAATGGACCAAACTTCCAAATGAGCTTATATAGAGTGACAAACACTCCTGTATATGTTATCACTAAGTCAAAAATGAGATTCAACTACTCTCACATTGAATAATACTTCTATTATGTTGAGTTATGCACATGTAACAAATAAATGTGTAATAGATTTGAACTCAAAATTAAAAAATCAACAATACGAAAGGATGTTGTAAAAAATCTTATCCAAAATAGAAAACTACAAAAAATAAAGAAATCTTATTCTTAATAGATGTCATTTTTTTTGAGTTATTAATCATTGGTCATGGGACTTTATTTGATGATAACAAATCTTAAGTATTTTTAATAAATTTAATTTAATGAATTTTCAGATTTTGAATAGTTGATGCTCATATTTATGAGAGAATTTAAAGAAGAAAAGCTAAAATGAAATCTCATGAAAAAGATCTTGATAGAAGAGGCAAATCACCAAGAAATATTTTTTGATATTATTTTTAGATATTTTACTTTTATTTTTAGAATATTATGATTAAAATTAGTTTTTCAAAACACAAAAATGTTAATTAACTTTCATTTTTAATATCTTTGATAATCATCTTTAATTTAATATTTGAAAAACATATTCCTCAAACATTTGATTAATATCTTTGAAATTCTATTATTTAATAATGATTTAAATAAGAAATTTAGAATATAATAAAAACCCTGATTACCTTCCTAATAATCCGCTCGCTGTTTGCCAGTTGCTACAATGTTCGAGTCGGGTCGGGGAATGAATCTCGAACCCGTTCAACACATTTGTATGTAACTCGAATTGAGAACATATTATCCAAATCACCATAATTAACTTATAATTACTAGTAAGCGTGAGTGATGAAATCTCACACAAACCAGGAGGCAACCAACCTCGAAACTAGGCTGCCTCTAGCGCGCACCAGAATGTTTATATGGTAAAAAGCGTTTTCCAGATACACCATGTGGGACTAAATGAATTGCTTTCATTGCACGCGAACTTCCGAATTGTTAAGCGACATGAGCCGTCCGATCACGCATTTTCGGATCAAACGATCACCGCCGTATCTCATTTTTCAAACCGCTAATTCTTTCTGCTATCTGATCGCACGGTCCGTCTTTCTTCCACTCGACAAATTAAATCCTATCATCAGATCGCGATTATGATCTAACGGCCTAGATCAAATAAATGTGTCTAAGAAGCGCAGAGTGAATTATGTTCCTCCGATCTCGTAGTTTTCGCAATCGAATGGCGATGGTTTGGTTCAATCCAACTGCTCCAGTAAAACGGCTCTTTTAGTCGTTAATTCCAGTCGTTGGGCATTTTCTTAAAATATTAATTTTCTAAATTGAAAATTGCGGAAGAATAAAATTTAAACGACTAAATTGGGTGTTTGATAAGTGCTTTAAGTCGTTAGAAGATGTCTATAAATAGGAGAATTTTTTAACAAATTTTTTGATGAAAACTCTTACAAAATTTAAAAAATGAATTCTTAAGTCACGACCTCAAAGCAATTCACAGCCATTGCTAATCGTTGCCTCCTTACGCTGTGCCTTTCTTCAAGGAATTCCAAATTTCTTGATTCATCTTCCAATTAGCTAAACTTTAATTTTCTTATTTCATAACTGATTAAATTAAAATAATTGTGTCTTGTTAAATATTTTGTCAAGCATAAAAATTTATTTGTATAGATTTTAATCATCGTTTGCTTTCTTTCTTTTTGCCAATTCTATTTTGATAGTAAGGCTATTGTAGCCTATTTTATATTCTTGTTGTAAAGGTTTAGCCTATCGTCTTTTGAAGAAAGGCTTATATAGTTTGTTTTTATACCTGGTTTTGCTGATGGTGAACATAAACTTGATTTTAAGCTGAACCACCTAAAAATCGCTTGTGTACATGTTTAAATTTTTGTACCTTATTATTTCACAATTTCTAAAGTTTTATTATTAAAATAAAAATTAACATATTTTTAAGAATTAAAATTTTAATTCTAGCAATTCACTTCCCTCTTAATGAACAACATTTCAATTGGTATCAGAACAAGGTCTCTTTTAATGAGAAGAAATTCTCAGAGAGATCTATGACTCAAATTGATGCTTCAACTAGATTAGGTGAAGGTGCATCTTCTAATAGATTACCACTCTTTTGTGATAATTATTATTTTTATTGAAAAATTAGGATGACAAATCATTTAAAATCTGTTGATAGGTAAATGTGGGAATTAATACAAGTTTCTTTTGATTTTCCCACAAAGAAAAATGCACGAGATACTTTTATACCTAAACTTTTTTATGAAATGGATGATAGTAAAAAATATAAAATACAATTAAATGATAAGATCGCAAATACTTTACATTATACTTCGAATGCTACAGAATTCAATAGAATCATGATTTTAAAAACTGCTTATGCGATTTGGCATAAATTAGAAGTAACACATGAAGGACTTCTTTAGTTAAGAAAAAAAATAAACATAATGATACATGATTATGAATCATTTAGGATACTTTCAAATGAGTTTATCAAAAACATGTTTAATAGATTTATCAATATTACTAATACACTTGCTAGCTTGAAAAAAACAATTTCTGTGAATTAATAGGTAAAGAAAATACTACGAATCTTGCCAACAAAGTATGATCCATTGACCACTTTTATCAAAACAGCCAAAAATATTTTTATGATGACAATAGATGACTTGATGGGTAAGCTTATGAAAAATAAGCTAGAAATGAAAAGAAAAAAAGAAGAATAATTAATTGAAAAGAATTAAACAAAGAATGAACAACCAATAACATTGAAGATGAAGAAAGGCATTTTAAAAGAAGAATCCACAGATGATGATATAGCTTTAATTTTGAAAGATTTATCTAAAGTTTTTAATGGTGTAGAAAAGTATAGAAATCAAAAGTCTAAGAGAAAGATAAGAAAAAAAGTGAAAATTATTTGTCATAATTGTGGAAAGCTAGGACATATTATATCAACATGTCCTGCTATGCAATAAATAGTTGAAAAAAAAAGAATAAGAAGAAGAAGAAAACAATTAAAGTAACTTGGAATAATTCAGAAGAAATATGTACAAGTGAAGAGAAGAATAATAATAACAGATTCTTTTGCATGATAGCTAGACAAGAAGAGAAAGAAGAAAAGAGTGCATTCTCACGTGGGGAAGAAATAAATAATTCAAATAAAAAATTAGGTAAACAATTATTTTATGTTTGTAAAAAGCATGAAACTTTGAATAAAAAAATATAAGAAACTAAAAGAGGAATATTGTGAATGTGCAAGTCTTTATGATGAAATGAAAAATACCAATGATGATTTAGTATAAAAAATTAATGAGCATGCTTTCCTAGTTAAATATTTTAATGATTTTAAATCTTTGCACTTTAGTTGTTCGTTTTTAAAAGAAAAATCAATTGGTAGAGATGTTACACATGTTAGAAAATTTTATATGCATAAGTTTAATGATAATATTAACTCATCATATGGTTATAATAAACTTATATGTAATTATTGCATGCTTTCAAGTCACATTTCATATAGATGTAGAATTAGAAATAATGTTTACTCAAACTATCTTATTTATACATGGTTAGTGAAGGCAAATAGTAGTTTAACTACTCTTAAATATGTTGGACCAAAAATAATTTGGGTTCTTAAAACTAGCAATTAATTTGTGAGTATAGGCATGTCTTCTTTTCAAGACTGAAGAGGACATGTGGTTCTTGGATAGTGAGTGCTCAAGACACATGACAGGAAACATCAAACTATTCACCCAATTAAAGGCCTATGATAGAGGAAAAATTGTGCTTGATGATAATTAAAAAAAAATCTATCAAAGGAATTGGAACTACTGAAAACATTACATTGTCAATTACTTAAGTTTCAATTATTCAAAATTTAAAGTATAATTTACTTAGTATTAGTCAACTTTGTGATAATGATTTTAATATTTCATTTGATACTATTACATATAAAATTAACAAAAATAAAATATAATAATTATTGTACCTTAAAAAACAATACTTATTTACTTGATTTAAAAATTATAAATAATTTTCAAATAAAATATTTTGCATCACATGCTAATGACTCAAATTTATGATATATGAAATTTTGTCATGCTAGTACACATACATTAAGAAAATGATTAAGCATAACTTAATAAGAAGTTTACCTGAATTAACTTTTGTAGATAATTTTGTTTGTGAACCATGTAATTTAAGAAAAGCAATAGAAACAAGCTTTCAAACCAAGAAAGATGTAACTTCTAAAAAGATTTTAGAATTTGTACACATAGGCTTATTTGGACCAATACATCCCATGAGTTTAGGAAGCAAAAAAATATGAATTAGTTATAATAGATGATTATTCCATGTATACAGGGGTTATTTTCTTAAGAAAAAGAATAAATCATATAAATAATTTCAAATATTGATAACCAAATTACAAATGAGTTAGGTCACAACTCAATTGCCATTAAAAATGATAATGGAGGAGAATTTAGAAATGATGAATTCATTGAGTATTGTAATAATAATGAAAATGTTTCATACATTTTCGACACCTAGAACTCCACAATAAAATGGTGTAGTGGAGAGAAAAAATATAACTTTATTAGATTTAGCTAGAAATATGTTGAATGAGTATGATACACCAAAATTCTTTTGGACAGAAGCTGTGCTTACAGCTTGTTATGTTTCAAATAAAAAGCTTTCTAAACCCATATGAAACAAATCACCATATGAATTAGTATTTGATAAGAAACCAAAAATTACACATTTACAAGTATTTGGCTATAAATGTTACACTTTAAATAATGGGAAAAGAGAATTAAGAAAATTTGATCTAAAATCAAATGAGAGAATCTTCTTAGAATGTTCATTTAGTGGTAAAACTTATAGAGTTTACAATAAAACTACTAATCAGGTAGAAGAATCTATATATGTAAATTTTGATGAATCAATATCAATAAAACAAAATAATATAAACATAGATGAACAAATAAAATTCAAAAAATTAAATTTAAAAGAGTCAAGTGAGATAGAAAAGAAAAACGAAATTATTGAAGAAAATAAAACTCTTAAAAATTTAACATATAATCATCCCAAAGATCAAGTAGTAGGTGAAATCATTAATGCACTACAAATGTCGTCTAAAGAATATGATGTCTCCAAATAAAGTACACAATCCTATGATGAAATAGAATTGAACCCTCCATAACAAGACCTATGCCATATAGATAGGTAATATATATAAGATCCTCCACACATGTAATAAGTGAAAAGATTTCTAAAATACTCCAATCCATCAAAAGTGTTAATGGACTATGTAGGAGATAATCAATTTCTACTCCACACCCAATTCTAAATATATAAGTAACTCTTCAACTCCTAAACACACGTATCCTAGTGTACTGTCAACTATGATAATCTCTCTTGTGGGGAACTTAATAATGATATGCTTATGACATCTATAGCAATAGATCAATGAGCTCAAAAAAGTTGGGATTGTCGATGTACTATCAACATTCATTGGAAGGAGGTAAGACCTATGAGATAGCAATATTGGAAGGAACAAAATGAGTAGAGGCTAACCTAGAAACTAGGTGTGGGGAAAGAACAACACAATGGCAATCGCTCCAACTTATAAGCAACTCCATATGCTTCCTCCAAATATAGACATACTTATCTTACTACTTGGTGTAAATAGTCTCATAATGCAGCATGAGATTGTGATATAATGTTGGTGATAAACCATATAAATGTTATATATACTGTTTAAAGTTAGTGATATATTTATCAGTAGTTTTGCTGCCTTGTGTTGGTTGTTGCCACTGGTTTAATGGTTGATCAGTATAGGTCATAAGATCATATTATTTGTTTTGAAGTCTCACTCAAAGTTCAATCCAATAACTCATAAGTGGCTTACCCTCATCAACATATTGCTACTCCAAGGAATGTATGAGATGCAAGCCAAGTGAGGTTAAGCAAAATTTGACAAACTAATACTAGCATTAATTACCCAAATCATATTGCCAAAGGTAATGTGCCCTCCTTTGTTCGTAATCTAGATAAGACTTTGGATAAAAAACCCAGTAGGCCCTCTAATTTGGCAGCTCTCACATTCGAAACCTTATCCTCACTAGTGTGATCATCAAAATGCACATGAGGTTGTGCATGGCAGTGTGAATATGAGCATTCTTATGATAACTCATCTATCCTAAATTGGGATGAATGCCCATGCCCATCACAACTCCTCTGCTTAACATGTCATTCCTCTACTCATGTCAAATTTGTATTTATACCCAATTATTCCATCGTCCTAATCACACCAAAGTCATGGAAAAACAATCAAAATATAGTTTATAATACATCATATTTTTGCCTAAATCATGTGTCTATCAAGAATAATCCTAAATTTTCCCTAGCAATAAGATGGGCATGCTAGAGTCATGGGCAAAGTGATTGTGCAAAGTCTTAATCCTTTTCAAAAAGGTGTGTGACCACCACCACTATTCCATCACACAAAAAGGGTGTGTAAAACTAAAAGGGTATCAACTTGAGGAAATTTATTACCAAAAATCTCTAAGTGAATGCGCATACAAAACCCCATGTAGATAAAATGTAAAGTATATAAATTTTGAATTTAATAAATTTAAAACTTATAGATAAATTTTTTTCATTCATTGTTTCTTATATTTTTCTTTAAATTTTCTAAGTGTATATTAAGTAAAAGAAAAGTAAGAAAATTTTCTTTTTCTTTAAACTAAAACCAAAGAAGAAAATTTTAAAATTTTGTATTTTGGCTATCTTTGTTTAATGTGATAATAAATTAACAATATTTTTTCTTTTGGTTAAAAAGTGGATTTAAAAAAGTTCATTTAGTTATCTTAATAATGTGATGTGCTATTTGTGTTATTTTATCTTTTACTTTCAACAAGAAGGAAATACAATTACACCAAAGTAAATGACAAGCATTAAGATTGTAGAAACTGAAATATTAAAATTAAAAGTAGTACTTAAATGGAATTAACTAATTTTTTTGTTATTACAAAAGATTTTATAGATATTAAGGAGGTATTAGTGCTATAGATCATTGTTGTCTTTCTCTTAGTGTCACAATTTTACTAATAAAAAACCCTATCAAAAGAATTCAAGATACAACATTGCAATAGAGGATTCACTCAAATTTAATGCACAATAATGTGGACATGCATTTCTATGTAAGTGAGATCAATAGGAAGTACTATAATTGCACAAAGAAACCATTAAAGTAGAAATTTCAAGAAAATCACCTAGTTTTAGAAAAATGAAGTTAAGTTTGGCAAACATTTAAAGCTAAAACAACAAGAAAACAAAGGGAATACTTCTATGAAAAAGATATGCATATAAACCTAAAATTTCAAGAAAATCACCTAGTTTTAGAAAAATGAAGTTAAGTTTGGCAAACATTTAAAGCTAAAACAACAAGAAAACAAAGGGAATACTTCTATGAAAAAGATATGCATATAAACCTAAAATATCATATTTTGATACCAAAGTTGATATAAGACAATATGACCTAAAAGTATGCCCAATACACGATTCTTTAAGATGTAATGATTTCTCAATTTAATTTACCAAACGCTAAAATAAAACAACACTTGAAAATATAAAACATTGGCATGTCATGCATGACCACATGACCAATTCATCCAAGGCAAAATAAGCATGCAAGGCCATCAAGGAGTTGAAAAACTTCTGGAATGCTAGCTACACACATATCGAAAAACCTCATAAAATACGACTTGACAACGCATTACACAGCCACTAACAATTTTTTAAGTTCACACACAACGATGGGGAACCACAAATTTCACACTCTTGTGAGCATTAAACAAAATATGAGTAGTCAAGCAAAATTATTTATCAGCGTGAGCCAATCACAAAGAACGAAGGTGGAGAGTATTACCAACAATGTACCGATGTGGCAACGGGGAGGAGTCTGCTTTTCGGCAATTCTCGGGATAAGATGTCAACTTCCACGTGCGGCGTCTGCAGTGGCTATAAGGTGGTGGAACTAAGGAAACTAAGTGGATGAAGGGAGGCGGCGTGGCTAAGGCCCAGCTCGGTGGGACAGTGAGCCGATAAGGAACGATGAGGGGCGGCACTCAAAAATTACGTGTTAAAGGAGAAGATACAATAGTGCACAGTGGTTGTCGGCGGCGGTGTCTGCAGATGGCCGTCGACGGCGAGCTGGATCCGGGTGAGTAACGGAGGTCGAGAGTGGAATTGAAAGGAGGAGCTCAGTCGGGATGTGGAAGCCTCGGAAAGCGCGGTGCTTCGGTCTCCCAATATGGGGGGCAGTGGCAGGAAGGATAAAGGAATGATATGAGTCGGTGACTGGAGGCCACCGGTCAGGCTCGTTGAGTTGGAACACCAGCGAATTCGCAGATTCCGTGGACGCCGGCGGAGACAAGTGTGATCGACGTGGAGGGAGACTTGGTTTGGTTACGATTAGGACTTTCAAAAAGAGAGCCGGCTTGTATTTGGTTCTAATTTCTTTCGAACTGGTTCGGGCTTTGGGATTAATTTAAGTTAATCCCACAAAGGGTTCTTAAATGGCCTATTAATCCAACTTTGATTAAATCATTTTTAATCCAATCTCTACCTAGTTAACCCCGTTCAACTTATCTAATTTTTTTTTGTTATAATTTGCAACTTTTGACTTTATTAAGATATATATTCCTCTCTCAAAATGTGACATATATTTCATAACTTAATGAAATCATATATATTGTGTTAACAAGGACATAAGATTTGAGAAAAGTTAAGGTGAAGTACAATGAGGTTCCACAAGGAGAAGATGGGGCAAACAAGATGAATTGTTAAGGCAAAGGAACTTCACATTAGAGCAAAGGAAACAAAAAAAAAAAAGTCTTTTTAAAATGTTTTTGAAAGTCCATTATAATTAATATAGCTAATATGCCAAATATGATTTTATTTTAACAAAAATTAACTTAATTTTATTAACTAACACAACTTAAATATTTAATATCATTAGCCTAATTTATTTCGAGCTAAGCTAACCTAATCTCAAGCAATTTAACATTCGCAAACGAAGACTTAGTTGGAAATAAGAAGACAATAAATCAATTGGGTTGATGTGGATAAGGTTATGCACTTAAGTATATAACTTAAAGGATGAGTTTATGTTATTTCATTATTCAGCATTTAAGTTTTATTAGGATTTTGATTTGGAGGAACTCAAGATTTAAAAAAATGTAAAAAAAATTTAAAAAAATGAAAATTTAGCAGAGATAAAGACAAAAAAAAAAGATAAAAAAGAAAGAATTGATTGACTTCTATATGAAATTAGATTGAGAAATAAATATTTAGTAATTAGATCTTTTTCTTATTCATAACTTTTGTACTTGATATTCAACATGCTCATATATATCAAATAAAAAAATATGATATAGAAAACAATTATAATAAAACAAATATTTCATATGAATAATCAGACATAAATTGAATTATTCTATAACAAATATCTAAGAATGATTTAATTTGTTACTTCAACAACATCTTCATTTTTATATTTCTTTTCAATCTTTTTTGCTACAAGTTAAAGATGTAAACTTATAACAAATATCATCCCTACACCTGATGGATCCCCATGATGTATGCTCCACTTATCTTAAATCATTGATTGTGATCTATTTGTTAAAATATTGTCTAATAAATTATGATGCTCTCATGTTCCTTCAATTAAATTGGAATTATCCTTCAAATTATACAACAAAAGGCATGAATTTTATTAGCAAAATGATCAAAACAAATTTTATTTAACATGTAATTGTTGAAAATGTAAACTTGGCTATTAAGGAAATCACTCATGAGAAAATGAATCATAAAAAACATATTATAATTACTACAATAAATCAAAAGATCACTTTAGATAGAATTTTAAAAACTCAAATATTTAAAGAATATAAAAAAATTAGGTATCAAAATTAACACCCCAGGAATCTATCTTCCAATAGCATTGGTTTTGAATCAATAGGAAGATTTTTAGAGAATACAACTTTAACAGAAACTATTCAATCCATTCAAAAAGAATTTTTATTTTAATTATCAGTGTTTTTTAAAAGGTATTTTGAGAAGCAAATAAATAATTTATTAGGCCTCATAATGGCATGGAAAATGAGTAATAACAACAGATATTTCGATTTTCTTTCTCCTCTACTTGTTTTTGTAAGTACAGCACCAACTAATGCTGCAAAGAGTAACATGCTTCCAAATTTGCCTAAATTTTTAAACCACAAAGGATTCATATAATTATAATAGAGAAAGAAGATAACACTACATGGCTTTACAAGCAGGAAGATCAGAAAGAACCTGGGAGCAGAAAACTGCAGCTTCTTCAAGAGAACCTTCCTTATAAGCATGAAATAGAACCCTAGAATCAGGGAAATCATACCCTAATGAAGGCAAACCACTCTGCAAAAGGATCATGATTAGCAATAGAAGACAAGAGAAACAGAGAAATAAAATTTTGTGATACAATCAATCGATCGCTGCCACAATAAAATAAAATAAAAATAACATATTAATTTGCATGATTTTACTACCCAGAAGTAAGCGACCCATTATCTGAATGCTTCAAAAGTAAGCCTACGTAGGACGTAGCAAAGCAATCTCTTGTTCCATCAGCCAATTCTTCAATGCAAGCTATCTTCTCATTTCATATAAAATATTCAGGCAAAGGAGGTTTCAAATCAAAACCAGAATCCCATAACAGTGCAAAGTTTGAAAGTGATAGTCCACTAGTCTCCTGCTTTGCCCTAAAGAATGCAATAAATCTTTATCCTCATTTGATTCTTCCAGAACCATGATTGAGGAATCTTGAAGGGCATATTGAAGTGTATCGCCTACAGAACTACTGGTTGTAGAAAACAGTTTGGTTTCTTTAACAGGTAAATCAGTAGGATCAAAATGGTTGATGAAAAGATTGCGTGAGATTGAAGGTGTTCGGCATAGCAAGCTTCATAAAGGTGATGGAAATAGCACCATCCTCATTAGGCACAAGATAGACTACTGCCAATGTTTTAGAATTGGAAGAAAGATACACAGATGAATGCTTAACTAGGAAATGAAGCAAACTAAACCTTAAAGAATTGCAAGAAAACATGATTGACAAACAGTAGAGCTCCCAATTAACATAGCTTAAGAGCAAAATGCAAACATACGTTGGCTAGCCGGTTTACTAAGCTAGGTCGAGTATGAAGATATTTTTAAGGGATTGTAAACAAAACATTAACATAACTATGTTGTAGAATTGGACAATTTGAAAGACAACAACACATCAATGTTAAAATTTAGAAGTCTAACCTTTGCAATGAAAGCATTAATTTTACATAAGGTACTTCAAGAAAAAAAGGCTTTTTACTGTTATATAACAAGAAAGATGAATACTCATGAACAAAACACAGAGTTCTGTAATTAAACTCACAACATTTAAAACACATAATCCAATACTAATATTACTATTACCCATTTTAATAGAACCTAGCCTAGATGAGTTAACCTAAGTTAAATCATGAAAAGGAGGAACTTTATATCGTCATGCCACGAAACTCGGCAAACAAACCTCCGTTCCAAAAGGAAATGCAGGTTCCCACGTATCCTCAAATTAAAGAAGGGGTATTTATACCCCTCATCGGCAGCTGAAGCAAACAGTATGTTAAATAAGCTACACTTAAAAAGACAAACAAATTAACAACACTGAAGACAACTATAAAAAAAAGCATGGCTTGCAACAGAACGAACAAAATTAACATAAAAATGTGCATATTTAAAGCAATTTTTGTTACAGCGGGGTACTAGGATTCACAAATTTCATTTACGCCCTCCAGTGATCCAAGAAATTACTATGCTACAACAAAGCAATGCAAGGAAGACCTCCACAAGAGATAGTACAATAAGAGTTTGTAAATAGTACACTTGGAATAAACGGAAGTCCTGGGGAGCTTCCCTCTATTGTCATTGCACTTGTTGAAATCCTTGGGGGATTCTCCGAATGGCTTTACCGTGTCCTTCGTCTTGGAAGACGCCTCCCTCTTGCAGGAAACCGAAGTCTCCGATGCGAATGCCAAGAGCAACTAGCTATAGAAACAAATACAGGACTAGTGATCTCCGATTACGGAAAAAAAAAAAGATGGGATAACGGCGAATCTGTACGTGGAAATGGGGCAGTCATCGTCCGAATTTTGAAGAGGGAAGAGAGGCGGCATTTAAGAAGCTTAGAACAGAACAACAGTGAAGGAGGCGGCATTTATAGGTCACCACTTTCGTATAGTATTATATGAGATTAGGAATCCAACATTTCAAGAAAATTCTCATTTTTTTCATATTTACTAAACATAAAAATTATTGATATTTATAAATATGTTTCATCATACTATTTTAAAACAAAATATAAATCATGCCAAATTATTGATCATAAATCATTCATAATTAAGTTTTGTGAGAATTTAAAAATCATAATATCAGTTTGGACATTACAATGTATATATAACATTATATTGAATTTAACTTGTAAAAAAAAGGTCTTCTTTCAATTTATATAAAAATTATCATCTTACAAAAATGAACATCTTTCTTATTTATTATATTTATCAAATTCTAAATTTCTTTTTAACTTAATTTTTTAAAAATTTTTCTCATAACTCTTAAACTCTTATAAAACTATCTTACATATATATCTTACTAAATATTAGAACATCCAATTAACAAATCACACACCCAATCCAAATGATTTATGCATCCAATTTGTTATAAAATGTGCATCATTATAACTAACTCAATCTAGTCATGTAATCTATTTCATATTTAATATTCAATAGACAATAAAATTCATAGATAATTAAAAAATATATATTTAAAATTTGTTGGTATTTGAGATTTCAAACCATAACAGTATTTCTATATAGTCTTCCCACAATTGTGTCATAGGCGATGACAACCTATTTTCTTGAGAAGATAAGGAGCGTTGTCAAGTAAAAAGAGAGAGAGGAAATAGTGGTTGAAGTTGTAAAGGGAGGCATTGACATTGGAGTAAGAGTAAGGAAATCTAATTGTAGCACAAATAAGAGAGAGAGGAAGTATAATGATGACACCATATGTGAGAAATTTTAATAATGCATAAGAAGGAGAGAGAGAGAGAGAGAGATTTTGAATAAAGAAAAAAATCAATCTATACTTTCATAAAAAAAAATTTCATGTGTATTCATATAATAAAAAAAATCTCATATGTTTTATTTAATCAACAAAATCTAAGATCAATTTTAAGTTATTTAAATAAATAATCAAATATGTTTCAAATTATAACACTAATTATAATAATATAATAAAAATAATCTTTCAACCTAATAATAATATAGATAGACAAAAAATTAAGAAAATAATAAGATGACTCAAAAGAGAGAGGTGTTAAGTGTCTAAATCAAGATAAAATCATTACAATTCTAAAAATAACTTGTTATGACGCATCATTCCAAATAAAAGTATTTAAAGTCAATTAAATGCTCTTATTTTAACCATTTGCTTATGTGTTTGTCAGGAACGTGATGAACTTGGACTTTAAAGACCATAGGTTTTTTTAGATTTTCTTAAGTATCTTAAGCTTTTCTAAATTATCTTGTGATATATCAATTTTACGATACAAAAAAATATTTTATAGACTTAAAGTCTATGTAATTTTGTAACAAGTATAGTATTAGCATCTTCCTATAATTAATTATCCTCTAATGATAGTTAATCCAACAAATGAAAGAAAAAATTATGAAAAATATTAAAATTAAAATATTTATCAATTAAGGAGTCATCAACTTAAAGCATGGTATCATAAGTCAAAAAAGTTGATAATCAATTAAACCACCTACAAAAAAAACTATTATATAATTTTTTTTTATATCATGATAAATCAGTCACATTAATAACATTGCTAACAAACAAGTTAAGTGATAATTTTAAAATATAAGTATTTACATTTAGCTTTTTTGATAATTCTTAAATAATTGCAAGCACTCACATATAATTTTCTATATTGTGAGATGATAAATCTTTCTAAATAAATGCACATTAATATATATATAGTCCCCCTCTCTCCCAAAGTATTACATTTAACAATAGTCTTAGTATATTTTAAATTACTAGCTTTGATATGTTGATTTATTTTTATGCTAGTTTATTTATTTTTTTTATTTTTTACAAATAAGCATGCATAATTAGAAGTAATGAGTAAATTTGTCTATTAAATCCAATAATTTTTTAGGATTATAAGCATAAATTATCTCCAAAGTTGATAATTTGATGTTTTTCAAAATTTCGATATTACAAGTAAATTAAGTTATAGATAAGTGCAAGTCTCAATTTTTAACACTTTTTCAAACTAAAAAATTTAATGAATTTATTATTATCAAATTATAAGTCATTATATCATAAAAGGATGAGATTTTGGTTGTCTAATACCACTGTAACTCCAATCACATCATATGTGTGCAACCTTGCTAGCGATACTTAGCTTCTTCTTCCTCTTTGCTAGCTTCCCTAGCCACAATGCAGCCACACCTCACCTCATGGATTGCTAATATATGGGGAAAATGCATTATTTGGATCATGTCATCCACCCATGTATCTCTCCCAAATCTCATGTTGTTGCTCCAATTCGTAACACTATCCCTTGTCATTTTATGGACCCAATCATGATCCATTAATTATATCTCACCCTCACGTTCATTACCACATGAATCAAACTTGAGAGTTGACATACAAATTTTGTTAACTCTATTTCTTATAACACATTATCTTTGAATCACTAATATTATAAGGGCCCCAACTAACTAATCTATAATAATTAGTAATTATCATATAATAAAACATACAAGAATATATAAACCCTAGGTAAAGACAAGACATGAAAAAAAAAAATTTTTTTCAAAAAAATTCTCACCATAAAAAATCATAAAATAAAATATTCATATAATAAAAATGTAAACCAAAAGGTTATGATTTTACTTAAAAAGATCAAGATCTTTCCTATTTTAATTAGTGTAAGAATTTTTATCAATATATCTCTCCATGTAGATATATATCAAGAGTAACTCATTATCTTATAATTCCTTTATATGATATCTATATGATCATTATTTATTCTAATTGATTGCTAGTGTTATAAACTCATAAGTTTTTTTTATTAGTTTAACTTAAAATCATATCATATTAAGGTGCTGCTCTAACATCATATCATAATATTTCAATCTTTTTGTTAAGGTATTGTCCTTATTTAAAGCGTGCTTAATTATAGAGTTTCATTAAATGTATAAGTTTGTCCCTTAATGGTGTCTCATTATTACAATATTTATGACTTTATTCATTGTAAAGCTCAAGATTTTTTCTTATATAACTAATACGAGATTATTCATTCATATATCCTTCTATTTAGAAATTTTTTAAGAGCTACTCATTGTCTGATGATTCCTCCATGAGACATTATTTGGTGATCACTCTATGCCTTATTTGGTCTTAAATGTTACACCATAAATGAGGATCTTACTCAAAAGAAAGTTAAATGGTAAAATATTATATAGGGTTTTATATGTTATTTTTTTGATAATGTTATGTTATATATATTTTATCTATATTAGTTTTTAATATTTTGTACATTATACTTATGTATGAGTTTTAATGTTATTATTTATTTAATTAAATATTTTGTTTGAATCTTTATTTATGAAAAAATTTATTATGGATTATTAAAGGAATGTTATTGGCACAGAGTATAAATTAGGTTTTGTCTCGTCATTAAGTCCTTTGTTTAAGGCTTTGTTTGTATTTAAATTCTTATTGTCATGAGTTATTATGTGTTGATTAAATGGGGAGCTACATCTATAACTTGGTTTTAGTCTAGAGAACTTTCTTAAAAAAATATATTAATAGTAAAAGACGAAAGTAAAGAATAATTTATGAAATCCAATAACATTTTTTGTTCATTTATGTTCATTTGTTCATGTTTATATTTTATTATTTTTTTATTATTATTTTATTATTATTTTTAGAGTAAGGAATATTTTGGTCATTTTATTATTTAATTTTATTTTTATAATGAAAATAAAAAGAATATTCGTTGTCATTTTTTAATAGTTAATATTTTGTGATATACATGCATACACAAGAGATCTCATCAACATAAATACATGTAGGCCCTTCGTATCAATGACATTATGACAGATTTTTATTGTACTCTACAACTATCATTGAATATGTCTTCATCGTCTATAGTCATTGATATCTTTCCATCTAATTTTCTTTACAACCTTATTAACAACAAACAAACCACCATCCTCTCTTCTCTGTCTTCTTACCTACAATAACTCAAAATTCACACCCACTCCACTAAGTCCTCGTTAGGAGATGAGGGCCCTCGAGTGCCACTAATTTCTAACCCCAGCCATAATGTCGATACGTGATCCAAAATCAGTTTAAACAGAATGCCACCTAAGACTTCCATCATCATCCTTATTACTCTTGTGTGATCTTGCCATCAATTTTTATAGCCAACCACCTTTTCTTATACTACTCAATTAAAATGATTATAATTAAGTATATACAAGTCTTCTAATGAAATTTCTCCACGAGTTTTGTGATTTTTTTATTTATTTATTTACTTATTTTTTATTTGTATTTTCATTGTCACTAAAAGATCAATTTCTAATCATGATCAAGTTTTAAACATTTTCAAAAAAACCCCTCAACATAATTTAATAAAGTGTTACCTTGCTTTCCAATGCAATCTTGAATGACCAAATCCTCTCTTGTAACCACTTTGGAGAGGGTTTTGTCAACTCTTGTAATTTTATTCAAACCACAAAAAATAACAGACATCATCAAGACCCTACAATTCTTATTCATACGCACATTTGGCTTTCACTGGTTAAGTAACGGCCAGTTAATTGCAGTGTAAATATAAAATAATAAATTTATTTCAAGCTGTATGTCATTTTAAATTGATTATTAACATCATTCATTAACAGAAAATTTGAAAGCAACTCAATTAAAAAAAAAAAAACTTTTTTCTAATTTTGATTTTTGAGATAAATTCAAAATTCATGTTAGACCTTGTTCTAATATAATGCTCTATTTGTAATATTATTTATAAACACAATTTTTTATAATAAGTATATTATTATAGCTCAATGGTTATATATTTTAAGGTCTACTGATATAAATTTAAATTAAACAATACAAAAAATCTGTTATTAAGTTAATATATTATCATATTTATGACAGGTGATCATAATTATTTTAAAAATCACAATTTAATTCCACCATCTTTATAAACTAATTCAAAATATTGTTTATATGTACAGCAACTTTTGTGAATATAGAAAATACAAGAAACATTTATCTTAACACATCATAAAAGTTTACAAAAATGAATAACAATATTAATGATATTAAAATTTTATCTTAGCTGTTAATCATTATTTTATTTTTAAATTATTTTTATAATCATGTGATTACAAAGCTAACAGCAAACTACAAAATAAAAAGTTAGAAGAATTAAAGTGGATAGAAAAAAGTAAATTAAATAAGTGCCACATGTGTTGGTTGAAAACTTGAAATGGAGAACATGCCAAGAATAATATATAACTCCCACATCACCTTTGTTTTGCTCTGCAGATTTGGTCAAGAGAAAGACACAAATTTGAATCAATCCTCTCTCCCATCGTGCTCAATCGGAGAGCCTCATCCAGCCACGTAAGAGAGAGACGCGCACCTATCCACTAGCGTCCGCATAAAACTTCCTATGCATACCAAATGCATAAGAAGATTTCAAAAAGAAAATTCTTCCGCAAAAAGGTGGAATGCGAAATTAAATGCGGGACATGAGAGCATCTACGAAAGCATTCCAAATTTCTGAGATTTAAAATTATAAAATATTTTTGCTTCAGAAATTGCATTCTCAAAGTTTAATAATTTTTATTTATTTTTAATTATTATCTTAAGCTTATTTTATTTTATCTTCAGAGCATATTTTGATCTCTATATAATGATTTTAATTTTTAATAATAAATATTTATTTAAGTTATTGAGTGCAATCGTCGAATGTATACACGAACGAATTGTTAATTTTGCATATAAAACTTATGATATTAGTATTGTAATTAGATTGAAAATAAAGAATATTTGATTGTTAATAATATTTTTTTATTTAAAAAAATAAAAAGAACTTGATTATATTTCAAACTTTAATGAAGTTGGACGTGATAAAAGAGCAATTGTAACCAGAAAGGATAGGTCATGAGTTTTGCGAGTGAAGCAGTTAATAACAAAGTGATCAATCTAAATGCATAGTTTGTAAGTTGTAAAATGTTAATCTATAAACGAAGAATGGCTATCGTAGCATTTTTGATCTCATCCATGCCTACAATGAGTTGGAGCGAAAAATATGTTCAAAAGCTAATATGACAATAGATATACATGCATTTTTCGTTGTATTATTGTGAAAATGTTTATAATTAAATAATATGTTAGTAAAATTATTAAAAAAGATAATAATAAAATTTAATATAACAAAAGAAGAAAGAACACCTTACTTTGATAAAAAACTATTGTTAGTCAAATACTAAGACATTAATGATAATAAAAGAAGCATGAACATCTTAGACTTTTGGAAGAAGTGAGACGTTGATAAGGAACCTTTATTGAGAATTTGCATTGTATACTCTACTTATTAGATGTGAATATGTGATGTAGATGCATAGATGAAAGACATGATATTGCATATTAAAATCAGTGTTTTATTGTCCAGACTTTGAGTAAGGACTAAGTGATAAGATGATCCAAATGAGAATCAATCGATACTATTTAAAGTAATTGATTAATGTCGGTTTGGGTTTAGTTGAGTTGATGGACATTGGTGAAGGTGTTTATGATATCTCTTAACATATTTCATAAGACGTTAGCTCTAAGGATAAGAGAAGATTGAAATCATCAAAGCAAGAAGTTAGTTTCTCTAACTTGATGTTGAAAAGGAGATAAGTGAGGATCACAAAAGCACTACGAAACACAAATAGTAGTTTTGAGTGTGATTAGTGTAGATGAAGATTCCAAAGAAGACGACGAGCCCACGAGCTAGTAAGGCCAAGGACAAGCAAGATGAATAGATATAGAGCCAAGTGAAGCACAATGAAAAGGACGATTTAGAAGATCAAAAAGATACGATTTAGAAAATTTATAATATGTTTGGAGTATCATATGGGATATTAAAAAAAAATATTAGTCAACTTAGCTCATATTAAACAATATTACGAGAAAGTCTTATGTAATATGAAGTTTGTTGTGCTAATATTTTGAATAATCTTCTATAATTTAGACTTTTTTAAAATTCATAAACAGATCAGCAAAAAAATAAAATAAAATTATATAAATAAGTTTTAATTAAATCATGATTCTAGAAAGTGCTCAGATGGGTCACATCAGGTGAAATAGTCAAATTGAAGGAAAGTTTTCTTGCGAGACGTTACTTTGTTTTCTTAAAATGTCTAATGCAAAAATAAAAAATTACATTTTTTTTGGCCGGCGTAAAAATGTAATGCCAAATTGTAATTTTCCTCAATCATGAGGGCAGTTTCATTATACGATAAAAATCTTTAACTACTGCCAAAACGCAGTTCGTCATCAACAAAATTATGATGCATCGAAGACTATTTTGACGGAGTATTGTTTTAATATAAAATGGTGATGGTGACGATGATAGAAAATGACATAAAATTTTATCATTAATTAAATTAAGAAAATTAATAAATAAGTGTTTTCTTGATTGATAATTCCTAATAAGGATGGTTAAATATAAAAAAATAATGTTTACATACATATTTATATGCCCGGACATATATAATAGAATGGGAAACAGGTAAAACAAAAAAAACAAACCAGTGTTTTTAATATTGCCTAATAATTATGTTCCAATTTTTATTTAAAAAATACATTTACCTATATTTTTTCTTATTTATTTATTTTTAAAAATACCTTTGCAAATTTCTTAGAATTTTCACCAGTTTATCAGGTTTTAAATGTTACGGATGATTACTCCCCACGTGCTGAGAATAAGTGGTAAACGCAAACTTTGATGTCCCACGTGGCAAAAAGAGGACGATTGTGGAAATTCAGGCGGCTGTTTGAGCATGGGGCCACCGCACGTGATCGGATTGAACCATAATCGAACGGCCAGGATTGCAATTATTAACATATTGGTGGTAATTCTTCTATCAAGAAGTTCATTGAGATTTTTGTTTGGTTTATTAAAATACCACAAATGACCCACGAAAAACTTTTCTATTATAAATTTTAAATAATTTTTTAATATTTGATCATTTTAATATTTTAATATGCATTGATGATGTTTAAAGTTTTGATTTACATTTTTATGAGAATATTGTCCTAATAATTTTTATTTATTTTGATTATGATTTTGATTCTA
This sequence comes from Vanilla planifolia, assembly GCA_023846275.1. NCBI lineage: Eukaryota > Viridiplantae > Streptophyta > Magnoliopsida > Asparagales > Orchidaceae > Vanilla > Vanilla planifolia. The sequence continues at coordinate 7,138,826 of CM043873.1, read as the reverse complement.
AATCATGTAAAAACTTTTAACAAATTTTATTTAGTTTGAAATAATTTTTATATACACATATATTAAAATGAAAAAATAATTTATATTATTATATTATTTAAATTATTATATCAAAATATTTGTATCTTACTACTTAAGTAATACATTGTTATTGACATGTTTCAATTTTGTATTGAATTAATATTTATTTTAATACTATTAAAAAAATAATATATACACACAGAATACAATTTTGAATTATTTTAACTCAAATAAAAAATAAATATATATAACTTTAGTTTATAAAACAAAATATTGAAAAAATAATACCTTTGTTGTATAAAGTAAACTATCTTTGTTTTATAAACCATATAATTTATGGTGCTAATATTGCTAAGAAATTAATTTTAAAAAAAAAGTAATTTAAATAAATAAAAGAAAAAATAAAAATACTTGGGATTATTCTATGACTATTATTATCATAAAATATGATAGAACTCTACGGCTAAACAATTCAAACTTTTCTTCATCTTTGTTTTAAATAATAGTTTTTTATTTTGAAGAAAAAAAATAAAAAATAAGAAGTGTTTGGGATGGATTTTGAACAGCACCTCATCGAAAGTTAAATGATAATCACAATAAATTTAAATATTTTATATTTATATATCCATATATTAATCAAACAAAATTGCCCTCCCAAACTATTGTAGACAAAAGCTGTTCATTCTTTTTAATGACCCGCCCAAATATGCTAAAATCGTGTAATTTACGCCTCGTTATTCCTTGCAATCCGTTTCCATTATAAACGACAGGAACCCAGTCTTTTGGGGAGGGGAGGCGGAGTGGGGTGTGAATATCGGTCATGGTCAAATTAATTTCAACTGTGAAGGTGGATTATTTTACAAAGTAATCTGTATACGTGGCATCCCTTCATGTATATCATCCGACGGTTAGAATCATCCGTTTTCTCAGCCGTTGATCCGCCCATTCTAGTAGCTTCCAATTTCTGTGGGCTGTACGAAGACGCCTCGTGAGCACATTGAATAGCGTCACATATTTTTTTTTTATTTTTTATTTTTTAAAAAAATATTCGGCCAACTTAAGCTCGCTGATACAAATTACAACTGTTATTCTGGATGATTAAAATTAAATAAAAAGATTTAACAGTTTGATTAGCTGTATGATAAGTATTGGAAAATCAATATTATAGTGCATATTGTATTTTTGTATGATTAAATTAATTTGTATTAAATTAATTAATCTGGCATGGATTAGAGTTTATTAAAACAAAATGTTACACAAAATAATTAGAGGAGAGAAGGTTGTTCTTTGATGTATTAATGATTAAATAGATATTATGAAATTTTATTTGAGAGGTTATCAACTTATCACTATAGCGGGCAATGGACACCTTTTTTTAATATAATATAATATATTTTTTATTTTTAATGTGAGCCTATTAATCTCTATATGTTTATACTTAGAAACTTGTTCAATATCTAATTGGTTAGTTATCATATCATATTTTATTAAAAAAATATATCATTTTAATACTATCATATTGAGATTTATTTTTTTATTATATGAATTTATTATATCTAGTTTTTCAAAGATGACTTAATATTTTAATATCATAATTTTATAAACATAACTTAAATTTTTTAACTTTTTTTAACAACTTATTAGTCATCATTTATGTCTTATTTTTTAAGAGTTTAATAGGAGTTGTTTTTTATTTTGATAGAAAAATTGAGAATAAAGAAAATTAACGACTCGCATCATCTCTGTTTACTTCTCTTTTGATTATACTCCTATTTTATTTTAGAGCTCATGATTTCGAGAGAATCAAAATAAGTTGAAGTTAACTATAGATGAAGTAAAATGGTTTTAAGTTGACCTTTTAGAAACGTGTCTATAAGTAACATGATCGTTTAGATGTTAATTAGTATAATCATCTTTTAGATTATTAAATGATTGTAACAATGTAGTGATTTAACCAACAACAAAGTATTTATGATTGCTTATGAAATTGCATTCTCAAATAAAGCACTGACTAGTTGCCTTACAAACAAATCTGCCAAATGCTTAAGATTTGAAAAGCATCTCTATAGTTCTTGAAGGTGTGTCTCGATGATGACACTTTTTGAGAGAATGGCATGATTACTTTGATGAAATATTTGGAATTATCATAAAGTTTACATGTCAAAAAACGACATTCCCTTGAAATCCATTCCAGTTTGCTAGTATTAATACCTCACAATAATTTCAAATAAAGAATTAATGTTCTTTGAATGATAAAACAATAAATAATTTTTTTTATACTTTTTAATATGCAAATAATGATGTTTGCTAATTATGTACAAAATAAAAAAAACTATGCTATTTAAGTTTTGGATTTACGACAGAGTAAAATTCACTACAAAATGAGGGGAACATTTTTAGTCATTCTAATTATGAATTTGTTGAGGAATTTATTGTTACATAAATGCTACTATGTCACAAATTCATGAGAAATATTTTTTGCGTTTTTTATCTTGTACATTTTCTTGTTTTGTGCATTATTAATGCGTCTATCTGTTCTTGATGTCTTAGATTATTCTATTTTTTTTATTAATACCTTGACCTTCTCATTATCTACTAGTCACCTCTCGGTTCACTCTCGTTCATCGTTCATCCATGAATTGTCTCCTCCTATATCTTTATCTAGCGACACATCTTAAATAACAAATAACAACCTCACCTTGCAAGTTTTTATTATTAATTGACATTTTGGCTTTTTAATGTTATTTATCTCATCATGATTGTTATCACCTTTTTTGTTGGTGATGTTGACTAAGTCAATCTTTCTCTTTTTAAATAAAATATGTTTTAAAAATATTAATTATATTTTTTAAAGCTAAAATGACCTAAAAAAATATGAGAATCATAAATCTCAAGATTTATGAAATAAGCAACTTAGTAGGATTTGAACTAGGCTTCTATTATAGTTTATAATATTATATTTTAAAATTATTTTATGTTAGACATTTTTCATTAAATTGGATTGTATTTTAGTCTTAAATAATCATTGTTATATAAAATCTATATTTATGTGTTATAAAAAATAAAACCCAAAGTTATTCTTTAATACTATAACATTATAGTTTATATTAATTTATTATAAAACAATAAAAAATTTAAAATATTGTATTCTAAATTTATTTTATAAAATTCTAATATATTTAAATTACACTCATATTCCTATATTGTTACATTCTCACTACAATGGTCAATATGCTACTAAATAGAACTTTATGATTGAAAAGCTATTTTTAACCCTTTTTTTCCAAACTATTTAAAATATTATCCACTTTTAAAAATTTATCTCTGTAAAATTAAATTAATACGTTTTATTATTTAATATTATACATTTTATTTCACATCTATAATGCTGAATTTGCAAATTCCTCTTATGGAAATTAAAATATACAATAAATAATTAAATGTAAGAAATTCGCGTTTCATAACCATGATTAGTTTTTAACCAAATATGTCCGTTCAAGGAAGGCTTAGTTGTTGAGGAGAGGACCAGACGAGTGAACCCTCCGGGAAAGCCAGAGCGGGAGGAAAGGATCGATTGGTACAGAGGGAGTCCTTGGAGCCGTGTAGGGAGATATTGGAAGCGGATCGGCTTCGGTTGTTGCTGATCCTTGGTGGTGCAGCCGTTTGCCGGAGGGGGCGATCGAGCTTGGCGCGCTTTCTTTTCAGATCTCGGCCTCCGGTAAGTGAATGTATCAGATGTCCTGGATTCCGAAAAGGATCTTCCATTTAGTGTGAGATCTCTAGCGTTCCTTGGTTTCCGTCGTTTCCACTTGCTTTCATAGATCGAGAGCGAATGGAGAGAGATTTGAGGTTGGGAGTCGACTGTTCGTTGAAATTTATTTATTTTTGTTCTCCTGATTCTTATGTACCTTTTTTAAGAAGCCAAGTTTTTGATTCTTGTGTTATTGTTCGACAGTTCTATAGTCAATGCTGGAATCTGCCACTTTTGATGTTTTTAACTCTTCGAGGCACGATAAAATTTGTCTACTTGTTCTATGATTTATGGTTCTTTTGTTTTTTCGATCAGGCAAAGTTTGGATTTTGTGGAGGTGGTTTTGTAGATCTATTTTAAGCTTGAACGTATGCAGCAGGCTAAACGAGGCCTTTTATATTATTTCATATGTCTTATGTTAAAATGCTATTAACTATTCGGCTATTTGATTTTTGATTTTTCCTGTGTTGTGCATAAACTGTTTTGGGTTTTTCAATCTACCTTTATGTCTTTATTGTGTCGCTGCATCAGAAAATAATAATCTCCCATACGAACAAACTAAAATCAGTTACAGTTACATGAACCTAGCGAAGCATGGGGAATAAAAAATTTTCATCTTTAATTTTCGTAAATTGTTCTATTCGAAATGTTTCCTGCGATGCTTGACTGCCAATTTGGAGGATCTGTTTATTTGAATCCTTTTCATCTTCCAGAACCTCAAGTTGTGATGGATGTTTCTATATCACTCTTCATGGGGTTGACCCTTAACAATATTGCTACCGTCTATAGGTTGATGAGTGTTTAATATGCTCTGAAATACTTTATTTTATTGAATAATCTGTTTAGAAGGACAAAATATCTCCTTGAGTTGGTGTTTTAGGATATGTTTAGTTTCAATGAAATTTGGGGAAATGAAATTGAATTTCTTTCATAATTTCAACTATTGTTCGGTTTGGATGAATATACAAAGAACTTGAATTATATTGGAGGTTAACTTGCTTATAAAATTCTTTCAAACAATCTCTACGATATTATAGGTAAATCTTGAGTCAGAAAGATGTTAACTTAAAGCTATTTAAGAGTATACCATTGGCATAAATTATATTGTGAAATCATATCCAATTCTTTGCTCTTTTCATCTCAACCAAACAAGTTAACGAAAACATATTTCCTTACACTCTCATTTCTTATTCACTTTCCTTTTCCTTTTCACTATCCTTTTGTTTTATTTCAGTCAACATGGAAACAGCCTTATGGAAACTACTATGTGTATTGCATCTTCTATCAATTCCTTGTGCTAAAGTTCATGATGTTGTATTAGTATCACATTGTGTTGTTTGATTGGTTATTAGTTTTGTAAATATTTATGCTTTTGTGCCTATTTTGGTTCTTATTTTTTCAATTCTAGTTTCTTCATACCCATCTCATCTATCATGTCCGGCATTTCTGCAGGTTTTCCCTGTTTCCTGACTGTTGGAGTGTATGAAGACTTCCCCAATGTAGCGGGAAGTCGTAAAGATATCCTTCCCCATATATAGCTCCCTTTTTAAGCATCAAGGTGATATCCAATCTGTGTGGCCGCTACATGATTGTTTGTATTCAAAAGTTTCTTCTTTCCACAATTGCATCGGCCACAGCCCTTGGTGTGCGTGCAAGAGTGAAGAAGAGGAAAAAGGAGGTCTTTCCTATTGCTGCTGTGCCTATCCACAGTAGCATCAAACTGCCCATTTAAGTCTCTCATGTCTCCTAACTTGGACAGCCCTGTTCAAACTCAGATGGCTGTTGCAGTCCTGAACCGACCACTCAATAATGAGTACCATGGCCTAGATGGCGGTTATGGAAGACAAGCAGGAAGGAGGCGTGTTTTTGTGCAGACTGATAAAGGTTGTGTCCTGGGCATTGAACTGGATCGCGGCGACAATGCACACACGGTGAAGAGGAAACTTCAGGTTGTTCTTAACGTTCCTACCGAGGAAAGCTCACTGACCTTTGGTGATCTTGTGCTGAAGAATGATCTCAGTGCCGTTCGAAATGATTCCCCGTTGCTCCTCACTCGCAATTTCATGCACAGAAGTTCTTCCACTCCTTGCCTATCTCCATCGGGTAAGGATCTTCAACATAAAGACAGGAGTGGTCCAATTGAAATATTAGGTTGTTCAACTCGTTGCTCAATTACCAAACATCTTGTAAAGAGTGTTGTGAAGGGTATCAGTGGTGGTGTGGATCCTCTACCTATTCGTAACGGACTCGGTGGTGCTTACTACTTCAGAAACGGCAGAGGCGAGCGAATTGCCATTGTTAAACCAACAGATGAGGAGCCATTTGCACCCAATAATCCAAAGGGGTTTATTGGGAAAGCTCTTGGTCAGCCAGGGTTGAAGAAATCTGTTCGTGTCGGTGAAACGGGTTTCAGAGAGGTTGCTGCATATCTTCTTGATCATGACCACTTTGCAAATGTTCCTCCCACTGTTCTTGTTAAGATAACCCACACAGTGTTTAATGTGAACGAAAGTGTCGGCTGTAACGGTAGCAAATCACCTGGCCAGAGTCCAAAGCCTACAAGCAAGATTGCTTCTTTTCAGCAGTTCATTCCACATGATTTTGATGCAAGTGACCATGGCACCTCAAGCTTTCCCGTGGCTGCCGTGCACAGGATTGGAATATTGGATGTCAGAATTCTCAACACAGATAGACATGCTGGAAATCTGCTTGTGAAAAAGCTCGAAAATGGGGCTTCCAAGTTTGGTGGTCAAGTGGAGCTTGTTCCCATCGACCATGGTCTCTGTCTTCCAGAAACCCTCGATGATCCATACTTCGAGTGGATCCATTGGCCTCAGGCATCCATTCCTTTCTCTGATGACGAGCTGGACTACATTGCAAAACTTGATCCTGTTAAGGATTCCGAAATGCTGCGAATGGAGTTGCCGATGATTCGCGAAGCATGTCTTCGAGTGCTCACCCTCTGCACCACCTTTCTGAAGGAAGCGGCAGCCTTTGGGCTTTGCCTTGCAGAAATCGGCGAGATGATGAGCAGACAATTCACAGGGAGGGAAGAAGACCCAAGTGAGCTCGAGGTTGTGTGCATGGAGGCAAAAAGGCTGGTTTCCGAAAGAGGGATTGTCTTCCTTCCAGAAACCAACTTCGATGAGGAACAAATCCAGTTTGACATTGACTGTGAAGATGCCATTCCTTGCCTTCCTATCACTCCCCCAGGCTACCTTGTTGGGATACGTGGGGCAGCTACAAGAAACCCTCTATCAAAATTAGTTGAGACCATAGAGGAGGAAGACGAAGATTTTGAAGATAACCATGAAAGCGTAGCAATCCCTTGTTCTGAAAAACATTCTACAACTGTTTTGAAGCTGTCCACCTCTCTGAAGGGCGTTAAACTCACTGAAAAGCCGCCGTATTACCACTCTAGGCTTCAAAAGTGGAATGGCTTTGCTGCCAAATCTAACTATAGTGGTTGTGAGGAGCTCCAACGATGCAGCCGGAGTGCCTATGAGCAGTTACCTGCAAGTGCAAGCTTCGTAAACCTTGCAGACATGTGCGAGGAAGATTGGGGAGCATTCCTTGAGAAGTTTCAGGAGCTTTTGGTCGACGTATTCCGCGGTAGGAAAGCTGGAGGTGCGGGCCAGAAGCAGAGGTTGGGTTCTTCTTGTCAGTTTTGAGTAGGAGATAGAAGAGCATGCGAGGAGGTGAGGAAGAAAGGCTGCCTTGTTGTGTTTGTTGTTTGCAGTTTGTTTGTTGTGTGCTTTTGGTTGGTAGGTGTATGGAATCGAATCCGGGGTACCTTAGAATAAATTAAAAAAAAAAAAAAGAAAAGAAAAAGAAACCATTGGCAGATGGGTTCATGCTGAATGGTAATACTGAACTGAGGGGGTGTTGAGGGAGATGAAGCTGGTGTTTCGTATGTATATATTGGTAGCTATAGGTTAAATAACTGCTACATGAAGAAGGTGAGTTTGATGGCTTGCTTTCCTTTTTTTCGCCCCCTCGTTTGTTTGCCTCCCCAGTTTTCAGTTTATAATATATGCTTTAGTATCTCTACCTATGTGTGTATGCAAGAAAATCTATGCACTTCTATGTGATATATTGTTTATTTATTTGAAGCAGGCTGCTTTCTTCTTTTAACGTTGTGTTTGCTGCTGTAATATTTCATTATTCCTGCACAAGATTTGTATTTGATTTCTTTCTACAGAACTGTTCTTAGTAGTTTTTTTCTTTGGAAAATGAATTATATAAAGATAACTTTTTTTTTTGTTGGCGTTGTTTCTGGATTGGGTTTGAAATGATCAGCTAAAGACCTTATCCGTAGGCATCTTTTGAGCTTGGGGCCACTTGGTTCACCAAAAAGATGACTTTTAATCATTGCATTTCGTAAGATGTATTTAAAGAACTTGAAACTTAAGTACTGCACCTAAGTCTTGTTTTAGTTACTTTATATTTTCTATTGATATAAAATGCATTTTTAAAGAGTTTTTTTTATATATTTTTTAAAGGTTTTTTATTTTGTAAAAATTATTATCAAACAAAATCATGCTTTGTTTTTAGGTTATTAGGCTGTCGTGTTTTAGGTTTCGACCTTCCAGTCTTCTCACTTCTCACTTGGGAGTTTGCTTGCGTACTCCTTCAATTTAAAACGATGACTTGGACTTCAAGAGAAGACAGAGGAAACTAATTTTAATTGAAGAATAACTAAAAAGATACTAATTTTTCCTTCTAATTATTCTCTTCAGCCTTTTTAATAAGATTTATTCACATGCTGAAAGGTTGCTTTATTTCTATTGCAAGCTCATTACTCTTTTTCATTTATTTTCGCAGGAATGTTTTGAAGAACATAAATATGTAAATAAATTCTATTAGGTTCACATCAACTTATATATTCATAAATTCTAATATTAGTAAAAAATTAACTCTCACAATTAACTTAGAACAATGTTATCTTTTTATTACTTCTCTAATTTTGTTGTATTTTTTTTTTTCGAGATTAAAAAAATTATTAGGTATTGTAATTCATAATGAAAATATTACTTCAGAGTGTTACTTTGATGGTATTGTGTTATATTTTAAGTTAATTATTTTTTGGTATCATAATTAGACATGTGCGAGAAAGTGTGATAGGTAGAGAGAGTTGAGATTTGAGTGGTAGTGGGTAATAAGACATGAAACATAATGAGAGTAAGAGGAGTTAGAGTATTGTGTTGGATTGAGTTAAACAAAGTTGTAGGAGTGTAAGCAAGGAGAACAATGTTTTGAAGGAGTTATAGGAAGAAATGATTTGTTGTTGAAATAGAAAGAATGGATATGGTAAGGATATTGTGTTGAAGTGAGCTGTTTAACTCATTTATTTTCACTTTGGTTGTATTATATATAAGTATTGAAAAGGTTTCATAATACTTGGTTAAGGTTTATTATGTAGATAGTGTTTTGAAACTAACGTAAGGTATATTGTTATTCAATGAATGATATATTAAAGTAAAGAAAAAATAACCAACTTTTAAAAGAGAAATATACGATATGCTAATAAATAATGTTCAATATATTTAAATCAAGGGCAACATACTAAAGGAAAGGCGTTGAGTATGTGGATGAGAATATTTGATATTGTACTATGACATATCTTATGCTAGTGGAATTAGACTACACTTTTAGTTCAATGACATGGTGCAACAAGATAGAAAGAATAATAGTTAATTGAAAAATGATTTCATAATATTAACATACAATATGTTATAAATAATGTAAGATATGTATAATATTTCTAAGAGATTTGTGAGAAGGAACTAGATGGAATGCAAAGGGTTTGAATGCTAAACATATTTTTATGGGAATGTATAGTATGTTAATACCATAGCACAAGAATGATTAACATGATAGATAATAATAAAAATAAAATAAGTTATGGAATAACTTGTTATTGATTTAATGTTCATTTAATTTGTGATACAAGGAACAAAAGAAAAAGAAAGATCAAAATGCAACCTATCTCTAAGATGGCATGTAGATAAATCTAATATGATTAATATAAGCAAAAAATATTAATTGGCTTAAAAAGGATACATTGACATACATAAACATGACATCATTATTGCATAATATAAAACTAGTGATGACATCTAGATAGTTTCATACGTATGCCATAGATAGTTTGATATGCATATCTTACTTTCTTGTTATGCCAAATAGAATAAATAAAAAATAAAACATAAGAAAAAGATAAAAGAAAGAAATAAATATAGAAGAAAGCTAAATAAGCTTTATGATACTTAATTTTATGTAAGTTATGAGATAATAAAAAATAAGAAATAATGTATAGTTCACCCAATTCTAATACTAAATGAAAGAAAAAGGATTGCAACTTAAGAATGCTAGGTATGATGAGACACTGGGTGTATACTAAGCCTTCAGTTAGCATTAGAAATCTTATTCTCCTAAATTACTAACACACTGTGCAAGCTTTGATTTATAGAGGTTATGCTGATGATATGATGACATATAAGAATTACTCATGCTTTATGCAAGATAAATATGCCAAGACTAGCCATTGTTAGTACATTGTACAAATCTTTGATGCACAAATATAATATGGTATGATATGAAAAAGATGAAACAAAAGAAAATAATAAATAAGAAAGACATAACAAGAATAAAGATGAATAATTATGCGTGATATATATATATATATATATATATATATATATATATATATATATCACGCATAATTATTCATCTTTATTCTTGTTATGTCTTTCTTATTTATTATTTTCTTTTGTTTCATCTTTTTCATATCATACCATATTATATTTGTGCATCAAAGATTTGTACAATGTACTAACATACATATATAATGATATATGGTGATAATTATATATGAAAATATTTGACATCAAGCTTTGTCTTATGTTTGTATGCTGATAGTGATTTATTAGTATATATTGAGAGTTCAATATATTACATGTCATGATATTATTTAATCAATTTTATTCAATATTTATTATTTTTAATTATCTTTATTTAAATATTATTTATTATTCAGATTTATCTATTATGTTTTATACATAGTAAAATCATCAACATAAAAAGGGGTAGACTAGGATGATTGTAACTCTCTCAATTTTTAACTAAGATTAAAAATAAAAAGTCCTAAATTAAGTAAAAAAATTGTGATTAAGTATGATTGATATTGATCAAGTTAATTTTTGAAAAAATATTATTTATACATAAAATTATAAAAATAATAATAGAATATTATAAATTATTTCATTAGGTCAAATTTAATCAAAATCATGAGCATATTAATAAAATATCTTTTTTAGATAAAATTAAAGATAGAGTTTGTAATATTTGGAGACTTGAAGAATTTTTTATGAATTTTTAAAAAGTCAAGTATAATTGTAACTATCAAAAGAATGCTTAAGATATATTTGTAATTTATAAAATTTTGACTTATGTCAAATCTGATTGGAAGATATATTTATAAATATTGGAATGTCAAATGTATCAAGATAGATTTGTAGGTTTATAAATTTTGGCATAAGTCCAGCCTATTTTGTGGATGACAGGTGTATAAATAATGAAAGTAATGGGAGATATATGCAAATGCTACCTCAATTGCATGTGAAGGGAGTGTTTGGGTTTGTGATAGTGGTGACCACTTTTATATAAAATATAAAAGAATAAAATAAATATACAACAAAATTTGTGGTGGTAACTTATCCTTAAGTTGTCATTATGCATTATAATAATGTTAAATCCTTTCCATTTTCCATTCTTGAAGTGTTTTTGCATGAGTTTTTAATTGCTTAAGACTTTGAGTGAGATGTTGTACAACCTTGGTAAGCTACTATGAGCCACAGAAAGTTTGATCGAGAGAGTATTCTAACTCACTAGTTTGACCGACAAATAACAAGGTATACTCTATTTTTATCATTTTATTTTTTTGGTAACTACGCATGGTGGCTGTCAAGCAACTGTGAGAAGAGGAGATGAAGAGAGATTCATAAAGAGCTCAATTTCAATGAAGGGAAGTAGAGGGAGACCTCATTTATATGAAGGAGAGATAATAAGAAGTTTTATTTTGTCAACTAGAGAGGTAAGTAGTGTTGGGTTCGCTAGAAGGATAGATGAGTGTATTGGTTTTGTCATACAAATGCAGATAATGGTTGTTGGGAAATTATCATGTAATAAGATAGCGTACATCATATGATATGAATGATATAGGGTTGTAGGACTACGACAGAGCAATATAATGGTTTACTGAAGTATCGTACTACATGATTTGTTGAATAATATTAATATGAGGAGCACTAAGTTGCTATTGAATAGTCAATAAATTGTACAAGGATGATACGCATATCATACTTATACGATAGTTTAAGCTGTTGATCACTGCACAATGGTGATATGGGTATCGACGCTGTATGAAATTTGGGGCAATATATGGTCATACCAATATGATTATGGATATCACATTGGATGATCCTTTAGTAGTTTAAGATGACTAAATCAAGTAAGATCATATGAGTGCGATGATGGAGATTATGGTGTATGATATGAAAAAAAACATTACTAAGATTGTTTTTTTATTAAAGATTTGATAATATGATTCAAGGATTGTATGGTTATGATATGGTTAAGAGTGCATATTTATTTCTTGGATCAATTGTATGAGAGGGAAATCATAAAGTATGACATAAAGAAAAAACCTAAGCATGTGGAAAGTAATTTATAGGAATAAAACCACTTAAGAAGCATACCAATTGTAGGACACACATTGATCATTTTATACACCTTTTGTTGTCAAAAATTTAGAGTGGATAATTAAGCAAAAGAACTATATTGAGGAACTAGGTAGATAATTCTATAATTTGTGATATAACATAATATTACTTTATTCAATTTTGTTTGGACTATATTTAATTATGATGAAAAATGGTTATGCTTTGACTTAACATGATCTTTATTATTTTTATATTGTTTATTACATGACTTTACTAATTATATTGTTCATTTTTTTACAATTTGTTTTATAATTTTTTTATACGACATCATAAAAAATAACTAAATAAAAATAATAGAACATAAAGAATATTTAAAATGAAAAGTTATTATATTGACTTTAATATATGGAGCAACATATTTCATGTATATATATATATATATATATATATATATATATATATATATATATATATATATATATATATATACATACATACATATATATATTAGCATAATTGTTTCATATATAAAAAATAAAAATAAAAATTGGATTCCTAAAGATATTGTCTTTAAAATTAGGCCCAACTTGTAGGATCATAGGGTATCAATCTTCGGATTAGATAACTGCTCAGTGTATGTGTTATGACCTTAATACATAATTATAGATTACACTAGACCTAGCATGCTTGATCGCAAGGTATAAATACCATATCTAGCTGGTGGTAACAGACTCAGCATGTTTAATTGCATGGTATCAATTTTTGGGTTTGATATATACTTAGTGTTTTGTAGATAAATAGGGTAATACTAGTTGGAGGTCATTTATCGACATAATTATTAGATCAAGTGAGGATAATGATTCAAAAGAAATTGAGCTCGTAATTATATAAAATATTAAAAACTAGAAAGAACATAATAAATAGATATTCATGTTTCATCTGATTCACTTATAATACTAATGATATCTAATATGGTTTTACATTTATATATATGGTTTATCATAACAGCTTATGATATGAATTATGTTTAGTTATCATACTTTTTTATTTTGACATTCATTTACGTTTAGTTATCGTATACATTTATCTACTGAAATTTATAAATCTCATTAATTTTATATCACATGTCATGCATTATGTTATCCATCTACTACACTGAGATTTAATGATTTTGATAATGATAGTAGGATTGGATAATTTTCACCATTATTTTGGGTGATGCATATTTGTATAATTTTGTGAAGTGGTGGATGGATTTTTTATATAATTCTCTAAAATATATTATTATATAATAAATGAAAGAAAAAAGATTATAAATTAAACATAAGATATTGGGTAAGATAAGACACTGGATGTATACTAAGCCTTAAGTTAGCATTAGAAACTTCCATCTCTTGTTAGCTATGATAAGACATTAGGTGTATACTAAGCCCTAAGTTAGCATTAGAAACTTCCATCTCTTATTTTACTAACACATTATGCAAGATCCTAATTTATAAAGATTATGATGATGATATGATAACATATAGTCACTACTTATGCTATATGTATGGTAGATATGTTGAGACTAGCCATTGCTAATATATTGTGCAAATTCTTGATGTACATATATGGTATAATATTATATGAAAAAGATGAAAAAAGAAGAAAAATAAAATAAGAAAACCTTAATAAGAATAGAGATTAGACAACTATATGTGATATATATATATATATATATATATATATATATATATATATATATATATATATATATATATATATATATATATATATATATATATATATATATATATATATATATATATATATATATATATATAGTGATATGTGGTGATAATTATATATAAAAATATTTGACATTAAGTTGTATGTTATTAGTATATATTGAAAGTATAATATGTTACTAATATCATGATATTATTTAATCAATTTTATTTAGTACTTATTAATTTTAATTATCCTTATTTAAATAATATTTATTATTCATATTTATTTATTATGCATTATACTAATTCATTATTATGTCTATATTATAAGGCATGTCACTAACATAGAGAGCGTTGGACGAGAGTAACAGTAAGAGCAAATAGTTTTCATTTTTATTTTTGATGATATATATTTGCATAATTTTGTGAATGATGGATAACTTTTTGATATAAGCTAAACTTATGATTTGTGGTATCATAAAATCTGTGAAATACATATACATACATATACACACATATAAAAAATAAAAATAATATTATTTCCTATCTGAAGGATGGTTTGTGTCTTAGATTTTTGCATCATTACTCTGATAAGGTGATAATTATTACTTATGTTAGTAATTAGTAAGTTAATTAAGATGAGACATGATAGTTGCATACATCATAATAAAAATAAACTATAAGAAATAATAAGAGGATCAAATATTGTATCATAAAAGTTTTTTGAGTTGCAAGACCAAGAATGATCAATTTGTTATAAGGAACTAGATTAATTGCAATTACCATTGGGTTTTATAGACAATATAATTTTGTGTAATAGATACTCAATTAGGGATAATAACAACTTATCTTAATATGTCAAAGATATCAACTTAAGTGTGATTCAGTAAGAGGAGAGTAAATTATTAGGAATAAATTTTTTGATTTTTTAGAAAACATTTTTAAGTATTTTTATCAAGCTCGAGCAAGTCTTTAAAACAAAATTTATCCCAATTTTAAATTTATTTTTAAAAATATTATTTCATTTTTAGTAATAGTTAATTTATTAAAATTATAAAATAAAAAATTCAATAAAAATTAAAAATATATACGAACAATTTTTATATGATTTGATTTAAAATCAAGCATACATTTACCCTAACAAAAATAAAGAGAAAAATAATCAATATGAGCATTTTGCCAAAATATGTGTAAGATAAATCCTCACAATAGTGAAATAGAAAAGACATGCTACAATGGCCTTATAGTAAAATAAAATTTACAAAAAGAGGAAAAGAAAGTAACGTTAGAGATCTATACTTAATACAAACAAATTCTTATGCTTGATAAAATACTTAACAAGGATATAGTGTAAGGTGGTGATGATGAGCACTGGCTGTTAATTGCTTGAATGTTGTGACTAGAAAATTTTTCTCTAAGTTTTTGTAAAAATCTAATCAATCCATTATGCTCAAGAATTTTTTTTATTAATTGATATTTTCTAATGGTTAAAATAGTTACAAATTTTAATTAATAAATTATAAAAATTCTAGCATCTTGAAATAATGACTAAAAAGCCATTGCATAGGTATCACTTGATCGGAAGGCATCTAAATAGTTCGATCGTGAAAACATAGTGATTAGATGACTAGAGTTAACTTAGCACTAATTAGAAATTAAGATTTGATCTGGACTATTAGATCTCATCATGATCTAGTTCTTAGGTAGGATGAAACATAGATCATGCAATACAAAATTACATAATCAGATGATAAAAATCAATCATGCAAGTCGAAAGTCAATTGTGCCAAAAAATACTTTGCTTTAGTCCCATATGTTATATTCAGTTTGTCTTTGTCTCGATATAAAACGTTCTCTGCACTTCATGGGTAGTTGATTAAATGGGATTAAGTGCCCCTGGTTCGTTTGAGATTTGATTGTCCATGTTGTTAGTAACAAGATTAATTGATTTACAGATGCAAGAATAATGCCTCAATGTGATATACTTTCATTTGTGTTTGGGAGTAATACCTCAATCTGATTACTGTAGTAAATGGGTTCGACTATAATGCTCTAGCTTGAAAATTTGGTATACAAGTTTAGGATAATTTAGCTCAAGTAGAATTATATTTTTATTTATTTAATTAATTATTATTGAAATAAAAATTTTGAAGATAAGAAAAATGACTCTTAAGATAATCAAGATATAATGATAAAAAATATTAGAAACTTAAATATTTTTTTAAGATGATTAGTTTAAATAAGATTTAATTTTTGTGTTTTGTATAAAAAGTTTCAATCAAGTTTAACGTTCTAATAAAAATAAAATTTAGATACCTAAAATTAAATATCTCTTAGTAATCTATCACTCTAACAAAGATATTTTTTATGAGATTTGACATTTGTTCTTCCTTTAATTTCTCCCATGAACAAATACATCAGTTATCTAAAATATAAAAATTTATTCAAATAAATTCATTAGAAATATTTAAGATTTATTATTATCAAACAAAATGTCATGGTTATGAATCAATAGGACAACACCAATAAGAACTCCTAAGCTTGATTGATAGTTAGACATCTTAGCACCAATCAAGAGCGTAAAGAGAACATCAGATTTACATGAAGCAATTTCATGTCTTTTTTATGTCAAAGTGTTTTTTATACACAATTATTTTGAGAAAAAAACTCTTTCATGCACAAATTTGCAAAAACCTTAATAAATCACCAACACTATAGCTCATTCCAAACCATAATCAATGAAAGAGTAATCTATGGAAAACCCACTTGATGAAAGAGGAGAGCTATATGCAAGACAAATTGGTAAAATGAGCCAAACAAAGACACATCACATTTTATTCATAGTAAGAAGAAAGTGCTTGAGATGCACCATAAGACATGATTAAAGGGTACAGGACAACACGAATAATAGGCTTGGTAATGTGAAGTGTATGTACAAGTTTTGGGATTCTCAAACATGCTTAGAACAACAAACACTAAATATAATGATATGTTACAAGATAAAGTCGAATTATGTAGTTTGCCACATTGAATACATGACAACAAGACTAAGCTACAATGAACACGATTGACATTGTGCTTAATAATTTGATACAATCATGTTGCTAATCAATGACCATGTGGAGCAAGAGTATTGGATATAAGTACTTGGGGCTAAAAGTTGGCAAATATTACAACTTTAAGAATGTTATATTTATGTAAAAATGTAAGGTAAGGCACTCCTGACAAAAAATGTACCTGGGCAAGTTCAACACTATCACTTATAATTGTGCTATCATTAAGGTATCAAGTATAATGGCCATCTAGGACTCGATGTATAGTGTAAAGAATAAGAGGGTGTAATATCAAAGCAAAATGACAATGGATTAGCACAATCACCCTGTTGCTTGGTGCCATCGATGAAAGAAGCATTTTAAGGCTAGTGTGTAAGGATTGAGCATAAATATACTCTATCGCAAGGGTAATAGAAGGATATTTACCCTTTGCCACATGAAAAAGCTGACTTTGGTTTATCATCTTTAAGGAATTAATAAAGTTTAATAAGGTAACAATCATGGAGGAAAAGTCCACTATGTTAAAGGTATTATTAAAGTTTTTCAAAGCCAAAGTCTAGGAAGTATTTGTTAAAAATGTGTTTAGATAAGGTTGGGTCAAAATTAAGATGGGTTTCTTTAAAATTACCATAAAAAACAAAGTTGAAATTAACTAGACAAGTTGAGAACTTTGAAAAAATATCCTAATAGATGTCATCCTAGTAACAATGTGACAATCACAAAAATCTCATAGAGGATGTAAACAAGAATATGGTTTAAGAAGTGTACTCAATGGCTATCATATGAAAGTTATTCACAAGTGTACTTATTTTTAACAACATAACTATCAATAATATATAGAATGACTTTTATGACTACTCCTTTTTCATTCAAATAAAATACATTTTTTTTCAAAAACTCATTTTGCAATATAATTTTAAAAACTTTTTTTCAACTTTTGCTTTGTTACAAAAAAGGTTAATAAATAATACATTTACCAAAAAAAGAAACATATTATACATTTGAAAATTAGCAATATGATCAACAATATGACAATCTATTGTGTAATGATACCCATTAAAGAATTTTGATCGCAAGTTGTGAGCTTAAGATAAGCTATCATTGTGCAAAATACCCACCAACATCAACATAAAGGGGTCATTCCTCATATATTTTAGGGCTCTAAAAGTGATGAAGATGCACAAGTTGCTTTGGCAACAAAAGAGAAATGTAAAAGTTTGGGGAAGAAGAAAAGGGTTTTCTAGAAGAGGAAATAGAGCTCAGGAGTGGCAAAAGGAAGGTTTTTAGACCTCAATTAGGCGTGGCTTGACTTGCGAAGTATCTCCAACAATGAATGGGAGGGACTTTAGACCTAAGCAGAGTGAATCTTTGTACACAGATAAGCCATTATTGTGCAAATTTTATCACAATAAAATTTTTGGTAAAAAATCTCATGTTTTTATGAAATTAAAATAGTATATATTTTATAATAAAACATTATATTCAAACTCTTTTATAAATAAATAATAAGAGTGAATAAAATAATTTCATATTCTTATGAAAAAACTCTCATTATCTTTCTTTCTTAGTTCTTTATCATTTTCATACTTTAATTTTCGCTGTTGTGACTCTAAAAAAATGGATTGCTAGAGATGAATCGAGATGAGAACACATTGCACACAAATCATGTGTTGAGACTACCATCTTGAATGCAATCATTATCCGTCTCCCAAAAATAACGTTTTAGGAAGAATGAGTGGTGATAACAAGAAAAATTAACCATATGCATGGATGAGTCAAAAAGTTTTACTATTGTAAATGACAATGTGACGGTTCCTTCTGGCTTTAGAAGCTCTCTAAAGAAGTCTACAAGTGACTCTATAATAAGGAGAATAAGGTTTCAATTAAGACCAATTTCATTGAAAGTATTAAGGAAAAAAATATGACCAAACTCTTAATGTCAGTGAGCATCTAATAGACTTCAACATTGGCAAGTATCTTTCGGATTATTATTACATCATCATACGGGTTGCCAAGAAGTGGTATACCATTGTACCTAAAGGATATGAGAACTTATGGTTTTTTCTAGCTTGTCATATTGGCAACCATTGTTCTCCTAAATGATCTTAATTTAGAGATCTTAGAGTGGAAGTGTCTCTATCCTACAATAACATAAATGATTTTTATATGGACCTTTTATTTGTCTTCTAGCACCAATTGAAGAGTTTGGTCATCCTTCTCTATCAGAGATCCATTGATAGTATTTGACCCAATAAGTTTATTAGAGATAGAATTAAGTTTAGAGACTCTTATTCAATACTCTTGGAGATGACATTCCTTCAATAATCTCTCGATTAAGACTTTGATGGCCTTACATTCAGAAGTTGTGTGGTCATAGTCCTCATGATATTTGCATAACTTTATTATGTCTTGATCATTTCCTCAAGAATGTTCTCGACTTCTAACACAATCTATCTTTTTTAATAGGTGCCAAAATTTCTCTTAAAGGTACATTTAAGCGAATACTGGAATACTGAGTTTGGTATTCTTGAGGGCGATGGTCCTAAGGAGCCATCCAAGGGTAATTTTTGTCGTCATGTATCTTTTTTGTCATTGATCAAGGGGCCTTAGAGATAGTGATGCCTTCCTTTTTGATCTAGCAGACAACCAAATAATACTCCTCCAAATTAATGAAACAAATGGCTATGTTAAAGATCTCTAGTAAAAATCTTAGTGGACATCTAACCAGATGTTTATGGAGATTTCTAGGCTAAAGTGACATGGTGAGAGCTGTTTGAGCAATTCATCAGTCTTTTTTTATCAACCTCTTTAAGGTCTTCTTTGAAGCATTAGAAGAAGGATCGAAGTGGATATGCTTAATGTTGTTTTAAATTGAGAAGATACTTAGAAACTTTTTTTTAGGCCTATAACTAACAAAAGATGACAAGAATAGCTTATTGAGCTGATTAAATAAAGAAATTGATATAGGAAGTAAATTTCAAAAACAATATGAGGCTACAAGTTTAAAGTAGATAGAGAAAATTTTGCATTGCATGAGCCTAATCATGACGTGTAAAGAGACAACTATCTCAAATTCTCTTAAAAAAATGCAAGGATCTGAGTTGCTATAATAGAAAATGGAATTTGGTAGTTGAAGTTTAGGTAGATGGAAGTGTGGAAAGAATATCTTCGGTGAAAGCAGAAACTTTGATGATATTTGGGTTATACTCGTATTGCCAAAACAAATAAGGCTCATTTTAGGGTGATAGATATTTTTTAGATGGCTTCAGTTGGGTGTGAGTTAGAAGGCCTGGTGCCATAAGATATGAATAGATTGATGGGATGCTAATGCGAAGGGGTGTGTATTGAAAGGTTTTTGAAAATGGATGTGATATAATGAGGTTTGAGTGTAGTGGCTCTTTAATGAAAGGAGAGATGTTTAACATATTTGATATGTTTTCCAATAGCAAGGTAGCCAAAGTTACTCTAATTTGCTCTCCTATACACATGAAAATGGTGGAGAATAATTTTATAAAGTGTTCCATTTGTTGTTGAAATAAGTTAAAGGGATTACCAATGGGCAATGAATAGGTTCTAAAGTTTAAAAAGTTTGAGACAAGACTGTAGGAATCTCTATTGTCTCTTGGTTATAGTTGTCAAATAAGTGCAATTTTTTTTTATTTTCTATTTTAACTTACTTATTCCAACAGATGACACCAAAAAATATTGATGCAAAAAAATAAAAATAAAATAAAATAAAAAATTGAAAGAAAAGCTTATTTAGGCAAAGGAAAGGAAGCTTAATTGGGGTGGAGCTTCCAAATAAGTGTGGGCGTAATATTTGAGTGCACTCTAGGGCTAATCAACATAATGTGGTGCAATTTCGTTGAAGTAGTTTGTCATTATTTAGGATGTCTTGGCGAAAAATTAGGCATGGAGATGTCTTGGCTTGGGCAACAATAGGGGTGCATGCCACTTGCGGGGGTGCATGACTGATGTAATCGGGTGTTGCTAGCCCCGCATGAGTTGGCTCGGGTTAGTACAAACGAAAGGAGATTTAGCACAAGTCAACGTTGGTCGGTGCTGGTCGACAAGAGTCGAAGTAAGTTGATGATGTCTAGTGCAGGTCCACATAAGTCAAAGAAGGTTAGATGTCCAGGTTAACACGATTAGTTCCCAAGTTCTTCTTTGACAACGTGTGCATCTTTTAGAAATCTACAAATAGGTGCAGTGCTTTGAAATAGTGAAAAATGGGTATAAGGTAGATTTAGGTGGCCGTTTGACCTGTAGGCAGGTGCGAGTAAACCTTAGGAAGATGTAAGTAGCTCACTCGAGAAAAAGTAAAAGAAATAGAGGATGATTTCGAGAACCCAGGAAGGGGGGAAGATGTAGAGATTGTGGAGGGGAAATGTGAAAGTTTGAGATTGTTGAAAGCGAGGTTTCTAGACCTCGATTGAGTGTGGTTCAACTTGCAAAGGATCTCCAACGGTAAAAGTGAGGGACATTGGGGCAAAGTAGAGGGGGATTTTGGACAATCTCTTAAGGAGCTTCTCAATCGACGCCAAAGGGGGCTTCCGATAGCGATCTTTGACAGATGGCATCAAATCAACGTCAAGTCCTTCTTTCTCTTTTTTATTCTAATGCGATGATGTTTTTAAAAAATGTGACATAGTGCAATAAGTTTTCTCCTGTTTATTTTATTTTATAAATTCTAATAAATAGTTTTGCTAAAGCCAAAACTCTTTCCTCCTAATCCTATCCTACATTGAGTTATCACGTAAAATGCAATTAATTAGCTTGGCAATTTTATTATTTGCCTTTTATAACAGCTACTTTACATGCCAAACTACTAAATTCTTATTATGTATACCATTAAGATGATATGACTACATACACTTAAATCGTTCTTAGTAATTAAATTTTATTGTTAAATAAAAAAAAACTAATAGTCTGAAATAACTAAAACAAAATTTATTTTTTTATACAAAAATACAATGATTTTTTGTTCACTTATACTATTTTTTATTTTTTATATTAAAAAATATATTTAAAAAATATAACCTGATAAATGTCATATTAAGTTTGGAAAATTACTTTTGCAAACAATTAAAGTGTAAAAAGATGCAGTAAAAAAAAGATTTGTTTCAACATTGTATTTGTTGGAAGCTCATTGATCCATAAGTTGATATTCCTAAGTTCCATCAATACCATACAAGAGTTACTAATTTCAATCTTTGATTAATGCAAGGTTATGATACCATCAAGTACAAGCACATCAACAACTTAGTTAACACAATCACATTCCAAGTTGTGTCAAGTCATCCTGCTCTTGAACCTTTCTTTGTCCATGATAATGGTTAAGCCACATAAGTAAAATACTAAGTATTATATAAATTTACTATTGTCAAATCAAATTTCATGTATTGTTCACATTCACTAAATAAGTTTAACAAATCAAATTTCACTTGTTGTTCTCTTATTGTTCATTCTCTTTTTACATGGCCTTTCCCATATTTCATTTCACCCAAAACCATACATAGCCCTATGAATGAGATACACATATCATGCTCTCCTAATTACTTGTAGTACTTGTGCATAACTAATGTTCTGACTTAGCATAGCTTTTAATACCAGATGTTATATAATTTCTATGAGGATAACAATCAAATATATAAACAGAACTAAACATGGTAGACCTGACCAAATGCAACATACACATCAAAACTATCACATAAGACATTACATATGGTCAACATATTGCTTGATGATAGCCACCAATGGTTAACCTACAAACCAATTGCACCTACAAGTTGACTATGTGAAATCATTGATGTCATTTGTTCTATCCATTACAATTCTTCTTTAATATCTGAACATGTTAAGTCTTTTTTTTCAGTCTTTTGTCATGTCTTTGTTTGTAGATCATCCCTAGTCTTATAAAAAAATTTAGTTCTTTTGCACTACTTGTTTATTGATGATAGGAAATCTAAAATCTTGTAACAAGGATTGCATGGCAACTGTTGATTTGTCAAGAAAACGTTTTCCCTTTTCTGGGTCATGATACAAAACCAAGGATCCCCCTTCCAAGGGCAACAATGAAGAGTAACTATCACAGGTAAAAAGACTAACTCGACTACTTTGAAAAGGACATGAATTGACAAGGAAGAAGAGTGGCTTTCATTTGTTACACAGAGCAAAGGTCAGTATAAATAGGAACAACCATAAACTAGGTGCTGAAAGAAGCTTGAGCCTTTGCAGCTTACCTGGTGTTGTTTGAGGTTGATTCTTCAAACAGAATTGATTTCACGACAGCTTTCACAAAAGCAAAAAAACATCCTCTACAAGAATCAGGCATGAGATTGGATCTATGCAGCAGTTTCACTTTTGTATCGTGTTTACAAATTTCTTTTGAAAAATGACGTGAAGCAGAATTTGAATGCTCCAAGCCACAAGCAGCCAAGATGGAATGGGTGGATGCCCTGGCAACCACTTTGAATCTCTCATTACCTGCAATAGCTTAATATAAGTTTCCCCTGATACACACAAGGCAGTCAAGAAATGCATGAGATTGTAACACTTAAGTGACTGATTGGTTTTACTAACATATTGACGTAACATAATGTATACCTATATATCAACTATTCAAGAGTAACATCATCAAATTCCAGCAACATCTAGATGTTGGTATCGTGTTTTCTAACTTTATTCTATTTCGACCATATGCTCATTGTTGTGAAGCCCATTGTGGTTGACAGCATGTAACATGGACTAAAAAACAAAACAAGCACAAAAACTGATTGTAGACATTGCCAATAGAAAAAGTGCAATCGAAATATGTTATTCGAAGGCGTAATGAGTTCAGACATCAAAGACCTAAAAAGTTAGAACAAAAATCAAGCTTGGTTACCTAAGCATTGACCTTTGCTAAGCAACTTTAGGTTGAGCTTGACCAATGATCGAACCTCACACTTCGCATTGTTGTCTGAAATTCCACGAACTTTTGATGAACTTCTGCATGTACTTTTGCTTGCAGCCATTTCACCATCTTGGGTAAAGCCTTTGATGCGAGTCTGCAAAAAACATAAAGGCTTCTTAGTTGCATTACAGGTGGGAGAATAAAGCGAAGAACATGGAGGTATGGGAGATACCTTTTGCACAACAGTTGAAGTAGGCAAGCCTATTCTGTCAACGTGCTCGCATGGATTCAAAGCTTTTGTACCAAGTAATTGATGATTGATAAAGGGGAATTGATGCCGATTTTGAACAACTTTAATTGAAGGTAGTTTGGAGATTCCTGAAGTACTGCAACCTACCATCTTATCAGCCTCAATTCTATTTTTTGAAGTCAAATCTCTAAAGGAATGGCTCACATGTCCCTTTGAAACTGTAACAGGAGCAGCAGAGCTTATAAGCCCTATCGAATTCAAAGAAGATTTATCTACAGTCAACTTCTGTTTTTTAGCCTTTTGCATCATTTTCCATGCTTTTTCAACATCTTGTGACATGCTGTTGGTAACCATCGTTCTAGAATAATTTGGATCAGTTACTTGCTTCTCGTTAGCTGGAGAGGAGATTGATTGTTTCGTCAAGGGTGAAGTCCTTGTGCTGCCTTCAGATGTTTTATCATTACCATAAAAAACTGAAGAGAAAGCCACAGAACCACCACGCAGAGAGTTCCAATTCTCACGGAGAACTTGTATACGACTTTGCAAATTACAAGGTTGTAGCAAGGTTCTTGCTCTCTGCTTGGCAAGTCTTGCTCGCAGATTTGAGTCAGTTATCTCCGAAGGAGACCCAGAGGATTCACTTTTCTCTACATGCAGCATCAAATCTTTGGAAGTCCTTTGCTGACTAGTTTGATCTCCACGTACAGAACTCCTATGAAAATGGTGATTTACAGAACTTTTGATACGAGAACTTTCATCTGCTACAATCTCAAAAATGGAAACAAGTGGCTTTGATATCTGATCAAAAGAATGATTTTCTTGAAAAGCAGAGTCTCTATAATCATCATCCCTTTCAATTCTACTATATTCTTCCCTCAAAATTGTACAGTCATTGCAGTACCAATCACCTTCAGGTACAGTGTGACCTAGACCAGTACAGTAGGTATGGAAAGCAGAATCACAGAGGTCGCAAAGTAGGAGTAATTCTTCATCTCCATAACCATGACACACTTGGCAATTAGCTCGAGCATATGGATCAGAAATTGCAGTGCTCTCATTTCCTAGAGGATGATAAACCTGAAGAAATTAAATTGCAAAGAACAATTAGCCAACTAAATAATTCAGAATTTATCTTGAGATTCTAAGAGTTAGTAGAAATCTTGAATCATAATCCAAAGGAGACAACTACTATGTAACTTAACAAAACTAAGTAACCGGGTTAGATGCTGCATCAACATGTCTTTAGTCACTTAGTTCAATAAATAATGACATAATTCTTGATAATTGAATACACAACCTGATGCTGCTTGCTAATTGGTTAGCATAACAAATATTCATAATTTATATCATAGATTCATCAATAAAACATTGGTTACAATTACAGAAGAGGAACAACTGACCATATCACTTGCTAATTAAGCAACCATACATTTATATGAAGGTAATAGATATCATGAATCACAACCCATAGGAGAAAACAACTATGTACCTTCATATTTGATTCAAACCCCTTTCCTCCCTTGGAACCTGCCGTTCACTGTCCAGCTTCTGAAACAGTTAAATTCCTACTAAGACGGACAAGGGAAAGTTGGATTGGTAACCTCTAAATGCAGATCATGGCCACTATTGTTGTATATACCCAAAGTTTGAAGCCAGCCTTTACAGCTGGTTAAAGAGGTGAAAAAAAGCCAGGAATGGAGGTGTTGCCAGAGAAATAGAAGTTGAGGAAGAACAGCTAAATGCACTAGTAAGATGCTTGCATTATCCATATAATTTCTTCTTATTTTAATCATTACTAGGAGAAAATACCTCAATAAATTTTAAAAATCTGTGAAATCACTAAGAACCGCAACTCTTTTCAATGCACAAGATTAGCTAAGCTTTACCTCTACTTAAACTCATTTTATAACTGTAAAAATTTTCCCTAAAATAGCTGGTCAACAATTATGCCACTTATAAATAGTAGCTAATCCTGATTCCCCGCCAGTAAGATGGCCATATGATACCATAATACCTGGAACCTTGAAAAAATGTTGTCTGGGCTCTAATCAATGGATCATCAGTTCTTGCAATTTTACCTTGGAAAGTTCTTTCTTCTTAAATGTCTGGTATGGGAATTGGAACATTCTGTGATCCAAATTAGCCGACATGCCGATCAGCATGATCTCATAACACAATCATGCACTGAGCATTTGCCGGAGCAACCAAGGTTCATGCACAACTATAATTTATAATTGTTAAGTCTTGAACCTTGGATTTCTTGATGCAATCAAACTTAGAGAGCTAGCTGTAGAATTATGAATATAAGATTGCATTATGTAGTGATTGTGTTGGCAAGCTTCAAGATCTGGATGTGATATGGAAGAGTTATTATAAGGAATTCGACTAGGGGAAGGATATTCATCAAAATTAAACTGCATTAATCAATTTTATAATTTCGAGAAGCCAAATGATGAAGGTAAAGTATTTAGGATTTTATATCAGTATATTATCTTATGATAACTTACAAAAATGGTTCTGCAATCTGATTGTTTATGTAGAAAAAATCTTTTCAACCTTAAATTTGAGTTTATATGACAAAACAAATTTGGTCGTTTAACATCAAATAATATTTTTATAAATTCTAATAAAGTATTGGAAGAAGTAAGCAAAAAAAAAAGTTTTCAAGCTCAATGGTGGAATGAAAACAAAAATATTGATCAACAACAAAGTTCTAGAGATAACAACAAAGTCCCATAGAAGTGGAATCTAATCTTACTTGAAAAAAACTTGTCAAATTTTTCTATAAATTAGCAAAGAAGTTTTATTAAAGCAGTCATTTTTTAATATGTTGAAAACAAAGACCAAATACTGTGTGAGAGGAATCAAATTCAGAACCTTAGTAACAACTTATAAGATTTCTTCCAAGCTATTTGGGAGGGGGGCCTTGATTTATAAGTTATGACTCAAGCTATTTTCTAGCCCATCCATCATAAAATGAATATTTTTAATAAGCGTCATACTATTTGCCCAATAGAGGCTATGAAACATTAATTCAGTATATGCACATAATATAATCAGAGTTTGTTTTGCCATTCCAAGCATGGATATATAGTTAGGAAGATGTGTATCATATATCCCTGCAAAACTAAGTTCATGTGATCAACACATTTGGAGATCGTGTTAACTATTTTTTAATAAATGATTTCCCTTGAAACAAGGTCATATGGAAAAAAGGGAATGGATGCAATAAAAAGAAGTTGATGAAAACAAATAGATATGTAACATTTTGTGTTCTATAAAGAAAACAAAATGCACTAGAGAACGAAATTGAGCAACAAGAATGAGAAGAACCATGCTATAACCCTCGTTGTTGTGTACCTTCTTGGACCTAGGTTTCATTCTTGTGACAAATCTTTGAGACACAAATTATCATTTTTCAAGTCTCTTAGATAGGGATGTTTAATAAGACACTCAAATTTGTATACTTTAAAAGCCTATATATTTTAAAGGTATTTTTATAAACCATTTATCTAATCACATGTAAAGATATCAATACCAAGAACCTCATCTATTAGACAAGTATTGCGGCATCATTATATCTGGCAGTTGCATTTCTGGACATAATGGTTTTGTTTAGCTAAAAGGACAAAATAAATCTTAAGTTGTTTCATTCGATTGATTAGATAATGAAAAACCAACAAGCAACACTGATATAAGATTTAATCTATTTAATTTTATTTTAGACAAACTTAAAATAAAATGACATATGAATATAAATGAAGACTCTTTCATGTAGCACCCTTAAAAAATTCTTCATTGTAGAAGAAGATAAATGTGTTTAGCCATGGCAATTACATCTAGCAAACATAAGCTCTCTACCTCATTTCCTCTTTTGCTCTCATAGAACACAATTTGTTGGAGCTTGGGATGAAACATATCTTAGATCTCAGATGGTCTCCTCCAGAGGGTGATGGGACTATTGATAGATAGCATATAAGCTAACAAGGCACAAAATAGAAGCAAGCATCGAGCTACAAAAGTTACACATAAAAACATTATAATTGGTTGGCTAACATGGACTTAAAAACATTGATGGATGGCATGAAGTGCCCAACGACGAATAAGAGTCGTTTGAAAAGGGAACTTGAATGATGTTAACAAATTGTAACATCATCAATAACTGATCCTTGATCAGCAAGGCATTGGGAAAAAGGATTCAAGATTCTTACTTAGTGCAGCTTTAAATTTAGCCATGACTTAGGCATGCATTGCCTTGGTATTTGCTAACAAAGCATTTTGTTGAGTTTGGCTCTGAGCCTCTCTAATGATAGAGGCTAAATTGTTGCTGTATCAGGAAACACATATTGCTCCCAACAACTTCCATGCGTTAGAGAGTGATTGTCATTGCAGCAAACAAATTCGGTGTTGAAAAATAATGCTATATTTCAATCAACTGTGACGTAATTATTCAATTGAATCCTGCCAAAACTTAAATCTTCAAAAGAATATACCAATTTTCAGTTTTTCCATTCTCTATGGTCCCATTTCCCACTAGTCTGCTGTTAAACAATGCACCTTATCAGGCTCCCTAAAGAATCTGGCGCTGCCAAATACTCTAAGGAGGAGCAAAAATTATGCACTTTGTTTCATGCACATTCCGCAAATTGTCAGTAGCTATCTAAAGCACAAATCAATAAATAATTTTCTGTTATAATCCACAGATTATACTAAATTCCATTTTCCTGATTGCCACAGAGAGCCTTAAAACAACTCAAAAGTAAAATTGAATCTGCGACAGGGTTCTATAAACCTGATTGCGAACAGGGATTTCCAAAACTCTCTCAGATACGAAGAGGCCAGGAACCTCCGAGCGGCGGATAGATTGGAAGCGCTGCTTGCACATGGGGCATCTAGACTCGACCTTAGCCCACTCCATGATGCAAATGAAGCAGAAATAGTGGTCACAGCTATCGATCCAGCCGCGCGGGGCCAGGCTGCCCTCTGTGAGGCAGATCCCGCAAATCGCCGCATCTCCATTCTTCTCCTCTTCCATCTTCTCCTTTCCCTTGGGAATTAGAGCACTCTCTCGATTAAGCGTGAGGATGTCGGAGGAGGCCTCCATTGTCGAACCAACAACAGAACATCCCCCCGGCAATTTTATCCCGAGCATCTAAATGAATGTGTCCAGGCCTTTTTTGCAAATCTTAAATTATATTAAATTTTCAAAACTAGCATATAACTGTTTATATGATTTTTTTTAATTTTGTTCAGAACATCAAAATTGATACCTGTGATAAATTTATTATTCTTTTTGTGACTTAAAAATGTTAAATTTTTTTTTTCTAATAAGTATATATTTTAACATAATTCATTTTTTATGAATCAAAAGGAAAATAATTTGCATTAGAAACCATTAATAAAAAACAATCCAACAGATTGAAATCTAATTCGCAATAAATAATAATGTTTTAAATTCATATTCACAAATCAATTGCAAATTAGATTTTTTATGAATTGGTAAATAAATAATTTTCATTGCTTTAATATTTTTTAAATGAGCTCAACGGACACATGATATTTGTGCATAATAATCAAATCCAATTGTATGAAGCATGATAAATCTATTACTAAGGAATTAAAATTTAAAATTTTTTATAAAATCAATAGTGATCATTTATTTCATAAATTTTAATCTATCATCTTTGTATTTCATAATTTTTTTAATTTATTAAACTTATTTTCAGAATTCCTCATGATGATTCAATATTTTAACAAAAAAAAAATCTAAAAAAAATTAATATAAATTATTTTTCAAGTCTAAATTATTACCAATGACTTGTTAAAGTTTTTATTAATTAAATATTGACATCAACTCTTTCGAGAGTACACATATGATATTAATATAAAATAAAGTAATATAAAATTTATTATATATAATTTTAAGATTTTTATTTATTAAATTATATTAAATAATTCATTCATGCATAGAAAAAGATATTTTTTTTAGATAAAAAGCTAAACAACATTAATACAAAAATTATTATATACGAGTTAAGTTATAATTCATTGAAGCATAAACTATCAACTCATGAAGGGAAAGTAAAGATACAACTGTTTTTACTATTTAAAATATTTTGTACTTAAAAAGGTAATTTGAAGCATAAACTATCAACCAATTCTACATCAACAAAGCTCTCAAAATAAACAGTGAAGCCTAAGTGAACGTTTTCAAGGTCGATGATCTCTCTTCCCTCTCAAACAACACATTGCCTACTTCTATTGTGATGATTCCCCTGATACAAGCATCTCCAACATTGCACCAAGAAATCTAAGCCCTTGTAACCATATCATTCCTTCCAGGGATCACTTTCATCCATCACCTCCGATGGCTCGACGACTTCCGCCTCCTCGGGTTCAGTGGAGTCCGCATCAGAGAAGCTTTCTTCTGCAAAATCGCTTTCAGACGCATCGTTAGAGTCTGATCTACCCCACCGACCACCGAGAGCAATGGCCATCATTTCATAAATCTTGTTTCCCAACTCTGCAGGGCTATCTGGCTGCAGTAAGAGGGAGAAGGGAATGTTAAACGAAAGAAGACCAAGAAAGAATAGAACACAGGTTCTCTACATTCAACATAAAAAGTTTAGTTGAGAGACTTAAAACACTTAAAAACACTTTTGATTTATTAAATATTTATGTAAAATATATTGTCTAATTTGGACATCAATTGGAGGTAAGGGGAATTAAACTTACAGTGAACCCACTTGAGATTAAGGCTGTGTCATATAAGAGATCAATGGCTCTTTTGGCTTCTGAGCTGTTTGGATCATGTCTACAAGCAGCCTGAAAGAATGAGTAGGAAGAAGAAGATCAACAAGTCAGAAAGCTAGAAATTTTGTAGGCAGAGAGACTAGAACTCAACAGATTGCAGTAAAGATCTTACTTTCAAGTCTTTGATGATAGGGTGATCAGGGTTGATCTCTAATATCCTCCTTCCTCTCATGAATTCCAAGCTTGATGCGTCACCTAGAGTCTGGGCTTTCATGAGCCTACATCATGAACATTAAGATTGCTTTTAGAACAACCATAAAATGCATGAAGTAAGCTTCTTTGTCATCCAATAGAGAGTTGAATCAGGACCTTTCCATGTTTGCAGACCACCCAAATTTGCCAGAAACTAGCACGCATGGTGAGGAGCTCAACCGCTGGGAAACTTGAACCTTGGCAACTTTATCGCCGAGCTGTTGTTTTATCCAATCACAAACAAGATTGTTCTCTTGCATGTCCTCTCTCTCTTTTACCTCATCATCCCCTGCATTTCAACTAGAAGGTGAAAAAACAAGAGAAAATTCATGGATGTTGAAGAAAAGAAACAAACACAAGGAACTCTTAAGGATGGTTTGATGACGAGGAAGCATTTTCCGATTGCTGCCTTGAAGGAATTCACCACTTTGCTAAATTGGGTAGGACAAAAACATGACACCAAAAGGAAAGCATTTTTGTTTAGTAAGCCATCATAGAATTGCTCTATAGAGCTCACCCAATTCTAGATCTTCCTTGCTAATATCCACAAATTTCTTTTCCTTGTAAGTTTGCAAGTTTTGAATGGCAACCTCATCGATTGGCTCAACAAGATACAACACCTGAAATAACCACTGAAGTTAGACAAAACTACAAACACATCAACAATATTTTCCTTGCTCACCTCTAAATCTTTTTGGACCAGTTTCTCCAAGAAGGGGGCGCTTTTGGCACTTTTGAGGCTATCGGATGCCAGATAATAGATAGCATTCTGACTCTCTGCCATGTTTTCGACATACTGATCTAAGCTTATCATGTCTTCATCACTTTTGGAAGAGTAGAAGCGGAGAAGAGGTCCCAGGCGTTTATGGTTTCCAGAATCCTCAATGCAGCCTAACTTCATTAGCTTGCCAAAGTTCTCCCAAAACTTTTTATAATCCTGCACAGAATGAAGTTGGAAAAATAGCTCAAGTAATAGTTGTACTAAACAAAGAACAAAGTTCCCAACAAAGTGACATCCACCTCTTTGCTTTCGCTTTCAGATATGTCTTGAATCATATCAAAAGTTTTCCTAACAAGCCTCTTCCGCATGATTCTCACCTGCATCGTAGTAGCAAAGAAGCTCAACTAAAATGCATAATTGCTTTTAAGGACTGGAATGTGGAATATAACCATAAGCATGAATGCAAAAAGAACATATAAAAAAGAATTCTATCGAATCTCAAAGCATATAACAACTTACAATTCTGCTTTCTTGAAGGATTTCACGGGAAACATTGAGAGGAAGATCATTCGAATCAACAATTCCCTTCACAAAACTTAGATAACGAGGGAACTGGAATGAAATCCAAGAGAAAGAAAAGCAAAAATAGATCAGGGCCAAAGGAAAAAGTAAAAAAAGAAGTAAAGAAACACATCATAATCTTCTCAACAGTGCCTTGTGATTCCAGTATGACTCACCAGCTCACCATCAAAATCATCCGAGATAAACACTCGTTTCACATACAAGCGTATATTCTTCGTCTTAGGATTGACTATGTCCTCGTTATTAAGAGGTGCCATACCAGGTACATATAGAATACTTCTAAACTCAACCTCTCCCTACATAATTACATGCCATTTAATGCAAAATAGGGTATAAAATGTTCAGAATTTTAATATTGGAATCATATATATCAACAAAGCAGCTGACCTCAGTGGTGAAATGAGCATGAGCTAGTGGATCCAAGAACTCGTTAAATGTCTTCTTATAGAACTCGTTATATTCCTCTTTCTCAACTTCCTTGGGATTTCGCATCTGCAAGTTCAAAAGATAACCAAAAAAGCAGTGTATAAAACATAGTTTATACAACAAAACATTATAAGCCATGCCAATCAACAGCTAGTTTCAATCTTACCCAAATAGGCTTTGTCTCATTAGTCAATTCCCAGTCCCAATATTTCTCAGTGACAGATTTTTTCTTTTTCTTCTTTTCGCCCTAATTTACAGAAAAGAAATATCTTCACATCAATTTTAAATTAAATATCTCACAGATACCAATTTCAAGCTATGTTCATTACCTCAGGTTTAGCCTCTTCACCCTCCTTTGTCTCTTCTTCCTCCTCTACCTATTAAAAGAACGAATTGAAGTGAAAACAATAATATTAATACAAAATAGCATTCAGTGACTTAGCAAACAGTAGATTAGTAACCAAAAGATCAAACTAGTCTCACCTCTACAGTTCTTGATTTCTCTTGCCATGTGTATATGGGAAAGGATACAAATTGAGAATAGTTCTTAACCAAGTTTTGGATCCTTGAAGGCTCAGCAAATTCAAACTTATCATCGGACTGTAATGGCCAAGAAACATAACAATGGTACAGCAGATTAAAAGCAAAAACTGCAATGCTAACTTTAATAAAATAAAGGAATTATCATACTCTTAGATAGAGTGTAATCTGAGTTCCACGTTTCAATAAATTTTGGGGATCAGTCTCCTCTTTAATCACATATGAGCTACTGTCAGCTACAGCTTCCCATACGTATTGCTTATCAGATTTTGGACTCTTAGTTGACACGACAACCTATTTGCAGATTTTCAGAAACTGAGATGAACTTTGAGTTAATTTTGCTACACAAACAGAAATGTAAAAGTTAATAAATAGTACCTTGTCAGAAACAAGGAAAGCAGAATAGAAACCAACACCAAATTGACCAATCAAACCATTATCTGCACCAACATCCTTATTTTCCTAAGGAAAGAAGCAGTAACACTTAGTTATTAAAAAAAATGATTAATACAAAGAAATGGAGAAAACCCAAAAGTTCCAACAAAAATCATATTGTTCAATAGCAAATGAAGGTTTATACCTTCAATGCTTTCAAGAACTTTGATGTTCCACTCTGGGCAATAGTTCCAAGGCAGTCAATCAGCTCCTCCTTTGTCATCCCAATACCTGTATCTCTGGAAGCCAACTAATGACATAAAAAAAATTCCTCCAAAATGATACCAAAATCAAACAACAAATGATCATGCAGTTACATGATGGTAATAGTCCCATTCTCTGGATCAGGTTTAATTCTTATTTCCAATTCACCGCCATCAGCAAGGAGAGAAGGATCAGTCACGCTCAGAAACCTTAGCTTGTCAAGAGCATCACTTGCATTGCTGCAAAGGAAAAAAAAGTGGTTAACATCACAGTAGGAAATATTTCAATAAGGGAAACTACACTCTATACATACTGTAAAAACCACCCAAAAACATAAGAAAAATATATACTTCTTCAATAAAAGAATCATAATTATATGTTTTAAATAAAAAAATATTGTCTTTGGCAAAAAAAACAACCAGTCGAAGTAAAGACATACTTTATAGAATTGTTATATCATTTCTGTTGAGAGAAATATTTTGTGGCTTTATTGAGCAGCAAAGGTCCATATTTGCATTAGGGAGCGAAGGTCATTCTTTTGCATAAGGGAACAAGATGCAAACAAGTTGTATAAGCGACGTGGAACTAATAAAATACATGTTCTAACAATCACTCTCAAGTTAACACGTAGATATCAACTAGCATTGGTTTATTACAAAACTTAAAAAAAAGAAAGATTCACCAGAACATTGGAGAAGAATTTAGCTACTTGATAAAATTTGATAAAATGAATTAAAATTTTCTTGTAGAGCACAACTTCAAAAAAAGGACAAACCAACACAAATATGCTTAGTTTTTTTTCATGAAAGATAGGATTGTTAAAAAAACGTAGGTAATAGCTCAATTTTCACTAGATATTGAAAACATTAAATGTTTCAAGAACACATTTTACTTGCATTACTTCAAAAGTAATGCACTTTTTTGCACTAAACTTCTTTTAACAATAAACATTTGTTTTTACCTATGCAAGTTACACAATATTTTAACTACAAAAATACAATATCCAGATATAGATTATTTTATAATACACTAAGCCCTTTAATATGCACAATAGCCAAACAAAGATTTTGTTTCTTGTACAAAAATTCCTGGATATATCTTATAGAACCCTTAAATAGCATACTAATGCCAGATTTTAGTAGTATGGCCCAATTGAAGAGTTTAGAACTAGGATGAGAATAATAATTGTAACTGATGCATCGAAAAAGCTTGGGAGCAAGATGAACAACGAGTAAAATGAGTGACGTTACTTAGAACTGAGGGGATGATTAACTAGCTAACACAGCATCACCCCATAATTGCTGAGATAATGTGAAATATATTCAAACAACATCAAAGAGGTGATGATAATTCCATTCAACAATACCAATTTGTAGAGCCGTATATAAATAAGACATTTAGTAAACGACGTCATTGGTATTACTGATGTATTGAAGACAAATTTGAACAAAATCTAGAGAATTTGCAGTTTTGAGTGTTTTATCATCTTATTGAGCCCTTGAAACACAGAAAAGACATCAAACAAGTACTTCAGAAAATAAAAATTAAGCAACTCTAGAATGATTATTAAAACAAGACTAGGCCCACATATATCTGAAAGGACCAAATTAAAAGAGAAGATAACAAACGGAGCACAAAGCAAAGGAAGACCAATGATGCTTTTCTAACTTACAAGCATCACACTAAAATTTTAAGTATTAACATTGAACTGGAAGACCAATGATGCTTTTCTAACTTACAAGCATCGCACTCAAATTTTAAGCATTGACAATGAACTGGAGGTTAAATTCTAAAGACGTAAAGTAGAAGGGAGAACAAGTCAACAAAATCAATAAGTTGGAAAAATAATGGTGGAAGTGCAGAAGGTATGCCAATAAAAAATAATGGTAGAAATGCAGAAGGTATGCTAGTGATTATATAGTAAAAACAGCTTATTTCATCACCAACAACAATAGCTTTCATGTCGAGATCCTAAAATCATAAGATGTAAGACCATCAAACAAATGATTTAGTAAGGTTATAAATGAAGAAGTTTGAGAAAATAACTGAGAAAATAAAACGCATTGTGGAAAATGTCATAGTTAGATAGTGGTATAATTCCCTCTTACAATGGGAAATTAAGTGCCATTTGAAATAATAACAAGGGACAATTGTCATGACAAAGAAAGAGAAAAAATGATGATTACCTTTCATATCAATCGATGCACCAAAATCTAATATCCAAGAAAAAAAAGAGAGGCAACAACAACCCATCCATATGGAATAACAACATCGTAGGCAAAGAACAATGGATGAGATTGTTGGAGAAGATGCGAATAGTCCCGAGACATTGAAAACAAACTAGAGGAAGGTTTAGGAGTAAGAAAAGCATAATTTATAATAAAAACAAATTGTGGCAAAGGATAATGGCCATATTTAACTTGGCATCAATTAGATAAATGATTAAGCCTACACAATGAATGCAAGGAAGAATAAATGGTGACATTAATATTAATACAATCACTTCATCCACAACTAATATAGCTACAAAAGCTAATAAGAAAAGCAGTTTGATTAGAGGCATATGTTAGGAACAATAGCATCAGCAATAAGTTGAGATTGTCCATATTGTATAGATTAAAGTAAATCAATGGTAATTGATCAATATTGAAGTGTTATGTTTCAAATATTGCCAACGATGTTATATAACACTTAAAGAATCATATCACATTGTTGTAGAAAGAAGAGGTTAGAGTAGTTTAGATTCTAGTGATGTTCTCTTCGAAGTGGATCAAAGGAAATCCCAATTCACTTTGTTCATCTCATGAAAAATGATACCAATGGCAAACACAAGTTAGATGCTGACGAGGAGCTTGTTAAAAACAATGTAATACAATGTTATCAAGTAGAATAGTTTACAATATCATTAGTCTTTAGAGGACCATCAAAATTTTGCAGCTTCCCATGTATGCTAACAAAGAACCAAGAAGCTGTCCACCACAAGAGATAATTGGTATCATTAGCTTGACAATGGTACAAATAATAAACAAGGATCCTAACGAACTGAAGAGAAAAGAAGCCATGATACCATTTAAATAAGTATAAATAACAAGAAAGTGGTACAGATTGGAAAGGGCATACCGAATCAAGTAGTCAATTATGCCTCAATTATTGAAGTTATCATGGAGACATAGGATGGTTCTAGAAGATGCTAGAAATGAAGTTTTCAATGTAGAGATAAATCGCAATATAGGTTTATAATATGACAAGGCTCGTGGGAGGATGAAAGTTCTAATTGTAGTGAATAATCATGATAAAGCTTGAGAGATGACAAGGTGACGAGAAATGGGATGAACGAAGATCTAAGAAGCACAACCAAGGCACAATTCAAATTTCTAAAAAAACAAGACAACAAATTCAAGAGAAACAAATGAGGTAATAATACAAATCACACTTATATGACTATAAATAAAATTCATATTAAACCATTGAATAAGCTTGACAATAAGATAAGCATGATTTATATTAAATGAAAGATCAACAGTGAATATCAAATGTGGTAAGGCTAAGTCCATGTGCTAAGACCTAGGACTTTTTTTAATTTTGTTTTTCCAGCTGTCCCACTTGCCTTGATATGAGATCATAAAAGTGCCATGTCAGGACGTGTTCCAACATTTCTAACCATCTCCATGGAGTATCTATCATTACATTTAAACCACTATTTACTAGGGAATGTCACATGGTGTGTTCAACAAGGGTGTCGCATGGCATGTTCAACACGGTGTCACCTTGTGTTAGCGTGTCCGACAATACACAAGCATATCTCAGAAAAAAATGATGAAGAACAGTTAGTGGATCTTT
Source organism: Vanilla planifolia (assembly GCA_023846275.1). NCBI lineage: Eukaryota > Viridiplantae > Streptophyta > Magnoliopsida > Asparagales > Orchidaceae > Vanilla > Vanilla planifolia. Next base: position 7,100,671 of record CM043873.1, on the reverse strand, counting down.
ATTCAGGGATAAGGTTCCTTATTTGTACAAGAAAGCGAGGTACACACAAGACATTTCTCTGAACAAATTCCAACCAAACAAAAAAGTTCAACAATTATGCATTAATCTCCTATCATATCCAGTTTTGTAGTTAATTTGCATTTGTTTTGTGCTGGACAAATTTTTGGTCCAGATCCCTGTAAGCTTTGAAAATGGTATTGACTCTACAAAACCTAGACAATGACTGCCTAACAAACCGGTTGAAGATCTACAGTACATTATAAACCATCACAGAAGCAAAGTAAATCTCATTTATAACCTAGAAAAAATATATGGTGCTTAGGAACTAAATGTTTAACAAGTTTCTTACAAAAACAGAGTTGAGGAGTAGAGTCTAACTCAGTGCCATGTTGGAACAAAATGGAACAAGATGTTGGTAATTGTTTTCAAGAACATGAATTTCCACCAAACTCTTGCAATTATAAGGTTGTGAGATAGAGTCTATTTCAAATAAGATGTAGCAAAATGCTTCACAACAATTATTCTCAAGCACCAGGCCATCGTAACCAGCAGATAACAAAAAATGTATTTCGATATCAATTGCTCACAGATAAATGAAAGCCATACAGCCCCATTAAACATCATTGTACATGACCATTCCACAAAAAACTTCCACAAACATCAACGACATGGAAACACGAGGTCAAATAATGTTACAGAAATATAAATTTTCAGATCAATAATTTTTAGTAAGATATCATAAGTAACAAGGTTAGATGAACATGTTAGAGAAGTATTTCAACTACATTCCGCTTCAAACAATGGAGAAACAAACTATAACATATATATAGCACATCAAAATGCAAGACACGTTTCAAATTTCCCTTAAAAAATGCAGAGAATAAAGCTTATGTCAGTGCACGAATCCTTACCTGACCAGTTCTCGCAGAAAAACTTCCTTATGGCTGTATAAACTATGAACTATCAAATCAAGCAAGCGAGTAACCTGCAAAAGAGTGCAGTAAGCGATCCATCATAAATGTGCCAAATTAGATGAAGTACTACACATCCAAGAGCTCGAAATGTGCCATCTACAGCCGGTTTGCCCAAATATTTTTGGGATGAAGCAATGAAGGCAGTAATTTATCTGGCTAGCAGTTCTTTCACTTCTTTGGAAGGAGAACTTCCAAAAAAAAATTAGAATCAAAAGAAGATAGATCCAAGTTAGATAAGATAACAGCACCATGTATTTTTCTGGTTTATAAACATGAAAATTTTGGACACAGGATGCAGGATTCAACAAAATGGGAGACAATCAGAATTAGGAATTTGATATTTTGTTTTAAGATTAGATTATTGGAAATGCACAAAAGCTTGCCAAAGTAAGTTTTTGATGTGTCAAACATATCAAAACCAAAACAACAAGATAGGGCACAAATATCAAATGATGAGAAAGTTCAGATCAAGAATATAATGAAAGTATAGGTGAACAAACAGTAAATTTTATCACTCAAAATGCGTTAAATGTTTCACTTAAAAAGCATTTACAGGATCTTATATATCCATCATTTGAGTTTCTTTTGCTTGCCAATGGCATAGAGCCAAGAAAACTTCCAAGAAGCATTGACAAATTCATAAAAGAAAAGTAGCTAAAAGCAATGCAAGAGGAGATGGATTTCTTGTAGGAAAACCACACCTTTAAGCTGGCCGATTTCCCTAAAAGAAAGAAACCTCTCAAAAGCAAACCAGTCCATATATAGAAGGCTCAAGAAAAGTCTTCACAAAAAAGGTACAAAGCAAGATTAATTGTGAAAGAATATCAACATAAAAAGGGAATCACCTATGATGAGATTTACTCGCCAATAATAAAAATTATATTCATTTAAAGGGTTTCAGTATTAATTGCTAATCAAAATCTAGACCTTGGGCAACTAACTATGTCATAAGTTAGCTCATAGATAGGAACTTGTTTGAAAATCAAATTTGATTTTCACTCGAATCTAGAATAATGGAAATGCAATGAACCAACAATTGAATCAACACAACTCAAATTGGAATTTTATGAATCTACCATGAGCCAAGCCAATATTGAATCAACCTAAATCAAATTCAGATTGAAAAACTATGTACTTATCAACTTCAAGCATATCTAGGCATATAAAGAAATGAATTTATATGATTATGGTGACACATGTTGGTACATTTAGTGTGATTGCATGTATAAATTTATTTATTATTGATAAATTAAATAAAAAAATATCAAAATTCAGATGAATTGTAGTTCAAAGCAAGTTCAAGAAAATAACCAAGCTTGAATTTACTCAATTCATAACTAAATCAAATCCTTCTAATCCAAAGTTCAGATTATGTCGTGATTGAATAAAAAAACTTTAATTCAATTTTGAGCCAAGGTCAAATCTGCTCAAAATTCAATCATTAACAATGAAGGACCAGCCTGAAGTCTTCAAAGTCAAAGGCAAAGAACTCATGATGTGCAAATCAATCAAAAGCTTGTACATTTCAAAGTAAGTGCCAAGGCAAAGATATCAAATGTTTGAATCTTTTATAATAACTCATGGATATTGTAAAACTATTCCAAATCCTTGTGCTTATCTTTATCAATTTTCTAACAATGATATTATTATGTTGTTATTACATGTTGATATGCTACTTATTGGGAAGCACATTGAAATGGCTTGCAAGTTCAAAAGGAGTTGTACAATCCTTTTCTATTAAACATTTAGACAAACAAAAAACTAATTTAGGTTCCTAGAGATTGAAACTCTAGAAGGCTATGGTTATCATACATGCATTGCATCAAGATCTCAAACAATGCCAAGGCTACGACAACACTTATAGGTCACTTCAAGTTTGCTACCAATCAGTTTTGCAGAACTAAGAAAAGAACAAGATGTTACAAGATTCATTTCTATTGTAGTTGAGAATATGATATATGTTATGAAATGTACAAGACCAAATATATCATTTGATACAAGGATTAGCAAATTTCTTGCAAATTTAAGCATGGAACATTGGAAAGCAGTACCATGGATCCAGAAGTATCTATCTTGAAGATTTGTTTTAAGTTTTGGAAGAAGAAAGATCATACAAGAGGGATAAATGGAATCAAATATGGAAAGTTATGCAAATATAAGAAAATTCACTTTAAGATATTTGATGACTTTTGCAGAGGGACCTATTTCATGTCAATCTAAATTGATATAATTTGTGCAATTTTCTACTACAGATTACAAAGCTGAATATATTACTTCTATAGAATTATGGAATTATTGTGGAAAAAGAGATCTGTCAGAGAATCTGGTTGGGGACAATATAAGTAGGAGTTGTACTATGACAAACAAAGTAGCATGAACCATATTTCCACCCCAAATTCAACCACATTGAGGTTTGATATTACTGAATATAAGATGTGCATGCAAAAAAATCAACTATGATTGAAAAGATTGAAACTGTAGAAAATTAATCATACATTATGATCAAGACCCTATCAGTAAGTAAGCATCAAAGATGTTGCAACACCAATGGCATGTTTGTGTTGGACCAAAGAGAGCAATGCAATGGAGTAAAATTTATGCAAGGATGTGGGGGAGTAGTTATTCGTCCTCTATTTAATCCTGAGCATAGGAGTAAACTTGTTCGTATAACTAATGTTATCTTAACTACCTCTCTCTCCAATAGCGACCACTGGTTAGTGAGAAGAGAACATTGCATTATTCCTCCCCAAACAAAAGGGTAGCGTTAACTTTTCTTGGTTTTTGGCAGAGAAAAAGATAAAGAATCAACGCCTGGGTTTGCTTGGAGCTAGTCTTGTTCTTTTTCCTTGGGTTTTCAACATATGTGATTGTTTTATTCTTCATTTTTTTTTTCTTTGGTGCATCATATATCTTGACTGAAATTTATAATTTAGTTGTTATACTAACATCTGCACCTGAAATATAGCACCCATTTCAAAGTTAGTCAAGAAAGCATAGATTAGAAGGAGGGAAAGAACTAAGAAGAAGCACAAGGCATCAATGGGACATCATTTTAGACAAACTATTAGTTAAGCCGCATAACAAGATCGATATAACGATCGAAAGTCTTATTACAGTTCATATGGTACAAATGCGAGCAAATGTTTCCTCTGTCCAAAAAAGCAAAACACACATCCTAAATACTAACATCCACATAACAATAACGTTTTGGCTAAAAGATAGGACTCATATGAGCTAATAAAGGATTGCAGACCAACACACAAGCTTCAGAAGTGCAAAATAAGCTAAAACAATGTCCAGTGGGGAAAAAAAATTCAACTTGATCACAAAGCGAAAATACAGTAAAGGAAAACAGCAGGACAGCACATAGAAACACAGAAACGACGATCAACGACATAGGAATTCACACGTCAAAATTTCGCAAACCATATTCAGGAACGAATGTCACCTCGGCCTGGTACTCGTACTTCTCACCACCGGCCTCTTCGGCTACCTCCTTATCCGCGACAACTGCATCGCAACGGACTTCCATCTGACCATCCCGCTTCCTCCCTAGCTTCCACCTTAATCCAGCTGCTGTAAATCCTTTTCTCTGAATAAGGGAATAGTTCGGAAGTGAGCTGCGGGGTCCCACAGCTCTCCGAGAAGTGAAGTTTGAGAAGAAAGGAGCGCTTTTGAGAGACACCACTGTGCCATAACTTCTAATCGCGACCGGCGCCATGACACCTTCTGGCTGCTATTGGCTTGGATAAGATTTGGCGAGAGACAGCGTTGCGGGCAAGGGAGAAGGGTTTATGAGGAAGACGGTAACTTTATGCACTTTGATGCCAATTAAAATTAAATTACTCGTGTAAACATTCTATTTTAATTTTTTTGAAAAATCATTGGAAAATGAATATTCACGCCCAAAACAATATAAAAAAAATCGATAATATTAGCATATAATTAATTTTTTTTCAAAAATATGATTTAAAATAATTTAAAGAAATAGCACCAAACAGATAAAATATTTTTTTTTAAAATTCACCGAATCATTTTAAATATCATTCCCTCAATTTATTAATTGTTATGTGCATGATTTATCTGTTTTAGAAAATAAATATATGAAATATTCATATACAATAAAAAGCTCTTAAATTTTATATTTTTTTAACATTAAAATTAATAAGAAAATATAAGCTCTACTTTTATTTCATATTATGGATATAATTCGTCCGTTAAAATCTGTAAGTAATAAAAAAGAGGATTAAATGAATAAAAAGTTCTTAATACAAGGTATTAAAGAGATTATTATAATATCTTCTAATTTACAAATGCATGCAAAATTATGTAATTAAATGTTTTTATATTTTTTCCTGAATTTTCAATTCTAAAAGTTATTGAAAAGTATAAGTTGTTTTTCCTATAGTTAATTTAAAATTTGATTGGTTTTACTATTAATATTGCAAATTAAGAGTAATAGTATTTTGATTATTTGTGAATGAGTACTTTATTTGCTTCTAAAACTTAACAAAATTTGATTTTTTTTTCTCACTGAAACTTTTTTAATATTGCTAAATGGTCCTTTATGAGAGTAATATTGATATAATGAAGTTGTCAGGGGTACCGCCGCAAAACATGGAAATTTCTAAGATCGAGAAGTTTCCATGAGAAAGTTCTGGATTTCATGTTTTTCTCATGATTTTATATTTGTATATATGTACAAGCTTGGATGTTGCCACGTCATAAATAACGACATCGCAATAATTTTTGAATATTTTAGAGGGTAATAATCGTAACGGAATTTGAAAAATGTGTTTATTCCGTTATGTAAGTACGCTAAATTCTGACAAATATCATTATTTAAAATATAATTATTTAAAATATAAATATAAAACAATGCCCAATGAAGGGTTTTTATGACAATTTATTATTTGAAGATCTACAAATCCTAACATGCTACACTACAAAAAGATTAAAAAGACTTTTAACAAACAAAGAAAATTGCCTCTAATTTTGATTTTAAATCTATATTTTAAAATTATCTCACTTTTTTTATTTTGTTTTATTGAACCCAAATTCAAACCAAACCTAAGTGATTATGTCTAGATTAAGATCTTCTAATTAAATTGAACAAATTTGATATTTTAAGCTAAATTAATCCAACTTAACTAGACTTGCAACACTATTTGTATTTCCATAAAAATCTCAAATTTCATTTAAAAAAACCCCTCGAAACTCTATTTTTATTAATTAAAATAAATTCAATATTCTCTGAAGGAGGAGGGGAGTCATCGCTCACAGAAGAGGCATCTCAAGTGCCCTGAGGACATCGTCGAAGTCGAACTCACGAGTTTCCTTGTTAAACCGCTCGACGAGCTTATACCTGACGTCGTGGAGATAGAAGTTCTGGGTTGTTTCAATGAGCCACCTTGCGTCCGAGTCGGAGAGCTTGCTTGGAAGCACAACGTCACCTCGGACGAGGACTAAACCCTTGCTTTCGGCGAACTCCGTGTAGTAGGTGACCGTGAAGTATGGGCTTGCTTGAGTTCCCCTTGCTTTGTAATCCTCCAGGCCGGTAAAGAGCAAGTAGGGCATCTGAACTGAGCAGTTGAAGACGTTTTGTGAGAGAATAGTTTCCATGGCCAAGCAGGTGATGCTTGGCAATAACAAACAGTTTACATTGCAACATTTACAGCACATTTGAAGCTGTGGAGAAATATGTAAGATATGATAAAGTAATGGACTACTGTTAGTTTCCAATTGAGCGATCATCAATGTGTAGCCTATATGAGTATCAGGTTCACAAGAATGTCAAATCATTGTTTTTAAGTAAAATACAAATGAATTAGTGCACTTAGTCTAAGTTATGATTTAGGGGATGGTTGCAACTTGTTAGTCAAAAATGTTTGGGTGTTGACACATAGGATGACTATATAAGATGAATAAGTATTGACTGAAGAACGAAGTGAAGAAGTGAGTTGAAGAATAACTTTTTCAAGAGAGAAGTGTGAATTGTATTTTACAAAACTTTAAGATAAGCAAATTATGAGTAAAATTTCAAATATTGTATTTATAGTTACTTATTCTAAAAATCTCTTCAATGAAAACTATTGATTACAATTGAAATACTTTGTGTGAGTAAAAAATTAAATGATAAGAAAATTTTTAATGATTTGGTCATGCACAAAAAAGTCTAGGTCCACTATTGGCCATAAAAGATCAGGCTCACACTAGTTCATAACCTCACACTAGTTCATAACCACATTTTACTAAACGACTGGTAAGTGAAACATCTCTATAAATTAAAGATCCACACGAATCAAATCAATCCAAAAGAGCTACCCAAAAAAAAACTCATCATACGCAAGCAAAAACAAACAACAATAACAAACACAATTACAACTTTAAAGACAAAAAAAGAAGCTCGTAATGAAACCTATAACAAAAATAAATCCTTCAATTGGCACACTAAGTAAATGTACGCAAAGAAGTTACCAAAGCATAAAATGAGGAAGGAGAATGCTTGAAATCAGCTATAATTCCCTTTTCACAGCAAGAATGCTTCTCAAATAATGATGCACAAAGTTAAGCTCGATTGAAGCAAGTTCTCACTTAGTAGAATGATATGAAAGTTGCATTAATCTCTTCTAAATCAATTTAAGGTTCGATTTATATGAGAATAAAAGTTATCACTCTATTTTAAGAAATACCAACAGATACAAACGACTAAATCCATATTTCTAATAAGATTAACTAGTTGTTACAATTGTTTGCTTCTATTGTATAATACGATCAAGGGGATCGTACTGTACAATACTATTCGATATATTGATCATTTACACCAACATGTCCGATTAGCGTTATGCACTTACGTAAAAAGGACGATAATAATCATTGTACTGTATGAAGTAATTTAGCCTTTTCACATACCTAAGTATCAATTTACACCTCTCCAATTTGATATAAATTGAATTAAACAATAATAAAAACCATATTTTATTAAGCTCTTCAACTTCATCTATTATCTTAGTATCATTTTTAAATTGTTGGTTTGAAATGCATCTTACAATACGATGATGAACATCGTACTGTATTATCACAAAAATCCTTTAAGACTATTATACAACATTTGATTATACTATCCAATAAGCGAACATCAGACTGCAAGAAGTACTTAAGTTTTTCAATATTGTCCACACCCTCTCTATGAAATCAACACCGTACTGATGTGACACGGGATATCTTATTGTACGAATATTGACAGTTTTGTTGTCTCTCAAGTATATGAATACCTTATATATGTCATACTATATAATGAAAGATATTGCATTATACGAACAACTAACAGATCAACTCAAATACTAGATCGCCAAGTCTGAACCGTTGTCTAATTACATAAATACACTAATTATATTTTATGATAATGATGATTAGTATACATTCAACATATTACAATATGTATTTTTTTTAATTTTAATTTTTGCTTAATTTGATTATGACCTATGAAACTACTCATGATCTAATGCAAGGTTTATGTGCCATGTAAGAACACTGTATAGGCTTTAACAAATCAGTCATACAAAAAATAAGTAAAAACTATTCATGATGATTGTCATGCCATTAAGAACAAATTTCTTCATAAGCTTAAGCATTATTTGAAGCACATTCTTTATGAGATCTCATGATGAAATACTATGTCATTAACTCTTAAAATGTCTTCAAGATTACTTGTTTTGAGACAACTTAAGTAATACATTGGTAATCATAGCATATATTTTTATATTATCAAACAATTCTTATAGAAGATTATGAGATTAAAAACCTCTTATCTTTGATAATAACAAAACCAACTCAATATATACTAAATATATGCTAAAAAAAAAGGAAATATGATAGTGTCATTAACATATATGTAAGCTGTTCTACTCCTAAATTTTAATTTCTCTTAAAGTTTAAATCTCTCTTAATTCAAGGCATATACTAACTCATTCTCCCACTTTTGATTATCCTTCAAAAGGGTTAATAACTCCAAATGATATTCTAATGCTAACAAGTCTTAGATGATAACAATTTAGTGAAAGTATATGCTAATTTTGCACTTAAAGAGACAAAATTTAAGTTAATAACCTTAAGATTCACTTGTTTTCTAATAAAATGGTATATAATATCTATATGTTTTGTTCACGAATGTTGAATTGGATTCACGGTAAGGCAAATTGTACAAGCATTGCCATAATATATGACAACCTCTTCTAACTTGACTTTATAATCTTGCAATTATTGTCTTATTCATAATACTTGTACTATACAACTTTTAATAATAATATATTTAGATTCAATAGTAGATAAGATTATTGAATATCAAAAAAAAAAAAATAATAGATAAGATTATATAATTTTGTTTTTTACTAGTCCATGTATGTCCAAAGAATTAGCATAAATCAAAAGTGCACTTTCTATCTGTTTTATTACTAGCAAAATCAACATCCGAATAAGCATTAAGATCGAATCATGTCTCATTCTTGTAAGTGTGACTCATTTGAATTAGCTTGAAATTTAGCACAAATACAAATACTATACATCTTGTTGCAAGATACAACAAGAATCCTACCATACCTCTATATAATTTTATATTTATAGATTTTTTACTTTCATCCTTATCTAAAGAATAATTAGTGGCATGGAGATCACATTTGTTTCAAACATTCAAACCCAAACTTTTTTAATCGTTAGAATGTGTACTTTATTTGGGTAATAAATATATCATTCTCTACCTGTTTAACTTGTACTCACAGAAAAAAAAAGTCAATTCTCCTATCAAGTTCATCTCCAACTCCCTCAAATTAGAAAATTTTTACAAAGCTCATTATTAGTTGAGCCAATATAAAGTCATTCACGTACATTTGACATACTAATTGATGTTTATTTGTATTTTTAAGAATGTATTATCTACCTTTTCTTTAATAAAACTATATGAAATTAAGAAACTACACAATCTTTCATACCAAGCATTAAGTATTTATTTCAAATAATATAATATTTTATTTAATTTATAAACATGATCTAATTTATCATGAACATCAAAACTTAAAGATTATTCCATATAAATTTCTTCATTGATATAACCATTAAGAAATACACCTTTAAAATCTATTTGATGTGCATAAACCCTTTATTACACACATAAGCTTATAAAATCCCAATAGCTTCTAACCTAGCCATAAGAAAAAACATTTCTTCTACATCTGTCTTCAATTTGGCTATAAACCTTAACAACTAACCTAGCTTTGTTTCTAACAACAAACCCATTTTCAACCGATTTATTCTCTAATATCCGTTTAATCCCAATGATTGAATAGGCACTAAGCCTTGTGGTTAACACTCATACTTTACTTCCATAAATGATTTAGCTCGTTATTTATTAAAACTAACCAAAATTCATCACTCAAAACTTAATGAATTTTCATTCATAAAAAGATACAAATGCTTAATAATTGTGATTAACTCTAGTAACTCCTTTCTCAACTTTTAGAATTTGGCCTTGGGATAATCTTTTTTAAACTTCCATTTTCTAGGAAATTGAACTTCTATTGATTCTTTACCTATTTCCATATCTTGTTTAAGAAATAATACCAATGTATATCCAAGATGGTCATCCACCTCACAAAGCCATATTTTTGGTTTGTTAGATTAAGTGGTTGCATTGATCTAAATAAATCTAAGTATAAAGTCTCTAATGGTCTTCTAATCAATACGTCTTTTTTGGGCTTTAAATGAACTTTGTTTTGTCTACTCATTTGACAAGGTCCACAAATATGATCATCAATTACTTACAAATCAGGAAAACCACTAACCAAGTTTTACTTGCAAGTTTCTTTAAGATAAAATTACTTGTATGACAAACTTCTTAGGTCAAAGATTGGCATCATTGGCTTAAGTAATAAGGCACTTGATTCCACAATCTTTTACATTCCTTAGGTTTAACATATAAGTATTATTTCTCCTAGAGATTATCATTAGAGATTTATTATTCTTACTAATTACACAACATTTAATATCAAAATCAACTTTGAAACTTGACTACATAATCGACTAATACTTAATAAATTATACTTTAAACCATCAACTAATAAGACATTCACAATAGATATTGAGAAATTACTAATGGTTCCGATGTCAATAACCTTCTTAGATTTGCCTCCCAATGTGACTTCTCTCTATGCCATGAACACCTATTATCCAAGTACCATATGCCCTCCTCGATCTTATTAAAGAAGCATACCTACATATGAAAATCTTAGTGTCAGTATTAGAGACCCAAACTCTCTAAATACTAAAAGTAGTCTTAGAGGTCGATGAAATATTGTTCTTAACTAACCATACGTAACTAGGGAATCTTAGATAGAAATTTGTTTTAATTCTACAAAATTGAGAAGTATGCCCAAGTCACATACAATAATTATAACAAAATTTACTTTTATAAGATGGCATGTGATCAAATGTGTATAAAGTACTTTTAGATTCAATGTGATGATGATAAATAGAACGATAAGAATGCATCGTCTTATAATCATTAAATTCATTTAAAACTGAGGCATGCAAAGATATGGATGAGGCGAGCTCATCTCTACCATTTTTTAAATCACTTAAATATCTCTCATATTTTTTATTTATATATTCATATAATCATAGATAATTAACATGTTTCTTCTTTAATTTCTTATATTTATTTAGCAAACTATCATATTTCTAACAAACAAAAAGTAATTATTTTTCTAATTCAACTTGAGTAAGATTACATACCTCAACATCCAAAGAAGAGTTATCAGCTTCATTGTCGTGAATCATGAGACAAATCAGCCCTTCATTTTGCTTATCTTCACTTGCGAAGACTACTCAAAATCACTCCATGCTACTCTCATTGCCTTCTTTTTGTTGCTTTTGTATTTCTCCAAATGCTCTAGCACAATTGGACAAGTAGGACAAATGTCTGTTGATTGTCTACACTCATGGCAGACAATCTCCATTCCTTCAACTATTCGCCTCATACTCCATTCTTTTGTTCTTGATTTACCTACAACAAACCGCTTGAGTAGATGTGTTAATTCTTTAATAATTAATGCTACCAAATCTCTTAAAGTATTTGCCTCAAAAGATTCCTCAACTCTTAAGACAATTGCCTCATCTTTCTTCTTGGTATTACTCTTATCTACAACAATTTCCTTTTTTCTCTTTTTTTATCTCCATCTCATTAGTCATTAACTCTCCCAAAACGTCACCAAGAGAAAGTGTAGAGAGATTCTTTGTAGCCTTTATTACAGTAACAAACAAATCATATTCTTTAGAAAATACAAAAAAGATCTTCTCACTTGTTTATTGAAAATATCTTCCCAACATTAACAATTCTATTAATAATGTTAGTAAAAACGAGTAACATTATCTTGATAGATTCACCTGATAATATCCTAAATAATTCATAATCATAGGTGACCATATCAATTTTATTTTTTTTTTGTACTAAAGAGGTGCCTTATAAGTCACCTCAAATTTATTTCAAATCTTATCAACAGTATCTTAATTCATAATTTTATTGTACTCAATAGCATTTAAGCCACAATGTAAAATGTTAACATGTGCATTTAATTGCACTCTATGCTTCTCTTCTACATTCAATTCAAAAATCTTTTTTTCCACAACAACATTGATTACAAGTTTAGTAAGAAATACAAATGAACATTAGATAACATCCTACAAATCCAAATCAACAAAAAATAAATAGTTTCTCATCCGAGTCTTCCAATAAAGATAAAATTCTCCAACAAACAAGGAAAGTCAATGAGAAAAAATACTTTCACCCAAGGTGGCTATGGCATCAATGAGATTATAGGCTATTTAGGATCGTATCTAAAGAATCTCTTCCATTCAATGCAAAACCTACTTTGACACTAATTATAGAACCCTAAGTGCTACCAACTCTCTTGAAATCTTGCTTTTAGAAGAGTTGGTAGTGCCTAAGATCCTACAATGTTTGCTTCTTATAAAACTCTAAGTGTCCTTTTCATTTCTCCTCGTGAAGTTACCATAAGATTGTTATGAAAAGACTTGTCAACCATTATTGCAAGAGAAAAGTTGTGAGTAATCCCTTTCAAATTCAATATTATTTCTACTTGTAGTTATAGTTTTTTGCTATTTTGGATTTTCCATGAAAAATTTTTATCTCCCACGTTTATCTTATAGTTTTTTTCTCTCTATGTTTCATGTCTTTCAATGTGTTCTTATTCATTATATAGCACGATGTTTTTTTAGTAACAAGCAGTATATTTGCAGGTAATCAAGTATGAGAGATGTTTCTTGATAGTTATTTTGAAGAATTTGCTTGCAATCCACCAACTAGGGGTGGGGGTGCAAGTGTTGTTTCCACTTATGTATTCTCAAAAGATCAATCATGCAATCCAAGTGGTAGGGACAGGCCTAATTTTTTGAATCACATGGGGAGGGGGATAAATAGGTGTTTGGATTTGGATTTTGATTGATTTGGGATCAATAGGTTACTTAGATTTCTGGTGGCTAGTGGATTACTCCAAATAGATTTCATGGGAAAGGAAGAAGGGCAACGCCTCCTTGCTATAAAGGGCTTAGAGGAAATGAAGATAAGGAATGTCCTTTGCCTTCACTAGTTCAACTGTACTTTGTTTGACTAAATGGTCGGCTAACCACCCTGTAGGTCATGGCATTGGCTATAAGAAAGGGTCCTCCTCCACTGGGAAGGGACCAACTTTTCAAAGGCTGTTTGAATTGATAAAATGCTTTTCACATTAAAATTACTAAATTTCTCTCATTCTTGATATGATTTTCTACTCAAAACCAAAAAGTTTTTATACAGACCATTAGCCTTATCCATTGTATTACTTAAAAGAAGAACAGCATCGCAAAAAGCATTCATCATGACACCTTGATTTTCAAGTAAAAACATCCACAGCGAACACAGCAATTTATACTTAGCTGACAATAAATAGTAATATACAAAGAAAAGAAACATGGGTTAGACATTGATAAAAAAAAAATCTGAAGTTATGCAGCAAAATGAAAACAGAAAATACACTTAATATTCGTACTTAACTATGTCTGAACCTTTCATAATCCTAAAATTGCATTAAACCAACAAAGGACCCTAAGTTTTAATGAAAATGACAAGAGCAAAGAGTAAATCGAAAGTTAGGCTACTCCAACTAAAACTTCCAAGCAAGCTAACCAAGCCTAAACCTTCCAAGCAAGTTAAGCAAACGAAATTTAACAATACGAAATTATACTATGTATAATACATGTACCTAGAGATCATGATATCTTTCCCATCAGCGGTTTACATATCATAAAATAACAGAAGTGGACAGTATTTTTATGTCAACATGATGGTACTAATAACAAATACTAAAGCATCTATCTACAAATTAAATAAGCCAATCTGTCAACATCACCATTAAACCTGCATTTGGTGACAATTAAATCGCAAACCAACTACTAGTAAAACTGAGAATCCAACCAATTCTAAACCATACACTGAATTTTCTAAACCAGGTTATGCAGTTCATCTAAGCTAATATGGATTATCTAATATTCTAAATCCACATAAATTAGTTAATTTAGTTAATTCAGCATAGCCTTAAGAAAAAATTCTACAAATAGTCTCTTAAATAGCATTGATTGTTCAGTAATTGATGTTAATTTGGAAAACCATAAATATATATATACTGAATTCTTTGATCCTGATAACTTTCCTTGTTAGGATTAGCTTCCCAATAAGAAGATTGTTTATTAGATAAATACGTATGCTCTTATTTAAATTAATCATTTATTTCATTCATTAGGTCGACTATGAATTTTGTCTATCATTTAATAACTAATACATAAATATATGTTAGTTAACCTAATGAATAGTGACCATCATAGTATTCTTAGTTAAGTATATACTACAAGAAATTTCTGATAAATATATCAAATACAAATATAAAGTTTGAATAAACTTACCAAACACAAATTTACATAACCTCAACCTAGCAACAACTAATCCACCATATTAGAGATCTTTTTTTTTTTTACCATATTAGAGATCTAGTTGAACATTAACAATTCCTAACAAAATTAGGCCTAAAGAATTAAAAAGAAAACATTGAAGCAAACAAGCCATATGAAAGCTTATAACATTAACAGTAAGATACTATCATGTTTCGCAATGCAATTATACTTATATGAATGGGATAAGTGTTTCACCTTGAACAAACATAGTGGTGTAACCATTTCCTCTCGGCAACGGAATCACAAAATGCCGACTACAAGAAAACATTAAGTCAGATTAAGATAACATATGTATGATAAATAAACAAAATCAAAATAAATGAATGAACTGAAAGATACCAATTAATACATCTTTCACCTAAGAGATGATAGAGTTGCGAGCTAATAGCAGTACCTATATGGCCTCTTCCCACGTGGTACTAAGCATATGCATCACAAAAAAAAAAATCAGTAACAGAATAGAATTTTGAACCATGTTAATTGGATGGCAGATAAGATCAGGTATTTAAGAGACTTTCCATGTATCGTAATAGCATTCTAACAATACTAGTTGTATGGTATACACTAAGTCAAGGTTTTAAAATGCCTAATATGTTTGAGTGCTGCATATCAGAAAAAGATATTTGCCATGCATTCTAGGATAATCAGGTCTGGTTTTTAGTTATGAGAACTTGCTAATGGAGTTTATGGATAACACCACATTTAGCATAATATATTGCAAGTTACCACCTGGGATCAAATAAAATGCATCAGCTCTATGTAAAACACAAGAAAACATGAATTCGCATATTAACTTACATCATCCCATGCAGAAACGAGGTCGTCTGTAGAGAGAACTTTGAACCGATCGATGTCAATGATGGATTCAAGGGGCTTTGGCTCCAAGGGCGAAAAACCAGTAGCAAATCTTGACCCCCTGACAAATCCCACAGCTCCCCACTTCAAGAAATATCCTGGGATGGAATCCTGTCCTCTAGACTCAAGATTAAATAGGTTTATGTTGATACCAAAATAAGGTCTACTCCGAGATCGAGTCAGACTAGAATGAGAGTTCAAAGAAGATTGCTGGAGCAGAACATTTGTGAAGGTACGTGAGGTTCTTCTCAGAATACTTTGCATCATATCAAAGGAGATTAATAACAAGCTGGTGCAAAGATCTTTGCCACTTTTAAGCTAACTGAATCACAAGGCAAAGATCAATGCTATCTAAACAAATTTGAACCCAACAGCCTGCGTAACAGCAGCATCTACAAATCAGAACCATACAGGAACAAATGTATAAAAGTGAGCGATGAATGAATGCACCACTACAATTATAATGAAATGAAAAACAAATAGCTAACTGTTTCAGATGACAAAGATATTGACAGCACGAACCATATAAATTTGAATTTAATGGCATGCGAACAATTGATAGCATCTAGCAATCAGTGGTTTCAAGAACTAATAATCCCAAATTTGAAGGTTTTGATTAGGACAATCCACATGGATTTCTTATTTATTTAGTGGCAAATAATATACTTGTAAACCCATCTATATGATATAAGCACATTGGTAGATGACGTTACAAATATTTATCTTAATTTTTTCATGACATCATGGCTACTATGGAACTCATCAGGTATCATTTTGGAAGATCTCAAAAATTGTTGTCTTGAGAGAATCCCAAGGAAAAGCCTAGTAAACCAAATGCAAGGTGGATTGATTGGAGGTGGCCCAAGTAATTAGCAGAAATTTTATACTCAAAGAACAAGATCGAGAAATTTGTATGTGTTCTTGAGGGTTTGACCTTATAGATGAACTCAAAAATATGTCTTGAGATGGTTTAGGACTTCATGGAGAAAATATGAGAGGTTAGCTGGCATCTTGAAGCAATCTGGAGGAGAAAGAAATACTAGAGGGGAATTGTCATTGGGGATGTTTATAGAAGTTCTCGAGATGCTCTCAAATTTTGCAAGTTTAATGAAAATCTCAAGAAAGCCAAAATGATGGTTTAAGAAATTGTTTAGGACTTAGAGATTAAGGATTTGAGTCTAATTGTTTTCCAAACAACAATTGTTCCCTAATGAATTGCTTTTAAAGAGATGGTTGCTTATAATAAGAGATTTTTTCGAGAAGACATGAGTCTTACATTTGTGCTTCTTTGCAAACACATGTTGTCGCTCTTAATAGCTCCACTAGCTATGGGGAGAACAAATAAGACTAGATCCAACCACCATACCTTTACTACTAAGCTAATAAAGACGAAGCAAATCACCTTATTCTAAACCTAGCTTAATAAAAACAAAGTTGGTCACTAAACTAATTAACCAGGAAAATCAGTTTTCAATAATCCAAGGTGTAAATCAAAATCAATTTTCGATGATCTTCAAATGGCGAATTCAGACAAGTGGTTTCTTCTTCTCCAACGCTTTAACAAGATAGGGAAAGTGTGCAAAAATCAGGCAGGTAGGCAACCAATTGGTGGTGGGGGTTTGCTAATAAGGCTTCGGCTCCGACCATATAGCCTGGAGGAGATTTTGCAGGCTTCTAAGGAGGGCTTTTTTAGAAAGATGCCAGGTTTGAGATCACAAAAAAGCTCAGGCAACTATCATTACAGCTAATGTCTTAGCGAGTAGTAAAAAAGTTAACAGCTCATTTAGTAACCTATCAACTTTTCAATTGGCAATCTCTGTAGTGGACGAAGGAGATTAGTAAATGGCATATCAAATGGTTTTCTAGCTATGCAATCATCCACTCATTTGAGCAATTTGATTGACCCAAACACCCCTACCATGGCTCCTGCTTCAACTCCTCCTAGTTCAGAGAGCAATGCAGACCCAATGGAAGAAGACTCAGATCCTGAAGTGGAGCTCGAGCAAGAAAAAAAATAATACTCTCATTAGCTTTATATGGATACTGAGAAGGCTCCTAACTCAAATCAATTTGCATGTTTGGCCATTTCTGGCAATGACTAAATCTAAGAGGGGTCTGTATCCCCAAATTCTGAGAACTACACTCCAAATGCTCGAGAAAATGAGTTAACCACTTCTTTGGATGCATTATTGGGGTCTATTGTGCCTACATCTAGTGCATCCCCAAGAAGCTTTAGAGATTCTTTAAAAAGTACTATTGTAACCCCTAATGAGCAAGCTAAGAACAATGCCTCGATGGCCAGCTCACCAACTGCTACAGTGGTTGGTTCTTCTTCCGAGTGGGTTGTGAGAACTAAAATAAGACCTCCCAATCTTGACATAAAAAATCTAGTGCCAACTGACAAATCTTTCATCCAAGGTGTGATAGTTAAAACGTGCAAAACGCTACCAATCACATAATCGATTACCACAAATTTGACCTTGTGGGATGACTTTATGGTTGCCACTTCTTATTCATTTGTTTGGCAAGAGCATTATATAGGAGATGGGAGCCCCTTAAATGGATTTAAGGTTTTGGACATGAGGAAGGACTGCATCCTTCCACTTTAGTAACAAGTTAGATCAGGATTCGATTTTGCATGGGGGCCCTTGGACCGTAGGGGTCAAGTCTTAGGGTTGGACATTTGGACCACACAGTTCATTCCAAGCCTAATGGCCGTTATGAGAACAACAATATAGGTATGTTTTCTTGAGCTTCATTTACTTTACTAGGACATTATTAACTCGTTGTGTATTGCATCATTCATTAGAGAACTTGTCCAAATTGATAGATGGATCACCACCATAAATAGATCATCATTTGCTAGAATTTGTGTTAGAGTAATCTTTTTTGCTCCATCATCATCTAGCATTTGGCTTGAAGGCTGATTGGGACAAATAAGGACACCACACTAGTGTGTGCAAAATTGGACAGCCCATGCCTGTCAAGGTTCCAACCAATAATGTTGATCTGGCCACTACTAGAATAGATAACAAACAAAAATGTGCGTTCAACATCCCAACTGTGGCTGAGGACAATGCAGAACAGGATTTGACTGGGTTAGGACCATGGATGGTGGTCCAACTCAGATGAAGGCACCATGTCTCAGGTCCTACCCCACTTAAAAAACGGGAAACAGCACCATCCTTGAAAGTTAATGACAAGTCATACAAAAATCCAGTAGCCACACAAGGAGGAAAGGAACATTTTCAAGGTCCAAAGCTTAAGGATAACAATGGCAATCCAGCCAATCATCAAACACATATGGTTGTAGCTCAAACCAGCAAATTGGCACCAGCTTCATCACCATTTCGGCAGGCTGCCAACTCACAGGCTAAGGTGAAGTCTAACCCTCAAACTGTCCCATCATCGGCAGTGGTTGCATCTCAGCAAAAGGATACTTCCAAGCTTCTTGTTTCTAGGCCTTTATCAATCCCACCTTCTCAACAGCCAAACAACATGCAGCTTGACTGCAATTTGGATGGATATCCGGCTATGTCCATAGCAGATTTGTCCCTGTACAAACTAGTAACAGATTTGTCCATAGCAGGAGAAGTTCTTCTTCTCCCTGTACAAGCAGTGATTATGCTCACGAAGCTGAAGTAGCATAGATATCCGGCTATGTCTTATTATTGAAATACTGTTAATGATGCTTATGATGTTCATACAACTGCTCTACTGCTTTCTGTGTTTTAAATTATTTCACATGCTAGTTTGGTGTTCGTGTTTTCTCCACCTACTGAGGCTCAAGCATTCGCTCCACAATTTGCAGATGGTGTGCAAACTGAAATGCAAACCTCACTCAATCAAGATCAAGCTTCAGCTTTTTGCATTGAATGCACATCTGGATAATGAACAGTTCCCTCTACTGTTCTGCACCATGTACATCCAGCATTCTGTCAGGCTCACGGAGTTGTATTCTTCTCCTCCTATTCAGCAGGTGATTCAGCTAATCACTGTCCCTCTGGAAGATTGGAAACCCAACCATGTTAATTCCAATAAGACAATACTGCAGCAAATTTTCAAATTCTCATTTCTAAAGCTGATGGCATATATTCAGATTCGGAATGACAGATAGAGAATTCTATGCAGAAACTTGGCTACTGTTAGTAATCTACTGCAGCTTTCCAACCAGTTTAACCTTCAAACAATTGATAATGGGACTGAGCTAAAACAGAACTACAACAGTTCTTATTCAAACTCCAGTAAACCCAGATGGTATGGCCCATTTCATCAGGTTAGGAATTCCTGCAAAATAGCTGCAGCTGACTCTCAAACTGTACTAATTCTCGGAAAGAAAAACGGCTAAGTGAAAGTGGGCAGATCTTCCTGCTCCAAGTGCTGTCCCTTGTATTTAAATTCACAATGATCTAATTCCTGCAAAATAGCTGAAGCTGACTCTCAAAATGTACTAATTCTCGGCAAAGAAAACTGGCTAAGTGAAAGTGGGGCAGATCTTCCTGTTCTAAGTGCTGTCCCTTGTATTTAAATTCACAATGATCTAACCATTTGCAGGAGATTATGCATTTTAATAAAGTAATCCTTGTTGCACTTGGGGAAAATAAAGCTCAATCATTCAATAGGAGGGATGCAAATGTTCTTCTTGGTAGTTGGGATTTCTTCATCGTACCCGTTGCTGGGTATTCTGGGGGTATTATCATCCATTGGAGGAACTTTTTACAGGTCAAAATCATTGGCCATATTCAGTAAGTGCTGCCCACTGAGATTTCTTTTAGTGGTCACAGCCCGTGGATTTTCAGCACTGTTTGTGCCTCTAGAGATCATGTGAAAAGGTGAGAAATATGACAGCACCTTCAAACTGTGAACTCCTTGTCTTTGCTTATGATAGTTGCCAGATTTCAACACCATCCTATCTCAATCAAAGAAGAAAGCGGTAAGTGGCCTCAGTATGCTATTATGCACGGGGAATTCATCCAATTTATCAATAGTATTGATCTCTAAAACCTAGGCTTTAGCAGCCCTGCCTACACTTTGTATAACAACAAAGAAGGGTCAGCCTGTTTATTTGAAAGCTTGGATCGGATTTTTCTCAACTTAGCAGGCATGTAGCTATTTCCAGACTCCACCATCCAACACCTCACTTGGCTTGAGTCTGCTCATTGCCCTCTCCTTCATTTCAAGTACTTTTGATCTTGGGTCACTTGGAAGAAGGAACATCTCTGAACACTCATGGGTTAGCCATTCCAAAGCCAAATTTATTGTCACTCAAAATTGGAAAGGAAAAGTCATAGACCAACCTGCTAATGCCATCTGCACTAAGTTAAACCGATCTTTGGAGGCTCTTCACCATTAGAGAAAGCAAAATCTCATCCATCTCTCCAATTCTCCACAACAATTTGAAGTGTCTATTGCCGAGCTTCAATTCAAAGAATCTTAGCAAGATCAAAATGACCACGAGCACAAACATTTGATTGAATTGGTTGCCAATTATCATAACGTTCTCTCTCAACAAGATGGTGTTGGCAACAATAAAAAAAAATGGGCAATCCTTGGGGACCACAATACATAATTTTTCCATGTAGCCGCAACAAAGTGAATAAGAGAAAATTACAACCATCAATTGAGATGCTCCAATGGTAATATGGTTACTAGATTTGAGGGCATATCCGATGAGTTTATTCGATTCTTCATTGATAAGTGGTGCCCTAAGCTCTCTACCAATCATAAGCATGTTCTTATTACACATAAAGTTCTCACATCGCCTAACATACTGCTATACTCACTACTCCAATAACTGAATCAGAAATCAGGAAGGTTATCCTCTCTTTGGGCATTAATAAATCCCTTGGGGTTGACAGCATCACCAGCTCCTTTTTTCATGCTTATTGAGATATTACATATATGGACATTATTAAAATAATCAAACAAATATTCACCACTGCTAAAACGCCTATTAAATGTCATGATACACTCGCAATTCTCACACCCAAGAAGTAAAATGCAAACCTCTAAAACCACTATAGGCCAATCAGCTTCTGCAATTATATCTACAAAATGGTGGCCAAAATTTTTGCTAACCAATTGCTGCTGGTGCTCTCACATGTTATTGCTCCTGAGCCAAGTGCTTTCATTTATGGTAAAACTATTTCGAGCAACATCTTCTTGGCTTAGGAGATCTCTCATCATCTAAATAGCTCAACATCGAAGGAAGTCTCATGGCCATCAAGGTTGACATGGAGCAAGTGTTTAACAACGTTATATGAAATTTCCTCATTCTTATGCTACAACACCTTGGATTTCTTAATATTTGGATGGCTTGGATTAAGGCTTGCATCACTTCTCCTAGTAATGGATCATGGGAGCTTGAGGGCACCAGGGATGCCCTTTATCTCCAAACTTGTTTGCTATTATGTTAGAATACCTCTTTTTATTTATACACCAGCATGAGACTCTACAAGCTCCCATTGGCATACATAACTATTCCTCAACCCCCTATATTACTCACATTCTATTTGCTGATGACATTATGCTTTATGGCTCAGCTAACTCCATTGTCGTCTCATTCAAATAAATTTTCAATCTATATCAAGAGACAGGGGAAAAAGGTAAACTTAGCTAAATCCAATGTCATCCTCAACAAATGAATGACTTGATGCAAAAAGATGATTGCAAACAATCTTAGTATCAAGTAGGCCATGCAAGTAAAATATCTTGGTATTCCCATTTTCTGCATCAAGCTCACAACCACAAACTTTTCTTATATCACACAAGAAGTCAAAGACGAGATCTTTACCTAGGCATTTAGAATGTTGTCTCTTGTTGTGCAAACTAATCCTTACAGCTATCCCTTCATTTGCAACGACCTATGTCATTGTTCAAACAAAAATATTTTTTGAAATTGAGATACTGATTAGAATTTTCATATTCAATGGCTCCTATAATTGGAATTCTAGTCACCATGTGAACTAGGAAATAATTGTTTAGCCGAAATCTCTTGGTGGTCTTGGACTTCGCAAGCTCAAGCATTGATAGACCCTTCTTGTAAGTCAACATTCAAGGCAATTTTTGACTCATGATTCTAATCTCTAGACCAAAATATTCCGAGTGCAATATGGCATACGGAAACACTACTTTGAGCTTAGGTGTGGGGACTCAAAGATATGAAAACTTCTCTGTTCAGCTGGCCAATTCACTATGGATAACACCATTTGGAAAATCAACAACAATGGACCACCAACAAAGAAGTCATAAGCAAATGGCCCACCTATATTAATGTCAATTCGAAGATTATTCTTCAGTTTGCTACACTTAATAATTCTGATTTAAGCTGGAATTCTAATATGCTGCACCGCTTCTTTAGACTGGATCTGCTCAAGCATCACCTACACCCCCCAAGCCGTAGTGGGAGCTGGAAACTCCCTTTGTTGGACTGAACTTGGAGCCTTGGAGGCTTCCAATTAACAATTAACAACTATCATGATATCCCCTCACCTCTCCAATTAACAAAGCTATCACTCAAATATAGAATTACCCACGCACTACGAGATGGAAATTTTGTAACTAATTGGGTTGCCAAGCAAGCTCTTATTTTTTATTTCTCATGAATTTGGGGAATGCCCTTATCATATGAACTTTTTATGTGCATGACTTTTGTATAAACCTCCTTACGTGCTTAATATAGGCTTCGGCCACTACATTTCAAAATTAACTAAGAAAAGAAGTAATATGAAAATTACAACCTAAACTCTATATAAAGGTACAAGTGCATAGGAGATAGGACAATCATTTTGAATCTTTTCCTATACTCTCTTCCACTTCATTCATTAAAGCCTTACTCCACCCTATTATTGGATATGATCTTATTTCTTCATTTTAGTAGATTTTGGTTTAGGAAAGGGGAGATGCTATTGTACCAATTTTTTCAACATAATGGAGCTCATCATGCTCCACCGCTTCCAAAGTTTTGCCCCATCTAGGGGTTTTCAAATAAATTTATGTCTATTTTTTGTACTTATTTTTCTAATTTTCATCCCTTTTCCCCTATTGCTTATAATGTTGTTAAGCTAGCATAAAGATCGAAGATCACATAGAAATCAAATTTCATTTCAGCTCGAATTAACTTAAATTTGTATGCAATGGGCTAACTACAAGCCCAATTAGGGTCAAATCAAAATGCTATGAGTCAATTATAATTCAAGCATATAACATATCAAACAAGTTTGAAACTAAACAAAAATGACTATGTAACTATAAATGTATTTATGTAGTATTCATTAATCTAAACATGCTTAGACATTTAAAGGACTAAATTTATATAACTATAATAAATAGTTTTATATTATAATTAAATATATAAACTTATTTATAATAGAAAATTTAATTGAAATTTTGAAGAATGATTAGAATTCGAATTGGATTCAGGTTAGGTCAAGCTCAATTCGATAACTAGCTAGACTTAGCTTGTTCAAAATTTGTTCAAATCCCTTCTATCCAAATCTTTGATCAAATTGAGACTGAATCATAAATATTTGATTCAAACTTGAGCCAGTGTAAGACCAAGTTGAGATTGAATAGTTAGCAGCCATAACTGTTTATGCATTATTGTAAACCTTGCATTTGTTTGCCATCAACTGGAGCAAACACATAATGAAGAATAAATTCATCACTTATAACACAATTGGAATGTAAATAGCATTAAAAATCAAAATAAGCACAGCAGTACATGATAATCACAAACTCATATCATTCTCGTATTTAACTCAATTTCACAAAGCCCTGATTCCAAGTTCTGGATAATGGAATGAAAGTCGTAGATTCACAACTAAAAGGAAAGAGATCTGGTACCCAAGCAGGACTTGAACTGAAAACTACCCTCAAGCTGTCCCCAAGCAGCCGAAGACCACCCGAAGAGGTTCAAACATACAACCGAATTATTTAATACAAGGACAAAGAAGGAAACCTCGAGCGAAATCGCAATTTAACAATGCTTCAAAGAGGATCGCCTCGAGGTGAAGGCCTGACGCGATGAACTCCTTAGAATCCCAGGAAGTCCAGGCCGCTTGCCAACACTGTCGCTACCCTACCGTGAAATTCCCGATAACTTGTGCTTTCTCCCCCTCGCTCGCCGCCTCGATATCCAGTATCCTGTATCGCCACCCCGCTCTGGTCCTCGCACGACTCCATGCTCTCCAACAATGTTCTCCACTTATCGAGGGGAAAGGGTAATTCGGAAATTACGTGCGTAATACAGCACGTTAAAAATAAAATAAAATAAAACCACAAAAATATTTTTGGTGAAAACTAAGTATTACGTTTGCTGCCGAAAAAGCTACAATTTGTAATAAATAATAATTTTTAAGTATTATTATTATTTGGAAAATATCATCTTGTCATTTTTTATGTTAATATTAATCTCTTTACTCATCTAACGCATCATTTACATAGATTGCCAAAATTAGGAATTTAATTGACATGACCAAATATACAATTAAGTATTGAAGAAGAAAAATTTACTATACAAAGATATAGTTAAGTATCAAAGCGTAATATTTTTTTTTTTTTGTGATGCACCTAAAAATATAAATCCAAGGATTACATTTTTGTTTATACTAATCTTCATTGCTCCTCATGACTAACATCTTGAATGAAGCTCACATTAATGAAAAGGGTCATGAAGATTATTGTTAAGAGAAATTTGTCTCTTCCAAACAAAGAGAAAACCTTTAAAATAAGACAATTTTTTTATGAAGGATTAGGTGTAACATTTGTCTTTTTTTATGAAGGATTACACCGAAGTAAATAAGTTTTTATCTGTCGCACATAGTCTATCATTACATTATAAATCATCCATATTAACTTTAATATCAAGAAAATCAAAGGTTAAACAATATGACACTAATCATCTATATAAATGAAAAATGACAATTAAGATTTACTCTTAATCAAACGATAAATTGCCTATTCTTCATAATATCATGTTATGTATTTTAATTCATATTATATATAAAATATAAAATAATAACTATTTATATTAAAATTAATTTAATTTATCTATCTAAATCATTGAAGACAACATTTCTATCAGTTTTATCTTATCTTTTGTCCAAAATTAGACAGATTTTGTAAGTCCTATGCATATTAGACAGATGATGCATTTTGAAATACTACTTGGTACAATTAAAGCTAGTTGACTAGATTGTGGTTTTAAGCGACAATAATGTAATTTCTTAAACAAATAAAAGCATCGATCTTATCTCCATTTAAAAACATACATTCTATGTTCACCCTAGTCTTAAGAACCTTCTAAAACAATCAATTTACTTGCCCTTAGTCTTTCTACAACTGTCTAAAAAGGTATTTGTTCTATAGCAAAATCCCTTATATATAATGGCTAGGATATAATTTTTAATTACAAAACAAAAAAAATATATATGATTTGATCAAAATTAAAAATTCTTTAAATTTTGCGCACGCACACGCCCCACGCCGTGCATTTGTATGGCTATGCCACAAGGGGCCGTCCACATACACAGATATTGCTTCTGCACTAATACAATCTATCGCATGTGCATTCATCGCAGCAGCACGGTAGATGGTAAACTAATGGACGTGCGCTTATTCTACCTTAACATGCATGCCGGCGCATAGTCCTACTATTATGCTATGTCGTCGTTCTTCGTCATTTTATCTCCTTGATTTTTGCTTTCATCTATGGTATTTAATAAGTTTGGAAGTAATCTCTTAATCATAAGTCCATTCTTTTTATGATTCGAGCTCCATCAAATATTTTTTACTAAACTGATTTTTAGAAAAATCTAGCTTTATTATCTTCTTCAGAAGGTTGAGACTTCCATCAATCCTATCAAATGGCTTCTTTAGTTTTGTTTGCAGCACGTACCTTTGGCAAGTATTCGCTAGCCATTTTAATTATTAAGCACCAACAATGTTTTTTGTCAATGCTTCTTTATCTTGAGTTAGACTGTCGTGTTATCCTTCTTTCGTGAACCAATATCTTTGTGTTCGTCAGTAGTAAACAGCATCTTGGTCTCATAAATAAGATTCCCTAATATTATTTGGCACACATATAGAGATATCTCTTCACAGATAATCTCATCAATGTAATATTTGATAATAGCAAACTTCACATTATATTATTTTCAACTATTGTCTCTAAGGCTTTATGAACCCATCCCAAAGAATAAAGTATTAAATGTGGTGTAATATTTAACTCTAGTCTTCACACCAAAGTTTTGAAAATAGGGTTCTTTTCACTTTCAATGTTAATTATTATACAAATAAACCCTTTCTTCATTTGTATTCTAATAATGAAGAGTTCTTCTTTTTGCTTTGTTTTATGATAAATATCCTTTAACTCGCCATAAGAGATAAACTTTCATCAACTTAAAGAGAAATTTTAAACACCTTTTCAATCTCCATTGTAATAAGTATCTTGTCCATCTTGAAGTTTTTTGGAAAAACTTCTGTATGAAAGTTTCAATATTTTTTTGTATGTGTCTAGTCTTCTTACAATAATCATAATACCTTTGGTTTTTATTGGTATAATAAGTGTGGTTAGTTGTGGCCTAATAAATTTTATTGGAGAATATTCTTCATTTTATCATCAATTTTTTTGACTTATACTCAGACATCTTGATATTTTGTCATTTTGACTTTGTCCCATTATATTTATTATTCTTTTTAATAATTATTATAAATACACTAGCTTGAGGGGCTCTTTAAGCTCGACAACAGTATCTTGGCATGGATGCAAGAGAGTGGTCGATGCGCGAGGCAGGGTCACGCTACGTAGGGTGTAAAATTTGCAAAATTTTTATATTGTGGTCAAAATCTACATTCTTTTGGTAGAAATTAAAATATTTTATATTTTTATAGTAAAATATTATATCTAACCCTTACATAAAGAAGTATGAATAATATATGAAGTAATTTGAAAAGTTGTAACTCAAAATTTTGGAATTCAAAATAGTTAAAAGAAATTTTCTTAGAGAATTTAATCTCTTTTTAACACAAAGCATCTTATCATTCCTTTCTTAGCTTCTTACCATTTTCCATGCTTTAGCTTTCTATTATTGCAATTTGGAAAAGATTGTCTACTATCAAGAGTTTAAGAAAAGAATACCTCACAGACAGATTAAAGGCTTATGCCTTTACTTATAGTGCTCAAAAAATTTTCTTCTATAGCTGTTACGAAACTTATTCACTCTCTTGGCCCTCATACTTCAAATATTATGTTAATCCTTTCATCTTTCTTGGGTAACCTTAGTCCCGATACTTCAAATGTTTTCCTGGTTCTTTTATCATTCTCAAGTAGTAAGTTGGTGTTATATGTATGCCAGCTTCCACTTGGTTCATCGTCAAACTATAGTAGGTCAACTTCGATAACATATTGTAACATCCCAACTTTCATTAATGAGGTATTATCTCAAGCTAATTAGAATTTGTTTTGTTTTAAAAGGTCCATTTTTTTGTCACTTATCCCAAAAATTCTCTAATTCTGGCATGCTTAACTATCAAATTTTCATGAGATCTAAGCTTAGATTACTCCTAAAAGGCACATCACATTTTCAAATCTTATAACTTTATCTATATCATTTAAGATATTTTATCTTGTTATTGATGTTAAACTTATTCATTCTCTTGGTCCTCATATTTAGAATGTTCTATTAGTTCTTTCATTCTTTTTAGATAGTATTGACTTTTGTACTTTCGATATTCTATTGATTTTTTCATCATTCTCAGATAGTTAATCAAGTGTTACATTAGATTTATAAAAGATGAAATTGACACATGAACTAAAATATATAAAAGAAATGTGTTATTTGGCACTAAGGCATTCTTGAATGAAGTTAAATGATTTTGTGATGTTATTGAAAAAGCGAGACTTATTGTTCCTAACTTAAAATTTTATTTTAATCTATCCATGGTGGATTAGATAATTCTTAATCCCCAAATGAAGGGAAGTTCTATTTCTAATAATTTTATGTTGCATATTCCTTATAATTCAATAAATATAATAAAAAAATTATTTTTCTTACTAATATTTCTATATTTATATAATTTGACAATATATTTGATTTTATATTGTTATACATTTATTCTTATATGAATTATGTTTTTTAACACGTAAACTCTTCTAATGACATGTTTATAAAACAATAATTAATGCTATTATTGATACATACTTTTTAAACTTAATTTTTTGAAATAATATCGTTAACAACAAAACTGACATTATAAACTTTTTTATTAAATGATAAAAAATAATTAATTTTTTTAAAAAAAGTTAAAAATTATTTTAATTATTTTGTAATAGTAATCATCTTCGTAAATATTATTAATAATATATTTAAAACACCCAACTTGTAAATAACACTCAAAAAATATTTTTAAACTTATCTTTGATTAATTAACTTAATATTTAACTACAAATACACTAAACATAAGCCAAAGCTTCACAAATGATGACAAATTTCTCACAAAGAGCATCAAACTTCCATCTTCTTGTACAGAAGGAAAATGCTTTTTGGCTTCTCTTTTGTCTTCTCAACTCTTCAAATCAATCCACTCTAGGTCTGCTTAATACATTTTTTCATCTAGTCCTAACAAGCAATGACAAGAAAACCTAGAAAGAGGTCAAATAGATACAATTATTCTAAACAAATGCACCCATAATCCACCCATCAAGATTAAATCCATGCACAATTCGAACTAAACTATAAAGCAAACCAATCATATTAAAAGCAAGATATACGAGCTAACAATTCTAACATTTGCAATGTAAAACATACACATATTATATAGTTTCATGGAACAACATACTACTCCATAGATACCTAATGTACACATGACCACAGGATTAACCTCAACTATCATGTTGAGCCAATGGTTTATTCTTGCAAGGAAGAGAAACTTAAGACCTACCCCAAATAAAGTTGCCCAGCTTCTTAAACAGACCACAATTCTTCAAAACGAGGGCAAAATGGGCTCTCCATAATATAAACTTTAGGCCTTGCTCACGTTGAAGAGGGAGGAGGCATCACTGTAGATGGCTACACCATTTGAAAGCACGGCAAGAACTATCATTATAGCAGATAGAAGTTTGTCCCTCAATGTTGCAATGCCATGGGGATCCCTGGATGAAAAGAGAGACAAATAAGAGAGCAGATTACTTGTTTTACATGTCAGTAATTCTAATTCAATAGTCAGGAAGTTGGCTGTTCGGTCACCAAAGTTGCTCAATCTTGGATTAAATCATGCTTCCTTCATCAAATTAAGAAAATTCACAATATTGGAGATGAATAAATGTATCATATCAGAACTTTAATGCTTAGCGTGAAATACAAATCAACATAACAATGGACAAAACAAAACAAAAAAATTCAAGATCTCTTCTATAAAACTCACCTAAGTGTCATGGAAGCAGGAAAAATGTACCCAATGCACACAGCGGCAGTTGCACCAGTGAATTGGAAGGCATCCCATATGCTTGGAATAAAATTTGCCGCTAAAAACACGAGAGATAGAAGGATCACCGACATGCTCACGAACCTGCAATTGTCAGTAGATAAAGGCCGGGCTCGGGGGAAGATGAGACCATCTAAGTTGATCCTCAAGGCATGGAATATTATTGGGAAAACAAGCATAAGGTGTGCAGCATAGCTGACTCGTACTACATCGCTAAGAATAGCACTGTAAGGTATGCCGAGATCGGCATCGAAGTTTGCAAGCACATCATGAAGGGTTGACTCGCCAAAGAGAAGATAACCAAAGAAGCTTGTAGTAATATAAACTGTAGTGCAAAGAGCCAAAGATGTCCTCACAATAGGCTTTATCTGGGAGGAGTCCTCAAGTTCATTGTCTATGCTGTGAACTGCATGATGTCAGAAGCACAAATTAATTGCAATTTGGATAAGTCTAACAAAGAAAATGATGCACATAATCAGTTTGGCGATGTGACTTGGGAATGAAGAATTTTTTTTTAGAAAAAGGGAAGAAATATAATGTTTTCAGATATGATCATCAAATAAAATCAATCTTAGTTAAATTCCACCATATCCCTTTGTATAATACAACATAGCAATACTGTTCACGTGATAATATTCACCACTTTGAATATAAATTATTAACCTAAGTTTTAAGATTTAAACAGTGTATGTCAAAGATATCCTTCCACATAAATTCAAAGATAGATTATGTGACCCTTTTGTAATTCCTTAAAAACATAGCACTAGTATACCACCTGCAGTTTTGTTTTACATTGCTTTCCCTCGTACCCTATTCAGCTACCATAAAAGCTCTAAATTTTTGTTAAGTTGAAAGATGAAGAGAATTTGGTAAGGAAGATGACTTAGAGAGGTGCCTAAGAATAACATATTTCATAATGTAGATTACAGTTCAACGTCTTTCTCCAATCATAAATTTAAATGTCAAGGGAGTACCTATTGTTGGACCCAATCTATTTTTAGGTGGACATCCAATAACCCAAAAACTTAAACTTATAAATAGAAATTATATTAACTGCATATTAAGATTTCAAGCCTTTCTCTAACTTATAATGTGGGATTAAATTTAACTTCACTTGCACTCAATATTACCAAAAGACTAATTACTACACCTTTGCATGCAAAATCTCTTAAATAGCCAATAGTTAGGTCTATATAATAAACATAAAAAAATATAACCTGCTCAACATATTAAGAAAAACAAAAAATTGTCCTATAAAAGTAAATTTTAATAAAAAATAAAACTCAGAGGGCAAATTTGATTAAAACTGTGATATCTCCAGCATCACTTTCATCCTTAATTTCCATCTATAACACTGTAATGATTGGCCTCTCTTGCTTGACCATACTCATTCAATTAAAGAAATCACTTGGTAAAAAAAAGAAGAGGATCATTCACCCCAAGGCAATAGTGGGATGGAGGAGCAGTTAACATAGGCAAGTGAAAATAGGCTTTAAGTAAGAAGAGGGACTATCTTAATGAGGAAGAAGGTATAACTGGGATGTTTGTCTACTGGCTCAAGTAATACATAAGAAAATCTAGCTGACAACATATAATTATAAACAGTGATCATAAAAAAAAAAACTAACAACGGGCATATATACCATTGTAATGGCAAATAAAAGCCGTTACAAGAACCGGAACTGCAGTAAACAGGCTCCACACAGATGCAAGATCAGTAACAACAGGAAACAATCTTGGCATTGGTATGCTTCCAGATAGCAACTTGATAACAGCAATCCCGGCAGTAATCACAACAAATACTACTGCAAGGGCAACAGACAATGCAGATGTGTACCTCAATGAATCTGCACGAGAAAGGAATGTAATGCCAACAATTAGTAGTATAAAAACTCTTAACAAAATAATGCAATTACAGCCAAAGATATTTGTCAAAAAATTCGATTAACTTCTGGAATAACTGTAGCAAATGAAGATAGACAGCTTACCTATACGCTTGAAACCTGCTAAAGGAGCAAAAATTAGAATAGAAGTCAAGAGAAGAACAAAGAATCGTCCATTCCACCACTGCTCCCCAAACCATCCTTCCAGGACACCAGAGTGATGAACACCACTAGAAGATGTTCCAGAAAGCACATCACCTTGACCAAAAAAAATAACATATCTTATTGTTAAAACTTTCATGAGGATGAACCAATTAAAGTAGTAAAACCTTCAGGAATTCTTGATGAACATAGGAAACAAATGATCTTTTCACTAGAATTATGTATGTCTTAAAAAAGATAAACAAGATAAGGAAGAAGTACAATAGAAATGGCTGATTTTTTTTTTTTCTGATTCTTGTAAGATATCAAAAGCCACATTATATTTCATTTCTTTTAAGTAATAGCTTTGGTATTGTAAAACACATAGAACACAATATGGCCTTTATTTAGGAAAACATGTATTCCATTTTGAATTATATAATCATAGCATGCAATAGTATTGATTTGTAAGGGTAATATTGAAAAAAAATTGTAATATTGCATCCTCATCCATCTGTGTCTTCAGAAAATATTTTAATTAGAAGTAATCCATCATTCAGGGGATAAAAATGGCTAAATTTCATACAACGCAGCAAAACACAAGATAACCAAGCAAGCCAAAGAGCAGATTCTTGTTTGCAATGGAATATTTAGCAGAAATAGTACTGCTGGAGCAAAAGATCACCAGGCAAGCCTAAAGAGCTTTCTTGCTTGCAATTAAATATTCGGCAGTTAAGATCCTATTAGAGCATTAAGAAAGCTAATTTTACTTTCAACTTACCCAAAGATGTAAGAAATTAACTCATCGACTGATGTAGAAATCAACATATGAAAGAAACTTTTTTGAGAGAAAAAACATTACAAACAATATAGTCAATAAACCATTCAAAAGAGTTTTGGTGAAACTTTATGTTGATGAATCTTGCTGAAAAGCGACACACAGGAACACATATGTGATGAAAAGCTAGACAAACATAAGTGTTTGGATACTTGTAGCTCTCATGCATAACTGAAACAAAACAGCTACCATAAATGCCATACCAATTATGATCATATAAACAATCATCACGCCAACATTATTTATAACCACACAAATCTGAAGCAGCATCCTCCCAGCTTTCCCAAAAGTATCATCCATGACATTACCATAGGAGACAGACTTCCCTGCCCTACTGAATCTGATCAAGAGCTCTATGGATGCCTCGGTAAGGAAAGCAAAGAAGACGATGATAGCAATACCAGGGAGCAAACCCAATACTTTTATAGTGGCCGGGAGAGACATTATTCCAGCTCCGACAATAGTTGTAGAAAGATTAAAAACAGCCCCAGAAAAGGAAGCTCCATTGAATTCGTTGAACTCTCCATGTCCCTCCAGCGAACTAGGTAGTAAAGGAGCGTTCTCTTCAAGAACATACTTAATTTTTCCTCTGCTCCTTTCCTCGGTTCCAATTGTCATTGCGGACCACATAAAATTGCAACCTGTCAACTAATCTAGAAATCAACTCACAGAAAGCTTGGTCCTGCAAAAAGGACACATCCAAAAGAACAAAGCATCAAAATCAGTAAAAGAAAGAACTCCATGACACAAATTTCATATTTGAAAGAGATTAGGTACGTACTATTACAGATTCAAGGAGCTAACCAGAAGATAATGAAGGCCAATATTTACGGATCCACCAACGCAAACCCTAAACCAGTAAAGAAATAAAAAACAATCAAGATGGAGGAATTAGTCCACCAGCGTTTCCTCGCGACGTTATCTCCCCGCGGGCCAATACAAGACTTTGAAGAAGGGTTTCCGTATCGTCCAAGTCTCCGTCGCGTGCTCCGCTCCGAATGAAAATGTATACGGAACTCAAGAGAAAGACCAAAACACGTCGCTTTTGAACTGGTCGGTGCTGTAGGCCAAGCAGAAAGTTGTCGGATATCGATCGACGATGGGGAAAAGCGGTAAGATTAGTCCCCCCAACAGTTCCTCCTATAAGCGAAGGTAGAAAAGTGACGACACGAATTCCCCGCTGCTTTTTTACCTGCCGAAAACGTCCATTGGTATTTGTTCAAAAAAAAAATTTCTGAAATAGAATTTGCCAACAACAGCGTGAGCTGCTTATCTTGATCCAAAAGAAACTTTTTTTTTTAAAAAAAATAATATTAATGTCAAAAACATAATTTATATTATTTTTCTTATTTAAAAAATATCAAAATTGTTTCTTGTCTGTATTTTTCATATTAAAAAAAAATCCGAGTGAGTATTTTGCAATAGATTATTTCAAGAAGAGCTGTTTAAAAGAGTATTGAATGTATAATTTTTTTAATAATATTCAATTATAAAAACTCTTAAATTAAAAAAAAAAATGTCAAATGGATGGATACTAAGTGGCTACCAAGATTTACATTTTTATGAAATTTTGAA
The DNA here is from genome assembly GCA_023846275.1 of Vanilla planifolia. Taxonomy (NCBI): domain Eukaryota; kingdom Viridiplantae; phylum Streptophyta; class Magnoliopsida; order Asparagales; family Orchidaceae; genus Vanilla; species Vanilla planifolia. Next base: position 7,065,866 of record CM043873.1, on the reverse strand, counting down.
CACATAATTTTCTAACAAGTCATCCACTTAAAATGAAAATAATGTTGGGTGTGACGAAACTTGAAAGCTCAACTCTGATGTGATTTGGAAGAAAAGAAATCATCAATGAAAATATAAATAAATAAATAATGAAAGTTTACACAAACAGTTAAGCATGACTATTGTGGGGAATAAAGGTTTCATCACCAATCACAATCATTTAAAAGTAGAGAAAATTATATTAAATAAAATTAGATGATTTTTCATGAAAATTTACTTAATATAAGAGAAAAATATGTTAATGATTTTGTCTAAATATGTTTTAATAATTGCTAGATTTTTTACAAATATATAATTCTAGAAAAAAGAATTAATGAATGATAACATAAGAAAAGAAAATTATAATTAGTGTTTTAATAAATAAGTAGTGTTGAGAATTTTTAGATCTAAATCCCTTACTAATATTAAAACAAATCTTATATAAAAAATTTAGCACAATAAAAATGAAAAATATATATAGTATGACATGATACATAAAAACATATATATCAATTACAACTTTCATCATTTTTATATATAACACACTGCATTGACTTCAAATTACATGATTATATCTTTTTGACATAGCTAATGAGCAATTGCAACAATCCACAATAATTGAAAGCTATGTACACATGAATTTTATATTAACTTTGATTTTTTTAAAAAATTTATCAAACAAAAAATATGATAACACAAAATTTTCAATATTCAACCATGAATCATATATATCTAGCGACTCTAATATAATACATATATAGCACAAAAATATGAAAATATTATATTTGTATTGGTATGTTTGACAATACTATATGATTTTTGTAACAACATATAATGCAAAAGGTATGTCACATTCTTATGTGTATTATATGAAATTTATATATTATAAATCTTTAAAATAATTAAAATTATGATAGTTTCATAAATACCAAATAATACTTAGGTTGATCTAATACAATGTATCACTTTTGGATTGCTATTAATCTTTCAATTTGTTAGACCCATCTTTTTTGTGGACCTGTACTATAGTATAAAATTTAGGGATTTTATAATAAGAGATTTAAATATCTAATCCTTAAAGCATATATAAAAGGCATAGTGCAAAAAAAAAATAAGAACAATAATAAAAAAACAAAATTATAAAAAAATATATTATGTATTAAGAATATGTGTATAAAATGATCAAATGTGAATAATATAGTGATGAATAAGATAGGAAAACCAAAACTTATTTAATATCTTTAATGTATGTAACATTCTTAGAATTAATCACAAACAACACTTTTATGAAAACTAAATCTAAGAAATATCGTGAATCTTCGAACTTTTCAAATTTTATTCATAAACAAAATACCGTAAACGATATCAAGACACTCATATGAACAAAAATAGCACATACATAGCCTCCATTTTGCACATGACTCGTATGGATTAAAATAAATAAATGATATCAATGTAACTACTGCTAACCACAATGTTCACCTTAAACAACGAACAAATGGTACCTTAAACAATGAACAAATGGTTCTTCTTCATTAGTTGATTCTAGAAACTAACATTACAATTCAAGGGCAATTTGTCATCTAGCATTAGACTAGAAAATCATAATTATCATCAATCATGAAGTAATTAATAAAATGTGCAATTCAAGAATAAATATGGTTGGAGAAGTAAGAATTATTAATTTACTCTAAGACATCTCTTCCTCTTCTTTTGAACTTTCTTCTTCTATTTGAACTTGTCCCCAAATCCATGGCAAACATGGGTGTGGATTTCACACTCCATCTTGCAAGAAAGAATGTGATGGTGATATTAATAGAAGACAACCTATCATCAATAAAGAATGTCAAGATCAACAATTTAGAATATTATCTACAATTGATTATGTGTTTGAACCTATAATAACACATGTTACAACCTCTATTAAAGATGCCACTTCTATATTGACAAAGTTTGCTCTTATACAAAATTTGATTTTAGAGGGTTTATTTGACATTTTTTTTTCAAATACTGTTCATCTCTACAAGAGAGCATATCTACTAAACCCATGATTCCTTGTTGGAAGGTATGTTTAGAAAAGGAGAATAAAAAGATGAATATATTATTCTTAAGAGGAGGAAACGACCATAATATAAGGTATAAAAAAGCAATTTTTTTTGGATGAAATAGACAAGTACTCACAATAACTAAATGTTATGTTTTATAATAACAAAAATGTGTGTTCTCGTATCTTTATTTTTTTTACCATAATAAATATCAGAGAGCCTTGAGACAACTCACTTGTACTTTGAGGAGATTTGATGCAACTTGAATCTTAAAGAAGAGGCATATGATTAAAGATTAGTCTAACAAGTAGGGAACAAACTTTGAGAGACCTTATTAATTCCTTAGACATATTACAATGTGTTAAGAATAATTCAATTATCACTTATGAATAGACATAAGAGTATAATCCAACCAAGGAGTCAAAAGAAAGTAAGACGGCACTAGTAATGCATATGGATCTTAGCAATCATTGTCTTACATTCAAAGTAATTCTATTAGTCTTAAGTAATTCAAAACAATAAAACAGATGATGAAAAGACATGTCGGAAGGATGGGAGGATGCTTTTGCAAGAAGTTATAAAAAATCAAGACATGTTGGAAAGATATATTATGATATTAGAAGCCTATCAATGCAATTGATGCCTACAACTTTCTAGTTGAAATTTTAATATTTAGAGATGTTGAATATTTTGATATGAATATGTAATTTATTAAATTTGTATGACTATATATTTTTTATGAGTTGCATGCTAAAATCCACTAAATTATATTTATATGTGGGAGTTTAACTTGTATCCATTTAAGAGAGTAGTGTCATGAGATACTTATAACAAAAGCAAAGAAACACACTTTTAATTCCAAATTTCCTTTTCAATCTTTCTCTTAATATCTTTTGCTTGCATTACTCAAATATTCATCCCCATTCGAGATTGATTCTTTTTCCTAAATCTTTGTCTTCTTTTTTAAATTTGATAATACTTGATATATATGAATTAGTGAAGACAATTTTTTCAATAATTTAATGGATTCTATTTTTCTTATTATTTTTTTTCTTGTGTATAGATTTTGTTTTTGAAATAATCCATTACATACGAGAATATGTTCTTTGCAAAAAGTTTGTACAAAAATTTTCAAGAAATTGAAGCATACATTATGACCAATTTAATTATTTTAAAAATGATGTATGTCTTATGTTGTATTATTAAGCCATAGTTATGATACATTGTTTGATAATAATCATTTTAAATATTTTTAATGAATTTGTTTAAGTAAATTTTTAGATTTTAAGTAGTTGCTACTCATATTCATGGGAAAACTAAAAAAATATGCAAATATTAAATCCCATGAATATCATCTTAGTTGGAGTGGTAAACCACCAAGAGATACATTTTAAATTTAATTTTAGGTATTTTAATTTTATTTTGATTAGAATGTTAAGCTTGATTGAAATATTTATTATAAGATATATAAATTAAATTCAAATTAATTTTAGAATATTTATGTTATCAATATTTTTGATTCATCCTTCTTGATTATATTGATCATTATTTTATATTAATAATATTTTTGAAATCTTTAATTAATCTACTATAAAAAATGTGTTAATAGTGTTCATTAATTAATAAAAAATTTAATAACAAAAAACTCCGTTCGTATAACCAATTACCTTCTGAACCAAACAGGATGTTATAGTGAATTGCTATGGTTAAGTGGTAACTACTTTTGAACATGATTCGATACATAATCAATCTCAAACACTACATTTTGGATCAAATCTTCAATCCTACCTCTGTAAATCAAACCGAGTATATGTAACTAGCTGGTCGCTTGAGTGATTAATTCTCGAACCTAGCAAAGGGCGGCTAACCCAGTTATTTGATTACGTATAGAACTTACAAAAATCCTTACAAGTAGAAAATGATAGTACAAAAGTGCAACGTGGAACTAAGAATGCAAACCTTTTTTTTTCTGTATGGTGAATTCCTGAATTGCGGGAGTATGAATCGTCCAATTATGTATTTTCACGATCAAATGATCACTGTCGTATCACATTTTGCAAAAGTAGTAATTCTATCAATCATCCAATCACCCAATTTTGCGATCACGCTATCCAAATTTCATCCGCTCAAAAAGTTAAATCATGTTGTTAGATCGCGATTCAAATCTAACGACTCAGATCAATTTCATATTTGTAAATGTGCGTATTTGATTGCATTTGTTCAATCAAATGGCTCTTGCGCAACAACTATTATTTCGAGCCATTAGTGATTTTTTTATTTATTTCTTAATTAAAATATTGTGAAAGTTGTGAAAATTATAACGACTAAAATGATATTTGGTAAGTGCTTTTAGCCTTTACAAATTACCTATAAATAAGAGATTTTTATACGAAAATAAAAAGAAAAATTTTTATGTGATCCAAAGAAAAGTTTCAAGCAAAAATATGCAAGTTGTTAGATGCTCATTCCCATCGTCGCTTCTATGCGCCGCTGTACCATTCAGTAAACAAACTCTTGAAATTCTTTTTCTTCTCACGTTAGCTAAGTTATTAATTTTCTTGATTCTTAATTTATTTAATTAAAATACTTGTACCTTTTTAATAATTTTATTAAGCATAGTATTTTAGTTGTATTGATTTAGATTTTATATAGTTAAATGTTTTTCTTCCATTGCCATTTTATTTTGTTGTAAGGTTGTAGTAGCATGTCTCGTATATTTCATTATAAGACTGTACTAACCTATCTTTTTGTTGTGAGGGTTTAGCCTACATGTCTTTTGGCAAAATACTTATATTGTATTTGCGTTTACCTGGATTTTGCTGGGGGTGAACATATGCTTGTTTTATAAGCTGAACGACCTAAAAATTGATCGTGTACATTTTTAATTATTGTTGGTTTTTCAACTACACCGACTTTTATAAAACTTAGTATTTTTTAAACTAAAATGAAAATTTTTAGAAAATCATTTTTATATATTTGTTTATCTTATTAAAAATTAGTTTAAATATTTTATTAAAATATTTTGTGATAAATCAAAATTTTATTCCTAATAATTCTCTCATCTCTTCTTGAACTCTCTTCACCTTCTATGATCAAGCATATCAAATCTCATGCAGTTAAAAGACATGTTATTTAAGCAAAAAAAATGAATGATTAATCTTCTATGTCATTATATTTTTTTTAAAGTTGTGAGTTAGTCTAATATTTGACTCTCAAAGCTTCTGTTTGATGGATAAGACTCCTATCACATGAGCTATAACTTATTGAGCCTTTGCTACATTAAATGTACTTTAAGTGAGGCATTTTTTTTTTCATGATTGTTATTTTGGTTATAGCATTGACAACCATTTGATATAAGCACTTGCTTTAATAAAAATGTCGAGAATTAGATTGTCATTGAAGAGAAGATTACCTTTCTCAATCTCACTTTATGCATATGCAGTTTGTTATAGCATTTTTTGCTTTCACTATTATTTGTCTTTTTCTCATTTTATAGGTTTGAACCCTTATTGCTTCTTCATCTCATTTTTGGAATGGCACCAATTAAGTGATTAGTGATTGAGGTCTTAGCCATCATATTCAAATTTTTATTGGGAAAAGTTATCTTTTGTGAGTACAAAAGAATTTTTATATCTATATTTGATAAATATTTTTTCTTTTCAAGTTAGAAAATGTTTTTCCATCAACCAAAAAATGAACAAAACCATAATTGATTTTAAAAGAGCATGCTATATCTTTAATCTTCAATGAAATTAAAAAAAATATATAATAGCTTCGAACTAATCAAAGATGTTTTTTTGTATAGAGATTTAAAACTACCAATCCTCTTATTTTATACATTATATGAAATCATTTCTTGTTCTTTATTTATCCATAAACATGTATTATCTTATTTAGATTTTAACTAATTGTTGTCATCAAATTGTGATGTCAGTGTCGGTGCAAGCATGAGTCCCATTATATTAGTATTAATGTGGGGTTTCTTGGGAGCCTAGAGTGTGGGATAAATTGTTTTTAAGGAGAGGTAAGAGTTCATGCAAATCATTGTAAGTTGTATAGAAGTATTGGTCATGTCAAGCATAAAGGCAAAAATCAACTCTATCACTTATGACAAGTACAAAAAGAGGCATCATTATTACAAGGCTACTTAGCATAACCTTGATGAATGACCTTTGAAACAAAATACAAACTAAACATACAAAGGATATTCCTATATGTTCTTATTTTTTGAACTTACCTCCTACTTTTCCTCATTTTATTTATTTTATTTGGGTAAATTATAAAGTTGGAGGGCAAACAAGTTAATCAAGATAAGACGTATTTATTAGATTAAACAAGTTGATAGAACGAGACAAACATGAGAGCTTATTATAACATTCTAAAAGCGATAACAAATAAATTAAATAATATGTTAAAAATTTTAAATTATTGATTGCTTCAATTTGACACAACATTGGGACAAAATTGATAAATATCATACCTTTTAATTTAATTACATTCTTATTACATGATATCCTATGATGTCCCTTATCATCATTGTAAAATGCTTATCCTTTCTTAATGAAAATCATTAATGATGATTTTAATCATATTGTATAATTTTTTAGGTTTATTTATTATTCGTTCTATTATATTTAATTTAAATTTTATACTTATTTGAACATACTTATATGATCTTACTTTCATAGTTACATGATTCAAAGCTTCTCTAACTTACCATATTGTCCTAATGAAGAGGTGAAGGAATTGAGTAATTATTAAATCCAAATTACAATGTGATCACTACATAAAAAATAAAATATAGGAAAACTTTTATTATATGTACATGATTTGATATATTATTATTTATAGGCTAGAGTCCCCTTAAGTGATGAAATAAAATAGCAAAGTTTGAGAATGATTATGTAAGAAATCTTATACATATGTATTTTTGTTTAATACATGATGTTACTGGAAGTTTAGTGTCACTCCTTGGTCAATATAATCCAAAAACCTAATAAAATACAATAACGATAGTAATAAATTGGATAAAGCTAGAGTTAGTAGCTTAAAAATTAAGGATACTAAAACAAAATGAATGATAGTGACAACTAAAATATTCTAATACTCAACATCAACACGACTAAAAGTAGCGATATATAAAATATAGTTATCACAATGTATGAAAAGCTAAATAAAGGTACTAATACAATATTTTGAAATAAATAAAGTATAACTCTCCTTGCATTCAATATCCATTACACTTACAAAATATTGTAAGTTCTTAGCTTAAAGTCTTAAATTAGCATCTAAGAATCTCTAACTCTGTAAGTATTAATATCATAGCCTATAATATAAAAAGAAAAAAGCATGATATACTCAACAAGCAAACTATTGTTTACATATAATAAAATGATATGAAGAAGGCAATAATATAATTGATGAAGAAAAATAGAGTAATGATATAATAATTTTGTGAATAATATTATAATATCAATTGATCTATGCATATGTATCTTGCTCAAGTATATACACTATCATATAGTGATCACACAACATATTTTCTTTCTTTTTATATTCAATTTTATTTAGTATTTCACTATTTCTTTTTCTCGTTTTCATTTTCATTCTTATTTGAGCCTAAATTTTGTTCTATGATAATTATCCTTATTCTTAGGTTTTAGTCCCCCACATAATTATATACTTAATTATTAATGTAATTAAATATAGATAAAAATCAGGCGATGACATAAATTCTAGATGACAATTGATGATGAGAGAACTTTTTTTCAAATTTTAATCAAGTAAAATTATATAAGTAACAATAAATATTTGTAATGACATATTTTGATACAAAAATAAAATAAAATACTAAATTATCATATTAATCATATTTAATACCAATAAAATTCTTCCTACTTTCATATCTTAGGAGTAAAGTCCTCTCTTATGATATCAAAATCTTTTAACTTCAATACAGTTGATGTATGACCTATGATATAAACACTAGTAATATTTATAAAACTTAATAAATAAATCTTATAAGCAACTAATTATAAAAAAAACATATCAATATAAGTATAATGATTAACCATATGAATAAATAATATCATAAGTCATATGAGTAAGTTAGAAACCACACTTTAGCCAAATGTAATAAGAATCATCAGTTTTAGTTTTATTTCCAATTTTTGTAATTATCATTTCTAAGTTCCTTTGATAATCATATAATCAAATTAAGAAAAAGGATATCATAACACTATTTACACCAAAATATTTGTGACTTTTACATAAAAGATATCATAGCCCTCATCACATTAAAGTGTTTGTGATTTTTACATAAAGGATATTTTAACCTTTGTCACATCAAATTATTAGTAACTTTCATAGAAGATATCATAATCCTAATCACACAAAAATATTAGTATTTTTTATATAAAAGGTATCATAACCTTAATAATACTAAAGTGTTAGATATACATATAGATTGTCATGTCCCTAATATACAAATATTTCCTTCTATTATCTTAATTACCAAGTAATAATGTCAAATTTCTAGATAACTAAATTATTCTTTAACTATGTTCATATATGAAGTAAATATGTTAATCCATATGTTATTTTTATGTATATTTCATTCATCTTTATGTTATTACGTAACAAAATTAGCTGTAAATCAAGTAAAATGATATAAACAACAAAATCATGTGATAAGTAATGTAAAATATTATCAAAATCATTTCAAATCGTAAAGAAAAGTATAAATATTTCTAAGCATAATATAATATATTTTAAAAGAATTCATATAAAAATATAAAACTAATATTATGTTATATCACAAGTTATAAATCTGTATACTTGATTCTACAATAAAATTTCTCAATTTAATCTCCTCCCCTTATGAATTTCTTACAATACCATATATATAAAATGATTAACATAAATCCTTATATGCAACATATATAAATATACAAACATATATATATGTCATTTTTTTACCAAAAATTATCTACGTATTATTGTAGATAGTGCCTATACAATTCTCATATCTTATAATATGATTAGCCATATAAATTTATTATCAATGGTGAAAATAAGTTGTATATTCGTATGAAATAAGCTTCATATGAATAAGATGCAAATGCGAACTTAACTTTCAAAGATCAAATAGTATTTATACAAATGATATCTTACATGACCACTTTGCACACTCATAAATAATTCATCTAGTAGTTACATTAGTATGATGAATATATCATTCCTATATGGTCCAACATCTAATTCATTACCAAGTGCAAATATAAGCTAAAAAAGAGTTTATTTAAGTATGATATCGACCATCGTACAATATAACCAGTAGGTAGTGAAGACTATGACTTAAATTTATATGTTTTGATTAGATTTTTCAAAATTAAGATTTGTGTAGGACTAAAAATATCATGAAGTGATATTTAATAAAATCTTAATACAATTTTAGCAATAATAACAACACTAAAATAATATTTAGTAAATGAATACATGTAAAGTAATTCTAATTGTGTCATATGAGTATTTAAAGAAAATATTTGATATTTTAATCATAAGTAATGCATAGATGAAGGTCTTTAAGTAATTTAGTCATCCTAGAAACCATATCGGCTCTAGAATTTATAAGTTGAACTAAACTTGAGCAAAGTCACCAATAGTACTTGACATATTTTTCTAAGTAGATTATTCTATGAAATATTTGATCAAATTCTATAATTTATTCATCTATGTTTGATCTTGAGAAGTAAGATGTAAAATACACTAAAAAATAACATAAATTTTTGTGCTCATCAAATAAGTGATGTACACCAAAGAGTTTAATATCATTATGATTAAAGCTACAAAGAAAATGTTAAATAATAAGATTATGAAAAGAAAAATGAAAATGATGCAAAAAATATTGGATAAAAGAGGAAAAATTTAAAAGATGATAGGGCGAATGATTATTTAAAGTGGTGATTATTATTTTAAAATGACATTTTCATATATGAACTAAATGAGTCATTCAATTAGATCGTTTATATTAAAATAAAGTGTTCTTAAATATTCTCAATCATTTTTGTAATAGATTTTCCTTAAGCCAATCTTAAAGAGATGAATTATTAAAAAAAATAAAACTAATTCTCAAAGAAGATAAATGTAACAGCCTTAGTTTTCTCTTATTTTATCATTCCAAGAGAAAGAGCTCTTTGCGACGAGTCAAACAATGTTTAGTTTGTCATTTTCAGAGCTCTAAAAAATAAATTATAAATTTTTAAAGATCTGAGATAAATTCGTAACGTTGATGATAGATTTGTAATTTTGTAAATTTAGACATAGCTCAAATTTGTTTCGACAGATGATTTATTTGTAATTTTAAAAGATGTTGGCTGCACTAGATATATGTATAATTTTAGGAATTTCGACGCAAGTGTATCTCTTTGGGCGGATGATCTATGTGCAAATAACGAATTCGAAGGGGGTGTTATGCAAAATAACTGGTTCCCGAGCCTTCTAGTAGTCAGTTCACAAGGGTTCGAGAAATTTCAGCAACGGTTATAAAAGCTAATTAGGGTGCGTTTGAAAAGCACTTCTATGAAAATTAATCGGTTGTGGGGAGGTTTGTTGGAGTGTGAGGGAGAGTCTTTCGGGAGTGTGCGAGATTTCCGACAACTGTCGCTGTGCTCTTAGAGGAATTCCAGCACGCGACAGTGACGGCCGGCGAGGATTCCGTAAGGTAAGAAAAAAATATGATTTGCTTCGTTGTTGGGTTTTGTAAGGTTTCCAGTGAGTGGCGGCGACTGAGAGGGCGAAAGCCAGAGCCAGATTCGACCAGTTCAACGCGTGGCTGGTCCAGCATCGATGGAAGCCAAATTAGTCGAGAAAATAGCCAAAATTAAGGAATTTTGGGATGTTTTTTAGAAAAAAATATTTGAGAAAGCTTTTAAGAAACAATTTTGGCTAATAAGCATATTTTAATCTTTGACTATTTTTACATTTATGTCATTGTAAGACATCAAGAAAAAATCAAAAGTGGGCAAGACGATTTGTACATCAAAATCAGGTAGATAAATCCCTAATCCTATGATGTAGCATATTAATATGTATTTGTTTTTACTTGGTTTTCTTACTATCACATGGTGCTTTGGTTGCTTATTTTATTTGCATAAAAACTAAAAAGAAAGAAGCAATATAGTATGAAAATAAAATAAAATAGAAGAAATAATATGAAACGAATGGTCTTTTGATATGACATAATTATCTAGATTAATGGTTGAAAAATGGTAATAAAAATGGGATTCCCAAAAAACATTATCCTCACTATTAGGCCCAACGTGTTGGATCATAGGGTATCAATCTTCGGATCATATATATGCCTAGTGTTATATGCTATGATCCCATGATCATTTGCACCAGGCTTAGCGTGTTGGATCGTAGGGTATAGGTACCATACCTGCCTGGTGGCACTAGGCCCAGTGTGTTGGATCGTAGGGTATCGATCTTCGAATCAGATATCTGCCTAGTGTTATGTGCTTGGTTGGATGCCGCTTGGAGGTCATTTCTTGATGATGATTCGATCCATAGAGGATAATGCGTCAAAGAGAATCAGGCCTGATAATAACACACCTATAATCAGAAATAATAAGAAACTGACATTTCTTTTGGTTTTTCATCTAGTATTATATATGACATCTTGTATGGTTTTAGTTTTATGCATATGATTCATCTTCACTGTTTATGGTATATCTATTCATTTGATTTCTCTTTTCATACTTGGTTAATTATTGTAGATTTATCTACTAAGATCTGTCAAATCTCATTTAGTGCTATATCATAGGTCATGCATCCCATACAACTAATACACCGAGCTGAAAAAGTTGTTGCTACAAGAGAGCCCTTTTCACTAGATGTGTAAGAGAGGGGAGGGCTTGGTGTGAGTAAACTTTTAAAAACATGTCTTTGTTTATATTTTTGATTTTTCAGGTCATAATGTAAATATTTTAGTTCAGTTTCATAGTTTGTTTTTTAAATGGGTTCGAATAGGAGTTGGGGTTTTTCTCACCGTTAGGTCCACACCTTGGGTTCTGTTCCTTCTCTTCACTCGATGTTGTAGTGGAAAAAAATCTCTGATGTTGATTTTGTTATCTATTGGTACTTGTTGAGGTGGGGGCTTGACAATAAAAGTGATAAATTTTTTTAATGAAAAATTGGCTATACTTTTATGTATGTACTTGTCTTGTCTCTAAACCAATAATGATTGACTTAGTTTATTTTTTTATCTAATACTTTCAAATTAAAAAAAGATATATCATGAGACTATTGAAAAGAAATGAATGAAGCATATGATGGCATGACATAAAGAATACCTTCAAATTGCGTGGCTTCTACATCAAAAATTTATCTTTATTTGAGATGTTTAAAATATATAATAAAACTTTATTTAGCGGTGTTGGTTTAAATCTTACTTTATTTAAGTAATATATGAACCATGTTATTTTAAAATCTTAGGTTGTTTCAAATGTTAAATAGTTTTTTAAACGGTGGATATAGCTTCTATTCGAAAGCTATTTTTAAAAAATGGTTTTGTTGTAAAGGTTTTCAAAATATGTTTTCATTGTATTTTAAAATGATTTATTGAAAAGAATTTTAAAGTTGTTTCTATTATATTCTTTTAGTATATGAAAAGAAAAATTGCATATTTTTCAACTTTAAAAAGAAAAAGTAAAATAATTTGGTGATGTGACATCAAATTTGGGAAATGTCAAGTTGGGGTTACCATACTGAGAGGTATAAAAATAGTTAAAATCCTAAGAATGAGAATAATAAAAAATAGACAACATAGAATGATAAGCTTATAACAATTAAAAACTTAGGTTTCTAAATTAGATGGAAAAGTCTAGAAAAACATTCTAAACATGTCCAGGACATAAGAATGAAATATAGAAAGAAATAGAAAACTTAAGTAGTGAGCATGGGTATGCTAATTAGTGAAAAACAATACATATGTTGGACCTTCATTTAATTTTATTTGATGCTTGTTTAATATGTAAAAATGATGCAAAAGATACAAATTGTCAAACTTTAAGAGATAAATCATATAATACAATTATATGAAAAATATAATACAATATATATAAAACAAAAGTTAGTTAAATAAAACAAAACCCATTCTACAATATGATAGTAAATAGTTGTATAATATAATCTAAAGAGCAACAAAGTAGCAAAGATAATTAAGATTATCGCATCATATGATATCAAGCTATTATACAATTTGACAGAGCGACTTAGAAAGTAAAAAAATTGAGATTATCATACAATATAATATTACATCATCATATATTATCATATGTTAAGCAAGAGTTAGCTTAGATCATTTCATGCGATATCATATCATTATACAATACAAGATTATGAGTATGTTAGATAACCAAAAGGATAATACACTACGATGTTAAACCTTTGTATAATACAACATTAGCTAATCAAAATATAATAATAGGCATGGTACGATACGACATGTTGAAATAAGTGAATTAAAACAAAAAAGATTGTACAATTCATTTCAAAATGTTGTATAATTCAATGTCATGTTTAACAATCTGATGTTCGAACAAGTTGGATTAGTCTATGATACATGAAAATTATGAAGAATTGTATTGTATGAAAATAAATATTATATTGTGCGATAAATTATAAACTAACAAAATTGAAGAGAATTAGAGTCATATAATAAGATAGTATGATGATAAAAAATAATGATTACGTAGGAATTCATGCGTGAGAACATTTGATGAATAATAGAATTGTTTGTATAGCTTACATTTTTTGATTAAATATTATTATATTTTGATTTCATTGTTAACTATGTCAAAAGTAAAATGAAGTAAAAAAAAAGTTTGATTATTATATACCAGTTTTTTTTTTTTTTTTTTTTTTTTTGCACCATACAATTACTCTATTAATTAAAAAAAAAACCACTAGCTGAGCTCTTGGTGAGCAGAGGCCATACAATTTTGTGTAAGCAATGGACCACCGCAAGTTGAGAACAATAGTCAACATCACTAATTATCAATATCACTCGCGTGCCTCGCACAAGTGAATGAGAATGATTTAAATATTAACATCGAAGTTGATCGAACAATATTTTAATGCAATATTTTTGAATGATTATAAAATTTGAAAATTTACAATTTAAAATATATTAAATTCATCTAATTCCAAGTTTACTATTTTATCATAGAAATATTTATAAAATTATGATGCATGTATATCTGATTTATTAAAAAATACAGAAAATCCAATAGCATTGATCACTACCTCCTTCGCGCGGTTATTCTGCTCGGCTGATAGAGTTCCTCTTGAGATACGGTGGCTGATCGAGCTATTTCCGTGTTTGTCCACCGGCGAAAATCTTTAATGCGCTGTCCTGAAGATTGCTGGGCATCGAAGCCTTGGCGTTTAGGAGTGATTCGTTGATTTCTTATATACCTCGTGAGGAAACCGACCATGCGAAGAATGACTGAACACGGTACTCGTCTGCAGTACTTCTCATTTCTGAGCTTTTTCTTGCAATGTGCTTTCTATATTGCTGTTATGCTATTTTGTTTACAATGGAGGTTTCTTTCAACGTCTATGATTGTCGGCGAAGCAAAATTAAGGGTAAATTTACATCTACTCTACCTATTAGATCTGTTATATCCCTATGTATTCCTTTTCAATCCAAGCTTTAATGAGTTTGTGCTTCTAGTATTCTTTCCTATGTATTTTTTTCTTAAGGAATTTCGGTTGGCATTGTCTATTGTTGATCTGTTGTAGTTTTCTTTGAAACTATTGTTCAAACTGCAGTGGCTGTTGTAATATGTCGTAATACCATTGTAGATCCTTGATTGAATATTACAACAAACGTTTGCATTCATGCTTAAGTCTTTACTTCTTCATTGATGTCTTTCAGGTAGCTGTCTGTACCAAGCCATGCAGTAATATAGCGAAGTTTGTTATTAAGTTAAAATGAGAAATGGTCGTTACTATAGCTATAGCAGCTAGTAGTAGGACGACTTGGCTTCATAAAGTAACCTGATGAAGTATTGCTCTCTTGTAGTTCATCCTTTTGTATTGTATATGTTCCACATTATTGTGCAAACTTTAATCCAGTTTGTATCGTCAAACTCTTTTGTCCCTTTTAGCTTCTTGGGTAATGCTAACTCATTCTTCTTATTAAATTGTTTTTCTACATGCTTATGTTGTTGTTGATGCTTTCTGTTTATATATCCCTTGCCTTTATAATGCCTTTAGAATTGTCTTTAGTATTTGTAGATATTTGAAGTGTTCATCCATGTGAACGAACTAAGGTTGGAATAATCTTGGTAATGTGAAACGGGTTAGGCTAAGGAGAGTCACCCGATTGCTACTGAGCTGGGGTTGGGATGAGAATTTGACAATTATATTCTATGTTCATACCTTGAGCAGATTGCTATTGGAAATTATCCCACAAGAATTTCAATTGCAAGGGCTGGCAAATAATGGTGAATTTCAATGTGTCAGCAGGGAGGGCTAGCCTAGTTCAGGAACAATTGGGACCAATTAAAGGACTGAAGTTATGGTGAGATATTTTGGGCACAAAGACTAGTCTTGATTGGGATTCACACCAAATAACTATTGCTTCATTAGAGGATTATGGACAAAGAAATGCAATGCACATTGTGGGTTAAACATACAAATCATTGTATTGTATTTATTAGTAACATTTAATAATTACTTCTACTGTTTATCGTGGGTCAATCTTGGTCTAAAGAAATTCAAAAATGGAGATATTCTTGAGGAACTTCATCAAAGATTGACACCTATCTTTACACACGTGGTTGCCTATGGTAACATGAGATACTCTCCCAAAGTTGGAGTTTGACCATCAAACATAGTCAAGAAAGAGGATTCGTTAGAAGATGTTAACATCGACATCCCTATGCAATGGCGAAGGTCTTGGGTACTAGAAAGGTTAAGAAGCATGCTTGTACAATTGGATTTGCCACACTTATCTCAAAATGTATCAAGAGCTTCAAAGCAAACCACAAATGTTCTCATGTATGACATTTGTGAGAATAGTAGAAATATTTGTGTAGTATGACATGTAATTGTGGTAGTTTGCTACAAGTTTTATATGCAACCTCAATAATTGGCAGGTATTCCTAGAAATTATTGATGAGAGGAAGGTGTGTCTAAAGGAGATTTCTAGTTGATGAGTAAGCATCATTTATGAGTATTGCATTAGGGTATTATGTTGAACTTTGATTTATTTTTTATGTTTAAGTCGACATTGTTGGATCGTGATTATGAGTTTTTTCTCATATTGCAATAGTATGACATTGTTCTTTTCTTGACTTGCTGTTTCGAACTTGCTGTTAATTACCAAGTTTTCTTTTTTAGGTTGCACAAGTTTTATTATATGGATGATTTAACGATACTTTTGTACCAATATATAGAAGGCATCAAGAATTACATAATATTTGAGCATGTGACACCATCTTTCAATATACAGGGTATATTATTTGACACCTAACAAATGTCAAGCTCTAACTTGGATGTTGTGGAAGTACCCAAAATAGAAATTGATTAGGATCAAATCGTTGTGTTTCTAATCCATAGATATTTAGTCTTTTTTATGTTGTATGCCAATTGTGCACTAAACTTGTAAACTTACAAAACAATATGTACAAAATATGTAAAGAATACTTGCAAGTAGTAATGTGTGATTCTTCAATTCTTTTTCAGATGCACAAGGACATTTTTCTTGAACCTTCCCACCACCTTTTGAATCACCAAGGATTGTTCATTTCAAGTATAGTGGGCTTAAGAAAGCTTTTACTTATTATAATATTTGTGCTTTTGCACAATTGATACATTTGTGATGCTGTGGATCATTTACAACATCAATGAACATGATATCCATGCACTTTCATGTAAGACTTTAGGCATTAAGCAACTTAGCTTTAGAGGTCATTTATTTAGAGGATCCTAGTTTTGACTTTGTTTTATCACATATTGCAATGTATGTTACATGTTATGTCTTAAGGATTGCATTGTGCAATAAACATAATAAAACTTGAGTGTTGTAGAACACTATCTGAGCATGTGCAATTCATCAGGTGTTATTGTACATGACATTCATGTGGCCAATGATTTCAATATGATTTCAATATTTGCTCATGTGCTCAACAAACCCATCCACGATTTCAAATTCCATTGCTTAGTCATTATATTTAATTTACATAGATATCTGCACTTTTTGGGTTTTTAAAACCCTTTCCAAACATGATATACAATTTGGTTGATTTTTCTCTTAGCATCTCACATTAGCGACCATGTAGAACCATTGAATTGCAACAACTCTTGTTGTGGGCCTACAGAGAAGTACCTTGGCATTTGTAAGAAGTGAAAAAGTCCAAATATCATGCCAAGGTATTCCTTTGAGATGCAACATACCATTGTCATTGCCACAATAGTGTTGCATAGCTATGTTTAACGTCATTCATCTTAGTATGGCATCAATTTTGGTGCATTGATATGATCCAAATAGATCATGGAGATTATTAATAAAGAGGACTCTAAAGGGATGGAAGACAACTTGGAATATGGACTGTACTCATATGATATACACTATCATATTTACATAGTTGTAACAAAAGCATACAAAACTTGATGTATTTGTTTGATTTTAAATTATTCTTGTTTGTCTACAAAAATTCATTACAACTAAACATACTGATACGATATTATTATCATTATAATACAACAAAGAAAAATCAAAGAAATATATAAACTAATGGTTTTAACACAGATCGTACTAGTCTAATGCACAAATCGTCATATTATTTGAAGAAAATCAGAGAGTTAGTCAACATACTTATATAATAAATATAGCGTACACTTATGGCATTAAAGATGATAATTCAAGCACATACAAGTACGATGTATGAACTTCATATTGCATGACAACAAAAACAAAAACAAATTGAGATGTATTGTTACGATACATAATCGCATTAGTACACACTATACGTACGAAAAATAACTTATATAAAATTTTTACAGGAACATGCAATTCTGACACAAAGACATCATATTATATAACCTGTAGTACTTACAGATTAACATATGATCGTACTAATATGAAAAGAAATTATACATGTCTGACTAATACTATGAGCTAATCTTGAGATGAAATAAGTTATGTATTTGTACAAAATATGTTTTGTACATATATGATGCAAGTGGAAACTCAACTCTTAGTGGACGGATAATGACGCGTGTACAAGGCTAATATCTTGTGTGACTAATTCTTTAACATTTAACCTAAGTTCAAGTGGTGGTTGTGCCTTATAATGAATATATCGTACTTGTATAATGTCTAGACAATGAACTTTCTCATAGCATATTTAAGCCAAAATTAAAGATCGTCCAAGTATGATACTAAACATCATACCATATAACCAATAAGCAATGAAGAACGTGACTTGACTTGACATTTTTAATACCTCTTTTTCAATTGTTAATGTTTGATTTTGACTCAGAAAAATCTAAAATGCTACTTTTGCTTTTCTAAAACATGATGCATAAAATTAATTGATAATCCTAAGTGTCTCATCCTTAAAGGATAAGGGTTAAATATGTTATTTGAGTTATTGAATATAATAGTTTAGCTTCTTGTTATTTAGCCTCTTTATAGAGAGCATACTGAGTTCTATGATCTAAAAGTTGAAACATCATTAGCAAAGTTCCTCAATGTTTGTCTTTTTTAAGCTTTGAATCCTTGCTTCAATTTTCAATCAATATCTATCAAATAATCAAATTTGTATTTATATAAATCTTAATCACACTTTAGTATTATATAGTTTGGTTTTGTGATTAGTATTCTTGAGGGTACAATAGAGATGAGATGGTCTAAGAATAGAAAGGGAAAGATCAAGTCATCATAAGGGATGATGAGCCTTGGTAGAGATATATGAAATTGAAGTTGTATTGCTAGCAAGGCCTAGACTCAAGTAGTAGCTAAGGGGAAGACCCTGAGATCAAGTTATAAGTAACGACGCAAGGTCGTTGGTGAGGGAAGCTAGTGAAATTGAAACCATGACCATTATTTGGAGGCATTGTGATCCAATTGGCAATGATGGATCTTCGACCATGAATGGTCTTGTCAAGTGAGAAAGAAGTGGTGAATAGGAGATCGTTGATGTAAGCTTCATTGAAATTGGTGATCCTCAACAAGAAGAGACACAATTTAGCCAGTGAAATTGATCTCCAAGAAGTGGCATGGACTTGTGGCAGTAGTGCAACTCTTTGATGTAGAAGCTCATTCATGGGATAAGGTGGTTATCATGAGGAGGTGTTGTTCTCAGATGTTTTCGACAATTTCATTCATGTTGAGGAAAGGTGTGCAAGCGGTTGACAAAGGCCTTGAGAACCTTAGTTTTTCAGAGGATTCACATGTTGATAATAATCTCGTATTGTTGGTAAAAATATTGAATAGGCCAAGTAATGAGATTTGGTTACTCATTAGCTGTTTCATGTGCTTTTGGGACCAAATCTAATATCATTGTGCAATTCTTCCTTATTATTCCTCTTATTGAATGATAATAAGCAATCTAAGCTTCTTATTTAATTTTTTTTTGTGCATGTGAACTTCTTGATGATAATTTAAGGCAATGAATGTATGATAAAGAAGATGTGTAATGTATGACTTATTTTGCGGATTTAGTAGATTAGT
The DNA here is from genome assembly GCA_023846275.1 of Vanilla planifolia. Taxonomy (NCBI): domain Eukaryota; kingdom Viridiplantae; phylum Streptophyta; class Magnoliopsida; order Asparagales; family Orchidaceae; genus Vanilla; species Vanilla planifolia. Next base: position 7,046,057 of record CM043873.1, on the reverse strand, counting down.
TGGAGATTATTATAGAAAGACCATAATGTTGTTTTGTTTGAAGTTTGACGATATTATGCATGTTATTTGAATTAATCAATAATATGATATATTGTGATTACTTACTAAATAATGGATTTTATGCTTATGGGATTATCAAAAGCATGTTTAGATGAAATGGTACTTGAGTGGTAATGTTAGATGTAATCTTTGAGATTTTGAATTTTAATTTAATAAATGGAGTCTTTTGATCTAATTTTTTAATTGGTACTAATTGTGTAATTGATTTTTAAAGTTTATGTCCTTAAATCTTATCTTGAATTAGACTAACAAAGCATTTTTAACAGCTTGATAAATCAAAGATGATTACATTTATATTAAATATATTTGTTGATTACTAAGATTTATGCAAATCATTGAATTATTAATTGATTGAGCAATTGATTGATTTGTTTAAATGAAACCATAATTAAATGCTTTCTTAACCTTTGTCTATGATGATAACATGAAAATGTTTGCTTAAAGATGATCTTATAATATCGACACAAGTTAATTGTGTTTGAAACTTGATTTTATTTGTGGATTATTCATAGCATTAGTTGAAAATTTTTTATTTGGATTATAACTCATTCATTAATTAATTTAAATGATAGATTGAGTGATATTTCATGAATTTAGTAGTTATTTGATTATATTAAATGAGTGAAATTAAGACATGAATTATTAATGATACTAAAAATTTGAATATCAAATTTTGTTGAATATTTAATCTTCATCATGGAATATGTGTAGCTAGAATTTAGATGATATTGATAGTCATTTGATTTGATCAGGATAATTCTTTGAAAATATTATGAATTCATAATTTGTATATAGAGATTGATTATTGAGGATTTATAAAGGATCTTTTGGTGTTTATAGTTTTAAAGTGTGAGAAATTTTCATTATTATATAATATTCATCTTCAGAAAGAAAACTATGAAATATATGGTGTATGTGAAATATGACTCAAAATATGGTTCTAGGTAAGTAGGTTATAAGTCAAAAAAAGTCTTTTAAGTAATCTACTTGAAGCTAATAGTCGTAGGAGAATCCCTTGTAGGCATTTCTGACTTGGGGATTCATGCTAGCTTTGTTTCAACCAATGGTGTGATACTATGCTATCATAAAGAATGTTCTCATTTTTAGACGACCTTCAGCGATTGATCTGAGTTTCATTAGTTTTAGTGTTCCAGGTTGTCTTCGTCTTAGTCGACTTTAGCCTTTGTACCAGTACCAAGTAAAACTATCTATGGAGAGTGCTTTCTAGTTATGCGAGCTTTCTTTTAGCCATTTGTTGGATCAAGGTCCCAGCCCCTTCCCTCTCCAAAAGTAGCTCATAAATGGAAATTGGAAATTAGGTATCTAGATCTAAGACTATCTGGGAAGTCCGTGTTAGCGCATTATCTCGTGAAGAATGGGGATGTTATGTGAGATGCATTAGATATTTGACGGTATGACATAAGCCATTTTATAGAAATGATCCATTACCATGATAATTAAATCATACCTTTGAGCCATGCATGGCAAACCTATGTGTCAATTGGCAATTCTTCCTGGTAATGATACATGTTTTCATGAATCTCATAACTTATAAATTGATTTGTAGAGCATGCATCTAAAGAATAAAAATTTATCATCAAATTCAATTAAGATATTAGGTATCATCCATTCAATTTCAAAAGCATTCATGTTTGCTTATTGATTAGTGCAATTAACAGGACCAAGAATTTTTCTTTGGAGTAATTAGAAAAGATGTCATCCATTATGGAGAATCTAGAAGTATATGACATAAGGTTCATCAATTAACATAGAGGACACACTTATTTTATGATAGATAAGAATGCCTTTACATATTATAGAAATAAGATAATCAGATAAAATGCCTTCTTTACTCTATCATTATATTTCTTATCCACTACTCTTGGTATTCTTAGTTGTTTGTACTAATTTATATACACTCCAATGCATCCAAATTATCATTTATTATATCATAAATTCAAGTATTGATTATTGTAACTATGATAAGAATAATTACATGCATAATTATATACCAAGAATGTTAAATCAATCTATAGTCCCTAATATGTCCATTAAAACATAATAATTAAGTTTAATAATGTATGTTTGAACCATAGGTAATAAGAGTATCGAGTTAAGAAATATATGTTAAGCAGGTTATGTTAACAAGGTTTAAGTGCCATTATAAGAAAGTTTGTAATTATGTGATATAGTTGGACACATGATTGTCTGGACTAGGATTATTAATTCTATAAAAGGCTGATGAGTACATTATGTTCAAGGATCTTTGAACCACTATGTTTTGCAGTTTTTGATCCATTATGTTTTGGATTTGTTAATCCATTCTATTTAGATCCCATTGGCCTATCTTGTTTGTAGACCGTTGGCTTATTATGTATGACACTCACACTCCAACTATCTTATAATGCTTGTCTTTGCAAGTTGACGACACTCATTAAGTCATATAACTCTTCTCATGTAACCTTTAAGCAAACCTATATTATTTGATAAAGATAGACTAGCTTCTGATAATGCAATAAAAAAATAGAATTTTGTTCAATTGTATTGATTTTAGATTTGAGATGTAGGTTAGTCCAATTGTTTAGTCTTGGGGTAAAAGCATAAAAAAATTGTGTAAGGTGAACCCAACCTCATTTAAAGTCTTTTCCTAATGAAAGGTGATATATGTGTAGGGCTAATTGTGACATTGGGCTAATACCCTTGATTAGTTGGTCCTTTGCACATAGTGACAGAATGCTAAGAAGATATGTCAAAGCACTATGTTGATACTAACTTGTGATTTATTAAAAATATATGAGATGTGCAATGAAGAGATTTTTGCAAAGACATGTGAATGTAAGAGATATGAAATCACGATTTTGAATATTAGAAACCCCCGAAAACAATGAACGACAGATTTTATAAATGCAACCAAATATAGCCGAAATATTATTTGGTAAAGGATTTGCTAGAGGCAAGATTAGTTAACTTTCAATATTAAACAAACATGTTTTACACTTATATCTTACAATGCCTAGATTAGATTAATGCAAAATAGTTAAGATTGTGTTTGATTAAGGAATACATGATTCAAGCAAAATTTAGTTCTAGGGGATCCAACACAAGATATCTACATGCATCACAAGCAAGCATGAGTTTTGCAATTATAAGGAATTTAACAGTTAAAACTAACACTAAATATAAAATTTACGAAATAATTTAATCCTTGTTTTTGAAATTTGTTTAATACATATAAGATTAGGTTCATATTCCATTTGTCATATCATTTGCAAATTAATTTTTTTGTAAAAGTATATTTTGAAATACAACCTAAAAAAAACATAAAAAAGAGAATAAAACACATTTTTGTTTTTCAAAAATAGCATTTAAAAAATATACTTTACTTTTTTACCTAAACGTTAAGGACTATAATTAATTATTTTGTATTGATAATTATTTGAAGGCAATTTCAAGTCACATATTATATATTGAGCATAGTATTGAAATCTTAATATAAATTAATAAGGTTTTTATTAATATGCTCAAAATTTTGAATTATTGACTATCTATATAAAAAATATTGAACACAACTTAAGTTTTCATCTGATAATACTCTTCAACAAATGGTTTCTCAAAGCTATATTCAACTTGGTGTGATGTTAAATTTGATTAAAATCAAGTGGTTTACATAATTTATGACTCTCATGTGTCTCTTTTTAACATGGTTGAGTTTGGGTGAGTCATTGACTCTAAGTGGTTATCTTTTAGTGTGCATGATGTTGTTTATAAGTTTTATGAATTTGCTTAAGCATTGTTCGAGTGATTAGCACATGCCTTTCATGGTTTGGTTACTTATAGTGGAGCAATTGGCGACATAGATGTTATTGATGTTTCACATGACCCTCAACTTAGTTGGTGTAAAGATTTTATAGTTAAATAAGAGACTGATAAACAATGTGATTAAAATTCTCACTTAAAAGAAAGAAATTAAGATAAAATTTAATAATGTATTCTAAATTGTGTGTAATATTGATTTTCTAATGTATAAGTAATTTGATTCTTACTAATAAGCTTAAGTTTTGGAATTGTGTTATATCTATCTAAGAGATATTGGATTCAATTTGAATCCTATTTGTTGAACAAAATTCAATTATGACTTAAGACCATAATAAATCAGGATAGGATTTAGAGTAGCTTTTGTACAACTTAACCCAATAGTGAAAGCTTTGATAAATCAAATATTAAAAATGGTGTTATTTGTTTTAGTGATTACAATGTGGATGTAGTGAGATTGATAAAATAGGAAAATGTGGTCAAATTATAGTTATGTTGGTAAACTATGGTTTATATTAATATTTGAAATAATATAAAGACAAATTTGTTCTTTAACTTCTCATAATTAGGTAAAATTAAAAGTGTAATAATTATAGACACAATATGATAGTTTTGGATTTCTTTTTGAAAATTTAGTGGTAGACTCAAATTGGATCCAACACCTATGGTTGGAATGCTGTCTTATTTGGACAATTATGTCTAAAAGTAATAAAATGAGTTTGAAACACAGTAATTGAAATGCTAAATCAAACAAAGCTAAAGAATTTGATCTCATTTAATCAATGAAATTGTATTCTAGAATATATGAACATAAAATAATTATTAGGCTTTGCTATGAACACTATTGCTACAATCTGACATATCTAATTAGAAAATCTGATAAGATATTTGAATGATAATCAATCCCCAAATTATCTTTAAAATTTCTAACCATACATGCATCACTATAGGAATTAGGCTCTTCGAACCGTACTTCATCTCTTCCTTCGCAAATCACCATATCACTTGAACAATTTGATCTTATCTAATCAAGCTCCTGCCCCTTCTATTCATATAGGTTAAATCAATAAGTTCCAAAAAATTTAAACTAAAAATATGACCAATTTGACTAAATCCAAACTTATATTGATCATAACTGAATTAGGCCTAGCTCAAAACGAACTCCTTCGCCACCATGTAGTTTAATGGAGTTCAAATCAAATCAACTAAATTTTGCTCGAGTCTCATGTATGCATTAGTTTACGTAATACTTTCTATGTAAATTCTTATATTTGATGAATTTAAAGACTGAGACATGCAAAGGGGAAAGGATGTAAATATAAGCTTGTGCGTGACTGGAAAGTGGACGTTATGGCGGAGGCAAAGAGATGTATCTGGTAGCGGAGATGAAAAACATGTTTTTAAAGAGAGGATTTGAAACATTTATTTTGTGTGAGGAAAAAAAAGATGTTATGAAAATTATTTGATAGATTTTGTATTTTTTTAAAGTTGAAATAAAAAAAAAAACTCAGAAGTACTTTTTAATCTATCTCACCAAAGCTTAAAAGCTGCAAAGGAGCAGCTGGCCTAGAGACACAAGCAGCTGCATCTAGCCATTCGATATGGTCCTTGCAATCTACTTGCAGATCCTGTCTGATAACTTTTCATCAAGATAACCTCGTGAAGAAGTTATCTTGATGAAAAGTTATCAAATAACTTCGTCAAGATAATCTTTTGATAGCTTTGGGAAAAAAAAAATCCTCCTGAAAACTATTACCTAAAGACTGCTTTTTGTGTTTTTGCTATGGCAGGCCTTTCAATGCATCAACTTGGATCATTCAGTCTCAACAAGACGTATGTTACCTAATGGAGCATAATACCAATGTGAAGATTTATACAGAGCATAAAATGCAATAATTGTTTGTCTATTATGTCAAGTGCAAATATGACAGATATTGCATGTATTTATTATAGTTAAGCATAACATAATTTGTAAGGTCTATGGACAGTTTGAGGGACATCAAGTTTACGAAATTGGATGTTTATGATAAGGGGATACTGGGTTGACAATAGAAATGTGGTTACTAGAACAGTGGGTCGACATGCAGTTATGGTGTTGTGAGCTTAAGGTGATCGTGACGTGTTAATGGATCATACTTGGACATGGATGCATGACAAAAATCTTTGGGGACTATACAAAGAGAAGATTATCAATATGAAGCACAAGAAAAAAGAAGTGTGCATGAGGTTATTGTATAGTGTAGTCATAAAGATTATAAAAAAAACACAATTATTTTCAAGTTTTAATGAAAATCTTTCAAAGTGCAATAATAGTCTTGTGATTTTGTTTGTTTTTTCTGTGTTTGTTCTATGTTATCGCTTTTTTTAATCTTACTTTCACTACTTTTGGGTTATGGGTGGTTTAGTGATTAATAGTTGAGTATGCAAGATTTATCTTTATGATTATAATGATTAGTTCATCTACAAGCTAAGTTTTTTAGTGTCTGTATTCTCAACAATTGATATTAAAGTAATGAGGTTGAAAGGTTGATATTAGAGTTAACTTGGCTTTTAAAAGAAATGAAAGATGACAAGATGAGATTTATGAGTTTGAGGACAAAGATATTGGCTTTAGAATATGCAAGCAAAGGATTTACTATATTAAAAGAATTTGAATCACCATTGTTTGGCAAAGGCTTCAATCCATGAAGTGGGAGGAATTAGACTTTTGATTATCAAGTGTTAGGATAGGTGTAGCTTGCTTTGTTTAGGAATTTAGCTTTTTATTTTAACAAAAAGATGACCAAGGGCTTGATAAAAGCTTTATATTTGAAGTTTTGATGAAAAACAAAATTCATTGGATGTCATAATTAATTAATTTAAATATGTTTAAGGAGTTTATATCATAGATCACATTACTAAATGGTTAAGTTCAATAAAGATTGATTTTGAAAACAAAGTGAAAGCCTTCGATTTCACTGACATCTTGTTAAGTATTGTTACTAGTTATTAGAAGCTATATTAATAGGAGGCATGATACCTAATTCTAAGCAAAGACATAAGATATAATGAGTCAAGAAAACCTAATTCTATCTAGAGCACAAAGGATAGATGGCATAGTGTACAATGCAAATGTACTTATACTTGATGGTGAAAATTAAATGCCACGGGATCTTACAGCTAAAAAAAATGATTGATGTATTGGAATAATTATTAGAAGGGAAATCTCAAGAGGGATTATGAAGCTCCAAAAAGAAGAGGTGGTCAAACAAAAAAAGATAGCACATGGGTGAAGCTAATAATCAAGAGTATAAAAGAAACTATGATGTTATAACATCTTGAATGTGTAATGACTTATTGACTAAGTGCATCATTTAGTATAAAATAACAAGAAGTTGTATTTTACTAATAACTAGATTAATTAAATTACCATTTTTTGTATCTAATATAGCATAAAATTATCAAAAACAAATGATGCAAAGATGGATGAAGAACAACTATACAAGGAATGACAAGTTATAGAATTTAACAAGGGGTTTATTAAAGTGGAAGTTGATATGGATTATGAAGAGTTTTCTAGCTATAATAATTAAGGTGTCATCATCAATTGAAACACATGTGGGGCTTTGGAGATGCCTAGGATTAGTTTTTATGTAATGACTTTTATCTATCACCCATGTGAAGGAGAAATCATATCTCAAGATTGGTTTCAAATGTATTAACTTTTTCTTCAATACTTGTTACTAAAAAACATCAGAGAATTAGATTTCCTTTTTGAGATTAAGCAAGTTAATAATGCTTCCAAGTAGGCTTTAGTTTGAAGATTATGTTGCATCACTTGAGATGAATGTTATATAAGAGTTGACCACCTTTTCAAATGTAAGAAAGACATTAAAATAAAGAGGGTGTAGAGGTAAGAGGAGGATGACAAAAGTAAATATGAAAGGCACAAAGAAATAGTCAAGGGCTCTCTAACTTTACAAATGAATTGACTATGAGAATCTATTCTAGTCAATAGTAAAGCTTATAGTTATATGTTTGTTGTTGAGCATAGTTATGGAATATGATTTGCACCTAGAAACTAATATGAAGACTAGATTTCTTTATGATGATTTAAAAATTTATATGATTAAACCATAAGGCTTCTAAATTATGAGCAAAGAGAATGTAATATGAAAACTTAAGCAGAGTTTGCATGGTCTAAAACAATATTCTAAATAGTGATGTATATAATTTTATGCTTTCATGGTTGGTTGCAACTATATACACAAAGTATGGACCATCAATATTATTTTAAATGATTTGATAATTCTTAAATAGTTGTCACTTGAAGTAAATGATATGCTAACAATAACGTGGAAAGGATTCATGCTAAATAAATAACTCCCATAAGAATTGAAGATGTAGTTTTAGGTTTTTGGAATAAGAATTTCAAACAATAGATCTAAAAAAACTTAAGATTATTACAATAAAAGCATATTTTAGAAGGTTCTAGATAGATTTAGAAATTTTTATCTTAATTTTAAAAACCCTCTACTAAGAAATCATTTTAAGTATAGAATAATCTTTAAGCAAACAAAAGGTATATATCAAAGTTATTATACAATTTAGTTATAGGAAGCCTATGTATGTTTTGATCCCTATTGCTTATGCAATAACGTTAGTTGTTACACTATAAATTTGAGAAAGCATAAGGAAACAATCAAATGATTGCTATGATATCCAAATTAAACAATATTAAGCTTATGTTTTAGAAGGAATGACATGACTTTATAATGGTAAGTTGATATTGATATTGAAAGAGATGTAGATCATAAAAGTCAACTCTATTAAACATTCACTATTGGTTTATATTAATAAAATGAATGCTATAACTTCAATAGTATATGAACCTCAAGCATAGGAGCCAAGCACAGATAGTTCAGAAACTAACATGAACACGTGGACTTGAAAATCTTTTTAAAGTTCATAATGAATAAAACGATTGCATCTTATTTAACGATAGATGGTTCGTCTTGCAATATCAATATCAAAAAAAAAAAAAAAAGATGGTTCGTCTTGCAAAACGTTTTATATTTTGATTTCAAATCACATAAGAAATTTGATTAATATAATATTTTCATTTAAAGAAAATTCATGGTATCAAAAATCTAAAAAAATATGTTAGAATATTTATCATAAATAAACTTAAGATTTGATCCAAGTCAATAATTGTGTCCTAAAAGAAACATAGGTTTGTCGCAATGAAGATGCAAAAGTTTGCAAAGAAGTTTTATTCTTAAAGCATAGCTTTCTCACAAGCCATTGATCTCAAAAACTAAGTCTACATATACTCCTTGTTAATCTAATTGACAAAGCTGTGCATCCAACAAATTGAAAGAAAAAAGGGAGATCATCGTTCTTTTATGCAATTGTACTGCATGTATAAAGCTATAAAACTTATAATGAAAATTGTAACAGACCCAAATGCAAGACTTCTGATAACCCAACCAGTTCTATCAGCACATACAAAAATCATATTCCTCTTATTTAGCAATCTCCTATAAAATAAGCCACTCATTTCTATCATACAGCCATGGCAAATTTGCCACCCATCATATAAAAGCAAACACAGCCACAGCCTTGGATTTCATACACCATAAACAAGGAGGGGGTGAGAAGATCACACTGATCATCACAAAGAAGATAGATTGAAGTACAATTGCATCTCCTCCTTCCACGGTTCTTCTATCTTTTCCAGCAATAATCTAAGCATCATTTCTCAATGCTATTGTTGCATCTCCTCCTTTCCTTTCAGTGAAATCCTTCATGAGGCACACCGTTCAAATCTTGGGTTTTGATGGGAGGGCTGTTACCATATGTCATTTGAATAACATTGTGGAGATCATCGTCCCATGCATTTGGCAACTATAGATCATTTCAAGAAACATTCAGTACCATATTATACCCAAAGAGTGAGCAAACTTTGGATTTGTTGAGGATTGTATCCATCATGTTTGGCTTACTAATAGCAAATTAGAAGGTCAATAAATGCCTCATGCACAAGAATTATACATAAAATTGTTGCTCAAATACACATGTGAACAAGAAGACCAAAATATAGATGTTAAATAAAGAAAGGATCCAAGCAGTTAAGGTAAATGTGTAAGTGCTTGGCTCTTATTTGAACATAGCTTAAATTATCTGTTGTTTAAAAAAGCAGAAGATCCCAATAGATATTATGCACCCATTACCTCTTGAAACTTAAGCCCTAACCTCTAATCAACAATCCCAAAATCTTTAATCCCAAATCCCTAATTCTTGACATTAACAGATATAGTTTCACTCAAAAACCTTACTTCTGCGACGGCAAATGCTTGAGAAATCCATCCAACACACTGTAAAGACGTCTGCAACTAAAATGGTAAAACAAATAAAAACATCACAAAACCTAAGTTCTGCTGTTGGGATGCTCCCTATAACATGAGAACACCATGTACATGGTTAATATTTAGATTAGTATAGGCTCATCTGTGTTTGCTCAGCTAACTGAACAAGACCACACAGCATGAGCTGTGCTCAACTTGCACTTAACTAGTAGAGTACTGGCCGAATTTTGATGCTACAACATCATGGTGTTAATTAAACTAGATACATGTGTTTTGGGCTATGCAAGTAAAAGTACCTGCTGTGCTGCTTCTTTGTAGGGACTAGAGGACTGAAACTGGACATTTACTGCTCTTCTAAAAGCATCTGTAGTGTTCATAATTCCAGGCATCCCAAGTTGCATCAAACCTTGATGAGGTTGATGCAGCTGATGGTGGATCATATCTGGTGAAAACCCAATGGCAGAGGATGAACCTGTTCTGGACTGCAATAGCTGAAATCAAAGAAGAGAACCATTAATCAACCAGGAAAAAGAAAATTCATCTGCACTTAAGTAGGTTGTCAGGTCTTACATCTTTAGTAAGAAGGCTTTCAATGTTGAAATCTATCCTTGGGTTGACAGCTGCAAGCTTCATTGATAAAAACTAGCACCAGAAAACAAGTATATGTTATCATCCTACAATTTTAAAATCAATTTCATGAAGTTTGCAGTCTAGTAATTCACCTCGACTTGCCGTTGCAGTGACTGCACATAGTTGATGATTTCGTCAAGCATAACAGCTTTTCCAGTGACCTGAAGCACACAGGGATGAGAGGAGGAAGAAGCAAATTGGAAAAAAATCTGCCAGAGGAAAACATACTTTACTGCAGCCAGGAACAAGATCTTGAAGAAATTTCATCCTTTCACTTATCTTCTCCCTTCTAACCTGCATCAAGGAGAGACCCATATTTTTATTAAAGGTTTTGTTTTAGAATCACGGTGATGCAGGGGTTGGCCAAGGTTTACCCTTTCTGCAAGACTATGGCTGTTGGTAGCTTGGCCACGGCGAGCTCTCACATGAATGTAATCTTCTTTGGGAGTTTCCCCACCCTCTTTTGAATTCTTTCCCGAAGGCTTAACCGTCGCCATCGTTGAGCTGTTCTGCTCTGCTTTAAGTTTACTGTCTGTAGCATCCTTGGCAGCCTCGGCAGGCAATTGAGCTGCAGTACTCTGTCTTTGATCCCAGTCCATGTCCTTCCATTAGGGCAACACAAATTTGTTCGTAAGCAAGTTCGAGGGGGTTAGAGATGAGAAGAACAACTGTAAGTTTACCTGCATCTTCCTTTTCCTTGCGGCAAGCCCCCCTTGAGATGAATTAGGCGATGCCTCGCTACTGAACTCTTCAGAAATTTCATTGATCTCCTTCTCCCTCTGCCCCTTCAATGGGCTGCCACCACTGGGGCTGTGGTCGATACTTGCAGATCTATCCCTGAAAGCTTCCATCTTGCCCGCTTCGTTCTTCTGCATCTGGTGAGTTCCGGAAATGGCGTTGGAGGCGTTGGATAGGAGGAAAGGGTTGGCAGCTCCGGTAAAGCAAGAGAACCTTGCAGCTCCGTCGATGAATCCGGGATCTGAAGGGAAGCGGGAGAGGCCAAAGGGATGGATTCCTGGTCCGATGCCTACGAACATCCCTCCCTTTGTAAGCGAATCCGAGAGATTCCAGCTCAGGGGAAGTGGTTTTCCGACCGAGGAAGAAGCCGCAGCCTCTTGCGCGTCTGAGAAGCTCGAGTTTGAGGGCTGGTTCCACATGCCACGGCCGAAGGAGTCCACCATGGAAGCCGATGGGTAGGAAGAAGGACCAATCTGATTCCACTCGGTTGCCACTAAGCCTGAGGCGTGACAATTCAAAGAATCCACACAACTCTTCTCCAACCCTAACTTCTCTTTCTCACCCATATCCATCTTTGTTTCCGACCAACTTCCCTATCGAAAGCCCACAAACCCAGGGACTTAAATAAGAGTACTATTTGAAGAACAAATGATGGATCAACCCAAGGATAGTAGAATCAAAACAGGAAAGACGAAAAGAGCATCGAACAAACCCCTAGTTCCAAAATGCAATGGATCAGATAAACCAGTAAAAGCTCCAGTTTCCTCAAAAGTACCAACCCCTGCTCAGGTCTTATGAACAGCATTCAAAAAACCAAGAGTTGGTAAAAGGAAATCAGTGCAAACATCAACCCCAAAGTCCTCCTTGTTACCATTAATTAATAAGCGAATCGATGAGAGAGAGCGGTATTACCCAGGTCCCAGGAGGCAAAAGGCTCAGGAATATCGCAGGGGAACAAAAACCCAGCTAGCTGCAAGCAGGAGTAGAAAAGACAGGACAACCAGAGAATCTCATACTCTGCCTCGGCTATCCATTAAAAAGGAACTATGCATTGGTTTCAGAGACCACAGTAAACAGCAGCAAACCCTTCCTCTTATCACTCTCTTTCTCTCTCTACCGACCGAGCACAGTCGAGTCGGTGCAAGAACCACTGAAGAGTGAGTCCCCTAAAGAGGAAAGTAGAGAGAAAAAGAAAAATGTACCCGCTTCAGATTCCCGGCTCCTTTCCTCCCCTTTGAAAGCGCTGGGAACCCAAGAAAGAAAGAGAGAGTTCTCTCCAATTTGGGCTTTCCTTCCAACTTTCTCCTCCTGCACTCAGACGCAACAGAGCTCCGATTTGAGAAAGAGAGAGAAGATGGGTTGCTTGCATTTATACTCCACCCATGCCTGGAAAAGAGAGAAGAACATTTAATGATCATCCACCGGCGCAGCTGCCGTGAAATTTCAACTTACAGCGATAATGGTACTCATTCATCTTGGTTTAATTTTTTTTTTTTATTATTTTTTTTAATCTAATTTTGAGCTTATTTGGGGGTTTCTTTATGGATCTGCTTTTGCCCTGTTTATTATGGCAAGCTGAACCCTGACATTTGCCAACCATCACCCACTATACTACTGTGTGCTGTCTCCGGCGTTTTGAGCTGCGGTGTGCTGTCTCGCGGTAATCCTCAGAGGGAGAACCAAGCGTTCGGAGGAGCTTGCAGGGCAGCTTAACGATGACGTAGCGGTGAAGACTCGAATAATCTATGAGGGATTTTCTCGGGAGATTTCGGATCGTCGGAAAAATCACGCCCGGTATGATGGCATACGAGGTGATAAAGTTCGTTATCCATTTTACGTAATTGTTATATTTCTCTTATGTCGTTTATTTATAAATTTAAAAAACTAAAAAAAATTTTAAAAAAATGTTTTTTAAAAAAGTTTTTCATTTGAGAAGATTAGAATGAATTATGAAACTTATTTAATAATTTTTTTTACTATTTTAAGATTAAAAATTTATTTTAAAAAATATTCAATCTAAAATAGCTTATGCTGTACTTGGACATTGTTCTTTTTGACAAAAGTGGACAATAATGACAAATTTCATATAAAATTTATCATTAAGTTTAAAAGAAAACTCTTTATTATTATATAATATTTTATAATTATGAAATTTTAAATTTCAAAGACAAAATAGGAAGATGTTGAATAAGAAATGATTTTTTATCCCAAAATTACAAATATCTGTAGAGTTTTTTTTGCTCTATCTCATTAGATTATTGAGAAAGAGTTCACAGATTTAGGTACATAATCTCATCCATAAATAAAAGTCTACGAATGAGAAGGAGATACTATTGTTGGCATCGTTGTTAAAAGTTTTGTTTAAAACTAGTTTGTTTTGTGGTTTGAGTCAGGTTCAATGAAAATTCGTTTATAAGTAGCCAAAAAATAGATTTAACCAACTTCATATACTGCACCTAAATGAAAAAGTTTCAATTGAATTTGTCAAAATGTTGTACGTGATCAAAATTGAACTAGCTGCTTAATTTGACATTAAGTTAAAAATCAATGCTTTAATTTCAAAATTGGTAATCTTTTTAAAAGTTCAATAAATTTCATGAATTGAAAATAATTCAATATTTTTAAAATATACTAAAAAAATATGATCAATTATTTTGAAACCTTTGGCATAATTATAATTAATTTCAAAAACGTGTTCAAATAATTTTTGGAATATACATATTTTATTGTTTGCACTATGTATTTTAAAAATTTAGTTAAATTTATCTAAAAAATTGAAATTAAATACCTAGGAAGCCAAAATTTTATTAGTGGAAGCAAAAAAGAAACATGGAAGATATTTAAAACTTTAGTTGGTACACATTGAAAGGGGATGCGTGGCAAACATCACACGTGGGAGAATTGGATTCATCCATTATGCTCTTCAACAACTTGTAGGAATTGATGAATCTACGTTATTTAAAACCAAGTCTTTATTTTTTTATGATTGTTTTGAAAATGCTTCTACGTGCCTAGTATTAAAGATGTATAGAATGTAACTAATATATTGGTTGATGCTCTACCAAGAGATGAAGTCTATCTTGCAACAACTTACAAGATCTATAGCTCTTGGTTGTTTGTCTAAATCATGGAGTAGATTTTCTATCATTAATTATCGACACATGATTATTGGATTGTGTTATCACATTGCTCCTAACTAGCATGCGACAACTTTGAAATAAAAGCTAATTAGTGGAGGTGATGAAGAGGATGAAACATTGCAATATAGTATGTCACCTTCTATTGTATTTGTACTTTTATTCAAAAAAGCATTATGTCATGTTGTTGAGTTATAAGAAGACAATTCATTTTAATTTGTTTTTTTTTTTTGCTTTAGATTTAAAGAACATTTAATTTTATGAACTTATCCTCAAATAAAAACTATAACGACAAAAAAATTTTAATAATATATGTATATAACACAAACTTTTGTGATGTGTGTGTGTGTATACAAAAATTTTAATTATACTAATTTAAATGTTTATAAAATCGAAAGTGTAATAGCCCAGTTTTAACAAGATTTAGCATGCGATAAACCTGATATTTAATTATTGTGGTAGTAATAAGGTATGTTTTGGCGTGATTAAGTTAAAATTTGATAATATAATACTTATATTTAAGGAAATTAAAATAATAATAAAATCTAAAAAAATATATCTCAATTTTAAAATTGATCAAATATATTATTTGAGCATAACAATACAAACAATTCTTCAAAACAAGTCCAATGATATTAATTTTGTAATTTTTGGGGATCTTAAATTTTTTTTATGAATTTTTAAAAATATAGATATAACTATAATTTTTTGAATTATGCTAAGAGTATATTTATAATTTTTAAATTTCAACCTATGTCAAATCTATTTTAACGAAGGATGGATTTGCAAATATAGGAATGTAGTGTATCAAGATAGATGTATAATTAAAAAAATTTAGTTTATATCAAAAACTAATTGACAAAATATAAACTTGTAAATTGTGAAATATTATAGTGTTTTGTGAAAATATCATACCAAAAATAATGGGAATGTAATTTTGGATATCCAATAGTGATAACAAAATAAATATAAATTGATATAAAAAATATTGTTTTCATGATGATTTAATATTTAAACTGACATTATTACCATTTAAGCTTCATAAATTTTTAATGGTACATTAGTTCCATAGGACGCTGAAAAAAATTTTTGATGAGCCCATGAGAGTGATTACATTGATGAGTCATTTCGTGCAAAGAAATCAAAGGTAGGTGGAGTTACTGCGTTGTGCAAAAAAATGTTATTCGTTTGATCGACATCGCTAACAAGATAACTTTTACAATAAATTTTAATTTATGAGATTTTGGGTTCATTGGATGTGGAGGAGAAGGTCTTGATTTACCACAAGAGCATGCCGTACAAGAACGATGGTATCATTGTACAATACAATGATCTTCGAGTAGAGTAATAGGACAATTATCAAGATTAATTGTAGTTTTGGATCATACCAGTGTGATGTACATCATTATTATAGTATAAAATAGTTAACCTTATGATATTATATGCATATATCATATTGTACGACTCAAATGATGTATAAAGATTGATTATAGATTATATGATATTTTGAGAGAATTGTACCAATATAATGCATATTAGAAATGAGTTATATAGCATAACATATTGTATCATACTTAGATCATACTAATGTTATGCGGAGCATTTTGTAGGATTGTAAGATATGATAAATAAATCGTACAAATATGATCCAAGAAAAAACTTAAGATCAGGAAAGTAATTTATGATGATACAAATGAGTTAAGAATTATGCTATTTATAGAATATATATTGATCATTTCATTTTATTATAAAAAATTTTGAGAAATGAGAAATCAAATAAAAGAAATACTTTGTGAAATTAAGTAAACAAATTGGATGACTTATGTCGTAACATGATATTATTATTTTATTTAGATTCTTTCATATTATATTTTATTTTAATAAAAAAATACTTATATTTTTATGATTCAGCATGATGATGTAAACAAATTAAATTTTTATCAATATCTAATTTAGAGTTTACATCACTAGAGATATTTAATAGATTATCAAGAAATATTAAAAGATAGTATATACTAATGAGGGTTAAGTGATGTGTGTGATATTTTAGAATTAATTAAAGATTAGCATCCAAAGTTATAGAATGGATTATTAAGTGGATAGATGATAACACGTTAAACATTAAAAATAAAATCATACTAAGTAATTTTGTCACATCCAATTTTACACAAAATAAAAAAATTTAAGACAAATTCTATGTGAAATACTTTAATAAAAAATAACAACTCTAATTTTATATTATTATTTAGAAAATAAAAATTACTCAAAATAGCACACATTTTGATAATAATGTCTTATAGTTTTCTTTAAAGTTGATATGTGGAGCACCAAAGATAGAAAATGGTAATGAGACGGAGGTTTTGTTTAGTAATGATGCTTTGCTAAAAGGGTACCAAGATGTCATGTTAGGATTTGTGACCTTATTGAGGAAGGTGATAGTTTGATGAGTTGGTTGAGAGAGTGAAAGGGTTGGTGAAGGCTTGAGGGTGTTGGAAAAAGAGAAAATTTGTTTATTTATTAGCTCTCCTAGTAAAAGATTTCTCAAATTTAATCCCTGCCTCTTTTAAAGGTCAAAAACGTTGGAATCTCTTTAATTAAAATTAGGTGCACACTCTTTGCTCATAATTATGAAAGCACACAAACAAGAAAAATTTTATTCATTAATAATAATATTATAATGTGAGAGCTTATCTTATTTATAGATAAAAGAGAGCTCAATAATTATACATGAGAGAAAAAAATTAAATATATCTTGAGACATAATATAATCATTGGAAAGATGAGAAGTCAACATGAGAAAAATTATTGTTAGAGTTAAATCACTTGAGAACTTAAAAGAGATATTTAGAGTTCTAAGACATTAACCCCAAGTGAGCATAAGAAAAGACAATTTTGAAATTTAATCACTTAGAATCCAAAAAGAGATCTTTAAAAATCAAAAACATTAACTCCAAATAGGTCAAATACATTAAATGTAAAAAATAAAAATATATTAAATGTTTATAATTCTAAGACATTAACTCAAAATGAGTCGACCACATTATACAAAATATAAAAATGCATGAAAAAAATAGTGACAGAAAAAATTATACAATCATATTACATGACGATTAGACTCAATGATGATGCAACTAGGATGTCAGTAGTAGATAAGACAGATGACAACGATCGACAACAACCTAAGAGAAAATTACTGATAGATGTCTAGACGATGTTTGGTGGTTGGGGAACATCGGGTGGCCAAGTGATGGTGGGTGACAAGGTGATGTTGGCCAACCAGACAGTAATTATCGATAGTGATAAATGACCAAATAATAAAGGATGACTGATGTTGATGATGACATATTTTACTACAAAATATGCTTGGATGAACAAAATAAAAATAGCGGAGATAACCATAGAAAAAATAGAGTATTATAGTCGACCAATATGGTTGAAAAAATAACTAATATAGGATTAGTGCAACACCAGTGAATGCATGTTTGTGAGCTAATGTAAAATACTCCTATATCACATGATCTCTATAGTTTTCTACATTACTTATCACATTTATTTATTTATTATATTGTTCATTTTGTTTTATGGTTTTCTTCATTATGTCATTATAAAAAATAATTAAATAAAAAGGAATAAAACATAAATAATTCTTAAATTGAATAATAATGTTTATTGACTTTGAACATAATATTTGAATTGACATAACTATTACATTCATATGGCCTCACATAAGTATTTTATATACAACAAACCAAAAAAGAAATAAGATTTATGGAGACATCATCCTCAAAACTAGACCCAACTTGTTATGTGAGAGGATATCAATCCTTAGATCAAACATTTGCCTAACACATATTATGACCTCACTATACGTATATAGATTACAACAGACTCAACATGTCGAATTGCAGTGTATAAGTACGACACTTGTCTATTGAAGCTAGGCCCAATTGTGGAATCATAGTGTATCAACTTTCAAATCAAATATTTACTTAATATAATGTGAATATATATATATATATATATATATATATATATATATATTGTTAAATATAATATGTTGAGTTTATGATAATTAACTCAACTTATTTCTTAATACTAATTTTTCTAGTGTATCAAAATCACAAAGGAAGATTACTTATAAGAACTATCTATAATAATAACTAAATCTATAAAGAATTTGTACAAAGCAACTTTGTAATTGGTATGGTGGTATCTTATGTTGTATCATATATTTGTAATCTAGATATAATAATGTAATGAATAACTATAAAAATGTGTAGATATAGATATTAAATTGTATGAACAAATGTGATATTTTTTGTTATTATACATAATTGCATAAGATGTTACAATTGTTTAATTTATATTGAATTATAGTTATTGTATATAAGAAAATAAACAAATGACAATAATTGTTGTTTTCATTTGAAATATAAAATTTAAGACAAATAATGATTTTAAAGGATTAGAGTTTGGTAATTAGATTCGATATATGATATGGCAAAAAGGGTCATCACAAATACATGGTCGTGTAGTTTAAAAATAATTTAGGGTGACTAATATTAATTAATCATCTAATAGCTTGTGTTTGCCTATAACATGTTTATGTGACATACCTGATGTTGACAAGATGAAGTTAAGAAGTTGGAATACATTTGTAGATGATGCAGGACAAATTTAGACTTTTATTAAGGTCTAATTTGGTACATTAATTTAGAACTTACAATACTAGAAATGTTTAATAGATTATTAGAGAATAAGAAAAGATATTATGTAGTAATTAAGGTTATGAGATATATATAGTATTTTAATTCAAAGATTAGTGTTCCAAAGTTGTAACGTGAATTATTAAGTTGAGTAAGTGAAAACACCTAAAGCATTAAGTATAAAATCTTGTAAAATAATTTATAGTCTCATCCAATTTTACAATGTAAAATAAAGAATTTAAGACAAACTCTATGTGAAGTACTTTAATAAAAAAAACAACTCTAACTTTCGATTATTACCTATAAAATAAAAGTTGTTAAAAGAGTGTGTTTTTTAACGATGATGTGGGTGTTCGTGGAAGCGATAATTTGTTTGGTTATCAGCTCTTTCAGTGGAAGATCTGTCACCTTCAATCATTGTTAGGGTTTGTTTGCCAGCTCCTCTAGTGGAAGATCTTTCATATTTGATCATTATCTTTCACAAGAGAAGTTAGAATCTCTCTAACTAAAGTTTGGCATACAAACTTTGCTTATAAAGATAAAAATACACAAACAAAAACAATTTTATTTCATAATTATTCATTTTTTTATGATAAACATCCCTATTTATAAAGACCTAAAGGGTTCAATAGCAAATTAAAAAAAATAAAAAAATAAAAAATGATAAATTTAATTAATGTTAAATATTTTCCAAAAAGGCCATGCATTTTTTTGCAACAGTAATGGTGAGCAGCGAAATGATAGACAACGAAATGACAAGGTAAGTGACATAGGCAAACCTACCTTCCGATTTTCTGGTAGGCGTGGGTCGAGTGGAACTACAAGGGTAGGTGAGGCCCAGCAGGTGGGCGTAGGTCAGAGTTGTTGATGTCACTCAAGTTGAACCACGTGCCCGTATGATCAAGATTGACTTAGGAACCTGGCTGATTCACTCGACTTGTGCTGATCCGTTACCTTCTATTATCTACTTGATCTACTTAGACCCTTACCAACTTGCTAGTCCTCATCAATCCATGCAGTTTTTCCCGATCCACACTTACTTAAAAATTGAACGGTATGTCTACACACGTCGCTCACCCCTCCATTTCGTCACATGTCATTTTGTCACTCATCGCTACCATCGCCCAAAATATATGGCATATTTGGGAACTACTTAATGTTAATAAAATTTGTAATTTTATTTTTTTTAAAATTTTTTTAAATTACAAATTAACATTTAAGGTTCCTATAAATAAGGGTGTTTATCATAAAAAGATGAATAATTATGAAATATTTTTTTGTTTGTGTTTCTACCTTTGTGAGTAAATTGTGTATACCAAACTCTAGTTGGAGAGATTTTAAATTTTATTGTGAGAGACAATGATCAAATGTGAGAGAACTTCCATCAGAAAAGTTGATAGCCAAAACCTTGTGAGAGATAAGGATCGAAGATAAGAGACCTTCTATTGAGAGAGTCAATAAACAAACAAATTTTTATTTCCACCAATACCCTCATTATCACTAAAAAGGTACACTCTTTTAATAATTTTTATTTTTGATATAGTAATATAAAGTTATAGTTGCTCTTTTTTTATTAAAAAACTCCACATATAGTTTGTCTTAAATTCTCTATTTTACATGTGTAAAATTGGATGTGATAAAAACTATTTTGTATAATTTTATATTTAATATTTAAAATATTATCATATACTTAATAATTCATGCTATAACTTTAGAACACCAAACTTTGAATAGTTTTAAAATACTATACATGTCAGCTAACTTTAATTAGTATATAATATTTTTTCTTATTTTTTAATAATTTATTGAATATCTTTTGTGTTGTAGATTTTAAATTAAAATTCAATAGAAGTATAAATTTGTCTTACATCAATAAACCAACAAGAGTTATTTTTATCTTATTATGAAAACTTTGTTAAGTACATGGTGTCATTTTTGGCTAAAGCTTAAGAAATAATATTGCATGGCAAAACATTTATTAAATCAACATTTACCTTCACCTAGAAATCTATATCTAATTTAGTGATTTGGTAAGATACAAACTTTCTTAGAGTTCTTCATTTATCTCGCTTTGGTGCAAACTTAGAAGGTTTGTCTCAGATGTTCGAACTCTTAAATGTATGCTTATTTACGTTTTTCTATAATTGAAACGATAAATAGTGATCCTTGTTTCATCATTGTCTTTATTAAGGTAATAATTTGTTTCCAAAATTACAATGCTTGCTATTCCATAGTATGTTTTGAATTTTTCATCATGCATTATAGAACTTACTTCCAAAGATCAAATGATAATTTAATCTTCTTTTTAATTTTATTTATAATGCCATATTTTCATTATATTATATTAGATACATTTATACTCTAATTATATGATCTAGCATCATCAAGTTCATTACATTATGATTGTCCTCATAAAAAAAATAATGTCTTAAAAAATTAAAATTTGCATGAAAACTTTTTTATTACAATTTCAATTTTTTGAATTTGTAAAATTTTTTTTAAAAGTATTAGAAATTAATACTAATAAAAATTATATTTGTTTGTGAACTCCAATCATTAAAATAGCAAATCACCAAAATAATTATCTTTGGACCAAGATTTATATCTTAAGTGCTAACCACATGTAGGATTCAAAGAAAAATAAAAAAAATTATTCATTTTTTATTCTTATAACTATTATGTTTTATATTACCTTAAGAAAATTTCTTTAAAAATAACACATTTATTGTTTTTGCGTAGTCAAATTCTACTTATAATTTATCCCACTTGAACTACAAATTTTCAACTACTTGATTCCATGTTCCAACCTCGGTTATATTTTTTAATCTTAATACATCGCAATCGCGACCGTCAAAAAGAGAAGCCGACCTCGGTGATGTGGGAGATCCTACGTTAATAAGGCCCCAGTATTATATTGCTCCTGGTCATTATTAGTTCACCTCGGGAATTGAGCTCCCTTATAATTTATTTAAAGTAATCAATTACCTCCTGCTCTAAAACATGATAGCTTACTATGATTAGGTGGTATTAACGAGCTGCTTAATAACTTTGTTTCCCACATTACTAACGGACAACAGTTTTTAATCCATGCTTAGTTTGGTAGAACGTTCAAAGTCTCCGATTCACTCAACCTTGTTTAGTCATGCATCCCATAGTAAAGTAATATGAAAAAAAAAATATTATTAGGGTTGATGTGTAAGAACCGCTTTTTTTTATTGAATGTAAATTGGAGAAAGCTAAGAGTTTTTTTTTTGAGGTAATTTAGAATTTTTTTTATTGAATTCATATTAGTTTTGAAATAGTTTCAATCAAAATATTTGTAAAACCAATAATAAAAAAAATTGTTTAAATAGTAGACATAGCATAGTTCCTTCATCTAATTTAAATTTAAATGTCTATTGAAAAATAATTATTTTCAAAATATATACATATTTATATATGCACACGTTATTAATTAGATGATAATTTGATTTCTTTGACTAGTATTATGCCCAATTGGAGACAAATTTAGGTTTAATTTTGACTGAACAATGTTAAATTAAGTAAATACACTTATATTTGATTAAAATTTAACCTAATTATTTCACATTTGTACTTTCAAAACTCAATTGTCATATAATTTTATTTTGTATTGTGATCTTAAGTTACTTAGATGCTATAGTGTGATTAAATTAGTTAAGTTAAACTTTTAGCAACCAAAGCAGCTCATCAAAAGTCAATGTCGAAATATAGGATGAAAAAACATCAGATTAATCATTTAAACCTCATAAAAAGTCCACCTTATGTTGTGTTATTTTGTTAAAAATAATCAACCATAAAATGGTTGGCTTTTAATATGCTAATTCACCTTTTTTGAATGTTTAGAATGAAAAATATCAATTTAAATATCATTATAGAGGTGTCTTTTTTAACTAATGTAATGATATGTGAAGTACTTTTCATAAATTATGAAGCATAATCTCTAAGTAAGAAAATTTTGAAATTTCTTTTCAACTTTTTCAAACTTTTGAATTAAACTCTACTTATAACTATTTTGTGTCCCTTATCAATAAATAGTTATTTAATTATCTAGTTTACGTTAAAAAATAGATCATTTTATAACATTTTATTTTCATTATTATCTTCAATATATCTTCTTCTTCTTCAATATATTGTCTTTGAAGCATAGTAAATCAAATAGCTTGAATGTATTGAATTGATATACCATTTTCTACATGATTCCCTCCCATGCTTGTCTTTGCTTAAGATTAACACATTTTAAACCATGAACATATCAAACAAATCAAGCTTGCCTTACTGTTTTCTGTTGCAATGATAAGCTTGTCTCGATTCTAACTTTTGATTTTTAAATTCTTTATATTTCTTTTATTTGTATCATTGTTTTTTGAATTTTTTTATTAATAATTGACTATTCTAAGATTATCATAATCCTATAAAAGAAAAACATTATAAAATATCTTATATTCTCTTTTAAAACAAAAAATAAACTCATATGATTACTTTTTTGTGTTTTAAAGATCTTGTCGATCATTAGCAAGTATAAGCACACTATCTATTCAACCACAGGTCCATATCATCATATGAAAATTTCAAACTTATGAAACAAAATAAATCTTTGCCCACAAGATAATCACAACTCATGTCTCATATTCCCCATTTAAGTGAATACTTAGAAAAACCTAATCCACATTACATAACCATATACATAGATTATTTAACTTTGCACTTCTTTTGGTTAAAGCACATTGAACAACTAAACCACTTTAATCAAAGATTTCTTTACATAACTCATATCTTGACTAACTTAAACCTAATTTACCCTTTATAATAATACACTTTAGCTTTACTAACCCTCTAATCAACCACCTCCATAACATGTCTCTCTTGGCTATATTAAAGCTTTGCTTATAATATGGCCCTTCTTTCTATGTCAACCCTTTGGATTCTATCCTAAACAAACAACAAATCAAAGAGGTCAACTAATTTTGCCTAATTCCAATAGGATTTTAGGTTTAATACTTATTTATAAAAAAGAAATGACAGCTGTGTGAAAATAAACAGTGTTCACCTTGGATAATTTAAAATTGCAAAATCAACCTTTTTTTGAGCAGTGCAAGGCATATGAGGAACAATAATTTAACACAAGGGATCGAAGCTGGACAACTTGAATAAAGGTGCTTTTCGAAACAAAGAACAAAAATGGCACAGATATCGAAGTCCGATGCCATGCCCGTGCTGTGATATTGGTTTACTTTCTGCTGGCTAATTAATACCCTTCTCCTTTGCTTTGACTGCAAAAAATTATATATAAATAAATATTTTTTTTGTTTTAATATGTTTTATATAGAAATAGAAGTTATATGTATTGTTTGATAAAATTTGTATTTTTTTTTAAATTAAAAAGAGAAAATATCTCTTGAAGTCTGTTATGGACCAAAAGGAAAGCTGTGGTTATTCTGCCCTTAGGCATCACTTTCACACCATTAGTTGTTTGGGACTCAATGGTTGCTTTCA
This sequence comes from Vanilla planifolia, assembly GCA_023846275.1. NCBI lineage: Eukaryota > Viridiplantae > Streptophyta > Magnoliopsida > Asparagales > Orchidaceae > Vanilla > Vanilla planifolia. The sequence continues at coordinate 7,021,112 of CM043873.1, read as the reverse complement.
TTCTTTTCGATCCTACCCTTTGAAAGAGAGAGACTTGAGTGTACTTCTCAAATCATTTGCAAATTAGCTTGCCTTTAAGCACATGATTTTTTAGGTGTCTCATTTTGTTTGATTTACTTTTATTTTTATTGAAAGTTGCTAGTTGTCATGATTATTTTTTTTATGATTTTATTGTATATTATTAATATTTATTTATGAATATTTTACCTTAAGTTATTTTTTTTATAATCTTATCTTTTATTAGATTATAACAAACATATAGTAATTTATATGTTAAATATATTAAAATTATATATAATGTAGAACGAGAAAATTGTCATACAATAAAGAAAGTGTTAAAGAATATGTAAGAAATAATACATTATTATTCTTTTTATCAACTCCATCAATATATTAAACTTACATTTATTACTCAAAATCACGCAATACATATACTTCTTTGAAATCATAGTTTAAGTATACTCATGTAAAGATTAATCTTATTATAAATATGAAAACTTGCATGTTAGAGGAACTACAATTTTTACTCTTTTATGCGATATTTGAATTTCGTCACATTTTGTAATCATCTTAGATTTAGTTTAAATTTGAACTTTATATGTAATTTTGATTATTAACTTCTTAGTAGTTAAATTTTCAAGCCAATGTTTCTTAAATACATTTTTTTTCTCTATTTTAATCTCTATTATTTAAATAACCACGATCATCTCCTAAATAAATAAGATACTAATAGAGAAAATATAAATGCCTTTTTATTTCTAGAAGTCTTGGGCCTCAGTTGCAATATTTCTGAATGATTATTGTTTCAAGATATTCTTACCCAACTCATGAAACTAAGGATAAATGAACTTTGTTTCATGATTATGTTTATTATCCGTTGTATGAACAAAAATTCACTAAACAATCAATTAAGTCACCTGTTAAGAATTGCTTGTGATTTATCTGGAAAGGGTAAGGCTACCCAATGCAGCATTGAAGGGTCTATTTTGGCCACAAGAGTAGCAAAAGAAAACTCCAAAAAAGCAGTGAAAAGGACCATCTCTTTATGAGGTTCACTTTATCAAAACTTTACACCTGGCTGTAAGGACCCTAAGTAAGAAGCTAAACCCAAGCCCTTGGATTTGATCATATGAGATGAGGAAGTTGTCTAAAACCAGAGAAGAAATCTTGTTCATCACCCTTTGAGTTTTGGGTTTGATTAGAAACTAACTTGGGCGATTACGGATCCCAGTTGATCTAAATGAAGGCTCGACTCCTTCAAGGAAGATGATGAACTAAAGTGGTGAAGTTTGCATGATCATAGACAACATTGTGGACATGTTTTAATGTTTTCATATATTTTTGTTAGTAATCAAGGCATCGAGGCTGCTTGATAGTTAAATGAGGGCCAATACCATCACAATGAAGCCTTTTAATCCAAAAACTAATATTCAATATATATTTAATCTTGACATCAAACTAATCTACCTCTCATGTCTCTTTCGTAATGGACAGAAACAGCAAAAATAACACCAGACTGCCAAACCAAGATCGACCCAACAGATGACGAGCTCCATTAAACCTTTGTGTCTATTTCAAATGTCATCTCTTCGTCAGACCCTTATAAGCACATGTTCCATGCCAAGTATTGAGTTCATGGCCAAAGGTCACTCTTTCTTATTCTGGTATTCAGATTGAAGTGCTAAAGAGGCCTCAGTTTCTTTCTTTACTTAACCAAAGAATCACTCTTTCTCTCTCTAGACACATAATTGCTTGTGTTTTAAGCATACGTCTTCGACAAACCTGTTGAGCTGGCTGCAATGGAGGTGTGAAGCACCTGAAATTTCCCTATGCAGTGGAATCCTATCTGAAGTACTTAGCAGGTGATATTGTCCCCTTCCTTTTATGGCGAGGGAAATGAAGGGTTGGGAATGAAGAAAAGCATGGTTGAATGCGACATTCTTGAGAGGGAAGGAAGACATGTGTATCAATTATGAGAAAAGATGTGAAGAGAAACTGTTCCAAACCGAGGTGAAGTGTGGTCTGTGGGGTTGAATGGCATCAGAAGGAACTGTGGCAGCTTGTTTGGCTGAAGATTTTCAAAAGTTCTCATTGGAATTTAGAGGAATTCTACAAGAGAATAATAAATGATCCACACAGTAAATCGGTTAAAAGTATAATAGTTTTAATGGCCCTATAAATGGGCTTTAAGATCCTTAGCCATGCTTTGTTATGAATATAATAAATCTATTTCTTCAATGTGAGCTATCGTGGTTGTGTGATGAACAAAATACTTTTCCTTAATTGTGTCAATTGTTTGAAGCTTTGGAAAGGGGATGGTGATTTGTCAAATTGAGAGATTGCATCCCATATTGACGAAGGAACTAAACAATCATTTCTATTATTCAATGAGTTTTCTTCAAGATCATGTTTCTCCATGTGTTGTGTTTTTGCATGTAACGATTTTTTCATTTGTGATGTTTTTTAAGTTAGGGTCACTTTTCATGTTCTACCTTTGTTTATATAATTTTCTTAAAATCATTACAAAGTATTTTTTTAAGTAATAATGATATCATGTTAAATGCATAAGTCAACGATTTAATTTTAACTCAATTATTTTTTTTCTTACATTACTAATCTAAATTTATTTTTTTTATTTTTGGGAATGGGTGTTGTTTTAATATTTTCTTTCCTTTTGATTCTTATATTGCAATTTATATACATTTAATTAATATTAAATTATTTTTAATTTTCTTTATTATTATTACATTCTATCATATTTTATCTATTTCTCTTCCTAAATATAATATACGTTAAGTGGATGTATTATACATTAATGCACTTTTTCTGTTTGATAGATTGTTTGATCCTTTTTTTAAACTATTAAACTAAACTCAAAATAGTATATGTTTTAATAAAAAAAATAGATCTCACATAAACAAATTGCTTTGTCTCTCTATCTCTCTGTGTGATACATTTCACCTTTTTAATCTTAATGTACCATAAAAAATAATATTTGTAACCATATAATATTTTTTTAATCTTACTTTCTTGTTTTACTAAATTGAATGTTCACATACCATACACATCTCTCAGGAAGATTGGATTTAGTCTCCTTTGAGTTTAGTGTATAGTACATTATATGCCAATGTAATATACATTAGAGCTATCAACACAATCCTTTAAGTTTAAACGCATTCTTTTCACATTGAAATTTGAGCCCATCTTCCAAAGAATGACATCATAGCCTCTTTTTGGCCTTTCATACATCAAAAACACCATTTAAGTTATGCTCAAGGAATCAATACAAATTACAACCTTTTTCCATGATTTTTCCAATGTTGTACAGCTTTCTTCTTTTCATAACTCTTCCTTTCTCTTGCTCCAACTACTCTCATTGTGCTACAATTCTCCTTGAGAGCTCCTACTCCCTCTCTCTCCTTCTCTCTCTCTCTCTTTAGAATATCATTCCTCAAGTTCTTCTTTCAAGATCCTTCCAAATCTCTTGCATCAACTACAATGCAAAAGGATAAGAATGGACTGGCTTCCTAGCTTAATATAATAAGCTATATTATAAATATGTGTATGTATGTATATTTTAATTTCTATTTCCTTAATTCACAAAAATTTTAATTTATTTTTAAAAAATTCTAAACTAAGAACTAATAAAGTTATTTTTAATAGCTCTTCTTAAAGATATACTTATTTTGACATTTGATAAAACTTTATAAAATTTGATTTTTTTAAAAAAATTATCAAAATAATATTACTATATTTTAATCTTAAATCATAAATTTTACTTGGCCATGCAAGGATTAATTACACACTTAGTCATATAGTTACAATCATACATAATAATTATATTTCAAGGATGTTTTATTACTTAATTATTTCAAGGTCTATGTGATGCATGAGTGTCAAACATTAGCTCACAAACAAATACTAATTGGCATTGTACCAGTTTCATAAGTTTGTTGGTGCAAAGTTTGGTTAAAAATTTATTAAAAAAATATTTAAAATTGAGTTTTTTATTATCTATGTTGCGTGCAATTGTTTTTCGCCATCTGCCACCATCACACAGTCGTCACCGCTATTGCCATAACCCAAGCCGACCAGTGTGCCTGCGTGTCTCGATTTGATCTGGGAACTTGGCTGATCCACTCGACTCATGCTAACACAATACACACAATGACTCGCTCAATTCACAACATCCCCAACGAGTTGTGCCAACCCGTCAGTCTCGTCGACCCATTCTATTCTGCTACATTCACTCAAACATAAAAAATAGAATTGAGACTTACATTCGTGATGCACCGATCGTGTCCCACAATTTTTCCATCTATCGTTCTCATTATCGCTGTCTAAAATGCACAATCTATTTGAGAATTGCTTAATTTAATTAAATTTAGAGCATTTTATATAATTTTTTATTCATAATATTTCTTTTATAATTTGTGTTAAATTTTTGAATCTTGAAATATCTTTTAAAATTTTTAAATATATTATTTAATATTTTTTAATATCATTTTATATTTCTAGGTTAGTTAATTATTAATATATCCTAAAAATTTTTATAAATAGAGATGCTCACTATACTCTAAAGAGATGAAAATTATGAAATAAAATTTCTTTTGTTTGTGTACTTTCATAGTTATGAGCAAATTGTGTGTACCCAATTCTAGTTGAAGAGATTTCAACTTCTCTTGTGAGAGAAAAATATCGAATATGAGAGATATTCTACCAAGAGAGTTGATAATCAAATCTCTTATAAGAGATAAGGATTGAACTTTAGAGACCTTCTAATGGGACAGTTGACAATCAAACAAATTCTTGCTTCTGCCAACATTCCCAAACTTTTTCACTAACCCAAATCACTACCATATTACCCTTTTACCCCTTTGCTGCTCCAAACCTTAATGCCTACAAAACTATTAGATATCATTACCAAAAAGGTGCACTCTTTCGATCATTATTATTTTCCAAATAATAATTTAAACTTATAATTACTCTTTTCTATTAAAATACTATAGATAGAGTTTGTCTTAAATTTTATATTTTATATGTGAGAATTTGGATGTGACAAAAATTGTTTTATAAAATTTTATACTTAATGCTTAAGGTGTTGCCACTTAACTTAATAATTCACACTACAATTTTAGAATATTAATATTTGAATAATTCTAAAATACTATCCATGTCACCTGATTCTAATTAGTACTTATTATCTTTTTATATTTTTTTAATAATTTGTTAAATATCTCCAGTGTTATAGGCTCCAATTTAGACCATAGTAGAAGTCAAAATTTTGCTCTCTATTAATGTCCATGATATTTTATTAATTTGTTTTTTTAGTGTATTCAACATTGGTATTAGAGAATATTATTTTTACTCTACATCAATTTTGATATTAAATAATATCATTATTTTTTAATTTTTTTTCTTTTTTACGTAGTGATGTACTAAGAACTCTTAGTTTTACGTAAATTTGTCTTAAGAGATGATACAAAAGTAGTGATATGACTCTTCATCGTATTTTTGGAAACTAATTAGTTTTACCTATGAGGTGGTTTGGCAAAAGTGAAAGCTTGATCACTTGCCATTTTGTTGGAAGCATGGCCTATCTCATTTTTGGTGGTTTATAGCTATAATTATTATCATAATTTTTTATTAATTTTTTTGTATTATTTTTTTATATCTCTTTATGTGAAATTTTTTTATGACCACAAAATCTGGTAGGTCTTTTCAAATAACAAATAAAAGTCAAGAATTAGTTAAAAAATGAAGACAAAATTTATACCAAGACCCTATACTAGAAATATCTTAATCAATAGCCTAACTCACCCAAATGATTGGACAAATTGTCATAAATCAATAGTGTGAACCAAATCCTCGAAGAGAAAATGATAATAAAAAAAGAAGTGGCATACACAATAATCTAGAAGAAGAAAACCCTAGAAGATATATGAATTAAAAGACATGATGGTCTTTCTGATAAATCTAATCGAGATATTCATTAGAGAAATCATGACTTTAGAAGAAGAAATAAACTTTAGGATGAGTTAGATCAAAATGATGATCTAGATCTATCTAGTGATAAGAAAAGTCCTAAGAGGGTATTAAGATAGAGCACATCCCTAATATGAATCTAGATAACCAAATTTTTTATAATAATTTTGATCCAAAAGATTACATAGACAAGCAAACTAGTTTGGATATTTACTTTGATTAAAATCAAATGAGTGAACAAAAATATATCAATTTATTAAGATTAAACTCAATGATATTATTTTTAAGTTTTTTTAGAAATTTAGAGCAATAATATGTTAACAATGATGAAGAAGCATCCCAATTTTAGAAAAATATTAAGATTAAGTCGTACAATAGTTTTATTCCAATAACTTATAATATCAAAATATTAGATAAATGACACATTTTTTCAATGTGGTAGATTCATTAAAGAGTATATTAACTAGTTTGAAGATTATAAACGTAGATACCATATAGATGAACTCAATTATGTAGTAATCTCTTATTTTAGGATAGGTTTAAAGGAATACATATAAGCTGACTTAACTTAAAGATATTATTACCTTAGAGAAAGCTTATATATAGCTAAAAATATGAAAAAAAAGTAGATAGACCCTCTTAAAGAGACATGATAAATTAAACCCTCTAAAGGCTTGCACCATAATTTCTCAACCCACTCATACTCACACTGTCTACCTCATCAACCATAATTTCTAAACCTCCCAGACTCACATTATCGCTTATTTCTTCACATCCTTTTCAGGTCAATCCACCAAATCTAGAATCATATATTTTAAGTGCTATGAAAAGGAACAACTGACTACTAACTGCTCAAAGGGATTCATGACTATGAACCTAAAAAATATTAATCAACAAGAAAAGAGAGAACAAGAAGAAAATATAAAGCTTAATAAGAAAGCTAAGTAAGAATTAGAAAATATTAAAAATTTTATGGTTAGGTGCACCTTTAAACCCTACAACCATAATATGACTAGAAGCACACTAATATCTTTAGCACCATTATAAAAATTAAGGAACAATCATATACAATGATTGTAAATAAAGGTAGTTGCATCAATGCAATATCCCTTAAGGTCATTAAGCAAATATAAGATTTTTTATTGGAACACCCAAATCCTTATTCTGTATCATGGATAGATAAAATCTCTATACCTATTAAGCAATGATGTTATGTACCTTTGAAATTGGATAAGTATAATAATGATATTATATGCTATGTCATACATATGCAATAGATCATCTTATCCTTGGAAGACCATGACTTTTTAATAAGGATGCAACTTTGAAGGGTAAACATGTGTTTTTTTGTTTATGAAGGAAAAAAATCATCATATTATACTCTACCCCAATTCATGAGAAATCCTAATCACTTAAGTATAACAAATCTACAAAAAATTCTAAGCTTATGGATAAAGAAAGGATAAAGATAAAAAATTTAAGCTTAATCATACTATCATAAGTTAAAAAGACCCTTGATCAAGGAGACTTAGTTTGGTTTCTTATAATTAAGGCATTAGCCACCACTTTACTAGACCCACCAATTATTATAATTGCTCATGATAATAAGTAAATATCTTTGATTAATCTTATTTCTTTACTACTAGACTTTTAGACTTTTATCTCTACTTATGTCTCTTTATCACCTAAATAATATCTAAAAAAATTAATCTAAGTAGTGAAAGATATAAGAAAGTAGCACATCCTGAAAGAAAAGTTAAGAAATTTAATGAAAGAGACTATGTTATAATTTGAGTTAGGACAAAACAATTTTCACCCAAAGCTTATAAGAAATTATAAATGCACGAAATTAGACTTTTTTAGGAATATTCAAAAATTAGAAACTAAGACATATGTATTAAATTTGTTAGAAGAGTATGGGATGAGTGCAACCTTTAATGTTAAATATTTTGTCCTTTATAAGGTATCACATTTAATACATAATGAATCATTTGAGCCTGAATTTCTCATGTTGAGTGAACATGTTTTTACTACTACATTAACCTTGAGAGCAAGTAAGGATTATTTAGAAAAATATTTAGATTATAAAATAATTATAACCAAAGATTATAAACTTAGAAAATTTTTAGTTCATTAGAAATATAAGCTTCCAATTGAGAATTCTTGACTTACCTATGATGACCTATACTATATCACGCCACACTTATTAATACATTATTATACCAACTATCTTGATATTACCAAATCAAGCTCTCTCCCACCTAAGGAGGATGATAAAAGAGTGTCTAATGTTAGCTTACAAATATACTCTTATTGGCACTACACCAATTTCATAAGTTTAATAGTGCAAAAATTGGTTGAAACTTACTTAAAAAATGCTTAAATTTGAGTTTTTTGTTGTTTTAATCACATGCTACCTTCTATCACCATCTACTATCATCATGCCATTGTTATCCCCTTTTTTATTGACACAGCTTGAGCTGACCTACATGTTCGTGTGACCTGATTTGACCAGAGAACCTAGCTAATCTACTTGACCCACACTTGACTCATGTCAACTTGTTATCTATGATGAGCAACGATGACCCATGCCAACAAGCTAGTCACCCCAACCCATTCTGTTCTACCTGAACCAATGTCTATTTGAAAATTAGATTGAGACCTCCGCCTGTACCTTATTGATTATACCTAACCATTTCATCGCTTATCGTTACCACTGCCCGAAATGCATAACCTATTCAAGAACTAATTAATTTTAGAGCTTTTAAGTCATTTTTATTCAGAATATTTCTTTTATAATTTATGTTGAATTTTAAAGTTCCAAAATTTATTTTAAAATTCTTAAATATGTCATTTGATATTTTTAAATATCTTTTTACATTTCTAGGTTAACTAATTATTATTGTATATTTGAGGCTTTTATAAATAGGGATATGCTCATGAGATTATAATGAGAGAAAAATTATAAAATATTTTTTTTTGTTTATATGCTTCCACTTTTGAGAGCAAAGTATGTGCATTAAACTCTAGTTAGAAAGATTTTAATTTCTTTTGTGAGAGACAAAGATCGATGATGAGCGACTTCCACTGAGAGATGCCACAACTAAATCTTTTGTGAGAGCTAAGAATCAAAGGCAAGAGCCATTACATCAGAAGATTGATAACTAAACAAATTCTTACTTTTATCAACACTTTCAAGCTTTTTTACTAACACAAATCATGACCATGATACCTTTTTACCTCTTTGGTGCTCCAAACGTCAATACCTACAAAACTACAAGATATTATTAACAAAAAAGTACATATTTTGAACAACTTTTATTTTCTAGGTAGTAATTTAAAATTAGAATTACTTATTTCTATTAAAATAATCTACATAGAGTTTGTATTAAATTTTTTATTTTATGTGTGAAATTAAATATGTCAAAAATCACTTTATAAGATTATATTCTTAATGCTTAAGATATTACCACTTTCTCAACTTAATGATCTATACTACAACTTTGAATAGATCTAAAATACTATACATATCGTCTAATTATAATTGATGCATAGTATATTTTTTATATTTTTAAATAATATATTGAGCATTTTGATTGTCGTAGGCTCTAATTTAGACTATAATAGAAATATAAATTTATCATGCATTAACTTTAGTATCAAAGTTTGTGATTTTTTACTAAATTTTTTTTGTTTAATATATATAACTTTGGTATTAAAGAAGTTGGTTTTTTAATTTATATAAATTCTGGTATTAGAAAATATTATTTTCTTCTAAAAAATATATATATTTTCTTTTTTATTTAATATATCCACTAGAGAACTCTTAATTAAGTTTAAGTAAATCTATCTTAGGAGGTGATAGAAAAGTAGTGATACAACTCACTATCTTTCCTTGAAACTGTTTGATTCTGTGTAGGAGGTGGTCTGACAAAAATGGGACCCCGATCACTTATCATTTTTTTAGCTTATGATTGCTTTTCTTTTACAATTTTTTATTTAAAAAGTTTTCTTACATTATTTTCCTTGATATCCCTTTATGTGGCAAACATTTTTATGATTATAAGATCTGGTAGATCTTGTCAAATGATAAATAAAAATAAAAAATTAGTTCGAAACCAAAGAAAGTTTAAACCAAAATCCCACATTAGAAATATTCTAACCAATAACTCAACTCACCCAGATGATTGAATAAGTTCTAATTAATCAATAATATGAATCAAATCTTAGAAGAGAAAGAGATACTAAGATAAGAAGTATTATATTTAATAACATAGAAGAAGAAAATCTTAAGAGATATAAGAATCATAAATATGGTGATCATTTTAATAAATCCAATTAAGATATTTATTAGAAAAATCATGACTATAAAAAAAGAAATAAATCTTCATATGAGTCAAACCAAAATAATCATATAGATATATCTAGTAAAGAGAAAAGACTTAGGAGGAATAAAGATAAAGAGCATATTCTAAATATAAATATAGATGTCCCAACTTTTGTAGTAGTTTTGATCCTAAGGATTACATAGGTTGATAGACTAATATAGATGTTTATTTCAACTGGCATTAAATGAGTAAACAAAAAATATATTAATTTATTAAGATTAAACTCACCATTATTGCTCATAGGTTTCTTAGAAACTTTGAGTACTAATATACTAACAATGATAAAAAGATATCTCAAACTTAGAGAAACCTTAATATTAAATTATAAAATGGGGTTTGTTCAAATAACCTATAGTGTCAAAATGTTAAATAAATAGCAAAAGTTTTTTTCAAGGTGGTAGATCTGCTAATGAGTATACTAATAAGTTTGAGGATTATAAACTTAGATGTGATATAGATGGCTTAAGCATGTAGTACTATCCCATTTTAGGAGATATTTAAATGAATACATACATACTGAGTTTAACTTGAAAAATATAACTACCTTAAAGAAAGCTTATTACATAACTAGAAATATAAAAAAAATAAAACTTCTAATTTTAAGAGAAATGATGAGCTAGACTCTTTAAGGGCTTATGCCATAATTTCTAAATGCACTCATACTCACACTTTGTCTACCTCTTCAACTATACTTTTTAAATCAAATAAACCTACATTACCACCCATTTCTTCACACTTTTCTTCAAGCCAACCCACAAAATCTAGAATTACCTATTTTAAGTGTCATGAAAAGAGATATGTAGTTATTAATTACCTAAAGAGATCAATAATAATGAACCTAAAAAGTTTGAAGAATAAGAAGAGTTAATATAAAAAGAAAACATAATACCTAATGAGAAAGCTGAACAAGAATTAAAAAATATAAAAAAGTTCATGATTAGGTGTTCTCTTACAACCTCATAACCATAATACAATTGTCAGCTTACCAATATCTTTAGCACCATCATAAAAATTAAGGACTAACCATATAGGATGACCACAGATAATCATTTAAATGAATGCAATGTCCCTAAAGCTACTAAGTGAATAAGAGCTTCTTTATTAGAACACCCAAATCTCTACTCTATGTCATGGATAGATAAAACCTCTATACCTATTAAGCAACGATGTTATGTACCTTTAAAATTGGGTAAGTATAATGATGAGGTTGTATGTGATGTCATACCAATGCATGTAAGTCATTTTATCTTTGCAAGGGAATGATTTTTTGATAAGTGACTTTGAAGTGTAAAACTAACATTTGTTTTTTTGTTTATGAAGAAAAGACTCATATTATATCCTATCTTATTTCATGAGAAACCTCAATCATTTAAGACCAATAAATCTATAAAAAATTCTAAGCTCATGAACAAAGAAAAGGAAAAGATAAAGAATTTAAGATTGATCATATTATCATAAGTTAGGAAAACTCTTGATCAAGGAGACTTGGTTTTGTTTTTTAATTAAAGAGTTAGCCATGATCTTACCAAACTCACCACTTATTATATAAGATCATGATTATAAGTTAACATCTTTCATTAATCTTACTCACTTATTAGTAAACTTTTAGATTACTATCTCTATTCATATCTCTTTATTACTATAATAATATCTAAAAACATTAATCTAAATAATAGAAGATATAAAAAAACTAATAAATGCTTAAAAAAGTTAGAGAATTTCATTAAAGAGATTATATTATAATTAGAGTTAGGCTTACAAGAAATTATAAATATATGAAGTTGAGATTTTTAAGAATATTCAAGAATTAAGAAGTAATGTATATATGTTGGATTTACTATAAGAGTATATAATAAGTGTAATCTTTAACATTAAGAATTTAGTCTTTTATAAAGTACTATATCTAATACCTAGTAAGCTATTTAAGTTTGATTATCTAATATTGAATGAACTTGTTCTTACCACTATATTAGTTTTGAGAATAAGTAAATATAATATAGAAAAAATTTTAGATCATGAGATAATTCTAACCAAAGATTATAAATTTAATTTTTTTTGTTTGTTAGAAAGGCAAGTCTCTGATTAAGAACTCTGAGTCTACCTATGATGACTAACACCATATCATGCTACACTTGTTAGTGCACTACTATACCAACCTCCTTAATACCACTTAGTCAAGCTCTCTCTCACATAAGGAGGATGATGTATAAGCATCTAACATTAACTTACAAACCAACACCCATCAGCGTTACACCAGTTCCATAAGTATATTGATCAAAATTTGGTTTAAATTTACTTTAAAAAGTGCTTAAAATTTATTTTTTTGTGTTTTTGTCATCTGCTATCGTCTGCTGCCATTTGCTACAATCATGCCTCCTTCTGCCCCCATTGTTGTTGCCTGAGCCAACCCCTAAGCTTGCATGACCCGATTTGACCTGATAACCTGGCTGATTTGTTGAACCGTGTTGACCTATTATTCACAATGACTTCTTAATCCATGACAACTTGCGATGATCCATACCATCCCCTTAATCCTGTGATCATTATGTTCAGACCGAGACCTCTGCCTGCATCTCATCGATTGTGCCTGACTATTTCACTACTCACTGTTGCCATTGCAAAAATGCACATTAGTTTGGGAATTGCTTAATTTAGTTAATTTTAGAAGGTTTTTAAGTCAATTTTTATTTAAAATATTTTTCTTATAATTTGTATTGAATTTTAGAATTCTAAAATGTGTTTAAGAATTTCAAAATATGTCATTTAATATTTTAAAATATCCTTTTATATTTTTAGGTTAGTTAATTATTGTTATAAGATCTCTATAAATAGACTATCAGACTATAAAAATATAATTATGGAATAAAATTTCTTTATTTATGTGCTTTCACCTTTAAACAAAGTGTGTATACTTAACTCTAGTTAGATAGATTCCAACTTTTCTTGTGAGATACAAGAATTAAAGATGAGAGACATTCCATTGAGAGAGTCGTTAACTAAATCCTTTGTGAGAGACAAATGATCAAAAGTGAGAGACCTTCCATCAGGAGAGATGGTAACCAAACAAATTCTCACTTTTGCTAACACTCCCGAGCTTCTTTACTAACCTAAATCACTGCTATGTCACCCATTTTATCCCTTTGGTACTCCAAATGCCAATGTCTACAAAACTATAAGACATTATCGTTAAAATGATGTACCTTTTCAACAATTTTTATTTTTGAGATAGTAATATAAAATCAGTATTGTTCATTTCTTTTAAAGTACTCTATATAGAGTTTGTCTTAAATTCTCTATTATATATATATATATATAATTGGATATGACAAAAATTATTTTATAAGATTTTATGCTTAATGCTTAATGTGTTACCATCTACTCAACTTAATAATTCACATTACAACTTTAGAATGTCAATCTTTGAGTATTTTTAAAATACTACACACGTCACCTCATCCTAATTAGTGCATAATATATTTTTATATTTAATAAAATTCTATTGAGTATCTCTAATATTGTAGGCTCTAATTTAAACCCTTATAGAAGTCTAAATCTATCATACAACACTATAACTTTATTTAAAGAGCTCAAGATCTACTCTTCTATAGTCGATACCAAACTTATTCATCCATTTACTCTTAAAACCTTGCACATAAGTCACACTTTTACTATTTGTGTTTCATAGCACTTTCACTTGTATCAAGTTTTACAGGCCTATCAACTTTTGTTTGATTTATCTTTAAATCACATTAGATTAGAGGAGATATTATTTGATATTATATTATAATGCTTAATCTATTTTAATGAGATAGTATCATGATCTAATTAGGTTTTATCTTTATCCATTGGGTCCCTTCTCGTTTGGTCAATTATCTTAAAATTACACCAACTTTATTATGTTAAACTATGATGTTCTCTGAGATCTACTCTCTTATAGCTAATATATGACTTATTAATTCTTGCATTTTTATAAGTCTTACATAGAAGATGCACTTTCACTAATGCATTTCATTGCACTTTCCCTTATGTCAGGTGCTATAATTTCAATTAAAGCTTGTCGATTCCCTTCATTAATTTTATCATGTCAATTTTATCTTTAATAATTGTGGTTCTCATCTAATGTTAATTAGTGTCATAGGAGCATTTTACCTCAACTCAATCTTTATAATAGTAATAAATTTATTTCTTAATTTTTTTTGTTAATCACAAGTTTACCATATTCATGTGAATAGATTTATTCTTTTTACCATTTATTAGTCTTAGTTACACCATTATAAAATTTGTATTTTCTTAATCCAATATTTATTGCTCAAAATATTTAGAATTTCTAAGTGTTTCACTCACTTGCACAATTTCAACGTTTTGGTTCTCTTTTGGTTTATATTTTTGATTTGTGTGAATTTTTTTGGAAAGCTAAGAGAAAGTGTAAATCTTAAATTCACATATTGGGTAAAATCAAATTGCAACTTAGAGAGAAAATTTGTTAGTAATCGACTATCCAGTTAAATGTTTTATATTATTTTTCTTTCATATAAGACTTTTTGTCCTACATCTTAGATTTGTACTTCTTTTAGCCTTTGGTTTTCTATAATGAAAGGTGATCAATCTCAATGTATGTTATGCCTCTTAAATGCTATTGATCTTGTTTTATTGCATAAGTTTTGTGTTATTATGAATTTCAAATTTTCTTTTTGCATCATAACAACTTGGTTGAACTCTTAGATGAATGGTGGTTATGTCTAAGTGAAGAGATGTTATTGCCAAGCTATCAAATTCAAAGTGTTTCTCAAAACACACAGGCTCATCTTTCTTTTTTTCAAGCTTTTGTCACTTTCTATTATTGTTTGATTGTTCTCTTTTTGCCTTTTATTTCTTGTTTTGTGATGAATGATTATATTGTGCATGATTTCTTGAGCTAATTATTTGTGTGTATGTTATATTCTACTTTCATATAATATAATCTTTATTACAACTATGTTGTAACTTTCTATGCATTTTTTTAGTTGTGGTCATTGAAGACCTATTCTAGGGTCATAGCTTCTATATCATCCTAATCCTTCTCATTGTAAGCAATTATTGACATATCTCATGTAATCTCTTTGAATTTGTTTACATTCCCTTGTTTTCTCATATTATTATTATATGCAAAGGCATTACTTACACAATAATTAGAAATTTGTTGTCTTATTTTAGTTGATATCACACCATAGTCTAGCTTAGGCATATATATCCCACACAAATACATGACACACTTGACATGCACAATTTTTCTTTATTTGTTATTAAATAGATGTAATTTCCTTTTAAAAAGATGTAATTTATTTGTTATTATGATATGAATTTTTCTTTATTTATGATTTAATTTTCCTTTGTTATAGTTTTTTTATTAATACCATTTTATGTAATTTGTTTGTGCTTGAAAAATGGTTGAGCAAAATGTATCTCTTTTAATTTGATTATGAAAAAATTTTAATTAAAAGTTCTTTAAAAAATAAATAAATTAATAAGTCATATATTCTTTTATGAAGTAAACTCTAATAAAATATTTTGCATTAATTAAATGCAAAATTAATGTACTAGAATTTTAAATTTGGTTGTAAGATTAATTAATGGTAATTACTTAGTTTTAGAGATAAAAATTTAAATTATATTTTTAGATTGATACTTATTGAGATATTTGTTGAAAATATTTTGAGATATAATAGATAGATATATAATTAATTAATTTTTTTAAATAGAATACAACATAAAAATTATTATAATGATTAATTATTTTAAAATTAATAATTGAAAAAGCATGTTAGGAAAAATTATATTTATTTCACTTTATCTATCTTTTTGTCTCTTAAATCACTCTTGTTTTTTTTTTGTATCAATGTACTACCCATATCATATTTATTTATTTATAATTTTTTTAAATTATTTGATTCATATTAATTATAAAAAATATAAAAAAAAATTGACAAATCTTATAAGGGATTTTAGCAAAAAATAAGTTATTGTAAATAAGTATAATATCCACATTTTTAGAAGTTAAAAAAAAATACACTTAAAAAATACAATTAAAAAAAGTAATGATCTGATCTTGAAACGATCATTAAAAAAAGGTAAACATTATTAAAAAGATAAAATATCAAGATAATCGTAATTTTATATAAATATTATCATGATTCTGTAATAATAGTCTATAATGATAAAAAAAATTTGTATGAGTGATATTTATCATTAATGTCAACATTAAGACAGGCTATTATATAAAGGCAATTTTAAAGTTCAACGACAACAATTGCTAGGATAGGTGAAGAGTAGAAACAATTAACAACAAATCTCTAAATCTGTTGGTCAAGTTAAAGACAAATGGTAGTTGACTATTTTGGAGATCGCATTTTGACTAAGAAAAGCAACATGTAAATAGCGTGAGAGTTTGAACGATAAGCACAATGACAATGGGCTATGAAGAACGAAAATGAGTTGATGTTGAGTGAAGGGAAAGAAAGAATGTGAATCATGAGTCAACAGAGAATGAGTCATTGAGTGATGAAAAGATAACGAGCTAATATGAAAAAAAAGAATAAAAATGAGACAATCAATGATGAAAAAAAGGTTAAGAAGAAAATAAGAACTTTGTCATTTGACATGGGTTATGATGCTAGGCTCTCAACAACTTAGATATTTAGAAAGCCTAGGAAATAGTTTCTCCATTGGTTTGAATAAATTTGATTTTAAAGATTTCTCTTTCTACTTAGTTTTAATAAGAAGCAACCTTTGGACTATCAAAGACATAAATTAAGAAAAAATTCTTTACGAATTAGTGAATAAAGAGTAAATATGTAGATATGCTCATAAATCATACAAAACTTTATCATCATTAAAAATAAAATATTTAATAATGATGATTACTTGAAAGATAAAGTATCATATTCAAAACCCACAATTTATAATTACTAGCCAACAAGGCACTATTAAACATAAGTATAATACATAAGTATAATAGTTATTTTCATGCTCTCCATTAAGTCCTAAAAAGACAAATAAGCAAACAAATTTTTTTTAATACAACAAAAAAAAATCTATATTAATGATATCTAAAAAAATTAATTAAGATATACTTTTTCTCTTTGCCTAAATCAAATTATTTCTTAACAAAAATCATTGTCTAAAATGTACGACATCTCTTGATGAATGAAAAAAAGTTATAATTAAATGTGTATATTCAATAAATTTGATTAATCAATTGCTTGAATTGGTCGATTTTTAACAAATATATGTTAAAATTGAATCAAATTGGCCATTGTAAAAAATTTAGTTAAACTAAAAGTTTAATATTGCTCAAAAACTGAATTGAATAACAAAATTAAAATTTTTGTTTGGACTTAAATAGTAGATTAAATCTAAAATTTTTAAACAAGATATTAAAGATATTAACAAGATTGAAGTAAACAAATCATAAAACTAAACCAAATAAATTATAAGATAGAGTAAAAATATAATATGGAAGATAGTTAGGTCTTTTTTTGATTTGTTAGATTTCTCAGGTTAAAAAAATAAATTAAAATTCGAAAACAAAAAATATTAAATCTTAAATAAAAAAAATCAAATTATATTGTATCAATCGACCGTTGTGAATTTCATTTGATTTATAAATTTAAATGGAATAATTTAATCCTAATGGTTCGCCACATGTAGAAACTTTAGGTCCAATTAATTAATGGTATGCAAATTGGTGAATATCCTTGATTGAAGCCCTAATCCTATTGCTTAATTCGATAGCGAGCCCATAGGTGGGCGGCTGGCATGGCGGGCCTTGGTGGATTCTACGGATTTCTTGTCGGTTCTCTTGAAATCCCCAGCGCATTTGTTGGTTGCCTGAGGTCTCAGGTGAAGTCTAATTGATTTTTGTGCATCGATTAAACATATTTTTCATGGCTAATGCTTTGGACAGGATTCCGCGAACTTTTTTTTTCGCTTGTTGTTGTTTTTTTTTTAATTTTTTGGACTCTTATAGCACCGATAGCCCCTTGTATCGTTCAGTTTAGATGCAAGGAACACTGCGGGAAACGGTACCAAGGTGCTAAAATGATTCATAGGCAAAAGGAACTTAGTGCATGAGGCGATAGATGACTAGCTCTCATGTAGTTTCCTTTTATCAAATTCTTCGGTCACCGATAGCAAGGCACGAACTTTCTTCGGCTAGGGCTCAACCTGGCGTGTGGACGGTCCCCGGAGAAATACCTAGTGCTCTCCATTCTTTAATTTGGAGGATTCTATGGTTGTTGAATTGCCAAGAAGCAATCTGGGTACCAATATTTAAATGATTTTTCTCAGGCAAAGCAAAAGGATGAGACGAGTTGATTTGCGTACGATCTGATAGTGCTTCAAAGACCTCTGATTGCTTTGTGCTTCTCATTATAGATATCTTTCAGTTATTTTCTCTTCGTTTTTTTAGTGTGCTTCTATAAGCAATTTCATTAGAATGAACCAATGATTTTAATGCTTAATCGTCATAAAATTTTTATTGGTTTTAGGCAGACATTTTAGCTTTTCCTTTTATGCTAAAAGTTTGTTTTAGAGGTGTATCAATTCTACCTAGATGAATGTAGAGTTACTAATGAATAGAGCTGGATGACTTCAACAGGTGGATGCTTTTTTTAGTGGTTTTTAGAGTTTTTCTGTATGGAGGTAGTTGTATTCCACCTATATGAAGATGATACAATGTTCATTTTGAAGATGCATTTCTGGTTTGTCTTAATCCTGGTCATATATTCTTCACTGTCAGATGGTTAACATGTTTCAACACCTTATCAAATAGTTTAGGACTGTGGCATTGCTTCTCTGTGAACCAGTTTACTTTCCTGATGAGCCTTTGGCATAATTTTTGACCAATCTTTGTGTGAGTTCTCAAGTAGCTTTCGGTCTCTGTTTCCAAGGTAGTTTATTGAGTTTGCTTTTCGAACAATCATTGTGAAATTGTTAAAAGTTTCAAGAAGTTTCAGCCTTTGTTATTCTGGTAATCATCTGTAGCTGTTTTTTTTATCAAAACATATCTGTAATTACCTATCTAGAGAGGTAGCCGAGGTACTCTTTTTGGGATTTGTACCTTTTGACACTTATTAGCATTTTAGAGAGAGAAACTCTAATACCTACTAAATTTTTTCATTGACATTGAACTGTTTTTCTCCATCACTCTACCTTGCTGAGCTTCTTTCTACACATACATCCCTACTTTGTTTCCTGATTTAACCTCTCAACAACTTTTGGTATTGTTTATGGGAGGCAAGTAGGTGAATAGTGAGTGATGAGAAAATCACTCAATCAAGTTCAATAGTTATTCATTGTAATTCAGTTCCTCTGGCTTCCCTATGTCCTTTGACAAACAATCATGTCAAACCATCTTTTTCTAATGCTAGAGTTTATACCAACCATTATGTATAGATCAACTTCCAACAAATGATGGGTGCGCAATTCATGGATATTGTATCAACCATTACCTTGGTTAGATGGCCACAATCATCTTGACGATGGCTTCATCGACAATTGTGGCCTTTGTTGCCCGAAGTTCTCCTGTTCTACCTGTTGTTAATGAATCAAATTTAAGGTAGCTTTACTTGCTTCCTCTCAATGTAACCAGTGATGTAATATCGTGAAAAAAAAAAAGAAAAAAAAAAAAAAACGCACGGGTGTCGGACGCGAGGCGATCCGCGTGTCGCCGCGTGTCGCTGCGTGCGCTCGTACGCCCCGACCCCGAGAGGAAATTTAGGGTTCTTCGTGCCGAACCCTGCGAACGATTTTTCCCCCAGCAGCTTCCGTCCCGACGACAAATTGGAAGTCCGGCGGCGGCGATTCTGGTTCCGAGCTCAGCGAGGAGGGAAACCGGGTTGTTGTGCAGCCTTCTCCTTTTTGCATCCCGAGCCAGGGAAACCGCGGACAGCAAAGGGAAAAAGGAATTTTTGCGGTGCAGCCCTTTCTCGTTTTCCGTGCCGAGAAAGGAGGGTTGCATACGAGTGTCGGCTTGATCCGAAGGGAAATTTCTGAACCGTGCAGCGGTCGGCGGCAGCCTCCGGTGAGTTTCTTTTGTTGTTCTTAAGCCGGCGGTAAGAGGTTTTATATTTATTTTATCCCCTTGAATTATTTTGTGCTTGAGCAGTGTTAAAAAGGGGGGAAGAAATTGAAAAGAAGTGTTGAGTGGCGAAGGCTGCATAAGTGTGAAGAAAACAAACTCTGACAGGTAATTTAATGTTCATTCTGTAGAGATCAATTACCTGTATGTTGCAGCATTTAAAACAAATTTTGATAAAAATATATTGATTTGCGATTTCAGCACCCTGTAATTGAAATAAATGAGAAGAAGAGGAAGGGGAAGGGGAAGAGGCCAAAGAATGGCAGGACCCTCAGGAACTCAGGTAGGTGAATTTATTTAAATAGTAATGTAAGTAGTGATTGTTATTTTATTATAAAAGTATGGCTTTGAAATATTATGACATTATATGAAAATGAAATGAGAATTTGCAATATGATACTATGGTATAGTAAAATGTAAAGCATGCCAAAGAAAATGTGTAGAGGTGTCGATTATGCCTCTTAAAGGGTTAAATTCCCTAAAAAGAAAAGTAAAAAAAGAAAAGAAGAAAAGAATTGACCCTAGATCGCATCCCAGTAGTCCCCGGACATATGAGCACCAGCACAGGATGCTGGGCATGATGAGATGGCATAGAGACCTCCCCCGCATTGCTAGTACTTTGTGCAGGGCTGAGTGCGGAGGGATATGATGAGATCGAGACATCTCGTATATGGCTAGCACTTTATGCAGGGCTGAGATACGGAGATGGTCCGACGTGATAGAGATCGAGACATCTCGTATATGGCTAGCACTTTGTGTAGGGCTGAGATACGGAGATGGTCCGACGTGATAGGCTTGGCCAGCCACGATATGCCTACGGGCAATGGTCTCTAGATGAGATAGATGCCATAGAGATGTGATATGATATGATAGGGATGGGGGATGTGGATCATGGGGAAAGTCTGGGACCCAGCAAGAAAAGAAAAAGAAAATGAATAAGAAAAAAAAAAGAAATTGAAAAGAAGAAGAAATGAATTGCATACTTTGCTTGATTCATTGCATGCTGATTCAGATTTATCTTTGCCATATTTACATTTGAGTTATAGCATGTTGTTAGATATTCATCATGTTATATCCTTGTAGCCATAGCATTCACCTACTGGGCTTTATAAGCTCATTTCCCCTACTTACATTACAGGACATGCCACTGATTCACAGAGAGAGGGTGCTTAGGATGGTATGGGA
Organism: Vanilla planifolia; assembly: GCA_023846275.1. Taxonomy (NCBI): domain Eukaryota; kingdom Viridiplantae; phylum Streptophyta; class Magnoliopsida; order Asparagales; family Orchidaceae; genus Vanilla; species Vanilla planifolia. Next base: position 6,999,437 of record CM043873.1, on the reverse strand, counting down.
CTTTGTACAAATGTATCTGTTATTTCTGTTTTTGTAGCTTTTGTACAGGATTTCCCAAGTGACAGGTATGCATATATTAAAGTTGCTGTTGATTATAAAGGTAACAGTTTTATTTTGCTTGCGTCACCCTCGCCTAGTTTTACAGTTGTGTCCTCAATTATATGCTGCTATACTCTGATTAGCTGATTTTATCAGTAGATTATAGTGATAGTTTAGGCGGGGCGTGACAAGTGAACACTTGTTCTAGCTTCTCCTTTTGCATTTATTGGTATCATTGGACCTTTGTTTTGGCATCCTTAGATGAGGCCTTGTCCAACTTAGATTTTGACCCTAGAAACATTAGATGAAGGAATTGAGAATCAACTCTTTTGGAAGGATCCAAAGAAGAATTTGAGGACAAATACTCTTAACCAACATGTTTTTGAGGTGGAGCACTCAGTGAAGCATAAGATCTCAATAGTCTATTTCTTTTTGAGAAAATTGATCCCGACTTATCATGGCAGAATTCATCATTGTACTGACCATTTGACCCATGTTATACACGTATGCACAACAAAGTGTTTGTTTATGGTCATTATTTTGAAGAAGGTTCATCATTGAGTGGTTTTGGCATCTTTTGAAAGGCTCTATCATTTGCTTTGCCAATTTTCAACAGATTTTCCTGTCGACTTTTCTTATCTCCTCAAAAGGAAGCTAAAATTGAGGACGAAAAGGAAGCTAAAATTGAGGATCATAAAAGAACATTTGTTACAAAGGAGGTGCCTACCCAAACCTCCAAATTTAATATCAAGAAAAGAGGATCGATCTTTTCAGTCAAAGAAGAATTTTCTATGACAATCTTGTGTCCCTTAACTCATGGAAAATTTCACTCCTTTGAGTCTCCTTTGGGTTGAGGCTCTGTTGACTAGTAATGAGCAAAGTTACTACTAGGGCCTTTATCTATTGAAGTCATCATAGCCAGTGAAAAGGAAATCTATTGAAGTCATTGCTAGTGAAAAGGAAACCTAACAAATTCTATAAATACTATGAGGACCATATGCATGACAATGAATAATGCTTGTAACTCAAGATGTTGATTGAGAACACTTAAAGGATGGAAAGCTTTAGGAGTATTGACAAAACAAAGTTTTGACTATCGATAAGATCAAGATAATCTCTTTGACACCCAAAGTTACCACCACGTTTTGATGACAGGCGCTTTTCCTCAAAAAATTCCTCTCCGAAGTTGTTGGAACTATCTCTCTCATTGATTGCCTCAGATTTCTTACTAAATACCAATTACTTTCATTGTCAAGGGCCTTCCCTCTCTTAGAGATTTGTTCAACGACATGATCGTCATATTTTCTTAAATTGCGAATATAAATGTCCAAGGGGTATTGGTGGACTTTTAAAGCTCTACAAATGTCCCCTTCCTTCATGCATTCTTGAAGACGAACTTATTGAGGAACCTTTTTGTACCAATGATTAGTGATCTTGTTAGATTCTTTGACTACGTTTGTTATCTCGATATAAGTATATTTGATTGCAATATTAATTTTACTTTTCGAAGGTCTTCAAAGTTCTCTGATTGTTTTGCAATTCTTATTATGCATGTCTTTTAGTCATTCTCCTTTTTTCTCATGTAACTTGTAATTTTGTAATTTAGATTTTTCTTTGGTTTGAATGAGACAATGACTAATGCATCATTATCAATAAAGTTTAATTATTTTTATTTAGACGTTTTATTGTTTTATATCAGATTTAGCTTGATTAATAGGGATTTGTTAATGAATAGAATTGGTAATGGATTTCCCTTGGGAAAGAATAAGAATTGGAGAAATCAAAAAGGCAAAGTGTGAGAAATCTATTGAAGAAGAGAGAGGGGAAGAGAGAGAGAGAGAGAGAGAGGTTGAGTAGGAGAATGAGGAGGGGAAAGAGAGGCTATGAGGGAAAGGGGTGAAAGAGGTTGAGGAGAGAGAGAGAGAGAGAAATGACATGAGAAAGTAGGTTAGAGAGAGAGATTGGGGGTAGAAAGACAAAGGGCCAAGAGAAAGAGAGTTGGGTGAAGGAGAGATTCAGAAATAGATAAAAAAGGATGAGTGAGTGAGAGAAAAAGTGGAGGAAGATGGCCTCCTATGCCTTCTTAGGAGGGGGTCTTGTGCATGCTTACATAAAACCTCAATTATGAGAGAATTTTCTAAAAGATCATTGTCAAAGCCAAATTCTATTACATGAAGAAAAGAATAAATAAGTCTCAAATCTAAGAACCATTATAGAAAAAATGACTAATTTAACTTACAATTTGAATTCAAATTTATTTAAAATTTAAAAAATATATTAAATAATGGTATCTCATAAAATAGTAAATTGTTGACTTTGAAAGTAATGCTTGGATGAATCGAGAATGCTTTTGAAATTGATAATAATTTTCATAAATAATCTATAAAGGTCCAAAATGACCTATTGACCTAAAAGAGGCAGTTTTTTCTTGTTTTTTTTGCTCTTTTTGGGATGTTATTTGTGCTCTTGTTCATGATATGTGATTAACTTAATTTTCTATACACCACTTACTCTTTACAACATTTTATGTTGCTTCAATTCCATCACACCAAGAAGAATTTTGCCTAGTGGAGTTAAAGCCTAGGTGCCTTATAAGAGTTTTGATTCTAATTTCTTGATTTTTTTTTATTTATCAATCAAATATTCTTTGATGATGGCTAACATTTTTAACGAACTGAAATCTATAAAGAAGGTCAAAACTTATATAAGATTAATCAGTTATGGTATTATTAGTCTCAAAAAATTTGAAACAAAAAAGTATAAAAAGCTAGTCATCACTTGAGCTAGTTGTATAATAGCAAATCTTCTTCATTAAAGATGTTGCTAACAAGCATGTTAGATGACAAGTTTAGAGCATAAGTATTTATTGATTTTGAAAAGACCATGGGATATTTTGGGTAATTTCTTGTATTTTGATGTGAAAAATCTCTTACGAATAATGTTTTTTAGTATATAGTCTACTTAATTAAAGTTTCTTAAAGTTTTATTTTTATTTATTGTCTAAGAATTTTTGAAATTACTTGATTCAATCTATTGCCTCTCTTTTTTATGCTAATTCTGAAAATTTTTTACAAATGTAAATACAAAGTTAAATATGATTGAGAAAGTGTCTATAAAATCAATTGATCTCTTAGAATTTTTTTCTTAAACTACTTCCATTTGTTATGATTTGGTGGTCTTAGAGATTCTGTTGTTGTATGTAAATTCTAATATGGTAAGTGTAAGTCGTTTTCTATTATTTTTTTCAACTAATTATCTTAATAGGTTCCAAAGTTTTATATTAACTATTTTAATTTGTCCATTCATTTAAGTTTGAAATGTAGAGGAAATCTTTAATTTTGTATTTATAATTTTTAAGAACTTTTTTAAAAAAAAAAGATAAATCTAAAATCTTTATCTAAAATTATAATGTTTCGTCACCCATTCAATTTAACTAGAAAAATAACTTTATTATATAAAAAGTTTTGTTAGTTTTTTGACATTGGATGAAAAGGGTCATTTTAGAGAACCTATTTTTTTCCACAAAAATACTATATTTACATGTGAAGGTGCGTGGTAATCCTAATAAAAAGTTTGTAAAATGGTCTTTTTATCCCCTAGTCATTTGGTGATCACATATTCTCCTATGCATCTTGTGCTCTGAAGAATGGCCTTGCCCTTGAGGGTCAAAGTTGGATGGGCTGTTGGAGTCTATTGACAATAGCCGAAGAAGCATCTTTAGGTGTGAAATGTTTCCATTGGTCTAGAGTTTGAAAAATCTTATTGATGGTGAAGTTGGGCTTTAATACTTGTATTGACACTAATCCCATGTACATGTAAAGAGTGGCCATGCTTCGGAGAGTCACTCATCATTGGCGATTTTACTAGTTTTTGACAAAACAAATTTGTAGAGTAACTCTTTGTGACATAATTGTCATGGGAGGAGATATTGCTACTAACAAAAGGCATCCATTACTAGATCACCCCACCCAGGGCAGGGCAGGAGACCACGGAGCAAAGGACTTGCCCTCCTACAAAGGGATTTGGGACACAAAACTATCCTTGCCCAATGAGAAGATCTTGAATGAGATTTGTGCCCATGAGAAAGGAGTTCAAGGACTGAATTTGGAGTCCTTATACATCAGTGTGGATAATGAAGCATCTATTTTTTTGCAAAATCTTGGACCTACTCAATATTTGACCAAAAGAACTAAATAAAACTTAGTTTTGATCTATTTCTATTGTTTGTGATAAAAATCTAGGCAATGAGGATATATTGGTTCTAGGTGTAAAAAAATGCTTGTGAGAAAAGATAGCAACATACAAAAAATTGGTCATAATGATTATAGTTAATAGAGTTGTATTAATTTGAGCACGTTAAATGTGCATAGAAGCAAAATTATAGATGGTTCCCATTGTTGGTTTTGACTAACACAATTAAGTGAAAGGGAAGAACATTTTAATGCATTGGTGGCACAAACATTTTTAACCCTTTACACTTTAATGCTTTTGAGTTTTTTAAAACGTTAATAGTTTGCACCCTTTACGACCATCTTCTCCGACAACAACAGTGGGGGGTTTCCATGATTGATGATGATAGAGATGTCATCCTCTATCATCCTCTATTGAGAGTTGTCGATTAGCATTCTCAATGACATGGATTTGGTGCATTCGAGGAATAGATTTGTCGATGTGATGATCCCTCTTCCAAATAGGACAATGCTTTCCTTAAACCTACTGGAATTAAGGTCATTTTGATGCTCACATCAATGATAACATGACATTCAAAGTTCTTCATGGTCTTCTTCTAGATGTTGGTTAAGAGCAAGCTTGAGGGGACAATTGATGGCTAGATGTAAAGGCACGAGCCTTGTCAAGAAATGACGGTAGACCTATTTGCCACCTGGTTGAAGAGCCACACCATTTAGGGAGAGGTTTAACTACTTTACACTAGAGGAGCTGAGCGATAAAGGAGGAGAGGTTACTGTGTTGCCTAAGCAATCAAGGGATATGGAAAAGGTCGAGAAGTGGCTAGCTACAATAGTAAGGAAATTGGTTCATTGGGCCTTGGCCATGAGCCTATGTATGTCATTTTGCTAAATGTTGTCCTATTAACCGAATGCACAACAAGGCAAAAAGTAGGGTGGTTGAGGCACCTAAGCAGAAGAAGTGTGTAACACTTGTTACCATTGAGGAATATATGGTCGGTTGATCAGATATATTCACTTGGTTTGAGAGGAGCAGGGAACGATAAAAGAGATAACATTAGTGGACTATGGCAATCTTAATGGGATCTAGAGTTGAAGGGTGGAGGAGGCCCTTGGATGGTGGCCTAGCTAGGCTATGAGATTGATTATCTCAATACCAAATGGCTAGACAATAGTTGTTTATACCGTTTTGGGCGATGAACAAGGTGGCCATATTTGGATCTTTTATCAATGTGGTTGGTAACTCTTCTACTGCACGAGTCAACTCTTAGTCTCTCTCTTCGAAAGGCCCTTGGAGTGATAAGATGAATCTCAGTTTATGATTCATTCCTAAGCGAAACTTGACAATGTTGAATAGAGTGGCATAATAGAATGTGAGGAGATGAATTAAGCTGACAAGTTGGGATGAGGACTAGGAGAAAATGGTCTAGGTGTGGTGAGAGGGACCTCTTTTTATGCATTCCCAAGAGGTCTCTAGAAAGTCAAATAAAGTAGTACAATAAAATGTGATAGTATAGATTAAATAACAAAGTAACATAGAAAGCACAGTGAAAATAATAAGAAACTTCAAATCTTAATTAAGAGAAAATCTAACTACCTGCAAACTAGATGCCTCCTCTCAAAAAACATAGAGTCAAACACTTCTCGAAAGTCACAATTTGAGTCTCCAAAATGACACAAGAAAATAATTCAAGGTTCAAATCATTGCTTGTAAAATAATTGAGACTCAAAAGCTATTGTCGAAAACCAAAATAAGACTCGAAATCCCTTGGCATGTCTCAAGGAAAAAAAAAACTCACTTAAAATAGGTCTTCTGTATCCCTTGGTATTAACACAAAATGAGAACACTCCATTCATCTCTGGTTTAACTCATTCATTAATGCCAATCATCTTCTCAAGAGACTTCTCATGACACACAAGACCTTCTCAAGACTACTTCTTGAGCCCTTCCCCTCAAGATCTCCCTCAACATCAATTGGGCACTAGGAAAGTAAATCTTTTTAAAACACATTGTGAGATAGTAATATCGTTATAGCTAAGAAGGGTGTCGGTAAGTCATGGATCATGTAAGCATGTTAACAACAATGTTCAAAGCCGAATTTGACTGATTATAATCAGCCACTAATGAGCTGACATGAGGTGGAAACCTAATGAAGTCTAATTCTCACATGGATGTATAAATGGGTGAGTTACATAGATTATTGAATTCACAAAGCATATAAAATAAAGTTTAAACAAATGCATATCTTACAAATAAAGGCTCATCCTCACTAGGAGGGGATTTCTAAATAGGGTGGTGGCTCTCAATTTGACAAACTATTAATAGATGTACAATTTGGACTATTAGTAGAATTTTGTAAAGGAATACTATGGAAAGCTTGATTTGAAGATTAATCGGGCATGGCTCATGACTAGATTGGGCAAGGATGTTGATCTCTGGCATAAGGATAAGGGTAATTGGATGCCAAAATAGTAGTGATCGTGGACCAAGGTGTCATTACGATAGTCATGAAGGTTTAGGAAGATGGAGGAAAAGGGCGTGGGTGATACCTGGTTGCAAGGTCGAAGGGCTATGGTTAGTTATTAGGATGAACTGTAGTTGTGAGGAGAGTGTCAATGAACTAAGATGAGGCCAATGATTTTGTGTCAATGCTGGGATTGAGAAGCTAGTGATTAGCGGTGATTCCTAGAGAATGAATAGAGATAGGATATGGAATGAGGTGGTGATTACTTGGTGAGATGGAAATCGAAAAGGAGGCTAGGGGCGATATAGATGGGAAATTGGAGATCCAATTATTCTTATTGGATAGAGGGTGGCAGTCGAAGTTGGAATTAATAAAGTTTACAAGGGGCTCAAGAATGAAAGGGAGGTTGACATTTGAGGAGGGGAACCATTCGATATTTCGATGTGCACCATGATGCAAAACATTCCAATTTGATGCTTATGAGACACCGTTATGATTTGCGATCATGGGTTTAGGTCAAATTCGATACTTTTTGTACATAGTTACTTATTTATTTGGGTTTTATTTTCTTATTATTTATTTTATTGGACTATTTTATTATGCATGGAGATGCCCCTTGTGTCTTCCATGTCTGTTTATTATTGGTGGGAATGTTGGTTGTTAAATTGTGCAGCAGGTCACATATTATGGAGACATTGCAAGTGGTGTTAATCATGTTTGGTACCTGAAATGTGTAAGAGGCCTTGACCATGCCTGGAGAACCTTGGCTCAAGCGCTTGGCCTACTCAGCTGCCAGGATCGGCCTTTAGTGCGGCCTGCCATAATCTGACGGGACAGCACATGCTTTTACTTGCTTGGCAGGCACTGCCAACCCACCGGGCTTGTGCTTGGTGGTGGTTAGGTTTGCTTGGCCAGTGCTAGATGGGGCTTTAGTGCTGGAAAAGATTAAGTTAATTGTGAATGTTGTCCTCTAATGGATGTACAATTTGTGGGAAGCTCTTGTATGCATAGAAAACGAGAAAAATGGAAGTGATAGTTTATTAATAATGATCTATCAGCTTTTTGATTATTTGTGGAGAATTTTTTTTTATTAGTTTTTTAGTTTTTGTTTTTGCCTGTGATATTGAGAGCTTGCAACAGGTTTTGGAGAGTTCTTCTTGCATAATTGGTGCATTGATGCTATTGCTGACACAATCTCTTTCTGCTTGATGGGGCTATTTTCGAGTTTGTAGATTTATGAGTGCTTTTGTCTCTGTTGTCTTTGTCTTTTTGGGTTCTAATTGTTTCACATGTCACATTGTAGTAGTCTTATATTCATCTTTGGCTAAGGACCCTTAAGCAATTGATTACAGTTTCGTAGTCAAGGGCACAGATTTGAATCAAAGAAAACAAACTACAGTGATGCATCTTTTGTCATTTTGATCTCGATCCCAATCAAAATCACAAGAAATATCTATTGTTTTAGAATCTTTAGGAGAAAATGATATAAACAAATATGCTTTTATAGCATGAGGATTAGATTCATGGAGAATGTCAAATCTGGAAAAACTTGATTTATAGCAAAGAATGTATTTGGTCAAGTTATTGTAAGGAATTGTATAATATTCACTACTCTTTTAGAAATGATGATACGAGTAACAGATCACCATACAGGAGTATTACAAGATTTGCAATTGGTCGACGATATACCAACGATGAGTTTTAGGAAGCTTCCATTCGCAAGGAGGAAATGAGTACTACACAAATCCCTACAGCTGAATTATTGACATAACGACAAAATGAATTGTTGTTTAAGGAAATGTAAATTATTGCCTGTAACAATGGGATCATCTACGTAGTCTGAAACAAAAAATAGAGTATTAGATTGATATCAAATGAATGCAGACGAATTGGATTTGTTATTGAAAAATGCCAGATCTGTCAAATAATGATTTTGTTTCTTTGAGAGCATAGAAAGCCTTTTGCGTTTAATGGATGTGATTTGGGTATTGTTTCTCAACAGCCCCATGTTATTATCACATATAGAGAACTTTATCAAGATAGCCATTTTAGAATGCATTAAAAACTTTCAATTATCTTTCGTTTATTAAATACAGCATTGGTAAGAATAAATGTATGTAAATTTTGAATTTATTAAGCAATGTTGTAACTTGACAGGGATGCCTTAGGGAAAGTTAAGTTGAAGAAATTGACAGGAGAGTAGTAGACTGTTGATTAGGTAAAGACATTGAAGAATGATTCAAAGATCAAGAAAAAAATTAGTGAAAATTGTATTGTCGTATGTTTGGATGGGAGTAGATAAGGTGTGAAACTCATCAGCTTTAGAGTAAGTTTTGATTGTTTAGGCCAATAAGACCAAGAGAGGCATCACAAAAAGGAGTCATAGTTTCGGGAAATATTGTGTCAATGTAAAGTGGTTTAGTAACAGAATCTAAATAAAGTTTAAGCATCTATATCCTTTGAGAGATGTTATACCTAAAAAAATTGCTGGGAATAGACTTTGATAGAACGCTAATGTTATGTTTTCTAGGTAAAAATGGATAATATAAACAACAAAAATCACAGTAAATTATAGTTAGGATTATAACTAAAAGAAATGAGATTAGTGAGACTATGTTTGTAGGTAGATGATCGATCATAAACACTAATGTTTGAAAAGATTCAAGCCAATAACCAAAGGAACATATTAGATTAAATGAGAAACCAACCTTTTTCAACTTATGCTGATATTTCTTGTCAATGGTGCCATTTTGTAGAGCCATGTGTGGACAGCTAAATCAATGAACTATTCAATATGATTGAAGAAGTTAAAAAAATTAAGATCAAGTAAATTTATCACCATGATTTGAGTGTAAAAATTTAATTTTGCACAACAAAAATTTTGGCAGATGTATTATACATGTAAACATTGGATATCTACTAAACCATCAATCAAAAGTTCATAAAAATAAAACCCAGGTGACTTGAGATGTTCCCAAAATATCAAGACGTACAAACTACAAAGGTTGACATGTCATATACGTGTGTGCAAAAAGAAAGAAAGACAATTGCTTCTTACTCAATGGACAAGCTATGCATTTATTAGTAGAAGAATATTCTTGAATAGGTAGTATTTTAGGCAAAACCTAAAGAACAAAGGATGGACTCCGAAAGATGAACATTATGTGTTAAAGTTTCGTTACTGTAATATGAAGAAAATGCAAGGGTACCTTGTTCTTGAATATGATAAGACCACACGAACTACTGCTAGTGAGATGGATTCTAAATGTCTTCTTGTCCTTCATCACATAGTCATTAGCATCGAAGTAAACGAACATGATCATAATATTTTGAGAAATGTCTAATTGGCCGGATATTCTTTTTGAGTGCTCTAATACAACACACCGTGCAATCATTGTAGATCCTATTTGAGTTATTGAAATGTTGAACTATTATAGACTACGGTAGTTACATTATCTTGATAAGAAGAAGCGGAACTGAGTGTTTTGCTTGTTGTTGTCTTGTGACGAGTTGCAGTAATGATACCACTGAGAATCAGTGACATGTTTGAGATTTTCAAATGGCATTATCTGTAAGTACATATGTTGTGTGGGCAAAATTCCCATGCTTTAAGAACACTTAAGCAGCACAACCATGGTGATTGCAAATATAGCAAACTTATTGAAGCAAAACAAGGTAGGTAGAAGGAAGTAGAAGTGGTTGAGTCCCAGTCCATGTCCACAAAAGCAACATTTACTCCAAAGTTGATTATACATAACCCTGTAGACGAGAATCTGAGTAGTTGTGGATGAATTTATAGGAGATTTCTGTTAAATGAGACTTTTTCTTCTTGTAGGAGTCACAAAACTCAAAAGGACAGAAAAATATGAAATTGAAATGAGGTAATGTACACTTAAATTTCATATTTGTGGTTGTCAATAACATACTCCACAATCTTAGGATCAAAAAGAGGATGAAAACAACTACAGGGAATCCGAAAGGTTTTTTTTTTGTTTTTTTTAATTTGGAGTATATAATCTATCATTGAGATTTCTGAGGATTACTTTAAGCCTTGTTGTTGTTCACTTAAGGAATTAACATGAAAATTTTGAAATTGGAAATATTTTTTGCTCCAACATCAACTAGTAACAGTCGCAATTGAAAATTAAAGAAGGGGGGAATGTTTTGTAATAGAATTTAGGAAGAAGGGAATGTGTTGTGATACAATTTGTGGTTTTAATTTCACTCAAAATTGAACAATTCATTTTATGCCAAATGTTGTAAAGAGGATTAGCCTCTTTAGTTTCTAGTATGTATAAAGACAACTTAGCTTAAAGAAATTGTTTTATATTCTCAAACTAAGATCTCCAAGAAAGAAAGGTGCTACAATCCGTGGTGTATGAAAACGACGAACATTAAAAGAAGTTGGAAGATAATAGAAAAATGAGAAGAAGAAGAAGAAAGGAGTGAAAAAACAAGAGAAAATGTAGATGTTACGCTTTTTCTTGACATCCAATGTATGATAGAATCTTCACACAATCTAATTAGGATTCACCTGCAAGAAGGAAACAGAAAAACATTGCAAGAACAAGAGGAAGTTGAACAACCTTTTAAGAGAATGGCTTAGGGCATTAATTGATGCAACCGCAATCCATTATCCCATAGCAGCCTATAGTTAACTACAATAGGTAGAAGGTCAAAACCTAACTTATGGAGCTTTCTAGAGTAAGTAGGACAGAACCAACGAAGAAACCAATTCAAGTAGGTGAGGTACATAGGCAAATGGATAAACTATTTGTAGTAAACCAATGGGTCTACTCCCTCTTTGACCACTACTTATGCACAAGCTGTTTGACAAACAAAACTCTGCAATTTTTGGAAGCATAAGGTTTTTAGACAGCTAATTTTCAGAACATCACTGCATGTCTTGAACATGTTGATTGGCTGATGCATTTAATTTGTTAAATGTCTTTTGCAGTTGGCTAACTTGTGAACTAAGATTGGTCCTTAAACTTGTTCGATGAATTCTTATTTTCTCATGAATTTGTTATATCAATCTGCAAGTTTGGCGTTGCAAATAGAATGAGATTTGCTGCGTATTTACTAAAATGATTCCTAGACAAAGGAGTCTTAATGCATGCGCTGTTAAATTGCTTGCTCTCTTTGTGATTTCCTCATTCCGGAGCAATTGAGGACCTTATGCATGTCAAAATTGGGAAGAAACTATTTGGGCTCCTGCTTATGGAGTCACCTTTATCAATCTGGAAGACATTGTTCATTGGTTTTCTTGTGGCAAAGGAAATGGATGACAATTTGTTTTGAGTATAATTTTGTTGTATATCTTGTAATTTACATTCACTTGATGCAAATCGATGTTTTGTTTCTTTAGAATGTTGTTTGAAAAAGTATTGGCTGAAGTTTTTTTTATAAAAAATATTTGAATTTAAAAAATTATTTTTTACTCGTCTTTAACATTTTCGATGGTAGGATTTAAAAAAAAAAAGCAACAAATGCAGTTTAAAAAGGCTTATACAAATACATCATATCTGATCTCGTGCCCCTTAAAAATTGAGGATCAAGTTTACAAGATTTTCTCCCCGGTATCCAACGGCTGGATAAGCATCTTAGGCGGCTCCTCGGGAGTTCCCACACGTGCGACAACGTCTCCCCTGTGTATCTTGTAATGCTCTCCTCTCCCTAACTGTAGCATCAGAAAGCAGACAAAAGTGACGAGTTCGCCTCCTTCCCTGAGCCGGTCTGCGTGGTAGTACCCGCCGCAGGAGAGAGCGGCGAAGCAGAGCATCTCCACCCACGCTCTCCACATCACGGCCCACCGCTTCTCCTCCGCCAACTCCATTAGCCTGCGCGCCAGCACGCACCCGTCCCACAGAACCGACTTGCTCCGATCTCCCTTGATCCTCTCCGACTCGACGTCGGCGTAGGCCATGAGCAACATGTCGCAGGCCTTCGCCTCGCCGATGTCGTCGTCCCCGTCGCCGAGGAGCGCTGCGAGCTCGGCGTATGTGTCGAGGAACCTCTTCGTGCCTAGCGCCGCCCTCTCCGAGAGCATCCCGGGGTGAAGTATCAAGAGGGAGACAACGTAGTCGGATAGCCTCTTCACCATTTGACTTGGGTGCTCGTCGTCGTCGTCGTCGTGGACGCCCGCCTGCTGTGTTTTGGAACAGATTGTGTTTATAATTTATGAAAACGATATTATATTATCAATTTTGAACAATTTTATTTGGATCGAAATTAATGATTTCTGCTTGGCTTGCATTTACTAGTTGACGGTAACCAATGTCACAAATAAGAGTTCCTGGAATCTCTTTTAGACAAGATCTTTTGAATAAAATATTATATTTAATTACAAAATCATTTATATTACAAAATAAATATAGTAATATTTAGCATTTCAATAAAAGAATAAAATATTTTTTAATATTATTTAACAAAAAAGTTTTTTTTGCTTTTTGTTATTTTATTTTAAAATTTAAATAAAAATGCTTTCTAAAATATGATTAAAAATCCTTTTACCAAAAAAAAAAAAAAAGGAATTTTAAAACAATATAACAAACGTAATCTTCAGTGAAAACGGTCTACCAAATTGTACCCATAATCCTGTATTATTTTCGTCAAATGCTTAATTAATGATTGATAAACTAAAGCTCATGATACGTACCTTCTTCGACTTCGCTGCCCCCTTCTTCTCCGCGGCCAGTTGCTGCCGCCGGTTGCAAAGGTCAGTGGCGATGTGCCATATCAGGATGCTCTCATCGAAATCCAGCTGCTCCCCCTCCCTATCCACGAAGCTGAACTTTATCTTCTCCCATATGCTATGCTCCACTCTGCGGAGCGCTCGGTTAGTGTCGGGGAAATTGCTTCTGTACGGGTAGTAACTATATTTTTTTACCGCAAGATTGTCTGGGTACGTATGGCGCATTTCGTCGAACAGCTTATCTTTAAGCTTCTTCCCGAGCTTGGTATGCCGGGTAAGCCAATACTGATTCCACTTCTCCTTCAACCCGAACAGGGAGAGGATCTTCCCTGTTCTCCTGTGTCGGCGGTTGTAGAGGCAGAAGCGAATCAAGTTGTATTGCGATACCGAATTGGACCATGTGAGCTTATCCTAATTTCGAAGTTTGAGAAGAATTTGCTCAAGCAAAGGGCAGCGTTGGTCGCATTGGCCAGAATCCGGGTACTGTATGAGGAAAATCCAATCCGAGAAGAGGAAGGAAACAAGGGGAACGATCTCTGTGGCCGCCGAGCCAAGAACCAATGCCATGGTGATACCAATACCGGCGTTGTAGATCTTGTTGCTGTTGCTGGCTGTCCAGGCGGAAATCAATATAAGAGCGGCGATGGTAATGGCGAGGCGCGCGTAGCGGATGGTGAGGCCGGGTTTGGTGTAATGGAAGGCGGCTTTGGTGTAGAGCGCGTCGTAGGCAAAACTGAGCTCTGTGTCGAGCACCTTGAAGGCGAGGTCGGCGTCGATGGATTCGAAGAATGGGCGACTCTGATGGAAATAAAAGAGAAGGGAGAAATTGGGAAATTGCAAAGAAAGACTTAAGGAAGAAGAAGAGAATAGCTAAGAAACTTTTATTCATCAAAATTGCATTATAACAAAACAACACTTACATCTATTTATAGCAAAAAAACATATCTAATCTCCCAAATCTTTTCTCATAATTCAAAAGTTTGTTTCTAATCCCTAAAAATCTTCAAGATACTTAAAATCCCTAAAAATCCTCAAAATACTTAAAAGATACTAACCATGTTTAAAAAGTACTAACAACTCCTTAAAAAATGCTAATAAGCACTTAAAAAGTGCTAACCAAACATTTAAAAAACTTAAAGTTTGCTAACATTACTCCCTCTCAAACTTGAAGTATCTTCAACCCTAATTGATCTCGTAATTCTTCAAACTTCTTCACTCCAAGCAATTTAGTGAAAATATCAGCTACTTGTTCTTCAGTATTGCAATGTATCAATCTTATAGTCTCCTTGTTGACATGATCACGAAGAAAATGATACCTTGTCTCGATATGCTTGATCTTGTAAACCCATTTAACTCTTATGGGTTTCTTTTGAGGAGGGAGTTCAACCAACTCCCATGTATTATTCTTTTCTATAGATGCTATTTCTTCATCCATAGCTTTTTGCCAATTTATATCTTGCACTGCTTCATCAAAAGAAATAGGTTCATAATCAGCAAAATAACAGAATAAGTTAGAATATTGGGACGTTTGCTCATATATCTCTTGTAAACTTTTCATCTTTTTGCTTGAGTCAATAGGATGTGTTTTCTTTTGCATAATAGTTGATCTTGAGGGAGAACTTGTTGGAGAATTCAAATCATGAGTTTGTTGATTTTGAATTTCTTCTTCTTGCCCAAGCGTGATAGTTTTATCATCATTCTCTTCCGTCCACTTCCAAGTATCTTCTTCTACAAACACAACATCACGACTAATGAATACCTTTTTGGTTAAAGGATTGTAGAGTTTGTAGGCTTTTGACTCCTCGCTGTACCCAATGAATATGTATTTTTCACCTTTATCATCTAATTTCTTCCTTGTTGCATTAGGTACCTGTGCATATGCAATACAACCAAATATTCGAAAATGAGAAACACTTGGTGTATATCCACTCCAAGCTTCTTGTGGAGTCATATAACGCACAGCTTTAGTAGGACATCGATTCAACAGATAAGTTGAACATGCAACTGCTTCTGCCCAAAATTCTTTTGGCATATTCCTCTCTCTCATCATTGTCCTTGTCATATCAAGGATAGTACGATTTCTTCTTTCAGCTACTCCATTTTGTTGTGGAGTATAACTAGTGGTAAATTGATGTCGTATGCCTTCTTGCTTACATAATTGAATAAATTCATTTGAAGTGTATTCACCACCTCTATCAGATCTAAGGCATTGAATAAATAACCCACTCTCTTTTTCAACCTTGCATTTGAACTCTTTAAATATGGAGATAGCAGCAGATTTCTCCTTAATAAAATATGTCCACATTTTTCTATTGAAATCATCTATGAAAGTAATAAAATACTTGTTACCTCCATTTGATAATGGCACCAATGGACCACAAATATCTGTATGAATAAGCTGTAATGGCCTTTTAGCTCTCCAAGTGTTATTCTTCGAAAATGGTAGACGATGTTGCTTTCCAAGTATACAAGCTTCACATATATGGTTTGGATCATCCAATAAAGGAAGACCTTTCACCATTCCTTCTTTTGCCAATAATTTTAAACCTCCAAAGTTAAGGTGACCATACCTTAGATGCCATTTCAAAGAATCATTTGAAAGATGCCCAAGATAACAAACTTCACTTGTTGATTTTAATTGAAGAGGAAACATGCGATTTGTCGACATCTTCACTTTGGTAATATTCCTTCCCTTTGAATCTTGCAAAAGAAGATAACCATTCTCCATATGTATAATATATCCTTTCTCAATTAATTGCCCAAGGCTAAGGATATTACTTTTCATATCAGGAATAAAATATGCATCTGAAATAATAATTGGAAACCCATTCTCTTTGTAAAGTTTTATATTACCTTTGCCTTCAACTTTCAACTTTGATGAGTCTCCAAGACTCACACTTGCTTGCATATTTTCAATTGACTCAAATAGATGTCTTTTTCCACACATATGGTTGCTTGCTCCTGAATCAAGAAACCATACATCTTCTTTTTCGTTGCCCTCTTTTTCAGCCAATAAAGATATTGACTCTTCTTTCGATGTTTCAACATAATTTGATTGACTATTCTTATGCCAACAATCAGAAGCATAATGACCAAATTTATGACAATTGTAACATTCAATATTTCTACCTTGTCCTCGACCTCGAGAAGAATTATTTCTTCCATGCCCGTGTTGAGTGTAAGATTGATTAAATTTCTGTTGAGATCTGTTTTGGAAACGACCTCTTCCACGTCCTCTATATGAACCTTGTCCTCTTCCTCTTGAATTTGAATTCTCTTTCTTCAATGTATTGTCTTCCTTCAAATTTAGTTTTGACTCTAATGCTTGATCAATAGGTGTAACTTCAGCTTTTTTCTTTAGTCTTTGCTCATGCACTTGTAAAGAACCCATTAGCTCTTCAATAGATAAACTACATATATCTTTAGATTCTTCAATTGCGGTTACCACATGCTCAAACATAGGAGTTAAAGAACGAAGTACCTTTTCAATGACACGTACGTCGTCAATTTGTTCTCCATTTCTCTTCATCAAATTCACAATAGCAATCAATCGTGAGATATAATCTGAGATAGTCTCATTTTCATTCATCTTTGCTTGCTCAAAATCACCCCTAAGGATTTGAAGCCGTACACGCTTCACCCGTTCAACACCTTTGAAGATTGTGTTGAGTTTACTCCAAACCTCTTTGCTTGTAGTCGCTTCTACAACTTTCTCAAAAGTGACTTCATCAAGTCCTTGATATATCAAGAACAATGCCTTTTTGTCTTTTCTCTGATTTTCTTTCAACAATTTCTTCTCCGCTTCAGTAGCATCTGATTCATCAAAGCCATCGATAACAATCTCCCAAAGGTCTTGCGAGCCAAGAAGGGCCTTAAATTGGATGCACCAATTATCATAGTTGTCGTTCATCAATCTGGGAATGACTTGTTGCATAATTCCCGACATTGTAAATGAACAACACTCTTTAAAGAAAACTTTGCTCTTCTCCCTTCGACGCTGCGGCGTTCGATCTACTTCCTTAGCTCTGATACCACTTTGATGGAAATAAAAGAGAAGGGAGAAATTGGGAAATTGCAAAGAAAGACTTAAGGAAGAAGAAGAGAATAGCTAAGAAACTTTTATTCATCAAAATTGCATTATAACAAAACAACACTTACATCTATTTATAGCAAAAAAACATATCTAATCTCCCAAATCTTTTCTCATAATTCAAAAGTTTGTTTCTAATCCCTAAAAATCTTCAAGATACTTAAAATCCCTAAAAATCCTCAAAATACTTAAAAGATACTAACCATGTTTAAAAAGTACTAACAACTCCTTAAAAAATGCTAATAAGCACTTAAAAAGTGCTAACCAAACATTTAAAAAACTTAAAGTTTGCTAACAGACTCTGCACGCAGTCCTCGTCGCTGAAGATGGAGTTGACAAACACGCCTTGGTACTTGAGGAAGAGTTCATAAGCGAACCGGATCCGCTTCCCCGGGCTTCGGGCGAAGTCGAATTTGTGGCCTTTGGAAGCCGACGATTGATGTATTGTGTCGTGACGAGGCCGATCTGGGACGGTGAAGACGGTGGGGAGACCGGATCTTAGGCGAGCGGCGTAGGGATCGAGGGTTTGGTAATAGTCAGGGCCCAGATGGGGATCTTCGAGTAGGGATTTGCGGATGCTGTCCATGGTGGCGGTATATAACGCTAAGATACGATCGACGCAGCGGAGGACGCCTGCGGCTAGGAGAAGGAGGGGGGCGATGGAGGAAAGAAAGGAAAAGGAGAAACGATAGATGACGAGTGCGGTGGCGAGCAACTGAGCTATAAGCAAGAAAAGTTGGCGGAGCCAGAGCTTGTTGTCTTCGAGGGAGAGGGAGGAGAGGTTGTCGGGACCGCCAAGGTGGAGGAGGAGGAAGGGGGCCCAGAAGGCGTAGAGGTGGAATTCGAAGCTGTACCAATCCCAGAAGGAGTTGGAAATGGAGGGAATGCGGGATAGGACGCCAATGGAGTAGCGGGCGAGGAAGTCAGCGGCAAGGTAGCATAACCAGAGTAAGATGGTGAGCTCCTTGCGGGGTACATTCTTTCGGAAGGAAGCAGCGAGAGGAAGGAGTAGCTGGATGACGAGACTGAGTGGGATGACGAAACGGAGCAGGAGCTCCATTCTTTGAAGAGTTGACTCCAATCTTTTCTGTTCTGCCTCTCGTAGACGAGCTCCTATAAAAAGATTATCCCCCGGGATCGTCTCGTTACGATTCTTCATGTGTATATTACGAATTTTCTACCTTAAAGAAAATAATTCTCTCTTCTTTATTCGGGTGAAGAACGCTCGTTCCCATCGCGCCGTACGAAAAGATGTTCTGTAGATCGGACCACTGACGCTGCTTTCTCAATTCTCATTCCGTTCATAGTTATGCGCCACGTACATCTTGATATTCTTTTGAACGAGTGGACGCGAGAGGCCTTGGAATTTTGCTCAATATTTAATGTTAATAGTAGTAGATGAAAGCATGACAATGACGTCGCTGTGGTTAGTGAAATATTAAATTTATTAATAAAAATAATGATTTAAAAAATGTTATTATTAAATATTATTTAAAATTATTTGTTTGATAACTATATTATTAATAAATGTCCGATAAAATAATTAATATTATGAAAAAATATTTATTTATTTAATAAAAAGTGAAATAAATTATTCAATATTATTTTGAAATAGACAAAATCATATTTAATTTTTCTCATTTTTTAATATTTAAAATAAAAAATAATATATTTCAAAATATTATTAGATAAAGAAATAGGTTTATTTTTATTATAATTATAAGACTTAATTTATCACACATTTAAACTAGGATGTTTAAGCGTATTATGTTACATTGTTTGAGCTATCATTTAAGCCATTTTTTAGTATACTTTCTTTTTCTCATGTCTGAAGGCAACTGAACAAACAATAATTAACTATTAAATTCTAACATTTTTTTAATTACTCACATCAATGTTCTTAGTTCAATAATCTTCTTTAGAATAAAACAAAAATTGTTGAATAATATTATTGGTATATTTAATGTACCCAGCTTTAACATGATTATATTTTGATACTTAAAGCCTAGCTTTTGAGATCCTTTTAAATGTGTTTCTTAAAATTGATGCTTAGTCTCTTTAGATAATTGTCATAAAGTTAATTTATTAAATGTTTTATGTTTTTTTCTTCTTGAGATAGTAATCTTAGAAGTTGTTATATTTGATTTATATACTTGTAATTTTGCATTGATGTTTCAATTTTTTGTCTTTTAATTTATTTTAAATTAGTACTCATAAAAAGAATAAGATAGTCATTTTTGTTATTGATGAGATTGCACTTTATTAGTGGGGATATCCAAATCATATCAAGGCTTTAGCAATATCTTCAAAACACATCTTTTATTATGTTTGCTAATTAAACTGAAAGATGCCTTCCCCACTCCCATGCATTGCCATCAATTTTACAGGAGGTTTAACAAACATTTCATTTTCTTTATAATAATTATAAAATATAACACTTGCATGATTTTTCTGCTCTAGTTTTTTTAAGATAAGATACTCATTAATAAAAGTGCTTAAGCATAACTTATGCACTGGAAATTATTCTCTTTTATAGTGGGCAATGCAATGCTTGGGACAAATGCTACATCTATTTTAGCTTTTGTACTAGGAATTATTTATCTTGCTATTCTCACTACTATTTCTTGTGTTAGATCTACAACCAATGCAAGGGAGGTTAGTGTGACATGGTCAATGCTTCATACTATTCATTTTGTTAAATTACTAGGTTGCAAAGGAGGTTGGATTAAATGTTGGAGTGGCTACTACAACTTTTATAGAGTTTGGTTCTTACCTGAATTAACCTACAACTTTACTATGCAAAATAGTATCACACAAATCAAGAAACATCAAAGTAATACACAAAATTAAGGACACATCTACCAAACTAACAAGTGACGATGACCAAGAAACATAATTTCAAAAGAAAATTTTTCAAACCAAGTAATCATAATTGAGCAATCAACAATAACTGAGCATAAGGAAATAAAAAAAACTGAAGATAAGCTAATACATCAACTACTCTTAACATATATAATATTACAAAAAGCATCCTAAAATTTATCATAAACACTCTAGAAAGACTCATCTTAATTGACACAAGTGTTCTTATCACTTGGACATTAATATTATAATTCAAGTAATGTGCTTACACAACTCATCATGTAAACTATTATTTACAAGCAATAAGGAAATAAAAGAAAGCAATAACAAAATATGACATTGATATAATAGCCATGAAAAAACATATGAATATGTTAAAATTGTGTGATCATATAAAATATATGATAGATGTTGAAGCATATGATCATGTAAAGCATATAATAGATGTAAACTCATGACCATCTCTATTTTTATTCTTTTATTATTATCTTTAATTTATCATTTTGCATGTTATTCAATTCTCATATTTCTTTCAATTTTTATGTCTTTAATATTCGCATCATCTAACATCACATTATGTATATAAATTTTATCTTATAGATATATTATATCTCAATATAAATTTTGAGTCTTTATTAATACCACACTTAGTGTGTTTTATAATCATATAAAAAATTGATCATAAAAATTGAGGAGTGAGAGATTTGAACAAAATTTTACTATAAAAATCTGACGTGCTTTTATTTGTGTATGCTTAATGTATTAATAAATAATAAATATGACCTAGTTTAAGCATTTCTATGTATTGACTTACGTATTTGTGATGTACTAATGTTATACTAGTAATAGACTTACTACATGATTATTATATGTGTTACACCCCATTTTTCCTAGGCTGATTTTTGGCATACATTTTTTTTTTTATATATAGACAGCTCAGATCGTCCCATACCAACCTGAGTAGCCTACGAAAATATAGGATATAACACATCATTACACACCTACTTTCCTTAACAATGTGGATCCCATCTCCCGGGTACACCGTCAAATCAGGTTCATGACTCCTGAATTAACAGATGGACTCGCGCAATGTTACTCATACTAGACCCAATACTCCTAACCCATACCGGTAGGAGAGCCGATCTAATAGAAGTCCGAACCCCCACGGTTAAGTTCCATAGTCATGTAATGACCTCACCATCAAACAAAAAGATATATAACATCCACAAATAAAATATGGCACTCCATACACCATACTCCAAGACAATAAGGTAGGACAATAAATGGAAACTACATTACAAGAATAAGACCAAGTCCAACAAGTGCAATATTATCCAACCAGAAACATAAGTCAGAATTACCCTCACATATTACCTGACATATGAGAGTAACAATCTCATTAAATACATCCAACAGCAACAATCATCTAACCAGAATATCTCAGACAATCACAAATCAGATATCCTCCACAAGCCTGCTGACCACGATCCCACCTAATCTGGTAGCGTCAAGTCTGCCGAGCCACTGAAATATATAATACAGGAATGAGCTACGCCTAGTAGGAAAGACAGCTAGTAAAACTCACATGCAAGGGAAGGATAATAGCAAAAATATAGGAATACAGCATAACAATGTATGGTGGATAGGCACTCTCAGTCCCAGACTCCGACCAACCACAGTCACCCCCAGTCACACCAGAGTAGCTCTCCTCTGGGCTTCCAGGTAGCGTGCCAGTGGGAACGCCCATCTCGAAACACGCATGGCGCCTAAGCACCCGACACCGCAGCGTCTCTCGTCAATCAATCTCCTGGAGACTATAGACAAATCCAGTCACAAAATCTCTAGCCAACGTGAGACACCCCTGCCACCCTAAGGCGCGCAGGCCTACACACTTGGCTAGCCACTGCGAGACACCCCTGCCACCCTCAGGCGCGCAGGCCTACACACATGGACCAGGAGAGATCGACTCAGCCACCGTCCCAAGGAGTCCTCCACCAACAACTTCCATAGAAGCTCACGCCCCTACAGTCATTGTTAATCTCTAACTCCAAGATTCGGCAACATGTGTCCAGGTACGACAAGGCGCATACCAGTCCACATGTATACTGTGGAAGCTAAGTCTGAACCGCACAGTTACCTACCACAACTACCCTAAAACATCATATAGGGTCTATAGTACTCCGGTCCAGTATGCCAATCCATAAAATATGCCAACACTGAGTAAACTGACTCAATCCATGCCATTGCCATCCAAGCAATACAACTATACCAGTTACTGACCGTTCTGGTAGCATCCATGTACCATACCTCTGTATGACTGTTTTCAACTATACTGTCGTCACTGATAACATTTTTCCCTACTTCAGGAGAATTTTAAATTCCGTAATCAATTTTCGTCTTTATCCATTTTTTTCGAATTTCGAAATAGTTTCCGAATTTAAATTCCACATATATCCTTTTTCCAAAAATTCGGAATAATTTCCGAATTAAATATTCTGCAATTTATTTTTCCGAAAATTCGGATTAAATTTCCGAATTAAATTTTCCCATAATCCTTTTTTCGAAATTCGGATTAATTTCCGAATTAAATATTCTGCATTTTCTTTTTCCAAAAATTCGGGATAAATTTCCGAATTTAATTCCTCCCGTTTATCCTCTTCCGCGCCGCATTAAAATTAAATAAATCATTTCCGTAAATTCGGAATTAATTTCCGAATTATAAATCCTTTCGCTTCTCTCTCATCCGCGCCAATTTAATTAATAATTGTTAATTAATTAATTTACGATTAATTATTAACTAATTAACTAAATCCTAATCCATCTCCTTCCTCCGCCCGGCGCCCGCGAAACCCTAGCCGACGAATTCTCCGGGAATTTCCGTTTTCCCCCGTCGATTTCCGGCGACCGAGATCAAGGATAACAAATTCCTAACATGCTCCTAAGCATTAACAAATTTTTCGGCGAAATGGGAAATTTTCCAGAAAATCCGAAATTTGCAAAAGACACCAATTAGCATTCAATTAAATCCGATTTTCATCCACACGCTTGTTTTCATTAAGCAAAATATTTCATGCTTTTAATTCTCTACTAAATAACTAATTTAAACTGAATTTCCTACCTCAAAGACGCCGGCGACGGTGGACCTCGTCCGCAGCTCGCCGCAGCTCCTCACCGAACGAACCCGGTATCAATCGACTCTCCTCGGTCCCGGGAATCTCCAGGCACAAAAAGCCCCTTGCCAGGCCGCCGGAATCACGCGCCGTACGCCGGAAAACTTCCTCTCTATTGGTCGGTCGAGCGAAACCCTAATCGATGTATTTCGCGAGGGTTTTATATTCCTGGCCGACACGGTGAGCACCCGATACGCGCTGTCGACACGCTATCGACACGGCAAGCACCCGATCAGCCGGTTCAATCCCAACCGTCGATCACGACCGTCCGATCCGCTTATCAGAACGCACGCGCAAACTCACTCGGCGAACCGCCTCCGCCTCCGCTGAACCGTTCCGGTCCGGTTCACGCGCGGTAAAAACCAATTTCTGGTTTAATTTAAATGGATTTTCGAATTTCTAAAAATCCAATAAATCTAATTAAACAGGGAAAAATTACTTAAAATTTACCTCAGTGCTCCGGAAAATCCCCAAAAATTTCAGAAATTCCAATAGCCTCCAATTGAGCTCCTGGCTCATCCTACTGTCGATCTGAAATCATCCAAGCCAAAATTTAATTTATTAAAGATTAACATAAAAATTTTTACTGGGTATAACAATATGCACATGAAATATTGAGTTGTAGCTTAACTCATATATAATAACTTGATAAATGTATCTTAATTATATCTCCCCAACTTTAAATTTTATTTATTATATGCATGTATTCCAAATTTCATATCCAAAAATATAGTCAATTTGGCACTTTGAAAAATATGCTAGGATGGTGATAATCATATTTTGAATTTTAACATGTCCTTATGAAGACCTTCCCACTAGGAATCTATAGATGAGTACTTTAGATTTTTTGGAGACCATTTGCATTTTTAGCAAAAATTTAAAAGATAAAGATTAAAAAATGAAATGAAATGATTAAACGATGACTGACTTATCCTCTCATATCAAATGAGAGAATAAGTTCCCTCCCATTCCTAGAAAGGCCATTGAAGCATTTGGAAACCATGTGAGAAAGCAAGAGAGTTGGGAGATGAGGAGCTTGGAGGGTGAGAAGAAATGCTTCAGCTTTCAAATCTCAAGTTCTTCTATTTTAGTGAGAATAGAAAAGAAGATGAGAAGCTTCCAAAAAAAAAAAAAAAGCTTTAATCCCAATTTATGAAAATATGATTTCAAGATAAATTCTCACCGAGGATCTTTTCCTTAAAGGACATATTTGTCATTTGGATTAGTGAAGAAATTGATTGTCTTGATCTCACCACATGCACAATAGGTGACCAATTCATGGCACATGTGTGATCAAGTGCTATCATGAGCCCGAATGTGGGTCAGCATTCGGTGCATGGCTCCTTCTTGCATGTGTGCCTATTCTCATGCACCACCATGTGCCACACCTAATTAGTGCCTTATAGCATTCACTTTGATGCTTCTATAGTAAGTCATTTCTGTGGGCACATGCATCGTTCTTGTTGCATGGTGTTATTATAATATTTTTGCCATTTTGACTTGATTTTCTTATAACTTTTAGATTTAGTTTACAAATTTATGGCTCTCATCCTCATCTTTTTCTCCATCCTCTCCTACTCAATGTCTTCCAAAGTAAAATTTGCTCAAGAATTGATAAAAGTCACTTCCTTTAGGCTTTGAAGGTTAGACATTCCTAAGCCACCTCCTCTTCTTGGGTCGTAAGCCCCACCAAACCTCCCAGGTTTGATCACAAACCTACAACTTGATCCTTCAACTTTGCCTCAGCACTATCAACACCATCGTTCCCTTCTTGATCGACATGGCCTCAACTCCTCCGCAATGACATGAAATTCATCTAGTGGCCATGGAACTCCACTGCCAAGCACATTGCTTAGAATTATGTGGACCTCAAATTCTCTCCTTATGACTTGTAATAAAGGATTGTAACATGCTTAAATCATGCAAATAAAAATATTCCAAAGATAATTTAAGCTATTTTTATATTTAGAAATTTTTTAATTTTTTTATGAAAATACTAATTTTTGTAGAAGGTGTAGTCAATAACTTAAGCTAAATAACGTCATACAATATGAAATAGATCACCATATCAATATGATAAATTGATGAATAATGCATCATCTCAAGGAATTAGATGATTTTGATAGGGTAAGAAAAAAGATAATAAGATTGTATATTATAATAGTGGTAATTATACAATACGATCAAGTGAGAGATTTGGTAAGGTTAAATGTGACACTTGCAAAAGTTGGACAACTAACCTTCAAGTATGACTAAACTATCTAATGAGTATGATAATGTATAGAATATTAATGGATTAGACCAAGACTTATTCATATAAGTAAGATTAGGAAAACATATTAGTAAGACAATGTGTAGTCAATGTTAATTTTATAAAAGAACCATTCTATATGATCAAATAAAAGAAATTGAAATAGACTATAATGTCAATATATTAAAAATATCATAAAAGGAATTTATAATATGATTTAATGGATCATACAATTACAATAAAGCTAAGAGTAGAATCATATAGGATCAACATAACATATGACTTTGTCAAGTAATCTTGTAAATGTATTGAATAAATATGAAATCAAGATCGTACACATACAACCAAATGGGAGAAAATTAACCAAGTGATATGGGTTTAGTAACGACTTAGACTGAAAGTATAATATGATCAAATAAATTGTATAAGTGTGATCAAGAAAGAGGAGCATAACATACAAGACTATCGTTAGTTATGACTTAATAAAAAAATGTACTAATTGAATCATAGAAGTAAAAAATCAGTGATATTATATAGTACAAAGTAAGATAATTCAATTGAAGTATATTATACAAGTATAATAATGAGATTATGTTAGTATGATAAGAAATATTTAATAGGCATTAAAGTAAAGATTAGATAAAATACAAAGATAATGATAGTATGTATATAATCTATAAAAACAATAAAGATTTTAAAACTTGAAATACAAAACAATTGTGAAAACTAATATGAGGCTAAGTTTAATCATTATAAAATCTTTAGAATTGAAAAGATGGAAGGTGAAAAGGCATCTACATAAAGATACAACTATTAAAAACATTTGACAAATCAAGAATGTGAAAAAGAATAAGAGTAAGTATAAAAGAAAGGTTAGCTATGACTTAAAATAGTTTTTGAAAATTTGAGAAGTATGACACTTGGCTTAAAACTAAAAAAGAAATAAGAGAGTAGAAGAAGACACTTCTAAGAGAGTTTAGGAAGGTTTTAAGTCTTGGTTTAAGTACTATAAAAGGAAAAAAATAAAAGATAAGCTGTGAATAAATAAATTTTTTTATTATCATTTTTCTATTTTAAGATAATTAGTAGATCAATTTGACATTGCAGAAATAATAATGAGAGAAGAATAGATCTTCCTTTTGATGTCTTAAGATTTACTTGGGTTTGATGATAAGAAAGCAGGGTTGAATTTGAATGTTGGAGGTGTTGAACTCTAATGATCTTCTTATACGAGTTTGTAATTGATAGAAAGAGGAGTGAAGAATAAATATTTACAAAGAATTTTATCATGATTTTATAAGAAAATATAACCAAAGAAGTTAATCATAAACATAGACGAGTGCTATCACAGGCTTTAGAGCATATAAACGATATAGATAGAAATTAGAAGTTTGGACACTCTTATGAGATGTTAAATGGAAGAAAGATAAGTATTTTAGATGTAAAATTTTTAATATTTATATTAATAGAGAATGATTAAGTATAATTAATTTTTTGTGCAAAAGAGAAGTAAGATTGTTATTGAGATGTATTACTTTGGTGGTTGAGAATAATTGTGGCAAGCTTTAGGCATAGCCTTAGATGAAAATTAGTTGTAATAGAATTTAGATCTTAAAAGGAGTCATTTAGATTTTCTTCAATGGAGATTTGTTTAGGTAGGTGTATGAAAGTAAGTGTTAGAAGTCTAGTTGATAAAACAATTATTTAATTTGATAGTAAATAAGATTTGTAAATTGTTTTAAAAGATATGGACATGTCAAGGTAAATGTGTAAAAAGTTGATTATTAAGGACGAGTAAAATGTGCTTCAAAATTGGAAGAAATGATATTAAGATTGGTCTAGTAAAAAAATGTTAGATTATATGATTGAGAATGATAAAAAATATTGAAGTTGAGAGTTTTTTAGGTGTTATTGAGTTCAAATTAGTAACGATGTAAGTAGAAAGGACATCAAATGATGAGTTTAATTTTATTTTATTTTTTATAAAAAGTGAATAAAATATTATATTAGGTAAAACAAAGTTTAATAATTAATATAAGATGTTGAGACATTATCATGTGATATAAAGTAATTCAAATAATATGCTTAAAAAGATAAAATTTTAGAAAGAATAGGAGGAGACTAGAAGAGGATAAAGAAAAGATCTATATGATTAGTCAAGATGGAATTTGCAAAGAAAGCAAAATGATAAAAATAAGTTAACATAAAAATTAGTATTTTATTAACAACTAAATGAATATTTTTGTAAATAGATTGTAATTGTGTCTCTCAATTAATGGAGATATGTATTATTAAGAAAATTTGATATTTAAGTTTTTATCCAAAAGAGTTAAGAGATCATAATAAGAGTTTAAATAAATATTTAATGATCTTGAATATAAAAAAAGTAGTAAATAATAATGTTGAAAATCTTGTTATTTCAATTAATCAATATAATAGATGAAGATTAGCCATTTAGAAATATTTGTAGATCAAATGATATGGTGTAATAGAATCATAAGATGAAATAGATATTTAATATTTATATTTTTTAGAATAAATATTTATAATTAAGAAAATGTAAGGGATGTGTTTTGATTTGATTTGATAATTGAATTGATTGATCAGTAAAGCATTTGAAATTTATAAAAAAGACTTTTTAAAGGGAAGAATTTGATTAAGAGATGCAAAAAGGAGAGGATTAATTTCATTATTAACAATTTTAATTAACAAGTGTTTTGAAGAATTTACATCACACTTATATATATATTGCGACTAATTATGTTTAACTAACATAGAGATAAATTTGGAGAAATAGAATCTTTTTTAAGCTTAGTTGTTTAGAAAAGACTAAGAAACTTTGTGAAATGAAAGATATAAATATACAATGAAAGCAAATTTGAAGGAGTCAAAGAAACAAGAAATCACATCTTAGGTTTTTTTGAAAATTTTCAAAGGAAATATTTCTCAACATTGATAGGATGTAGCAATGACATTGCCTAATCTTCATTTTAATATATTCTAAATTATTTGATTAATGAAACTAATATTTTAAATTTTTTATAAAGTTGATTAAAATAATATTTTTATTTCTAACTAGTAAAATGTGTTATTTGTCAAATATGTTAGATTTGAAAATGAGCATACTAACGAAAAGACTTTGTCGAGCTGAGTCTAATGACACTTGTTACATTGCAATTAGATTGTTTAGATTTAATGCAAACTTTTAAAGTAAAGGGTAATTATTAAAAATTTACAAGTAATTATTTACTGTTACAAAAAGAAAGAAAAAAAAACCTTAAATTTGAAGATTAGAACACACCGCATAAAATATAATATACATATATACACAAACATATACGTTACGTTCGACCAGTTCTTGAACAAGGTGATCGATGACTACCGCGCAACCACGAGAAGCGAGAAAGAAAAGAAGGCGTGCGTTGATGGCAGGAAAAACGATGACGAAGGAAAGAAGCGTACGAGAAATCTACTGAGCGTGCTGCTTGACCTCAAGGAGAACGCAGACGGCAACGGCGGCAGTCTAAACGACATCGACATCAAGGCATTGCTTCAGGTACCGCCAATTCCATAAACCTGCTTACGGAAGCTAATTTAATATATTAGTTATATATGCAATTGAACTGATCGTCCATTTGCGCGCGTGCAGTGGCGTCGCAGAACGTTATGTGACGCAGGGAGCGAAAGCACCACGGTCACGAAGGAGTGGGCCCTGGCGGGGCTTATTCGGCACCCGGACGTGTTGGCACGCACGCAGGCCGAGCTGAACGACGTGGTCGGGCGAAATCGACCAGTGGAAGAAAAAATCGGACATGCTCAATCTACCTTATCTCCAGACTGTCACCAAAGAGGCCTTCCGGCTCCACCCGCCCGGACTGCTCTCCGTCCCCCAAATGGCAGTAGTCGACTGCGAGGTGGGACGATACCTCGTCCCCAAGGCTTCGACCCTCCTGCTCAACATCTGGGCCATTGGCCGCGACCCGGAGGCCTGGTCCGACGAGCCGCTGGAGTTTCGACCAGAGAGGTTTCTCCCGGGCGGCCGGCACGAGGGGGTCGAGGTGAGGGGGAACCACTTCGGTCTGGTTCCTTTTGGGGCCGGGAGGAGGATGTGCGTGGGGATGAACCTGGGACTCAGGATGGTGCACCAGGTCACGGCCACCATGATGCACTGTATCGACTGGGGCCTGCCCAACGGCCACCAACCTTGCGATTTGGACGAGGAGAAGCCCAATGGGCTCACCCTGCACAGGATCGAACCGCTCCTGGCTTGCCCTCTGCCCCGCCTTGCTCCACACGTGTATCAGAATCTCTGAGGATTGCGTTCATTTCTCTGTCAAGAACATTGATTCTTTCTCCTACAGTGAGATGAATTGTTTGGTTGTCATGGTGATTAGTAGAATAAGTCTCATGTAATTTGTCACTAAGTGGGGCTAGCTAATTGTTTGCATATCATTTACTCTATCATTTCTTGTATTTTTTATTTAATATAAGTTGGTGCAAAGATAGAAACAATTTCTTCTTTACACTTCGAATATTTCTTATCGTATGATTTGTATGCTTAGTTAGGCATTGTTATGTGTGGTGAAGCAAATTGTTAAAACTAGAGGATTCTTAAGAAATTACTAGAGCATGCTTTCTAGAATGAAAATTATTTAGTGATATTAGATGACCAAAGTTGTAGACAAAGTTAAACTCTTTGATGATTTCATATCAATTTTTTTGAAGATAACTACAATATTTAGAGTTTTAAGATTAAAATAATTTTTGTCTTATATAGGACTTGTATGAGTTGCTGAAAAATTGTAATGAAAATTCTTTAAAGATTATAAATTTCAAAAAAATATATAACATAACATGAAAAAAATCATTTTCTTATTTCTCCGAATAGTAATTGAGATAAATTTCCATGCTTTACTGATATAACAAATGTCGAACGATATTTTCAACAAATTTGATATAATAATAAAATGGAGTTAAATAATAAAATAATTGTTATAAAACTCCAAAACTAATGTTGGGATTTTTAAACTTTATTTTTGAATATAAATAAATTTATTCTATACATTTTTTATAGAATTCTTATTTTTATAAATATGATAATAGTTTATAATGATTAAATAAAAGATTGAAACTGAATGTCATTGTATGTCATGTAGTTTACACAAATGTGATTGTATAAAGAAAGATAATAAAATGCAATTTCAATAATTTATTATTAAATCAAACTTTAATTTAACATAATTAATTATAAAATCATAAAAATTTAAACAAAATCATTCAAAATTCTTCGTTTGCCAAAAAGGTATGCAATTTGTTTCCTATCAACTAAGTTATAATGCTTCAAGGGCAAAGCACTTGTTAGAGCACCTTACACATTGATGAGCATTAGGGCAATATTGCCCATTTATTGGGCAACTCTGCTCAACATTTATGAATGGGAATGACATTCCTAAGTAGTATTCTGGTCATGTTTTCGTGATTAGCATTAAATTTGTTTTATGGCACTTTGGGGTTGCTTTTACTCATCCTTTCTTGTTACCCAAGATATTCAAGGTTTAAAAATAATCAAATGTCATGGAAGAACCTAAGAGTGCTCTTGCAAGACATGTGGACATTTTGGAATGGTTAGAGATAACAAATCACTATACTTGGGCACGTAGTCAACCCATTTTGCATGTTAAGTTTCATCATGATACTTCTTTTTCTCAGCATTTTTCCCCGCGTGTATGCCTCTTGGATGTGCAAGCGAGTATGCTTACTGCTATTGTCACAAAGGAGGAGATCGTGTGTTCGATTTGCGCCCTTGGGAAGAATAAGGCGCCTGGGAACGATGTGATTACTGCTGAGTTCGTCCTGGGATACCGTGATGTAACCCAAGAGGATATTGTGCAGGCGGCTCTGGAGTTTTTCAAGACAAAGCAAACGCCTACATCTTGGAAAGACACATTAATTGTTCTTATTCCTAAGAAGCAAGGTGCTGATAGGTCTGAACAATTTCGGCCAATTAGTCTATGCAACACAATCTATAAGGTTGTAGCTAAGGTCCTTGTGGAGAGACTCAAAGCAGTTTTGCCTGATATTATTTTGCAAGAACAATGTGCGTTTATCCCTAGTCGTGCAATGGCAGATAACATTTGTATCGTTCAGGAGATGGCTTCCAGAATGCATTCTTCTACATCCAAGAAAGGTCTGATGGCCATCAAAGTTGAGCAGGCTTATGATAAAGTCAGATGGAATTTTGTGATGGATATGATGCGGTTCCTGGGGTTTCCTGTGGTCGGGCGGGAGTGGATTGGTGCGTGCATCGACTCTCCTAGATTTGGAGTGCTTGTGAATGGTGTTAAACTTCCTTGGATTCTGGCGCAACGGGGTATTCGACAAGGGTGCCCCTTATCCCCCTACCTGTTTACTATTGTCACCGAACATCTTTCCACGCTCACGCGTGACTACGAGACTCGTGCGCTGCTTGGCTTTCGTTGTGCGCTGCGTGCCCCCCCAGTGTCACATTTGCTTTATGCGGATGACATTTTGTTATACGCGCCGGCTACCCGCACTGCTGCCCGTGCTGTTCGCACCATTCTTCACGAATTTGCTAAGGCTGCGGGGCTTACTGTTAATCCTGATGGAAATAAAAGAGAAGGGAGAAATTGGGAAATTGCAAAGAAAGACTTAAGGAAGAAGAAGAGAATAGCTAAGAAACTTTTATTCATCAAAATTGCATAATAACAAAACAACACTTACATCTATTTATAGCAAAAAAACATATCTAATCTCCCAAATCTTTTCTCATAATTCAAAAGTTTGTTTCTAATCCCTAAAAATCTTCAAGATACTTAAAATCCCTAAAAATCCTCAAAATACTTAAAAGATACTAACCATGTTTAAAAAGTACTAACAACTCCTTAAAAAATGCTAATAAGCACTTAAAAAGTGCTAACCAAACATTTAAAAAACTTAAAGTTTGCTAACATTACTCCCTCTCAAACTTGAAGTATCTTCAACCCTAATTGATCTCGTAATTCTTCAAACTTCTTCACTCCAAGCGATTTAGTGAAAATATCAGCTACTTGTTCTTCAGTATTGCAATGTACCAATCTTATAGTCTCCTTGTTGACATGATCACGAAGAAAATGATACCTTGTCTCGATATGCTTGCTTCTCCCATGTTGTACTGGATTTTTTGCTAATTTTATGGCTGACATATTATCAATAAATATAGTTGTTGGCTCTTCTTGTTGATGTTGTAACTCCTGTAATAAATTTCGTAACCAAATTGCTTCACAAACTGTTGATGAAGCTGCAATATACTCTGCTTCACAAGACGAAAGAGCAATGACATCTTGTTTAGTTGATCTCCACATAAATGCTGATGATCCGAAGAAGAAACAATAACCAGTTGTACTCTTCCTTTCATCTATATCACCTCCCCAATCACTATCAGAGTAGCCACATAAATCTGTCCCACTTTGGTTAGTGAAATACAAACCATAATCAAGTGTTCCTTTAATATATCTTAGTATTCTTTTTGCAACCATCCAATGTGTTTCCTTTGGATTTTCCATATATCGACTAATGAGTCCAACAGAATATAAAATATCAGGTCTTGTGATAGTGAGGTAACGAAGACTACCTACAAGACTTTTAAATAAAGTAGAGTCAACATCTTTTCCTTCTCCTTCTCTACTTAGTTTCATTCTTACATCAAGTGGTGTTGCCACTGATTTACAATCTTCCATTCTAAACTTCTTTAGAAGTTCAGTAGCGTATCTTCTTTGAGAGATTTGGATTCCAATTTTCATTTGCTTTACTTCCAAACCAAGGAAGTATGACATTTCACCATTATCTGTCATTTCAAATTCATACTGCATAGTTCTTTTGAATTCTTGAAACAATTCAAAAGAATTTCCTGTATAAAGCAAATCATCTACATAAAGACAAACTATAACAATATTATTTTGAGTTGTCTTAATGTAAAGTGCATGCTCAAATGGACATTTTTGGAATCCTTGTTGTTGAAGATATCCATCAATCTTGGTATTCCATGCTCTTGGTGCTTGTTTCAATCCATATAAAGCCTTTTTCAAACGATAGACTTTATGTGGATTATTCACAATTTTGTAACCTTCAGGTTGATCAATATAAACTTCTTCTTCTAAAACTCCATTCAAAAATGCCGATTTAACATCAAGTTGACATACCTTCCATCCATGATGTGCTGCAAGTGCTAAAATCAACTTCATTGTATCAAATCGAGCAACTGGAGCAAATACCTCGTTGTAGTCTATACCATATTTTTGTTTAAAACCTTTTGCCACAAGTCTTGCCTTGTATCGATCCACTGTTCCATCTGCTTTATGCTTGATCTTGTAAACCCATTTAACTCCTATGGGTTTCTTTTGAGGAGGGAGTTCAACCAACTCCCATGTATTATTCTTTTCTATAGATGCTATTTCTTCATCCATAGCTTTTTGCCAATTTATATCTTGCACTGCTTCATCAAAAGAAATAGGTTCATAATCAGCAAAATAACAGAATAAGTTAGAATATTGGGACGTTTGCTCATATATCTCTTGTAAACTTTTCATCTTTTTGCTTGAGTCAATAGGATGTGTTTTCTTTTGCATAATAGTTGATCTTGAGGGAGAACTTGTTGGAGAATTCAAATCATGAGTTTGTTGATTTTGAATTTCTTCTTCTTGCCCAAGCGTGATAGTTTTATCATCATTCTCTTCCGTCCACTTCCAAGTATCTTCTTCTACAAACACAACATCACGACTAATGATTACCTTTTTGGTTAAAGGATTGTAGAGTTTGTAGGCTTTTGACTCCTCGCTGTACCCAATGAATATGTATTTTTCACCTTT
Organism: Vanilla planifolia; assembly: GCA_023846275.1. NCBI lineage: Eukaryota > Viridiplantae > Streptophyta > Magnoliopsida > Asparagales > Orchidaceae > Vanilla > Vanilla planifolia. The sequence continues at coordinate 6,964,815 of CM043873.1, read as the reverse complement.
ATCATCTAATTTCTTCCTTGTTGCATTAGGTACCTGTGCATATGCAATACAACCAAATATTCGAAAATGAGAAACACTTGGTGTATATCCACTCCAAGCTTCTTGTGGAGTCATATAACGCACAGCTTTAGTAGGACATCGATTCAACAGATAAGTTGAACATGCAACTGCTTCTGCCCAAAATTCTTTTGGCATATTCCTCTCTCTCATCATTGTCCTTGTCATATCAAGGATAGTACGATTTCTTCTTTCAGCTACTCCATTTTGTTGTGGAGTATAACTAGTGGTAAATTGATGTCGTATGCCTTCTTGCTTACATAATTGAATAAATTCATTTGAAGTGTATTCACCACCTCTATCAGATCTAAGGCATTGAATAAATAACCCACTCTCTTTTTCAACCTTGCATTTGAACTCTTTAAATATGGAGATAGCAGCAGATTTCTCCTTAATAAAATATGTCCACATTTTTCTACTGAAATCATCTATGAAAGTAATAAAATACTTGTTACCTCCATTTGATAATGGCACCAATGGACCACAAATATCTGTATGAATAAGCTGTAATGGCCTTTTAGCTCTCCAAGTGTTATTCTTCGAAAATGGTAGACGATGTTGCTTTCCAAGTATACAAGCTTCACATATATGGTTTGGATCATCCAATAAAGGAAGACCTTTCACCATTCCTTCTTTTGCCAATAATTTTAAACCTCCAAAGTTAAGGTGACCATACCTTAGATGCCATTTCAAAGAATCATTTGAAAGATGCCCAAGATAACAAACTTCACTTGTTGATTTTAATTGAAGAGGAAACATGCGATTTGTCGACATCTTCACTTTGGTAATATTCCTTCCCTTTGAATCTTGCAAAAGAAGATAACCATTCTCCATATGTATAATATATCCTTTCTCAATTAATTGCCCAAGGCTAAGGATATTACTTTTCATATCAGGAATAAAATATGCATCTGAAATAATAATTGGAAACCCATTCTCTTTGTAAAGTTTTATATTACCTTTGCCTTCAACTTTCAACTTTGATGAGTCTCCAAGACTCACACTTGCTTGCATATTTTCAATTGACTCAAATAGATGTCTTTTTCCACACATATGGTTGCTTGCTCCTGAATCAAGAAACCATACATCTTCTTTTTCGTTGCCCTCTTTTTCAGTCAATAAAGATATTGACTCTTCTTTCGATGTTTCAACATAATTTGATTGACTATTCTTATGCCAACAATCAGAAGCATAATGACCAAATTTATGACAATTGTAACATTCAATATTTCTACCTTGTCCTCGACCTCGAGAAGAATTATTTCTTCCATGCCCGTGTTGAGTGTAAGATTGATTAAATTTCTGTTGAGATCTGTTTTGGAAACGACCTCTTCCACGTCCTCTATATGAACCTTGTCCTCTTCCTCTTGAATTTGAATTCTCTTTCTTCAATGTATTGTCTTCCTTCAAATTTAGTTTTGACTCTAATGCTTGATCAATAGGTGTAACTTCAGCTTTTTTCTTTAGTCTTTGCTCATGCACTTGTAAAGAACCCATTAGCTCTTCAATAGATAAACTACATATATCTTTAGATTCTTCAATTGCGGTTACCACATGCTCAAACATAGGAGTTAAAGAACGAAGTACCTTTTCAATGACACGTACGTCGTCAATTTGTTCTCCATTTCTCTTCATCAAATTCACAATAGCAATCAATCGTGAGATATAATCTGAGATAGTCTCATTTTCATTCATCTTTGCTTGCTCAAAATCACCCCTAAGGATTTGAAGCCGTACACGCTTCACCCGTTCAACACCTTTGAAGATTGTGTTGAGTTTACTCCAAACCTCTTTGCTTGTAGTCGCTTCTACAACTTTCTCAAAAGTGACTTCATCAAGTCCTTGATATATCAAGAACAATGCCTTTTTGTCTTTTCTCTGATTTTCTTTCAACAATTTCTTCTCCGCTTCAGTAGCATCTGATTCATCAAAGCCATCGATAACAATCTCCCAAAGGTCTTGCGAGCCAAGAAGGGCCTTAAATTGGATGCACCAATTATCATAGTTGTCGTTCATCAATCTGGGAATGACTTGTTGCATAATTCCCGACATTGTAAATGAACAACACTCTTTAAAGAAAACTTTGCTCTTCTCCCTTCGACGCTGCGGCGTTCGATCTACTTCCTTAGCTCTGATACCACTTTGATGGAAATAAAAGAGAAGGGAGAAATTGGGAAATTGCAAAGAAAGACTTAAGGAAGAAGAAGAGAATAGCTAAGAAACTTTTATTCATCAAAATTGCATTATAACAAAACAACACTTACATCTATTTATAGCAAAAAAACATATCTAATCTCCCAAATCTTTTCTCATAATTCAAAAGTTTGTTTCTAATCCCTAAAAATCTTCAAGATACTTAAAATCCCTAAAAATCCTCAAAATACTTAAAAGATACTAACCATGTTTAAAAAGTACTAACAACTCCTTAAAAAATGCTAATAAGCACTTAAAAAGTGCTAACCAAACATTTAAAAAACTTAAAGTTTGCTAACAAATCCAGCAAAATCAAAGATTTTTTTCAGCAGAAATATGGAGGAGAAAAGAAAGAACAGACTGGCAAAAAATTTGCGGATGGCTAAGGGCCGGAACTTGGTGTTTCTTGGTGTTCCCGTTTCAGCTAAGCTCCTTACTAAGGCGGACTGCAACTTTATTATCCAAAAACTGGAACAGCAAGTCGCTAAATGGAAAGTTAAACATTTGTCTATGGCAGGAAGGGTCCTTATGATAAACTCTGTGCTCGCTGCTACTCCATGTTAGATTATGGCTCACTTTATTGTGCCCAAAGGGGTAATTGAGGCCATTGAAAGAGTGTGAGAAGATTCTTGTGGTGTGGAAACAGCAGAGCAAGGTCGATGCATTATGTGCAGTGGGATACCGTCACTTTGCCCAGGGAACTTGGAGGACTGGGAATCCGCGACTTGCGCTTGTGGCAACGCGTCAAGCAAATGAAGCAATGTAAAAGAATCATTGCTAGGGAGGATAGCGTGTGGGTCAACATTATGCGCAGCAAACTCATCAACGTGCGTAAACCTCACTGTGCCCCGCGCGGTGCATCCCATGCGTGCAGGCTCACCTTGGACGCCATGCCGGATGCCATGTCATGTTTCGTGTGGAGGATTGGGGATGGTTCTTCTACCCTTTTCATGGAAGACAACTGGCTGGGATTCTTGCCAATTATGTGGTGGCCTACATATGTTAACATGGAGGCAACCTGGCCAATCTTCGTTAAGGAATGCATGGCGGCGCCCGGAGTTTGGGACGAACAGAAAATTCGTCGGTGGGCTGACGACTGCCTTCTGGACAGAGCTCTGCATGTGCCTTCGGGCAAAAATCATGTTAAGGATATGGTCTTCCAGTCGCTCACGGAGTCAACCACGATCAACAATGGCAAGCTCTATGCGCACATGATCCTTCGTGCTCGCAGTCTTGAGTTGGGGAGGCCGCCGCATGACTGCAATCAATATAAATGGATTTGGAAACTTAAGGTGGCTCCCAGGGTCCGTGTTTTCATTTGGTGCATCATTCGGAAGTCACTGCCCTCGGCTGTTTGGCTTGCCCGAAGGGGCCTGGCTGATAGCTTCATTTGCCCGTGGGGTTGCCCCGTTGCCGAGACCCTGTGTCATGCCCTTTGGGAGTGACCGCATGCACAGGAGGTGTGGGATTCGTGGCATGTGCGGACTGCAATTTGTTAGCAAACTTTAAGTTTTATTTAGCATTTTTAAAAGTTTGGTTAACACTTTTTAAGTACTTATTAGCATTTTTTAAGGATGGATTTGGTTAGCATTTTTTAAGTGCTTGTTAGCATATTTTAAGTATTTTGAGGATTTTTAGAGATTTTAAGTATTTTGAGGATTTTTAGGGATTAGAAACAAACTTTTGAATTATAAGAAAAGATTTGGGAGATTAGATATTTTTCTTGGCTATAAATAGATGTAATTGGTTTATTGTGATTATGCAATTTTATGAATGAAAAACTCTTAGCTATTCTCTTCCTCTTCCTTAAGTCTTTCGTTGCCATTTCCAAATTTCTCCCTACTCTTTTATTTCCATCAAAGTGGTATTAGAGCAAAAGGAAGTAGATAGAATGTCGCAGCGTCGAAGGGAGAAGAGCAAAGTTTTTTTTTAAAGGGGTGTTTTCATTTACAATGTCTGGAATTATGCAACAAGTCATTCCCAGATTGACGAACGACAACTATGATAATTGGTTCATCCAATTTAAAGCCCTTTTTGGCTCTCAAGACCTTTGGGAGATTGTTATCGATGGCTTTGATGAATCAAATGCTACTGAAGCAGAGAAGAAATTGTTGAAAGAAAATCAGAGAAAAGACAAAAAGGCATTGTTCTTGATATATCAAGGACTTGATGAAGCCACTTTTGAGAAAGTTGCAGAAGCGACTACAAGTAAAGAGGTTTGGAGTAAACTCAACACAATCTTCAAATGTGTTAAACGGGTGAAGCGTGTACGTCTTCAAATCCTTAGGGGTGATTTTGAGCAAGCAAAGATGAATGAAAATGAGACAATCTCAGATTATGTCTCACGCTTGATTGCTATTATGAATTTGATGAAGAGAAATGGAGAACAAATCGACGATGTACGTGTCATTGAAAAAGTACTTTGTTCTTTAACTCCTATGTTTGAACACGTGGTAACAACAATTGAAGAATCTAAAGATATATGTAGTTTATCTATTGAAGAGCTAATGGGTTCTTTACAAGTGCATGAGCAACGACTAAAGAAAAAGGCAGAAGTTGCACCTATTGATCAAGTATTAGAATCAAAATTGAATTTGAAAGAAGACAATACTTTGAAGAAAGAGAATTCAAATTCAAGAGGAAGAGGACGAGGTTCATATCGAGGACGTGGAAGAGGTCGTTTCCAAAACAAATCTCAACAGAAATTTAATCAATCTTACACTCAACATGGGCATGGAAGAAATAACGCTTCTCGAGGACGAGGACAAGATAGAAATATTGAATGTTATAATTGTCATAAGTTTGGTCATTATGCTTCTGATTGTTGGCATAAGAATAGTCAATCAAATTATGTTGAAACATCGAAAGAAGAGTCAATATCTTTATTGACTGAAAAAGAGAGCAACGAAAAAGAAGATGTATGGTTTCTTGATTCAGGAGCAAGCAACCATATGTGTGGAAAAAGACATCTATTTGAGTTAATTGAAAATGTGCAAGCAAGTATGAGTCTTGGAGACTCATCAAAGTTGAAAGTTGAAGACAAAGATAATATAAAACTTTATAAAGAGAATGAGTTTCCAATTATTATTTCAGATGCATATTTTATTCCTGATATGAAAAGTAATATCCTTAGCCTTGGGCAATTAATTGAGAAAGGATATATTATACATATGGAGAATGGTTATCTTCTTTTGCAAGATTCAAAAGGAAAGAATATTACTAAAGTGAAGATGTCGACAAATCACATGTTTCCTCTTCAATTAAAATCAACAAGTGAAGTTTGTTATCTTGGGCATCTTTCAAATGATTCTTTGAAATGGCATCTAAGGTATGGTCACCTTAACTTTGGAGGTTTGAAATTATTGGCAAAAGAAGGAATGGTGAAAGGTTTTCCTTTATTGGATGATCCACACCATATATGTGAAGCATGTATACTTGGAAAGTAACATCGTCTACCATTTCTGAAGTATAACACTTGGAGAGCTAAAAGGCCATTACAACTTATTCATACAGATATTTGTGGTCCATTGGTGCCATTATCAAATGGAGGTAACAAGTATTTTATTACTTTCATAGATGATTTTAGTAGAAAAATATGGACATATTTTATTAAGGAGAAATCTGTTGCTATCTCCATATTTAAAGAGTTCAAATGCAAGGTTGAAAAAGAGAGTGGGCTATTCATTCAATGCCTTATATCTGATAGAGGTGGTGAATACACTTCAAATGAATTTATTCAATTATGTAAGCAAGAAGGCATACGACACTATCCTTGATATGACAAGGACAATGATGAGAGAGAGGAATATTCCAAAAGAATTTTGGACAAAAGCAATTGCATGTTCAACTTATTTGCTAAATCGATGTCCTACTAAAGCTGTGCGTTATATGACTCCACAAGAAGCTTGGAGTGGATATACACCAAGTGTTTCTCATTTTCGAATATTTGGTTGTATTGCATATGCACAGGTACCTTATACAATAAGGAAGAAATTAGATGATAAAGGTGAAAAATACATATTCATTGGGTACAGCGAGGAGTCAAAAGCCTACAAACTCTACAATCTTTTAACCAAAAAGATATTTATTAGTCGTGATGTTGTGTTTGTAGAAGAAGATACTTGGAAGTGAACGGAAGAGAAGGATGATAAAACTATCACACTTGGGCAAGAAGAAGAAATTCAAAATCAACAAACTCATGATTTGAATTCTCCAACAAGCTCTCCCTCAAGAACAACTATAATACAAAAGACAGCACATCCTATTGACTCAAGCAGAAAGATGAAAAGTCTACAAGAGATATATGAGCAAACGTCTCAGTATTCTAACTTATTATGTTATTTTGCTGATGATGAACCTATTTCTTTTGATGAAGCAGTGCAAGATATAAATTAGCAAAAAGCTATGGATGAAGAAATAACATCTATAGAAAATAATAATACATGGGAGTTAGTTGAACTCCCTCCTCAAAAGAAACCCGTAGGAGTTAAATGGGTTTACAAGATCAAGCATAAAGTAGATGGAACAGTGGATAGATACAAGGCAAGACTTGTGACAAAAGGCTTTAAGCAAAAATATGCACAACATGGGAGAAGCAAGCATATCGAGACAAGGTATCATTTTCTTCATGATCATGTCAACAAAGAGACTATAAGTCTGGTATATTGCAGTACTGAAGAATAAGTAGCTGATATCTTCACTAAATCGCTCGGAGTGAAGAAGTTTGAAGAATTACGAGTTCAATTAGGGTTGAAGATAATTCAAGTTTGAGGGGGAGTAATGTTAGCAAACTTTAAGTTTTATTTAGCATTTTTAAACATTTGTTTAGCACTTTTTAAGTGCTTATTAGCATTTTTTAAGGATGGATTTGGTTAGCATTTTTTAAGTGCTTGTTAGCATATTTTAAGTATTTTGAGTATTTTTAGGGATTTTAAGTATTTTGAGGATTTTTAGGGATTAGAAACAAACTTTTGAATTATGAAAAAAGATTTAGGAGATTAGATATTTTTCTTGGCTATAAATAGATGTAATTGGTTCATTGTGATTATGCAATTTTATGAATGAAAAATTCTTAACTATTCTCTTCCTCTTCCTTAAGTCTTTCGTTGTCATTTTCAAATTTCTCCCTACTCTTTTATTTCCATCACAATTGCGGTGGTGAGCGGCGGCCTATATGTTAACAGCGGTGAGTTATTTTTGCAGAGTTTCTGCTGCTATGGGGAGGCGGCTGGCCGAAGGTGCAGTGATGATATGATGCATATGGCTTTAATTGCCACCATTCTCTACAACATATGGGTGAATAGATGTGCAAGAAAGCACAATGAACCAACCATGAGTAGCACATCACTAATTCGCAAGGTTCGTTTGGATGTTTCTATTGCGGCAAAGCTACATAATGAGTATACATCTAAGCTCAACGGAAACCTCTCCAACTCGCTTGAGTTGTCGGTAGCATTACACTGGGTTCCCCCTCCCACTGGATGGATATTGATTAATTGCGACGCTGCGGTGGGCAATGACATTGCTGGAGTGGGTATTGTAATTCATGACCATATGGGGAAACCTTTGCGGATTGTTGGTAAAAGATTCATCTCACATGCTAGCGAGGCCATGGAGACGCTTGCTATCCTTGAAGCACTGAATGTTGTGAAACAATTGTTTTCGGAATCCCTCGCTGTGGAAATCCAGTCAGACTCTCTAATCGCTTTGCAGGAAATTAAAATCATGCTGAGGCACCCACCTGTGAGCGGGTACTTTCTTCCCGCCCTTGTACATGCCACGCGTCTGAGTTCTTTTCACATGTGCCACATGCAACATGAGGGGAACACTGCTACGGATTGGGTTGCACGTACTGCCTGTACTGACGAGTTTGTGTGGGAGTGGGGAATGCCCCTTCCCAAGCAATTGCTTAAACTTTTGTTAGCTGATTTCCTGTTTGATCCCCCTTAGAGGATCTTTTGTAATGGCACTGGCCTTTTTTAATAAAATAGAAGCCAACTTTCAGAAAAAAAAAAAGTCATTTTAAGTCACTATATCTATCCTTTTTTTTTGTTGTCTTCTATTGCAAATTTGATATTTTTTAACAATGACAGGCATATGCCCACATGATTGATGATTAACAACTACTTATTTAAGATAGTTCTGACACTTGTGCACCTATGTGGGTCCATCTTATGAGTTGTTTTCTATGGGCTTGTGTGTGATTTCCAAATTGAGTTGTAATCAAGTGAAAAAAATGAAATTATAAAAGATTTTAGAAATTTGGTTTCCAAACTTGACCATGGTTTTATAAGCACAAAAGAATGTAAAGATAACCAAGTATAAGTTGAAAAATTTTTAATTAAACCACTCATTAAAAATTATTGCAATTAATTTTATGAGTTAATAACAAAATTTTAAAAAAATTATAATTATCATTTTTTTCTTCTTGATTATAAAATATTTGTAAGAGAGTAGACAAAATTATTGACACTCATGATCAATAATAATAAAGTATGTCTAATGAGATATAGAATAAAACTCAATGAGTAACTATTATTAAAATTGTATGACCTCTTATCATCAATCTTTTGATAAGTATTCTCTCAAATAATGTTGCCACCAAGCTAGATAAGATACTAGATTTAGTACTTATGTTAGAGGATAGAGTAGCGGTTGAGTCTATTATCGTATGTAAACCCTATACACTCAACTCAAGGCAAAAATAGAACCAAAATAATTGTATAGAAAACTTTGTGATATTGAATTATCTTCACTTATGCAGAAACTAAATACATAAGTCAACATATATAAAGTTTTTCTTAGGGTAAGCAATTGATGGCCTAATGGCTAAGGATTGCACTCCAAAGGAACCCATGCATGAGCATTATTTGGGAATTTTTTGAGACAAAAGAGTTAAACATAAAATAGATAGACATTGATATCCAAACATTATTGATTAGAGTGATCTTATCAACAAAAGAATACTCTACCGTTATTGATATATGACTCATTGAATTTAAGATGTTTGGATTTCTTAGTTTTTTTGTTATACTAGAAGTATACACATAGACATGAATCTTAATTTTAATATTGATATATGACCCATTGAATTTCAAAAAAGAATAATGGTTAACAACAACGTGGCCATAAGGTAATTTTGCATTTTGTATTTGAAGGCGAGCCTCATGCGTTTAGCTTCCAAAACTTAAAAGATTTTTTTTTTGTATTTAAAAGGAGATAAGTAGAGTTTTTCGAACATATCTACCAAATTAACTATAAAACATCCCTATTTATAATAGAAATTAATTTTTAAAAAATGATATGTTGGACAATATAAAAAAAAGTCTTACCCAAGATACAAACAACTATACATTTATTCATAAATTATGATACATTTCTATCAATGAATAACCATGGATATTTAGAAATTAAACAACAATGAAGACTTCTATACAATATTTAACAAAAGAGTATATGTTAGCACCTTCTAGTTATCATTTTATTTAAATTGGTTCTCTAGTTTTAAAAATAAATACAAACTTAGGTTTCTTTAGCTTAATTAACAAAAGTGCTCTTTTGGACCACACTTTAAAAACATTGGCAGCATTTTTGAATCTTCTATTGATTTTACCAGCAACATCACCATCTCTTTGAGCAACAACAAATTGTCTAACATCACGTCATGAGTTAAGAGTCATAATCAGAGTTTCAAGAAATTTGTAATGTTCTTGAATACAAAAAATAGTAAATGATAATATTGAAAATCTTGTTATTTCAATTAATCAATATAATAGATGAAGATTAGCAATTTAGAAATATTTGTGGGTCAAATGAACGGTGTAACAGAATCATAAGATGAAATAAATATTTAATATTTATATTTTTTTAGAATAAATATTCATAATTAAGAAAATATAAGGAATCTATTTTAATTTGAGTTGATAATTAAATTGATTGATCAATAGAGCATGTGAAATTTATAAAAAAGATTTTTTGAAGGAAAGAATTTGATCAAGGGAAGCAAAAAGGAGAAGATTATTGTAATTATTAACCATTATAGTAAGTAAGTGTTTTGATGAATTAATATCACACTTATATATATATATATGTATATAGTGACTAATTATGTTTAACTCAAATGATTTGAGATAAATTTGGAGGAATAGAACCTTTGTTGAGCTTAGTTGCTTAGAAAAGACTAAGACCTTTTGTAAAATGAAAGATATAAAAATATAATGAAAGCAAATTTGAAGATGTATTCAAAGAAACAAGAAATCCAATCTTAGGGTTTTTTTTAAAATTTTTAGAAGAAATATTTCTCAACATGGGTAGGATGTAGCAATGAGATTTTCTAATCTTCATTTTAATATATTCTAAATTATTTGATTAATGAATCTAAGATTTTAAATTTTTGATAAAATTGATTAAAATAATATTTTTATTTCTTATTATTGAAATGTGTTATTTGTCAAATATGTTAGATTTGAAAATGAGAAAACTATTGAAAAGAGTTTGTCGAGCTGAGTCTAATAGCACTTGTTACATCGCAATTAGAATGTTTAGATTTAATGCAAACTTTTAAAATAAAGGGTAATTATTAAAAATTTACAAGTAATTATGTACTGTTACAAAAAGAAAGAAAGAAAGAAAAAAGCCTTAAATCTTTGCAAATCGTCCTAGCCCAGCCCCTTATTTTATAAAATTGTCGAGCCCTAATTTCTTTATATCTTACTCTAGTAGACAAGGTGTTCGGGATCTTTATTCCTCTCTCACACGAATGAGTTGCTTTTTGCCATTAGCCCTTTTAGATTATTGAACACATCTCTTCCCCTCACACACTAAATCGACCAAATCTCTAGTCATAGTTTTCTCCACCTTGTTACCTTATCATCAAGACATTTAAAAAAACTCTGATGGTTATATTTGTTGTGGTATTAAACTCTAGTTATGTTACTTTATTTGATGATGACAAATCTTAAATATTTTCAATAAATTTGGTTTAGTAAAATATTAAATTATAAATAAGTAATACTCGTATTCGTTAAAGAATTTAAAGGGAAGAAGAGCACAAATGAAATCTGATAAAAATCTTCTTGATTGGTATGAAAACCATCAAAAAATATATTTGATATTATTTTTAAGTATTTTAATTTCAGTTATAGAAAGTTAAGCCTATTAAAATTATTTCTTCAAGATAGATAAAAAGATTAATTAAATTTCATTTCTAAATATCCTTGATCATTTTTAATCTAATACATTGAATTTATATTTTTTTTAATTATTTCATATACATTCTCAAAATTTTTATTTTAGTAATAATTTAAGTAAGAAATTTAAATAAAAATAATTAAAAAAAAAAACTTAGCTCTACGTCACCTAATCCTATTCCTAAATTACCGCTTGTTATTCGTCGCTTGCTACAGTAATTTGGTCGAGTTATCACTCCATAACCCATTTGGAATTATTTCCATCACCCACAAGTCTTCTTAGAATTTGTTAGTATTGTATCATTACTCTTCGAATTCACATTAAATATCATGTTAATAGTAAGTGTGGATGATTTCAAGTAGTAACACTTAGGTTTCTGTAAGAACTATTTTTAGAATAGCTATACTGTAAGATAAAGTTGATTGGATGTCTCTTAAAGTGAAACCGAGCAGCTTGATGTAAGAAAATAATTTATTGATGATTATTATATAACGACGTCCCAATGTATGATTATTAAAAATACTTGATAAGAATAAGAGTTTTAGGCTATGATGATAAGTATATTTATCTATATAATTTATTTTAATAATTGTTAATGAATATGTAGAAAAAAAGAACATTTTTTTGGGGGCAAATTAATCTATTTTAATCTAAAAAATTGTTCATATTTTGGATAGTAATATATGTAAAATCAAAGTCAAAATTAGTTTTAGACAACCCAACTTTGTAATGACTCATAATATGATATACTCAACTTTATATATTATTTGCGATTCTTTTGATGAGTGGATATATTGTGGATGTATTTTTTATAAGATTGTATTTACGGTATATGATATTATGATAAATAGATTTATCTTTATAATTTATTTTAACGATTGTTAATACGTATGCAAGAAACAATGATTTTATTCATTATGATTCTAAAATTGGATAATATTTTGGATAAGAATATATGTAAAATAAGAGTTAAAATTAGTTTTATGATCAATAAGATTAGAATATATTATATATAATTGCCCAAAGACATTGATTAATCCCATGTGGGAAGTAAGGTAACCCAACTTTTTAGTGACTTGAATATGATATATCATATTATATCCTTTAACTCATGCTGCATCGAATGTATATTTTGATAATATTTTACAACAAAACAATTTTTTAAACCAATTTATTCGAGCATGTGTAAAACAATTAAACAATAACTACATGTAAAAAAGTTTAATTTGTCAACATCAATCTCTCCAGATAAGGAGAAGACCATTAACGCGGGAAGGCTACGAACACGCGCATGCAATTCAGCTACCCCTCGCCCATACGCCAATCGTGTGGACTACCAATTCAGCTACCCAGCCGCCTCTTATACTAGAAGTATACACAAAGACATGAATATAATGGTTAACAGCAACATGGCCATGAGGTAATTTTGCGTTTTTTATTTGAAGGCGAGCCTCATGCGTTTAGCTTCCAAAACTTAAAAGATTTTTTTTTTTAATTTAAAAGAAGATAAATAGCGTTTTTCGAACATTTCTATCAATTAACTGTAAAACATCCCTGTTTATTAATAGAAATTAATTTAAAAAAAATAATATGTTGGACAATATAAAAGAAGTCTTACCCAAGATACAAACAACTATGCATTTATTCATAAATTAACATACATTTCTATCTATGAATAACCATGGATATTTAGAAATTAAATAACAATGAAGACATCTATGAAACCTTTAACAATTAAATAGATTTTCTAGTCTTAAAAATAAATACAAACTTAGGTTTCTTTAGCATAATTAACAAAGCATTTTTTAATCTTCAATTGATTTTAGTAGCAACATCACCATTTCTTTGAGCAACAACAAGGCATGAAGGGAAATGAAGTTGTGGCCCTTATTCTAAGGAGAGTTAATAGGAGGGATCATGTGTCTTCATTGGACAAAAATGACTTATTATTTAAGAAGGAGCTATTAATGAAGAGGGGCTCATGATCCTTTGCTTCTCTTATGCGTTTGTGAGTTTCTTATGTCAAGCTTTCCCTTATTGTAGCATGGTGTCTAGAGAGCCCCTCACCTTATTAAGTTTGGGTGCTTGTCCTTCTCTTATTGTTGGTCTTAGCCTCTCTATGACCAAGGAGGTTGAGCAGAGGAGATGCTTTGAGAATAATAACAATTAGAGATTGAAGTGTTTTGTGCTAAGGAAATCCTACAAGAGGGGGGGGGGGGGGGTGAATTGTGTATTTAAAATTTTATGAATTTCGAAATTAAACTTAAAAACCTTTAAGCAAGAGTAAAGAGAGTTGAACACACAAATTTTTAAGTGGTTCGACTCAAAACCGAGTCTACGTCCACCCCCAACCGGTGTTGGGAAAAATCCACTAAATGCACCGATTACAAGTGAGGTTTTTCCTACGGTTCACCTCGAACCTACTTGGGATTTTTACTACGGCTAATCCCAAACCTACTTGAGTTTTTACCAGGCTCAACTCAAACCCGGGGCTTTAGCACTACTGCCGGGACGCCCTTGACCCAAAACGAAAAATACGAAAAATTGACAAACAACTTAATAGAAATAGGAGAAAAGAGGAGGCACACACAATCGACAAATTAGAGGGATAGAAATTGAGAAATAATTGAAAAACCTCTAATTCCAATAGCCTTCTTGCCGCTTTGCTTTTTGAGCTTGGATGCACCGTTTTTGCTTGAGTGCTCGAATTTTGAGATCTGAAATCTTTGGAAAATTTAGCAAAGGTTAAACTGAAAAATACATCAATTTTTCCTATTTATAGAGCTCAAATTTGAGCTCTAAAAACACCCCCAACGGCTCCAAAAATTAATTAGCCGTTTGGGCAACAGACGGAAAGCAGCCACCGTCCGATCCAGGCTCAAAAACTAACGGCGTAGATTGATTTACGCATTTTACCGTTCGGGCTTAATCCAGAGCGTTGGATTCGGGCGCGTAATCGAACGGCACGGATTAAATCTCGCGATTATCGTTTACGCGATTTAATCCCGTGCGTAGGATCCGGGCACAAAGATGAACGACACAGATTTTACCTTACGTGATGAATCCTGTGCGTTGGATCCGGGCGGGCTTGATCTGAGCCATTGGATCCCGCGAATGCTGAAACTGGAATTTTTAGTCCCACATTGCGTATGCGGAAGTGTTGGAGCACTATATAACAAATCCACCCTGTTTACATTGCGAGCCTCTTTGGGATTGGCTCCCCCCTTCCTTGACCAGGACTTGATCACCTGGTTCAGATTGACTTAGCCAAGCATTGTTCATTGACTGTTGACCGTGCTGCAGTTTGACCTAGCCGAGCTCCTCTCGGTGGGCTTTGGGCGGGCTTGGCTCGGCCTTCTCGGGTCAACCAAATTTTTATTTTTAAATTAAATTTTTAATTTCTAAAAGACCTGGACGGGCTGTTTTCGCGCCGGGTCGACCCGCCCATTGCTACAGTGCATTTTCCCGAGACTTCAGCTGTTTTAGGGTATTTTTTACGAATTTTTGTGCCAAAAATTTGAATATAAGTGTATAAAGATAATTTTATATTCTTATAGTATTATAAGTTATTTAAATAGCTATGAAAAGAAATTCATGAAAAACAATTCCAAAGCAAATATTAAAAAATCAAATACCAATTTCTATACATTTTGTCAAATATGCTTGGCCCAAAAATCAAAATTCAGTATTAAATAACTTTATAATATTTTTAAATGTTAATACTACTAGTGTGCCTCATAATCTCAAAGTTTGGACATATCAAATTCTAGAGAAATAAAAAGAAATTCAATTATAAAAAATCTTGTGCATGTCTCAAATTTCCTTGAAATATGCCATGACCTCAAGGCCCTTAGAGACCATTATTTTAGACATCTAAAATATATGGCTTGATTTAATTAATTAGTAATAATTTTACTTAAAATCAAGCCCAAATAAAATATACACATTTATGCTTGATTCATCAAACATAAGGGTGTAACATTTATATATATAAATATTTAAATGATAATAAAATATTAAAGAGTCTATCATAAACTCAAATTTTGTCAAAAAATATTTAAAAATATCAATAGAAAGAACTCTTCAAGATAAGCTCAATTGTGTTGAATTTATAATTTTTTTTTAGACAGAAAATTTATTATGAATTTTTAAAATTTAGATATAATTATATTTGTAAAATACTATTCATGATATATTTATAATTTTTAAAATTTTGGCTTAAGTCGAATTTGATTAGCTTAAGGTAAATTTATAAATAAAAATATGATTTGTGTTAGGCTTGATTTATAATTTCTAAATTTTAATGCATATAGAAATCTTGGTGACATAGGACATTGGTAATTAATGAATTATAAGGTTTTGAATAGAAATCTTGCATTGAAGCCTAAGTGAATAGATTTACTTTATTTTTGATAGTGGCATTTTTGGTTGCTTAAATGAATAATTTTTTCTAATAGTCCTTATTCTCCATTCCAATGCAATATGGATCTTTGAGGAATTATAGTAGTTTAGACTTATCATGACTTATAAATATCTCTAGTGAGTTCAACATGGAGCTATGAATGAGTAAAACTTAGGTTACTTTTATAAGCCATTATTTGGTTTGTTGTTGAGTATGATGAGCAAAGCAAGGAGTTGAAACTCCATTAGGATTGTCATGAACTCGAGGAAGTCTCATTGTCATGCTCCAATTGAGAGAGGCTAGCTTGGTTTTGACATCTTTGACAAGAAAAGACTTTAAGATTCAATCAATATTATTTTGCTTTAAAATTTACATGTTTCAGATTCCCGTGAGTATAGCAGTGAAAATAGAATCGAGAAGAGTTGATTTTACCTACAAAATAATTATAGAGACGTCTGGTTCTCCATTAAAATAATGTGATGGACGTTGAGAGGATAATAGAGAGAGAAAGAGAGAGAAGGAGATATTGCAGCTATTGATTTGCATGATGCAAGTATGATGGTCTACATTGTACAATACAATCAACTTAAGCTCATTTGGGTAAAAGGTTGTAAGCATTCAATGTGGGTTGTATTGGATCTTTAAGAGGTTCATACTAGGGCAATTATTTATTATACTAGCATGTGACTATAGTAAGGTTGTTGGATTCATCTTACAAAAAGCGATATAGACATCATATTTTATAATGAAAAATAATGTATAATAAAGAGAATCATATAGTATAATGAGCACATCATCTTTGTCATCTAAATTAGAAACATTTAGTATGATTTTGGGAATTATGTTCTATGATTATCTAATAAATGAAAAGATAATTATAAATTTTGGGTCAGTTAAGATAAAGCAAGATTGTATGGTTATGATCCTAGCAATCAAACTGTATGATCATGTTAAGTATCATAAAATAGAGGGGATCTTACATGTACGATTTAAGATAACAATTGTATGCATCTTTGATCGTAGTGTATGATATAAGGATCATATAAGAATGATCTAGAGTTGTATGCAAAGAATTTCTTGGCCTTAAAAGAACAAATATATACTACATATAATACTTTATGTTGATAATTTTATATGTGTGCTATTGTAAGAAACTGAAAAAAAAAAAAAGAAAATTAAAAAAGAGAACTCATTTAAAAAACTATGTAAATAAATCTGTAACTTGTGATATTTTAGAATACATTATATTATGTTGGTAATTATTTATGCTTTTTCTTATAGATAATCAAGACCTTGATAGCATTTTGCATTGTTTATCACATGGTTCTTCTAGTTACATTGTTTCACTTGATTTATAACATTCACCATTATTTAAGTGCAACTAAAGCTACCATATCATATATGTAAAAGTTACCAATATTTCAGTGTGGCTAAGGCTACAATACCCTTTATGCAAAAGTGCGACTACTTTTTTTTTTCAAATACGCAAATTATCATCTAATTTAATTAATTCTCTTATACCAACAATGTGACAACCCTTCCTTTTTTTCATACTCTAATTAAAATTATGTTCTAGTTAAATCAGGTTCTTATACTACAAATGTGGTTTCCTTAATTTGTGTCACATATTTAATTATCTCCAAAAATTTAGAATTCAAATAGACAAAATCTCACTTCGATTTTGTCTATTTTTCTAATTTACAAGTACAATAATATAATATTTAAATTCAAAATATAATAACTAGATAATTTATATCCACTACTATTAAGCATAAATATCTGAATCTAACAACTATAAATAATCAAAACTATCATAATATTTATATTTCATAATTTTCATAGTTTTTTTATAGTATTACATTAATTTTCATATACTGATATAATGTTCAATGTATCACATGATGAATAAATTATTCGATATAACTATTGTAATAAAAATCACTATAGTTTCAATTTTTTTTCTTATAGTTTGTTCTTATGAGTAATATTTTTTTTATCAGGGTTTCATCATATCTAAAATATTAGTACAAAAAAAGTTTAAATCAATCATCACTAGCTCATGAGACCTCTAATAGTATATAAATATATAAAATAAAAAATAATTGAAGACAATCACATGTAAGGTCAAATCATTAACATCAACTATAGTATATAACCAAGCAAGTCAATATGAATGTAAAGAGAAAATATGTTATGTTATTAAAGAAAGGCATGTTATGCTCTCTAAAAGAAATAATAATCATATATAATTTTTTATTATATTTTTGAATCTCTTTTTCTTAATATGATTTTTATTTTTCAATACATGTTTTTATTTAACTAAGTAAACATTATGTGTTAACCACTTTTTAGTTTACTTAGTTATAATAAAAATCTCATTTATTGATTTATTATATTATGTTCTTATTAACAATCATGCTTAGTTTTATCATATTTTAGATATACATATTTTTACAATAAATCTCAATAGTGTGACCTGCATGTCCACTAGCCACTCCACGATTATAATATCTCAATCTTATGACCCGCATAACCACTAGCTATCTCACGATAATAATATCATAATATTGTGATCCACATGACTGTTAGTTGTACAGAAAAGTATATTAATTTTTAAGAAATTCATTGTTTATCCATACCATTTAATCTTTTAATATTTTTTCACATAAAAAATTCTCATTATACTTAGTATTTTTATATCAACTCATCAATTATCATGCTTATATAATTAAGTATGCTAAATAATTTCCATAAAAATTTATCACATTAGAAAAAAACATACATTATTTTCTAAATATAAATTTTCATGTGATTAAATGTGATACCATAACATCATTACTTCAGTATGACATGCTTTGTATAATATTCACATGTAAGATCTTTATTTGAACAATTCAACACTATAACAAGCATATACATTAATATTTATGTTATAGTACTTACATCTCACGCAAAATCTTAACTTTAATAATCAACACTATAATGAACATATGTAATTAATGTTCATGCTAGAGTGCCCAACTTATAGTTTTTCTCATTATTTTGGATAATTATGTAGTTGTTCAACTTTTCTTTTTTAATAGTTTTAGCTATCAATTGTAATTTTCTTAACTCAATTTATAAATTTGTACACAATTTTAAAATTTTAAAAGTATCAATGTAGAATTGCATGAGTCACTTTAAAATTATAAAAATGACCTCTTTCTTACCATATTTTCTTAATTTTTCTCTTTTCTCAAAATCTTACTATGCAAATATTTAATAAATTCTTTTTCAATCATTCTAATAGTCAAATAGAAACTTAAGTAAAGCTAAATGCCTTGATTCTTTTCATAAATTAGAAATATGTGAACAAAAAATATATTATGTTTATTTTACTAATATATTTGTATTATAATTACTAGATTTACATACTTAAATTTGAGATTAACTTAGTCTAATTCCCTTATTCTTTTGATTTTATATAACATCATGCATATACATAAATTATTGTATGATAATTTCTTATATAAATATCTAATACTTCATCTAATTATATAACCTAAAATTCTATTTTTAATTTTTTTATCTTTTGCAAGGTCCTCAATGGTGAAATTGGCCTCAAATCCTTAATTTCTTCAAAAGCATATTCTCATTTAACGTCTTCATCATCAATAAAGAGACTCTCCAGCAAAGCTATGCACCAGCAAGTAGGAAATCCCTTTTTAAGGTTTATGAAAGTTTCAAATGAACTCTGATTAAGATGAAAACAAACATCATTTGACTCATTTCTAAGAGCTCTATCTAATTTTATATTTATTTTTTATATTTTAAAATATTTTATTTTTTTAATATTTTTGTACTTTTATTAAGACATATTAATTTGTATCTTATTTGGTGATCCAAGATGTTATAAAAGTCTCAATATTTTAATATAATTAAGACTAAAATATCATTTATATTAAAGTTACAAATACTTTTGTGTGTTTAGTGCTTTGATACCTCTATGAAAAAGTGAAAATATTTTAATATGGTTTGGATTATAATAACCTTTAACAAAAATTACCAACATTTTAGTGCAGCTAGGGTTACGATACCCTCTATGCAAGTGTCACTAACACTTTCATATGACTAGGGTTTCAATACCATTTATGGGATAGTTACCAATATGTCAGTATGACTAAAGCTATGACACCATTTATATGAAAATTACCAACACTTTATTATAACTAGGGCTACGAAACCCTTTATGCAAAAACCACCAATACCTTAGTGTAGTTAAGGATATGATACTCTTTATGTAAAAGTTGTCAGTATTTCAGTGTAGATATGGCTATGATACCATTTTATTTGATTTAATTATGTATTTATTAATTAGCTTAAAGGAAATTAGAAATAATAATTACATAAAATGTCTAAAATTAGAAATAAAAGTAAAACTAATGATTCTTATTGCATTTAGCTTATCACGTCCACATTACTATAGTATAGTTTTGACTTACTCATATGGCTTAGGATATTGTTTATTCATATGGTTAATCATCATACTTAGATTTATATATTCTTTTATAATTGGTTACTTATTAGATTTATCTTCTAAGATCTATAAATTTCATTAATGCTTATAAGACATACATTTATGACACCATGAGATAAAGGATTAAACATAATAACGAAGGATTAGATCATTTATATTATTTGAAACTTTCATATAAATGATATTTGTAAGTTTAGACATAGTACTTAAGATATAGGAGTAGTTGTATGTTGTGGGAGTTGGATATTTTATATTATTTTAGTTATGTGTATATGTTTTAGATTAGATGATTTATGTAATCTTTAATTTTAAACTTTTAAATTCTATGAGTGATTTATTGTTTTGTTGATTAGCTTTGATAATTTAGTCTTACCATCATGATTTTGCTTAAGATTTGTGTCTTGATCTAATTATTTTTTTTATATTTAACACTTGATTATATAAAAAATTAAGTATATGATAAAGTGAACCCTAAGTTGTAATTTTCAAAGGGCTAAGAAATTTATTATGAACTTTTGAATATTTGTGTACAATTTTAATATTGAAACATTGCATAGAGTATAATTACAATTTCAAAAATTTTAGCTTAGGTCAACATTGATTGGTCAAAGAAAGATTTATAAATATTATAATATTGATCGAATAAGGGTAGATTAATATTTGCATAAATTTTGGTTTAGGTCAAAACCAATTAGTGAATGATTGATTTATAAATATTAGAATATAATATTTTAATAAGTTATATTTACAATTTTCAAATGTTAGCACATAAGGAAATAAAAAGCTAGACATATATTTGTAAATGGTAAAGTTGTATGGTGTTTTGTAGAAACGTTATGTTTAAGCCCATGCGAACATGATATTTGAATTTTAAGTGACGTTTATCTGGGCAGGATAAAAAAATGACTTTTTTATGATAACAATGTGGGTGAGATAAAAAATGTTTTCCCTTGTGACTCCTGCTTCCTCAGCCTAACCTAATAGTGAGCAATAAAAAATTTCTATTATCAAGACCTTATCATCATGTCATGTAAAAAGTGTAAGAAGTCCAACAAGGTGCCAAGTTTCTATGGAGCTTGAGTTACAGTGATAGGCCATTAATTAGTCAAATATGGAACACAATTAGCAATCCCAAGTGTTGTCATCACCGTTGAGGTCTTTGCAAACTCAGGAATGCATTGTCATCATGCTTTGATCAAGAAGGAAGGATTTTAGCTCACGATTCTAACATCTTTGATAAGGTATAATTAAGTTAAATTTGTTTTTCATTTTACATGTCTTTGATTCAAAAGAGGTAATAAGGCTAAAATGAGTCAATTCTACTAGTGAAATAAGCTAAGGGACATTGGATTCTTCATAGAAAAACTTTAGCAAAATGTCATACTAGTATGGTGGCATACATTATTTTATCCAAAGAGCTTGTACTATATTGCTATGATAAAGCTGTGTGAGGGTTGATGAAGGTATCATGCTAGATAATTTGTTAAATCATACTAAGTTATTACTAAAAAGTTGGGCTGATCATATAAGGATGATATTAATATCAGACTAGAGTGATTAGTTTGAGTTTGAGTGCAAGTAAGAAGAATTGGCCAAATCTAAGAGATCAAACTAATACGATGTGGGTGGTTATAAGGTATACTTAAAAGCAAATAACATATCATGAGTTTGTTGATGGGACGATACAATCAATAGGGATTCTATTGCACAAAGCTAGAATAGTCATAACAAAGAGATCATATGGCATGATGGACACATCATTTCTATGGTTTACATGAGAAACATATGGTATGATATCATGGATTATAAAGTATGATATATCTTAAAAAATTTGTAGACCAAAGTTAAATGCAAATATAATAATCAAATGAGGGCATAAATCCTAAGTGAAGATCTAACAATTAGATAATTGTTTTCCTATTTCTATCTAAATAAAATCACAGAAGTCAAAGCAATGACATCCCATCTAATCCTTTGTCTAATTAGCTATGGAGAGTGATCATATAATACAAATGGGGAGATCAGGCCATACAATCTAAAGTTGAGAATAATAGATCTTAGCCAAATTTAAAGGGTCTATGAGGTTCACTTGGTATAACTTTTGTAAAAACTTTTACTATAAGAAGGGATATGTTTTGTGAAATAAGGAGTAAAAAGTAGAAAAACAAGTACATGAAATTCTCTAAAGTTTGAAAGGAGAATATAAAATTTAATGATAAAATTTAATAAGTTTTGTAAAGAAAATGATAAAAAAGATAAATAAAAATGAAAGGTGGTTGAAAAAATCTTTTAAAGTCATAAATTAGGTGAACTAGATTGCTATAATATAAGTAAGATGAATTACTAATTTCTTTGAAATATTATTATATAATATAATATGATGTAAGTATTTTGCTTGACATGTAATCATCTGCATATCTTTTAGTTTATGTAATTATACATTACTATAATTTATACTTATATATATATATATATATATATATATATATATATATATATATATATATATATATATATATATATATATATATATATATATATATGATGCTATTCAATCAAAATATATAAAAAACGAAAGCAATTAAAAGAAAGAAAAATAAAGAAAGACTATTAAGCCTATTGATCTGGAAGGTAATTGAAAAGAAAAAAAAATTATGAATATGAAATATTATCTCTATGATCATATCATATAGTTACATAATATAAGAAAAGAAAAATCATACCCTGATTTCATAAGCACTTAGAGATAATGTCATGACAAGATAGAAGCCCCATCCTTATTCGAATAGGATATTGCCAATAGGTGGCATTGGCTCCATAATATATGAGAAATAAATCACACTCTACCATCAGGAGTACTCAAATGGGGACATGAAATGATAGAGTCCCTATCTTCGTCAATGCAAGATGTTAGCTTTGTAGAACAATGACTTCGTGATAGATACTGACATGATATGAGACCCTAAAGTGGAATAATGGTCATATGACTGAATATATTGCTAAAAGAAAGAAATAAGAAATAAAAAAGAAATAGAGAAAGGAAAATGAAATGAACAAGAATATAAAAAATTGAAAAGATCTGTTATGACATACACATACATGAGCATGATGTATAAGAGCATTCACACAATGATTATTATATATATAATATATACATTTTGTTATGCATTGTTTAATTTCTACTCATTATTTATTATTGATTTTTTATTTGTACTTTTATATTATTTTTATGGTTGTAGCTAGTAGTTTACATATTGGGTATATTATGCTCATTCTTTACTCATATTATAAGTTGGGATGTAAACACTCACATAGCTAAGATTTTCAAGATAATAGGTTGGGTTCTTGAGTGAGAGCAATGTTGATGAATTTTGTGAGCTCTAAAAAAGATATGTTATAAATGATAATTAATTATATTTTTTAATAGTTGTTATATTAGTACTATCGCTTCAATTTTTTATTTATTAGATTTAAGTTAGATAAGGTGTGACAACTACTCTCATTATGATCATACCAAACTATTTATTTGAGAAATGTTTTAATGAAATAAAAAAGATCCACTTTAGGCTACTACACCGTAGGAGAAATTTTAGTTTGTTTAAGGAGTAAGAAAAAATGTTTAACAAAATGCAATATTGAAGTTTAATATTAAGTAATGGCTCATATGAGTTGAGAGATGCTATAATTGAAACATTTACTTAAGAATTTGGTATTTTGTATCCAAAGCTTGCCTACAAACTTGGATAATTGGGTTATTATTCATAATATAGGTCTAGTTTTTTATGAGTGAAACAAGCACATAAAATTTAATTGTCACTTCATTAGAGAAACAAACATAAATGAGAAGTTCTATAAACTTTTCACTCTTACAAAGTTGTTGATTGATATGTTTGGTAATCTCATGTTTGGAATGGGGTTAAAACTAGATTAATTTATGTTAACCTAACCTAACCAAACACTCAAAATATTATTTTATTAACCTACCTTTACACTCATTTATTTAATCCAACAAAAAATTGTACTTTCCCTGATTATTGGCTAAGTGCTTTGTTACTTATTGATGCCTATTAAGACTTGTTAACCTTCAGATGCCATAATCTTATCTTCCTTTATGCATGTTATTGACACCTTTACGACTGATATATGTTCTTCATATCCTATCTCTCTGATGCATCTGTTATCCTTGTTAGTAATCTTTTTTTCTTATCCTTGTCATATTTTATCTTTTACTATGACCTTTTTTCTTGTCAATGGTAGGGATTGCAAGTCTTACATGTCTTGTTAAATCTGTTTTCGATTCTTTATAGTGATTCATTTTGACAAATCTCTTGATGTATCTAGAAAACAAAAAGCAAGTTATAATTTTTAAAACTTAAGTCTGCGATGGAATTCAAACTTTCATTAATTTTATCAGATATATTATCATGTTTTCAAAATTTGGGAGAGCTTTTCTCATATTACAAATTTTTTCTTATAAACTATTTCATTTTTTTCCCTGTGGAGTATCGAGAAAACTCAAAATGAGCTAAAATTTTCAAGAGATTTTAGTCCATGATAGAATTCAAACTTCTATCGTTTTTACCGAAAATATTATCACGTTTTCAAAATGTTGAAGAGTTTGTTATTATTTTTTTCTTATTCCTGCGTATTCTTTTGCTTTTTTTCTTCTTGGTTGCCCAACTTTGGGGTTACTCGAAACAAATTTACCCAGTTATACCTTCCACGTCGTGCTGCATCAATTGAATAGTTTGACAATAATTTATACTAAAGCAATTTTTTTTTAAATCAATTTATTCGAGCATGCATAAACGTTAAACATTAACTGCATGTAAAAAAAGTTTAATTCACCAACTTCACCTCTCCAAATCTGGAGAAGATGGCGACTGACGCGAGAAGAATTCGAACGAACGCATGCAGTTTAGCTACCCTTCTCCGATCCGCACCGGACAGCAAAAGTGCCTAGAAGTTTTGAATAAATGAACAAACCTGAGAGTCAATTATAAGAGATGTGGACATTTTGGATTGGTTAAACATAACAAATCACTTGAGCAGATAACCCATTTTGCTTGTTAGGTTCCATCACGATACTTGAGAATATTAAAAAAAACTATTTTAAGCCATTAACTTTTTGCGTTTTTCATTACAAGTCTAATGGCTAAGGGTCATGAACACTTGTCCTCATGACTGACAATTCAAAAGTATTCCATTGAAGATAGTTTTGACGCTTGTACACTTGTGTTATTTTCTGGAGACTTCTATATATTTTTAAATTTGTACTGTAATCATGTAGAAGATATAGCACCCTAATACAATTATTTTCTTGGGTCTTCGACATATTTTTCAAATGATGATGCAATGAAATAGAAGAAACAACACTTTAATACCTTTATCATTATGATGTAAGACACCTGTAGCTTTGTTTCAAAATAAAAAATGGTCTCCAATATGAAAACAATCACAAGGCAACCATAAGTTGCTCTCTCTTGCATTTGAAGGTCATTGGGTAATATTTTTTTATTACATTAGAAATATGCTCATGTGTATGGATCTTAATTGTAATGCTTAAGACACGTTCCAGCTTTTCAAAATAAAATAATGGCCAACATCAGCATGGTAATCAGGCAATCGAGTATTGTTCTCTTGTATTTTAAGATGATTGAATAACTTAGTTTTTTTATTATACTACAAGTATACTCAGAAGTATTAATCTCAAATCTAATGCTGATATATGTAACATGCCGTTGCATTTCAAAATAAGACAGCGCAATTTTGCTCTTTGTATTTGAAGGTGAGCTTCATGAGATAAGCTTTCAAAACTTAAAAGATTTTCTTGAGTTTAAAAGGAATTAAATAGAGTTTATCAAACAATGTATGAATTAACTATAAAACAAACCCATTTGTTAACAGAAATTAATATTAAAAAAAATTACATGTTTTTTTTTTTGATATTCAAAAAAATTACATGTTGGAGGATACCAAAAAAAATCTTACCCATAGTACAAATAATTGTGCATCTACTCATAAATTGTAATACATTTCTATATATAAAAAACAACAGATGCTTAGAAATTAAAAGGTGCCCACCTACACTATTATTTTGTTAAACATTATGTAGATATCTTCACTATGGTTAACATTACTAACTCTCTTTTGGATTATCTTTTGAAACCATTTGTAGCAAATTTTAATCTGCAATTGGTTTTATTAGCAACTTTACCATCTCTTTGAGTGACAACAAATTTTCTTGTATAAAGCTTGAAGGGAAAGTTGTGACCCTTATTTTAGGGAGTGTTCAGGAGAATGATCATGTGTCTTCAATGGACAAAAATAATCTATTATTTAGGAAGGAATTGTCAATCAAAGGAATGATGAACCAATGAATAAGATGCTATGTGATGGACATTTCAATTGCTATATTGGAAGACGTGATTTTATATTGAAAGGGATAGTTATGCTTTGTTTGGAGGGGCACCAAATGGGAAAAACAAATATAAAAAATGTCTTAGTGTGTATGCTTTATTGTGGGAAATTTCTATCCTTATGGGTATATTTTGATTTGTATTGAAGATGGGGTTACCATGATATATTGAAATTAGTAAACTTGTGCTCTTAGTAATTTTTGCTTCATTTTCATTGCAAAGAGGATAAGAAATTTATTTGACAAAGTGGACTTCATTTTCACATCTATATTTGGTTGCTTTAGGATACCCCTTGCTATTGGAATGACTAACTTGGCTATCATGGCTCCTCAGATTTGCACCTCTTTTTTGAATTAATTCTATGATTTCCAAGGTTAATAGCATGCCAGCGCATAATTTTGTGTCAAAGTGGACATCAATAGACTGATATAGCAAGTGACTTGGATTGATGGCTATGTTTTATAGCATTAGAAAAATTCAAGAATGAGGGGCTTATGATTCGTTGCTTTCTTTATGGTTGTATGGGTCATTTATCTCAAGCTTTCCCTTATTGTAGTATGGTGTTGATGGAGCCCTTCACCTTATTGAGTTCAGGTGCTTGGTCTTTTCTTATTTTAGGTCTTGGTCCCTTTACGACCAAGGAGGTTGGGCAAAGGTGACGCATTGAGTACAACAACAAGCGAAGGAGAGAGATTGTAAGGATCTAGTTTCACTATGTCAAGATATTATATCCCTTTAGTTGTCCTATTTCAATCAAAAAAAATTTTTGCCCCAAACTCTATTTCAACATCTTATGCTAAGCTCGTGTATATATAACCTATATTCTTTCTTCCCACATTCGATGTAAAATTATTCATCCTAACACAATTCAAAACTTTTTCATAGTAACTCATTTTTTAGTGATTCTAAATAACATGTTAGTGAAATATTATTCAATAAGAGGGAGGTAAATTATTATAATTAAAAATTTTAATTTCTTAAAAATATGTTAATTTTTATTTTGATAATAATACTTTAAAAATTATGAAATAATAAGGTATAAAATTTAAACGTGTTCACAAATGATTTTTAGGTGATTTTGCTTAAAATCAAGCCTACATTACCCCGTTAAAAACTAGGTACAAAAATAAACTATATAATTCTTTCGTTAAAAGATGAGTAGGCTAAACCCTTATAACAATAACATAAAATAAGTTACACTAGCTGTACAATAAAATAGAATTGGTAAAAAGAGAAGCGAAAACAGCGATAAAAATTCTTACAAATAAATTCATATGCTTGACAAAATATTTAACAAGACAATTATTTTAATTTAATTAGCTATAAAATAAGAAAATGAGAGCTTAGCTGATTGGAAGATAAATTTAGAAATTTCGAGTTTGTTGAAGAAAGATGCAGCATAAGGAGATGACGATTAGCAACAGCTGTGAATTGCTTCGAGGTTGTGACTTGAGAATTCTTCCTTGGAATTTTGTAAAAGTTTTCATAAAAAAATTTGTTAAAAAGTTCTCTTATTTATAGACTTCTTCTAATGGCTAAAAGCACTTACCAAATATGTAAATTGGCTGTTAAATTTTTCACTTATGCAATTTTTAATTAGGAAATTAATATTTTAAGGAAATGCCCAACAGATTGAAATAATAGCTAAAAGAGCTATTACGCTGGAGCCATTGGATTAGATTGAACCACGACCGTTCGATCGTAAAAACTGTGTTATAAGACAAACGAAATTTAATCTACAAACTTTAAACATGTGTATTTAATCTGGCTCATTAGATCAGAATCACAATCTGATGATTGGATTTAACTTGTCGAGCAGAAGAAATAAGGCTCGTGCGATTGTGACATTACACAATCGGACACCAGAAAGAATTAGTGGGTTGAAAAATGATGATGATCGTTCGATCTCAAAATGCTCGATCGGATGGCTCAAATCACTCTCACAATTCGAAAGTTTGCCGCACAATAAAAGTAATACATTTAGTCTCACGTGGTGTATTTGAAAAATGCTTATCACCATATAAGCATCTTGGCACACGTTTAAGTCAACCTAATTTTGAGGTTGGCTACCTCCTGGTTCATGGGAGATTTTATCACCTGTTCATACCAATAATTAGAAGGTTTATTATGCATATCAGATAATATGTTTTCAATTCAAGCTACATTTGAATGTGTTAAAAGGGTTCGTGATTCGTTCCTAGACCCGACCCAAGGACAATAGCAACCAACAAACGACGAGCAATTATTAGGAAGGTAGTTAGTTTTTTTTATTTTTATTATATTTTAAATTTCTTATTTAAATAATTACTAAATAATAAGTTTTCAAAGATATTAATCAATTGCTTACAAAATATGTATTTTAGATATTGAATCAAAGATAGTGATTAAGGATATTACAGATAAAAATTAGTTAATATTTTTGTACCTAAAAAACTAATATTAATCAGGCTTAATATTTTTAAAATAAAATTAAAATACTTAAAAGTAATGTCAAAAAATATTTTTTAGTGGCTTGTCACTTCCATGAAGACCTTTTTTAATGTGATTTCAATTTAAGTTCTCTTCTTCTTTAAATTTTCTCGTGAATACGAGCATCAACTATTTAGAATCTAAAAATTCACTAAATCAAATTTATTAAAAATATTTAAGATTTTATATTATCAAATAAAGTACCATGATTAAGAATTAATAACATAATAATCTTTTTTAATGATAACAAAATTTCTAATAAATTGATAAAAATATAAGCTATATAAAAATAATTAAATATAAATTCTTCTTAAATATATGTTATAACTAGATTAGGACTTTCCCTTAGTTCATACTTCTATCTTTTAATTTTTTTTTAATATTTATTCTCCCCCTATTTTTGTTATCACCCAAATAAATTTAATACTCTTAAACTTAATCTAAGTTTTGTAAATTGATCACAACCTAAGTTGTGAAAATGTGAGCCAATTGATCATTAGTAGGCACATATTTTAATAAAATATGATTGAGTTTAATGTACTATCTTATAAAATGATATTTAATATCTATTTATTTTACTCTAGAATAATAGTTGTATTTTTGCTCAAACTTATTACACTTGAATTATCATAATATATGAGAAATTATCTTAATTTAATACTATAATCTCTTATTTGTTATTCGGTCCACAAAACTTGTGCTATAAACTATTTATAGCCATATATTTTGATTCTATGATAGATAATATAATATAATTTTATTCTTACTATATGAATTAGAGAATTTCTTAAAAATTGGCATCTATCACTTGTGTTTTTTTTTCAATCAATTCTATTTTAACAAAATCTGTATTTGAGAATGCTCTTAATTAAAATTTAGATATTCTTTTAGATACTAAAGTCACAATTTATTTGTTCCAACTATATATCTAAATAGTAATTTCTTTCTTGCACTCTTGACCCCATGTCAGTGCAAACCCTAAGAGAGGAATTTTGCATAGTCGATAGGAAGCTTTGTCAAAATAAGCTTCACTTATGGTGAGGGCTATAAATATTGTTGAAACATTAATAAAAAGCAAGAGGAGAAGGAGTTTGGTGCGACGATAAGGATCCATAAATTCTTAACATACTATTGGTGCTTCTTGTTTTAGATTTCTCTTATTATCAATAATATAAGCTAGGATTTGGTTCTAATAAAAATCCCATTTGGTTATTAGGTTGATGGTATGTACAATCCCCTGAATTTCATAAGTTAAGGTTTCAAAAAAAGGAATAATCAAGAAAGAGAAATTTCTTAAAGAGAGAGAAAAAGAAAATTCATTAATTTAAAGTAAGTATTGTAATGAAGAAATTATAAATCTTACTAAATTAAAATTTTGTAATTTTTTATATTAAGTTGAGACATGTATTGCTTGACAAGCTAAAACTGAGAAACAAGAAATTTGATTGACAATAGGAATAAGCACAAAAAATAAGAAAACTCTTGAGGTAGACACTCTAACATAAATATTTATACGTATGCCTGATGTATTATTGATTGTTGAAATTAAGCTCTTGTTTGTGAATTTTATACAGAGCATATGATATTCATGAACTAATATATTGCTATTTTATTTAACTATAAGAGAATTTGTACTTGTAACTAAAAGTAAGCACTTTATTATAGATATTATATGTATATATCTGATGTGGTATTGATTTTAAAATTAAGATATTACATGTGAAGTATTATGACATAAATATTTATGTATATGTCTAATATATTATTGATTAATAAAATTAAAATATTATATGAAAATTTTATACAGAACATGTGATATTAATGAACTAATGTAGTACTATTTTATAAAATTATATGAGAATTTATACTTTTAATTTGAAGTAGGTACACTATCATTAATATATATACATATACTTGAGTTAATGCTAATTATAGAAATTAAGACATTGCATGTAAATTTTGTAAAAAAATATATGATAGTTATGTATTGATATAGTGCTATCAAATATAACATTATGAAAATTTGTATTTAGAACTAGATATACATTTTTAGTGTTGATAAACTATTATGTTAAATTGTTTGGTATGATTTACTATATAAGCGTGACATTAATGTATTGATACAAAAAAACATACATCTATTTGTAAATTAAGGGAGTTGTAATCATGAGAGGGATAATAGCCAGTGTGTCACATAGTTAACATTATCACAGTGAGGTGGCTAGTGGCTAGCAGCTAGTGAACTTCACTATTATAATTTGCTATAAAAATAAAACCATTGAAAAGAAACACTCATGATGTGCTATTAGGGTCTAGAAATTATGCCAATTTTTTGGGATTTTTTTTATTCTTCATGTCAATGTTGAAGTGTTGTAAGTAGATAATTTACTTCATATTTCATATCTATTAAAGTTTTAGTTGTTTTGTAGAATATTGGATGACTGGTAGTTTGTGTAAGCAATTGTCCTTATACCTAAATAGAAAGGTTTCCAATGATTTGTAGTGTGATACAATATTTGGAGCTCCTTTGATTTGAATGTCTTGTATAACTCCAAATGCATGAAGAGTTGTGGAAATTTTATAAAATGTTTGATGAACTTGTGGAGATATTGGTTAGTTCACATAAAACTTTTGACTTTTGTAGCATTATTCACTATGGTCCACACTCAAACTTCGTTGAATTTAATAGTTTTTATCTTTCCATTTTTTGACATCAAATTCAAGACATAACATGATAGAATATTTGAACCTACACTATTAATTGTTCTATTAAATTTGATGCTTGTAGAGAATTGTAAACATCTTCACATGCTCAAATGTACCTCTAAAGCTTGATTATAAATATGCATTTCTTTTCTATATATGATGACTTGATGGGATATGTTCTCAAAATGTCATCCATTAGCTATATAAAAGTTATTGAAGCAATGCATAGCTCAAATAGCATAATCAGGCACTCAAAAAACCCTTGTAGGGTTTTGAAGTTTGTCTTTCTCTTGTTTTGCTTGTGAATTTGTTTTTGATGATACCATGATTCTGGGTATAGCTTTGTGAAGGCCGAACAAGTTGTAATCAATTGAGCATTTCATTTATCCATGGTAAATGGTGCATGTTCTTGATGGCGGTCGAGTTTATTATCTAATATTTGACACACTTCTTTATAATTTATCATTCTTGGATGCTTTTATGAAAGGTGATCCATATAGTGAACTATTTAGCTTTAACATTCCATTTTCAAGTACCTTGTTCACTTGTCCTTTTATCTTCTTAGTATTCATTATTCAATTTTTTTATATCCCAATATTTGATGAGGCATTTAACTAGAGGTTGTTTCAATACTTTATGGTTCTTCTCAAAGACAAGTTTCTTTGAAAAGTGTCAAAAATTCATGTACAAATTCTCCCAACTCATTTTTCAACTTCATTTGGTTTTTATGATTCTGTGATTTAAGAGTTTTTTTTGGTAGAATAGGTAAGGAATCGTAACTTTTAGCTTTGACTAAAACATGTTGTTTTGCTTGTCTGGTAGCCCTAAAGTCAACAATTTGCATCCTTCAATATTTTCATTCTTAACTAATTCTTATTGGTAAGCTAGTGAAAGGAAGATGCATCTTGTTCTTATAAATATGAAGATTCATGTATCACTTGGCAAATCTCAAAAGCATAAACTTTAATCATCACCCAATAATTATACTATCACAATTTACTAACTTTAGCATGCACCATGTCAAATCAATCTTAGAGAATAAGGTATTGGATGCATCATAGTTTCTAAGCCAATTTGTTGTATCGGACTTGCCAATATGTGACTATTCTAGCTACCAATTTTGATAATGATTCTTATGATCTTTTACTTAACTTGGATTCATAAGGTGAAAATTTTGTCTTTGGATTCTTTTTTATTGTGATTTTGGTCATTCTCATTTAGTTTGTGCATTAGAGAAATACGAGTTCGTGCTTGTGGATTTGGAGAACATGAACTTGCTCAACTATTATTCACAATATTCTTTCATTTTTTTCATTCTTCTTAGATTTCTCAAAAAGTAATTCATAATATAGTTTTCCAATCTTACCTTTTTATGTCCTTAAGTTTTGCAATGGCAAGGGGTGAGGGGGTTCCACACGTATGTTAATTTTGTGCCAAATGAGCTTTACCATTGTGGTGATGATCTCAACCACCATACCATCTTGATCCACTTTTTTTTTATGGGGATATGAGACTGGTTAACCTGATTTTAATGGTCTAAATGAAGTTAACCAATTAGTTAGACTTGGTTGATAGGGGGAGTCAATTAGCAAAAGTTCCTGTTGCATACTATGCTTTTTTGGAGTTAACTATTTTGATTAATAGTATCATGATTGTAAGCCAAAATATTGGTCTTTATATGTAGAATGGTGAACCACAGTGTGCTGCTATTTTAACTTGGCATAAAAGGATTATGATGTTAACAAGCTTATCGAAGAGAAAGAGCTTAGTTCAAAACTATGGGAAGGAGCCTATAAATAGACAAAATATAATACGTATAATAACTAAGGAATAAAGAAAATATAGCAATGAGAGAAGATTGCAGAGATATTTTTGAGAAAAGTTTGGTTGTTGATCTTCTTTTATATCCTTGATAAAATTCTTTTTTAAGTTGGAGCATATATGTCTTGAAAATCTACTTTGCTGTAAATATTGAAAAAATAAAATGGTCTAAAAAATTTCATAAAAATATATGTTTTCTATTCTTCACAATAGACATGAGTTTAATAACTTTTTTGAACACCATAGAATTTTTAACAAAATAACTATTTACTTCAATATGCCTAGTTTTTATATGGAATATGAGATTGCTTGTAATATAGATGGTTGCTTGATTATCACATTTATGAATTGATAGTTAAGTGATCTAAAAACCAACTTCTTTGATAAGATCTTTTATCCACATCATATCACAAGTAGAACGAGTCGTAGCTCTATGTTCAATCTCTATGCTCGATCCAGCAAAAATTGTTTGTTATTTTCTTTATGTCAGACACAATATTTTCTTTCACAAAGACATATTATCTAGAGGTAGACTTTCAATCTTTAACCTAACCTATATGATAAGTATCATAATAAGTTTCAATTTATAAGCAATTGTGTCTTTGAGATGCAAATCCTTTTT
This sequence comes from Vanilla planifolia, assembly GCA_023846275.1. Classification (NCBI taxonomy): domain Eukaryota; kingdom Viridiplantae; phylum Streptophyta; class Magnoliopsida; order Asparagales; family Orchidaceae; genus Vanilla; species Vanilla planifolia. The sequence goes on along the minus strand of CM043873.1, from coordinate 6,930,421 downwards.
TTTAAGGTCTTTTAATATACTTCAAAATTCTTAAAATAGCATTGTTATTCTTCTTTATTGGATTTTGCATTTTAGTTGGTTTGCATCCAATAAGCTTAATCTTTTATAGAAGTTTCATGATATTTTCTTTCAAAGAGAGACACATCTTTTGTCATATGTTAACTCAATGTTGAAAAAGTACTTTCATTCACAATCTTTTGAAGGTACTATTTAATTTTCTTGACATGAAATATATCATTCTCAAATATGTTGACCACAAATGATAATATCATTGGGCATAGGATGGTGAATTAAAATGGAGTGATTCCTTATATTATAGCATAGATTATCTTCAACCAAATATTGGCATAGTTTATTAAACTAGACAAGAAGCTTTGTTTTAACTTATATATAGTTTTTTGGAACTTATAATCTTGTTCTCCTTCTGGATTAACATACCCTTGAGGTGACTCCATATAGATAGTTTCGGGGAGGTCATAGTCAAGAAAGAAATTGCTTACATCTATTTGGAGAAAGTGTCATCTTTGGTTAATAGCAATACAAAGAATATGATGGATAGAATTTAGTTGAGTTATAAGAAAAAAGCTTTCAAAGTAATCAATGTCATAAACTTGGGTATATCCTTTGGCTACCAAATGAGCTTTGTATCAATAGTTTTATTTAGATGAAATGTAATTATAAACAATAATTAGTAAAGGAAAAAGTGTAATATTAGCATGTGGTTCAAACAACTCTCTTTTGTGATGATCCCCAAGGGCTTGCATTTTGACATCCATTGCACTTTTTCATTTAGGATTTAATAGAGCTTCATGGTATGCAATAGGAATAGAAATAGTGAAGAGAGACTAGACAAATGTATGAGACAAAGAGGATAATTAAGCAAGTAAAATAAGGGATTGTTTGGGTCGATGAGTACTTTGGTGTATGCCTTTCCTAAGGACACTTATATAGTTGAGATTGATGTGGTTGGTTGATTCTCAGCCATAGATGACATCATGTTTGATGGTACTTCACAATGAGATCGATGGGACTGTTGAGCATAAACGTGTCATTGAGCGGTGATAAGAGCTGGAGTAAGGCTTGGAAGTAGAACATTGGTAGGTGTTTCAATTTGATGAGGAGATGGAGTAATAAAAGTTTTTTCACGATATTTAACATGTATAGAGATATATAGGTGTTTCTTTAAAGAATTATAACAATAATACCCTTTTTATATTAAAAATATGTTATTATTATACACTTGACATAAAGAGAAAGCTTATTGTATATAAGATGAAATGATTGAATAGAATATATACAATCAAAGGCAAGGGTTGAGATGGCAAAGGGATTGACTGAAGTAAAGAAGAGAAAATGGTAATACCCCATTGAGCTAGTAAATGAAACTTGGTTAATCAAGTTGTATGCTTTAGGAACAAAATTTCTTCATAATTGTCACATAACGTTCATGTAAAACTCTACTTACTTATATGTCACAGTTGATATTGATGATTAGACCCTACATATAGCTATTCCAAATTATTAGCTATTTTGTATTTTTATTTATTGCTAGAGATAACTTACTAATTAAGTGATGGTTCGCTTAGTCTTTTGTTGATACTAATATTTCAAATATATTAAATTTTAGTAAAAAGATGATCATCTATAAGAATAGCCTATAACAAATTGAAATTACAAAAGTTTGTATTACAAAAGTTAAGTTGAATGACTTATTAATAATATTATAAATTAAGTATTGTATATGTATGTAAAAACTGGATACAATATTATAAGAAATTACGAAAACTATAGCATATGATTATTGTGATAATTTTTGTTATCTAAAGTTATAAATTTATTTATTTACAGCTTATAGTTATAAATATAAACAATGTGGTTGTTATGTCGTAGAATAAATGTTATATTTATGTATTTATAAATTAAAATATGGACAAAATCTAAGGAATTTTTTTTATTTGAATTTTAAAATTAGGAAAAAAATTAATTGAATATGTGATAAAAAAATAAGGATGTCACATTTGTAGAATCAAAGCAAGAATTAATTAGAAAAAAATTTAAGTCGATTGAAATTAAAAATTGGAGTTTTGTAGTAAACAAAATAGAAGTTCTCATATTTTTCTATCAGAGTATTAATTAAATTAAAAAAATAGAGTTTTTTGACAAAAAAAATAGGGTTGTCATAGCAACCCCCTAAACTCAATCACCCATATAATTCTTCTCTCTTGAGAAGGCTCGTTGTCACTTGTTAATGTTGCTACTCCTTGATCCTTTTTAAGCCTTGTTAATACTCACAAATCATAAGTTTTCCTTCCCTTATATGTGTTACTTGTCACCTTTACGACAGATTTATGCCTTATATATCTGCTTTGGCTCTTTTTGTTTAAGCATCTTTTATCTCTATTCGCTATCTTTTTTTATCCACGCCACATTTTAAGTTTTATGATGACCTTATTTCTTACCAATAAAGGAGATTACAAATCTTACACATCAATGTTAAACCACTTTTTGACTTTGATGTAATTACCTGACATTGATTCCCTTCAACAAAGATATAATTTGAATTTCAGATCTCTTGAAATATCTAGAAAACTAAAAATGAGTCAAAATTATCAAGCAACTTAGATTTATGATAAAATTCAAACTTTCATTATTTTTCTTGAATGTATTTTCACATGCAAGCCTAGTTTTTAGTTAGTAAAGTAAGCATAAAAAAATTAATTATCACTTTATCAAAGAAACTAACATAAATAAGAAATCTTATAAACTTTTTACTCTTACAAAATAGTTGACTGATATGTTTGCTAATCTCATGTTTGAAATAGAGTTAAAGTGATGTTAATTTATGTTAAACTAACCTAATCATTCAAAATATTATTTTGTTAACCTACTTATAGACTCATGAATTTAGCCAACAAAACAAATTGTAATCTCATTAACGGACTTAGGTATTAACCATCACATCGCATCCCTCTCGTTACTCTTGACCTCAATCACTCATACAATTCTTCTCTTGATCATTAGCTAAGTTGTTTTTTATTTATTAATGTTAGGACTTATCAATCCTTGTTAAGCCTTGCTTTCCCTTATGCACGTTATTTGGCATCTTTATGATGAATTTATGCCCTTTATATCCAATTTGGTTATTCTTTTTTGACCCATCAATCATCTCTATTGTCAACCATTTTTAATCCTTACTACATTTTACATTTTATTATAGCTTTATTTCTTACCAATAATGGGGATTACAAGTCCTTTATATTAATGTTGAACCTCTTTTTGAATTTTGATTCAATTACTTGATAGTGAGACTCTTTAACAAAGATGTAATTTGAATTTCAAGTATCTCTTGAAGTATCTAAAAAACTAAAAATAAGTCAAAATTTTTTAAAAAATTAGATATATGATAATTTTGAGCTTTCATTATTTTTTATCAAATGTATTATAATGTACAAGTTTAGTTTTTCATTAGTGAAACAAGTACCTAAAATTTAATTATAATTTCATCAAAGAAGGTGACATGAATGAGAAATTGTATAAACTTTTTATTCTTAAAAAAAAGTTGATTGATATGTTTGCTAATCCCATGTTTGGAATGGGGTTAAAGTTGCGTTAATTTATATTAACTTAACCTAATCATTCAAAATATTGTTTTTGTTAAGCTACTTTGACACTCATAAATTTAGCTCAACAAAAAAAAAATTGTAATCTCATTAATGCATTAAGGTATTCTTCATATCGCAATCCCCTGATCTCAATCAACCATGCAATTCTTCTCTCAATCATTGGTTATGCTCTTTATTACTTATTAATGTCAATACTCATCTATCCTTATTAAGGCTTCCTAATCCTCACAAACCATCTCTTTTCCTTCCATCATGCATGTTATTTAGCACATTTATGACAAATTTATGTCTTCTATATTTGATTTGACTATTCTTATTTGACACATCTGTCATCCTTATTAACAATCTTTTTTTTCATCCTTGTCATATTTTAAGTTTTATTGTGACCTTATTGCTTATCAATGATTGAAATTCCAAGTATTATTTAAGAATGTTGAACCCATTTTTAACTTTGATTCAATTGTTCAATAGTGATTCTCTTTGATAAATATATAATTTGAATCTTAAATATCTGTTGAAGTATCTAGAAAGCTAACAATGAACCAAAATTTTAAAGGGACTAAGATCTATGATAGAATTCAAATTTTTATTATTTTTATTAAATATATTATCATATTTAAAAAATTTAGGAGAGTTTTTTTATTATTTTGTCATTCTTTTCTTATTTCTTTAAAATCGTTTAATTTTTTTTCTCTTGAATTATTAAGAAAAATAAAAAATAGCTAAAGTTTTCAAGCTAATTTGGTCGATGTTGGAATTCAAACTTGTATTGTTTTTATCAGATATGTTATCACGTTTTCGAATTTGAAATAGTTTTTTGTTTTTTGTTTTTTGTTTTTTTTCATCTTTTCATATTCTTTCGTGCAGCATCAAGTGCATTTTTTGACAATATTTTATTCTATGGCAATTTTTTATATCAATTTTGTTGAGCACGTGTAAAACAATTAACTACATGTCAAAAAACGTAGTTTGCGAAGCTCGTCTCATCTTTTGCTGAAAGGATTTGAACATGCGCATGAAAAAAGCTCGCCATTCCTGCTATAAAATGTGCACTTCCCTTCCATCCTAATAGCGCTCTCTCTCTCTCTCTCTCTCTCTCTCGCAGTCTATCTGGTGCATTAGTTTACGGATTGATGGCCCCCATCCTCGTCCTCGTCTCCTTCTTCACCCTCATCTTCCTCCTAAGCAACTTCCAAAAGCTTAAAAAGAACAAGAGTCGGCGGAGGCCACTTCCACCGGGCCCAAAAGGATGGCCAATCCTGGGCTACCTCCCCTTCTTGGGTCCCAAGCCCCACCAAACCTTCCATGCCCTGTCGAAAACCTACGGCCCGCTCCTCCACCTGCGCCTGGGCACCGTCGATGTAATCGTACCTTGCTCGGCCGACATGGCCTCCAAACTCCTCCGCAACGACATGAACTTCATCGAGCGGCCGCCAAACTCCGCAGCCGAGCACATCGCCTACAACTACATGGACCTCGGATTCTCCCCCTACGGCCCGCGGTGGAGGATGCTGAGGAAGCTCTGCTCGCTGCAGCTATTCTCCACTAAAGCGTTAGACGACTTCCAGCATGCGCGGAGAGGGGAGGTTTCGAGATTCGTGCGACGGCTCGCGGAGGCTAACGATCGCAAGAATGGGTCAGCCGCAACGGTGGACGTGTCGCGGGAGATCGCCGCCTGTGTGGTGAACTCGCTTTCGCAGCTGTTGGTGGGGAGGAGAGTGTTTGATGACGGGGAGGAGGTGAAGGAGTTCAAGGAGATGGTCATGGATCTCATGTATCTCACCGGCGCCTTCCATGTTGGTGATTTTGTGCCCGGAATTGGTTGGCTCGATCCACAGGTTTGTTCAACATATAATTTTGATGGAATTTAATTTGAAGCAATTTAGATCTCTCGGCATAAAATATAATATACATATACATATAAATATATGTTACGCACGCGGCATGCAGGGATTGGTGAAGAGGATGAAGAGGCTGCATCGTAACTTCGACGACTTCTTGAACAAGGTGATCGAAGACTACCGCGAAACCACTAGAAGCGACAATGAAAAGAAGGCGTCCGTTGATGACGGGAAAGACAATGAAGAAGGAACGAACCGCACGAGAAATCTGCTGAGCGTGCTGCTCGACCTCAAAGAAAACGCAGACGGGAACGACGGCAGTCTAAACGACATCGACATCAAGGCATTGCTTCAGGTGCCGCCCATTCCATAAACTTTACGGAAACTAATATATTAATTATATATGTAGTTCAACTGATCGTACATTTGAGCGCGCGGTGTGGTGTTGCAGAACGTATTTGCCGCAGGGAGCGACAGCACCACGATCACGGCCGAATGGGCCCTGGCTGAGCTGATTCAGCACCCGGACGTGTTAGCACGCGCACAGGCCGAGCTGGATGACGTGGTCGGCCGAAACCGACTCGTGGAAGAATCGGACCTACCCAATCTGCCTTATCTCCAGGCCGTCCTCAAAGAGACCTTCCGGCTCCACCCGCCAGGACCGCTCTCCGTCCCACGAATGGCGGTCGTCGACTGCGAGGTAGGAGGATACCTCATACCCAAGGGTTCCAACCTCCTGCTCAACATCTGGGCCATTGGCCGCGACCCGGAGGCCTGGCCCGACAAGCCGCTGGAGTTTCGACCGGACCGGTTCCTCCCGGGCGGCCGGCACGAGGGGGTCGAGGTGAGAGGGAACCACTTCGGACTGGTTCCTTTTGGGGCCGGGAGGAGGATGTGCGTGGGGATGAACTTGGGACTTAGGATGGTGCACCTGGTCACGGCCACCATCATGCATTCCTTCGACTGGGGTTTGCCCAACGGCCTCCAACCTTGCGATCTGGACATGGAGGAGAAATCCAATGGGCTCACCCTGCACAGGGTCGAACCGATCCTGGCTTGCCCTCTGCCGCGCCTTGCCCCACATGTGTATCAGAATCTCTGAGGATTGTGTTCATTTCTACATCAACGAAGTTTGTTCTTTCTCCTAAAGAGAGATGAGGTTGTTTGGCTGTTATTGTGATCAGTAGAACAAGCAGTATGAAATTTGTCAAGCCAAGCAATTAAATATTACTGTACTATTTGATGAGAATAAAATGATAAAATTACTCGTAAGCGGGGTTGGCTTTTAGTCTTGCTTTTTCGTTTTATGAATTACGAATGCAAAAGGTAAAAAAAAAAAAAAAATTAAGACAATTCCAAAACTAGAGCATCATCGAGATATGAAGACGATTGTTATTAAATTTTAAATTTTGTGTAGGAAATTTGAATTTTATTTCATGGAACCAAGTAAATCTATTCAATAATCACTTTTGAATTTCTATTATTATGAATAAGATAAAACATTATGATGATCGAGTTAAAGAATATAATTGTAAAAGTGCTCAAAAGCATGTCTTTTAAATTTGAATATCTTAAGATATATCTTTTTTATTTCCTTCATCAAATAATAGATCACACGAAGAAATCTATGAACAAATTCTTGAAAAAAAACAATGAGCAAAACTTTCTATCAAAAATAGATATTATTAACAAATAGAAAAACATTAATAGTAGTCTTCATGTAAATGTCACAATGGTTATGATGATGAAGGGCGACAAATGCCATGTCACTGAAGAAGTTTTAATATATGAAAAATGTTAACCAAAGGCAGCTTGAGCAATTTACCATTTAACTACACCTTAAGAATTATTAGAAAATGAATTTAATTTTATAATATATATATATATATAAAGTATTTAGATAATTAATTTATTATATCAAAGTTGGTTATAAGTCATATAGTTGATCAAAATTATTTATGATTCATGAATTTGTGATAATAGTGGTTAAATTTAGTTAAGTCATTATTTATAGTAAATTATTTGTGATCAAAGTTAGTTTAATTTTAGAAGTTTATTGTGGCTATATATATATATATATATATATATATATATATATATATATATATATATATATATATAGTTATAATATCATATTAAATATGATGAAGAATTGAAGAAGTTTACTTCTTTGTCATTTTATTTAATGGTGATAAATATGAATTTGAGAGTATAAAAATGATTACTTTATTCAAGTCGTACAAACCATATGATGTGTGGAGAATAGATATGCTAGTCAAGATAAAAAACAATGATTGAAAGTAAAAATAAATATTTTAAAGTGTTATTCTATATTTAACCAATAATGTATCTCTCTATATTTTAAAGAATAATAATAATATATGCACAAAAAACATGTATGAGAAATGCTAAATTGGATTTTTCAAGTGTCATCAAAGATAATAACTATAAAACTTCAATTATAAATTATAATCTCAATTATCTCGATTGAATAATAGCCTTTTTTGAATTTATCATAGTCAACAATCAATATCTAGACTTTGGAATAGTTTGCTACCAAAGAATTCTATGACACTCCCAATTTTAAACACTATTTCCAATATTCCAAGATAGTATTCTTTGTTTTAATGCAAGGATAGCATTAGATAAGGAAACCCTTAAGAAATTAAAATAGTTTAGTTTCTCATAAAAAATTTTAATTAAGAAGAGTAGTTTTGTCATTTTAATCACTATGAAAGTTTTTGCCCAGACCAACACATGAGAATAGGTAGAGTATATTAGGGCATTTCAAGAAAACTAGGTTCTCCATCTCTTTCTTCTTCATTGATTTAGAAGTGTAATTGGTATAAAACCCTTTTTGTTTATTCAATTTCATTAGAAAAAAATTAGTATTGGGGAAATTATGTTACATGATTATAATATTATATTATAGTGCTTAACTCCACATTTATTGGTATTTTGTCTTGTATTTAACTAGTAAGAATGTTCGTGTCTAATAGAAACAAATGAGTTCATTCTTCATGAATTATGAGTGCAATTTGAAAAACTTTTGTCAATCCTCTTCAATTGTATCCTTAAATCCTTGTTGATATTTGAGGTGGAGATGATCCAAAAGAATTACTTTGGGAATCCTTAGAAAAGAAAAGAATTAGCATTGCATGTCAATATCTTTTAACTTAAAATTTTCCACAAAATTCTAAGCAAGTGGATGCAGCTATGTTAAATTGAGATATTATTGGATATTCTAATCTCTCATCATAGTCAATCATTAATCATTCTTTTCTAAGATTTTAAACTATGGGTCAAAACTTTGTGCAATTATGGATGTTATGCTTTGTATTTGTAAATTGATGTTGAAATACTTCTTCATTCATTAGACATATTTTTAGTCTTCATTAAAAAGGCATTGAATAATTTGATAAGTTGGGAGATGTCTTATTTTTTTTTTCACAGATCAATTGGGATGATATCTTTTTAATCTCTTTTTCATGTTTCTCCCTCAAAATTTTTGTTATTTCTAGTTTGTGGGTTCTTTGATTATTTTTTATTTTTTTTAATTACCAAGATCCCTTTAGTTGTCAAGTTTATTGCTTCATTATAATCATTTGACTTTGATATGTTCATCATTCACTTTTTCTGTTTGATTAACATTGATACATTTTCTTTGAGTTATGTTTTCAAACTTTTTCTATTTTGAAAAACTTATGTGTGGTATTCTTCTATTTTATTTTCTTGTTTTTTATGTATAAATCTTTTAATGGTTTAACAAGTTTAATGTTAGTTGTAGAATATCTAACACGATCATCTATTTGTCACATATTGATAGTTTTTGTAATGTTTAGATATGTTATAGTTAGGTGGTGGTTTTTGTCTATTGCTAGCCTTTGGCCACCAAATTGGTGAAAGATATTTGTTATAAGAGATGAGAATTGATATTTAGGAAATAAAGTTAATAAAGTTTGTGTTATTGTAAGGCATTATAGCTAGGGAGGTTATTCTAGAAGATTTTAGCTGTATTGGTGTTTGTATGATGGGCAATGATGGTAGGACGATGCAATTTTCTTATAAGCAAAACATGGACATATCCAGGTGTCAGGCACCCCACCTTACCAACTACAGTAAATTAAGGATGCTGCATAAGAAATAATCTCGAGTGAGGATAAACCATGCCTAGATGGGGACCCGACGGTGAGACAATTCTAACCCTCTAACCAATCTGGTATATTTTGAAAACATTTTAACCAAATCCAAACAATGGAGCGGAAATGAAAACATGTGTATATTAAACTGTATATATATATACAATAAACCACAAAACTGAAGTACCAAAAAGTACCAAAATGAAACCAAATCCACTCCCACCAAAAATCTATCCCCTCTCACATGTCAGGAGTATAGTCCTCTCCTGTACCATTATAATCCCCAGCTCTCGATGTAGTGGATACATGACCTGTGATGAAGCACTAATGAGACATATATATCTCAGCAGATAAATCCATTATGTAACCAAGTAAAATAAATCTCCAGATATAAAAGACAAGCCGTGAAACATGATAAAACAAAATCCATCTCATAAGCGGTGAAAAATAAACCATATGAATACCTTCATATCAAATGTCATGCAGTATCAAAAGTAAACCAGATAAATATGTATACCAAATTTCCATTTCCATTATTTTATATGTTATATACTTACTGGGCCCGATTCCCTTTGAATCATCATCCTCTGGATCCAATCATCATATCAAATGACCTTCAGCCGGCATCCATCCAGTTCATAACACTAGGCAGATATCTGATCCGAAGACCGATACCCTGCGATCTCATCCGCTAGGCCTAGTGCCACCAGGCAGGTATAGTACTGATACCCTGCGATCACATCCGCTAGGCCTGATGTCATCAATATATACGGAGGTCATCGTACACATACACACTAGGCAGATATCTGATCCGAAGATCGATACCCTGCGATCTCATCCGCTAGGCCTAGTGGTGAGGATAATGTCTCCAGGAATCCAATTTTCATTTTTATTTTCCAACCATGTCACACATGTGATAAATATGCCAAAACCATATCAATATGTCCAACCAATTATATTTTATCTCATATTATGCTTTTTGTTTCAATTTCCTTTTTGTCATCTTTTATGCTTTCAGTTCAATCAAAAAATAACACCATAAAACATATATCAAGCCATGAGATAAAAATCATGTAAAAAAAAACTGTAATACAGCCCATAAGAAACCATGTATCGAAATATAAATAAATACTATTGTGCTATATCACAGGTTACGAATTTATCTACCTGAATTTGTTGTACCACCCGTCTTACTCACTTCTGATTCTTCTTGATGTCCTACAAGCCCATAAAATACAAAAATAATTATAGCCAAATAGCGCTTTCTAAAAGCTTTCCCAAACACACCCCAAAATAAATCCCAAAAGATGCTGGACCGGCCACGGTCTGCGCTGGACCGCCCGCGCCCGTCGCTGAACCGCCTGCGCAGAAAAACTTTCTAAAAGCTTTTCCAAACAGCTTTCTAAATTCCCAAATTCTTACGCCGTCGCTGGACCGCGCGCTCTTGGCGCTGGACCGGGCGTGCTCGGCGCGCTGGACCGCGCACGCTCGGCATCCGGTTCAGCAGCGTAACCCGGTCCAAAGCCTGGACCGGTTCACGCCGCCACCTCTCTCTCTCTCTCTCTCTCGCGTGTCCGGCGAAACCGAAATATTTCGCCGACGAACCTAGGAATTTCTTGCGTCTCTCGTAGGCCAACTGACCGCCGCTCACCAAAAAGCTTATAAAAGTGACAACGCAAATAAAATTCTAACCTTCGTTGACCATTGTCGTCGCTTGCCGAAAATCACGGAAGTTCGTCGCCGCCGTGCCTCGCCGTCGTGCTTCGCCGCCGTGTGCGCAAAACTGCGGTTCAAACGCACAGAATCAGCTTTTATAGCCGCGGCCGAAACCGACTATGGGGAACGTTCGTGAAACGTATTTTGCAGAAAACCCCCTCCAAATATTATATTTGCAAATATACCCACCGCCAATCGGATTTGAACTAAACCGACATTTAAAAATTACAGATCTATCCTCTACGTTACAAATTTATCCCAAATCTTCAAAAATTCATAATTTATTCATTAGAGCTCCAAAAATTACAAATTAAACATCGTTGGATTCGTCTCAGAGAGCTCTTTTTATAAAAAAATATAAAAATACAAATAAGAGAAAACTAGGACTGTTACACCAGGCATGGCAAGTAATAGTTTTTTGAATCACATTCATATGTTCTTATCCAAAATCATGTTATTTAAAATCATGTTATACTCAATGCAAGAAGAACAATGAAGATTTGATTGCAAAGGAAAACATGTTGAAGGGTAAAACAAAGTTGGAATGGGCAAAGAATGAACATCTAGCTTCTACCATTGCATGATGGATAAAATTAACACAACCTTTTGACGATACGTCGAATAGATTGATTATCGTAAGAGGTGGATAACAAAGAAATTTATAGCATACTAATGCAAGTAGTTGTGATGATGTTAGTGCAGTAGGTAGTGACACTTACAAAGGTGGAGATGACATTACAATGAGTGATAATGGAAGCAAATGATAGTGATGGATGTAGAAGGCAAGTTACAACACACAATGTGATGATTGGAGAAAGTGGAAGAAGGAGGTGGTGTTAGGTTTTAGGGAAAGATGTGATAGGGTTTTCTATCAAAGAACTTTTTTAAACATTTACAATGTTGGAGATGACATTTTGATAAGAAATAATGTAGGAAAGTGGCAACACATAGAGAGAAGGTTGGAGTACATGAAGGAAATATGTGATAGGATTTTCTCTCAAAGATCCTTTTTACTTTCAAGTTGACAAATAGTCATTAGTGAGGAGGAAAGGTGGCAAGTCGGATTGCGGTCATAGCAACAGATTGGTCTAAGGATTATGATTTTGAAATATTTAATGGTTAGCATTAGGGTGAGTGTACAAGGGATTCAGTGTTTAGTTTGTTAATGTAGGTGTGGCATGGAGATGTAACAATCTTAAGGTACTTTTTTATTTGACATTTGCTTGTGTTTTGTATTGGTTTTTGATATATTAATTGTGAATTAGACAAAATAAATATGCATTAGATTTTGATGGTGAAACTTAAAAATGAACTCACATATCACAATAAAAAGTTATTAATTTATTAATCTCAATAAAAAGTTATTATTTTATTACTTACCCACAATAATCACCATAGATGTCATCAAATAGTCACAATAACATGTTTATTAGAAGATATGTATATATGTTATATTATCATTTTTTTCATCATTCTATTTCTTTATCATTAAAAGATACAAATTGTTTTTCAATACATTATAAAATTCAAAATGAAATATTTGGCATCACGAAAGTTATTTTTACAAAGCACATTCAAAAGATCCAAATAATGAACTTGCAAAATATTAGCTATCTATGAAACCATCACATGTATACACATTTTATTCATTGTCACTAATGTTTGGAGCATCTATGTAATCATTTTCATTACCAAATGAAGAAAAATAGAGCCCTTCACATTCTTCTTGCCCAAATTCAACATTAGCTTCATTGAAATCATTCACTAGGCTATGTCCTTCAACATTAATTTTGTAAAACAATAATAAAACCATCGAGTAATTTATTTTACGAAGATTGAAACTTTAATTCATTTGAAAAATGGTTTGATATACATTATAAACCATCTCTATTTGATTGATTTGCATAACTCATCAATTCTTTATGTATTTCATTTTTATCTCACCTTAGGTTCTTTTTCAATAATCCAACATTCAATTTTATCACGGCAATGATAATTAATTGCATCAAATGTCTTTTTCTTGTTATAGAGTATATCACTATTATAAGGAACCTTAAACCATCAAGAAAACAAAAGAAATTTCTAGAATTCAAAAAGTCCAACAACTAAATAAAGATAAGAATGCAAACTTATTTTGATCACAAATTGTAATGCACATACACCAAATCATTCACTCTCACATTCCAATTTTTCTTCTTCGTTGTGTGATTCCTTTCAAATACACACAAGTTTCTTTCACAACAAATGCCAAAGGTTGTTTAACTTAATAAGCAAATTGGCAAACTTTACAAGCTTGGAGCATGATGTACTAACATCCTCCACCATTTAGCCACATGACATTGAACTTTACTTAAAATTTGCATATACATTGTACTCGCATGAATGCCAAACAGTATCACTTATTGGGCCTTGTTGTCTTTCATCTGGACCAAGCTATTTGGCATCCTAAGTTGTTTTCATGCTCATGAAATGTCCTTGTTTCTTCTAATAATTTTGTTTTTCTATAAATACTTTTGATCTCTATAACTTCAAGTGGCCATTTGTAACTTTTGGCTTCCTACAAAATATTGTTTTGTTCATATTGATATGCTAGATTTATCCTATATGTTCTAACATGTATGTCATTTCTCAACCATTTGTCCTATCTTTCTTTGCTAATGATAATGTAAGGTTTTTATAAACTTCCAATTTTTTTTAAATATTTCTTTGATCCCTTTTCGAGCTTAATGTATCCCTTTCATAAACATAACATCATGTGGGCTTTTTGTTGGAATAAAAACAAATCCTTCGCAGTTTAAGCAAAGGCCTAACAATCTCTATAGTCACCAAGCAGTCATTCTAAAATTTCTTATTTAAGATACTTTCTTTGGCTTCTATTTCTTTTATAGTTTTCATACCACTTTAAAGATTAAAGTCTTATCTAGTCATCATAGCTTGTAAATCACAATGATTATCATAAATGTTCTTCAAAGAAATGAATGTAGTGGAACATAGAGTTGCTTTTTTTTGCCCGGTTTGATCTTCTTAACCCCATACCAAAGTTCGTATGTGATTTTAACAAAAACATAATAGATGAATCGTGGTCAATTAAATTCTCTGTATTCAGCATACAAATAATATCTTTTAATATCAAATTTAAGTAATAGTTGTACATGGAGATCTGCTGATATTACATGCTTTTAACAAACAAATTTACTTGCAACTTTATAATTAATCATTATCTGTTACCATGTGCATAGGATTACAAGCTTCGAGTATCTCTACAATAACAAGCAATAAGTTGCATAGAGTGTTTGCATCTATTACAAAATGTGAAGCATGAATAGATTTAATAAATGGAACACCATAAGGACAATATACCAAAATTTATATTAGAGATTTGAAGAGGTATTCTAGCTATCTCCCATAATTGTACAACCTGTTTGAGCCCAATTAATATGACACCTTGCAATGCATGGTAGGAAGGACCTTTAGTCATAGAAGCATTATCTTTTAAAATCAAATTTAAGCAACAGGAGGTACACTTAGACCAACTGATATTATGATACTTTTCACAAACCTGTTCATGTGTAGCCTTGTAATTACACCCATTTATCATCACTACAAGTTTCAACTATGTTTGAAATTTCAACAAAGAAGTTTCATATAATCTCTGCATTTGTAAAAAATGTGAAACATTAACAAATTTGATAAATAAAACACCTTCAGGACAATATCTTTTAATATCTTTCTAGCTATTTCCCATACTTGTGCAACTTGTTTCAGCTAAACTACTTTTATTGGAATAAACTGATTTCATTCTTCATATCCTGTCGTAGTGTACTTTCCAAAAAATGATAGGAAGACACTTTATATCCAAATCCTATAAAGCAATTGCATATATCTTTGGTTGATAACAAATAAAATTTGGGGAGTTAAATGGCACAAAATGTTTAAATAAACATATAATTTTTAAATCAGTTTGGTGCCACTTTTTTATGTTTTGCATTGTAGCTTTGATAGTTGGTTGAATTATAGTTGTGAGATTTGTTTCACTACCCCTTATAACATATCCTCTCATGCTTGATTTTTTTTTCCTTTTCTTCAATAATTCATGAATGCATCCAACTCTTGCGGATCCAACTTTTTTGTTATAAGCATCACCTTCCTTATCGAAATTCATCATGATGTCCGAACTAATTGTTATTTACTTTTTTTTCTTATTTTGTTTTTGAATTTCTTTTAAACCTTTTTTTAACTTCGAATGAATTTCTGATACTTCCTTATAGATTTTGATTTCATCTCTACTTTTAGCAAGATATATCTTTATCTTATAATTACAACCACTTCTGAAGATCTTTTGACAAAAGTCATTGTTAAGTTACTTTTTATATCACTTGTACTCACGTCAATTACATACTTTCGTGATATCACTTTTTTGGTAAATTAATACCAAAGGTTGAGAGACTATTTTGAGAATAAGGAATAGATGAAGAATTAAGTGTGATATTTTTGCATGAATTAGATTGTAAAAGTATTAGAACACTTGTTTTGATATTCAAGCAGTCATACACAAATAAAATCAATTTAAAGTTTAACATTTAACCTAACGTGCATTCATATAAAATTTGCTAAAGCACAAATTTTACCCTTACAAACATTGTAATTAGGATATTAGTTTTAGGGATTACATACTTACAATGCGAAGTAGAGGAGAAGTCAAGTAGATGGGCTTCAAAGATTGAAGGTTGAAGAGGCAAGTTGGGTGTAGCTATCAACAATTTTGTAACCTAGGAGATGCTAATTGCTAGGACAAGTGGCTAACAACGAATGGTGAACAGGGTTGAACAATCTACTTTTACAAGAGTGGGGGGTTTGTCATGTCATTCATTCCACAGCATTTTCTATGACCATAAAGGAGAATTATTAGGATGATGAGTCAAGCAGAACAGCTAGCATCCACCATTAGGCAACAAAGAAGTTAGGGTTTTGTGCTTGAGGACTTAAAGCACCAAAAAAATGAGGGAGGAGAGAAATAGTAGCAAGCAAAATAAATCAAAATTGGGAGGAATGCCTGGTACGACTTTTGGGGTGGGAATGCCTAAGAATATTCTGCAATTGATGATGAACTGGTGAGTTGTTTGGCCCAGCTTAGTTCACCTTTTTTCTTGGTTTTATTGCATGCTTAGCAAATTCTAGGCCTATGGCTTAATAGACTGGATGTCAGTTTGTTTCATGGTCAATCTTGTTAAATCTATCATTTCGGTTTGGTTTTGATAACATTGTATAAACTTGACTAGTTTTAAAGTTTTTGGAAGTAATCAAAAGAAGAACTATATCTTGCAAACCTTATCTCCATCACCATTGTTGATAGCCTCAAGCATTGCAGCAACAATGATATGTGTGTCTCCATTGAATGAAGCTCCTTTGGTCCAATAGCAACTAGCCATGTGCAAAACTTCTTAGAGCCTGTTGACGTTGCCTAAGTGATCTCTCAAAACTGCACTTGCCCCAACAAAGTTGATGTATGTCACAGAAGAATTGAAGTTGAGTTTTTTTTTAAGAGGATTTAATATCTATTATATCAATGCCAAGCCCAAATTACAAAAATATCCTCAAGGGGTATCGAAAGTGAAGTCAGATAACATAAGGTCGAGCAGGGGCTTAAGAATGGGATCCCTGGGGCCCCAGATGAAGTCGTTAAGGCACGTTGCCTGAGCAACCCAGTCAGTAGGCGCATTCCTGACTCTGAGAATGTGTGAGAAACGAATGGCCTCAAGACCCGAAGCGTACTGGATAGTTGCCGCGAAGACACCCGACCTCAGGGGGAGGGACACCATCTCGTGCACCTCCTGAATAGCCAACATTGAGTCAGATTGGAGTTCCACAGCCTGATGCAAGGGAAGAAGATCCCTAACCATGTCAAGTGCCATAAGCAAAGCCTGGGTCTCCATCATGTCAACCGCCTAGGATAATAACCTTTTGCCAGTCACCAGGAGAGGTCTGCCCAAGCTATCCCGCACAACCATGCCAAACCCGGCCATCGAATCACCAACCGTGACATCGCAATTCACTCTGATCTATCTTGTTAGGGAGGGAATCCCACTGTGTGTAACAAGCAAGTCCGTGGATTTGCCAGGATTCCTGCTGGACAGGGAGGAGAGGGAGAGATGTCGGTTGAGAGACGAATGAACCTTAAGCAAGATAGTCCAGATAGTATAGCAAGGTGGAGGCACCAGGGTGTTGTGTATGATAGCATTCCTCATTGACCAAATATAATACAGCGTAGTCGCAATGGTGGCCACAACCAATTGCCCGGCACCATGACGAGCAACAAGAGACCCGACCCTCCACATGAAGACCCCCTGGGAGTGACTTTTAGCTTCCAGATGCCACGGAATTCCTCCAAGGACCTGCTACCATTACCGCCCTTCCGAGCATTGCGGACGATGCTCGAGTAGATCTGGCCGCTGGCAGCCCGGGGCTTCTCCGTAAGGGAGAGAAGCAACACGTTCTGTGAGGACCGCAAGGCTCTCGGAAGATGCAAGATGTGGACCTGAAGCTCCCCATCTGCCCAAGCGCTGATAACATCCCAGTTCCAATTCCCGCCGGGCAAGAGACATTCAGCAACGTTGGCCAGCTAGTGGGTGTTCATGTTGATGAAAGTAGGCCAGCAACTCAAAGGAAGGACTCCCAGCCAGTTATCTTCCAAAAACTTCGTCGTCCACCCATCCCCAATGTGCCAAACAAAGAGGGAAATGGCCTCCGGCATTGCCCCCAGCACCATTTTGCAGACCGGGGACGCGTTGAAGTTGAGTTTGATCTAATTTGGTGGGGCATCCCAAATTGAAGAACATGGGCAGCTTTTTCTCTAAGGCTTATGGTGTTCTTTTCAGTTCAAACCTTAATTGGGGTGTCTAGGACCATAATATTTACTGCATTGACAGGTTGAGAATATGATGGTTTTCCATGCATTTTGTTGTTTCAGGCCCCTCAAATGTAGTGTGTGGTTGCAGCAAGTGAAATGCGACTTAGCAAGACTGGTCCCTGGTCACCTGGACATATAAAAAATTAAGCATGACGTCCATGTTACCTGAAAGTGCAAATGAAGGAAGCAGAAGCTATGGCTTCCAGTAGACAGCAACATGGGAAATGCAACTATAGACAAGGTGATCTAGATTTTCCTCTATATTGCAGCCCCACGGACAATGGTTATTCATCCCGAAACCCCTGGATTGGAGTCAACCCAAGGTAAGTAGGAACAAAACTGTTACAGGTGCTCCACTTGAAAAGAGTGAACCACAGTTGCATTTTTAATCTCCAGCGCTAAGAACCGACCAATCAGCAAACAAAACTTCGTACAAAGAAGCATGCATTTTGAAAGTAACCTAGGCTTTGAGTCCATTATCCTTCTAACGTTTTCACCAAACACCCTTTGTAAGAGATGCATTTTCTAGTATCCCCTGATATCCGGTAAGCTATAGTTGTTCATGGCTAGCTCCAACTCCATGTTAAGTATTATAGGCCATTTGCGTCATGGAATAAGGTCGATCCAGTGGTCATCCATGATCAAGTACCTCTCAAAGCCAATCTTAACACCTAATGTTATTCCATGGCAATCAAGACGTCCAAACAAATCAGCTTTTGCTACCACAAGTCTTTCCTCCAATGCCAAAAGCAGTCTTCTCTATTGCCATATTTAGCTCTTAGTGAATCCACAGATTGGCCATTCTTCACATACTTGGCAGCAAGCTTATGCATTAACACCTCTGTGCATTCTCTAATCTAATGATTCCTAAACCACCACGGCACTTAGGTTTGCAGACATTGGCCCAAGCAAGGCAATGGATGGAATGCTTCAAATCCCCATTTCACAAGGAGTTTAGGTCTCCAATCCATTAGAAGACTATTTTGGGACAAAATATGTTGGAATTGAGGTGAGATCATTGTTGATGCAGGTAATGCTCTTAGAAAGTCATAGAGAATGTGCCACTCATTTTGTGAAATTCTGTCTGAATTACCTCAATAATGTGGGTGAATTCAATGAAATTGCCACCAAGCAAGCATTTTCTCCTTCTATTCACATGTTTCTTTCTAAATAAAATTGAAGATTTGGTTCGGTTCACAATATCCTCAATGGAGCGATAAGCAATCAACACATCCTAGATATCTCTAATAGCCAAAGATGAAGTAGGTTTAAAGAGAATGACATTATTAGCTAACAAAAGATGAGAGACAAGAGGTCTTGTGGAGGTCTTATTCCCTTTTTGTACGATATGTTTCTCATGCAAATTTGTGAGAAACATGTTGGCTTGTGGTGGGTATATTTCTTATCAATTTTTTGAGATGAGTATTTATGTTAAGTGAGTATGTATATCTGTATAGATTTTGATTTGTTTTCATCATGCTGAAGTGACAAACTACCATTGACAAATGAGCTTCTCAAATCCACATCAACTTGGCTCCATCTCGGGATATGTACAATTGTCATCCTTTAGACAATGATCCAATTGAATTTAGATGACTTCCTTGGCTTGACTTCCTTTATAGTTTTGCCAAATTGGTATCCTTGTCATACTTTGCTGTGCACTCATGTTTTGCAATGGCGAGGCACGAGGGTGTTCCACATGTATGTAAATTTTGTGCCAAATGTGCTTGACATGGGTATTCCACATGTTTGTAAGTTTTGTGCCTAATGTGCTTGACAAGGGTGTTCCACATGTATGTAAATTTCGTGCCAAATGTGCTTGACAGTAGTGGTGATGAGCTCAACCTCCTTACCATCTTAATCCACCTTTTTTTACTGGGATTTGAGACTCGTAAACCTGATTTTAATGGTCGAAATGAAGTTGACCAATTAGTTGGAGTTGGCTGATAGGGGGAGTCAGTCAACAATAGTTCCTTGTTGCTTGCTATGCTTTTTAGGGAATTAACTATTTTGATTGCTAGCATCATGATTATATTTTGAAATATACACCTTTATATGGACAATGGTGATCCATAGTGTGCTGTTGTTTTAACTTTGGCATAAAATGATTATGATGTTAACAAGCTTGTTGAAGAGAAAGAGCTTAGTTCATTACTATGAGAAAGGAGCTTATAAATAGACAAAATAAAATAGGTACAATAACTAAGGAATAAAGAAAAATATAGCAATGAAAGAAGGTTGTGGAGATTTTTGAGAATATTTTTGTTGTTGATCTTCCTAATATTCTTGATAACGCTCTTTCTTAAGTTAGAGCATATATATCGTAAAGATCTAGTTTGTCATAAAGATTGAAAACATTAAGTGATAAAAAAACTTTCATAAAAATATATGTTGACTATTCTTTATTAGAGACATGGGAGTAATGATTTTTTTGAACAACATAGCATCTTTAACAAAATAGCAATCTACTTCAATATGCCTAGTTTTTATATGAAAGATGAGATTGCTTGCAATATAGATGGTTGTTTGATGATCACATTTAACAACTATTTAGTTGAGTGACCTAAAAACCGTCTTTTTTGATAAAATTTTTTATCCACATCATATCATAAGTGGAATGAGCCATAGCTCTTTGTTCAATCTCTATGCTCGATCTAACAAAAGTTGTTTGTTATCTTCTTTATGTGAGACGCAAGATTTTCTTTTGTAAAGACACATTATCTAGAGGTAGACTTTGAATTCTTAACTTTAATAACAAATTATAATCTCAATTATCTCGTTTGAATAATAGCTTTGTTTGAAGCTATCGTTGTTAACAATCAATATTTAGACTTTGGAATAGTTTGTAGCAAAAGAATTCTATGACACCCCCAATTTTGAAGACTATTTCCAATTATTCTAAGAAGATATTCTTTATTTTAATGCAAGGATAACATTAAATAAAGAACCATTTAAGAAATTAAAATAGTTTAGTTTCGCACAAAAAATTACAATTAAGAAGAATAGTTTTGTCATTTTAATCACTATGAAAGTTAGTGTTGTCAAATTTGCATATTTGTAAAGACTAAAATCATATTTACACAAGTTCAAAGTTAAAACATTTGCTTTATTGATATTTTAGTAAAAACTATACCATTAAAATATGATTACATTTTCTTTTTTTTATTTACGTTTTTTTTATCTTACTTTGTTAGTCACATCTCAGAATTATTCAAAATTTAAGGATTTAATTTTTTTTTTGATAATAACAAAGTGTGTTTGTGTGTGCGATCAAAAGAAATTTAATATTAAAATGATTTTTTTTCTTTTTAAAAAATATCATAACTCCCTTTTTAAAATAATAAAAGTTTATTTTCTTTCTTTTATGATTTATATTTTTGATGTTTTTAAAGTTTCTTTGCAACATTATTGTATCTGATTCATGTCATGAATCAAAATTATCTTTGTTATTCTTGTGGTTATTCAATAGAAAATTTATTTTATTAAAAAATTAAGTATAACAGCAAGCAAAATCAATGTAATCTTTTGACACCTTAATTTTTTTATTTAATGGTGGTAAATATTAATTTGTGATTATAAAAATGAATACTTTATTCAAGTCGTGCAACCTCTATGATGTGTTGAGAATAGATATGCTAGTCACGATAAAAGACAATGATTGAAAGTAAAAATAAATATTTAAAGTGTTATTCTATATTTAACCAATAATGTATCTCTCTATCTTTTAAATAATAATAATAATATATGCAAAAAAAACATGTATGAGAAATGTTAAATTGGACTTTTCAAGTGTCAGCAAAGATAATAACTATAAAACTTCAATAACAAATTATAATCTCAATTATCTCGTTTGAATAATAGCCTTGTTTGAAGCTATCGTTGTTAACAATCAATATTTAGACTTTGGAATAGTTTGTAGCAAAAGAATTCTATGACACCTTAAAGACTATTTCCAATTATTCTAAGAAGATATTCTTTATTTTAATGCAAGGATAGCATTAAATAAAAGGTAGTTGAGAAAACTACTTAGAGTCATCAACTAAACAAACTAAATTATCATGATGTTAAGGTGAATTATTAATTTCTTTGAAAGATTGTTGCAAAATATAATAGGATGTAAACATTTTTTATGGCATAAAATTATCTACATATTTTTTGATTTATGTGATTGTTCATTACTATTATTGATACTTATATATATATATGTCTATTTGTATATATTTATGTGTAAATATATATATTTAATAACTTAAAACATATAATAAGAAAGAAATGAAAGAAATAAAAAAAAATAAAGAAATATTGTTAAGCTTATTAATCTACATATTTTTTGATTTATGTGATTGTTCATTACTATTATTGATATATATATATATATATATATATATATATATATATTTATGTGTAAATATATATATTTAATAACTTAAAACATATAATAAGAAAGAAATGAAAGAACTAAAAATAATAAAGAAAGATTGTTAAGCTTATTAATCTTAAAGATCATTAGAAAGAAAAAAATTATGAATGTAACATATTTAATTTATAACCCTATCTTATACCTATATAATATGAGAGAAGAAAATTCATACCCAACTTTCATAAACTCTCAAAGATAGGGACATGGCAAGAAAAGGCCATATCCTCATTAGCTTAAGATGTTCTATAATTTTTTCACTCTTACAAAATAATTGATTAATATGTTTTCTAATCTCATGTTTAGAATAAGGTTAAAGCTGTGTTAATTTTTGTTAAATTAACCACTCATAATGTTATTTTATAAACCTTTCATTACGCTTATGAATTTAACTCAATAAAAAAATTGTAATCTTATTAATCCATTTATCTACTAACTTTCACATCGCAACTGCAACATTCTTAATTAGCAAGTCATATATGAAATGAAATGTCTCTTAAAACTTACTAAAATCTTTAAAAAATAAAGTATTCTAAAATATTAAAATAAATATAAAATTGTTTAGAGTTGTTTGTCAAGATGATTCCAACGATATTTATTTCGTCTTTATCAAAGTTCATTTATAATGTTTATGAAATATCTAGGTAAATATGAACATATATATATATATATATATATAAAGTGTTTTCATTTTTTTCCAAAATTATGATTTCTTTCTTCTACTCTTGACCCCATATCTGTGCAAACCCTAGAAGAGGAATTTTGCACAGTCGATAGGAAGCTTTGTCGAAATTAGCTTCACTTACAGTGAGGGCTACGAAAATTGTTCAAATATTAATGAAAATAAAGGAGAGTTTGGTGCGACGCAAGGATCAATGAGTTGTTAACGTCCCATTGGTGCTTTTTTGCTTTAAATGTCTCTTATTATGAATAATATAAGCTAAGATTTGGTTCCTATAAAGATCTTATTTGATTATTAGGTTGATGGTATGTAGAATCTCTTGAGTTTCGTAAGTTAAGATTTCAAAAAAAGGAAAAATCGAGAAAGAGAAATTTCTTAAAGAGAGAGAAAGAGAAAATTCATTAATTTAAAGTAAGTATTGTAATAAAGAAATTATAAATCTTGCTAAATTAAAATTTTGTAATTTTTTATATTAAGTTGATACATGTGTTGCTTGACAAGCTAAAACTAAGAAACATGAAATTTGATTGACAATAAGAATAAGCTTGAAAAATTAAAATACTCTTGAAGTAGACACTCTAACATAAATATTTATACATATGCCTAATGTATTACTGATTATTGAAATTAAGATATTGTGTATGAATTTTATAACGAGTATATGATGTTCATGAACTAATATAGTGCTATTTTATTTAACTATACGAGAATTTATACTTATAACTAGAAGTAAGTACTTTATTATAAAATTTAAAAAAATATATATATATATATATCTGATGTAGTATTGATTATTAAAATTAAGATCTTATATGTAAAGTAAGCATTATGACATAAATATTTGTGTATGTCTAATGTATTATTGATTGATAAAATTAAAATATTATATAAAAATTTTATACAAAGCAAGTGATATTAATGAACTAATGTAGTATTATTTTATATAATTATATGAGAATTTATACTTTTAATTTGAAGTAGGTGCACTAGCATTAATATATATGCATATACTTGAACTAATGCTAATTATTGAAATTAAGATATTGCATATAAATTTTGTAAAAGATATGTGATACTGATCTATTGATAGTGTTATCAAATATAGCCTTATGAAAATTTTTATTTAGAACTAGATATATATTTTTTAATGTTGATAAATTATTATGTTAAATTGTTTGGTATGATTAACTATGTAAGCATGACATTAATGTATTGATACAAAAAACATACATTTAGTTGTAAATTAAGGGAGTTGTCATCATGAGAGGGATAATGGCCAATATGTCACATAGTTAATATTGTCACGGTGAGGTGGCTAGTGGCTAGTGAACTGCATTATTATAATTTGTTATAAAAATATAACCATTGAAAAAAACACCCATGATGTGCTAATTAGGGTCTAGAGATTATGCCAATTTTTTTGGATTCTTTTTCTATTCTTCATGCCAATGTTGAAGTGTTGTAAGTAGATAATTTACTTCATTTGTCATAATTATTAAAGTTTTAGTTGTCTTGTAGAATATTGGATGACTGGTAGTTTGTGTAGGCAATTGTCTTTATACCTAATTAGAAAGGTTTTCAATGCTTTGCAGTGTGATACAATATTCGGAGCTCCTTTCATTTTGATGTCTTGTATAGCTCCAAATGCATGAAGAGTTGTGGAAATTTTATAAAATGTTTGATGAACTTGTGGAGATATTGGCTAGTTCTCATAAAACTTTTGACTTTTGTAGCATTATTCATTATGGTCCACTCTTAAACTTCATTGACTTTAATAGTTTTTATCTTTCCATTTTTTGACATCAAATTCAAGATATAACAAGGTAGGATATTTGAACCTACACTATTTATTGTTCTATTAATGTTGATGCTTTTAGAGAATGATAAACACCTTCACATGCCCAGATGTACCTCTAAAGTTTGATTATAAATATGTATTTCTTTTGTATATATGATGACCTGATGGGATATGTTCTTAAAATGTCATCCATTAGCTATATAAAAATTATTGAAGCAATGCATAGCTCAAATAGCATAATCAGGCACTCACAAAACCCTTATAGGGTTTTGAAGTTTGTCTTCCTTTTGTTTTGCTTGTGAATTTCTTTTTGATGATACCATGATTCTGAGTATAGCTTTGTGAAGGCCGAACAAGTTGTAATCAATTGAGCATTTCATTTCTCCAGGGTAAATGGTGCATGTTCTTGATGGTGGTCTAGTTTATTATCTAATATTTTACAAACTTCTTTATAATTTATCATTCTTGGATGTTTTTATGAAAGGTGATCCACATAGTGAACTATTCAGTTTTTACATTCCATTTTCAAGTAGCTTGTTCACTTGTCCTTTCATCTTCTTACTCTTCATTATTCAATTTTTGTATATCCCAAAATTTGATAAGGCATTTAACTAGAGGTTGTTTCAATGCTTTATAGTTCTTCTCAAAGACAAGTTTCTTTGAAAAGTGTCAAAAATTCATGTACAAGTTCTCCCAACTCATTTTTCAACTTTATTTCGTTTTTATGATTATGCGATTTAAGAGTTTTTTTGGTAGTATAGGTAAGGAATCATAACTTTTAGCTTTGACTAGAACATGTTGTTTTGCTTGTCTGGTAGCCCCAAAGTCATTAATTTGCATCCTTCGATATTGCCATTCTTAACTAATTCTTATTGGTAAGCTAGTCAAAGGAAGATGCATCTTGTTCTCCCAAATATGAAGATTCATGTATCACTTGGCAAATCTCAAAAGCATATACTTTAATCATCACCCAATGATTGTACTATTATAATTTACTAACTTTAGCTTGTACCATGTCAAATCAATCTTTAGATAATAAGGTATTGGATGCATCATAGTTTCTAAGCCAATTTGTTGTACTAGACTCACCAATATGTGATTCTTCTAGTTACCAATTTTGATAATGACTCTTATGATCTTTTGCTTAACTTGACTCATAAGGTGATTATCTTGTCTTTGGATTCTTTTTTAGTGTGATTTAGGTCATTCTCATTTAGTTTGCCCATTAGAGAAATACTAGTTCGCTCTTGTGGATCTGGAGAACATGAACTTGCTCAACTATTGTTCATAATATTTTTTCATTCTTAGATTTCTCAAAAAGTAACTCATAATATAGTTTTCAAATCTTACCTTTTTATATGTCCTCAAGTTTTGCAATGGCAAGTGGTGAGGGGGTTTCACACATATGTAAATTTTTTGCCAAATGAGCTTTACCATTGTGGTGATGAGCTCAACCTCCATACCATCTTGATCCACTTTTTTTTATTGGGATATGAGACTGGTTAACCTAATTTTAATGGTCTAAATGAAGTTGACTAATTAGTTAGACTTGGTTGATAGGGGGAGTCAATCAGTAATAGTTCCTTGTTGCATATTGTGCTTTTTTGGAATTAATTATTGTTATTGATAGTATCATGATTGCAAGCCAAAATATAGAATTTTATATGAAGAATGGTGATCCACGGTGTGCTGCTATTTTAACTTGGCATAAAATGATTATGATGTTAACAAGCCTATTAAAGAGAAAAGGCTTAATTCATTACTATGAGAAGGAGCCTAGAAATAGACAAAATAGAATAGGTATAATAACTATGGAATAAAGAAAATATAGCAATGAGAGAAGATTGTGGAGATATTTCTGAGAATAGTTTTGTTGTTGATCTTCCTAATATGCTTGATAAAATTCTTTTTTTAAGTTGGAGCATATATGTCATGAAGATCTACTTTGCATTAAAGATTGAAAAAATAAAATGCTCTAAAAGCTTTCATAAAAATATATGTTGTCTATTCTTCACTAGAGACATGAGTTTAATAATTTTTTTGAATACCATAGAATTTTTGACAAAATAGCTATCTATTTCAATATGCCTAGTTTTTATATGGAACATGAGATTGCTTGTAACATAGATGGTTGCTTGATTATTAAATTTATGAATTGTTAGTTAAGTGACCTAAACACCAACTTCTTTGATAAGATTTTTGTATCCACGTCATATCACAAGTAGAATAAGTCGTAGCACTATGCTCAATCTCTTTGCTCGATCTAGCAAAAATTGTTTGTTATTTTCTTTATGTAAGACACAAGATTTTCTTTCACAAAGACACATTATCTAGAGGTAGACTTTCAATCTTTAACCTAACCTATATGATAAGTATCATAATAAGTTTCAATTTATAAGCAATTGTGTCTTTGAGATACAAATCCTTTTTTTGAAGATCTTTTAATATACTTCAAAATTCTTAAAATAGCATTGCAATGCTTCTTTATGGGATTTTGCATTTTAGTTGGCTTTCATCCAAGAAGCTTAATCTTTTCAAGAAGTTTCATGACATTTTCTTTCAAAGAGAGACATCTTTTGCCATATGTTAACTCAATGTTGAAAAAGTACTTTCATTCCCAATCTTTTGAAGGTACTATTTAATTTTCTCGACATTAAACATATCATTCTCAAATATGTTGACCACAAATGATAATATCATTGTGCAGAGGATGGTGAATTAAAATGGAATGATTGGTTTTATTATTGCATAGATTATCTTCAACCAATATTAACATAGTTTATTAAACTAGACAAGAAGCATTGTTTAAACTTATAGTTTTTTGAAACTTATAGTCTCATTCTTATTCTAGATTAACATGCCCTTGAGGTGACTCCATATAGATAGTTTCATGGTGGTCATAGTCAAGAAAGAAATTACTTACATCTATTTGGAGAAAGTGTCATCTTTGGTTAATAACAATACATAGAATATGATGGATAGAATTTACTTGAGTTATAAAGAAAATGTTTTCAAAGTAATCGATTTCATGAACTTGGGTATATCCTTTGGCTACCAAAGGGGCTTTGTATCAATAGTTTTGTTTAAATGAAATTTAATTATAAACAATAATTAGCAAAGGAAAAAGTGTAATATTAGTAGGTGGTTCATACAAATCCCTTATATGATGATCCCCGAGAGCTTGCATTTTCACATCCATTGCACTTTTCCATTTAGGATTTAATATAGCTTCATGGTATGCGATAAGAATAGAAACAGCGAAGAGAGGCAAGACAAATGTATGAGACGAGGAGATTGATGTGGGTCGATGAGTACTTTGGTGTATGCCTTTCCTAAGGACACTTATCTAGTTGAGATTGATGTGGTTGGTTGATTCTCAACCAAACATAACATCATGTTCTATGGTATTTCACAATGAGATTGATGAGACTGTTGAGCATAAACTTGTCGTTGAACAGTGACAGGAGTTGAAGTAAGGCTTGGAAGTAGAACATTGGTAGGTGTTTCAATTGATGAGGAGATGGAGTAATAAAAGTTTTCTCATGATATTTAACCTTTATAGAGATATATAGGTGTTTTTTTAAAGAATCATAAGAATAATACCTTTTTTATATTATAAAATATGCTAGTATAATGCACTTAACATAAAGATAAAACTTATCATTATATAAGATGAAATGATTGAATAGAATATATACAATCAAAGACATGAGGGTTGAGATGGCAAAGGGATTGATTGGGGTAAAGAAGAGAAAATGGTGAAACCCCATTGAGCCTAGTAAATGGAACTTAGTTAATCAAGTTGTATGCTTTAGGAACAAAATTTTCTCATAATTTTCACATAACTTTCATGTAAAACTCTACTTACTTATATGTTATGATTGATACTTATAATCAAACCCTACATATAGTTGTTTTAAATTATTATTTATTTTTTATATTTATTTATTATTAGAGATAGCTTACTAAGCAAGTGATGGTTGACTTAGCCTTTCGTTAACACTAATATTTCAAATATATTAAAACTTCAATAAAAAAGTTAATCATTCGTAAGAATAACCTATAAGAAAAATTGAAATTACAAAAATTTGTATTGTAAGAGTTGAGTTGAATGCTTATAAATATTGTATATGTATGTAAAAACTAAATACACTATTATAAGAAATTATTAAAACTATGACATATGATTGTTGTGATGATTTTTGTTTTCTATAGTTATTAAATTTATTCATTTACAACTTTTAGTTATAAATATAAATTATGTGGTTGTTATGTTGTAGATATAAATGTTATATTTATGTATTTATAAATTAGAGAATAGACAAAATCTAAGAAATGTTTTGTCCACTTGAATTTTAAAATTTGGAAAAAATTAATTGAATATATGAAAAAAAAATAAGAATGTTACATTTGTAGAATCAAAGCAAGAACTAATAAGAAAAAAAATTTAGTCGATTGAAATTAAAAAAAATAGAGTTTTGTAGTAAAGAAAAAAATAAAGGCCATCATATTATTGTATCAGAATATTAATTAAATTAAAAAATAAAGTATTGTGATAAAAAAAAATAGTGTTGTCATAGCAACCCCTTACCCCCTAAACTCAATCACCCATATAATTCTACTCTTTTGGGTAGGCTCTTTGTTACTTATTAATGTTGGTACTCATTAATCCTTTTTAAGTCTTGTTAATCCTCACAAATCATCAATTTTCCTTCCCTTATATGTGTTACTGGGCACCTTTACGACAGATTTATGCCCTCTACATCTGATTTTGCTTTTTTTGTTTAATGCATCTTTCATCCCTATTAGCTATCTTTTTTATCCTCGCTACTTTTTAAGTTTTATGGTGACCTTATTTCTTACCAATAAAAGAGATTCCAAATCTTACGCATCAATATTGAACCTCTTTTTGACTTTGATGCAATTACTTGAGAGTGATTCCCTTCAACAAAGATGTGATTTGAATTTCAAATCTCTTGAACTAACTAAAAAAATAAAAATGAGTCAAAATTATCGAGAGACTTAGATCTATGATAGAATTAAAACTTTCATTATTTTTCTCGAATATATTGTCACATATAAGCTTAGTTTATAGTTAGTAAAGTAAGCACAAAAAGATTAATTATCACTTCATCAAAGAAGCTAACATAAATGAGAAATCCTATAAACTTTTTACTCTTACAAAATAGTTGATTGATATGTTTGCTAATCTCATGTTTAAAATAAAGTCATCTTAATTTATGTTAAACTAACCTAACCACTCAAAGTATTATTTTGTTAACCAACCTGTAGACTTATGAATTTAGCCCAACAAAACAAATTTTAATCTCATTAACAGACTTACATATTAACCTTCACATCGCACCCCTCCCCTTACCTTTGACCTCAATCACTCATACAATTCTTCTCTTGATCATTAGCTAAGCTGTTTTTTATTTATTAATGTTAGCACTTATCAATCCTTGTTAAGCCTTGCTAATCCTTACAAATCATCGCCTTTCTTTCCCTTATGCATGTTATTTGGCATCTTTATGATGAATTTATGCCCTTTATATCCGATTTGGTTATTCTTTTTAGACCCATCAATCATCCTTATTGTAAACCGTTTTTTATCCTTACCACATTTTATGTTTTATTGTAGATTTATTGCTTACCAATAATGGGGATTACAAGTCTTTTATATCAATGTTGAACCTCTTTTTGAACTTCGATTCCATTACTTGATAGTGACTCTTTAACAAAGATGTAATTTGAATTTCAAATATCTCTTGAAGTATCTAAAAAACTAAAAATAAGTCAAAATTTTAAAAAAAAACTTAGATATATGATAGTTTTGAACTTTCATTATTTTTTATCAAATGTATTATAACATACAAGTTTAGTTTTTCATTAGTGAAACAAGTACCTAAAATTTAATTATAATTTCATCAAAGAAGGTGACATGAATGAGAAAATTTATAAACTTTTTATTCTTAAAAAATAGTTGATTGATATGTTTGCTAATCCCATGTTTGGAATAGGGTTAAAGTTGTGTTAATTTATGTTAACTTAACCTAATCATTCAAAATATTTTTTTGTTAAACTACTTTGACACTCATAAATTTAGCCAAACAATAAAAAATTGTAATCTCATTAACGCATTAAGGTATTCTTTTTATTTGTATTTTCATATTCCTTTGAAGTCGCGAGCCCCGTCTCAAGAAAGCTTACGGTGTGCCTCTTACCAGTCTCCAGTCGATCGAAGTGCCTCTTACCAGTCTGTTTCGATTTCAGACATGTAAGTCGAAAGCCATCATTCTGGTTATATTTGAGCCGATTAATGTTTTGAGATCTCTATTTTTTTCGCCTGTTTCATCTTTTCTTTTCAGCTCTAGGGTTACTTTTGAGACGATTAATGTTTGTTTCTTAAAATATAGCTTGTTAATTTATTTTAGACGATGTACTTCACTCTAGTATTGTTCTAGGTTTTGGTTTGATGCTTAGTTTTCATTTTTTAAGTTGTTTCTCGCAGGATGGTGAAAGCTTGGGCTGATACTCCCCTAAAGGGTGGATTCAATTTCGACTTGTGCCGTAGAAATGAAATGCTCTCGGGGAAAGGGATACGACTCCCTGGTTTCAGGAAAACGGGAACCACCATTGTTGGGTTACTTTTTGAGGTATTTGGGTTTTTATTTTTTATTTTGCTTGTTCAGTGATTGATTTTGGTACTATGAGAACCTATTGGGCTAGTACTCCATGCTAAATTAGTGCAATTGAAAAGACCGACTTTGTGTGCTCATTGTTCTCTTGCAATGGTTCCGGTCTGCTTTTTATTTTGTGTACAGATATTTTTTTTCAGTTCTCAATAAAAAGTTATTATTTTATTACTTACCCACAATAATCACCATAGATGTCATCAAATAGTCACAATAACATGTTTATTAGAAGATATGTATATATGTTATAGTATCATTTTTTTCATCATTCTATTTCTTTATCATTAAAAGATACAAATTGTTTTTCAATACATTATAAAATTCAAAATGAAATATTTGGCATCACGAAAGTTATTTTTACAAAGCACATTCAAAAGATCCAAATAATGAACTTGCAAAATATTAGCTATCTATGAAACCATCACATGTATACACATTTTATTCATTGTCACTAATGTTTGGAGCATCTATGTAATCATTTTCATTACCAAATGAAGAAAAATAGAGCCCTTCACATTCTTCTTGCCCAAATTCAACATTAGCTTCATTGAAATCATTCACTAGGCTATGTCCTTCAACATTAATTTTGTAAAACAATAATAAAACCATCGAGTAATTTATTTTACGCAGATTGAAACTTTAATTCATTTGAAAAATGGTTTGATATACATTATAAACCATCTCTATTTGATTGATTTGCATAACTCATCAATTCTTTATGTATTTCATTTTTATCTCACCTTAGGTTCTTTTTCAATAATCCAACATTCAATTTTATCACGGCAATGATAATTAATTGCATCAAATGTCTTTTTCTTGTTATAGAGTATATCACTATTATAAGGAACCTTAAACCATCAAGAAAACAAAAGAAATTTCTAGAATTCAAAAAGTCCAACAACTAAATAAAGATAAGAATGCAAACTTATTTTGATCACAAATTGTAATGCACATACACCAAATCATTCACTCTCACATTCCAATTTTTCTTCTTCGTTGTGTGATTCCTTTCAAATACACACAAGTTCCTTTCACAACCAATGCCAAAGGTTGTTTAACTTAATAAGAAAATTGGCAACTTTACAAGCTTGGAGCATGATGTACTAACATCCTCCATCATTTAGCCACATAACATTGAACTTTACTTAAAATTTGCATATACATTGTACTCGCATGAATGCCAAACAGTATCACTTATTGGGCCTTGTTGTCTTACATCTGGAGCACGCTATTTGGCATCCTAAGTTGTTTTCATGCTCATGAAACATCCTTGTTTCTTCTAATAATTTTGTTTTTCTATGAATACTTTTGATCTCTATAACTTCAAGTGGCCATTTCTAACTTTTGGCTTCCTACAAAATATTGTTTTGTTCATACTGATATGCTGGATTTATTCAATAAGTTCTAACATGTATGTCATTTCTCAACAATTTGTCATATCTTTCTTTGCTAATGATAATGTAAGGTTTTTATAAACTTCCATTTTTTTAAATATTTCTTTGATCCCTTTTCTAGTTTAGTGTATCCCTTTCATAAACATAACCCCACGTGGGCTTTGTTGGAATAAAAAAATCCTTCGTAGTTTAAGCAAAGGCCTAACAATCTTTATAGTCACCAAGCTGTCATTCTAAAATTTCTTATTTAAGATATTTTCTTTGGCTTCTATTTCTTTTATAGTATTCATACCACTTTAAAGATTATAAGTCTTATCTAGTCATCATAGCTTGTAAACCACAATGATTATCATAAATGTTCTTCAAAGAAATGAATGTAGTGGAACATAGAGTTGCTTTTTTTGCCCTTTTTGATCTTCTTAACCCCATCCCAAAGTTTGTATGTGATTTTAACAAAAACATAATAGATGAAACGTGGTCAATTAAATTCTCTGTATTCAGCATACAAATAATATATTTTAATATCAAATTTAAGTAATAGTTGCACATGGAGACCTGTTGATATTACATACTTTTAACAAACCAATTTACTTGCAACTTTGTAATTAATCATTATCTGTTACCATGTGCATAGGATTACAAGCTTCGAGTATCTCTACAATAACAAGCAATAAGTTGCATAGAGTGTTTGCATCTATTACAAAATGTGAAGCATGAATAGATTTAATAAATGGAACACCATAAGGACAATATACCAAAATTTATATTAGAGATTTGAAGAGGTATTCTAGCTATCTCCCATAATTGTACAACCTGTTTGAGCCCAATTAATATGACACCTTGCAATGCATGGTAGGAAGGACCTTTAGTCATAGAAGCATTATCTTTTAAAATCAAATTTAAGCAACAGGAGGTACACTTAGACCAACTGATATTATGATACTTTTCACAAACCTGTTCATGCGTAGCCTTGTAATTACTCCCATTTATCATCACTACAAGTTTCAACTATGTTTGAAATTTCAACAAAGAAGGTGCATATAATCTCTGCATTTGTAAAAAATGTGAAACATTAACAAATTTGATAAATAAAACACCTTCAGGACAATATCTTTTAATATCCTTCTAGCTATATCCCATACTTGTGCAACTTGTTTCAGCTAAACTACTTTTATTGGAATAAACTGATTTCATTCTTCATATCCTGTCGTAGTGTACTTTCCAAAAAATGATAGGAAGACACTTTATATCCAAATCCTATAAAGCAATTGCATATATCTTTGGTTGATACCAAATAAAATTAGGGGAGTTAAATGGCACATAATGTTCAATTAAACATATAATTTTTAAATCAGTATGGTGCCACTTTTTTATGTTTTGCATTGTAGCTTTGATAGTTGGTTGAATTATAGTTATGAGATTTGTTTCACTACCCCTTATAACATATCCTCTCTTGCTTGATTTTGTTTTCCTTTTCTTCAATAATTCATGAACACATCCAACTCTTGTGAATCCAACTTTTTTGTTATAAGCATCACCTTATCAAAATTCATCATGATGTCCAAACTATTTGTTATTTGCTTTTTTTTTTCTTATTTTGTTTTTGAATTTCTTTTAAACTTTCTTTTAACTTTGAATGAATTTCTGATACTTCCTTGTAGATTTTGATTTCATCTCTTCTTTTAGCAAGATGTATCTTTATCTTATAATTACCACCACTTCTGAAGATCTTTTGACAAAAGTCATTGTTAATTTACTTTTTATATTTACTAGTACTCACGTCAATTACATAATTTCATGATATCACTTTTTTGGCAAATTAATACCAAAAGTTGAGAGACCATTTTGAGAATAAGGGATAGATGAAGAATTAAGTGTGATCTTTTTGCATGAATTAGATTGTAAAAGTATTGGAACACTTGTTTTGATATTCAAGCAGTAATACTCAAATAAAATCAATTTAAAGTTTAACATTTAACCTAATGTGCATTCATGTAAAATTTGCTAGAGCACAAATTTTACACGTACAAACATTGTAATTAGGGTATTAGTTTTAGGGATTACATACTTACAATGTGAGGTAGCGGAGAAGTCAAGTAGATGGGCGTCAAAGATTGAAGATTGAAGAGGCAAGTTGGGTGAAACTATCAACAATTTTGTAACCTAGGAGATGCTGATTGTTAGGACAAGTCGCTAACAAAGAATGGTGAACAGGGTTGAACAATCTACTTTTACAAGAGTGGGGGGTTTGTCATTTCACTCATTCCACAGCATTTTCTATGACCATAAAGGAGAATTATTAGGATGATGAGTCAAGCAGAACAGCTAGCATCCACCATTAGGCAACAAAGAAGTTTGGGTTTTGTGCTTGAGGACTTAAAGCACCAAAAAAGTGAGGGAGGAGAGAAATAGTACCAAGCAAAAAAAATCAAAATTGGGAGGAATGCCTGGCACGACTTTTGGGTTTGGAATGCCTAGGAATATTCTGCAATTGATGCTGAACTGGTGAGTTGTTTGGCCCGGCTCAGTTCACCTTTTTTCTTTGTTTTGTTGCATGCTTAGCAAATTCTGGGCCTATGGCTTAACTAGACTGGATGTCAGGTTGTTTCATGGTCAATCTTCTTAAATCTACCACTTCAGTTTGGTTTTGATAACATTGTATAGACATGATTAGTTTTAAAGTTTTTGGAAGTAATCGAAAGAAGAACTATATCTTGCAAACCTTATCTCCATCACCATTGTTGATAGCCTCCAGCATTGCAGAAACAATGATATGTGTGTCTCCATTGAACGAAGCTCCTTTGGTCCAAAAGTAACTAGCCATGCACAAAACTTCTTAGAGCTTCTTGACGTTGCCTAAGTGATCTCTCAAGACTGCACCCGCCCCAACAAAGTTGATGTATTTCACAGAAGAATTGAAGTTGAGTTTGATCTAATTTGGTGGGGCATCCCAAATTGAAGAACATGGGCAGCTTTTTCTCTAAGGCTTATGGAATTTCTGTTCGTTTCAGTTCAAAGCTTAATTTGGGTGTCTAGGACCATAATGTTTACTGCATTGACAGGTTGAGAATACGATGGTTTTCCATGCATTTTGTTGTTTCAGGCCCCTCAAATGTAGTGTGTGGTTGCAGCAAGGTGAAATGCGACTTAGCATGACTGATCCCTGGTCACCTGGACATATAAAAAATTAAGCATGACGTCCATGTTACCTGAAAGTGCAAATGAAGGAAGTAGAAGCTATGGCTTCCAGTGGACAGCAACCAAGGAACTTCAACTGTAGACAAGGTGATCTAGATTTTCCTCTATATTGCAGCCCCATGGACAATGGTTATTCATCCCGAAACCCCTGGATTTGAGTCAACCCAAGGTAAGTAGGAACAAAACGGTTACAGGTGCTCCACTTGAAAAGAGTGAACCACAGTTGCATTTTTAATCTCCAGTGCTGAGAACCGACCAATCAGTGAACTTGTATAAAGATGCGTGCATTTTACTGGGTGAAAGTAACCTAGGCTTCGAGTCCATTATCCTTCTAACTTTTTCACCAAACACCCTTTGCAAGAGATGCATTTTCTAGTATCCCCTGATATCCAGTAAGCTATAGTTGTTCCTGGCTAGCTCCAATTCCATGTTAAGCATTATAGGCCATTTGTAACATGGAATAAGGTCGATACAGTGGTCATCCATGATCAAGTAGCTCTCATAGCGAATCTTAACACCTCATGTTATTCCATGGCAATCATGACGTCCAAACAAATCAGCTTTTGCTACCACAAGTCTTTCCTCCAATGCCAAAAGCAGTCTTCCCTATTGCCATATTTAGCTCTTAGTGAATCCACAGATGGGCCATTCTTCACATACTTTGCAGCAAGCGTATGTATTAACACCTCTGTGCATTCTCTAATCTAATGAATTCCTAAACCACCATGGCACTTAGGTTTGCAGACGTTGGCCCAAGCAAGGTAATGGATGGAATGCTTCAAATCCCCATTTCACAAGGAGTTTATAATAAAAATCTCAGTGGTCTCCAATACATTAGAAGAAAATATTTTGGGATAAAATATGTTGGAATTGAGGTGAGATCACTTTTGATGTTGGTAATCCTCTTAGAAAGTCATAGAGAATGTGCCACTCATTTTGAAATTTTGTCTGAATTACCTCAATAATGTGGTGAATTCAATGAAATTGCCACCAAGCAAGCATTTTCTCCCTTCTATTCACATTTTTCTTTCTAAATAAAATTGAAGATTTGGTTTGGTTCACAATATCCTCAATGGAGCGATAAGCAATCAACACATCCTAGAGATCTCTAGTAGCCAAAGATGAAGTAGGTTTAAAGAGAATGACATTATTAGCTAACAAAAGATGAGAGACGAGGTCTTGTGGAGGTCTTATTCCCTTTTTGTAAGATATGTTTCTCATGCAAATTTGTGAGAAACATGTTGGCTTGTTGTGGGTATGTTTCTCATAAATTTTTTTGAGATGACATTTATGTTAAGTGAGTATGCATATCTGTACAGATTTTAAATTGTTTTCATCATACTGAAGTGACAAACTATCATTGACAAATGAGCTTCTCAAATCCACATCAACTTAGCTCCATCTCGGGATATGTACAACTGTCATCCTTTAGACAATAATCCAATTGAATTGAGATGACTTCCTTGGCTTGACTTCCTTTATAGTTTTGCCAAATTGGTATCCTTGTCATACTTTGTTGTGCACTCATGTCTTTCAGTTGGACTTGCATTACATCAAATACGCATGATGTGGTAATTAGGGTCTTGAGAGTGTGTTTGCCAATTTTTTTGGATTCTTTTTTTATTCTTTATGCCAACGTTGAAGTGTTGCAGGTAGATAATTTACTTAATTTGTCATATCTATTAAAGTTTCAGTTGTTTTGTAGATATTGGATGTTTGGTGGTTTGCTTAGGCAATTGTCTTTATACCTAACTAGAAAGGTTTCCAATGCTTCGCAGTGTGATACAGTATTTGGAGTTCCTTTCATTTCATTGTCTAGTAGTAGCTTCAAATGCATGGAGAGTTGTGGCAATTTATAAAATGTTTGATGAACTTGTGGAGATATTGGCTAGTTCTCATAAAACTTTTGACTTTTGTAGCAGTATTCATCATAGTACATTCTCAAATTTCATTGACTTTACTAGTTTTTATCTTTCCATGTTTTGACTGCAAATTTATGATATAGCAAAGTAGAATATTTGAACTTACACAATTTATAGTTCTATTAAAGTTGATGCTTTTGGAGGATGGTAAACACCTTTACATGCTTAGATGTACCTCTAAATTTTTATTTTAAATATGTATTTTTTTGTATATATGATGACAAGTTTGATGGGATATGTTCTCAAAATGTCATCCATTAGCTATATAAAAGTTATTGAAGCAAGGCATAGCTCAAATGGCATAATCAAGCACTCACATAGCCCTTGTAGGGTTTTGAAGTTTGTCTTCCTCTTGTTTTGCTTGTGAATTTGTATCTGAGATACCTTGATTCTAAGTATAGCTTTGTGAAGGCTGAACAAGTGGTAATCAATTGAGCACTTCATCTATCCTAGGTAAATGGTGCATGTTTTCTATGGTAATTTGGTTGATTGTCTAATATTTGACACACTTCTTTATAATTTATCATTCTTGAATGCTTTTATGAAAGGTGATCCACATAGTGAACTATTTAGCTTTAACATTCCATTTTGAAGTAGCTTGTTCACTTGTCCTTTTGTCTTCTTACCCTTCATTATTGAATTTTGGTATATCCCAATATTTGATAAGGCATTTGACTAGAGGTTGTTTCTATGCTTTATGGTCCCTTCTCAGAGCAAAGTTTCTTTGAAAAGTGTCGAAAATTCATGCACAAGTTTTTGTTTTTGAACTTTATTTGATTGGTATGATTCTGTGATTTAGGAGTTTTTGGGTAGAATAGGTAATAAATTGTAACTTTTAGCTTGACTTGAACATGTTGTTTTGCTTGTCTAGTAGCCACAATGTCATTGATTTGCATCCTTTGATATTGCCATCCTTAACTAATTCTTATTGGTAAGCTAGTCAAAGGTAGATGAATCTTGTTCTCACAAATATGAGTATCGAAGTATCACTTGGCAAATCTCAAGAGGTAAAGCTTCACTCGTCACCTAATCATTATACTATCACAATTTACTAACTTCAGCATGCACCCTCTCGTAATACAAGTTTCTTTGTCTTTTTGAATCAATCTTAGATAATAAGGTATTGGATGTATCATAGTTTCTAAGCCAATTTGTTGTACTAGACTCACCAATATGTGATTCTTCTAGTTACCAATTTTGATAATGACTCATGATCTTTTGCTTAATTTGACTCATAAGGTGATTATCTTGTCTTTGGATTCTTTTTTAGTATGATTTAGGTCATTCTCATTTAGTTTGCCCATTAGAGAAAGACTAGTTACTGCTTGTGGACTTGGGAGAACATGAACTTGCTCAACTATTGTCATACTATTCATTCATTTTTTATCATTCTTCTTAGATTTCTCAAGACGTAATTCATGATGTAGTTTTCAATTCCTACCTTTTTATATGATCTCAAGTTTTTCAATGGCGAGGCATGAGGATGTTCCACATGTATGTAAATTTTGTGCCAAATGTGCTTGACAAGGGTATTCCACATGTTTGTAGGTTTTGTGCCAAATGTGCTTGACAAGGGTGTTCCACATGTATGTAAAATTTGTGCCAAATGTGCTTGATAGTAGTAGTGATGAGCTCAACCTCCTTACCATCTTAATCCACCTTTTTTTACTGGGATATGAGACTCGTAAACCTGATTTTAATGGTCTAAATGAAGTTGACCAATTAGATGGAGTTGGCTGATAGGGGGAGTCAGTCAGCAATAGTTCCTTGTTGCTTACTAAGCTTTTTAGGGAATTAACTATTTTATTGATAGCATCATGATTATAAGCTGAAATATAGGCCTTTATATGGAGAATGGTGATCCACAGTGTGCTGTTGTTTTAACTTTGGCATAAAATGATTATGATGTTAACAAGCTTGTTGAAGAGAAAGAGCTTACTTCATTACTATGAGAATAGAGCTTATAAATAGACAAAATAGAATATGTACAATAACTATGGAATAAAGAAAATATAGCAATGAGAGAAGATTGTGGAGATATTTTTGAGAATATTTTTGTTGTTGATCTTCCTAATATTCTTGATAATGCTCTTTCTTAAGTTAGAGCATATATATCGTAAAGATGTAGTTTGTTGTAAAGATTGAAAAAATAAAGTGATAAAAAAACTTTCATAAAAATATATGTTGACTATTCTCTATTAGAGACATAGGAGTAATGATTTTTTTGAATAACATAGCATCTTTAACAAAATAGCAATCTACTTCAATATGCCTAGTTTTTATATGAAAGATGAGATTGCTTGCAATATAGATGGTTGTTTGATTATCATATTTAACAACTGTTTAGTTGAGTGAACTAAAAACCAACTTTTTTGATAAGATTTTTTATCCACATCATATCATAAGTGGAATGAGCCATAGCTCTTTGTTCAATCTCTATGCTCAGTCTAACAAAAATTGTTTGTTATTTTCTTTATGTAAGACGCAAGATTTTCTTTTGCAAAGACACGTTATCTAGAGGTAGACTTTGAATCCTTAAGTTAACCTATATGTTATCATAATAAGTTTCAATTTATAAGTAGTTGTGTCTTTAAGATATAAATCCTTTTTTTGAAGATCTTTTATATACTTCAAAATTCTTAAAATGACATCATAATGCTTCTTTATAGGATTTTGCATTTTAGTTGGCTTAAATCCAAGAAGCTTAGTCTTTTCAAGAAGTTTTACGACATTTTCTTTCAAAGAGAGACACATCTTTTGCCATATGTTAACCAAATGTTGAAAAAGTACTTTATTCCCAATCTTTTGAAGGTATTATTTAATTTCATGACATTAATATATCATTCCCAATTAAAAGTATGTTGACCATAAATAGTAATATCATTGTCTAGAGGATGGTGAATTAAAATGGAGTGATTGGTTGTACTATTTCATTGGCTATCTTCAACCAATATTTACATAGTTTATTAAAATAGAGTGATTAGTCGTACTATTTCATTCAACCAATATTTGCATAGTTTATTAAACTAGACAAGTAGGCTTTCTTTTAACTTATATATAGCTTTTTGAAACTTATAAATATTGGTCTCCTTCTGGAGTAACATACCCTTGAGGTTGCTCCATATAGATTGTTTCGGGGAGGTTGTGGTCAAGAAAGAAATTGCTTACATCTATTTGGAGAAAATGTCATCTTTGGTTTATTGCTGTATAAAGAATAAGATGGATATAATTTAGTTGAGCTATGGGGAAAAAGTTTTCAAAATAATAGATGTCATGAACCTATGTATATCTTTTGGCTACCAAATGTGCTTTGTATTAATAGTTTCATTCAGATGAAATTTAATTATAAACAATAATTAGCAAAGAAAAAGGGTAATATTAATAGATGTTTCAAACAAATCTCATGTGTGATGATCCACGAGAGCTTGCATTTTGACATACGTTGTATTTTTTCATTTAGGATTCAGTAGAGCTACATAGTATGCTCTAGGAATAATAACAGTTAAGAGAGACAAGACAAATGTATGAGATGACGAGCATAATTGAGCAAGTAAAATAAGAGATTGTATGGGTCAATAAGTACTTTGGCGTATTCCTTTGCTAAGGACACTTACCTGGTTGAGATTGATGTGGTTGGTTGATTCTCATTCATAGATGATATCATTTTTTATGGTATTTCACAATGAGTTCGACTGGATTGTTGAGTATAAACTTGTCGTTGAGTAGTTACAGGAGCTAGAGCAAGGCCTGGAAGTAGAACATTGGTAGGTATTTTGATTGAATAAGAGATGGAGTAATAAAAGTTTTTTTCTTGATATTTAAAATTTATAAAGATAGATAGGTGTTTCTTTGAAGAATCATAATAATGATATCTTTTTTATATTGTGAAATATGCTAGTATAATGCACTTAACATAAAGAGAAAGCTTATTATGTATAAGATGAAAGGAGTGAATAGAATATATATAATCAAAGACTTGAAGAGTGAGACGGCAAAGGGATCGATTGGGGTAAAGAAGTGAAAATGGTGAAACCCCATTCAGGTTAGTAAGTGAAACCTAGTTAATCAAGTAGTATGCTTTGGGAACAATATTTCCTCATAATTGTCGTGTAACGTTCATGTAATGCATCAAGAAGACGTTGGTTTTTATGTGTAGCCTACATTGTGAGGTATATGGACACGAAAATTGATGAATAATGTCATACCAAGCACTAAAAGATTAAAAAATAGGTTGCATATGTCTTAATGCATTATCAAAATGAAGAGTTTTAATAATGGTTGAGGATCAAACTTCTATCTTTTGTTAAAATTGTTTAAAAACATGAAATAGAGGTGATCTATATTTTAACGAGTATGAATAGGTGATCTAGTGTAGTCGTCTATAAGGGAGGATGAGTGAAGTCTCATTGACGATGAGAGGATGGATAATTAAATTGAGAGTAGTGTATGTAGAGCTAGAGAGATGGTTGATGTCTTTGACTTCGAATTGTCACTTATCTTCTTTTTTGTGCTAAGATCTAAAGGACGAATGGGAAGGAGAGAAAATAATTAAGTAATTATGTGATTTGATAAGTGGATGGCTAACAAATTAATTGGTAGGTTTAGGACATTTAAGACGTTGATTAGAGTTATTAAAGGTGAGATAGTGGAGACTTTTTTCTAAAAAAAGGAGAGGTATCCATCAATAACAATGACAGGCTAGTGAGTTTGTGGTATTAAGGAGGAAAGAAATGAAGAATTATGGATTAAATGAGAGCACACATTGGAATCTAAGACCCAAGACGTACTAGTTGCAACAGATGCATTTTTAGAAATTGCACGGGAGGCTATAAATAGTTGAGGGTGATGTAAAATATCATCTTAGTTTTTTGTTATAGGATCAAAAGTAGCAGTGGTGATGATATGTTGAGTAGTTATTGGATAGCCAATTTTTTTTCACCAATGATACAAGGAGTGTCTTGTTCTCTGACAATGCTAGTAGGGTAGAAAGTTGTGACCACTCTCCTATCATTATACAAGTATCATGACTCCTTCAAGAACTAGCAACAAGAACATTAAGGTTGAGAAGGACTGAGCAAGGAGCTTAAGGACTCGTAGAACATGTGTGAGAGCAGTCAAGATGTTAGGGTAGTAGAGTCAACAATTAGTTGATTTGTGATAAATTAAAGCAATGTGTAGAGTTCAGAGTGAAGCTTAGCCACAATGCATCTTATTTTATTTTTGCCAACTTATGGGATCAGTGATAAAGGAATTATGTTGATGATGTTCATCCCACTTGTCTTGTAATGTACTACAATAATAGATTTATCACTTTACTATAAGGAAAAGAGGTAAAAGAGTGTATGCCTGTGGGACGCCATCTTGAAAGTATGTAGAGCAAAGAATGGCTTATGCCTTTTATGTAGTTTCCAAAAATTGATTGTGGCTATAGTAGTTTGTTCAAGAGTATTAAACATCAATGTGAGTATTGCATAGTTAAAAGCTTGATATTTAGTATTTATTTGTTCAAGTATTGAGGAGTCCAAATGGTGATATTTCTCATGAGATCTAATGAGAAATCAAAGCTTGGAAGACTACTAGAGATAATTACTACGATTGAATTGAATTGTGGTATGAATAATATCAACAATTTCCTACATGAAATAAGTGAAGAGTTAATTAGGCATAAAGTTTTGTTAAATATGAGAGGACGAATAGTCTCGATGTTCAAATAATAGGAGAGAGGATGATAGTCATGACAAATTTGAGCAAAGGTGCAATGGAAACATCATAAAACTAGTAATAATTTTGGTGTTATAGCAAGAGTGGAGATGCGAGGAGGGTCAGCAAAGGTTTGGCATGGCATGGTGGGGCAAGGAAACAAAAGATGGAGGGTTAGGAACTTCACAATTTAGGACTAGGGCATGAGGCATAAAGTGCATGGAGCTTGGGATGGGTGGGATAGGTTGAGGGCTAAGACTTGAGGTGACAAGGCTTGGGGCGTAAGGGACTTTTCGTTCATGGGGTGCATTACTATGGTAAATGGTGTTTAGGAGAAACATAGCTTAGGTGGAGGAGGTATAGGGTTTTGTGAGGGGATTAAGTAATTCTGCTTGGGTTACAATGTGGCTTAGCAGTTGTGAGATGAGAGCTAGGTTTGGGAAATGGTGTTGCTTTGGTGCCACATTGAACGAAAAAAAATAATTTCATCACTTCCAATAAAGGACCCATAAATAAGTAAAATAGAATAGTTATAATAAGAAAGGAATAAAAAATATTTCTATTGGAGAAGGATTTGAAATATGTTTTAGAATATTCTTATTGTTAACCTCCTTCATATCCTTGATATTATTTGTAATATTCTTGGTAACATTCTTAGTAACAAAGTTAAACAATAAAGCAATAAAAATTTCATTTTAAGATGA
This sequence comes from Vanilla planifolia, assembly GCA_023846275.1. Lineage (NCBI taxonomy): Eukaryota > Viridiplantae > Streptophyta > Magnoliopsida > Asparagales > Orchidaceae > Vanilla > Vanilla planifolia. The sequence continues at coordinate 6,885,685 of CM043873.1, read as the reverse complement.
ACTTTATCTGAATGTTTGCATTATTTACTTCATTCATATAGTAGTAATATAGCATATGCTATTTCCTACTTGTTTGATGCGCCAAGACGAAATGGTTGGCCAAATTTCATGGTTGATTTGCTAGTTTTATGAGGCATTCAAGATTGAGCTTGACTCTAAACAAGTACTCGACTTTCAGACGAGTCACCATGTGTCTATTTGCTATGTGCTTGCTGTGCCAACGAGGTAAATAACTATTTTGATTGACAACATCATAATCATGGATGTACCAGAGCTTAATTGTAGGTCTCTATGTGTTTTATGGTGATTTCCATTGTGTTGCTGTTTTTGTAGCCTTGGCAGAAAATGTTTTTGATATCAAGGTAACATTAGAACTCTAAAAGCATCTTTTGATGACGTTGACTTAAATGTTTTACTTTGTTTACTTGGTTGATATATAATACTTCTTCAAATGATATAGCATGCTGATTTCTACTTGGTTTGATCGGTCAAGATGGTTGGCCAAGTCACTCTCTATTTACTAGTTTTATTAAAGGGCACTTGAGATTGAGCTGCAACTTGACTCTCAACATGTGATGTCCTGAATTTTAGCATCTGTATAAACAGTTGTGATTGACAAATTTCTTGCATCTGAGTCTGTAAGTAGCAGTAGTTTGCATGATGAATCTTATATTTTGTAAATTTAAGGTGTGGCACTTAAACAATGATATTTCAGGTTTGTCTTGAAAAGTGTATCATTTTGCAAAATAGTTTGGATTAGTGAATTGAGCATATCATCAGACAGAGTGTCTTTAAGAGGAATTTATTGACATGTGAGTTGTAATTTTTAGAGCTCAAATAGATTTTTTATGAAATTATTCTTTTGTTTTATTTATATATTTTAAAAGGACAGCTGAGGGAATTAAGTAGTTAAGCAAGGGTAATGAAGACATTTTCTCTCATAACTGACTTATAAGTGGGTAGAATTTCTGTTGGGTTTCCTTGCATTGGAATTCTGAGAGGGAGAGAGGAACAATCACTACAGTGAGGAAGAACGGTAGTCAGCAGCTCGCTGCTGCCTCTTTGGAAGCAAAGACGACAGAGAACTGTTGTTAGAGCAGCAGGAAAGCAGTGAGAAAGAATATGGAGTTGTAGTTTATGGTTGTGGAATTAAGAAGACTGAGAAGATGGAGGGAAAGCTGCAGCAGAGAAAGGAATTTGGAAGAAGTTTTGGAAGAGAATTAAAGCAAAGGAAGAAGCTACCGTTGAGTGAATCCACTTGAGAAGGATTAGGAGGAGAAAAGGCAACTGTAGCTGTTATGGCAGAAGAACAGGGCAAAGAGTAGTGCATCAGGAATCTTAAGGACATCCTAAGGAAAACGTGGAGAATTTTGAATTGAGAGCTGTTGCGAGAAGCCAAAAGGAGAGGAATAATAGATAAAAATTCCCACTCAATGAAGCAGGTAGATAAATTTAGAAGATTGTAATGTAAGCAATATAGATTGTGTATTGATAAACGATGTATTGACATGAGCATATTTATGACATCATTTTATGACTTGTTTTGAGAAATGATCTGAATATAAGTAGCATAGTTATGCTAGCAAACACAATAAAGAACTATACACAAGTATATACTATGATACGTGAATTTGATGTATATGGGATGATCGAGTTATATGAGCTGTGTGAGTTATATGAGCTAATTGAGTTATATAAGCAATATGAATTATATGAACTTAAAATATAAAGATATGAAACAGTAAAAAAATAATTAAAAGAAAATGAGAAAAAAATAAAAAAGAAATGATAAAGTAGGTTATTTGTGCATTGCATACATTTCATTGTGCTATGATATGATTAGTCATGAGGTGTTAATATGATAAGAAATAAATTGAGAAATGAGGAACTCTGGTACACTATCCAACGATTGCCACTAGATATGATGTGAGCCTAGCACATGCATGACTTGGTAGACATTGATTATAGATCATGATAATTGTATGGAATTATGGATCTCTTTCTCTATTATCAGTATTTTGTGCAAAATCTTATTTACAATACTAATATGATTGAGATGTTTTTAGATATCATTATTTTTTTGTGTAGGGTTTGATGTGTTTAGGATATGATATGATTGATATGGTTGATCAGTTATAATGTTTATAGATAGAGATCTAGATATATGATGACAAGATGTCAGATAGAGATGAGATGATATGGGATCTTGGGAAAATATTGTCTTTGTAATAAGATAAAAAAAGAGAAAAAATAAAAGAGAAAGGATAATAAAGAATATGAGATATTAGTGTTACTAAATTCATTATGATTGATAAAATGCAAATATAGAGTATATAATTATTTGTATATTTGTATGGTATTATGTATTGTTAAATTGTGATAGAATTCATAGAATTTCCTTTGTGTCAATTATATGTTATGTTGGATATGTTATAGGTGTTATGATATTACTTTTGCTCATTTATATTATAGAATTCTTTTATCAGTATTTTCTTGTTATGTATAAAGTATTTTTATTTTAAAAATTTATCTATTGGGCCTTATAGCTCATTATCTGTTTATATTATAGAATGTGTCATGGATGTACAAAGATAGATAAATTAGGTTAGCATGTCAGTGGGTTGGATTTTGCGTAATAGTGAGTTGTATTTTTGTGTATTGCTATATTGAAAAATGTTAACATATGTTGTAGTTTTTGATTTTGTAACTTTGATGTTCTATATTTGAAAAAAAAAATAGTTAAAAAATGGTTAGAAAAGATTAGTTGTGTTGTCAATCCTTGCCTGAAGGGTTGTAATGTCTTCTTGTATTGGGTTGGTACTTTGATGCAACCTAGTTGTATTTGATTATATGTTCTGGTAGGAAGTACACATGGTGCCTGACATAACACGTGCTTGACATTTAGGAAAAGTCCTTGCAGCAATTCCGCACTTATTGGTCCAACATTTGTAAGATTTCAGCTTCAAAGAACTAGGACACCTAACGAGAAGGCACTTGCCATCTAGTACTTGTGAAAGATGTGGACTTGATTTAATATGCTAACTTATTGAAAACCAAAACATCAACAAGGATTTCTGTCATCTTCTATTATTACAATGGTTATTCTGGAAAAAGTTATGCTATTTAATGGTGCATTTGCCTTCTCATTCTTGTTTCTCTATTGGCTATTATACCATATTCAGGATGGAGTTATTCTGGGAGCAGATACTAGAGCGACAGAAGGACCTATTGTTGCAGACAAGAACTGTGAGAAGATTCATTATATGGCACCAAATATTTATTGTTGTGGAGCAGGGACTGCTGCTGATACGGAGGCCGTGACAGGTATGTTTATTGACTGAATGTATGCCTTTGTGAACTGCTTGTTTTAGTGCTTTGTTTCTTATAATCCAATTTGTAATTTGGATGGAAGGATGACCAAAAGGGATATGCAGTGATTTGTTTCCTATGTCTAGTAACGTTTTCAATATTCTAACCTCTCTTGTTGGTGCTTTTATTTAGATATGGTGAGTTCTCAGTTGCAGTTGCATCGATATGCAACTGGACGAGAATCAAGGGTCATCACTGCCCTAACTCTTTTGAAATCACATTTATTTAGGTAATTACCTTGGAATTGAAATTATATTGTTAAAATTTTAATGTATATTTTTTGAAGGAAATGTGTATGCTGAGCCATATAAGAGCTTTCTGAGTTTAATGTATATTTTTTGAAGGAAATGTGTATGCTGAGCCATATAAGAGCTTTCTGAGTTTAGTATTTTCTTTGATTACTTGAAGCTATCAAGGTTATGTCAGTGCTGCATTAGTCCTTGGTGGAGTTGATGTTACAGGCCCACATTTGCATACGGTATGGACCGTTTGCATACTTGTTTCTTGGTTAATAAGAACTTTGGCCTTTAACTTAATGAATTATGCAGGTTTATCCTCATGGTTCAACTGATACTCTCCCCTTTGCTACAATGGGTTCGGGGTCTCTTGCAGCAATGGCTGTATTTGAATCAAAATTCAAAGAAGGCTTAAGTGTAAGTAGTGCTTTGCATAACATCTGGGCTCGTTTCTTCTGGATTGTTTATTTTGTGCTTCAATCTTATTATTGTTATAATCTACAAAGCTTAATTAGATATATATATTAGTAAGCTTTTAAGTTAAATGGTACCATATGTATGTTGAATTAGAATATTTGATAGACAAGCTCCCATGCATACACTCATGCTTATATTTACACACATGTACATTCGCATTTAGGCAAGTAAACTTGCACGTGCACGCAGGTAAACTTCTCAACTTAATGATGCTTTAGCATGGACAAAAGTGTGGCACAGTTAAGAAATTCCTGCAATTTCTAGTGAATTTTGCCTGAATTCACGGTTCCTAACTTAAATTTAGTATACATGTTTTGATTTATTTTGTTGTCAAATTTATTCCCCATTAGAATTGTGTAAGCATTATCAAAAATATAAAATTTCATGCTTCTATGCTTGAGTGTTACTTTGTTTTGATTTCAAGTTCTTCTCTACTCTTTTTGCTTTGATTAACTATGAAACTTGGTTAGTAATTGTTTTTTTGGAAAGATAGCCATAGCCCATGTCTTATTTATGGAAATCGTAAGTACTAGAGTTGAGATATTCATTTAGGATTTTACAAAAATTGTCTTTGAGTCACCTCCTCATTCCAGAGTATGTCTATCAAAGGCCCTATTGGCCACAAGCTTAATATCCTAGCTGGCAGTCCTATGTGTGTGAGCAACTCTACTATTATCAAAAAGGAATAAAACTTGTACTATAGAAAAAAATGGTCCTATCAATGCCACTATAAATGGTAGCTATCGTAAAGCTCCAACTATATGCTAGGAGCTATCCCAGTTCACTTGGTGGACATGTGAGCCTCTAACTAGTGTGCAATCAAAAGTTGGATAACATCTCGAAGGTTAGCTGCATCAGTCCTAACAGCTGCATTGATGTTGTTTGTAATTGATCCCGGAGGAAAGAGAACTCAGACCGATGACCATTTGTAGTATTTGTTCGTATCAGCTTAATAATTGCTTTTAGTACTATATCATGACTGCCTTTTGACAAGACATGAAGTTAAGATATGTCAGACAATGTTCTGAACAATTGATCTATATTATGATGACTCCTGCTTTTCTTTGCGTAGAGAGAGGAGGGAATACAAATTGTTTGCGAGGCCATTTGTTCTGGTATCTTCAATGACTTGGGAAGTGGAAGCAATGTTGATGTCTGCGTGATAACCAAGGTTCTTTATACGTGACTGCTTAGATCCTTGCGTGACTTATAGCATGTTTCATGATTTCATCCTCTCTTATAACCAATATTTGCAATCAGGGTAAAACGGAGTACTTGAGGAATCACCAGTTGCCAAATCCTCGAACTTACATTAGCTCTAGAGGTTACTCTTTTGCAAAGGGTCATACAGGTTGGTAATTTTCCAGGGCAATACTATTATCACTTTTAAGTTTTCTTGTAGTTTCTTCTCAAGGGAAGTTGCTAAGCTATTTGTGCTCTTGCAGAGGTGCTGTCTACGAAGATCATTCCATTGAAACCAAAGTTCGAAGTTGCTGAAGGTGATGTCATGGAAGAATGACTGGGTTATTTTGCATGATAATTTTATATGTTTCAGCATTGAACTATCTAATCGTGTTTAAAACATTATGAAAATCTTATTTAATTCAATGGACTATTTTGTCAAGTTTTAGAGACCAAAAAAATCCTTTTCTTTGATGGTATGTTAATCCTCTTCTTAGAAGGTTACTGCCGTGTTGTACCTTTCCCTGTCTACGGGATATGAATGTTAATTTAACAATCCTGGTGAAAAGGATAATTTACAATATTAGCTTGTGAGAAGTGATCTTGTTTCGTTTCCTGCGCAATTAACGAAGATGGAAGGTTGTTGAGATTTTTTTTTTTAATTTTTATTTTTTATTGCAATTACTTTAAAGTGATGGTTGCATTCCTGTAATCTAAAAGAAGGTTTGAGGAACCACAGGGTGAGTATTGAAGAGTTTTGCATTGGCTGCTGTTGATTAGTGAATCAGTTCAACTTATTGAACGTTTTGATTGAAAACAAAAAGCTTGTGTTTTACTTTTTTTTTTTTTTAATATAAAATTATTTTATTAATTGGAAGAGGCACAAGGTTGTGTTTTGAAACACATGAACACAATGATCACAAGTGGTATGATATATCACGCCAAAGTTGAAGTTAGATCAATGTCATAGTAGATTGAAGGAGTATTATTTTAAACAATAATATTTGTATGTCATTGAAGTATGAAAGGTGAAAGCAACATTATAAGAGTAATTGCTTAGATAAACAACACTAAAAAATTGTACTTTTTTTGATGTGGATGTTAGATTGGCATCATAACAGATTGAGAATGATAATATTCACATATCGTTGAAGTATGAAAAGGCGATGTGATACGAGTAAGCGCTCAGATGAATAGTAATTAATAATCATAATCCTTTGTACTGAAATGGAATGCTACAATGTGGTTAGAGGGTATTCTCTAAATTGACTGAGTCTGCACAAATAAGTAAGGTGATGTTGTACCACTGCGATGGGAGATTTGAGAACTAGTAATTTCAAGATGATATACAGTGTCAAATGAAGAAGTGTCCTCAACCAATGAGCTTCAAATGTGAACGATATTCGAATAGGTGCCTGCATATTGAGATGAATCATTATCATGACAATAAAAATGTAACAATGTTTCGAGGCGAGGGTGACTATAATTGAAGTCGTATGGTAAGTGAAAGTAGACATACTGTATGATGTTGAAATAGCCTTAACCTAGTCTTTGATTTTGAAAGTCGTTCTATTTGTTAGATATGATTAGGCTTTGGATCTTATACGATAGTCTAATGCAAGGTATTTTAGCTTTTTTCATTTATGTAATAGCCTTGCATCTACTACCTTTGGGAATTTCTTTCTCTTCTTGTGATTTGCTTGCTTGCCTTATTGATTTTACTAGGGCTCTTGTAACTTTGTTTCTTCCTTTAAGATATTGTTCCAAGTTATAAAAAGATGTTTTGCGTTTTTTTTTATTTGTTGGATGTCCTCCACAATACTTCAATGTAATATTATGTTACCTTTTTAGTATTTTGATTAAAGTAGTGCATTTAAGGTTAATTTGTATCTCGGTGAAGTGATATCTGAAGTACCATTATATACCTCTAATTATACCAAATGTTGTAGCTTACATTACTAATTTTTTATCAATGGTTATGCAAAAACTTGAAGCATGTTGGAATCATGGTTCCTATGATGCTTGGCACAATAGCTTGGTTTTCCTCAAATTCCACAATTATTTATTTTGATTGAGTGAATGGGATAGGGGGGATTTCAATAAATCCTTTCTTACAGTCTTACTTTCCTGAGTTTTAATGAAGTAAACCAATTTGTATCAAAATTTGATCTTTTGCTCTATTTGTACCTTCAGGAAGACCTTGAAAATGGTTGAGCATTGTCAATTTATGCTTTGAATGACTCATAACTCTAATTCATTAGTACCCTCATATTTTTTATTTCTAGCTTTTTAGATGTGCCAACATATTAAGAGGTATCAATTACATGATATCATAATAAGTTGGATTGTCTCTGATACCCTATCACCACTAGTTTAAAAGAGTGTTAATTCTATGATTTGCTTTTATTTGAATGTCTCATGCTTTGTCATAAAGGACTAAAGATATTATGTTAGATCAAGATTAATAGTATCCTCATTCGAGTAGTGAGGTATTTGGATGCATGTTGAAAATAAAGACTTTTTAGCTAATCTGAGAAAAAAATATATATTATTGAATATTCTTCAAATCAATATTGATATCTTAATAGGAAATTTCTATTCTAGATTCCTTTCCTCTAAAGCTTCACAAAACTCTTACTCCTTATTCCATTCTAAGTTGATTTTAGATTGAAGCTGTAATCATTGCTTAAAATTCAGTAGACTTTGTTTTTAACAAAAGATTTGTATGAAAATACTAATACTAAGTCTTTTGTTTTTTTTTTTTCATTTTTCTCCTTTTATTAAATTTGAATTGTTTTTATTTTCTATTCAATTATTTGCTTTCAGAAGCTCCACCAAAAGTGGTTTATCTATTAACAATTTTCAATTTTGTTTGTTGAGTATGCCATAATAGTATTATCTAGTTTTCCTAATTCCCAATCTGTTCACCTCAAGTGACTCACTTATCTCATTTCATTCAGTGATGCTTGTGATTATTCTACATATCAGCCCATAAAAAGTATTTATTATCTTTTCTAGTTTATTTATGATTTGTACTAGGGAACTTATAATCATTAATGCATAAGATAAAATCAAGTTTAAGGCATGTTTTATAAGCATGAGTCTACCTTTTATAAATAGAAAATTCTCCTTCCACTCTACCAATTTGCTTTGCAGATTTCCCATTAAATGTTGAAAATGTATTGATTTTTTTTGTCATTATAAATTGTATATCTTAAGTATTTTATGTGGAGAGAACCTTGCTCAAAACACAATTTTTTTTCAATCCTTTTGCTTGCGATTCGCCTTTACTTTGCTAACTATATAAATTTTACATTTTTGCTTGTTTAGTTGGATGCCTGAGATTTGTTAGAATATATCAAGAAGCTTGTTAATATCTTTTAATGACCTTATGTTTGTTCTACTAAAAATAATAAAGTGTTTTTCATAATTGAGATGGGTTATCATTGGAACACCTTATGTAGTGACATATTATATTATTGTTCTCTTCCCTAATTGTTTTTTTAAAACTCTATTGAAAAACTCCATTGCAATGATGAAAAACAATAGGAAAATTTTGTTATCTTGCATCAATCCTCATGTTAGTTAAAAATACTTTCACAAGAAATCATTTATTATTATGATAGGTATAAATGTGCTACTTGTCAGATTTCTAACCAAGATGTTGAACTTGGTTGAGAAATTGAATTCACCCAAAACTTTAAATCCCAAGAAAGGTTGTCAAAGGCATTCTTAATCTCCAATTTTATTACATAATTTCTCCACTTGATTTTCTTATTTAGCAAAACTATGTGCTTCTATGCAAACAAAGCATTATCAACCATCTCTTTTCTCTTATTGAAACCATCTTGTTTTGGTGATATGATCTTGTTACGAAGATTTTGCATTCTATTAGTCAAGGTTTTACTAATAATTTTTCTTACAAATTGATAATGCACATTGGTTGTTGGAATTTGGGATAAGAGTTAAATATGAACTAACAATCCCCTTAAGAATTGTATTATTAACAATAAAATCAGCTACAATATCTAGAAAATTTGAAACAATTATGTTATAGTAATTAATAAAGAATAAACCTTTAAATCCATCTGGAACTTGAGCACTATAGTTGTGCAATTAGGAAACTACTTGACATACTTCCCATACTTCCTTTAAATTGACATCTTTAACAAGAAGTTGATTCCCTTCGTCATTGATTAATTGAGGTATACAATTTAGAGCTTATTCATCAACAATAGTTTTTTTTTTCTAGTAAGGAGACTTTAAAAATATTGCATTGCAGCAACTTATAATTGTATTTGTTTGAACACCTTAAGGCCATTAAAATCTTTCATCTGTGAAGTCTTGCTGTTTTATCCTTCATTAGAGAATGAAAAATTTTAACATTCATCCCACCTTCGTTCAACCATTTTGCACTTGCATTATGACGCCAATATGTTTCTTCTTTTTTTTAGTTCTTCAATGAGTTGTTGATTAACCTTATTTAGATTAATCTATCTTCTTTTGTGCCACTCTCCAGGTATTATTTTTCTCTAATTTTCACTTATTCTACTTTTTTAATATTTTGAAAGATGTCACCAAAGGTATTTCTATTCCATTGCTTTAGATAGTCCTTTAGAATGCCCGAGTTTGAAAGCTAAGGCTTTTATTATAATTAGACGTATAAAAATTGTCTTAATTGCTTTTTATCACTTTATAAAAATTTGGATGTGATGTCCACATATTTTGTAACCTAAATTGCTTGGTTCCAGAGGCCTATTTAGTTCAATGTTGAAGCAAAAGAGGGGAATGATTAGATCCTGTTCTACATAGATGTTCGATAATTGCAGTTGAGTTAATATCAATCCACTATTTATTTGTCGAGTCTTTTCTATACCCATTTGCCTTTCCTTTTAATAACCCAGGTTAAAAAAAGAACCATTGAATGGAAGTTCAAAGAGGTCGCATTGACTTATTCAATCTGTAGACTCTTTAGCTATTCTATATTTACAAGTCAATTGTCCTTACTTGAAACATTGGTTGCAATAAAGAGATAGATTGTCATACATAATCTTCTACGAAAATCAGCAAAAGCTATTGCTTTTTTGTGTAATACGTTTATGAAGTTCCTTAACCAAATCGACTTTTACATAGACTCTTGCAATACTTGTTCAAGTAAAATTTAGAGTAGTAGCATCTACTTTTAATGGTTTCCCAATTGCATAGACAATTGTCTTATTAAATAAATCTATAGTTAAGCATTCCAATGATATCTAGACAGGATTAGACAATAGTTCTTTGTTGAGGTGAAATTTTGGATGCCATTTAAAGACTCATCTAGAATTCGTCGACATCCCATGATTGGTGCAACCAGCAACGGAGGAAGTCATCCTTATCAAATCTAAGCAGAATGTGTTTGCTGTCGAAGGAGCCAATATTAACCTCCTCCTTCAAAGCTAATTTTCAAGAAAGCTTTTCTTGCAAGATTCCATGCTTGATCTCCCATATGAGAATTTTCCAATCAGGGCAAGTTTGAAATCAACTACCACCAACAAAGGCAGCCATTTGGTCTCCATATGGCGAGCTTGAAATCAGCTATCATACGGCTTCCTTTGTTTCATGTCTTGGAAAACTAGATAGAAAACTCATTTGATAAGGAGAGCTCTCTTTGAATCCTAATCTAGTTTTCCACGTTAGCATTTACACCAACAGTGATTTTTAGGCCTTATAGTTGTCAAACCATCAAGAAAGTTTAATGATTATCTTAAAAGTTAGCATGTCATTTAGCATAATATAATTATAATGTATTTTCTTAAGATTATAGTAAGATCTTGAGTTCTTTAGGATTCGTATTGATTGGCATCATTTATACATAAGAGAAAGAAAGAGTATGTTCTATTACAATCTTTATATGTTTTTTTTTTTTCATTATAGTGAATTGTTTCTTCTTTTTTCTAGTTTCCACCTTGAATTTTGTAAACCACTATTATACCATGTAATTGTCAAGTTTTGTCGGCTAGGTTATTGCGAGCATTTCAATCACCACCAATATCTATCTCCTATAGGACTATGATTGAACTTTTGGGATCTTTCAATCTTTGGTTTTATTCTCACATAATTTTTAATTGAAATGCATATAAAAAGTTAAATTTGGTGATGTAGAAATGAAAAATAAAAAATAGCCTCAAGTCATTTTTTGTATTTATTTTTTATTTATGATGAGCACAAACAAAAGCCATTTTGACCTCCCATGTGAATGAATATTAGTTTTACTCATTTTCATAAAAAATTGTGATACTCATTTCTAATTATACCTTCAACAAACAGCTTGGCTGCTTGCTTGTCGTTTTAATATCATGACTTAACCGTTTTGGTAGTTGTTTCAGCAATAGTTCCTAATTGGTCAAGTATTTCATTTGACCTGGTAAATCAATCACAAATTGAAGGCTTTTTCATTGCTTTCTAGAGGTATCATAACATTGGGCTCTCTTTTAATTGCTAAATATCGTCTTTTTTTTTAATAAAAATTTTATTAATTGCATTTAAAATTCATGAAGCTGGTAGATACACAATAAAAAAAAATGTCACAAATGGATTCTTACAGAGTCATCCATGGTATACACATACACTCCAGGATCACTAATACCATTGGAAGATGGATAAGAAGGCTTGACTTAAATAAGATTCTTCTTATTTAAGGAATTCACATGAATATTTATTGAAACAAGAGAGTTATATTTCAAAATAGAATTTGTTTTAAGCATGACACATGAACCTATTTGCTTTTTCATATAATTATTTCCACTTTCAAGAAGATAAGTATCCAATCTTAAGAAATCAACAATAGAAGAATGCACAATAGCTCTTTCTCAAATTTTCAATTTCTAATTTAAACTCTATCATGTAAGTGACATTCATTGTATTATTTTGCTTCAATTTATCAAGTTTGTTATGCACTTTATTTAAAAGAGATCTATATTGCTTATTGAAGATGCAAAAGTTTGTAAGCAAAATCTTAACTTTTAATCTTGAATGCAGCCACATAATAATCTTTGACAACAAATTTCTTGAGACTAAACTATTGAGGCCTAATTGTGTAAGGTCAAATTCTTGAGACCCAACAAATTAAGACCAAGCCCTTAAGATCTACTTTTCGCGACTAGTCCCATGTGGCCAATTCTCTTTCGATCTATTATTTGCATCAGGCTATGCCTCTGAGTCTAAGTCATTTTGAGGTCAGCTTTATGAGGTTTAATTTTCAAGCTAGGTGTCTTGGCACAACTTTGTTTGGTGGATTTAACTAACTTTGACATGATAGAAAACGTATGCACACTTGCTTTAGCCAAATAAACTATTATTAAGATCACAATTGGAGTTTTCAAGTAACAACATTAATTTCCCCATGCATGCATTAATCCCAAATAGTTAAGCCATTATTAATGTAATGGGTAACTCCCCTATGTGCACACTTGTCTTAAAAAGGTATGCTATTATCAACATAATAACTATAACTTGACCACATTCCAAATGATGCCAAAACACCTCTTTTACTTCATCAACCATAAGTAAGTTTTCAAGTCTCTCGTTCAAGATAGGTTGATTACTTGAGAGAGATTTTCTAACTTTCTTTTTTTCATTTTCTTCTTTTTTCTTAGTTATTTTAAACTTATGAGAATCTAAGATCTCTTTTCCTATGCTTTGTAATCCCACTTTTTAAATTACATATTAAAATTTTATTAATTCTCTTAATTCTAAATTTTGTATAAACATCTTTTTGGCATCATCTATGAAAAATAAATAGACAACCTGAAAAAGAATCTCGTCACCAAGGATGATGGCTCGTACATGAATCTTATTAAAGTCATTGTGATTTTCTCTTTTATTATGTCTTAATAGAACCTAGGTATTTTGTAAGTTTGATTTTTCATCCACAACATTTGATTATGTCATTGGTGCCATTACTCACCCAAGAGCCTCCACCATAGAACTCTCATTGTTTTTGTAGCTGTTGTGCCCATCGATGTTTCTTTCTTTTATCTCTAAACTAAAAACTCTAGTTTAGTTTCATGCATTTTCTCACTCCTCATGAGAACATTATAACTTCTAGCATTGTCATTAATGGAGATTCCAATGTTGAGTACAAATTATTTTACCAAATTATAAATTTAGTTGGAATTATTTTGCTTAATCTATAACATTTAGATTGATTAATATAATATTTTGCTTTAAAATGATTCATGTTGCATGATTAATCACAATTGTGTTCTCTTAAATGTTTTGACTCTATGTATGTAGGGCCAACCATAAAGCTAGTGTTTAGTAATTAATTTGACATATTAAATGTCATTGTGTTCTTAATTATATGTTAAGTTACTCTATTTAAATATTGGTTCTAAGTTCTTGTGTCAAATGAAATTTTCAATGTGGGTCTCAAAGTAGGTATGTCGTTCTTTCTAGTTAAAGAAGCATATTATTTCTTTGTTCGATGCTCTTTCTTGTATTTATTATAAGACAATTCACTTTATATACAATTATTCATGCATTGTATTATTTTCTTATAATTATTGTTTATATCCTTTTTTTTATGTAATCCATGAACACATTGTTGTAGTATAATGATTCATTTATCATGTTATAGTTTATGTAATTCTTCTAATAATATGTATGTTTTCTTGCATATAATCTTATTAGTTATTCATGCACATTATATTTTATACTATATATATCTATCACGCACACACAAAATATATCATATATGCATGTTTGCTCAAGTAATGATATTCTCAATGGTATTATGTTAATTGAATGTTATATAATTGTGGTAAATATATGTTAGAGATATGATATAATAACCTAGTTTGGCCAATAGGCATGCAAAGTAATGACTATATTGTAGAGATTAGCGATAACCTTCATTTCCAAAGTTGATTATAATATATTAATATCATAATTATATTATTAGATTATTAAAATTATATTATGATATTAAAGATTTTTATATGAATGTATATTTATGTTGATAGAAAAATCTTATTAATGGAAAGATCTATACACATGATGATTCACTTTTAGTTCTTTTATAGTTGTTGTTATTATCATGAATTGATTCATATTTTTTATTATATGGATATCTTCATGTGGCTGTTTTTTTAATCTTATATAATAATGAAATTATGTTTGCATAATTTTGTCTCAATTATTGTCCCTTATGTCTTAATCGTTGGTTTATTAACTAATTTATTTCACAATCTTAGTTTTGTTGTGACTCATCTTCAACTTTAACTAAGCTCATTAAAGAATCTTTATCATAAGAATAATGCAAATAGTACTAGATTTTCTCACTAAAGTCATTTTGATTTTTTTCTCTTTTATTATGTCCTAATGGAACTTAGGCATTTTGTAATTTTGATTTTCCATCCACAACATTTGATTCTGTCATTGGTGCCACTACTCACCCGAGAGCCTCCATTTTATGTATTTGTTTGTTACCAAATTTTATGTATTTGTTAGTAAATTTTAAATTTTTATTAGCAAATTTTAAGTGTTTAAATAATTTTAAATTTTAAATTGATAGTTATCGTATATATTAGAAATAACTCTTTAAATTAAAAACAAATATTCGAGAGATTATTTTCTTATAAAATGATGTAATTACTACTTAGTTGTTAGCATGAATAAAAATTAAATTATATTATTTTTGTCTTCCTATACCTTAGGATTTCTATCGCTATTTTTTAATTTCTATCAAATAATCTCGAATATAAATTTACTGTTTGTAAGTCGAGATCTATTTTATTTCAATTTATTCCATCATACGACTTATCCCTAATTGAATTGCTTTTGTCATGTTGTCAACATTCCATACTCTTATCTTCATGATGATGGTCAATCTGATACTTCTTCACCTTGTAACGATGGCGGCGTGCAAATATGACGAAGACGACGATGTTGACCACGCCAAGCACTGCAAGCATAGCGTAGAAGTATTCAAGCCTCGAATTGTTTAAATCATTCTTGATCCACCCTCCATTTGTAGCCTTGTCGACCAAAGTCACCAGCACACTGCTCGAGAAGAATCCCATCGATATGGTGCTCAGAAATAGGCCCGTGCTCATGGATTTCATCCTCTCCGGCGCTTCCTGGATGAAGAACTCCAGCTGTCCAACATAGACAAAACCTTCTCCCGTACCCACCAGAAAGAACTGAGGAACAAGCGAGAACACGCTTAGAATCACGTTTTCCTCGTTCAGGTCTCTTCTTTTCTTCTCGACCACTGCGGACACGATCATGGAGAGGATGGAATAGGTGAGTCCTATGCCGATCCTTTGGAGGCAGGTGATGCCACCCACGTTGCGGGTCAACCGGCGAGCCAAGGGCACCAGGAGCTTCTCGTTGAGGGAGGTGATAAGAAGGATGGCCGCGAAGAGGAAGAAGGAGAGGGAGCCAGAGGGGTATGTGAAGGAGCCGATTTTGCGGTTCATGTAAGTGGCTTGCTCTACTGAGAAGGTCGTCATTTGGGAATAAACCGTCCAAAACAGGATGCAGGTGGCCCAAATTGGCAGCAACTTGAGCACCATCTTCACCTCTTCTACCTCGGTTACGGTTGATGTATGTGGCCGAGATTGGACGAAGCTTGAGCGAGTCTCTGATGGAGCAGAGGTTGAATGGCTTTCTTCAAGGATTGCTGCCTTGTCGAGAAACCTGCAAAGCAGAGCAACTCATCGCAAGTTTACAGACCGTAAAACAGGGCCAGGAATCTTGGTCTACCTGAACCGGTCAGTGTGCGGCACCGTGGCCGAGTCGTAGCCATTGAGTCTGGTGGCGTGGTCAGGGTAAGCCATCTGCCTCTTCCTCCATGCGCCC
This sequence comes from Vanilla planifolia, assembly GCA_023846275.1. Taxonomy (NCBI): domain Eukaryota; kingdom Viridiplantae; phylum Streptophyta; class Magnoliopsida; order Asparagales; family Orchidaceae; genus Vanilla; species Vanilla planifolia. Next base: position 6,869,579 of record CM043873.1, on the reverse strand, counting down.
CACAGCACTTGCCCCACCACCGTGATCGGACTTCCCTTCGGTTGACGGAATCTATACCTCGGCGTTCCGACGATCAGCACAGCAAGCGCTGCCACCCAAATTGCTGCTGACATCCCGTATCCCCACCCCCTCCCAACGTAGTCCTGTATGTACACCAAAACCGTGACCGCGAACAGAGACCCCAAACTTATCCCGAAGTAGAACCAATTGAAGAAGAAAACCATCGCCTTCTCCTCCTTTGGATTGTTACCATCGAACTGGTCGGACCCAAACCCCGACACATTGGCCTTAACGCCGCCAGACCCAGCCGCGATTGTGTACAGCGACGCGAACAGCAGCGCGAGCTGCCTTCCGCTCGCCTCGATGCATTCGTGGCCCTCCCGCCGCACGCCGTCGCACTCCGGCGGCAGCATGCTCCTCAGCGACGTCGCAATTGTCAGCATGCCCGTCCCCTGCCATCAAATCTCCCTAGTACGAGCAAATAGAAATAGAAAGAGAGCAGAACAGCGCAGAGGAAAGCTTACGGCGGCGGCGATGGTGGCGGAGACGACGACGGTGAGGTAGCGGCCGAACTTCGCATCGGCCAAGAAACCGCCAAGGAGGGGGGCGAGGTTGAGGGTGCCGAGGAAGTTGGTGACGATGTTGGCGGACCTGGAGGTGGGGAGGTGTAGGTTGCCGACGAGGTAAGTAACCAGGTTCATACTGATGCCAATGGCGCATACCCTTTCGGCGAGCTCGGAGGCTTAACCATCGTTATTTCATTAGTTGAAGAAGCAACCGAATTAATAGGGAAACATAAACATTTATATATCTGCACTAACGCACATAAGATGAGGCCGGCGGCGAGCCATCCGCCGGTTTTTGATTTGTCGGCCAAGTTTCCTTTGAAATCAAAGACGGTGTCACCAGCTTCAGCGGCTACCTGGTTCTCGTTAAAATCCTATAGCAGTCGTGTGCGGATTAGGGACAGCCAATTAACTAACAGAGGCGGACAAGCAGAGCAAGTCGACGGTTGGCAAGTAATCAAATCGTCTTACCATAGAAAGACTGGTAATTCAGAAGGTTAGGACTCCGTTGAGCAAACAATCTATAAACACAAGGGTATTCATAAACGGGTATATAGGGAGAAAGCAGTCCTTGTAAATTGGAGGAGATTGAAAACGGGCGAAAATATTTATAAATGTAAAGTGGATGGACGGTCGCATCGACGAGGACGACATGAGATGGCCTGCCGACGGCAACGCCGACGTGTGCACTCCATAAGCTGTTTTTGGAAACCATTACGTCGAAAAATTCGTAAATGGACTTTTTTAGGGAAAACTATATAATTGTAGGTTTGACTTTCGAAGTCGTAAGAGTTGGATTTAAATTTTTTTTTATTCCTTTTTAAAAACACTTGGTATTTATTTCAAATATCGTGTAAATTGTTTTTATTATTTTCTTTATTTATTTAATATTATATTTTTCTTTTTCAGTTATTTTAAGATAAAAATATTTAGTTATTTAATTTATTTTAATTTTTTTAACTAATTATTCTTGATAGTAATCTTAATTTGGAAATATATTATTCTTAAATAATTATTTTAATTCTTTAAAATATTATCTCTATAATATATTATTATGAATAATAATTCTATTTCTGAAATATATTATTCTAAGTAATTGTCTTTAGTTCTTTAAGTTTTTGTGTTATTTTTTTAACTAATATTTATTCTTTTTTTTATTTTTATTTTCTAATTTTTAATTTATTTTAGAATAAATTAGTAATTTATTTTTTTCTTTAAGCATTAATTCAGGTGACTATCAAGTTGGCTCGGTTTCTTCGCCATGCTTGTGTTAGGGTTAGGTTAGGAATTAAGATTAGTAATTAATTAGATTCTTATTTTTATTAAACTTAAAAGACTCAGTTAATTCATTGTATTTTTTTAATAATTTTTTGAACTTAAAATTCTTTAAGATATTTATTTTATATTTTTCTTTAAATCAACATTGGGTTTTAATTCTACAATCGTCTCACCTATTTTTAAAGCCAAACAAACTTTATCATGCTCATCTTATTAAATCCTATAAAATTTCATAATTTTGCCAATCCGTTTAATAGTTTTATGAATTTCTAATATTTTTTTAAAACTTATAAATAGATTTTTATAAATTTCAAATCCCTTGTTATAATTCCTAAAAAAAATTCAATTTTTACAAACTTACTGTCATTCTCTTTTGCATAATTTGTATATTAAATTTCTTAGTTTATCTCTCTTCTTCTAGACATTGTTTAATGGTGTATAATTTTTAAAACAATTATGAAATAATAGTTAAAAAATATCTAAAAACTAAAATAATTCAAACTAACTATAAAAACCAATTTTATATTTTAGATGCTATAACTTTTGCTCCTTGAAATTTGCAATAAACATTGATTCTAAAATTTGTCGATAATTTTATTTAAATAATAATCTCTACTTTGTAATGTTGCAAATGTATTGCCACCACTACAAGAAAATTCTCAAAGTTCGTTTTAGAGTTTAGAACCTTAGATAATTTTGTCCTATAAGAAGTTGGAGGGGTTAATGACAACTTTGTATATTGCAAGCAAGCCTTACAATACGAACAAGTTTTATTCTAAGTGAAGGATGGGGATCGAGAAGTTTTATAAGATTTCATTAATTATTTCACATGATGTTTATCAAAATGAAAGTTTGCCACGCAATGTGGGCAAATGTGCCTTTTTTAAAGGTTTATGCCAATGATCTAACTTTAAATCCAAATGTAACAAAAAGTTGTCAAATACATATGTAAAGATTTCATTCTTCATCAAGGATTGAAAATAAATAATTTATTTAGTATGTTGTAAATGTTAAATTAATAAGGTTTGAAGTAGCTCAAGCCACTAACATGAATCAATTAAATTGAGAATGACTTAACAACCTATAAGAGGGGCTATGAATTGTGTGATTAAGATTTTCTTTAATTTGTAATACTTAATTTTTTTAAATCCAATTTTAGTTTGACACCAAATAGTTTTAAAAAAACATAACATACAATGTTTTTAATAAAATCCTTTTTATTGTTTGTATATCTATCACAAAATAAAATTAGAATATGGTTTCTTTTACTCAAATTAGATTTGATGAATTCTTTAGTTCAAGCTTAGTCCAATCAACAAAAGTGCTTTATAAAGATCTCTTAGTTGTATTGATTGCAATTATAAATCAATTTTAAAAAGACTTTGTTCGCTTTTGATAACCTTTATCTGACAATGTGATTATTGTTAAATAATAAATTAAGTAAAGCAATTATAATAAAATTAAAATAATACACAAGATTTTTAGGTGCTTTAGTAAAATGTTTATCTACATCCACCCATAGTTGACCTAGCTAAGCTTCTACTATCACAATGTCTTTTTGTCTAACTGGTTGGTAAGCTAAAACCATCGCAACAGTAGTTGATCAATCTGGCCAACAAAATTCTACTAAGCTTACAATAGCAATTTAATCTAGGTTCACATATAACAATATCACAAAGCTAAAGTAACAAAATATATAACAATTAAGCAATTTGTACAATAATGTTTGCCTCAATCTTTCAAATCCAATGTTAGTTTGACAACAAATAGTCTTAAATGAAAACATAACATAGAGTGCTTTTAATAAAATCTTTTTTGTTGTTTGTATAACTATCACTAAATAGAATTAGAATCTAGTTTTTTTTAACACAAATTATATTTAAAAAATTCTTTAGTTTAAGCTTAATCTGATCAATAAAAGTGATTTGCAAAACAATTCTCTTAATTGTATTGATTGTAATTATAAACCAGTTTTAGAAAGTCTTAATTAGTATTTGAAAACCTTTGTCTAATAATGTATTATTGTTAAATAATAAATTAAGTAAAATAAATAGAGAAAAATTAAGAGAGGACATAAGATTTTTAAGTACTTCAATAAAATCTTTATCTATATCCATCTTTAGCTAACATAGCTAAGCTTTCACTATCATAATACCTTTTCATCTAACTGATGAATAGACCAAAACCATCATACTTCTAGTTGATCAATCTAGCCAACAAAGTTCTACCAAGCTTATAGTAACAAACCAACATAGGTGCTCATATAATAATATCACAAAGTTAAAGTAATAAGATATATAATACTTTAAATAATTTGTATAACAACTTATGCTGCAATCTCTAAAGGCAAAATGTATAAAAACTATTAAATGAGTAAGATAAGATATTAAAAATGTATAATAATTAGAAATAAAATACAAATTGAGATTAAAAAGATGTTACAAATGAATTCCAATGTTCTAGTCATAAGTTAAGAATATTTTTTAAAAAAATGGATTAATTAAGACATTACAAATTGAAGAATCATATTTTGCTTATATGTTTCATATCTATTTATATGTGAAAGCACATTATATATAGCAAAAAAGCTGCAAAGAATAAAATCGTACTAAAAAAAAAAGCTCAAACTAGTTTTTACGCTCTTAGGATTTAGTTCACACTAGTTGATCAAGAACATTATGTCATGGTGTAAAGTCCATATGTGATCATGATATGCTACTCCAAATAGTTCATTTCTATTAGTGCAAATGTATTGCATATATACAATGATGATATCGTGCAATACAAATAGAATAAAAGTCTCATAAATAAATGTTGAGTCCTCAAAAAAATATTGTATGATGCATTATGTTATAGTATAATAACTTATACAAGAATTTAATAGTATATATCAGTTAGCATTAACAGACTTAAAACAACATATTGTATAAGTCCAAGATGTTTATTGTATTGTAGACTCTAACATAATAAACAATGCATAAATCTTGATATTGATCATACTAGTTTAAATATATATTGTCATTATACAATACATATTTTCATAAAATTTGAACTCTTGAAAAAATTTTATAAAGTTTATCATGACTGAAAAATGCATCATAATCATATGACATACATTATCATATCTTTTGATATTGACAAAAGCATATGAAAGTTGATGTATTAGTTCAATTTTAAATTGTTTTCATACGTTTGAAAAAATTATTAACAATTAAATATCCTAATACAATACTATTATAGTTATAGTGTAACAACAAAAAAATATAAAAAATATATGATCTAACAGTTTTAGTGTTGATCATACTAATCTGATACATAGATTGTCATAGTATCACTTGTAATATATATTGAGTGATAAATGGACTTCTATGATATAACTATTATATTCGTCATATAACAAATCTATATTTACAAGTTATCATATAAGAATGATACAATAATCGACCTTATACTTGAAGTAATTTTATATATTAGTTTATGCACTTGTATAATACAAATACCATATTCATACAGTACAACAAGTCCATTTATTAATGAGCATATAATTACATCATAAATATTTTATATTATACAATATAGTAATCACATCTATTAATGAATGTATAATTACACATAAAGATTTTGTACTTTACAATATGTAACACTCATTTAACATACTTAATAGAATTGAAACATGATAATATGAAACATAAAATCATACGTATTTGACTAATACTTAGTGTCAATCTTGTGAGAAAATAAGTTATATATTTGTATGAAATAAGCATAAAAATAAGTATGATTTTATATATATATATATATATATATATATATATATATATATATATATATATTATAGAATATGGTAACATTAATCATACAGGACAATCAAGTTAACGATTAAAGTTAGATGACTATTTATTTATTTATGATTATCTATCATATAAACATGATAGAGTATAGAATTTAATACTTAGTTATACAAGTATGTCTGAACAAATGTATCAATACGATAATAGGTACTTGATGCAATTTTGTAGAAGTATTGTATCGTATAGTATGTCAGAATACATCATACCATACAATGAAGTTAGAGAAAATATAAAAAAATTCAAAAAAAAGATATCTTAGAGTGATTGTATAATATGCTAAATTGATAGCATCAGTATGATTAAAACATAAGAGCATTATGTATAAGATCATCATCGATTTTGACTAAGAGATATAACAAATGAATCATACAAGTAATACAAGTAATATCATATAATATGACAAAAAGAAGGTGCTTGAATATAGTTTATTGAAGGGTATTATATAGTAAGATGAGTAAACATATACAATACGACATTGTCAAAGTAGCATAAACGAAATCGTCCATGCTCTAAAAGAGAAATAGGAGTGTCATATATAATATTGACTTCTTAATAATATAATAAGAAGAAATCATAATATGAAGAACGATTTAGAAGAAAAAAGACAAAACATTCAAGAAAAATACAATTATCAGAAATTTGAAAAATTATTACATTGAGAAGTTATGATTGGTGGCGTATATGAGTAAACTAAGTTAACAACTACATTTTTTTTGTTGTTACAATGTAGAGGTAATTGTGAAGAGCCATAAGAGAAGTTGATCACTACTAAGAGTTTGCATACGAGTGAGACCATGAGAGAAGATTCTTGATTTGATTGTTAATGGTGCAACATGATTGAAAAATAAATGTTCCTAAGTTTTCTAGGTATTCCTTGCTAAGAAATATGTTTGTTCTAAGAGAATCAACTTACTTCCAACTTCATCAGGTAAGCCTAATCAAGAAGTTTCAAAAGTTTTGTTAACAAATATATTATGCACAAACCAAAGTGACTACAAGACAATCATAAAAAAAATCATCTAGTTAGCTTTGACAAGACTTGTCATTTTTTCTAGCAACTTATTAATAGAACATTAGGGTTGTTCCAATATTGCAGATGTTTATAAAGAGCTATATTCATCTAAACAACATGACACAACTTTTATCAAGTAGTGCCATGAAAACAAATAGATCGCATATATAATTTATTTGTTAATGTTGGGACGAAACAAGTCTAACATAAAGAATAAAAAAAAAATAAGAGGTTGCAATCAGCTTAAGATATTTTATGCTCGATGGCCAACCAATACAGCCACAACAGTTGGCATTGCCACCTTCATCTCCAAAAGCCCATCGTCCTCCTTGACAAGCCTTCTTGATTAGTAGAAAAAATAGAAATAAATTCAAAAAAACATTTCATATTTTATTATTATTTTTTATTTTAAAAAAAGCCCGTCCGTCGTTCAGCGTTTTTTTTTTTTGTACCAACACTTTCATTATAATAATAAAGAACTGTTTATTATTTGATAAATGCATTTTCAAATTAATTACATCTATGTGACAGATACTTTAATTACAAATTTCAAATTTAGAATTTTAAGTATATTAACCAACACTAAATAACAGAAGGTCGAGACACCAACGTCTTTTTTTTTTATTATTTTGTATTTTTTAACAAATTTTATTTATTCTATGTTGTCTCCTTTTTTTTTAACGTAAAAGTTTTCTTTTAATTGCTGTCCATCGTGATCTGATGTGACAACGACACGTAAGTTGATTATATTGACGCGTTTAAATGTCGCCAAATGTCAATATATTAGACAAATTTTTCTAATAAATATAATTTTGACAATGCTCGCTAACCTTCAAGAAGGACTAATCTTGAGGAAAAAGGATCACAAAGGTATTATTGATTCGAGTTTAAGTCACATTTTTATTCTTCTTTCAAAATACACAAAATCTTATTTCATTTTTCAGTAGGAAAAAATAATATTTTTGAATTATAAACTAATATTTTTTTTTATCATTTATTTAATTAGGCTCCATAGTTTGGAATGATTATTATCAGGAAAGTTTAATTTGCTTGAATGATTATTATGTAAATACAAGAGATTTGTGAGAAATGGTTGTATTATAAAAATTTAATTATGTTTGATAAACTACAATCAAGATGTGATAATAAAACAATATAGTTTATTATATTTATTAATTGTTAGTCAACTTTTTTTAAAAACATAGTGAATGTAAGTCAATCCACACTTCTAATATCAACGTAGCCCAAAATGAGATTTTTTTTATTATAAATTATTAAGAATCATAGAAGCAAAACATTATAAAATATAATGTGATTAGTAAGGTTGAAATATATGATTAGAATATAGTATCATTTGACAAATTATAGTAAGTACAAAATATTAGAAATAAATGAACATATCATGATAATGAAATACTTGACTTGTAAGAAATGAATAAATAAATATGTAATTACTGTAGAGGATGAGAATAATTCACAGCTGACAATTTTCACTAGAGACTACCAACAAATTCTTTAGAAGATATTGATTTTCTATGGTGACTCAATTGCTAAAGAAAAATGTGTAATTACAAGTAAAACTTGTGTTATATGAAATTAATCCATTCATAAAAGGTAATAATGTGTTAAGCAAAGTTTTTCCATGTGAGGCTCTAATGTTGGACTCAATATAATATAAAGTGGACATCAAATAACCAAAAACTTAAGCTAACAAGAGGAAGCCACATTAATTACATATTAAAGTTTTAAATTTTTTTTTCAATATAAAATGTTAGGCTAAACTAATGTCATCACATTTGTACTTAAAAATCTCAAGTACTTAGGATCTTATTTACATTGTCTATAAACTCACATAAGTCCACTCATATATCAACTCTATTACCTTATCATTTTCTTAAGATTTATCATTATGACCTCTATTACCATTATCAACAATCTCATTACAATTAGTTCTATCATACTATATGTCAAGACTTATCTAAGATTTCGTTGTAACTAGAGATAATAAATATTAAATGTAAAACAGTATTACATATGATAACATATAAACCCTAAATAAGGACTCAATGATAAAACAATTCATAACTTATCCAATATACAAGAAACTCATCATTTATAATTTATAAAATAAATCTTTTGTAAATATAAAAATATAATTAAAACCTTTGTATACATAAAAATATATGAACTATAATGATATGTTAATTAGGTACACATGATAGTAATTAACAAAATCATATGAAACCAACTCTATAAATTTTTTAAAGTACTAAATCAACTATAGAACATATTCCTTATCCATATGATTATAATATTTATCTCTCAAAATAATGAAAATATGACATATAATGTAAATATTAGAAAGATTCTAAATAACTCAGTATATAATTAAAAATATAACAAAATAAAAGAAATATTAAATATAATAATACAATATAAAATAATATCTCAAAACTTACTAAGAATCACAAAAGCATAATCATAATACAAGAAAAACAACTGATAGTAAAAATAATTTTTCTTTATTTATTTTTTATTCAAAAAATTTTAATGTGTTATTTTTAATATGACTCGTTTTTTCTTCTAATCATTATCTTTTTAATTTAATAATAATTATATATGTACTTTAATTACTTTTATTATCATCCATCTATAATAGTATGACTTCCAAACTTATACATGTAATCACTTATTAAGTATAACATTTATATATATATATATATATATATATATATATATATATATATATATATATATATATATATATATATATATATATATATATATATATATATATATATATATATATATATATATATATATATATATATATATATATATATATATATATATATATATATATATATATAATGAAAACAAGATACACATAGGATATGATCTTGCACTTATACCTAACTATAAGATAAAGCTAATATCCCAAAAAACAAATTATTATCTTTTATTATATTCTTTATAGATATAATTTTTCAAAATATCTATTATGTCAATATCACCAATTACTATCTTTAAAGTAACCTATATATGTTCATGTTCAATTTAAAAAATAATTCATATAATTACTTCTATATTCATGTGAATCAAGTGATATTATAATGCTAAAATAAATATATGTGAGTAGAATTCATGCCAATTCAAATATTAGATTAATCAAATGTTAATGAAATATCATAAACTATTTCATTTAAAAATAGTATAAAATCTAAGTAAAATTATTTAAATCACATGAAAATATAATATTACATTTATATTATAGTTTATCAGATTTATCTTTCATAATTTGAAATGAATTTCTCTTATCACATCTTTTCTTCTAAGTTTTTTTATAATAAAATCATGTTATTGATTTTATCCCAAGTTTATAACTATTAAATCTCCCACATTATAAGATAACATCCATTAAGTATGTTGAGTTAAAAAGATAAGTTAGTAAACTTTTTAATAAAAGATTAATCCAAGAAAGTTTAAGTTCTTAAGTTATACATGCTCTATTAACACCCAAAAAGATATAAATTAGAGAATGTGTGCTAATAATAAGCAAATTGACAAGACTACTATCAAATATGAGTTTTTTACACATAGGCTTGATGATATGTTAGATTTGATTTCTGGTGTTAATAATTTCTTAAAAATAAATCATAGAAGATGTTATTATCAGATTACAATTAGACTTGAAAATAAATAAAAATAACATAAAAACTAAAACTATCTAACACATCTATGTATTTGATGAATATGATTTTAAAACTATTCATCAAAAGATATATTATTGTTTACTTCGATGTTATTTTGATTTATAATCTTGATAAAGATATTATTTAGATTATCTTAAAAAATGTTTTGAAAATTAAAAAAGGAAAAATTATTTATAAATTTTGAAAAGACATTTTTTCGTTAAGATTAAATTAAAGTTTTTAGATTATATCATATCTTCAAAAAGCCATCAACTACATCTTTTAAATGTAATATATAGTGATTTAGTCTATGCCTAAATGCTTTATTGAGGTTAGTTTTTTTCCATGGGCTTGTTATATTCTATAGATGATTTATTATAGATTTTAGTATAATTACAGTAATCTTACTTGATATAATAAAGAAAGATTAATATATGTGGACTAAGAGAGCAAAAAAGAGTTTTTTTTTTACTCGTATCAATGTTTTGATGGCTTCTTCATCATTCTGATAATTGTCATATTTCTTTTTAAAGTATTTAATAATACATGTTTGTGGAAACTTGCAATTGTAGGAGAAATGTCAGAGCATTTGAATTAAGGACTATTTTTCTAAGAAATTGAATAATACTAAAAATGATATTGTATCTATGATAAGGATTTCATGCAATTTTTGAGACCTATGACATTACAGAAATTATTTGTTATATAAGAAATTTATTTTGAATATAAACTATCATGCTTGAAATATATTAATATTCATAAAAAATTAAATCATTGATATGTATAATGAATATTTTCTTATAAGATAATTTTCTTAAAATACAACCTAGAAAATTAGAGTATACCATTGCCATTATCAAGAGTTGATAGTTATATCATTACAAGAATTTAATATTTCAAGTTTTAGTAGATAAAAGAAATATCATTTATCTTTTTCTAATTTTTATGTAATTTATTATAAATTTAGAGACCAGCATATACATGTATAAGATATTTCCACTTAACTAATAGATATTTATTCAATGAAAAAGTTTTATATATTCTTAAGATTTCTTTATAAAAATTCTTAATTATATATTATCTAAAAATAACATATCATTTGGGTAATGACAAGATGATTAACTTTAAAGAAATTAGATTTTATATGTATTTTATGGAAAAAGGTGTACATTATTTTTTATATTATCTAAAAAATATATTTTCTTAATAGTTTAAGAAAATATGACCTAGGTGATTTGGATTTACTAAACAAGATTTCAGAATATATATATATATATATATCGAAATATGAGTTATAATTTTTTTCTTGTTATTAAAGAAAATAATAAATTATGCTTAAATGTAAGCAAAGAACTTTAATTGATATAACTCAAGTGCATTAATAGATTCATATAAATCACCTCACTTAATAAGATTAAGATTTATTATTGTTATTATTATTATTATTATAAGATAAAACTTATTCATTGAAAGGGTTTTATTTCGATCAAAGCTTTATATGACAGCGTCAAAAACCATTACAATTACAAGACATTTTGTTCTAACTATTATGATGGAATAATAATAGAGTTAATGGGCCTGAAATGCACGATTAAAACGCAATAATATTTGACAAATATTTAGTTAGAGAATTATATCAAAAATAAAATAAACACATTAAAATGACATTATTCATTATTTTTTTTATAAAAGGTAAAATAATATTATAATAACAATTGGTTTTGAATCATAGTTATGCGTCCCATTCAAAGACTTGCATTGAAATGCTATTTAATTAGATTCAATAGCGAAGGAGGATATATTAAATTATTTTATTATTTGAGTTGACTTTGTCAACATATCAAAATCACATTTCCTGAAATAAGCCTTTATTAAACGTAAGCATGCGGCGTCCCCTACGGGGGATCGAACAGGAAATCCAAATACATTAACTTGCAAAGCGGCTCAGGGAGAGGCACACCCCGTCCCCAGCTGAAGCTGGACCAGCACGCAGCACGCGCCACCCAGTCCGCCGGCGCGTTACCTTCTCTATAAATACATGAGATGACAAGGGCGTCAAGATCGCGGGCATGGAGAATTGCATTGGCAAATACACCCCTCGTGGGCTCCTGGGCAAGGAGATCACGCACTTCCAGCATGGCCTGCGTCGAGTCGGTTTGGAACTCGATGGCACGAGCGTCCGGGAACGCTGATCTAGCCACTTCAAAGGCCTCCAACAAGGCATAGACTTCCATGGCTCCACTCGCTTGAGAGATTACTTTCTTTCCAAGCACCAGCAGGGGCTTCCCCACATGATCCCTAGCAACCAGGCCAAGGTCAGCCGAGGATCCCCAACGGCTGCATCACAGTTGAATTTGACCCATCCAGTGGGAGGAGGAACCCAGTTTTGGGCTACATTCAGTTCAGGTGAACTGAGCGGGTTCCCGCAGGACATGGAAGGACACGTTCGGTGAAGCAGAGCGACCTCAATCTACAGCTTGCGTAGGATAAGACTGTAGTTTGGCCTTTCATCGTAGTGCTTCTTCGCATTGCGGAATTCCCAGATGTAGTACATTGCCGTGGCAAGGGTAGCAGCGTGCTTCCAACTATTGGCAACGCTCCGTGCAGGTGCTGCCACAAATTCAAAGAGCCTCTGCAAGAAAGAATGCCCAGTGCCCGCACCATGATGAAGACCAAGTGCAGATATGGCCTCACGAAGTTGCTTACTGCGCCAGAAAACCTGTGCATATGGGCACTCCCAGATAAAATGTTCCGGCGTCTCGTCCGCAATACAACCCCAAACGCAGCTACTGCACTCAGCAAGTCTTCTACGGGCCAGCCAAACTACAGTAGGGAGGTGATCACCTATCAGCCGCCAAAGGAAGAGTTTCACCCTAGGCAGAGTCTTAATTTTCCAGATCATCTTAAGATACTCCGAGTTAACTCCCACGTCCTCAGCCATATTAGCACCATGCATTTGCGAGTAAAGTTTTAGGTTGTTGACCCGGGGCGACTCCGTCTGCACCTACAAAAGCATGTCCTGGTTACGTGCCCAAAGCAGATGCAGGACGCGGTCAAGAAGGAGGTCGCTAGCCCAAACCCTAATGCTTGCTTCGTTCCAAACACCCACCTCAACAATGCATGCACTAACGTGAATAGGCCAGTCCACCTCCATGTTAATGAACGTAGGCCACAAGCAAATTGGGAGCACACCAAGCCAGTTATCTTCAGCAAATAAGACACCCTTGCCGTCGCCAATTCTCCACACAAAGTTTGCAAGGGCGCCCGGCATACCAGCAACAAGATGCCTACAAGCAAGAGATGCCCTCCGCGGAGACTTAACAAGGGAATGAGCAGCGCCGTATTTAGCAGCCATAATGCACACCCACGGGTTCTTCTCACGCCAAATCAATCTTCTGCAGTGTTTCATGATCAAGACTCGTTGCCAAGTGCGCAGGTCAAGGAGGCCAAGGCCCCCCGCTTCCTTAGGCAGAGTGATCTTCTCCCAGCTAGCATAATGCATCCTCCGTTCACCCGTGGCACCACACCAAAGAAATTTCCTAATCTTCCGCTCCGCCACGTCAATGGCGCGCTTCGGCAGAGCACAGTGGCTCAGCAGATGAGTGGGGATAGAGTTGAGGACGCATTTAATCATGGCAATTCTCCCAGCAAGCGATAGGTGCCTGATGCGCCATTTCATCACCTGATCATCAATCTTTTGGAGCAAGAAGTTAACATCCTTAAACTTAATTGGCTTTGCCGAGATTGGAACTCCCAGGTAGCAGAGATTCTCCCCATGCGCCATATGCAATTTCCTCGCAATCAGCTTCTTCTTTTTAGTACTGGTGAATTTGCTAAAAAAAACCTTAGATTTCGCAAGGTTGACACTCAAACCTGTGGCGCTGCAAAACTCCTGCATGGCCAGATTAACTGCATGCACAGCAGCACGAGTAGCCGAAGCATATACCAGAATATCATCAGCAAACAAAAGGTGGGATACAAGCGGAGATTCCTTCCCAGGACTAAACCCCAGCAGCGATCTGGACTCATAATTGTGCATGATAGTGGAGAAATACTCCGTCACCAAAGTGAACAGATACGACTAGAGGGGGCAGCCCTGCCGCAAACCACGTTGGGCATGAATCCAAGGAAGCCGAGAGCCATTAAGCAGTACAGCATATCTAGGGTTAACGATACACGCCTCAACCCATTCGCACCAAGTAGACGGAAAGCCCATAGCTTTCAGGATGTTCATCACACTCCCCCATTGCACCGAGTCATAGGCTTGCTCCATATCCACTTTAACCGCCATGAGCCCAGCCCTCGCAGAGGAAGAGTGCATTCGCGAGGCCATTTCCTGGGCCATGAAGATATTGTCTGCAATACATCTTCCAGGCACAAACGCACCCTGTTCACTTGAAATGAGGAGAGGGAGGATTAGCTTTAGCCTTTCAACAAGAACTCGTGCAACGACTTTGTAGATGAAGTTGCATAAGCTAATTGGCCTGAACTGTTCTGGCCTGCATGCGCCATGAGATTTCGGAACAAGTACAACGAGGGTATCCTTCCAGCAACTAGGCATTTGCTTTCCAGCAAAGAAAGAGAGCACAGCACTAATGGTGTCCCCCTGAGTGATCTGCCAATATCCCTGGACGAACTCCGCAGTAACCCCATCCAGGCCAGGGGCTTTGTTTCTCCTAGCAGCTTTGATGGCTGCGAAGATCTCCTGTTCAGTGACAGGGCAGGCCAGTAAGGTTGCCTGGGCTTCACTAACCCTGGCGTGAGGCAAATGCTTCAGGATAGGTAAAGACGTAGTCCCACCGCCCCACTTCATCTGAAAGAAAGGTTCCAAGACTGCACACATAGAATCCAGCGAGGTGACCATGCAGCCTGAATCATCCTTCAACTGGGTGATGAGATTGTTGCGGGTGCGTGCAGTCGCGGCTGCATGGAAGAATCGAGTATTACGATCTCCCAGATGAGTCCAGTGGAGTTTTGCCCTTTGCCACCACCAACGCTCCTCCAGCGCACAGCCGCGGTGGAAATCCAAAATTAGCTGCCCAAGACGGCAGTGTTCCTCTTCATTTAATCCCTCCAGAGACTCTTTGATTTGCAAAGAATTGATGCTGTGTTCTAGATTAGCATTGGTACTCATAATATCACCAACCTCCAGCTTGCTCCATGAGCACAGAGCCAGAAGCGACCTGCGAAACTTGGTTGAAAGGGCCTCCATATAGTTCCCCTTAGTACGCCTACTCCAGGCCTGATGCACGACCCCCATTGCCTTCGGAAATTGCAGCCAGACGCTCTCAAACTGAATGCGGCGCATAAAAGCAGGCCTTCGTCCCCCCTCAATGTCAATAAGGAGGGGACAATGATCAGAACCAATCCGCATGAGGTGAGCAACAGAGCAGCCCGGGAATGCACGCATGCCCGCAATATTCATCAACACTCTATCCAGCCTCTCAAGAATCCTTGCACCCCCTTCCTTACCATTGCACCACGTAAATTTACTCCCAGTGAACATGAGATCCACCAGCTGGATGTCTTGAATTGCATCCACAAACTCTTGCTGCAAGCTGCTGAATTTAAATTTCCTTCCCCCCTTCTTCTCACCCTGCGACATGACAATATTGAAGTCGTCGGCAACCAGCAGTGGGCCAGCACTCTCAGCCTCCTGCCTTAGAAAGTTCCACAATTCCTTCCGTTTCAAGGATTCCCTCGGCCCATAGACGACACAACACTTGAGGACAGCGCCTCCCAGAATGCCCAGTTCAAACGACACCGCGTGCATGAACGAGCGAATGGAGTTCACCACCAGACAGCTCCTCCAAAGGACAACAATACCAGCAGATTTCCCCACCGAAGGTTGAACCACATGGTTCCAATCCTTGCCAAGCAAACGATCAACATCCCTCCGCGCAAAGCTTTGAGCACGGGTCTCAACTAGGGCGACTACTCCAATCTTGCTTTCACGCACAAGCCTCTGGAGAAAGCACCTCGACTTCTTACCATAGATGCCCCTGATATTCCAAACTAAAATTTTAGTCATAAAAGGAAGAGTAGAAGGTACCTCTCCGCATCATAAGAGCATAGCACAATAGCCAGGGAATTGGCCTCAACCCTCCGCCCTCCAGGGTCATCACCAGAGCATCAAGCAGCATGGGGAAGTGCCGCTTGAATAACATCAGCTGCCAACGTCCTCCAAGTGGAATGAGCAATATACTGCAAGCCACGAATTGCAGTAAGAAGGGGAGCCCCCTAACCCCCAATGCGGAGGGCAGTTTCCTTCCGGAGGGCAGCATCATTTCGGGAGTTGACTACCGTCGCCCTGTCATCATCCAGCAGCGGCGCCTTTCCTTTTATATCTTGCACATGGAGACTTCGATAACTCCTGCTAGGAGGCCTCCCTCTAGACTGGGAAGTGCTCCTCATTCTCATTCTCATTCTTCCCCTTTTACTGCCTCCCTCCTCAGCATGCTTTGCTAT
Organism: Vanilla planifolia; assembly: GCA_023846275.1. Lineage (NCBI taxonomy): Eukaryota > Viridiplantae > Streptophyta > Magnoliopsida > Asparagales > Orchidaceae > Vanilla > Vanilla planifolia. Next base: position 6,852,712 of record CM043873.1, on the reverse strand, counting down.
TGTAGACATTCCCTGAGGGTTGCGGCTTCGCGCGCTCACGGCCAATTTCCTCCTCCTCGATTGGACCACCATCCACCGGGCCCAGGTTCCCCTTGTTGGGGCCCTCCTCGTTATCCAGGGCAGGGCAGATATTCACACCATCCGATCCAACCTGCGAGTCTCGCGAAGTCGCGTTGAAGTCCCTAAGGACAGCTGGGATATCAGGTGATACCCTCGAGGCTGAGGCCCTCTCAGGGCCCTTCATCAAAGTCCGCCCATCTCCCCTAACAGTCGCTGCAGTAGCATTCCCCGTCGCCCTAGTCTTACATTGCTCCGCAGAGTGACCCGCAAGTCCGCACGCGAAGCAGATTTTGGGAAGCCCCTCATACTCAAGAGGCTGGAAGGAACGCCCCATAAACCCCCTCAACCACATACCCGGCTTCAGTGGCTTCGATAAGTCCACCCTGACGCAAACCCGGGCAAAAGACGAGCGCTGCATGTCCGCCGTCCAGCCATCAAGGAGAATTGGATCGCCCACCGCCTTCGCGATTCTGAGGATGTTCTCAACATCCCAATAGACCAGAGGAAGGGCCGGGAATCTAACCCAGACTGGGGCGCACATCGTCGTAGAGGCACTGGGTCGGAAATCAGGGGACCACAGGTCCAATCCCATGGCCAGAGCAACTTGCCATGGGCCTCCAAACCACACAGCATTTCTGTCTTCCATTGAGTCAAAGTGAAGACAGAAACATCTCGAAGAGATATCAAAGATTCGAAAGTTCTTCAGGTGCCCCCATCATCTCTGAAGTACCCGAGCAATGACAAAGAATGGGAGGGAGCTACCATACACTTGCCCCACAAGGTCAAACCTATGGAACTCAATACGCCTGAGACAGGCATCATCAGACATGATGACCTCATCATTGTCAACAGGGTCATCCATGGATGCAGCCCTATCCTTTACGTCAACTACAACTGGCTTCACAAAGGAGGCCACTACCCCATTTGGCATGGCAAACTTGGACGTTAGAGCATCCTTGAAGCTGACCTTGTTGGCCTGAACCGCTGCGCTGGAAAGATTCAAGTCCGGCAGAGTAGCACCGTCAGGTGCTACAACAGTCGCATTAATTACAGTGGCCAATGCACTGGCACCCACAGTTTGAGAAACTTCCACCGTCTCACCAACTAAGCCTCTCTGCTCATATCCAGTCCGCGCCTGCGACAGCACTGGGGGGGCCGAGGACACACCTTCCTCAGAAATACCCGCATCCACATTCGAGGAACTGGCCGAGATATTTGAAATTTCAAGCTCGTGCAGGAGATACCCATCCTTTCCATCAATGACCGACATCCCGATCACCAGCCCTTTCTTGCCCTTGCCTCCAACCTCTTCTTCACCAGCATCCTCCGCACACTCCCTGTCCGGAGATACACTTCCACAGGTTTTGGACTTCCTGTTGCTTTTTCGGCATTTGGAGCTAGCCATTAGACTTAACGAGGAGCCGCAAGGTGCATGCAAAGCAGGTCGGACCTTATACGTAGAAACTGCAGCCAACGCAGTTAATTTGCATGAAAATTAAATGTACCGCGGCTTACCGAACAACTTTAATCCGGTTCCTTCACTACCGCACGCAGGGCAGCAGGGCACCCTGGTCGGGTTTCAAGTTTGAATTTTGAAAAAAGAGCAAAAGACAGAATTGCCCTCCGAGCGCAGAAACTTGAATCAGATCCCAAGAATCCTGGTCAATGGGGTCGCGAGCTCAGCTTTGACCCGGCAAGTGACCGCTTAGCCTCCAAATCGCTACCTTACATTTAAGACCCAATGACAATGCCTCCTCTGATCACACTCCCAGGATCCAAGATGCCACCACCAGCAGCCGGCGTCTCCTTCCGTCTCCTGGGTGTCTGTGCTTTCTTCGCCTCCCACAGCAGTTCGCCTTCAAATCACATTTCACATTGTGGTTCTTTTATTATTGCGTTCATTTTTTTAATTTTCTTTCAATTTTTGACATTGGTAAGATAATCTTCTAAAGAAGCGAATGATTTGCTGTGGAAGGTTTTTTTCACTGTTTTAAATAATTTTTTTGGGTCATTTAGAGAGCTCTTAATATTAATGGCAATTATTATTTGTTTGGATTTAAAAAACAAACATATTTTTACGCTCAAATCTTACTTTTTAAATTCAAATCATACGGAAATATTTTCTAAATGTTGAAAATATTTTTAAAATGAATTTTTATGTTCACTATCAAAATAAAACTATTTTATTTTTAAGTCTTTGTTTTGATGGATGGTAGCATCGATGTTTTTGTCCATGTATGTTGTTGGCACTTGAAAGCATCGAGCGGACATCATTATTTAAGCGATATTAGAATCTTTCAGACTAAACAACAGTAAAACAAAGGAACTTTTGACAAAAGCTTTTTTTAATTGTTCTTGATAAGATTTTAAGAACTCTGGAGAAAAAAGTATTAAGACTTAATCCATCTGTTTAATTAATTCTTAGTGAATTTTGTAGAAGAATTAGATAAACATATTAATGTTTCAAAATAGATTAATGCTGAATTTTGTGTAAAATACATGGAATTTTGTGACCATCATAACTATCAAATCTGTAAATCTTTAAACCTTGTTTTGTCTTCTTTTTTTGTAATCTCACACATGGTCTCTTCAAAGTATACCTTGAAAGGATCATCCATTAGCTTTTTGTTATCACTTCAAACTCTTTCTTTTAAAGTATAAGAAACCATGAGTTGATATACTCAACATTTATCTTTTTATCATCATGACTTATAAGCTTATGATTGTGTTATTGAATATTTTGTACTATCTAATTCATATTTTTGGCGCCCAAGAAGATATACTTGAGTAGTGGAATGGACCATTGAATCATAAGATGAAACTAAATAATTTTTTATTATAATATGAAGTAATCTAAGATGAAACTAATCAGATCTAATATTGAGTAAATAGGATGCCTCATATCTCTAAACCTTTTTATCAACACGATTTTACCATCAAATATATTCCATGTGCATTGCATTTTTTTGAGACCCATAAATGTTTACATGTGATTTAGTGAATTAATATCATTAGTATCAATGGTATCTAAGATGCTATAAGAAGTATATTATCATAAGAACTAATAGAGATCTCATGCGTTTTTTAAGGATAAAAAGACTTATACATAGAAGATCATTTTCATTATTTTTACATCTATTATAAACAAAAAGGAGCACACAAGAAGCCTCTCTAGCCATAAAGTGATCTTTAAAAGAAAAAATGCGACAGATTTTTTCCTTTTCCACTGATCTTTTTGGTGGTGTCATATGACATTTACATCTTTTATGATCTTTGAAGGTCATTTTTTATCAAATAAAAGCTAATTCAAGTATTCTTTTTGGTGGTGTCATAACATTTACATATTCCATAAGTTTTAAAGACTATTTTTTTATCAAATAAAAACTGGGTCTTAAGCTCAAAATTTTTAATTTAAAACAATATTCAAACAAAATATTTAAAACTTTTACATTCTCATATAAAAAAATTCTTCATTCATCACAACTGAATAACTACTACATATTCAATACTAATGAAATGCTACTAATTATTGTAACAACATATATAATATGATAATATAAAAATCAAATTATCAAACATAAAATAATATAATATTTCTCTCATTATTCATAAAATCTTATATTGTATATTATCATTTCCTAAAATATTAAGTCATAAGATAAGTTGATTTAATCATTATATGTTTAGTGATAAAACATTACAACATATATATATATATATATATATATATATATATATATATGTTAATTACTTTGTGCTGCATGAAAACTGTATTGCATATGTTAATTACTATCATATGTTAATTACTTTGTGCTACATGAAAATTGTTGGAATCTTGAAATATTTTAAGATTTTTTTGGAACCAATTTAACTCATCGCATCATTCATACTTTATGTGTACATAAAGAAGAAAATGATATGTTACTATGCCCATTTGTTATGGATTCTCAGTTTATTTTGTAGCAGGTTTATGCATGATTGATAAATGAATATGAGAACCAGTATGTTGGCTGAACATTGTGGTTTTCTTAGATTTAGAAACTTCCAATTCAGCTTCAGGTTTAAGTTTTTGTTTGGAGATTTTCTTATGAATGATTGCCAACTCGATAATTTTTATATAGTCGACACATTGGACTTGAAAATTTATGCCCATGGGGATGTTCGAAAGATGAATCACTATAGCACATTTTCTGGGGCTATACCAAGATGGATGCTACTCAAAAATGCATTATACAATTGTTTGGATGTGCTTTGGATCAATTTCAGCATTGGGATATTAATTCATTTTCTGATTTATTGAATTGGATGGCTTGGTATAGTAAAGTTCATGCCATGGAGGACAACGTTGCTGCATTTCCTACTCATTTTGCTTATGCTGATCCTGTCAAAATGAGAAGTTGCACCAGAACAAAGTCAGGCTGCCTGCTGTAATTGTGGATCTTGCATATTATATTCATGCAGTTTATGTCAAATCTTTCAGGTTGGATTGCTTGAGACTTAACCACTCCTTTTGGTGGAATGTTATCCTTTCTACGCTTTGGTCTTTGCCCCATAATAATTGGATTAGGCTCAATTGTGATGCAACATTTGGTGAAAATGATGTTGCAATTATGGGTTTTATTATGCTAGATAATTGTGGGAAATCGTTAAAGATTATTGGCTGATAAATTTACTCTGCTTTTGTTTCATATGTTAAGGAGGAGGCAATTTTTTATGCTTTGTATTTGTTGTTCAACTTGGCTTAAATCATTTTATAATTTGGATTGAGTTTGATTCTATGGAGGTGGTCTTTAAACTCCTCAAAGTATTGGTTTTGCCACATTGCAACCAATGGTATACTTCTTTAACTACTAATGCTTGCTTATTTATTACTTTCAGACTTTCTCACATTCTATAACATGGTAACTATGCAGCAGATTGGATGGGTTACTATGTGCTTTCTTTTGATTGTATTTGGGATTGGGGTATGCCCCTTCCCAAACAGCTTGATTCTATTTTGCATTTTGACTATTTGTACTAACCTCCGTAAGGAGTTTATTTTGTAGGCTTCAACCATTATTATTCAAAAAAAAAATCGATCAAACTTTATTGTTTTTGTTTGATTTTTCAAATTACATTGAATAACATTCACATCTAATTTTAGTAGAAAATATGGATGCTATAAAATGCTCAATTAGAATAATATATAGTCATCAAGCATTTTAAAGGTTAACTAGTTTCAATTTCATTGTATCATAAATCTTATACACCAAAGATTTCACCTTCACAACAATTTTAATATTACTCTATAGCATAGTGAGTAATTTTATAGCAAATAAATGACATAAAAGAATGTAATTTTACAAAAGAAAAATTAGAAGAGTTTACTATCATTTTCTTGACAAACATTTTTGACAATTAATGTTAAATGTCTTCAGTACAAGAATACATGTGTTCAAATAATAAAACTAGTATGCAAATAAAAAATACACAAAAATTATCAAAATTAAAGATACATACACAATTTTAACCAATTTACATATAACCAAACCAAAAGTTTTAAAGAAACTCTGACTCATAGTAAGAGCAATGATTGAGAGCACATTGAGATTGTTAATATTTTATTTAATTAATCCATAATAATCAAGGATCAAGTATAAACAAATGACATATATGAAGATAGATTTTTAAGTAGGGACTTGACAATAAGACAAACCCATATCTCTAGTATCATTCATTAAAACAACTTAAGTTAAACCAACTAAAATTGAAAATATAACTTAAAGATCTATATTATAGAATTTTCCCTTAGATTACCCCATCTCAACCTAAGTGAGTTCTGTCATCAAAAGACATACTGATATTTGAAGACCATGATATATCATATACACACTAGAATCACTCTTTTAATAGCCAATGTGGGACAGCCCTACACCCCACCACTTAGAAGCCTACTAAGAGTTGCTCCCCATCTAGTGATTCCTTTATCAAGATATTATTTGATGTTCACTCCATTTCCTCTTTGGTGCTAAGCGTCATAAGCCAACAAACATCTTTATGGTTCATCCTTAAACCACATAAAACTAGTTAAGAGTTAGCTTAAACATCAAATTTGACGATCTTGATCCTATTAGATTGTGATATTATTCTCATAGATCTCTCCAATATTATAACATTAATAGGTGCCTTAACATCTAAATAATATTAAATCTTACATTAATATTAGAATTATTTTCTCAATAGCCAATATCAAATAATTTATTTATGCATCTCTCCCTTTAGAAATATACTAAGAGCAATTTCTTGTTTAGTGATTTTTTACTTAGAATATCACCCAATATTCACTCTTTGCCCTCTTTAATGATAAGTGTTATTGGGTAGTTGATATCTTAGTCACTAGTTAAGATATTATCCTCTTAGGTTGTCCCATCTCAATTCAAGTTAATTTAGCCCTTAAAAGGTATCTTAATATCTTATGATGATGAAATGTCATACAAATATCAAAATCACTCTTAGTAGCCAATGTGAATAATTCATCCTTATATCCTTCCACTTAAACGCCCATCATGAGTCACTTCTATTCAATGATTTTCCACTCAAGATTATATAATAGAACTTTGTACCTTATTACTAATACTTTTTTAAGTATTTTTATATTATACATCTCAAAAGAAAATAAGATAATCATGTGAAATGCTTAAACAACTCACTTAAGAAGCTTAATAGAGCAAACATCAAGCATTACTTAAGATTATTTAATACTAAGTGAGAAACATATGCTTAAGCTTCACTTGGAGAATATGTTTATTGAGTTGTCTTTATTGTTAATATATTGTTAAAACCTATATCAATTTTCTTGAGGAATTTAGGATTCCATAAGAATTGAGCAAAAGTTCTTAAATGTTTTAAAAACATCTTTTCACTCATATAGTTTGTAGCTTAAGACAATCTCTCATTTAGATTATTTTTATGCATATTATATTTCTTAAGGCATTACATCCATTATAAGTTGCATCATTCATCATTACCAAATAATGTTATAATTAAAATATGAATAAATTGAGTAAGAAATAAATTGTTTATACTATTCATACATGTGTGATACCACTATCATATAATATCATTAGCTACTACATTGGATTGGACGAAGACTCATCATGGGTGATCATGAGTTACAAGCTTTAGTTATATTATTCATATGAGAAAACTACCTTATCAAATATGTATTCTAATGGTTTTCTTGAGAAGTGAATAAGAAGATTTAGAGTTATTGAGTGGCATACAATACAATGCACCCAATCATATTTTTACGATACATTCTTCAGTAAGATCAAGCTAAGCTATGTTAATATAGCCCTTAAGAGGTATAGAACTATTGGGTTTCATACAATATGATAATGCTTACCATATTTATATGATTAACATAATAGTATATTAAGTGTTAAGGACATAGGCTTTGAGCAAATTGATTTCCATCATAGTAGTATAATATCATTTTCATATTAATAAAATACTTTTTTTACTAATAACCAATTTTGGACTTAGATATCAAGCTAAATTCCTTTGAATATGTATGATATAACTTTTATACAAGTGCGATATCTATCTATCCAAGAGATTTAATTTAAGACTTAAGCACACAGTAAGCAAATTTATATCATATGAGTATTATATATAAGTCGTACAAGTGTAATCCTTTATGATCAATGGAAAAGAACTAATCATAAATTTATCATAGTGTATAATAATGCATTATATAACAAATTTTTTAGAGCTTAAAAATAAGACCAAAGTGTGTTTATGATATTCGTATTTATACAATGTCCTCATCATATCTACACAATACATTATGAGCCATGAAATGAACTATACAGACATATTCATTAGCATGGATTATATATTCAATGTTACATCATATTGTACAAACTTTTAGATCAAATAATACTATCAATTCAAGATTGTGAGTAATGATTAATTTGATTATCTTTTAAGAAATTAATTATGGTTATTAAAGAGAGTTTTGAGCTAGTAGATAGCTTCAAAATGGCTATTTAAAGGAGTCCAAATAGTGTTAAGAGCTAATGTTCAATCTTATAACTTTATGGAGAATATCGCTTGAAACTATTTATTACATTAGAAGAGACAAGAGTGAAGTTGTGGCTCTAGTTTAGATCATTCTTCATATCCTTCCTTCACATTGTTAAGCTAAATGTATATTAGTATCTTAAGCTATTTCTACAACATTCTTTCTTATAAGAGCATTAAACTCAATTGCATATCACTATAGATTGATTTAAATTCATATTAATATGCCTCTTGGATAAATTGATTTAGTTCATAAAACTCATTGAATTTAAACTTTGTAATTAGCTTATTTGTCTTATTATTAAGACTTTGTGCTTATCTTTGTATTGGTCTTTTGATAGTTGATTCCTCTAACCTATAGTCTATGTTGACCGTTGTTTAGTTATGATAAAAAGGTAATAAAATTTGCATAGATTGACCTCACTTGGCTTAGACAAAATGGGTGTAGATTAGTGTAAGCTAAGCTATCTAGTAGAGGATGAATATAGTTTTAAGTTTATATTCAATCACTAAAAAATCTCTTTGAATTCTTTACTTGTACACTTTCACAAAATTTTGTAACATAAACATTCTTTTTAAGACTTGTTTATAAAAACTATTTGATTTGAGAAAGTAAATATCGTAACTTCTATATTTAAAATTGAATTAAGATTTTTTGTATTTGCGTAATTCATCTCACCTCTTATGTACATCATGCTCTTACAATTTCAACAAGGATATCACCTATTGTTTACTTTTCTCTCTCTTTGATCTCGAGTGTTATAAGCCTACTAGCATCCACTTGGTTCATTCTTGAACCTAATTATTTAACATGTGATATTTTAGTCTCATATGTTAATATATTATCCCCTTGAGTTATCTTGTCCCAACCTAAGTAAGTTATGCTTTCAAAACATATCTTAATATATTATACCCATGTCATCTCATATAAATATTAAATTATTTTTTCAATAATCAATATAAAATAATTTATCATTATATCCCTTTAACTAGAAGTTTGTTAAGCTTCACTTCTTATTGAGTGATTCCTCTCTCAAGATATTAATTGATGTTCATTATCTATCCTCTTTAGTGTTAAATGTCATAAATATAAAGAAAAACATCTTATGCACAAAACCATTTAAAATTAACTCTATACAAAACTATACTCACCAACCTATTTATTAAGTAAGATCTTCATTCATAATATCATAATCTCTATCTCTTAGTATAATAAAGAATTGATCTATGATGTAAGAAATAATGAGATTATATAGAGCTCATCATATAAATCGGACATATAAAAATAGATCAAACATGAGAAACCAATAAAAAAATAATATGATGAGAACATGATAGCCCATAATCATAATGTGAAAGAGTAAATCATAGCAGGAGTAATCAAATGATAATCGATAAATATAAAAAGCCAAATAAACTATAAAGATGCATTTCCATATTTGTTAACTTATTTTTAATTTTTTTATGTGTTGAATTCTATAAAACCCAATTTTTTCTCTAATATTATCTTCTAGGCTAATTAAATACCAAAATCTCTATCCAAATGACTTCCAGGTAGTATGCATTCATAAATGTATATCCTCTATACCTACCCAACCATGCACATTGTATTAGTCACAAATCCAATATCATATCAGGTATATCCTTTGGATGAACCTCATCACCTACACAATGTTTTAGTCACATATCCAATGATGCTTATAAGTTATGGCTTCTAGACCAATCCCTAATCATATAAAATGAGAATTTAGTTTCAAAAAAAATATATTTGTTCTATTCTATTTCACTTCAACCTAATTTTTATTTCATATAAGTTTTTGTTTATGCATCATATGTATTCTTAGAAAGATAAATAGAAATCTACTAGGACATATAACACATCAACTAATGTGATCCACATAATTTCCATCATAATAACCATGTCATATAACCTATTAGTCTATTTCAACCTAACCAATCTTTTGTTAACCTCTATATATAGTACATTGCTTATAAAACATTCATACTATACTATATGTTGGGTACTTAATACCATATAGTATCTCTAAATATCTTTAACATATACTACAAAGTATTGTCTTTTCTCTTAACCATAACTATCCTCCACTTCGTATATCGTACTTTGTAAATCATGTACCATACATTTCCCCATAATCTAATTTCCTATGTTTGCCCCACTTGATATACCACACAATGAACTTATAATATGGTGCTTTTCGTTATATCGGATTCTTTACCCAAAAAAAATGATCTTCAATTGTTCGTATTAACTTCATTTGACATATAATGTATTAGAGCCAATATATATACATTCAACTCTAATAAACCAATGTACAAAACAGACCTCACATAAATGTATTATACATCTAGTCTGGCATACGATATGTTCCTATATAGACAAGAATATAATCACAGGAATTAATACCATTTCACTTCCAATTCAATCAAAAATGAATTGAAACACTTAAAAGTTTACTTCTAATGCATACAATAAATAAAAATTTATGAAAAAAACCTATAAATCCATGAAAAAAAAATTAAATTTTCCTTATCTTTGTTTGGATAGCTATTGTCACTTTATTTCCTTGTTATAATCAACACCTAATAGCTCTTCTAATCTTGATTTCATTCCAACAACTTTGCTTTAGCTACAAAAAAGTTTCAATCCCCGCTTAATTTTGTCCTAATCTTTTCTTGCTTTTCACCTTGTAGTCAAGTGTCCATCTCTCTCATTCACTTTTCTTTTATCTCTCACTTTCATCTTTCTTATTTCTTTCTCCTTAAGCCATTTCTTATCTCATTAAAAATTTTCTTTTTAAAATTATATAATATGAGATATTAAAGCATACATTATAGAATTACTATTAGATCCATAAAAATTTAAAAAATGATGTTTTGCATCTTTTGTATTTAGAAATTTATAACTAAATATCTATACATTTTAAAATTACAAATTTAATATTATTAGATTATCGTAAAAAAAATATTATAAATGATATATACAAATAAAATGTTTAACTTCTTTTAAAATTATGACACACTTTTTAGGATGTAATTAGTATAATAATATTTTAATCAATATATATCATATTTCAAAAATTATCTTTATTTTCTTGAAATATACATTACTAAAATCCTAAAAACCAAATCTTAAGATTTATAAGATATTATATAAAATAAAATTATTGGATGTTATAGATATTGTTAAAATGTGGAATGTAGAAGTACACAATGACATGCTTTCCATTGAAGTTGTCTTAGCTCGAAAAACTATCATGTTCGTCCCTATTTAATTTCAACAAAAAAAATGAATTTGTGAATGTTTAATGAGGTCATTTGTTACTACTCTATTTCCTACCTAAGTTTCTCCTTTGGGTTTCACATATTACCTAAACAAACAATTTTCATCAATCACACATACCTCAAAATTTCCTTTATTTCTTTATATTTTATTTCATATTTCCTAAAATTCATTTTGTATTTAATTTCACATTTTTAAAATTTTTCTTTTATTAATTATTCTTATAGTAGGTCTAATTAGAACATTTAATCCCTCAAGTTTATCTATTTTCAACACAATTGATTTGACAACCAATCAGACCATTTAATGGTTTGTCAAATCAAAACTAAGAACCTCTTATTCATGCGTCTCTCAACTTCTAATCATGCAAGAGATTTATTTTTTTCTAAAATCAAGACATCTAAATATTATGGACAATTTAACATTTAGCCAATGTGAATATGGATTTATAATCCAAAATCAAAACATGATTCTTATAGCACAAAAATAATTCTATAATTTAAAAAACTTAAATATTCGTGGAATTTTATAAAATAATTATTAATAATAACTATAACATTTCAAAAGTAAGGATGATTATTTTAATGATTAATTTGAGATTTAAAACTTATCAGGTACCCAAATTAATGAAAAATCATAATTTCAAGGTTAATAAAAAATGTCAAAGATGGACAAACTTTAGTCATCCTCAAAATTGAGTATATCCATTTAAAATTTCAAATAGTGATTAAAAATTTTTAAGAAATTAATTTATTTTTTAAAATATTCATACATCATCAAGATAAAATTATCAAATTAGACAAAAGAGTAGAACTCATAAAGAAAATAAAAATAAAATTATCTTAGCATAAAAAATAAGTGTCGTGATCATAAAATCAAATATTAAGAAAATTTAAAAGAAATAGTGAAATATTATTAATTGAATCAATACCAAAATTTAATCAATATTTGATTTTTTTCTAAAATCTTAAAAACCACCTAAACGACTAAGCAAAATTAACCAACTTAATTGATTTAAGAAAGTGAAACTATCAGAGGAAATGATAATACTATTAAGAGAAGAGAAAAACCATTTTATATAAGTGTGTTAGTTAAGGACTAAGATGAGTTGTGTCACACCCCACTCAATATAAAATAATGCAACCCAATAAAAATATATTCATAATATAGATTTATGAGATAAATCTGAGCTAACAATATAAAACTATGAATATAAGATAACAAAAATGAGTGAGAGTAATGAAAATATTATATCAATCTCAACACATTATGTTTAATACAATAGAAATAACATCAAATAATGTACAACTATCATAATATGAGAAGTTGAAAATAAAAATTGAAACATTTAAAAACAATATACAAACTATCCTTAAGTACATAAGGTTATCATATTCACATTTATGACTGCATGTTCTCACCCAGGGTCTTTAATTATCATCTAAAAATTTATAACAGTGTAAGTTTCAGCTTTCTAATTTGTAATGTAAATAGGAAATAAGCGTGATATGCCTAACAAAAAAACTACTAATTACATATAATATATTAGTATAAAAGAGTAGTAATATAATTGAGAAATAAGATAGAATGATAATATACAATAATATATGACAATATGTAAAGAGCAATACAATATTAATGTATATTTGCCACTATGCATCCAACTTATATAATTATATAGTTATCATATGGCATTAATATCACATAATACTCATAGTATAACTTAATTATATTTTTTGTATACAATTTTACTTATTATTTCTTTGATTTCTTTTCTCTTTCACATACTAATTCTTTATTTATGCTTATAATTTTTTTATGATTCTTATCCTAATTCTTAAAAAACATTATATCATTTCTCATCAATATAAGCTTTAATACTCTCATATATTAGGACTTTATCTTTGAGCTCCTATGATACTAAGAAATAAAGTATCTGATCATTACTAATCTCTTCCCTTAATTCGAACATTTCATATTAACAAGAAAATATAGCAATCTAATATATTAGTCATATTTCTTAATGCTTATGATACTAAGAAGTGAAGTATTCCATCATCACTATTCTCATTCTCTAACACTAACATACTATGCTCACACGAGAATGAAGCACTTTGATATGTTGGAGTCTCATCTCTCAATGCCCACAGTACCCAGAAGTGAAGTATGCTATCATGACTAGTCGAGGCTTGTGACATGTCATGGCTCACTTCTAAGTTCCATGGAACTAAGAGTGACATATCATATATATCAAGTTGTTATCAAATAAGGTCATAGAATAGCATTATCATTCTCAAACTATATTAGTCTTATTCACTTCTTTGTTTCATTTTTTTGACTTATCATATATTTTGTTTGAAAGTTTCTTATGTTTATACATATAAATTATATATATATATATATATATATATATATATATATATATATATATATATATATATATATATATATATATATATATATATATATATACACACACACACACACACACATCAATAGTCACAAAATGCTATAATAAGATTAGTTGATAATACCATGCCATATAAATTTTCACATAATTATATATTTCATGTAGAAAATGTGCTTATATTATAATTATTTTGTATGCTTATCTTATGATTATGAGAATCCTCTTCTATAATCTTTTTTTATTAACTCTCTTCACTTTCTACACATTCATAATACCTTTATTAATCACAAGTTAATTTTATTGTTAACTTATAAGAAAGAATTTTCAAAAACTATTCCAAAACATCCCTTAATAAATTATCATTTTTTATATTTTTGACACCATATCATATAGTATAATCATTCTTATCATATTATATAATCCAAGTTTAACACTGATTGAACAATTAGGCATAAGGTTGATCTCTATTAAATATACTACAAATCCATTGTAGATATCGAATCTGTCTTTCTTACATGTATAATCCATAGAATAAATATTATTATATAGGGGATCAAACATACAATATATACTAAACTTCTTATCTATTGGTCATACTAGTCAGATACTGCTTTCATACTCATCTGATCTGCAACTATTATTTCATCATATAATGGATTAGATAAACAATCTATACTAATAAGAATGAAATAGCTTATCATTCTAGTTTGATCATTTTGTTGTGCTAATATACTTTACAAAGATATTTAATCAAGCTGTTTGATTAAAATGCCATACTAATACAATGTATAGCCAACCACTAATTCACACTTAAGTCAAATGCCAATGTAGTAACAAATGTATTAAGCAGGTGAGCAAGCTTAAATTACATTTTCAATACTGAAGAAGCTCATTTATACATGGAGATGAATTAGCTCCAATTAAATGATTTATCAAAAAAAAAAACAAAAACTTTTACTTTATTGTCAATTACAATAGATTAACTACTAGATCTTAAGGAAAATCAAGATAAAGAAGATTAGGTTAAAAAATTAAACATTTGGAAGGTCAAGAATCAAATTTTTATTTGGATGAAAAGAATGATATTTTATATTTTAAGAATAGGATTTACATACCAAATTAGTAATGAAAAAAATAAATACTATTACAAGTAGATCATTGACTACGAAATATAATACATTTGAGAATAACTAAAATATATCATGATATGAGAATGATATTTTGGTATTTTGGGATAGAAAAAGACATAAGATTTTGTTAATAAATGCCTAATATATCAATAAGTCAAAGACGAATACTAGGAATCGAGTGGCTTACTTTAACCTTTACTCATACTCATCTAAAACTTAAAAGAGATATCTATGAATTTTGTGGATGGATTGCCTAAAACAAGCAAATGGTAGGGTGTAATATGAGTATTGGTGAATAATCTCACCAAATTAAGAGAACCATCAAAATACTAAAGAACATGCTCAAGTTGCACATGTTAGACTTTGGATGAAATTAGAGATACCATTACCATTGATTAAGCATTACTTAGAATAACAAGTATTAAATAAGCAAAAGATAACTCTATTTGAAACATTTTATGAAAGAACATACCAATCTTCACTATATTGATATGATCAAACTAAAAAAGTATTAATGCAAACCCAAATGGTATTAAAAACTACAAAAAAGATATAATTATCTTAGATAACATATAAAAGACACAAGTTCATCAAATGTAGCATTAAAATTCCAAGCTTGTGGAAGTAGAATTTCAAAATGGTGATAATGTATTAAGTAACTTGAATCTTATAAAAGGAGTCACTAGATTTGAAAAAAAAAGATAAAATTACAATCAATATATATTAGTCCTCTTTAAATCATAGAATGAATTAGTAGACTAGCCTATAAGATAGCATGACCTTTGACTTTGGCACAAACATGTAATATATTTCATATATTAACGTTGAGAAAATATGAGGTGGATTCTTCAAATATCATGGAATATTATC
This sequence comes from Vanilla planifolia, assembly GCA_023846275.1. Classification (NCBI taxonomy): domain Eukaryota; kingdom Viridiplantae; phylum Streptophyta; class Magnoliopsida; order Asparagales; family Orchidaceae; genus Vanilla; species Vanilla planifolia. The sequence goes on along the minus strand of CM043873.1, from coordinate 6,836,877 downwards.
AAACTATTATTTAAGTTTGATTGTATTTAAGTTATGAAGATAAACCTATTAAAATTTTAGCCAAAGAAGTAAAGAAACTAACTAATAAACAAATTCTTATAATCAAAGTTTTATGGCATAACTAAATAAAGAGAAATCACCTATGAAGTAGAAGAAAAATACAAAAAAGGTATCATTGATTATTCTAATTTATTCTAATTGTAGGGACAAATTTCTTTTAAAAAAAGAGAAATTTGTAACATCCCAAATATATGAATAATATTTAACTAAATTTAATTTAAAAAATCATTATTGTGTGATAAAACATGATAATTATGTCCATTTAATGATGGATCATAGAGCTTAAAGAGGAAGAGACTAACTATTACTATAAATGTATGAACTTTGATTAAAGAATGACTTTATGAAATTTTATAATTTTTTTAATAATTATCATAATTTATAAAAATCATACATTTTTATAAAATGAAGGCATAACTTCTAAGGTGAGAAAAAAATTAAATAAGAAGGATCAAATTTTTAAGAATCAACAATACAATTTTGTAAAATTTTAATCTAAACAAATCTAGAACAAAAAGTCATAGTTATATGAAAAATATTATCATATATATTTTTGAAAGTAAGAAAATTATTTAAGTATTGAATGATATAAAAAATTGAAACAATTATGAAAATATAACATATTTTATTTGGAGTCTAATGATATTAATTATGTTAAACTTGATATATCTAAGAGAATATACATATAAGAAAAAAGTATTGTTGATATAATTTAAAAAAATTATTATATAATATCAAAACTATAAAAATCTTATGAGTAGTAAAGTTTTATGAATATTGTTTTAAAAAATTATTAAAGTTTTTGTATATATTATATGGACTAAAAGATTTTAGAAATTAAATTTAACTTGAAGTTTTGATTAAAATATTATTTTTTAAATTTCTAAAATCTCATTTGAACTTAATAGAACCAATGAATGAAATGTGTGAAACAACTATAAATGACCGTGAAAATGATGGGAGACTTCAACAAAACTTTGAGTAATGTGTAAGCTCCACTCCATTGAGCTTTAGCATGTTAAAATAGAATAATTTAATGGTTTTGACAATTTAGGGGAAATTTAAGCATTGCAATGGCTATGTTCTAAAGGTCCAAAATAAAAACTATAAAAAGAGAGATACATGATTGGAATGAAACTTCTAGCATATTATTATGAGTAATTGAGAGAAAATTTTATTTTTTATGCAAGAATTTGAGAAAAATTTTGTAAATCAGTTTTTGCCAAATCCAACTTGGCAATTTTCCAATTTGCTCAATATAACAAGAAAAATAAAGTGTAGGAAGCAAGAATTGGCTTGGTGAATCCAGTAGAAAGCCATAATTGCAACAATTCAACATAAGTGTAACCACAATATTGAATTTAAAGATAGGTGATTGTGAACCATCTGATACATATGCTTGATGGTTAATAAAATGCATTAAAGTAGCTTGTAGCATCTAGGATCAAATTAAGTTAACAAATCATGCTTTTGACAATACTTGATGTTTAGACCTTGAAGCTAAATTATATGTAATGTACTCTTAAAATACTTTTTTTTTTTGCAATTTTTCTTCTATGATATAATGCTTTTTTTTGCAAATTTTTATGTAAGTATTGACATTAGGGATAGAGAGTATTTTTATAATAATTGTAGTAAATACTAAATTAACTTTGAATATCTTAAAAGGTATAATAAAAAAATAATTATATGAATAAGGTTGAGTACATCATTAAAGAAAAATGGACAAAGTCGCAGTTGTTTTGATTAGGCAAGGAGACTCATCCATGTTAACCCAAAAAGAAAAAGTTTTAAAAAGTATAATCTAATAATGTGAGAATTAACTTATCATACTAACCAAATGATAGCATATTGAGATCAATAGACTTAAATGGAAGACAAGGGATCAATGAGTTTGAATAAGTAAGATAAATTATGTAAATGATTTTTAAAAAATTCTTATTTGATATGCCTAATTATTTTGGTATCTTTTATTTAATTTATATTTTTGTATTGATATTAATCAAATATGTGACTGATTAAAAATTTGTATTAATTTACATATAAAAGTAAATTGTCTAACGAATTTATGATAATTAGGTCAACTTATTTTTGTTACAAACTTTTTAAGTTATATTGATGCTCTTGATGGGAGCCAAAGAGATGAATAATAATAGATGATTTAGTCAAACATTTTTTACTTATCTTGTTTTTAATATTATATTTTGAAATATAATTATTTGGGATATAGGTGATGATATTGTGATAGAAAAAGTGATATGGCACATAATATTATAATTTTTGAACAATGCTAAATATAACTAAAATCCTTTCTATATTCTTAAAGAATTTGTGATTTTTATCAAGTTAACATGATTTTAATTCTTTAAGATTTTAAGGGAAGTTTGGGTCATCTCATTTTAAAGAAAAATTATAAGATAAATTCTTTAAAAAAAAGTGAAATCACTTATTTTAAAAATAAAAAATTTGGTATCAACAAAAAATGGATTAAAAGAAGATTTTATTTAAGAAAATGAACTCAATTTAATTGCATAACTATTTGTTTATAATACACATGCACACACTTATGCACATGTACACACACAAAAATATATATATATAGTTTTCAAACTTATGTGATAGCCAATTTATATATGTATATTTAAATAAATAAAATAAAATAAATTAGGAGAACTTTATGATACAAGTCATCAATTAAAGCAATTTTGCTTAGAATATTAATCAAAGACTCGCTGAAGATGACAATTGTGACGACATCATCAATTTTACTCCATCAATGTTGAGGATAATATTTACTCAATATTTTGTCGTTCATTAGCATCACTAGATAAACATTATATCTCTCTTTTCTTAATCAAAGTGATCAATTCCAAGTAAGAAATGAAATTGAGCCCTATGATAAATATGATTTATCATAATAAAAAAGATAATAACAAAAATTTTACCCTTGAGGTTTGCAATATGTGTTACATATTTTATATGCTATTCCATTTGTTATTTCACTAGTATTAAATAATATTCTCTTTAATATTATACTCTTAACAACTCAAGTCTTTGCAAATAAAATTAGCATTATACGACTTCCAAGAAATGAATAAATTGGCTTCTTCTTTATAATGATTTTTACATAATAAAAATTATATATATGTTTTGTATAAGTTAAACTAGCAAAAGAAAGTAAAAAAAATTTGAAAATTTGGTATCACTAATGCCAATGATATCGTTGAAGTGAAGCTTCATCTAGTGACTCCAAGATCTTAATCAAAGAATTGACTAACAATATTGTTGCAGTGCAAAAGTTATTATAATAGATTATATTATTTAATATAAAATTAAAATTTAAATATTATTCAATTATTTATTTGTTAAAGTATCCCATTTAATGCCATCCCTTGCAGCATTGCTATAATATAGTTTTTGTATATTATCACATAAATTTGGCACTGATTTAGATGGCCAATCGTTATTTGACCATGACAACAACTGTGATGTAAACAAATCTTAAATGTAGTTTTAAATTATAATAGATCATTCTATATTTATATATGCCAATTATTTGTATTATTGCTACATTCCAATGCTACTTTCAAGCATTGGAACAGTATACTATTATTTTTCTCAACAAAGCAACTCTTTCACAGCTCAAAGTGTGAACAAAGATAAATTTTTAATATATATTTTTAATTATTTTTTTGGTCCATTTTTGCTTTTGAGGTTACTAGAAATTATTTTTTTTAATAAGCCAAATTATTTATTTTTTTTGGTTATTTTAGATCCCAAAACAGAAACTTTGAAGAAAGATACACGGGAGAAAGACATGCATACGCGCATGGCAACATCCACTAAAAGGATTTCCCGTCGAGCCTCAGGCAACCAAAGTGCCGGTCGACCAGACAGAATTGCCGTAGACCACGACGTTGCCGTTTTGCTGCAAGACCAGAGCGTAGAAACCATAGGGCCCACCGGTCTCAGATCTCCACACAGTTCTTTTATCGCTGCCCGAAATGATGTAAAGCTCGCCGTTGTTCTGCAGTACGAGACGACAGTCGGAGCCCTTGCCCTGCGTGCGGGACGACCATAAGGCCTCCTCGCCCGCGTACAGCACCAGGTTGCAGTCGTTCTGCATAATAAACTTGTAGTTGTTCAACGTCAGCGTGCCTCCCGCTTGGAGGATTTGGCCGGATTTGAGGACGTTGCCATAGGAGGAAGCGGAGGCGGGAGACAGGAGAAGGAGCATGGTGGCAGCCACTAGGGCCGCGGAGGAGAGAGCAGCGAGGTTGGCCATGTTTTACAGAGAGAGAAAGAGAAAGAGGAGAGGATGGGTATTACAAAATCGAGTGGCGTGGACGGCTTTGGGTTGGGGTGGTTTTATAGCAGCGGTTGAGAGAGTGTCTAAACCGGGTCTGTCGGTTCTTGATCGGTTCGGGGGTCGACGAGAAGGTCTTGAACTAGTTCCATTTGTAGACACGGGGAGACGCCGGCGGAGCAGATGCGATTGCGTGCAAAAAAGGGCAGTTAAAGGTTTATCTGAGGACTCGGTTCTCTTCCTGGACTTTCCTGGCCCAACAGGTTGACGAAGTCCGTTCCGCTGGATACGAAACGACACTTGACACGAAAGACACGAAATTGGGATACGGGGATAAAAAATACAGAAATAACTTTTCTCAAATTCTCAGTGGATGAAATAAATAAAAAAAACGAAGGGGACTGCCTAAAAATGTTAGACCTTAAAAAGCTACATAATTTTTACTATACAATAAAAATAGGTTTTTTTTTTTTTTAATCATTTTAGCATATTTTCATATTGTGTCTTATTTATTTCTCTAGTTCAACTAAATCAAATATAATTGATATATAAAACAATCTTGGATTTTAAAAAAGAGAGAATAATTTCAAATTTGGACATAATTTTTAATATTTTTATAACTTTTGTTTTAACAATTAGAAAAGTAATATCTCTTAAAATAAAATAAAATAAAATAAAAATTGAAATGTAAGAATAAATCATTTATCTACATATTGGTTCTTATGTTTTATTCTTTTGTAGACCTAATTTCACAGTAATATTATGACTAGAGATACAAATTTTAAAAAATATACATAAAAAATAATTATATTTTTTGACTTATTTCATCTAAATAACTCTTTTTAATAAATTAATTAAAAAATAATAGTTATTATTAAAAAAATATTATCAACTATTTTGATCCAGAAATTTATCTCAAATTAATGAGTAGAATATATCCTATATTTATGAGAATAATTCTTTCTTTTAAAAAATATACTGCATTCCAATCTTAATCAAGTTAAATGTATCTTTTCCTAATGGTGATTTGATGTTATTTTTGAATGCGATAAAAAAATGAAAAATAAAATAAAAATTTTAAAAATCATTTGAAATTTCATTCAAATCAAAACTAATTCAAATCAAAAGCTCATTAATGATTCAAAATGTTAAGTTCAAATTACAAAAAATATAATAAAAATCATATAAACTATTTTCTTACAAATATGATGAAATTATTACAATGAATATATTTATTATATTCAATGTAATAATTTTAAATTAATTACATTTTGAGCTAAAAAACAAACAGGTATTATCTATCATTGCAAGCTACAAACAACAAACAAACAAACGATGATAGTTATGGACGGCCTGCATATGGCAACAATGCGTTCCAGCCGACACGTCTTTGGCAAAAAAAATAAAATCTTGCATAATCAATACAAAATATATTAGTTTAAATACCTTTTGCATTTTAAATCTTATTTTGATTTAGAACTTGACAAATAGTGTGCCAGCTTTATTCTTTTAGAAATCAATAATTTTAAATTTATATTATTAAATTAATCTTCTCTTTTGTAATTGTATAATATAATAAATATTAATTTTAAAATAATGCATTTAATCTCTATTATATATATTTATTTATTTAATATAAATTAAATGTATTATTTTAAAATTAATATTTATTATATTTATACAATTACAAAAGAAAAGACTAATTTAATAATATAAATTTAAAATAATTGATTTCTGAAAGAATAAAGCTGGCACGCCAGTTGTCAAGTTATATATATATATATATATATATATATATATATATATATATTAATTGTGCATCTATATATATATATCCTCTTGAACATAGATGTGATTTTTTATATTTGAGATTTTTTTTTTTTGTAAAATCAATATCTTCTATATCATTCTCCTTGTTTGATTTTTCTTTATTATTTGCAATACTCTAACTTTCTTGTTGAACAGTATCAACACCTCATAAGGTTTAAGACATATCTCATATCAATATTTTTGTTATTCTCATGGAGATTTTGAACTCAAATACTCTTAATAATCTGTTGTCTATTGTCATTTTAAAATATTGCTATTATTAATTAATTAATATTATGTATATTATATTCTTCAACAAATTTTAATAAACATTTAACCATAATTGCATTATTACTTTATCAATGATTCTTAGAGTTTTCACATAACCTGGATAAGTTGTAAAACAATTAATTTTTACCATAATTCTCGTATATACGACATATTCTTTACTGTTGTTTTATTTAATTAATAAACTATGATTGACTAAGTCTTCATTGTTAACCTCTTACAAGTTGATCTAAGTGTTTTTTCTTTGTCATTTATCACAAAATTATGAACTCAATCCACAGAGTGTTAGGTTTATTTTTCATATTTTTATGACATAAAAATATATTGTTATGTACATAACATTTATAGACTCATTATTTTATTTATCAGTACATAAATTTAATAGAATGAATATAAAATTAAACATAATTACAAATACATTATTTAACAAAATAGGTAATCATATGCATATTATTAAATTCATAATTCTACATTTGTATGAATTATTTAGTATGATTTTCTTGTATTATTAAAAATATGTGCAAGCTACAACTCTAATAAAGTCTATGCATATTGTCATATCACATACGTTTTGCAACAAGCATTAGTCACATATGTGCCTTGTTTGATAGATTTTATTTAATCTTAAATGGCTTTGTTTTAATTTTATCATATCACATTCCATGTTTTATAAGTACATTTTGTCACACATAGACTTCTTTTTAATTTCAATTCTATTGATTATATTATGATTTATTTTTTTAATATATTCACAGTATTATTTTTCATAATTTTGTTCAATGCCATCTAATTTTGATGTAAATGTATTAAATATTTTTAACTAAGTAATATGAAAAGAATTTGAATGGAAGTTTATCATAATAACATTCCTCTTCAATCAAGTTCATCTTTGTGATGGTGGACTAATCTTAAGGAGAAGGACGAGACTTATGTTTTTTAGGTTAATGAAGTGTAACTATCTCAAATTAATAAAGTACAGGATTATGCATAGTTTTCTAATTAAATACTCAACAAAATGTTTTCAAAAAAGAAAAATCAGAGATCACTTTCAAATATTATTTGGGAAAAGCCATCAAAAAATAATTATTTTATATATTTTATTCAGTTAAAAAAATAATTTGTAAATTTTAAACTTCAATATATTTGAATTTAAATTTAATTTTATTTACAAACTTTTTCTATATTTAAGTTGTTTACATTAAAGTTTAAATTTTTCATAAATTATTTTTTTATTTTAACTTAAAAATTATTTGTTTTAAGAAAATTATAAATTTATTTATATGATTTCTTATTTTTAATTTTTATTTAAACTTATTATTTGAACTCATTTAAATTTAATTTTTCATAATTAATCATTTATTTAGTTTAAAGTTTAGGATTATTTAGAGCAAGATTTGTTTGTTAAGATGAACAAAACATTATTTAAATATCATCATCATTTTTATATAAATAAATCTTTTGATAAAATAAAAAATTGATGTCTATAATTGAATTGAAAGTTTAAATTTGTGCATTCATGCATGACACTTACGAAAGGGATTGGTGGTCAATCCTTTTTTTTTCTGTAAGCATAACCGACATTCTTTTGCTTATGTTTTCAATTTATGATAACATTTTCACCACAAATTTTATAGTAATTCTATCAAATTCTTTAATAACTTTGATTTTTAGTATTTTTTAAATACTTTTTTTTAATAAAGAATTGTAGCAATAAAATAATTAATTCATGCCAATTTCTCCTATTCAATCAAATTACCAAGACATTAACGATACCTAATCATGTATTATTCTTTTAACTTATCATTTAATAACATGCTTCAAACAAACTAATTTAGTTGTCCCAACCAATTAATTGGACCATTCAATCAATACAATCACCTCAAGATCAAAACATCACTTAAATTATTATCTTCTAGAAAGTTAATTAGACAATTTAATTTCAAGATAATATGATTATTTGAATTATTTAAAACTCTAGTTTATGAAAATATTTCAAAAACTTCCTTAGCTCAATCCTAAGAGATTTAAGGGACAAGACTCATTTCTATTCAATTTTTAATATATTTGAAACATTTAACTAAAATGATATCATATTTGCTTTTTCTCATGTTTTTTCAAAGTTATTATTCTCCCACTTCAAACAATTGGTACAAGATTTTTTCTTTTCAATCGATCATTTTAGCCAAGATTCTCTACTCTAATGATTTCTCCCTAATGCTTTTTTTTTTCTTAGAACCCTTCACCATTGCTCCTTCATTCCCTTTATTTTTCTTACGCAATCATGGGTTGTGTTGTGAATAATATTCTATCTTTTGTATAAAATATACTTATATTCTATCATGATTTTGTGCCTAAACAATATCCAATCCAACAATATTATAAATGTTAAATTTATTGTAAGAAATCCTTCAAAAATGTATTTTTATTTTTGGAACCAAATTTTCCTTTTTTTTTTCTTTGTTATCAAATCTTGTACACATTTGAACTAAAATTTTTAGCTTATTTCATTATTTTTTTTTTTTGTAGTTTTAGTTATTAGTTTTATTGAATTTTTAAAGATTACTACTATCATATAGAACTAATAAATGAAAGGAGGAAAGGACTTGTATGCTTATTATAATGTGAAATTTCAGGTGAATCAACTAAGTTCTTAAAACAAATTTAATGTTATGGGATAAATTAACACCTTGAAAGATAAGGGTTATAAATTGGTGATGCATGTAATCCCATGTTTATGTAGATGATAGTTATGGTGGCCATGTTTTTCGAATATAATGAACCTCATTTGTATGACGATATGCCAAGTAATTTGTAAATTTGTATATGATTTGATGGTTCACATTTACTCTAACAATTTAACTTTAACTTGAAATATTTGTTTAATTTAAATTATTTTTTATTTTAGTCTATCAACAATTCAAATAAAAATTTAAGATGAATCATTTTTTTAAAGAGTAATTTCCTTAACTAATACAATCTATTAAAAATTTATAAATAAATAAAAAGGATAATTTTTTTATACAAAGCAGTTGTCTACAAAATCATGTGATAAATAATGAAAATATTACAAGAATTTTTTGTAGCTATATATTTAATAGAAGACAATGGTCATCCTTGAAATGGCTTTGCTTAGATTAGATTCACATTTTGTTTCAAATCACAAGTGGTATCACAGTAATGCCCAACAAGATTAAGATTTCCTCAATTAGAGTATATTAGGAACTATACAACACCTTTTTCCAAAATGTAATGAGTTCCAAAAACTCAAAGTTAAAGATTTTCTAATTGCTTCCTTAGATGCCTGTCTCACATCCATTAATCAAATATATCCCCACTAGTGGCCCTTAAACACATACCTTGCGTGATGAGGTGTTCTATTTTATTGCAAGTCTCCAATTAAATTATTTATCTTTTATGTCTTACAATCTTTCAATGGGCACAATCTTTAACATCCTATTATCGTCTGTCACTTCCTTGTAGTCTCCTAGTCATTGTAGAGGCTTTAAGGCTTGTACCAAAGTCAAATAACTAGCCTTCTAAGTTTGATTAGCACCAAAACTTCTCCACACTTTTCAATATGTTGGTAACATATGCAAGCAACAAGTTTTTGACTTCCACATAAAAGTTGAAGCAAGAAGTTAGATGATCAATGGCAATGTGTTTTTTAATCACTTAGATATTTGTTTGTTCATTCTCATAGCAATTATTTTACTGACATGTGTTAACTTAAGGTATGCCTTTCTTTGATCGCTATTTGGGTTTTAAAAGTCTACTTAATAATTTTTTTGTCAACCTTTATTGATCTTTCTAATGCCCTCTAAAAAGGGTATTTTTCTGACTGGCAAATGATAGTTTTTTGATAGGTCTTTGAACAAATTCCTAAATTGCTTTCCATTAACATTTGAGATGTGCAATGATTTCTCTTTCAGACACTTGAAAATTTGTCAAAAGAGTTATGAAGTTTTTATTATTGTAATTGTTATAACTTATTTAATTGATTGTAACTATTTTTCTTATTAAGACTTCTCTTAAAGTATCATCCCATGAGGGGATTAATGGAGATACGTTTTGCCATTTATGGCTCTTAAACTATCAAATATTTATCAAAGAGAAAACGTCTAACTCGTTGTAATCCTTTTCCTTATTTTTTTTTCATATATTTTCTTTTGGTACTTGTGAGCATACTTTTCTTGTCACATTTATGTCTTTGTCTAGCTGTCAAAATCATCCTTTAACATAATCATTATAATACGGTAATTCTTTAAGAAGATTCACATGCCAAAGAATTGGATAGATATGTTGGTGGTCCTTATTCTTAAATTTGTCAGTGCATGCAAGCCAGACCAATTTAGATCTATTAGTCTGTGTACACAGCTTACAAAATCATCACCAAAATTATGATTTCAAAACTTAGGAAGGTGTTACCATTTTTTATTTTGCCTAAACATGTGGCTTCTATTTCTAGCAGATCAATGTCTGATAACATCTTTTTGGCCAAAGAGATGGAGCACAGGATGCATCATTACTCTTCTATTAAAAGCCTTATATCTGTCAAACTGGACATGGACCAAGCATTTGATAAAGTTAATTGGTATTTTCTACTATTAGTGATGAAAAGTATGTGATTTTCTTCATTATTCTATAAATGGATTGAGGCTTGTATTAACGGTCAAAGATTTGGCATCTTATTTAACATAATTAAGCTTCCCTGGATTGAGGATATGCATAAGCTACTGTAAGATTGTCCACTTTCCCATTATTTATTCACGATTATTGTAGAATATTTTTCTTGTTTTATTACTCAACAAGTGGAAAGGGTGCGAATGTTGGATTCGATACTTGTAGATTGGCTCCTAAAATCTCCTAACTTTTATATGTGAATGATATAATTATGTATTGGCCTACTACACACTCTACTACAACTACTATTAAGCATACTCTCAGATGACTTCTCTTTATCCACTGGTCTCATGACAAATTTTTCTAAGTCCAGCATCTCTTTTAGCTATGGGATGGCTAGCAAAAAGAAGCGTATATTATTGAAAAACCTCATATTAAGTAAACTAAAAATTGTTCTTACCTTGTTTTCCAATTCTGACATCAAAGCCACAAAAAAGATTTTTGTTTTATGTTATAGCTCATTGCAAACATAATAAATCGGTGGGCGACACATGCTTTATCCATGGCTGATAAGCTTCAATTAATTAATTCAGTTCTATTGTCTATTCTAGCATATTACCTCATTCATTGTGTCATTCTGATAGGCATCTTTTCTCATCTTGAATGACTAGTGAGATCCTTTCTTTGGAGTGAAAATGTGGATAACAATACTATTCATTATGTTTTTTTTCTAGAAGATAATTGGATTGGTCTTACATCTCTTGCAAAATGGCCAACTTTTTAAAACATGTTGGAATTTCCACCTTTTTTTAATACTTTGTGTTGGATGAAAACTACTGGAATTTTGAAATGGTGTAGGAATTTTTTGGAACTGATTTGACTCATCGCATCATGCATACTCCGTGTGTACATGAAGCAGAAAATGATGTGCTACTATACCCATTTGTTATGGATTCTCAATCTATTTCAATGCAGGTTTATACCTGGTTGCTAAGTAAAAATAAGGACCTACATGCTGGCCAAACATTACAGTTTTTTGGGATTTGGAAACTTCTAATTCAACCTTATGTGCAAATTTTTCTTTGGAGATTTCTTATGAATGCTTTGCCAATTCGACAATTTTTATATAGTCGGTACATTGGACTTGAAACTTTATGCCCATGAGGATGTTCGGAAGATGAATCACTACAATATGTTTTCTGAGGCTATAATAGGATGGCTGCTATTCGAAAATACATTCTGTAGCTGTTTGGATGTGCTTTGGATCAATTTTAGCGCTGGGATGTTAATTTGTTTTCTGATTTGCTGAATTGGATAGCTCCGTACAATAAAATTCATGCCATAGAGGATATCATTTGCTACATTGCCTACTCATTTTACTTTTTCTGATTTGTTTGGAATAAGAAGTTGCACCATAACAAAGTTATGGTTGCTTACTGTAATTGTAGATCTTGTATATTATATGCATATGGTTTATGCTAAATCTTTCAAGTTGGATTACCGGTGACTTAACCACCCCTTTGTGTGGAATGTTACATCTTCTATATTGTGGTCTCTAACCCCCAATGGTTGGATTAAGCTTAATTGTGATGTAGTATTTGGTGAAAATGATATTGTGGATATGGGTATTATTATGCGAGATGCTTGAGGGAAACCGCTAAAGGTTATTGGCCGAGAAGTTTACTCTGCTTCTACTTCACATGTTGAGGAGGAGGCAATTTTTTATGCTTTGCATTGAACAGTTTAACTTGGCTAAATCATTCTACAATTTGAATTGAGTCTGATTCCATAAAGGCGGTCTCTAAACTTCTCAAAGTATTGGTTTTGTCACATTGCATCCAGCATTATACTTCTTTTGCTACAATTGCTCGCACATTTAATACTTCTATACTTTCCCATATTCTGCGAGAATTTAACTGTGCAGCAGATTGGATGGCTCACAATACGCTTTCTTCTGATTGTACTTGAAATTGGGGTATGTCCCTTCCCAAATAATTTATTTCTATTTTATATCTTGATTATGTGTATGAATCTTTGTAAGAAATATATTTTGTAGGCTTCAATCATTATTATTTAAAAAAAAATTATCCTACAACAATTTATTTATATATTAATCAAATGTCAAAGATGAACAGAGAACTCACAACCAATCTCTCAAATGTACATTCTAACCCAAGGATTATGAATGCTATGTGAATATTAACATATAGTACATCATAACAAATGCTTTCATAGGAGTGAAAGCAAGGCACACGCACATTCAAAGTTAAAAAAAATAAAAAAGAAAGCCAAAAGCATGAATTGAATCTTAATTTTTATTTTTTTAATGTTGCAATTTGGATATTTTTGTGCACAACAATTTCTAAATATTAGCAAGCATTCATATGAACATTTAGTACTCTTTTACGATTGTTTATGGCTAGATTATACTTATATAAACCCACTTAAACAATGAAATTAAGCCTATGCTTTAAGAGAATCACATTAACAAAAAACTGAAAAATTTTGCATGACATAAATTACATTCTCCTCCAATTGTTATTATTTTACTCATTCATTTAACTCCTATTATTTGCTACAATGCAGGAAAATCTTTGGAAGAAAAAAAAGCTAAGAAAAAGAAAACTCTATATTTCCATCCTCCTAAGAAGAAGATCAAGTTTTTGTCCTTCTATTACTATAAGCATCATTACTTTGGGCGGAAGCTAATACTCAAACCTCCAAATGTTACATAAAAACATAGATACATTTGGGAGGAATCTAAGGTACATTATTGAGGTTCATCTAATTCATCGATGTTTCATCACGTCACCCTCTTCATATCACCTCATGCTCAATATTGGTGAGGTTTTAATTCCTATGTTGCTACTTTTGTATACCTTTATTGAATAAGATTGCTAAGTTGTAATTGTGTGAATTGTTTAATAAAAGTTAATAATTGAAAGGGTCAAATTTGTGTTTTAAAATCCCAAAGGTTATAACTTAATTGATGTAAATGACTAGTTAAAAAAATCAAAGAAATAAGGGCACAACATATGTAAAGGCTTAATCTAGATTTGAGCTTACAAAAAATCAAGAGAAATTAATGTCGAGCCTAGTGAAAAGCCGAGATTGTTAAGTCTTAACCCAAGAAAAGACTTAAGAGGTTTTGTTTAAGCCTAAAAAAACATAATTTTGCATTTGTTTCTTCACTAACTTAGGCATAAGAGTTAAAAGGAAGGGATTGGCTCAAGCTAGTTAGCTTGAGGTGGATAAAAATTCATTTAAGTGCCAAAGTATCTAATAGAATATTGTCTCTTTATTTGTTATACTTATTTTACTTGTAATTGAATGCTTAAATTAGCTTAAAGCATGCCAATTTCATAGCTTTTACTTAATAACTATGTTTTAAAAAAGATTTTGAAAATGTTTAAATGTCCCATCTTGAACATTTTAAAACTATACAAAGGCTTTTATTGAGGCACATCAAAACCTTTAATTTGTAATAAATATTTTCTGAAGAGTCTAACAAATTACCACATATTAAGAAAAATAAATACTTCATCATAAATATAATAAAGATAATTATATATGGGAAATGTTTCTGACTCCATCTTTTTAATAACATAATTTTCTTACAATAGAATCATCCTCATTATTTTTTTTAAGAGAATTTACATAAACATAATATTTTTTTTTAATTATTGTGAAGTTCATCACCATTTTTCTTTTTTTTTTTCTTTGCTAATGATTTTTTAAAATTATTATGCTCTTTTTCATTCTCTCCACACTAATTATTTTCTCTCTTTTTCATGATATTCTAAAAATTATTTTGATCAATATATATGGAATCTTCGAGACTGTGACATTTTTAATGTCAACAATAACAAAGCAAAGAATAACAGAATGGGCAAAACCTTTAGCCTTCATTTACTATTGTCATAATTGAATGTTAAGTTTATTAAGAAAACATTGATTTGAATAACATCATGTTTTAATAAATATATTATTGATAAGAACTCAATAAAATGACTTATATAATGCGTTTCTTAAGAAACAAGATTAGACAAAATAGCTAATTATGTTTCAAAAAAATTAAAAATAAAAAAATACATCAAATGTAAAATAAATATCTGCTCATCTTTAGCCAGTTCAATTATTTGCAGTTCTTGGAAGTTTGAAACCAAGGTGGAGCTTAATTGGTTTGACTTTACTGGTTAGCTGTTATGCTCGAAGTTCTTCTAATCCAAATTCTTAGGCTTCAAACTCCATTTAATTTAACAAAAAGATTTAGACACCTAACCCAAATGAAGCCAACTCGAATCACCTCTTGTGAAACATGCTAAATTAGAGACCAAGAACAAGTCATAAAACATGTTACATATGCTAAGGTAAAAGATACAAATTGCAAGAAAAACTATACTATTGGACCTTGTGGAAAACATGTGGACTAAAAGATCAAAGATGACAGCACTAAAATAATCATTAAAGGAAGATGCTTCATGTGTGGAGAGAAAGAGTTTCACTATTTTATGAATTAATAAAAGAAAAAAAAGAAGATTAATTCAAATTAATCTAAAAATTATAATCTAAGTTCTTTAAGTTTTTAGTAACTATTAGAGGGAGTTGAACAATTGTCTTCACTCTTGAGGGGAAACGTAATTAACGAGTTGGCTATAATCAGTATAATATTTGGTAATGGTAGAAAATTTTACTCTATACAATATAATATAAGCCTTGAGGTTATATTAATATAATTATAATTTAAAATATTTTAATAAAATAAAATTAAAATATTAATTTTATTAATCAAAATATTATTAAATTTTTATGATATTAAAGGATGCATCATGATTTTAAAAGAAATTAAAAATTTATTAAAGTATATTATTAAAAATATTTTTTAATAGAATTTTTATGGTTTTGAGTTGATAATTTTTCAAAGTCCAAAAAAATAATTATGAATTTTTGAAATAAAATGAGAATTTGGGAAAGAGAAAAGGAAAACTTCATAAGGGAATAAGCGATTCGAACTTAAGTCCTATTGCTCATGAAGAGTTCTTGCCACAATGACAAATGGTGCAATTAACACTATTTTACTAATTTGTATTTAACCATGAGTAAATTTCAAAAAAAAATTAAACATTATATGATTTCTATTTCCATAAGATTTGAATCTAAAATTTATAAGAAAAGAAAAATAGTTTTTACCATTATACCAAATATAGTTGCCAAATAATTAATATGTAATAGTTACATGTATAATATTTTTGTTCTTATATGAAGGGAATTCAATAATATTTAATAAATAAAATTTAGGTTATTTTAATGACAATAATAATAATAATTTAAATTAAATTAGGTTTATATGGGAAGTAAAAATATAAAAGTGTATATATGCAAAAGAAATAAATAAAATTTAAAAAATATAATGTAGAAAAGAATGTGCTAATTGATATTGTTTAATAGACAAGCTACTTATGTGTACAAGTTGATACAAGTTTTAGATTATGTCGCATGTTTCGTAAATATCATTATAAAAAATAAATAAAATAATTTAAAATATCAAAATATTTATGCATACAAAATAAGAATTTTTTTAATAATTCTTGTTTATAACTTTTCATTTCATTGTTTCTCACCTTTTATTGGTCACTTAACCCTTTTTTAATTTCATAAGTTTAAGATATTATCAAGTTAGTATATTAGGTTAATTCTCTCATTATCAACTTGTACATTTACAAAACTTTTCTTTATAAGTTACACCATTGTAACACTTGAAACCAAAAAGGATAAGGAGTGAATTTTGAGCAATGTCTTAAAAGATGGATCATTGTATAAGGAAGTGGCTTGTATTTAGCTTTTAAGTGGAGATGCACAATGATGAATAGTCTCCCATTAATTATTGTGAAAAAAATATTAAAGTTTATATGAGAAACTATGCTCCTAAGATATCAAAACACCTTTTAAAAATAAAACTTATTTAAGATATATAAACTTAAGAAGATAATATCTCAAATAATAAGATAAAAATGTCACTTATGATATTAAAATTAACCTTTATTAGTTTGATATTGTTCGAGGGTAAACCAAATAAAAACTAGTAAGCTATGACACTCAAGACTGAAGAATGAGAGAAATGAATGTAAGATGATATCTTGAGAGATGAATCATTAGAAAAAAGGTGACTCTTATTATACTTCTAGGTGAAAAGGCTATAATCTTAATATGTTAACGCCCTTTTGATGATAAATTCCAATTGAGACATATAAACGTGGGAGGCCAATTTCTCGATATAATAAAACTAGGATCTCACAATCTTTCATAAATCATCTTGCCTAATCAAATATATATGCATCTTGCCTAATTTCCTTGATGATGTTCCCATCTTTATTATCATAATATGAATATCTTTGAATATTTAAAACTTTTTCAAGCTATTAATTAACAAAATTATAATGAAATTTTCACTTATCTCACATGTGAATACTCTTATACAAATTTTGTATGTTAAACATATAATGTTTGATAAAAAATTATGAGAAATTAAATAATCCTATGATCAATATAACATATAAGTTGAAAACCAAATCAAATCATCAAAAATCTCCAACCCATGCATTTTTATAATTTCAACAAGTCTAGCTCTTAAGGTTCTTAATTTATAAACACTAAGTATCAAGCAAAAGCTCCATAAGATTTATAGTCATCTATTTTGAATTTGTTGTTATAGTCACACTCAAAGTTTAATTTTTGTAAATAAAGCCTCCCATGAGATCTATCAAGCTCAGTGCTTTATTCATCATTATTCTGCTTGTTAAAATACCCTAATAAAAAAATCCCTAATTGGAGATTTTGTAAACACTCAATCAAGAAATATGTTTAGATTCTCTTACAATAACCTAAAATCATCTCCAATTCTTTAAAAAATACTAAAAATCTCCTTGCAAGATCAAATCTCTTATTTTATAGTTTTTGATAGAGTTAAGGTCACATCATGTTTAATGTTTTTTTTATTCTCATGATGGTTTTATGCTTAACAGTGATTGTTTCATGCAAGTTTGACCATTTGTCACTAAGTAAATTTAAGATAGGAAGTTAGAATTTTAAAGAATTATTAAACTTCAATTAAAACAATAAATTATATTTAATTTCTTAAATTTTTTTATCTAATTGACCATCAAAAATTTGCTAATAAATCTTAAAATAAATTTCTCATAAAACATTATCATTCCTAAAACTTTCATATTTGTTTTATATTATTTAATAATTTTAATGACCCTTTCTTAAACATAATTATAGTTTTTTCATAATATGGCACACTAAATACGTCTAGCTTTCATAAAACTAATTTCATTGGATTCTAAATAAAATATATTATTTTAAATTTTTTTAACATTATCTAATAATTTTAATATTTTTTAAACATTTATATAAATAGTTTTTTATAATTTTGACCTTTTGTTTGTGACCAATTTAAATCCAATTATAATAATAAGTCATTACTAGTTTAATCTTCCATATTCAACGGTTTTCTCGCTCATGTGTACTCATCTTATTTTCTAAAGATGTGTGATTTTTCATGAAATAAGAACATGTCACAAAAAATTATAAAATTTTATGAAATCATATTTTAATAAAGTTCATACATATAATAATGATACTATAGGTGCTCTCTCTTTTAACTTATGATTCATCATCTTATAAATATAATTATTATTTTTTATTACTAATTATGAAATTTCTCATAATATAGTTTATTTAAATATTATTCATATTTCTATAATGTTACAATAACCTTGAGTGATGTTAATGATACAAAGAGATGAGATAATAAACTTGAGTGATGATGACACAAGAATGTGAGATAGACACTAGATTGTGATGATGCTATAAGAAAGATGACATAAACTTTAAATAATGATGATGTCATAAGAATGTAAGATTTGAGACTTGAATGATGATCATATCAAAACGAGAGATATAGATATGATATGACCTATGTGATGTAATGTTATGAAAGGTGTGTCAAAATCTATTGAATAATAAAACACAAAAATAATGTACAGTAATGTGATTATTAAATAATGTATGGAATGTTACGAAGCTTGGTCACTAGTTATTATTGTTATTTATGCATCTATTTTATATATCATATCTCTTACATTAATGTCATTTGTTATATTATTATTTATGTTATTAAGTCTTTAATTTATTTCAATATATAGATGACTCTTAATTGTTTTAAATTTTTATAAAACTTGGAAAACTCCAAAATAGATTCCACAAGAATAGGGATAAATGCCTTATCAAAGAGGCAATTTTTGTTTGGATAAGCAAAAAATTCTCATTAGAGTGCTAATATGATTCTAACTCTAGGTTTTAGACTTGGTCCATTAATAATGTAGAGCTAATAAAGGATATAGTCTAAAAGAACAAGATGAATTTTAATAACCTTCAAACAAATTGCGAACCTATAGTTGGAGAAAAATGCTCTACAATGTTGATAGAATGTATGGAGAACTAAGCTTCTAAAGAACATTGCATCTATTAGATATCTTCAACATGAAATAGCATAATGCTTAAGAGAAAATTTTTATTTTATTTTCATATTTTCTAATTCTCCTATTTTTACATGTTTTCAACATAAATTTCAAAATAAAACTTAGAACTTTTTCATATATTTTCTTATCATCATATTTTCTTTTTAAAAAAAAATAGGATATTTTTAACAATTTTTTCAAGAATTGTCTTGGCAATCTTCTCACCAACCTCTTGGCAACCTTGAGGCATTTCTTTCAAGTAACTTCTACATAGTTCTTTGTTCAATTTCTAAGCTAATTCCTAAAATTCCTTTAAGCTTTTTGTTAGTATAATAGTTTCCATTGTATCTTTCAATAGATTTGCTAAATTATTTCTCGTAAACTCTTGAAAATGGATAGAAGACTACAAAAATTTTATCATCATAATTGTTGAAATTTCTTTAATTGATTGTAACTAATTTTCCTATCAAATACTTGTTATGAATAACCCATGAGGGGATTAATAGATATATTTTACTTATTGATTCTAGCTTTTAACATTTTAACATTTTAACATTTTAACATTTATTAAAATAAAATATCTAAACTCATTATAATATTTTACATGCATTTTCTCTTACTTCTCATGCCTATACTTTTCTTACAACCTTCCTTATCCTTCAACAATAGTGTTTATTGGATAATGTTAACAAACAAAGTAGGTGCAAGTTAATGTCTAATTGAAGAATAGAATACTCCATGAACATCAATATTAAATCAATGTCATAGTGGCTATGAATTGCTAAAATAAATTTTTCAACCAAAATTGCTTTGAATCCCATTGTTTCTTTCTTTTGCTTTTTTCTATTTTATGGAAGGGAAGAAGAATTAGACCCAAATTGGATGAGTTTATAGATATCAAGTATAAATGCTATAAATGAAGTGCTACCAATGAAACATCATTCGACCATATAACTGTTATTTTGAATTTGCTAAGAAGGTTTTAAAAAAATAGCTTAACAAATGGTGTAGTACCGACTGAACTCTAACTTTGCAACTTATATAGGAGGAAGCTATTCCAGACATCGACCGGGCCGGGCAAACACCAATGCACGCAGTCGTTGAACCAGGTCTCGTTCTCCATTGGCCAATGTCCGTACCGGCTTGGATGCCCATCCGGCCGAAGCAGCATCGCCTCTGTTGTATCCAACAACTCGAACTTCAACCCCCTCCTCCTCGCCACCCCCGCTGCAACCCTAAACTCCTCCACCTGATCCCCATACATGTAGAGCTCGAGCCCCTGCAGAGTGGTCTCGCCACCCCGAAACGGCCTCGTCCTCGCGCAGTTCCCTCCCCGATCCCACTCCCCGCCTTCGAAATGCGTTGGCGAGAGCGTCCTCAGGAAGAGGACCCCTTGGAACGCCCGGCGGGAGTTCACAGCGCGGAAAGCGGTGCGAAACGCCAACCGGTGAGAGTACCCCGGGCCCAGGTCGGTGACGTTGGGGGAGTGGCAGTAGCTGCAGCCGACGACGGAGCCGTTGTCGTAGAACATGGAGTGGCGGTTGAACCACGTACCGGCGGAGAGGATGAGGTAATCGTATGAATCAATGTGGGAGGCCCAGTGATCGTCGACCAAGTCCAGATGGAGGTCCCATGGGAGTTTGGGCTCCGATGCGTTTGGATGGGTGCCTTTGATGAGGAAGGGGGACCAGAAGACGGAGAGGGTGAAGTTGTGGTTGGTGTAGAACATCACCTTGAAGTCCTCGTCCGTGGTTCCGGAGACGTCCTTTGGGTACTCCACCTGTAACCAATGCATTTTTTAAGAAAATTTAGAATTAAAAAATCATTAATTTTGCATAATTTTATCACTATTTTACAAAAAAAAAAAATGATTTATAAGAATATTCAGGATTTTTTCATTATTTTAGAAAAACAGTTCTTTTGGTACCACCAACTCATCATTGCGGGCCCACTATCATAAAATAGAATTTCAAAAAGTTAAATTTTAAATACAGTATATCAACGTATTTAAATGTCTATTAAATATATGTATATATAATAATAATAATTTTAAAAAACTTATTTATTAAATAATTTGATATTAACAACATTTATCTCAAATCTTTGCTTAATTAAAATAAATTACAAAAGTTACATCCATAAATTATGGTTTAAACTTCTTTGTGATTGACGATTATAAGTAAGCAATAAATTCGTTTTAACAAATGAAAGGCTTTGCTTGACATGTGAATTTCAAAAATGTTTTTTTATAGTAATTTTAAAAATTATAAAAATTTACGAAACAATTTTTTTATTATTTTCTATTATATGAAATACTTTTTAGAAAACAATGTATGACCCACCATCGTTGAATTTATAAGAGGCACTCATTAAGTGTGAAGTAGCGTCGGAGGAATATTAATTAATAAATCACGCTAAAAGTCACATGGCTTTATGATCCAATACGTGTTGATTTGATTAATGATTTGCTTAGTTGTACTAATTGATCAATTGCTTCAATCACATTATTAGTAACAGCTATAATTTTAATTAAAAAAAAAAAAACAAAGAGAAACCTAGCTCATAAGCTTTTACTCAATGCTGAATCTAAGATTAGTGTTTTGGCCCAAAAGATAACTATAATTTATGCTAAATTTAAAGTTGATTGAAGTATAATTCGACGTTAGGTGCTTGTTCTTCTCTTACCCGGGACAGAAGGCACATCAAGGATTGCATCTGGTTTCTTGCAAGCGAATCGCCCACAAACGCAAGCGACTTCCCCCTCATGAGCTGCAGGAACAGAGCAGGGTCGAACGCCGGCAGCTCGCAGCCCTGCGGCTTCCACCTCCACTTCAAGAACTCCATGTCCGGCCTCCCATACTTGATGCAGTTCTGATGCTCTTGAATCATCCAACACGTCGCGTTCGTGTAGAATGGCGCTTCGGGGTCTCCAACCCACTCCCCCCTCGATATGTCGCACTCCACCGGCGGCGAAGAATTCTCAGATGGGTGGGTTTCCGGCGGTGCTCGAAAGATGTTGATCGAGTTTGGGCTGTACGGAGAAAGGAAGAGCAGCACAAGGGCTGAGCAGAGGAGTAGCACCACCAGGAGAGCTTGAGGAAAGGTCTGCTTCGCAGGGAGGAGATCCATTTGGGTCAGCATTCGATGAGACCGAACAGGGGAGCACTATCAGTGAATGGCCTTAAACCGATGCTCCGTTTTCAATGTTCTAAGCTTGCGATGCGACTTCCAAATAATCAATCATTATTGATTGAATAAAGCACAATTCAATTCTTATTATGCACGAAAGATTAGTGAAAAAAATTGAATCAATGGCCAAGAAGCAGTTGAATCTTGCACGTTCGCCAGTTTGGCAGCACTGTTTCAAACGTGAAATGTGGTTTTGTTTATTGACTATGAGCTGTATGACAGATCCATTAGCCAATTATGTAAGTACCTTTAACTATTTAATATAAGTATGAATTTATATTTCAGATTTAAATTTTTCTGATTTAGGAACGGTTTAAAGGAAGCATGCTACATATGGTCTATTTTTTATATGAATGGTGACATGATTCAAAATATTTTTTCTATTGAAAAATACAGAAAAATTTTTAAATGATGAATGAAAAAAAAATCATTAAATCAATCGAAAAAGCCCCAGTTTAGCAATATTATACGTTAACCGTTGAAAGTTACGGAGGATTAAAGAGGCGAGTTAGTGAATGCACCATTTAACTGCATGTGCAAGGTAAGTCACCGTTCTAATATAAAAAAGAGATAAATAAATAAAAAACGATGGACATTTTTTTAGTTATTTACTTTGTATGCAAAGTCAATGAGTTTACACAACTTTAAAATTATATAAAAACTAGTAAATATTTAAATATAATTTATTTTTTATGACATTTTGATTGAGGCATTTATAATATTAAAATTTCATAATTTGAAGAATCAATAACATACAGTGGTCCTTTTTTTTAATTATGTTTGAAGTATAGCTTGTTTGAATTAAAGTTTAAAAAAATCAAATAAATTATCATTTTCTTTTAGAGATCCAATCTCCATATAAGAGCGTAAAATTCTATCATTATTCATCCAAATAACGATATTTGGTGTAGATTAGGAAGCCCATTTAAGAAGAAAATGTTAAGGTGTGAATAAGACATATTGCCGGCCCATCAATTATTCAATGGGAGGTGCGAAGCTATTTCTTAGTAATGATCCATTTTTTTCTTGAGTTACATAAATTAAAGAAGCCTCCATCATGTTTTTGGTGATTTGTGTTAATATAGTGATATTGATAAGAACATCTCACAAGCTCCAAAGAAGCTCAAAAGAAACTAGCAATCATCTAATCTTAAAATTCCTCGATTGATTAATATAACATAAACGAGGAGATGTTTGGTGGTCAGGTTTGTCATCAAGTTAAGAGTATAGAAATGTTATTCTTAGGCATATGCAAGACCAATTTTGATGCATCAAATTTGAACCTTTTACTATCATATCATCATGAATTTGTCGAGATAAGGGACAATAATTGAACTTATAGACACATCAAAGTGTGGTTATTTATCTTGTTATATAATCATCCCATGAGGTTGATTTAGATCTTAACTATTGTTAAGTGTAAATTAAAAGGTTTTTTTTTTGTATTATAAATATATCATTTGCTTGCTAAAATGCTAGGGAGTGTTTTTTATAGCAGTTTAGTATGTGAAATAGATATGTCAATTTTTATAGATATGATGTTTTTTAATGATTTGGGTAATCAGTTTTAGATTTGTCAAATTGAATTTAAATACTCAAATTAAATTCATCTTTTAAAAATTTTTAAAATATATTTGATTATATATTTTTTCAACATAATTATATTTTTGCATATGTTCTTATATGCTTTGTAGTTGTTCAAGAATCTTCTACACCTTTATTATAAAGATTGCAAAAAAAGATAAAGAGAAAAGAAGAAGATGATAGAGTCTAATATTAACAATAATACAAAACTTTTGGAAATGCTTCATAATACAAACTTTGTGATAGAGCTAACTTAAATAGAGTTATGAATTGCACCATGATAACAAACATGTAATAACCTTAACAAAATAATATATTAGTGGGATAAACATTGAATACTCTCCCTACATTTGAAGCAACAAAGAATTGATTTAAAATATCAACAAATAGATTAAAAACATAAGTAAAAAATCCTTAAGTAAAATCAAGTTAATTTGAAGAAGATGCATGGTTCACACGAAGAGCTCCACAAGCAAATAACTCATTAATAAAAGAATAATTAATTTTATTATTTCTTTAATAACCATATAAAAAAAGAAGATTTTGTATGAAAATATCAATTTCCCTTAATCAAAAAACACAACTATGGCCAATACATAATATTTAATCTCCCATTTGGACATAAATGATTGCTTGCTTTTTGGTCTTCTAGAGGTAAAACTTATCTAACAAAAGTGTTAGAGCCAATGATATTTCATCAATGATTTGAACTTTCGAACTCATTATGAATAGCATAATATCAATAATTGAAGCCTCATCAAATATAAGACTAAGATTTAGATATCTTTTAGGTACCTATATGTTTATCTTTGTTTTTATAATATATGCAAACATTAGAGAACTAGCAAGCTTGATGTAGACCATAAGATGTATTAGATCATTCAATTCTAAATATTGTACGCCACTAACTTTACTTTAATAAAAGAGGAGATCTAACATATCACATCATATGAGGATGACTTTAATCCAACAATTAGTGGTATAGTATAAGGCTTATAAAATAAATTATAACAACAATAGAAGTATAGTATATTTGGATAAGTATAAAAGTACTAAAGTCCCAAGATGCTTTGGTCCTAAATATTAGTTGAGACAACTAAAATCACATCATTTGAGTTGCTTGCATAAATTTTCATTAACTTTTTAAATAATAAAAGCATCAATGCAAGCAATGATTAAATCATTCACATGTAATAAAACAATAATGCTAATGATATAAAATTCATGAAAAATAAAAAACTAGATTTATCATTAATGAATCTAATGAATATGAGATAGAAGTATAACTAGTCAAAACCCACACGTAGAACATTTTATTTTGACGTAATGTGAACGTTTAAGTACACAAGCATGATTTTTGTTGTTGATAAAGCTAAAGGTTGTTGCATAAAAATAATCTCATTAAAATCAATTTACAAAATAGTGTTGAGAATATTTGATGGTTTATTATCCAAGCTTGATATATGATAAAAGCTTGAATAGTTTGAAAGGTGGTTGGTTTGATAATATGATTGTAGGTTCAACTATAATAATGTCCTTATCAATGATACATTTTAGACATTAATATCACTTCATTTGTAAAATAATACCATTATTAATGATCTTATAATATGATGACCTCCATTGTATTTACATGTTCTTCATTTTTACTCTGTCATAAATTACATATATTAAGGATTGCATGTCATATAACTACGACGCCCTCATAATACTAGTATGATATTTTGTTTGTCTTAGACTAACTTCGTTGTACTATACAAATCTTTTTATCAGCTATGTATGAAATTATCCAACAAACATAAGTATTCTATAGTATAAGATGGTTTTCATACTTATATAATCAATTTCTCTTCATAAAATCGTCAAAATAACTTAAAATAAAAATGTTAAAATGGTGTCATACAAATGCAATCCAATATATTATAAGAGTAGGATCATCTTGTAAACTAAAATATACTAATTGTATCTCCTTTATACCAATACATTATCTATATCATACATGTATAAGAAAATTGGATATTACTCTCATGAAAAATTATTGTACTATTGTGTTTTTATATTATACAAGTAAAATTTGAAAACAATACAAAAATTATCACACTTATGATTCTCTTATTGGATAAGTATAAAATATAAATATCATTTAGAAAAAAAAGTTGTATAATTATATTGGACAAATATGAACTTATGATTATCTTGCATGATATCTATATAACA
The DNA here is from genome assembly GCA_023846275.1 of Vanilla planifolia. Classification (NCBI taxonomy): domain Eukaryota; kingdom Viridiplantae; phylum Streptophyta; class Magnoliopsida; order Asparagales; family Orchidaceae; genus Vanilla; species Vanilla planifolia. The sequence goes on along the minus strand of CM043873.1, from coordinate 6,810,282 downwards.
TTTAATAATATATGTTGAATGACACTCTTATAGTACGATATACTCTGTTGTACTAATATAATATATTTTAGTAAGTAAGATTGACAAGTTAGACAAGCACTTTGTTAAGGTAATTAATTTTCATAGTATATTGTTTTGATTACATAAGTTCTTAGTTACAAATTGAATAGTACTTAATATTTAATATATAATTATCATAATATCTATGTGCTTATAAATTTAAATTTGTTAATTATTAATTATTTAACTAAGTATATTTTGAACTGAATAATTACATTCAAAATATTTGACAACTCTCATTTATAAGTGATATTAAATCTCACATGAGTCTTTAGTTTTTCTTTTATCATGATTAAATATATTTATAATAAATGCACATGATGCTTCTACTAGTTCTTAATATACATAACATTAAGTGATAAAAAAACCATAATCATTCACAATAAACTATAATTTGAACATACATCACACGAGATATGGAAACATGTTAGATCATATTTATGTTCATAACATTCAACTCATTTGATTGAAAGATTCCTAAGTCAAATGTGATAATGACAAAGAATATAATCAAGATTACTATAAGAAAAAACAAAATTACAATTAATATACAAAAACTAATTGTGATAAAATAAAGTGGAGAGTTTTGAATGCAATGAAATTAAACAAATGTGCATTAGAATGCAATTAGATAAAATAAAAAATAAATAAATAAAGCAGACAGCTTTGAATTCCACTTATTTCTTTAATCCTTAATAGATTTCAACAAAAGGCAACCCACCACTTTTATTTATTTTATTTATTTATTTATTTATTGAGAATTCTGATATGGAACAAAGACGTCCATCTTTATCGTCCCGGTCGACATCAAACCCATCTTCTTAATTCCTTTGCCCTTTAGAATTGAAGAATGCTTGAATGTCCACCACATTTTCCCCCATTTGCCAAGTAAAAAGGAGAGTGAACAATGCCTCCCACCCATTGAGGATGCCACCTTCGCTTAGCAACTAAGGAAACAAAAAGGAAGAAAGCTAATCCTCTATTTTTGCTCACAACTGTTGAACTCCGCTTTAGCTTCTTGCAAAGAATCTTGCAGCCTTCATATGAGGTACCGCGCTTGTTAGAGCAAAAAATATATATTTATTTATTTTTTAAATAATAATAAGTTTATATATCTTCCTAAGAATTGTATGACCTTTGAAGACAATATCTTCATAAAAAGGGAAAATGAGAGCAAGATTAAGTTTGTTTTTATTTTTATTATGCACAAATAAAATATTGAATGTTATGAGCATAATTATTATCATAAAAAATCATTCAAGAGATAAAATAACATTCGATTTATTGACAAATGTCTTCTTTAACATAATAGTGAAGAGGAATCGTCCACTTTCGATTGCCCATGTGTCTTTTCTTTTTTCTGTCTATTGTGCTATGAGAGTTACCATTTCCCACTATCATAAAAGTTTTAGAAGAAACTTATATAATCATTCATTGTGTGTATCAAATGAAGTTTTCTAAGAAAATTTATATGCATATAAATTATTTCATGTTTAGTAAATAACTTTTAATTTTTTTTTTTGAAAAATAAAATTTTAAATAATTCTTATAATTTCTTTATCAATCTTTTTTTTTGGATATAGTTGTTGAAAAGATGTCAGTGAAGACGATCCAATGGAATATGGATGAGATGTGGGCAAAGTTTTCTATGGAGATGACGAAAGAGGTATTGGATTCCTTGAGTGCTCAAGCCATCCTTAGTGGTATTGGGATATGACTTCTCTATTAATTACATTATATTCTTTTATTACTTCAGTTGCTAAATATAAATTTTATGTTTTTGTGATAATAAATATTTTGCTTCACAATAAATAATAATATATTTATGATAAATGAATTTTTGCAAAAAATAAATATCTATGACTAATATTGTAATTACATCAATGTTACCACATTGATTTCAATAACAATATTATTGACAAAGAATACAACAATGAAATGACTACACAAAAGTTTATAGCATTGCATAATTTTTAATCTATAATAAAATCTTTCATCACAAATAATTCAATAACAAACAATAAAAAAATACTTACAAGTTGCAAAACATTAAGATGACTTTTTAATTCAAAAAAATAATAATAACTAAAATTTTTAATGAATGTACAGTCATCCGATAATCATTCTCTTTCCTCGATAATCCAATGTTGCACTCACATAATAGCCTACTACGAAAAGTTGAGAACAAGAACACAAACAAACAAATGTATGAATGTCGTGCTTCCTTCGACATGGATAACGACACAAAATAGGGAAGCATGGGTGAAAGCAACGTGTCATTGTGGAGAGAGCTTCTCATCACCCAAGTGGGAGAACTTTAGCATTTGTTTTACCACTCTATTGGCTGAGTGCATTACACATAGTCATGTATGTTGAAGAAATAGACAAGTAAACTTTATTGCCCCATCCATTGGTTAATAAAAGAAGAGAATAAAGAATTGAATGTGGTTTGCAATGCATTTCATGCATGCACCCGAAAAGCTTATGTTGGTTGATTTAGTTTCTTGTGGTTTAATATATGATTCATCATTCAAGCATCATATCCATTAGTTAAGTCATTTTTGTATTTTTAAGGTTTATGACAGGCCACGTATGCAAAGCCATGACTGTCCTTTTGATTAAGGTGGATGAGTTTCCATAGTGCTTGTATTGTTAATCAATAAAAGGGTAATCAAACATTGGCCTTAAGCAATATATCATTGAAATGACAAAAAATGTATTATTAAGATTTTATTTATGTGGCAAAATCTAAATGTGGATATATGTAGATGTTAGTAGTAGGGATTAGGGTATCTAAATTATAGATATTTTTTATTATTTAGTTTATAGTTATTTAAATAATTTTTTTTTATTTTTAATGATAAGACACTCTATATTTAGATATTGCCCAAATTCTAGTAACAAAAAATTATAATTTTTAGTAATATGATTTGAATATATTGTTAAATCAAATGCTTATGATATTTAATAAGTATCACATGAGACAACTAAAACATTTTTAAACAAAACTATTTTAATTGAGTTAAACAAAGAGAAAGGCTAAAATAGACTTTGGCTTATTAAAGAGCTAAAAAGATGCATGTCAAATATATTTTTCATGATGACATATATGTGTTGTAAAATAACAAAATATATCCAACTTAGTCATGAATTATATTTTCCCTTAAGCTTTATGATAAACAAAATAAGGCTTATTACATATAAAGAAAGAATAAAAATAAAAAAAATAATGAATCAAACAAAGAATGAAAAAGAGCAATTCATTATGAAAAATAAGATTATGTATTATAACAACAAATTCTTAAACCAATATTGAGGTGCTTTTCTCCATTCTTTTCTTGAGAATGAATAATTGCTTGACATGTTTAAGAACATTAGAAACAAACTATGGCTTGTAAAAAAAAACTCATTTTTAATGGAGCCTTTAGAGGCAAGTATAAACGTAAACATTGGTTCCATAGTTGATATTCCTTTTTTTAAATTATGCCAAGAGGCTACTTGTCAAGGAATAAGCTCAAAATCACTTTATTATGAACTTTCTTGAAATCTATTGTAAATAAATAGGCTCAAAAATTGTCAAACATAAAAAGACATTAGGTTGTCAAATAATATTATGTTTGTCAAAGAATAATGCATCAACTATTCTCATCATCTCAAGTTAGGATGCAATGCGTTAATCATCTAACCAATGAACTATGTTACATTTTTATCAATCTCACTTATTATTGTATATATGTGAGAATTGATTCATTGATTATTCAAAAATAGGCACAATAATTGAAATATGTGCATATCAATGAGTATCATAAAAATTAAAATAAATTCATATTTAGAAAGTATTTGCTTAATCAACTAAAATGATATTAATTTTATTAAACATTGTGTATATGTATTAAGTGCAAAGATTATCTACCCTTTTTTTGGGAGTACAAGTCACACCACGAAAGTTAATTTTTGCCCAAAAATTTTATTTACAAACTCAATTAATCATTTTCTCAGCATTGATTTGCTTATTCTTGATGGTGAATTTTGCAAAAACCTTCTCCACGCATAAAATAAAAATTCTCTCAATTTCTCTTTCTTTTCTCAAGGCTTGATTCACAATTTCTCTTGAAATCCTTTCCAAGCAATTGAGACCCCCATTCATATTATTTCCCAAATGCAAGTTGAACTTCTCCCATCGTTTCCCCTTTCTTCCCAAAGCCTCGCAAATGCTCCTTCTATTTCTTCTTTTTCTATCACCAACACATTGTTTACCTTAAATTTGACCTTTCCTTTCTCTTTTCTCATTGTTTCATGCATTAATATTTCACTTATATCACCCATTTTGTTTCCTCTAGATAGAATTAGATAAAAATAAAAAAGAAATTAAGTCAAAACTTTAGGCCACATTAAATCTTTTAATTTTTTTATGCAAACAACATCAAAAAATTCTAGACCAACTTTAATTTACTTGATTCATCTACGTCTACAATTTATACAAATTTTAAAAATTTGTGATGTCATTTCATGTTTTTAATGATTCTTTTTTCTAACAATACTATAAGTGTTAAATAAATTTCAATTCCTTATATGTTTGACGTCTCATTTGTTGATTGATACATTTTTAATTTCTATAAAAATTATATTATTGAACTTCAAGTAAAATATATAACTTGTCATAATTCTTACTAAAATTTTTTAGCAACCTTTAATAATTTCATAACGTTTTCTCTAAAAATCAAATAAATTAAATATTAATTATTTTCTATAACTTAGGTTTTTTTTTTGTTTTATGATTGATTTCAACTCCAAGTTTCATGAAATTGTGCTATTCATTTTATAATTCTTCCTTCTTTTAAACTCTCCTTTCTTTTTGGACTTATGACCCATATTTGTCATTAAATTTGTTATTAAATATAATTTCTTAAATTTGATGATTTTTTAAAATATTAAACTTATATGTCTTATATAATAATTCTCATTTCTCCACTTATAAGACTTAATATTCTTGAAATTTATCAAATATGATAGTTAAGTATATTATACTCTCATCTTTATTAATTACCATTTCTATAATAATTAAAGTAATTATAAAGATAATGTGAGTATATTGAATGTTTTTTCTCAAATAAAGTGTCATGATATTACATTTAGTTTTTATTTTTTTCTTTTCATATATTTTCACATAACATTTATAATACTATCAATTATAAATACAAATATAAATGATAGAAAACTATCAATTTCTCTATTCTTCCAAACCTGAACATCTACAAAATTCCAATGTCATGCTAAAAGCTTACTCATCCTCATTACTACTCTACTTTACTTCTCTTTATATATTGGTAATATGATCAATCATATAAGCAAAAGAAATAGTAATAGATTATCCACTAGATAATTCAAAATAATAAATGATATTTGAATAAATAAAGACAAAAAAATCAATTTAAAACTGATAAGATAACATCACGATATCAATAATGGATCATATTCTTCATATCTACAAGTCAGTAATACTTTGATAAGTGAAAAAGGAGTTTAATATTAGATATTTTTATATATGATAGTTTTTTTATACAACTAACTCAATGGCAAAACGATTAGATACATTTAACGAATATCACCATTGAATAAGTGGATGCATGGGCTATTTGTACATTACAAAGTAAAAAGAGAATGTAAAACAATAATGACAAAGTAAGGCAATTTCTATGCTAAACTTTTATTATATTATCCTTTATAACTTTCACAAACTACTTATTTCTTTTTAATTTTTTTATCTTTTTAAGAATTATCTTAGCATAAGGCTTTTTATTTTTGAATCTAAAAATAAATTAGGCATATTCTAAATAAGAATAGTCTTAAATGATAATTTAATTGACTCATCTCCAAGATTTATTATTTTAAAATAATAGTCATCATTTTGGATAACCTACACGTTGACTTTTATGATTCACATTTGAAATGTACTATTTCATAATAGTGATCATTATTTTGAATAACTAAACATAAGATTCTTTTGGCTCATCTTCTAAACTTATTACTATAGAATGATAATCACCACTTTGGACAATTAATATTTATGTATTTTTTTATTTAAAATCTTCTTAGAATTTTTTCAACTTATTTTGATTCTCTTTTCTTTTATTTCTCACTTTCACATTTAACTTCTTTTTGCACTTTTTCATCTTTTGGCTTTTGTAACAATTATCACAACATGGCTTTTTGTATTACTTTTCCTTTTTTTAATAACAGTTTCACAACAACATAAACATGAACGAAATGTGTAAAGGGTTCACCACAAGCAAACAGTGCTAAATCAACATGTGAAACATATAACATATTATCAAGTCTTGTATCACACTGTAACATCATGTGACAATCTAATATTTCAAATCATTGTAATCCAAAGGAATTGAAATTCATGGAGAAATGGCCCATGCAATGGCTCATGCAAAAATATTGAGAAAAAAAAGTATTAAAACTCACCTTATAAACATTATAGTTTTGCAACAAGTCTTCCACAAGAAATTGTTATTGATTCCTTTTTTTACGATTACAATTACAAAAATTATAAAAAAAATAAACACCACCAAAGACCTTAAATCCCTCACTATCTAAGTAGAATGTATCCCTCAACTCCTCACAACACCTTCTTCCACAATGTTCCTGCATGCAATAGTAACAACAAATTCCTTCCTTAAGAAACACCTCATTAGCTTTTGTTAATAACTAAAGTTCTACTTGCTTTGTTGCTCTAATTTTGCAATTAAAGATCTTAAGTTGATATTGCTATAGAGACTTTTGTTAGTAGTAGCTTTCAGGTAATATCATGCTAACTCCTGATAACCTTCCCTAATATGGTACAATAAGCACCTACATAAAATCTAATTGTTCTCAACACAATAATAGCCCCAATGTTCTTTGCTTACTCTTTTTTAAGGTTCATTCTTCTCTAAGCAAATCATAATAGTCCTTGTTCTCCTTCTAGAATACTCATGAAATCTCTAACAAACTTCAATCAAACTAAATCATTTAACATTTGATTAAGCATTCAGTCTCACGTTATTATTCTTCAATTGATTAAAAATAAATGAAAATATTTAAATATTTTGTAGATGAATCAAAACTTTTCTTTTAATTTTAATCATTTATACTAAATCCATTAAAACTTCAAAAGTTATAACCTAAGAACTAATAATTTTATCTTGAAAGACTCTTTCATATGTGCTCAATCTTAAAATATGACAAAAAAATTATTATATTTTTCAAGACACTTTTAATAATTAATATTTTATTATGACATATCTTAAGATCAAAAGTTAACTTCAATAATTAAAATGCCAAGCTTTATGCTCTCATGCATAAAGACTAAACATAATCAAGATATGCACAAAACTAAATTCTAAATACTATAATAACCATAGAATAATATTATAAGAAAATCTTGTCTTTCACTTATCATTTTATATTAGGATCTTAATAATTATTTGTTTTTTTATTTATTGAGCTTTCTCATTTTATGTTTTGAAAATTATAATGATTGAAATATAATAAACAAATAAACAAGCTTTATTTTATTTCAATACAAGTAGTTAATAGTAATTACATTCAATATAAATATATATATACAAATAAATATTTGTTTGAAATGATTCTTTTATCATTTTTTTTCATCTTTCATTTCTTATACAAATAAATATTTTTAATATATAAAATATTTTGAATTATTTATTTTTCCCAAAGCTTTATTTTTTATATTATTTCTCTCTCCTAATGTATTATGCATTGGCTATAGTATATTGTACGTTGAGTATGACGTTACTATATGTCACATTAGAAGGTACTCAAATCTCGAGTAAAAGATATTGTAGCTCCTCACTCTTGCTCTCTCTCTCTCTCTCTCTCTCTCTCTCTCTCCTCATGTAAGGTACATCGATCTCAATGCATTGTATGTCAAGTGCAACATAATGTATACTAGACCTAACATATTGTATATTGAATGGTGTACCATGTCTTTTATTTGATATATTGTATCTCGCATTTTGTTGTGCTATATACTAGTTATAGGATTGGGAGTTGTAGCTACTTTATTTTGATTATTATTTTCTTTCTAAAGTATAACCAACATTAAGCAAAGCAAATACACGACTCTTAAGAGGTCAAATAAAGGAAACAAAATCCTCAATATCATACTTGTTCATATTATAATTATCACAAATCTTTTCCAAAGACTAAGATGTTGATTTTCCTTCTACTGTGAGAGTGTGATCTTCTTGCTACAACTCTTTGGTCTTCTAAAGCTTCAATTAGATCCATTTCTCTTCCTTTCTTAGATCCACTTCTCTTCCTTTTTTTATCCTTTTTCACATCTAACTAAACTCCTAAAATCCTTATCCTTATTATTGCTTTGAAGTTAGTGTAAAGGGGAGAAAGTTATAAATGTCCCTAGCCTCGATAACTTTATAAGAAAATTTAAATTAGTATTTTATTTAAGAAAGTCATAATAATTTTTATTAAATTTATGAAATTATAAATCATGTAATAATAAATTTCTTATGAATAGATCTTTTCAATGATATATTTAAACCAAAATTCTTAGATGCTTTGTAAATTGGCTTGTTCTTCATGATGCAAACAAAATTAAATATTTCAATTACATTATCAAAAATTTTCAAATCATCTCTACATTTAACAAAATACCACTATTATATATCAAAACATACATATTTATTATATTATACATCATTTATACAAAATTAAAAATTTAGACTTTTGTAGCTACCTAACGAGTTGTTAACACCCAGGTGTAATGAATAATTTGATAAAGAATTACATCTTAAAGATAATAAAGAGCAAAAAAATAATTCATTTATAGTCATGATCTTATTTTACTTATTATGCTTACCCTATTCAAATTGTTTACCAAATTTGTATATTTTATATTAAATTGTATAAATTTGCTTATTCAATTCAAAGCTGTTTTATGTCTATTTATTTACTTTTTAACTAGATTTATCCATTTGGATTTGAGAGGAATTCTTCTTGCTTAGTATCTCTAGCCTATTGTTTTCATATAACGAAATGTATGTATATAAATAAATATTTAACACCATATATGATATATAATCACTATTCGACTCCAACATCTTTTGAACCTCTACCGATTGTATAGTATAATTGGAGCCTTCGTACTAGTATGAACCGTCTAACTATCCTAGTTATTACCAACTCACAACAGATCATACTTATAGCATTGAGATAATCGTCCAATAAGATATGCATATAAACCCACTAGTCTTTTTCTCTACTTTTGTTTCCAAATCTTTCTTCTAAGCTGTAGCATCAAGTTCCAATCTTCTCTGCACTTACAAATTTCTCCTTTTCTACTCTATTTTTTTAATAATTGTTTTAATTTACTAAAATCAATGATAATAATAGATTTTATAGATTTGGTTGAAGAAGAACCATCGATCATCTTATTTTAAAATATTAAATTATATCTTATGTTTTCTTTTATACGATAAAAAAAATGTTAAAATTAGATTAGTAATAACATTATAAAACCGTTCGGGCACAAAGACGGAAACCTTCAGTTGTCAGATTAATCTTTCAGGGGTACTTCAGTCATTCAATAAGATTCCTCTTCTATAAGAAACACCTGGATCCAAGTCGTGCAACTTTAGACGCAACAGGCTTCTCGGCGGCTAGCGGAGAAAGACAGTGATTGTCTCACCCAGTGCCAACGTCGTCGCCTGACGGGATCCAATTTTCCGGGAAACCGCCGTTCTTAATTCATCTTTAGGGTGAAACTCTCCGGAACTAGATCCTCGTCCCTCAATACGTGTTCGCTGCCGAAGTGATCGAGCATCCCTGGAAGCTACCCTGTGGAGGAGTAGAGTGAACTGCAGATCGAGATCTGGTTCATGATGGGATTTTCCTTGTCTCCGATGAAGACCTCGACGCGATTACTGTGGAGTACCAGCTTCTTCCGCCACAAGACCTCCGTCTTCTTCTAAGGACAAAATCTCCAGTGGCAGATTAGAGCATCTGTAGCTATATATATAGAAACAAATAGATCATTTCGTCTACAAAAAGAAAAGCGCGAGAGGTAAATATTGCCTTTCCGATCTGAGAAACAACAATGGATTCGAACCATCTCAACTTCGATTTATCGTCTTCCCACTCCCGCCATATGTTTTTTCTCGGTGGACACAGCAGCCAAGTCTTCCGAGGTATTCATTTCTATGCTGTTATGTTTGGGAGTTTTTCTATGTGATTCGGTTTATTGGTGGAATTGATGTGGATTTTGGTTGGGAGTGATGAAGGGGCTAGATCTATTTTAGGCTTCGAGGAGGGCGCGAACAGGCGGCGCCCCTTTTTCACCACCGGGGATGATTTCCTGGATGAAGAGTACTACGACGAGCAGTTGCCTGAAAAGAAGCGCCGCCTCACCCCGGAGCAGGTGAGACATCCCAATTTTTTTGTTCTGACCGATCGTGTTTACCCTAAGCAAAGGTCGAGAGCTGTTTAATTTAATTGTCTCTTGAGGTTCTGAGTGTTGAACTTTACGGTATTTAATTCTTATCTTCCGGCGAAAAGATGGAAAATAAATGAATGAATGATTAGTATAGGAAAGGCAATAATGACACTCGGTGCTTGGTTATTGAGCAGGTGCATCTACTGGAGAGTAGCTTTGAAGCGGAAAACAAGCTGGAGCCCGAGAGGAAGAGCGAGCTGGCAAAGAAGTTGGGGTTGCAGCCTCGGCAGGTGGCCGTGTGGTTTCAGAACCGACGCGCAAGGTGGAAGACGAAGCAGCTCGAGCGCGACTTCGACCGTCTTAAATCCTCTTACGATGCTCTCCTCACGGACCGTGAGACTCTTCTCAAGGACAACGATCGCCTTCGTTCCCAGGTATTCTGCGGTTTCCGTGATATTGACAGTTCCAGGTGAGGTAGCTGACTTCGTTATTCTTACCATTTGAGAAGACGAGGAAATAAGGCCCGACTTTGCTCTTTCTTTTATGCTCTTATATATATTCTGCAGTCCAGGGAAAAATTTCTTTTTCCATCATTTTGAATAATTATTTAAACTGCACTTCGGGTATATAGAAAGTCATATTGGGAAATTTGCTGATTATTTTAAAATGATTATCATTAAGGACTCGTCCCAAATTGGACATATTACACAAATGACACTTATTAAGAGTCTTGACTTGCGATTATATTTTATATATTAATATTATAATTTATTAAATATATATTGTAAAATAACTATTCTATATATATTCTAATGAATTTTTCCTCACATATGATTTTGTTTAAATTTGGGTCACTTATCTTTTTCAATAAAAAGTTATTTTAACAATCAAATATATATTTTATTGACTCCATTGAATTTTCAAAAATTGATTATCCCAAAAACACTTTTTTATTTTTGTAACACAATCTGTTTTAACGCACTCCTATCTTTTTCTCTTAAGTGTCGTGCTATCTCAAATCATCTTGTTGGCTCGTTTGAAATTATGATGTTTGATCTATGACTATATTTGATCCTAATTGAATTGCACATAATTTTGACATCACATTATAATAGACTAATATCTTGAGGGTTTGAATTAGTTTAAATGCTCCAATGATATTCATCAATTCAGAAAGTCCAAACTATTAGATTAAATCATCATTTTATAAATATGTTTAATTTTTATTACGTGTTGTGGTTTGTTTTTACATGATTAGCTCCTACACAATTCAAAAAATTGAGTTGAACCTATGTTCAAATTTTGATTTAAAACATAGTCTCATGGCATATTTATTTTTTACAGTACAATAAAGTTATTTTTCAGTCAAAAAAGCCGAGGTTATTTCTGGGTTTCTTTTTATGGTTTACCCTTTTACAATGTTTGATTCAACATTGGAACTTTTAGGTGGTATGTTTGACGGAGAAGCTGCGGGAGGAGATGCCGCCGGCGGATCTCCATGGAGGAGAGCGGTTTGAGTTGTGTTGTGTGAAGAAGGTAGAATCCGTGGCCGAGGAGAAGGTTTGCCCGCCAATGGTGCCATTGTCGACGGCACCACCACAGGGCACAGAGGACAGACTGAGTACCGGGAGCAGAGGGAGCTCTCTGGTCAACGGCGACGGCACCGTCCCGCAGGTTGATAGTTGTGGCGACTCCTACTTCCAGGAGAGCCTGAACAAGGGTGGCGCCGGTTGCTGTGTGGGGGGGATGGACCGGGGGTTCGTGTCCGAAGACGACTGCGGCAGCAGCGACGATGGCTGCAGCTATCTCGGGGGAGGCATCTTGGCGGAGACCACAAATCAAGACAATTGGTGGTTTTGGAACTAAAAAATGAAGAAAAGAAGGCGAGGTGATGCTTCATCCAGTTGCATTTCCTTGTGGTCTGTCGTTGTTAGTTATGAATGGATATGGTACCGTCAGTATTTTCTTTTGGTTATGAATGTCTATAGTAAGACTTATGCAGTAATGTGCCTTTGCAAGTAGGATGTATTAATGGGTTTAAACTAAAAATCATTTAGATGCTCCTGAATGTTAGTCTTTAAATTTCCATTAAAAAATTTGGAATTTTGAGATTTTCGATTTTGGCTCAATTTTTTTTTTCCAATTCGTTTTGGGTTAATCTTTTCTTTTCGTTTAGAATTGGAATTAGGTTATTGGATTGTGTATGATATATGAACCAGTGGTTCAATTGTTTTAAGTTTTTAATCAGCGTTGATTTTCTTTTTTTACAAACTTTATGTTTAATTTGACAATATTTGATTCTGGCTTAAACTTTATCAAGCTGGTTTAATTGTTCGAATGATCATCACTAATTTTCTCATTTTACATGTCTTGTGTAATATTGAAATGAATAAATGTGTCTTGCAATGATATGGAGAAGAAAGAGCTGAAGATCTACATGATATGAAACTTCAACACCAAAAAGAGCAAAACCTTGCCAATAGTGAAACCATTGAAAGTTACTTCAAAATTCTAGTAAAAAGAAAGAATCTATAATCAAAACATGCAAAAGCACTATCTTTAAAGACTATTTTTGTGGCTTGAAGTCAATATCCTAGTGTACACTATAGATATTCTTTAGGTACAATAATGTCTATTGCGTGACTTGCATTATTTGAGCAAAGTTTTAAAGGTCAACCCTATATAATTCATTGCAATGGTAAATGAAAAAAGCACGAAAAAGTAGAAAGAAAGCTAAAGGAAAAATAAGAACACATTTAAGACTTGACCATTGATATATATCATGTTATTGAATAGATTTAATGCATCACTATAATCTACTTTTCACTAAATAATACTGCTTCTAAGAGAAGATTCATATGAATTATATTTTAAATTCATCAACAAGATTTGAAGAAAAATCTCAAAATAGTTATCTCAAATTTCACTTGCATCTATAATTAGAAAAAAAAAATACTATAATGCAAAATAATACAAAATTATGATTTTTGTATCTTTGAAATGTCCTTCAATTAGTATAAATCTAGAGCAAAAATCTCTACGTAACCTCGCTTGGAGAGGGAAAAGAGAAGGAGCTTTCTTGAGAAGTTCCTCATGTCATTACACTACATTCTCAAATAGTAAGAGATGAATTAGAAATTCCCTATCTTAGAGAATTTGGGAAATATTTGAATCCATCTTTCCAGCACAACAAGCATATAACATCTAGTTGTAATCTAAGTGAGTTCAAGTGCTTGAAAATGATACATGTCGAAACAAAATGTGATCATCTTGACAAGATATTTCCTTCATTCTATCTCTAAGTTGTTTAAAAAAATCTAATTTTATTTAGATTTTGGTTAATGATTATTTCTATTACATCTCTATTATAGAATCAGATATGATAATTTTTCTTTTGTAAGTAGAAAAAGGTATAATTATGATTTATTTTGTATTATTATCATGACTATAAAATAAGCTAATCATGAGTTTGACAAATACTTTTTTAAAATAAGTTGCGAATAGAGTTCTTTTTGATAAATTATTATTAAAAATAATGTTTGTAATTTAGAACATTTAATGTGTATATATTTAAGAAGAAAGTGACTTCTAATTAATATTTATTGTTGTATGCAAGATCATTTAACAAATGTGGTGGTTGAGTTTGAATACAATTTGCAAACATTAGATAAACATCAAAAGTAACCTTAGCTTTCATGGTGAAAAGCTTCTTCCATTGCTGCCCTCACCATGCCCTTTTCAAGAAGAGAAAAGAATAAGTATTCTGTCTTTCAACTCAAGTCCGTACTCTATTAATGAATTAGATTCATGTTTTGCTTGAGGGAGGTTCTACATAGATTCAAGGTAACGTCTCACAAAACATTAAATGCAACAAAAATGGTGTGAGCAATATGTGTCGATTATCGATTTGCTTCTATTATATAAGTTTTGTATGGCTTTAAGAAATTCTTTCTTTATTTTAATTTTAAAAACATTAAAAAATTATCAAACACATTCATATTTTTTTTATTTTTTTCTTATTAAAATACTTTACAAAATCATCTTTTAAAAACTCTTTTAAGACATACTATTTATTATCAAACAGAGTCATTGATGGATAATACTGTCTTTTAAGCATATTATTTAATTTATTGTGGATATTAAATGTAGATAAGATAGAAAAAATTGGATCTTTTTAATATAAAAGAAACATTGGTATGAAAGGCTTGTAGTCACTTGCTAAATTTAAATTTTGGAATACTTTAGAGTACACTTTTGTGTGATGGGACTATAGGTTTTTGTTTAAAATTTTATTTTTTTTCTCTTGATAACTCATTTTTTATTCATTATGCGTAAATCATAACAATAAAACGTTCATATTTACCACTTAATGGCTAAAAACTTCAATGTTGAGCGTGTTAGCTTATTAAAATATCTCCTTTCATTAAATTAGAGATTGAAGCTATCACATCATCCACATAGGGATTTGATAAATTAAATATGATTGGAATACATATTATTTGTTTATTTTGAGTTTTACATTAGTGAATTTTTGAATGTCACCAAATGCAATTTTGGTATACAAATTACGTTTTCACATTTCCAAAGATGAATGCATCAAGTTACAAAATAAAAATACAAAGAAGGTTTAAAGTATAATTTATTTTATGTTATTCTTAAAATAAATTAAAAACAAATTTCCTATATGATATTATTTCTATTGTTATAGTTTGGTCATATTTTGTCAATGAACTCTGTTATACATTTTCAACTTGTTAATATCTCTATATTCTTACATTAGTATATTAGCATTATAATGTATGACCATAGTTATTAATACTCAATATTATGAAAGATAGGCAATGAGATTCAAAAGAATATCTATCCTCTATTTGTAAATTTTGGTCAAAATAATGCAAGATATGATTTTTTATAGTTTAATTAAATCTTAATTTGAAATTTCTGTTTTTATCTTTTTCAAACTATGTTGATGCTTTTTAATAATAATGTTAACTTTAATATTTTTTATGTGGAAAGAATCGATTTTTAAAAACTATAATATTCATTAATACTATTGGGATATATCTAAAGAATAATTTTATATTAATTATTTTTTGTTAATAAATATCACTTATGTATGAGGTCTAAATAAGATCCTCATTTGCTTTTATTCTCTCTAAAAAGTAATACCAAAGTTCAATTAGGATCAATTAGTGTGAAAGTCAACATGATAATCAATCATGATAATTCTAACAAAGCTTTTGAACATATTGGCATTAAAGAGCCAATTTAGGACGGAAATTCTCATAAGAAATGGTGTGTTAGAGTTATTAGGTTTGATGAAGCTCATGAGGAGGAATAATCTAGAGCCAATTTGCGATGGTGTGGCGAGGGAGTTATACCAAATTTGGGGTCCAATGTATATTTAGATTGATGCCAGACAATTAAAAACGTAAGAGTTATCTAAATTGTATACTAAAGACTTAATATAATATTCAATTTATAGAATAAGACTAAGAACATTCTTAGTTATATTCAACAAAATTCTTTGTCTAGTAAGAATCATATATAAAATGTGTAATACTCTTTACTTTAATTAAGAAATCTTATGGCTAATCAATTTGAGTATTATAACGAACATCAATAACACCAACATGTTTGTCACATATTTCACATAACGTGGGGGTTACATTAATTTATCCATGCACAAAGAATCAAAACATGATTATCATATGTTAGTCACTTGAATGCTTATGTGGTTTTACTAAAGTTTTTCAACATCATTAAGTATTGTGCATACTAATAGACACTCAAACAAGTGAATGCACCATGTGAATTTACCAAAATAAATTTAATGAAAACAAAGCTAAAGAACCATAGAATCACTAACTATATAATCTATTATATTTTATGCTAATTGTTTAAGGAGGAATTAAAATAGAAACTTAACTTAAACCCAATATGCATTTATATAAACATCAAATAAATCAGAAACTTAAACCCATAGATAAAACCCAAATTAAATATATATTAAGAAGTCAATGTTAATTAACAATATAAGACTAAATATATTTTCATTTATACTAAATATTATATTAAAGTTTGCAAAACAATGGTGCTAATAGAGATTATTCAATTATATCTAATAAAATAATATAATGATATTGTGAACGAGATTCAGATTATGATAATGTCATAGAACTAATGATACATGACACACTTAATAGTTAAAATATATTTCTATTACAAAAAAAATTTATATAATGTAAATAGATTCTCTTATGAAAAAAAATCATTAGAATAAGAATAAAGAACAATTACATATTAGATATTTAATCAAATATTATATTAATGACAAAAATGGTGATCTTAACACAATATCATAAATTATTACAATGATAGGTGATTTTTTAGTATTGGGCTTGTCAACTTTGGCCCATTATTCATACAACTAATTACCCATCCCACATTAAGATTCATCAATCCAAAACACAAATAAATCCATAGCAAGTTTGCACATTTCAACCTCTCTTCTAACTTATAGTTGGTAATTATCTTAACTTTCACTAATTGGATGTTAGATTATATATCATTTGGATAATAATGATATCTAAAAATTGTTGGTATTTAAAAGTCAATAGTATCTAAAACTTAGGATCTTATTTGACATCTTAACATACACTTACACAAGAACTTATCAATCCAAAATATAAGCTAATAACACAAGTTCAATGCATATTTTTATTTTCCTTTTGACTTAAAATTAGTGATTATTCAAACTTATTTTATCGAGGGGATATTTGATTTTCTATTATTTAGATAATATTGATATCTAAATAAAAATATTGTGTAAAAAATCAATGATATATAAAATTTGAGCTTTTTATTTGGTAGAAATCATAACATATGCTTTCACAGGGATTCATCAATCCAAACCTAAAACAAACAAACGAACTATATTCCACATTTCAATTTCTTTTAACTTCCATTTAATATTCAAATCAATTTTAATTAAACAATATCTAGTAATACATCATTTAAATAATATTAATACAATATTGGTACTAGGTTTATCTAAATTTTTTATTTCTTATAAATATTTTTTATTTTTTATTTTAATATCATCTTATTAATGTCACCCAAATTTAAGTAATATATAAACATTTAACAATACTTTTTAAAAATATAACCAAATCAATCATTCAAATTTGATAAAATTATATAATTTAATTATGCTTTAAAATCTAAAATTCCTTTAATACATTCAATAATATGATCTCAATCTCCCTCTAAAACTTACCTCTAGAAGTTGGGCCCATATAAAAGCCCAAAATGTGACCCACTTAAAGAAAAGAGGTCTTTGAATATTGAATAAGCGGCATATGGCTTGTTTGGCGCCGCGGTGAAACCTACAAGGTCATTTCTGATGTTTGATAAAGTAGACTAAAGATAAGAGAAAAAAAATTTGGTTTATGTTCTTTATTAACTTAAAGTTGACATACTTTATTCAAATTATTCATGATCTTTTCATTCATCTCACAATATATATAATACTTGCTAATTATTTGTAATTATGATAATATAATATTAACAGATGATATTAGTAGTAAGAATCTTATTTTGATTGTATCATTACAGATTATTTGAAGCCAAGATCAAGCCAAACAAAGATAGAGAGCATCGTCCTATGGTAACTTTGCTTGAAACAATTGAAAGTAGTACAAAAAATACAAGGGAAAAAGAGGCAATTCTTAAAACACTATACTATACATAGTAGGATTATGTGGTGTTTTCTCCTATTTGGTTAGCTAAACTTCAGGTCTACAATAAAATTCTACTACACTGGTCTTGTTTATGGGTCATATTCCTCCCGTTGTAGAGTACTATTTTTGTAATCTGTGCAACTTTGTTGCCATTATCATCGTCAAGAATTTTTTACAGTTTGGTGTTTTTCAAATAAACTTCTATACCCTTAGTTTTTATTTGTTTTTTTATATTTTATATTTTTACTTTTATATCTTATTATTTTATGAATTAATATGATCTCTATAATAATTTTTAAAATTATTCTTTTTTTTGTTAATATTTCTCTTTTATATATCACAAGTCATTATGATTGTGTCATAATTGTAATAATAAACTCCCATGTGGTCTATTATTAAATTTTAGCACAAAAAAAGAAAATTTAAATTATTATTTATATATATTATTATTATTAGTTTGATTTACATAATTATTAAAAAAAATAAAAAATATATTTTATGAGCCTACTTTTGAAATACCATTTTGTGATCCTAATTTATCGAATATCATTGAATTTCAACTCTACAATTCATTCTCATTGCATCATAAAAACAAACGAACATTATATAATAATTATATTATTATTTTCTAAATCTTTATCATATAAGAAAATAAAATATAATAATCATCAATTTAGTAGAATTTTTTCATTAGTGATATCCTTCTATGATTATGATGCAACATGATTAGACCTAACTCAAATGAGTGCTTAAAATGCAATAAGATTTTAGTTTTATTATTAATGGCTTTAATTTTCTAAACATATTTTTTTAAAAAAAATTATCATTCGATACTATCCCTCATCACCCACCAATGTTATTGAGCAAATGGTGGGACAAGTTATAGACCACATGATCAAATCAACTATAAGAGATCAAATCACAATAATTTTGTTATCAAATAGTGATATATACATATCATTAAGAAATGACTCATAAGAAGAGAACTTAAATAGCATATCCCTCATCAAAACTTAGTAAATAATGCTATTTCTAACTCTTATCTTTGAAATTTTGTTTTGTTTCTAAATTATTTTTTTCATTTATCATGAATTCTAGAATTGTTTCTTGTAGCCTAATTGAATTCATAATTAACCAACATAAATACATTTTTTTTTTATCTCAAGTTATGATCATTTGACAATTTAGTTATATTATTGCTAAAAAAATATAAAATTATTTTAAACATATTAGCTATGTGCTTGCATAATAATTTTAGTTATATTAATTAATATGTTTGAATAATCACTATAATCTGCAACTAGAAGTTATGTATTCTTCATGTTATGGTTGATGACATGGTTTTTATGTTATGATCATTTTAAGTTTTCAACACAATTCTAAAATTCTATTTTGTCAAATCATCCTTTATTATAAAACTTTAAAATATTGTTTTTATATAAAGTCACACACGAAACAAGCATGTCCAATTTTTTTTTGTAAGGTCCAAACACATGTTTTTTATGCATATTAGAAAATATTATTTCATCTATCAAACAATTAATTAAATTCGATATAAAGCATCAAAACATTTAAAATATTTTTATTATATTCAAGTTGTTAGAAACAAAGTTGCTTAGTTATTTCTCTTACAACCTCCTAAACAAACTCATGGTCATCAAAATAAAAGATCTCATTAAACATGGATATGTCAAATTCAATATTTTTTCAGCATTTCTAATTTTCCCATCCTAACTTTCACGTGAAAAATGTTTTTTAAGTCAAGTTTATATATATTAAATTAAAAAAAAAAAGAGTTTTAATGTTATGAATAGGTAACTTTAGGCATAAAAACTATAGCTAATGAAGTAATATCAATATTCACTAAACGAGTGTACAAATTCACTTCTTAGTGGTTCCCTCATTGGAGTTCAACAAGTTTTATATGCTGCTGTTAAATGAAGAACTTAGTGTGAAATATACAAACATATAAGAAATTAGAACTAAGTTAGTGAAGTAATGTCAATATTTAATAAAATGTTTCACTAAAAAACATAATTAATGCCAATAATTAACTTATTATGAATATTATGCTCATGTTGATAATTTTATAATAAAGATTATTGTTACTTATGTCAAGTTATAATAGAGAGTCTTTCGTGTGATGTTGAGCTCAAATTTCACATAAATATAAAATTAGCATTATTAAATATGTTATTTGTAAAATATAATACACACAAATATTTGAAATATTATAATCTTTTATTATAATATATGACTAATCTTACTTATATTTTAAAAAAAGAATTTCATTTGTCTCCCTTATTAGCTCTTTTAAGTTATCTTCTTCAGATATGCTATTTATTGTCGAACTTTTCAAATAACTTCTATCAATTTTATTAACTTATCAGCACTACGATACTACAGATTAAATCGTAAAGTTTCATTAGCTCTATTAATTAAAATCAATAATTATAACATTTTTTCATGTTAGATTATATTGTCATAATATCTATAATATTTGTGCATTATATTTAGAAATAGCTTGTGAATTAAAAAAAAGGCTTGAAATTGAGTTTTTTTTAAAAAATATATATATTTTTTAAATTAAGGTTCAAGTGAGAGGTGAATTAAAAAAATATTTATTAAATTTAATAATTAGAATAAAATGTAGAAGTATTTTTAAAACTTGATTTGAAGCCCAGAAATATATTCTCAAATGAAAACGTTTTTAAACTTCAGGAATTGTTTTACTCTCTAACTGAATATAACTTTAGAGTTTAAAAAATATTTTATGAATAATGTATGAATTTCAAAGAAAGATTTGGAAAAACAAATTTTAAAATATTTATTAAAATACAATTTTAAAAAATAATTTAAACTGTGATAAGCACAAAACTTTAATAAGTATATCACTAATTATTACCATAATATCTAATTAAGAATGAAAATAGACACAATAAAAGTTAAAATGAAAGGCATATGTCGGGACATAACATTTCTAAAAACAGATATTTCTTAATTAATATTTGTTTAATCATGTCATCAACGTTGGTTGCTTTCATTTGATTTCACGTTTAGGAAATCATCTTCTTTTATTTTTAAAAAGTTTTTTTAGAACGAAATGACGAGTCTTTAAATCTTTTCTTACAATTTGGATAACGACCCTTTTGTTTCGGTGGATTCCTCTTCGATGTCGTCAGTAAATAATATTATTTTTTTACTTTATTTATTTATTTTTTTCTTAAG
Organism: Vanilla planifolia; assembly: GCA_023846275.1. Taxonomy (NCBI): domain Eukaryota; kingdom Viridiplantae; phylum Streptophyta; class Magnoliopsida; order Asparagales; family Orchidaceae; genus Vanilla; species Vanilla planifolia. The sequence continues at coordinate 6,788,787 of CM043873.1, read as the reverse complement.
CCATACTCAACCAGGATGTTGATATGAAGTATTGTCGGTAACGTTGAATCATTTAATTAATTTAATTTAACTTTTCGAATAAGATAAAGATTATTATATGGATCGTGTGATGTTGAGGTTATGTTTAGCCTATGTTATGAATACCAAAACATATATTTAATTTTTATTATGAATCAAACATCATGCCATGCTTTAGAGTTCATCTGGTGTAGTTAGAGCCCATTGATTGATTTCCTTGAGTCAAGTTCATGTTATTATATGAATAATATATATGATTATTTACTTATTTGTCTCGTTTGTTTTTTTTTAATATTTGCATTTTTGGTTTTTTTGATATTGTTATAGTTAATATCAAGTTGAACAATACAATTAAAAATATTTGTAAGTATTTGTTTTCATCATGTTTATTTTCATTCAATCTTATAGTCTCTTTATTTATGTTCTTGTTGTCTTTATTCTTATTAATGTTTATTATGTTTTAAAGGTTGAAAATTTTCATATGATGTTAGATATAGTAAGAATATACAAACTTTTCTACTAGATTATAAATATAAGTTTAAAGATCTTTTTTAAACTTGGTTTTTCTCAAAAAATTGTCTTTTCAAATCTAATTATTTCCTCACAAACCCTAAAATCAAAATAGTCTCATCTTGAGTTGGATTAAAGTCATGATTTCATCCTCTATACAAGTTCTTTCTTGTAGCGTAGCAAATGATGCTTGTCTACTCTAAGGATGCCATTTATCTCTTGTCATAAATTTTCAAATTGGGATTTTTTAAGTTTACTTAAGAGGTTTAAAGAAAACCTCTTAAAACTATTATGTTTAATTATCTTTTTAAAATAGAATTATCATTAATTTATTTATGATTATTGGTCTCTCTCTCTCTCTCTCTCTCTCTCTCTCTCTCTTATTATGAAAGTATGAAACAAATTATAGATGAACTTGGAGTAAAGTTTGAGTTTGTTATTTTGATTTTGTCCATTACTTTTTTATATGTTGTTTTTTTATAAGAAGAAAAACTCATCCAATGCATGCTCTCATGAATTCACTAATTGCTTCGATCTTAATTTTTTAGAGTTCTCCTTGAATATTATGTTCCAATAGACATCGATAATCCATTTTTACCACCAACACATATACTAAGGTTGCAGTTGTAGAAAAGGAAGACATTTAATTATGGAATTTGTGCTAGAATATTCTCTAGAAGGGTTGAAGGAAAGAAGATGTTTGCACTCATAACCTTCTTTTTTAAATATAATAGAATAGAACAATCTAAAACTAGCCATTTTTGTTAATTCTCAAGAATTAAATAATTAATTAGCACAAAATTGGTTGACATTACAACATAAAATTTTTAGCCTTGAAGATTGAAATCAAAGACATGATGATATGATGACGTAGAACTTGAGAGGTACCATAAGATCTTGAAATTAGCAAGCTAAAAGAAAGCTAATAAGAAGGTTATGAATATAAAATATTAATTTAGTCATAATTTTGTTTTTAAATATTAATGTTAATTTGATGTAATATTTTGAATTTTTTTAAAAAAAAATGAAATATTGTGCCTCCTGTATTAAATTTAATGTTTCCTCTTTATTAAAATTAGAAGTGGTTTAGCAAATTAATACACTTTTAAATGTTTATTACTTTTCATAAAAATTGGTACAAAAATATCATTTTAATTAAATTCTATAAATATTAACTAAAATCTAAAAATTGAAAGAGTATAATGAGATTAATTTATTAAAATAGTTTGCTATTAGTATAAGATCATTTGGTAGTTACAATGTAAATAATAAGAAAGTGATTAAATTAGGCTTCTAATAGTAATGTGATATTACTTTTTTTTAAGAACATGCAATAGTGATTAAGAGTTTACTTGAGGACACTTTAGGTTTAGAGTGTCAAAAACAAGAAGCAAAGAAGGGTTTGTAATTACTTTGGAGACAAAGAGAAGGAGCAAAATGAGGGAAAATACAACGATTCAATTCTCTTCTGACCATTCATATATTTTTTTTGTTTTAATGGTAAACTTGTTTAGAAATTGCTTTAAGAGTACTAGAGAGTACTTTTTAGGAAGTTTTCTAAGTTAATTTATATCACAAATCGATTTTCAAGAAGTATGCTAAAATTAGTCCACAATTATTAATAAACAAAAGCTTCAGGTGACCTAATTGGATTATTTGATAGACTATATCGAATAATTTAATCAATTCAATTGCTAAAGGAAGAAAAAGGCAACGTTGATCAAATAGTTCAAGCGATGGATCAAATGGTCCATAATTGATCAGACAATTCATTTGTAGCTTAAATGGCTTGGTTATCCAATTTTTTAAATTAAAGAGATTGACTATTGATGTAATTTGTATCGTACTAATGCATAAGAGAAAGATGAATTGTACTTTTAAACTTTTTCTTATTTTAAAAGCTTCTTGTAAATAAAAATTTGATAATCATAAACTTATTGATTTAATAATTTTGTTAAATAAGATATATAAATAAATAAATATTTTATTATTTTAAAATATTTTTAATAAAATATTTTATGATTAATAAAAATAATTTTGCTAACCGAACTAGAATTCCACTACCAAAATCATTCTTTTTTATCGTAACAAGTAGAGGTAATGTTCTGTTGTAATAGATAAGTTCATTATCACAATCTTAATTATAAAAGTTTATAATATCTAAGCATAATACTAAATAATAGATAATTATAATATTCTATTACTCACTTATAAAAGTATATATGATACAAATTTATGGATAATAATATTGAAATATGAATACACATATGAAAAATCTTACGATTTGAAGAATCTAGTTTTGAAATATTAAACTAAAACATTATTGATGTGTACTAATGTAATTAAGAGAATTAGAATTAATAAATATCTTATGTTAATACTATCTTTTTTGGAAAAATAAAAAAGAAAATTAAGAAATAAAAGTCAAAAGTAAAGAAGTCACCAATAAGAAGTGCAATTAAAAATAATACTAAACCAAGGAAAAAAATAATGAGTCGTAAATATGGCTCCAACTTTGATGTCAAAATTGGATTAGAATTTTTGGTTTTGCTCATTCTCTTCTGAAACTATCGATGTAATCAAAGTAGAATCATCAAGTATTTAACTTTGAAGGCTCTTTCATTCATATTTGTATATTTTAAACTAAAATAGTGCTTTTTAATAGCTAGAAAGATGTCACCTAAAATAGTCATAACAAATAAGCATTCTAGAGTCCTAAATAAACACAAACAAGTTTTTGGAATGCTTAATACAAGTAAGAGCAATGATGGCCATTTGATGTGGGCATATAGAACACACATCATCCATTCTAAAAAATAAATAATTGATCCAGATCTAATCCCAATGAAATTTGATCTAAATCATTAGATCCCATATGCTAGATGAATGGTGATAATGTGCCAGATCACTGTTTACAAAGTACAAAGAAGATCTCTATCGTTTAATCATGCTTATCAAATAGACTACTATATATAATTTACTGTTCACAAATGTGGACACGATCATGATCGTTTGATTGCAAAGATATATGATTAGACAACATTAATTCAATAAAGGTCAAAAAGTAAACACAAGCCATTCTTTAGTTTTACATTACCAAATGTTACATGCAATTCGTAGTATATCATACTTTATCAATGCAAGTACATCAGCCTAATGGGGTTGGCTATCCCCTAATGCTCTTAAAAATAATGATCCAATTCACTTACACGCCCAATCCCATTACTAGAAAAATTCGAGTTTGACTCGACTCGAAATGCTTAAGTCGATTCAAGAGTGATGCATTGACCTGATCTCATTTTTAGACAAACTCGATTTTAACTTAACTTGATATTCTTAGGCCAATTAAGGAGTGATGTTTTGACCTAATTTTAACCCAAGCCTTTATAGGAATTATACCATGATAGTGAATTGGGCTTGTTTCGACTCATGACCAATTGATTTACCAACATGCAGCTCCTCAAGGCCTATTGCACAACACTTCAGGCCAAGTGTTGGGGCCAAGTGGCTTATGTTTTTTGGGCTTGGTCGCAATTTAGATTCTTAAGCCAAATTTTTTGTTTTTTTTTCAAAACCTCTTTTATATATTTTTATTATTATATTTTTAAAATATTTTGCAACTACTAAAGTAATAAAATTTTATAATTATTAAAATAATAATACATAAAAAAAAATCAATAATCATGCATGTGAATGAATGATTTTCTACAAAATAATTGTGTTATATGTCAACAAACGATAGGATAGATAATCAAACCAATGATTTCTTGAACATAGACTCTTATTGATTAGCTATTGCACCAAAAGTTTGAACAATGGCTCATTGATATGTCATTTAAGCCATAGCTAAAGCATAATCACCAATATTGCTTGATATTATTTCACTTATGGATTGTTCCATAAAGCGTTTGATCAAAACTCTTCAATTAATTAATCTAAGAGTTTGAGATGTATGACTTGAAATATATTCAAGAAAAATATTAGAGAAATCAACATAATAATTTTATTATCATCAAACAAGTGATATCATGACCAAATGTATAATTATGATAAAATCAAATGATCTAATAAACAAATTAAATAATGTGATAAGCTTAATTATATAATTTGAACATCAACTAAAACATCTATTCTAAAGTAAAGAATAACATACAAAAGAAAAAAAATTAAATAATTTAATTAGAGGTTCATTTAAAATGCTAATCTTGATGTTTTGAATGGAATTGTAAAAAAAACATATTAGAATCATTTAAAAAAATGTTATGATATTTTAAAAAAAAGGTAAGAAATCTTATAATTACATAAAATGTGATTTTTAAGTGATTGACTAAAAATGGGAAAAAGAAGTCAAATAGTAATTGATAAGTGAAACTAATTGAATGATTAATCATTTAAAATCTTGAAAATAACTTGTTATACAATAATTCATTATTATATCATTGTGAGGAGTGCTTTATATAGTACTTTAACGGTGCACTATCATATATAGCTAAACATCATACAATAATTCGATGATAAATCTTTTTATAATGATTGTCTTTTATAATTATTGAAAATTGCCACACATTTCTTTAGATTTTATACAACACTATCATATATAATGATGGTCTACATTTATACAACCATTTTTAGTCAAAATTACAACATAGCAAAATTTTGTAAAACTTACAATAAAAATGTGTTAAACTTTTAAAAAAAATTACATTAAATTTCTTTTACAATAGAATGACCAAAGCCCATTAGTTAAATACCTAAAAAAAACAAAGAATTGTTGCATTCACATTCACAACATGAGCATCAAATGACTTTTTTAGTTAAAAAATCTAGAAAGAAAACATAGTTTTATCACCACCATCTAATAAGAACTATCAAACAATTAGATCATTACAATTCTTATATTTTTTGTCATTACTTCATCTATTCCATCAATAATTTTCTTTAAATCAAGTCTTAAAACTTTTAGTAACCATGATCATAATAATATTTTCTTTCAAAAAATTAACATCAACAAGTCAAAATTGTTTAAGGTGTTAAACAATGATAATTTTTTTCATTAATTCCCTTTGGTTCTTCAAAACAAATGAATGAATCATTTGTCTTGGTATGTTTAAATTTATATTTTTCTATTTATTGTTTAGTGTGGCACACACTTTGAATTTTTGCATGGCAAAACCTATGTAGTCATCCCTTTTGTATGTATACATGACAAAGAATTTATAGTTTTTTATTTGATCTCCTTCTATTCAACAAGGATGTTGACACCCTCAACTTTATGGACAACTTAGAGATGATATCACAAATACAAAACATTATGCAATATCATAAGGGGGTTAAACAAACCCTTTTATTTTCCTAAGCCTCACTTATTTTGATGATTATAGTAATAATATAACATGAAAACATTATAAAGTTGATGAGATTAAAATATTTGATCATAACATGGTAATATTTGTTAAATTATGAAAAAAATTATAAATTTCTTTACAAATTTGTTTGTTGTTGTGAAGTTTCTTAGACACTTTTATCCTTGTTTATTAGATCATTGTACATAAGGTGCATAAGGGTATTATGACTATTTAAAAAATTAGTTTGCACGAATAATACACAAAAGTTTATTTGGGTAATATATCTTCTCAATATTATACATAGATTGAAATTTGTATCAATTCAATGATGAGGATTTGTATTGTTATTACCATTTCTTTTGAGCTATTAATTATTTTAAAATTGTATGTATATTAATTACAAATTTGAAACTTAATATCATTTAACATATATAATAGATTTATAACAATACAAATTTTAAGAGTTACCAACAATGAAAACACTACTATTCATTCCATCATGTGGGAAATATATTTATTCTTCTCTTGAATATTTCATCTATTATTCTTAATTTACCCAACGAAAAAACAAATGAAAGAGGATCTAATTTAGTTGCCTACTAATTTTAAGCATTGAGACTTTTTTAGCATTTTGATTGGCAAAGATTTGACAATCTTTTTAATCTACATAGATCTCTCTACACCCCTCTTCAATCACTTAACATTTTAAATGATATAGGTTATGACATATATTTGTAATATCACATTTAAATAGTTAATTTATGCATAATAAATTAAGAGAAAATTAAGAAAGGATTCATAAATTTAAGGAGATTACGCATGACATGTCAATCTATAATGATTCTCAATGAGAATGATTAGATAACATAAAATCTACCTTGTTAGATTATGCACACAAAGATCTCAAAAAATAAAAAAAAGGTATAAAATACTACAACGCAATTGCAATAAAAATAATAATAAATAAAGATAAAAAATGACACAAATATAAACAATATAGTCTAAAAATCAAATATCATACAACCATCCATGACAAAAAACAAGAGTAAGTGACAAAATGATAAAAAAATAACTTCTTAATAACATCATCACTGTTTAGGCATCACCACCCTAGTCAAATCATCACAACATAAACAAATTATTTAAAGTTCACACAAGAACAAAACTCACAAAAATAATTTATTAAATAACATATAGAAGCCTTACTATATATTAAAGTTAGCCACCCAATCTACAAGATGTTAAAGATTAAAAATAATATAAAACAAAGATATAAGATTAAATATTTTATTTGAAAAAAAAATACAAAACACAATCAAATTGTTTGTTATCGTTTGATTGTAGTTTTTTTTTTGTAGTTGTTGTCCTACTTTGGCAAACATATGAACTAAGACTTATAGATCAATCTCTTAGCTTTCCAATATATGAAATCTCACTCAAATCAAAGTTTTAACTAAAAACATATTACCAAAATATTAAAATTATAAAACATCAAAGTAACATGGTGTTGAGATATTTAATATCTAATAAAAATCACAATAAAAATGATAAAAGTGATGTCTTAATTGAACAAAATTTTGATGTGTTAAAACTATATTTTGTAAAATTATTAATATTTCTCACATAATTCAATCAAATTGCTCTACAATGGCATAACTATGAGAACAAGTCGGACAAGTTCGATAAACTTCTTTGACTCTAGTAGTGTCCACACTAATAACTCTATTCATTAAAATAGACTTTGTATTTTTTTTTTAGTATTTTATATTATTCTTTATTTGTCACAATCTTTAGCATATATTTTTATTTTTTTGGGTTATTCTTGACACAAACAAATTTTAACTTCTTTAAGTTTATTCACTTAGGAATAACTTAACTTTAATGAAGTTATATGAAGTTTTGATTTTGTCAAAACTTTGTTGAGATTTGAAGGTTCATCTTCTAGAATTGTTTGTCTTTGTGCGACAATTAACATATTCCTTTATTTCAATAAACTCAATTCTTATAGTGGATGGAGGAAGCGATATCTTTTTATATTACTTATAGAAGTAAAAAATGATAATTGTAGGATAGATTTGTAAGAATTTTGGATCTTAACATTTTAATGAGAAGAGATTTACCATTATTTATTTAAAAATAAATAAAATTAAATTAGAACTGCAATAAGAATGACATATTCATTATATAACATGTCATGCTATAAAGTAAGTAGCAATACTTCATTTATGAACACTTTTGTTATATATTATTGACTATAAGAGTTAAATCATATTTTTCATTGATGTTAAAATGTATTTAGACTCAAGAAGAAGATAAAATACTAAACTATAGTCTTCGAAAGAAAAGATTAATCCAAGATATTTGTTCAAAATAAAATATTATAAAAAAAGAGAAAAAAAAGAAGAATGAATTATCTCTTAAGTTATCTTAAAAAAGAAAGTCTAAAAGAAAATACAATTTAGTTAGGAAAATATATAATCATCATAATTAAATCATATTTAATATTGTTTTTTATTCCAATTTTTTTTTAACCACAAAATGTAATTACGATTTGAAGCACAATAAATTCCCTATGAGGACATTCATTATTGCTATGTATTCAACTATCAACAACACTATCATTATAAGTCATCTATATGGTTTGCAAATGTCTCTAACTTCAATAATTAATAGTATTGCTTTTATCCATTTTAATCATGAAAAATCTATTTATCTTATTTTCTATGTCTTTTAATTTTTCAGATAAAAATTTGTCACTTGTCAATTTTAATTGATTAAAAATAAGACAGGTTTGAAAATCCATTTTCAATCCCCATTTTATTATTTTTTAATTTTTAATAAATATTTATTATAAGAATTTTATTTATATTCATATAAAACTCATATTTTTTTAAAATCTTGTTTTAAAACAACGATATCAAGTTAAACTTGTGAAAGTTTTGAAGATTCAATTTTAGATTTGAATTAGATGTATTTAGATAATTTTGAATTTTGATAATTTTGTTAATTTTATTGTTTGAATTTTCCTTTGATTTAGATTGAATATTTTTGAAAATACAAAAATAACAAGAGCTTAACATAATATTATAAAATAGTTTATCAAGTTTTTATGTTATTAGTTTATTGGATCACATAAATATATTTAAAACATAATATTATAAAGCAATTGTCTTTTGATTAGTGTTTATCTACAAAATAAGTTTAAGCCCCTAAAATAAAATAGATTTCTAAAATATAATATTGAAACATTATTCAATATATGAAGAATAAACACTCTACCACACATTTAGTGCCAACTTTACAACATTTAGAGAATAGAGGACTCAAATCAAACCCACGATCTACCTAGACCGATTCCCCATTCCATCTTAAGGGATTCATTGTTGAGATCAAAACTAGGTTATGTTATTCAACTTGTTGACTAAACCAAAAAAGAAAGTCTATCTCCTTTCATCTTATATAATTCAATGAAGTAATTAGTAGGAAAAAAATCCTCTTAATCTAAGAAAAAAGTATTTGGACACTAAATGTAATATAGGTGTTAGACATAGTTTTATTTTGAAATTAATTAAAAATATAATAAATATGTTTTTTTTAAAAAATAAAATATAATCCTCTTTAAAAAATTAAAATTAAACACCATAAAAGTTGACAATCCAATTCATCATCTCCTTACTAAGAAGAGATTACTCAATCCACATAGAATTGTATTGTTTGGTTTGAAATAGTTTAAAAAATAAAATAGTAAAGATGTGTTTAACAAAAAATATATTAATTCAAGTTGGCTTTGGCCTTAATGGTCTAAAGCACTTGAAGGCAAATTAACAACTTCGGGTTTGAACAAACTTTTGGACCAAATCAAATTCAAAATCACGTCATCTAGTTCATTTTTGAGTGAAAACAAAAGTCATGTTAGGTAGCTAAATTGTGACATCTATGACTAAAGAAAATAATGAATGATTATTAAGTAATTTCTAAAAAACTATCATTATTAGATAAAAAAAAAGTAAAGAGATATAAAGATTATTAATCCAATGTCGACCATAAAATAAATAATTCTTGATTTTATATTAAAATATGGAAATATTTTTTTTTTCAAACAAAACCTATTTTTAGTTTATGTTAGATAACACAAGAAATAATATTGAACATAATAATATTAGGTGATGATGTTGATAAAAATAAAATTTAGCTAAATATTTCCAAACATTAACTTGTAATTAAATTAATTCTCTTTTTCCTAGTCTCCAACATAGACTATTAAAGGTTTGTTTGGTATAATTTTGATATTACAAAAGGACTTTATTAGGATTTTAAATAAATAATTTTTATGTGATGTTAGTATTTTTCTTTTAAATAAATGCTCAATTAAAATTTGAGCAAAATCTCAATTTCTCTTAAGAAAAGTTGTATGTGTTCCAAAATTTCGATCGTCAAACACCTCATTATTATTATATTAGAAATCTATTGTTAAATAAGTTTTTATTTGTAAAATATTTTTGAAAAATTAAATTTTGAATATTTTTATCTGTGTAAAAAATAAATCAGCGCTTTATATTTTAAAAAAATGTAAATAAAATTGCAAATTCGTTTAACCTGCATTAAATATTATGTGATTATGCCAAAATGTGAAGTTTGAACAAGCTTGGGGAGGTATTTCTTAGGCCAAGCGAATGTAACTTTGATGCTCCATTGAATTTAATTTGAATCATTCACTTAATGTCAACATAATGATTACATTAATAACTCTTGATCATGGAAAATTAGAGATATGTTATGATTATTGAATGATTATTAATCATTCAAAATTGAGTTACATAAAATGCGTCAAGTAGTATAAATCAACATTTTTGTCAAATTTCAAGCATGTATCTCAAAAATCCTCTAATTCATCATAATATATTTTTGTAAAGTTTATCTATTAAATATTATTAATATAATTTTTTAAAATTTTAATAAAAAATAATAAAAGATTTAATCAAGTTTTGAAATTTTAACCAACATTCTTAGCAATTCTCCTGAATCAATTTTGCATTCTAACATATTACTCATGCCCATGTAAATTTTAAAACTCTTATAATTTTTAATATAATAATTTAAATTTAAAGTTTCAATCTTTTTTTTTTCAAAATACCTTAGTTATAATTTTAAAATTCAATGAATTCTAAGCTTATAATGAAGATTTTTAAAATTTGCTTTAAACACACATTTTTCCCCAAATTTATAAAAATTTCTCATTTTCATTATTTTAAGACATTTTATCTAACATCAAAAGTTAATTATGATTAACCTACTTGAAATTAAGCAATAACAAATAATGTTTCTAAGAAAAGATTGAAAGATCTTGAAATGCATTAAGGTTTTAAACTAAAAGCAAATTAAAACCTAGTTTGAAAGCAAACCAAAACTCATACTTGGATTTGAAAATTTTGAGATGATAAAGATAAACTTTTAAGCTACTTTTAAATCTTTAAAAGCAATCACATGAACTATTGAAATTCAATCTAAAGCCAATGTTTCTAAGTTTAAATATCAAACTAACAATCTTAAGTTTTGATTAAGTAAATAACAAAATGATTAATTATCGTAAAGCTCCAAAATTAGGATTGCAATGCTAAGGAGAATGAAAAGATGGAAGCAATGAAATGTGGGTGACATAAACATTATATTGATTTCCAACAAATGAAGTATGATTTGCTAACATGCATACCAGCCAATTGCTTGATCATTTAACTTCGATAAGTTTCGTCATTGATGGGGGTCACTAAAAATCACATAATGGAGATTCAAAACAAAGGAAACAAATGCTTATGCAAAAGTGAGTTATGGCCTAATTGCATTTGTACTCCATTACACTTATAGGAAGTCAATTACAAGATTAGATAGTAATGTGATACAAGTTGATGTAAGTAGCAAAATGATTACTTTTGTGTAGCTAAATCTATAACAAGGTTGCATAATATTGTTAACAAACACTTGAGTTTGTTCAACTTAACTAACTATATGACTAATAAACAACTCATGATAATTAGTTTGAATCACTTGAGAAATTTATTCATGTTAAGTTATAATCGATTTTGTTACATCATCAACAACAAAATTTGTTTGATTATAACTAATTATGTCACATTATCAATAGTCAAGTTTTCACTTAACAGTTATAACTAATTTAGATATATCAAAAAGAAATAATTAAATAATATAATATAATGATTGTAATTCTTCATATATAGAAGTGTAGTCATTTATTTCATTTACTATAACTAAACTCTTAATAGACTAATTCAAAAAGAGTTCAATATTCTATGTAATTAAAACTAGTTAATTCCTATTCATTCTAAACTATTTTCCCTTGTGGATGGCTCTTTGCTTCTTTTTATTCTTTTTTACTCATTTTTTATTGATGAGAATCTCTTGTTCTCTTTTTCACATTTAATTCTATAACTAATTTCTTAAGGTTTTAATAAAATAACTTGTTATTATATTCATCTAAATCCAAAATCAATGTTATCAATAGTCCATTGTAATATAAATAAATGCATTATTTTGAACAATGCATGTTTGATTTCAAAAAAAAATGTACAAAATCAAGTTCATGTTAAATATTTCATTAATGAAGAAAATATAATCAATAAATATTGAGTTTTATTATTTTATACTTCAAGTCATATTTTATGAGAAATTTGATTAATGTAATCGAAGACAATTAAAGACAAATAATTTAAAGGATCACTTATTCATTTTAGTTATCACATCTTTAATCTTCTCAATTGTAATATAATTGATCTCCATGCCTACTGAATGAAAGAAAGATAGTGATAAAATAGACCACTATTCATTTATGAATTGAATTCAAATTTGGATTCTTGAATGTCAGTCAACCCGTCTTTACATATTCAAACACACCCACAAACACTCAAGAACCCGAGTAATTTTTTACTAGAGATCAAATGTAGTTTATGTTAATATTTTATTTAAATATTCTCTTAATATTTTTTTAATTGCAAGCATAACAACAAAGTTTATACAATGGTTGTCTTGGTCGACAAAGATATTAACCATATACACACTGAATTACATGCTAAGGTTTATACTAAAGTATATTTTCAAACTAAACTTTGGATTTCCATCTCTACTGTTTGATTTTGATTCATCATTTTCTCTTGACAAAGATGAGTGATAGTTTTTTAGCACATATTATTCATATTATACATTATATTTTTAATAAAATATATATTATTATTATAATTATTTTAAAATTTAAAAGATTTAAAAATATGCATAAACAATTACAAAAAATAATCATTTGTGACGGCCAATTTTTATTGAAACTTTCTATGACTTCAATTTTAGAAAAAAAAAATTAAGTATTTTAACAAATAATTTTATCACAATTATCTATCTTAAATCTTCACAAGAGTTTAATGAGAAAGCAATCTGTGAAAGTCTCTGATCGAAAAATTTCAACATAAAAAATTATTCTATAGATCGAAAAAGACTGTTTTTTCTCTAACCTTTGATCAATGTTAAAAGTAAAAACATGATCCAAACTTATTTTTTTGATTCTTAACTCTTCTTAATCATCGTAATTGGAACTTAACGTTATTTTAAACCTTAGAAGAGATTCAATCTTATCAAAAAGGAAATATTGATTTTTAAAAATATGCAAACATGCCAAAATCAATAGTGAAGGTGCACTCATTTTTAATTAAGAGTGATGCGGTGACAAAACCTCATGAGAGAGATTGATAGAGACCGATTGAGATAGAGATAGAGATAGAAATAGAAAGAGAGAGAGAGAGAGTACGTGTGGTGTAGACATAGAGATCAGATTGATATAAATTAACTTTGCGATATATGGTAATACCTAACTTTGGATTACTTATTGCCGTTGTTGATTGCTGTTCGATTGTCATCATTAACTGCTGTCGTGTTGATTTTTCCTTTCTTTTTTTTTTTTTTTTTTCGAGAAGTGGAGTTGCTTTTTAGCCTTTTGATAAAGAAGAAAAACAAATATATTTTTCCGAAAATAATATTTGTGAAGGAAATAAACTACTTTATTTTTTTTTTCATAAATAAGACGACAGCAGGCATCTATACGTGTCAACTATGTTATAGCGATCTTCAACCGATGATATAACCTATTAAATAAATTAGAAAAAAGAAGTTAGTTGTCCACCACCTCCGTTGATAATAATCATAAATGCAATCGACCATTTGACTGAGGACAAATTATTTTATTTAATTATTATTTTAAAATTTATTTTATGAATTAAGTCAAATATGTGTAACATATGTGACCCACACACTAAGATGGACAATTAAAAATAGTACGATGAATGACATAAATTAAATAGATATATGATATAAGAGAAATCATTTAGTCAAAGATGGGAATGAAAGAGATATTTCTTTCTTTAATTATGATTAAAAATTTAAACGATCTATCTTATGTGGATGTCAAAGGACTCGCGATGAAATCTTTTCGTTACTAAGTATTTGATTGTTTGTAAATAATTTTTTCATCTTAGATGATATTATTTTAAAGAATATTAGTAAATATTTGCATGTATCAAACATTAATAGAAGAGACTTATGCCAATGTCAAATGCCATTGAAATTGTTAGTAGCTAGTCTCAGGCATCATTGAAGTCTCATCAATATTGATCATCTATCAAATGTATAATTTCTTATGTTTTGTTAGACATTGTTGTCGATGTTATGATCTCTCTGCCTTTGTTATAATTCACTCCATTTCCAAGTAGCAATTAATGTTAATTGACATAAAATAAGAAGAAAATAAAGAAAAGAGGGAGGGAGCATACCACAAATGAAAAAATAAAAATATTAATTTTAATGACTAAATGATTGTAAAAATTTTATTGACTTGATGACATAGCTTTTATGTCTGAATAACATGAAAGACAAACTAAGAGATCAGTAGCATAAGCAACATAAAGAGATAGATAAAAAAAAAACTTTAGAAAACACTTAGATTAAATAAGACTTTTTAAGAACATAGATTTTTCAATATATCAAAATATAAGAAAGAATATTATTTTTAGTTTATTTACAATAAAATGATTTTAATTATAAATAGAATTATGGATGTATATTTTTTAACCAAAATATTTATAATAATTTTTTTTATCACAATAAGTAATTTCAACATCAATATAAGAACCCACACAAAAGAGTATTAAAAAATTACAAACACAACAATTATTTTTACCAACAACATGAGTTTAAAAATTTATTTTTTAAAGCTTTTGGAATATTTTATTTTACTTTGACATAAAGTTTTTGTAGATTCAACTTTAGAAGTTTACTGTTCCTCAAATAAAAAAAAATTAAATGCTTAAGGAAAAAGCTTTCCCTTTCGAAGACACTTGGCAAACTTGACATATGAAGCAACAATTATTAGAATATTGGTCCATTTTTTTAATAATAATTGTAATGTTTATGGTATAGATAAAACAAATTTGTAGACTAAGTCAAAGTTGCCATGAGAAATTATTGAGCAATCATTGAAAATTGACCCATTTTAATTCCTTGATAGGTTTAAATGCCTATCCATTGCCCTAAACAAGGCCTACACATGTATCTCTGCCATGATTAAATGATCTATTTAGATAAATATGTTTTGAAAGAATTAAATTTTAATAATACAAAATAATAATATATTATTTTTAAGATAAATGTTAGATTTCAATAGTTATTTTAAGTAATCATTGTGATTATAATAAATAGTATTTTTAAAATATAATAAAATGATCTGTTTAAAAAATCCATAATTTATAAAATTGCATCTTTTTGTGATGTTATTTATTTTTATTAAAGAGGCTATCAAATAAATAAAAGGTTAACATATGATAATATGATTCAAGGCATAAATGAGTAAAATACCGAACAAAAATAGTTTCATAAAAGTATTTACCATGTCATCTAAGGACTTTGATTATTAAAAATTATATTTTTATGATTAAAAAATATTATTTAGATGTTGTTTGAATTTAAGCAAGGATAAAATGACATGTTTTATAATTTTAAAAAATAGAATAAAAATATATCAAAGACAACGTTAAGTTAAACATGAAATATATCAACAACTTCAAAATAATAATATGATGATGGTATCAATGTTATTATGTATTACTCGATTAAATATACACGAAATTGTTTAGTATAACTTTCCAAAGCATTCAGTTACCGTTCATTTAACATAATACAAAATAAACTTTATAAGATGACATGATGTTCATTGGTGTAAAACAATGCCCTCGCACATATACAAATACATACTTTACTAAAAGAGATGCAATAACATTACATTAAGGCTTTAATATTAAATTCAACAAAAAACATAAAATAAATAATGTCTCATCTTATCACATTCTATCGCTTAACATAAATCAACAAAATATAATACATTATATCTACAACATAGCTTATCGAGTTAATCAAAATTAACATTATGAAAATGATAACATAAGCTAACACAATGAGTAAAAGACACATAAAAATCATGATAATCTCAAATTATTGCCCCAAAAATAATAATGCACAATACATAACTACCACATTGAATGAAAAATTTGAAAATCAATACTAATATAGAACTCTAATAATAAGATACAAATGTCATCATATACATGCATTATTGCTCACACTCATAAAATATAATAAACTCTTATTTGGGTCATGTACTATCATTTAAAAATCTTTAGTTTTGTAAATACTTGTATATTGTTTTATAATGTAAGTATAAAATGAGTAAAATATATTTAGTATGTAAATAATTAGTTATATATAGTAAAGTATTATAAAAAAAAGTAATATAATTGATTAATAAAAATGGAGTAACAAATGAAAGGATGTATGACAATTTATAAAGAAAAGTATTATAATACTATATATATATATATATCTCATAATTATTATATAGTATTTTTATTTTCTTTTATATTCAATTTTATTTTTATTTTTTATTTATTTACTATTTCACATATTTATTTTTTTACCCAGTTTTTGAAGAACTTATATCATATCTTATTATCATAGTCTTGACATTTAGACATATCAGGATATCATCTTTGAGCACTCATAATATTTATAAGAAAGTATCTCATCTCATCATCACTTGTCTTGCTCTTTAATGCTAACTTTTTATGCTAATAATGAATGACAACTCAGTCATGCTAGTCTTATCTTTGAGTGCCCATGACACTTCAAAAATAAAATATCTCATCATCACTAATCTTATCTTCAATACTAACATCGCGTGCTCGCAAAAAATGAGACACTCAGACATGTCAAAGCCCTATCTCTAAATGACTATAATATTAGAAAGAAAAATATCTCATCTCACTATCAATAGTCTTACCCATAATCTTAACATCTTGAGTTGATGAGGAATGAATCACTCATACATGCTCAAAACCTCATCTCTAAATGCTCATAATACTCCAAATTAAAATTCCTCATCTCGTCATCACTAGTTGAGAAACTATGACATGCTATGGCCCTACATCAAAGTACCACGATATTAGAAATGATGTATCACACATATCACGTCTTAGTCACATAAGTTCATTCTCTTTTTTTTACTATAGTTAGTATTTTTTTCTTTTCTTTCGGTTTTATTTTCTTTTGTATTCTCATATATTCTAATTTATAGTATCATATAACTTATTTCACATACATCTTCTTTTTTTAACATCTTTATTATTTTTATATTTTATAACTTTATTTTTTTTATAGTGGATTCTTATTATTCTTGTTCATAAATGTAACCCAAAGTTTTGGATGAATCATATAAATCATTTTTTTCATATATGTGATTATTTTTTTATTTGATATTTATATAATATAATTATTAGTCACTTGAATGAAGGATATGTAGCTCTATAGAAGCTTATCAACATTATAAATGTCAAACATACTAAGAGCTTCTAAATCACAAAGAGACATGATATAAGTTCATTAAAGTTCTACTCAACCATCATAAGAATTGTCAAAGACCCATGTAAGCAACTAACAGCATAAATCATTGAATTAAACCAAACCATGTTTTCTTTTAGGTAAGACTAGTTATAGTATCATTTGTTAAAAGAGATTCATTAAATGATGGTTCAAAGTTATCTTTTTATATATTTAGGCAGATAATGAATAATCCCAAACTTAAGCAAATATGTAAGGTCCCCATAAATAATATATTTAGGTGTTAAATGATGTTTAGCTTATCATATAAGACTAATCTTAATCTTTTTATGTTTAATAATTATCAAATTAACTTTTTTTATTAATTGTTTGGTTAGTTTAGATTAATAAATTTCATTTTTTGATAAAACTTTATGGATTGGACCTCATTATAAATAATGTAGTTATATTTAGAGATATTATTAAGAATTTTTATGATATAATTTAATATTTTTTAATAGACATGAACAAGTGTGCAAGAGCTCATTTTATGAATATAGGTTAAGATGGTTAGGATCTAGAAGAAAGAGAATAAGTGTGAATGTGTAAGAGAGAGAAAGAGAGAGAAGTTGAAGTAATATGGGAAAAAGAAATAGGATTTCAACTTTGGTTATTGAAAAGGACATCAATAAAGAGGAAAAAAATAAATATTGACATATATAAAGAGAGAAAACCCAAACATTATTTAGGTGAAATTGTTTAAAGAAAAAAATCAAAGGCTATTTGGTAACTAGCAAACTTTATTAACACTTGGTCCATTACAATAATGTCTTCCTTGTATTACAGGGGGATTTAGCTAATAAATGTTTCTAATGATTTTCACTAATTCATACTTCTCTATCCACTTCTAACAACACATTTCATTATCTTATCTTATTTCTTCTCTCTTATCAAGAGGCTCAAATACTATTTCTTTCTCTCTTCCTTACTTTTACAAGATCACCTATTTCTCTTCTCTCTTTTAAGAACACTATATCTCTTGCTCCTCAAGCTTTCATGGTTCCCTTCTTCTACCACTTCAAAACCAAACAATCCTTGCTTGAACATCTCACCTCAATATGCTTTTATGCCCATCACTTTGTCAATCTACCTTTGTGAATCGTGATACAATCATAGAATGGAATGTCATTTATTGAAGTGTCTATGCAAAAGTAAAGTTGTTTTCTTTGCTTTTGTCATAATTATTGATTAACATTGTTAATAAAGTTATTTTTTGTTAGAGTTAATGGCAATTCATCAATTAAGGTTGTATGGGTGAAACTCAATAGTCTCTTGTTTGCTTATTACCTATTTGATCAGAGATTATTGATTGTAAAAAATAGGATAATTAAAATGTTAATAATATATATCATTAGCAACTATTTTGTTATCTTCGTTATCATCTTCATAAAACCTTGAGTTCTCTTATCTACAATTATCAAGGACTAATTATTATTATAAAGCTTCCTAAGGAGAAAATTAAAAAAGTATTGTATTCAACTAAATCATTTAAAGATGAATATTAAAAATATTTTTAAAAGTTTTTTTTAAGAAATCATATACTTCTCTTTTTTCTCCTTCATTAAAAAATGTTGAATGTAACATTTTATGAATTAATGATAAAAAATTAATTTATATTAGATATACATACATTAAATTTTTACAATAAAAATTAATCCTTAATCCCTACTAATATATATATATATATATTAGTATGCTTTGTTAAACATCATTTTCAAAAATTCTACTTGTAAAATTTTCATTTTTATTAAACTCTATTCTACAAAATTTTATTTTCTTTTTTATTAGATTTATTTTTCATAAACTCAATTTAAAAATAGTTTATGAAATTACTCTTTTAATCCAATAAATCATAAATAAATAAAGTCATAAAAAGCACAAAAATAAATAGACTTTGGCTTTTTTTATTTCTATTTTAAAATTTTATTTCACTTATGTTTTAAATATTTATTTATAATAAATATTTTTTACCAAATTTTATTAGGATTTTTATGAATCTTCTCACTTTTATTTTCTAACTATTAAATCATTATCAATGTGTTTTTTGGCCCTACTAGTCCTTGCCAATTTTGTTTGGGACCATGTGTTCAACCATGAAAACGATATTTTTGTTTAAAATAATATGAAAAGTTTCATCTTTTTAATAATTAAATGAGCAATAAATGATTAACACTATATTTTTTTTAGTTATTTCTTTATTGTTTTAATTCTTTCTTTGTCTTGATCTTTATGGTTTCCTAATATCAATCGTAATTGCTCATTGGTCAATCATTTTAAACACTTCTTCAATTAATCTTGGTTATTTTTTACCACATTAGATGCATGAATAATCTAACACGTGTCAATAAAAAGACTATTAAATCTCATAATTTTATAAAAACTTCGATAACTATATTAATTGTTAACATGTCGATTTTTTCTCAGATGATTATAAATACCTCATTTATGAGTCTATTATGGGCTTTTGATAAGGATATTGAAGTTTCGAGATAAGTTGTTATAAATTCCTAATTAAGACAAATGATCATGTACTTAATTGCATAAAAAACTTATACGAAATATGCCAATTATATTTTATTTTATTTTTATTGATTATAGATTTTATTGCAGTCTTCATTCTATACTTCAAACTTACTAATTCAATACACTACATTTTAAAATTTTTTTATAAATGTATTGTTATCATACTTTGAAGTTTAATTTAAAATTATGAATTTATTCTCTTTTGAATATAACCATTGCACAATTTTAAGGCTGCCTACAAAATTTATAAACAATTTTATGTTAACATATATTGATTGTTTTTACAAAAATTGAAAATAATTATCGAATTTGAACATTATCCTTCTCCTAAAAAGGAAACTAATTAAAAAAACAAAACAAAGCTTAGTTTGTTTTAATATATCTTATTGATTTGGGTCAACTATAATACATCACACGTTCTTTCTTCAGCCAACTACTGCAAAACCGGCCCGCAGGCGTGCCGATAGGAACGCTGGTTTATCACGCTCCAATTTGAAAAACACCAATAATTGTACCCAAGATTAACCCACTTTACCATTCCTCCACAAAACCAAAATATCCTTTCTCACTATCAATAAAAAAAAGTGCAAAACAAAAAACGCTTATTCCCAGCTTTCCTCTTTTACTTTTACGACTCAATTCGAACACCTCCATTAACATTCTCAACCACCGCAGTGCCGCCATCGGCCCCGTTTTTCTCCCGGGCCGCTCCCTCTCTTTCTCGATTTGATGAATAAGAAACTGTTCATGCTCTTTAAAAATAAAACGGCAATAAAAACGTACCGGAAAGACTGGAACTTTCTTCTTCCATTCCAACAGTAGAGAACAGGGATGTTACGAAGGGGGAGAGAGAGGAGATAAAAGGAATACGAACAAGATCCCCTTCCTTCCCTTAGCCGCCCAAATATTCTAACTCTACGTCCTTTTGCTTTCAGCTGCTTCCTCTTCAGTGCTTTGTCGACCCCTCCCTCTGTCGTACCACTTTCAAAAGCGTCCGCTTTGGAGGAAAGCCCAATTCAGTTTCACTTCATCCTTCTAGGATATTTTTTTAGCTTTTGCTTAAGCTGTTATCCTCCCGGCGATGGATCGTGAGCGCGGTACCCACCTGAATGCCATTAAGGTGATTTGGGTTTTGAGCTCCGTTGCTCTTTTTTGCGTTTTTCTCTGTTAAAGGTTTTTCAAGTTCTGAGATCTGGATTTGGGTTTGCAGAGGGAATCATGGAGGACAGTTCTATCACTTGCGTACCAGAGCCTCGGTGTGGTCTATGGAGACCTGAGCACTTCTCCACTTTACGTTTACAAGAGCACATTTGCGGAAGATATCGAGCATTCAGAGACCAATGAAGAGATCTATGGAGTCCTTTCCTTCGTTTTCTGGACTCTCACCCTCGTTCCCCTTTTCAAATATGTCTTTATAGTTCTCAGAGCCGACGACAATGGGGAAGGTGGAACCTTTGCTCTCTACTCTCTGCTATGCCGCCACGCTCGAGTCGGGTTTCTTCCAAATGGTCAGCTTGCTGATGAGGAGCTCTCTGCTTACAAGAAGACGGACTTTCTGAGCCGTGGCGGTGACTATGGAAATGGAGAAGCCAACGCCGGAAGCCAACCGGCCACGACGGCGGCAAAGGTGAAGAGATTATTAGAGGAACACCAGGTGCTTCAGCGATTGTTGCTGATTTTGGCGTTGATTGGGACATGCATGGTTATTGGTGATGGTGTGCTCACTCCTGCAGTTTCTGGTAGATTCGAAGTCTACGTTTCTGTTGTATACGCAACTTTTATCCTGTTTAAATTGTTGGATTTTCTCTTAATCAAAGAAGAATTTTGCAGTTTTCTCGGCTGTCTCAGGGTTGGAGCTTTCCATGGACAAGGAGCATCACAAATGTATGGAATTTCTAAATCTTAAACAAGAAGTCTCTCCGATTCTCTTAGCAAAAAGTTTCTAATTTAATTGAATTTATTCCTATCTGATGTGTATTCTATTGTGACCATGGCTCATTTAATGCTGGCTTAGACGAAAATTTACAATTTTGACAGTGAATTGTGATGTTATATACAGTAAATTGTATGGTGATTTAATAACTGGTAGGTGTGTTTGGTTTAGCTCCTTCTGTCAACCGTACCACTTACGTTTCTTATGTCTATCATTAGGTTTCGACTCTTATTCAATAGGAGGGAGAGTGATTGTTTGGAGGTTGCTTAGAAGATGATTTTTTTAATTAGGAGCAGTTTTAGCTTGTTTAAATTTATTCCACTGTGACGGGAGTGAAACTTCACAAACTTGTAGAATATGATCTCAGATGATTGAGTTGGTTTTTGTGCATTTTACATCAGATCAATTTCTTCCACATCACAAAGGCATCCCCACACTTGGATCAGATGTAAGAGTTGTATTGGAGAAGTGCCTTTTAGATTCCAATGCAGTTTTAGTACAAATTAATGAAAACTGATAGGATTACTTCCAGCTTTTTGGATAGAAGTGGATTTATCAAATATGAATCATCTCTCAAACCCCTTTTAAGTTTAAGGTGACTAGGGATTAATTGTTACATGAAGGGTAGAGGGGTCAAGGGAAGTTGTTAAATGCATATGACTCAGTGCAACAACTTTCAAGGAATAAGTCATATGACAAGCTTGAATCAAATAAGAGACTGTCTTAAAGTTGGGAAAATCATCATAATTGTTGTTTGTTAAGGTGTTGATTATTTTGTCTCATATATGGATTGCATTAATTTGAACTAAGAGTAGGCTTGATTGTGGTTGGTGCCTATTGAAAAGGATTACAACTGTCTTTTGACTTGGGTAAAAATTATGTTTGCATGTAAATGATAAAATTGTCCACATTCTGTCTAAAAATCAATATTTAAACAAAATTCCATGTAATTTTTTATGATAGAATATTTTAAGAAATTAATTATTTTATATTTTTTTATCTCTAATACTTTTAGCTTAATTAGTCTGGGTTTACTAGAAAATTTATAAGACTTCATCGTTGGTTCACACATTTTTAAATATCAAATTCATAGTGCATTGCTGCCATTAGTTGATAGAATATTCTAAAAAAATAATTATTTTATAACTTTTCATTCTCATACTTTTAGCTTAATTAGTCTAGGTTTACTAGAAATTTTATAAGACTTCATCGTTGGTTCAAACATTTTTAAATGTCAAATTCGTAGTGCATTGCTGCCATTAATTGATTTTGATTTGATAGTTATCCTAGATAATATAATTGGCATCTAATTAGCTTAGTTTAATAATACTAGTGTAATATTGTCTCATAGTTAATCACTCAATATTGGATATATTAAAATAGAAGAGCTATTGCAATCACAGGGGTATCATTTCTTATATTTAGGATTGTTAGTATATAATCTTGCATAATTGAAGTGAATGTTGTAGAAATATGATTGATAAGAATAATAGTGATAAAAGAAAATAAAAATTATACTAAATTTATATGGTTTGACATAAGGTCTAGAATAGACATGTGAAGATCTACTATACCTAAAGTCATAAATAAAAAGTATGAACTCAAATAAAGAATTCACCCAAATACACTTAATTTGCAAGTGCAGAAAAATATTAAATTCTCTCACATAATGACAACATTTGTTAATCGCTCATAAATAAAAGAACTTCAGCTCTCTTAAACAAAAGAACTCAAAATAAAGTAGCAACTCTTTTTCCTTAAGAGAACTTTTTCATTCTCACTTTTGCTCATCTTTACTTTTGTGGCTTTCATGTTATTTATAGATTGTAATTGATACATTTTTACCACAAAAGTCTTAAAATTATAGTTGTATTTATACTTAGTTTACTATATTTGTGATTATCTTTTTGACTTTTTAATCATGATTGCATGATTTTATACCTAAATATGTGTTAAATGTTATCATCTAGAAATCAACAAAATGAGGTTTAATGTTTAAATTCATGTAATGTTAGTAGATAAGCATAATTCCATATTTGAATTCAATATATAATTTCATGTGAACAAATAATTCTTTTATTGATAATGCATTTGCTTATTTGAAATTATTAGTTTAAGATGATTTTGATTTCCTTTTTACCTAAATTATTTGTATTAAAGCAATGCTTCCTAAACTTCCATATCAGTTAGTCTTTAAATGCATGTCCTTTGTTAGCTTTTGTTCTTGAATTGACAAAATTGAAATGATGTCCTTCTTTAGTCTATATTTAATAGTTGTTAGGGAAAGAAAACCATGTAGATGCCATATAAAGGATTGAAAATGTGCTCTATATATGACTTGTGTGACGAGGTGAACCTGGCAATGTTATAGGAAGATATATCTTGAGGTATTATATTAATATTGCTTCATGTAATAACAAGACAAGGTCTTGATGAACAATAATTGATACTTTAAGATGGGCATGAGACTTAACTATCAAAGTACATTTGTTGGTAAAGCCTTGTTTAATTATTAAGGTAATTATGGATGCATTTTTTTATTGGGATTCAACGAGATAAACATACGATGCTACAAGAAGACTTTCATTTAATTTTTATTGATATTGGAAGCATATGATTCAATTCTCTATGTTTAAGGAGAGTAGGCATGGCATGACTCCATTAGGAAGCCCATAGCCCAATGGCTATAAGGAATTCAGCTCCCTCTAGAGCTTTTATTGATTATTCATCTTAAATGACCTTCAAACTAGCTTATAACAGTCTTATGCTCATTGGCCATATGATTCCGTCTTCCTCCACTAAATTTATATTTTCTGTCCCTACGAACTTTACTATTTCTCATCATTTTCATAAACCCGTGGATCTAAATTGTTATCTTTGTTGTTGCTCTCAATTTGAGGATGGCTTGTTGATTCTTGATCTTCTTTAGATCATTTTTCCTCAGACTATCACTGGTTTCTTTTCAATTCTAGTGTATCCCTTTTATATCAATTCAAACTGATTGGTTCCAAGCTGTATGAAAGCGTTTGTTTCATCCTCCATTCAGGCATTACTCCTTCCCTTCTCACTATTTGTGAAACTTGGATCTTTTTTGAAGAGGGACTATATCCTTTATCTAAAGCTTAGCACACATGCAATTATGAAAGCTCTTAAGAAAAGGTTATACAAAACTATAACTGATTATCTCAAACAAATCAAATTTCTCACAGATTCTCTTGTTGCTATTTGAATGACATTGGCTAGTCCTGATGGTTTCGAGTGTCATTGATGGATTGGGACTTGAAGAGAACTTATCAATTCTCTTCATCTTCATCCATATGTAACATTTGATCAGGTCTTCTTTTGTTTTTTCCAAGATGAAAACCCCATGAAATACCTTGTCAACACTTCTCTTTCCAATGGAATGACACTTATGGCACCATCTCCATCTATTACCAAATGACCAACCACTTCACGATCTCCTCAGTCATCCTTTCCTTTCTCGTTATCACTGTGGTCATGTTCATGGAGGCGAAGGGCATGAACTAGGCCGTGAATTCTTCTGCCTCTACTCACAGCCATTTATTTTACCTACACCCAACCATCCTCCATTAGGTTTGCTGCCAAATCTATAAACTGTTTGGTTACACCACTTGAACTTGTATTGAACGTGGCTTTTTTCACATGTACAGCCAGCAGACTATGTGATAACACAGCAACATGTGAATCTCAATGTCTTTAGTATGACTTGGGTGTGTAGACAAAGTGAGTCATCACATGACTTACTTTGCCTTCATCACTTACCTCATTTAAGTCATATCAAGACATTGGCTACATTATTGTTGGTATTGTTGGTAATGGACCGACATTACTCATTTCTCATGATGGTTTTATATCTATTAAAACTTAGTATTGCAACACTTAGATCAAAGAAGACAAGAAATCTAACTTAGTGGTTTGGCTAGAAAGATATGACCTTTAGGATTCTTAGTAGGCTTTTAGGCAGAGTACAAAAATAAATGGCTATACATCAACTATGGAGGGAATGATTCTGAGGTTTATATGTGAGATTATGATCGTAAGATGTTAAAACGCTTTTTAAGATTAAAATAATTTTTGTTCTATATAAAATGGTCAAAGAGGATAATATCTTGATATAACAAGACTGGGTCATGATCATTTGGCATCAAAACAATGCTTTCTATTGTAAGATGTTGTTCGAGAATAAAACAAGCAAAAATTAGACCTATGATGCTTGAAACCAAAAGGTGTAGAGATTTTGCTCTTTAGTGGTTTGGCCTCGAGGAGCTCTTGGTAAGTTTTTAAGTATAGGGGTATAGGAGTGAATTATTCTACATCAGTCATGTAAAGAATGATTTTGGGATTTATATGTCTTGTAAATCCTGAGACTGAAAAGGCCAAGGAGTATAATCTTGAGTGATTTGTCTAGTGGCCTCAAGGGGCTCTTGATAGACTTCTATGTGTATGGTTATAAAGATAAATATGTACACAATATTATTAAGGGAATGATTTTGATGTTTATATATGAGATTTTGATCTTAAGATGTCGAGACGTCTTTTGAGGTTTAAATCAGTTTTACTTAATATAGCATGTCCAAATCAATTAATACTTCTATATAATAACACTGGGCTATGATATTTTAGCCTTGGAGCAATATATCCTATAATAAGGTGTTTTTGAGAATAGACCAAATGAAAACGGGTGGGCCTATAATGCTTGGGATTGAAGAGGGTGGAGAATTTGGCCTCAAAGATATGGTCTCATGGGGTTATTGATAGGTTTCTAAATGGAGAGGTGCAAAGATGAATAATCTTGTATTATTTATAAAGGAAATGATTGGGATTATATGTGTAATCATGATATTTAATGTACTAGGATGTCTTTTGAGGATAAAATTAGTTTTAGTTGGTATGAGACGATTAAAGAGTGCAATATCTTAACATAGTGAGACATGATCATGACAAGTAAGGATCAATCTAGTTTCATTATGATCTTTGCATACCAAAATCGTAACATCGGTGGCAATGTCCCAAGAAGAGAATCATTAGATAAAGAAAGACTCATGTGTAAGGTTTTTAGGGTTGTAGGAATGACAGATTATTGAGAGAGAAATCTTGGTCTTTATATGAGATATTATAATCTTAAAATGTTAAGATGTCTTTTATGGGAAAGTCATTTATTGGATTTAATGAGAACTCTATGATTAAACATGTTTGAGTTAGAATAATGTTATGATGGGTGAGAGCAAATGGGAATAACTTTTGTGTGAAGGACAAAACCTACTTAGGTTGAGATGTGGTGAATTAAAGGGATAATATCTCGATATAATGAAACCAAAATATCATAATTTAGTATCAAAGCTATCTTTTATTAGTCTGATGTGGTTTAAGGATAAACTAAGAAATTGTTGGGCCTGTAATATTCATAAAAGGTAAAGAGTAGTCATTAGATGATATCCTAAGAGAGGAAATACTGAACAATAAGCAACTCCTATATAAGACTTCTAAGCATGCAAATATAAATTTTCCCATACTAACTATTGAAAAGAAAATCCTAGCCTTTATATGAGATATCACATTTTTGGAAACATAATTATATTGGATCTCATGAAAACTCTATAATTAAGTATGCTTGGGTTGGAATAGTAATGGGATGGGTGACCAAGCAAGAGGTTTTCCTATGTGAAGCTCAAAACCCATGGGTTGGGATGGGACAATTTAATAGGACATCATATCTTAAAATAGCGAGACTAGAATATTAATAAAATACTATAAAAATCTATTATCTATATATCATTTTATTGGTGACAATTATTGTTATTTTATCAACAATTATTGTTGCGCCTCTATTATCTAAGAAATTCTTAACATCACCATCTGCATTCTAAAAACCTTGAAACTCTATTAGTGTTAGGCATGTTCTACTGTAGATTTCCATCTACAGAAGTTCTCACTTCATTTCAATTGCTTCTCCCATTGCATTGATTGTTCACACCATCTACATGTCACATTTGTCCTTCAGGCAAACTACAGCTTTTGCCCGTAAAAGCTGTACGACGTCTTCGCTGTTGTTACTACAAGTAGAATTCTGTGTTCCTTCAGTTTTTTTAACCTCTGGTTATGGATATTATGTGGCCTTTGTAAACGATTACTCTTTTTATACAATGATACGTCCTCGCACTTGGAAGATTGACTTTGTTCTTATCTTTATCAGTTTCACACTTGCTGTTGAGAATGCTTTCAACATAATGACCAAATGTCTTCAATGGATGATTGGGATGAATTTACGGGAAAAAGTTTTCATTACTGTTTACTTCAAAATGGGTATCTCTGAAAGCTTATACTTTTTTCCTGTTCTTATACTTCTCAGCAAAATGACATAACCGAGCAAAGACTTATCCCCATCATTGAAATGGATAGTTTTTTTGTTCTTTTTAATTCTTAACAGGCTTACTTCTTGTAGCTGGAAGTCTTCACCATCATAATGCTTTTAATTAATCAACTTTCCACAGCATTCTTAGTTTTAATACTACCAATGAGCTCTTTTACCATCATTTAACTGATTATAAGCTCCTTAACATGTTTGCTTTCCTTTGCTTTCAACTGAAAAAACATACATCATATAATAAAAATCACAACGCAGTCTTTTAACCTATGTAATCCTGTGTTATGATTCATCTCAGGGGTACACATGTTTAGATGTAATCACTCATCAATCTTATCCAATATCATGCCAATCCAACCCATTTTCCATTTACCTACCTTAGATACTTACACATCAAGAACCTCTTGTTTAGACTTGTCTTATATTGTGTTATTACTTCCTTCCATACATTTGAAATTATTCTCCTGCAATGACACTTGATCCCCATCCCAACTAACTTCATGCCCATCACCACAATTAACCTAACCATTTAAATGAAACAACTATTTCCTCTTCTCAAACATAGTTTGTTTCATGAAAACAATTACCACCACCTTACTACACTCATATTTTTTATCATTATCTTTGTTATCCAATAATAACTTATATCTATATCTAAATGATGACTTTTGTTATATCCAAATGACTTGTGCTCATAGACAAATAAAATTAGCATATAATTATATATAGAGGAATGTGTCTTATACCAATATCTTGACACATTGTACAAAATGTTAATATAAATATCATATTACGAAGATACCTTCAAGTTTATGTCAGTCACATTGCATAAAATACTAGTGACTATTCAATGAGATAATATCATAATTATAATATTAATGTCTAATTTAGATATAACTTTTAAATCTATAATTAGTCATCATATATAGATTACTAGTAGTTATTCAATAATATCCAATTAAAATATGGCTTCTAAATTTATACTTAATTATCATGCATAAATTATTAATGTCTATCTAATAATATCTATGTGAGCTGAATATAATATCTTAAGAAAATTTTATTTTATTATTATAATTTTATTCTACAAGTTAAAAATTTGTTTACATGTCATACCAAAACTAAGATAATATATTATTTGTTTAACATATATTGTCAAATTCTATGTTATTTGTATCATTCTATATAGGCATATTCATTTTTATATAATGCTAATAAAATTATCTTCATAATATATAAAATCATATACTAATAGAATACTATCTATCGTAGTGCACAAATACCAAATAACATATAAAAATATGTCAAGTATGAAATACATCTTAAATTAATTTATTGTTATGTTTATATTATAGTTGCTATATTTATTTGAATCTGATATGAATTTAATATTTTCAATATTCTTTTTTTTTTGAATTTTTTACAAATATAATTTATGAACATTAATCATTAAATGAATATTTTCAATACATGCATTACTTAGATCTTATAATTATTTAACCTCAAGTAGTATTTCTAATTTTCCTGAGTGCTATAGTATTAACATGTTGTTTGTTATACCCCACATGCTGCACATTCTCTTCTTTTGCTAATACTACATGATAAGTTATAACCAGCATGTGTTATATCCAATATAGCCCTTATATTGACATCAAATAGTACTCTTCTTTTCCTTTGCTTTGCTAATCCTCATCTTGATGTATCGTACATTGGTCCCACTATGTGATATGTTTAGATATATTATATTCTTTTGAACAGGTTGTATGTAGTCTTTGTTCTTCTTAATCTCTAGGTTAATGTATTGTACATTGAAGCTAGTGTATGATACATTTAGTTTAAGATATTGTTTGTCAATTTAATGATCTTTACGTTATTTGTCTTCTCTGAACTGACTTAAACGTTAGCATACCATATATCATGTTTAACATATGGTACATCTCATTGTGAAACGGGAACAAGAACACTGAAATTTGCTCGATTTCCACTTAAATCTATACAAACGCTATCCAATCATTCTTATAGCACTCTTAATGTTTCGGCAATTTAAACTCTTTCAAATTCTCACATTAAATTAATTAAATCAGTAAAGAATCAAAATTCTGATTTCTATCACTGATTTTCTCAATTTCTAGCAATAACTACGACTCTTCTTTAGATCCTCCTCATTGTAGCAACTCTTTAACTCTATTTCAAGTATAGGACCATTCAACCTTCTTGATATCCTTGTTCTTGAGTTTATTTATAATACTTTCTCTGTCTCTTTCTCTCTTTGTCTCTCTTGGTCTTTCTCTTGAATCCAATAGTACACTTTTCTTCTTTTCTTTTCTTTCTTTTCTAATAATTTCATCTCATTGCTCTCTCTCTCTCTCAAATTCTCTAATCGTCTCACTCCCCAATAGAAATTCCTTTAGTAAAATTATCATTCTGCTCTTACTAATTCCTAAAATGAGATTGATGTCATTTTTTTAAAAATTTATAATTAATTATTTAGACTTCTAAAAATTATAAATAATTATTATTGAATTTCTTTGAACGTGTTTTTTTAATTATATGTTCAAATAAAATTCTTAATTTTATTTCACAATATGATATTTTTTAAAATAATATTAAACTAATAATATTTTAATCATTACTAGTAATATTTTAAAAACTTATTTAGATTTCATTAAAATACTCATATTTATAATCACATTTGCTTATTATGAAGATTTATAAGAACTTATATAAAGCAAAATTTTAAGATGTATGTCAAGAGCAGGTGCTCTGAAGCTTTGTGAGTGTTGGGTTTTGTGGTTGGTGGTAAGCTTGTAAACTATTTGATTTCAAATCATATCACCCTCAACTCAAATTTGATTTGAAACAATTTTGGTTGTGTCGATACTTAGATAAAATCAGGGTCTATCTAGATCTGATCTAGATCCATTAGGTTTTTGATAATCAATTCGGACTTTGAATCATTTTAGTAGTTTAATGAGAAAATTTTAAAGAAAATTATGAGTTATTATATGAATTCCAATGGAAATATTTTTGATATTGCCAATTTTTTTAATTGTTTTATCTATTCAAATATATTGTTTCATAAAAATATGCAGATATATACATATAAACACATGCACATACATATAAACATATGTTTGTAAATGTATGTGCGTGATCAAATGTTCACATTTACTAAAGTTGGGTTATAAACAAATCAAAATGAGGTGGGTTCGTAAATTGATTCATTTAACAGAGATTTTTGCTTCGGGTAAATGGATAAAAAAATGATCCGATTTGCTTATATTTTTGAATTGGATGTAGATTGACTAATTTGCTAACCTAATTGATGATTAATAGCTTTAGAAGAAGAGGGGTTAGGGTTATGCTGATCAGAGGCCATGGAATTTAGATGGAAATTAGAATTTGAAAAGATGGCTTGTCGTGCACAAGGAGAGGTGCTGGCAATGGGTGGCACCATGTAATCTATATATTTCATCCCATCAAAAAACCAAATATATACACAAAGGGATTCAAGAAATTCATGAAAATTCAAATTTATTAAGCAAACAAACGAAATAACTTACATAAGTTCAAATTGAAACTTAGGTTTTGGTGCTTATACACATATAATCATGTGATAAAATGGCAGCACCTACAATGGTGGCACCTTGCTTTGACCCCTTCTTTACTTTAATAAAAATCACTTGATCCATGTTGTACCATATCTTGAACCATTTGAATCAAACCATAATCTCATGTGCAAATCCTTAAGTTTATTCTTGTTTGTGACCTTATAATGGACATATGTTTGTCTTGGTTCTTGTGCACCAATGCCTTTTTAGATGGTTGTCTATCTTGCATAACCACATAATTTCGCGACATGATTAAAGTATTTCAATACCTTATTATTACAAGTCTTGTATATGCCTTCAATTAGGTTTGTCAATATATTCATGATCTATATGCTCGTCTCATCTTCAATATTTCCAATATCTTAATAAAACCCATTGTCATGGTCTTCATTATATTGCTTCCACATTGATCTAATACTTGTTAGTGGTTAAGAGTATAGCTCAAGGCCTCAAAACTTATTTTGGATGTCTTCAGGGATCTAATAGTGGTAAGTTATGATGTCTTAACACATAGAAGGAGTTTTGAAAAGAAGATTCTAGCAAAGGTCAAGAGTATGAAGACATCGATTGTAGATCAAGGTGACCTCGAGAACAATTTAGTCTGGAAGGTACTTTCAAATTTGAAGGCTTGCTCTCTATCCTTCAGCGAGGACAATAGAAGGAAATAATATGAAGTTAGAGTTCAGATTTAGTAAAAAAGTGAGGAATGTCCTATAATAATCCTCAAGTGTAGACTTGAGGGCATTCCGACAATTCTAGACTCTTTAGCTCTTAATCTAAAAATGATTAAGAAAATCTCAAAGGTTGTTAACCTAAGAGATATGAAAGATGTGATTGTCGAAGACATATTAGCTTATTTTTGCATTCAAATATTTGGAAGCCCAACGAGAATCGGATTTCTAAGATTTTAGGTACTGAAGTAACATTATTCATTTTCTTTATTTTTCATTTTTGTGCTCATCTATTAAGGTTTAGTAGATATGAAAGTTCAATACACTAAAGTAGAAGTAGAAGAGATTAATTCTTTTAATCTTTATATGTATGGAGGGCATTTTGATATCTTAGTTGTATAGTTACACACTTTTCTTCATTCACTTCAACTTTCTTCTATATTATTTTACAATTGTGCTTGTGTTTCATCTTATTTTGCTCAATTATACTATCAAGATTAATAAAGATCTTGTAACACCGTTTTCTCCTCAATATAGGATGGGGATGGATCATCTGATACTAAAGCAATTTTTTTTGACCATATAATATGAACTAAAAAGTCTAAGAGGGAGAAGCTAGGTTGATGGAGAAACTCTAGCAACCTTTTTCCTACTAAGTTCAAGTGGAGTTTGGCATTATTATTAATATAAAAAGTTAGAAGAATCTTATCTCGACAATCCTTATAAAATATCTTGGACTTCTAAGCATTCCTCAACCTCACCTATATACCCTCGAATGGATTTAGAAGGATAATGAGACAAAAGTGACAACGATATTAGGTCAAATTTGTAATCACCAAGTACTATATTGATAAATTTATGCGTGAAGTTATGTCTTTAGATGCGTCTTAGATGATTCTCCAAGCTCTTTATTTATGGGATAAAAAGATTGTTTGGGATAATATTGTCAAATCACTAAAGATGAGAAGAAATATCTTATATATAAAGATTGAGGATATCAACCCATGGACTTGGTAGTTGCTAGACAAGAGACTAGGGTAGAATGATTGGGGGTGAGGTAAATGGTTTTCCAAGTGATTGTTGGTGATGAGACGAGAAGAGAATTGAACAAAAATGGTAAAGAGGTATTCGGATAGATCCCAAAAACGGGCAGAAAATAGAAGAAAAATACAACTAAAAAGTTATGCGCAAGGAAAGAGGGAAAAAATGGTAAGCTAAAAATTTTGTGCTTAGATATAGAAATGCCACAGAAAAACTTTCTTAAGCTAGAGTAAATGTTTATGATGCTGATGTTGAAGGTCAAAATGCCTTTTGGATAGACGTTTGCTTAGCTGTAAGCATGTAATACAAGCAACTTTATACATTATGCTTGAAATATTCTAATATAGATATTTTTTTTTACAGATGTTGAGGTTCCCATTGCATGCCTTATATTGATTGGCTTATTTGCACTGCAACATTTTGGCACTCATCGAGTAGGGTTTCTATTTGCACCAATTGTCATAACGTGGCTCTTGTGTATCAGCATGATTGGTATCTATAACATCTTTCATTGGAATCCATATATTTATCATGCTCTGTCTCCTTATTACATGTACAAGTTTTTGAAAAAAACGCAAAGGAAAGGATGGATGTCCTTGGGTGGAATCCTATTATGCATTACAGGTATTATGGAATTTGAGATTTTTTGTTATCTGTTTACCTTCTTACTGTCGTCTTCAAGCATCACTCTCCAATTGCCTTCATTTTTCTAGGGTCTGAGGCAATGTTTGCAGATTTGGGACATTTCTCTCAGTTTTCGATAAAGGTAAGGCTTCTTGGCATGATTACCTGAGCAGTAGTTTCTAATTTAGTGCATAACTGTAATTTATTCTGTTTGCGGTTCTACCATTGTACAAGCATCCCAATATCACAGGTTGCTGTTTTATTCTTTCTTCTTCAACAAAAACTAGAAGAGAGTTCAGTGACTTTGTCACTGCCTCTGCCTTGTTCCCGGACAGAAGGAGATCTGGCCAATAACCAAACCCTCAATTTTAACCAGCAATTCTGGCCTGGCTTTCGACCTTTGAGCACCAACACCTTGAACCCGATTAGGGGAGGAAGACAACAGAAATAAAGAAGCAAATGAGAGCAGATGAGGAGGTCACCTCCAAACTTGAGGACTAAGTGTGTCAAAATAACAAGCTCCACTCTGGCAAGCATATTAAGGCATGTAGTTACATGCATGACAAAACTCGGAACGCAAATGTGGGAGATGACAACCGAGAAAGAGCAGGTTTTGAAAATGTTGTAGTAGTTGAGATAGGCACGTTAGGACGAAGAAAGCAATTTTTTTTTTCTGTTCTCCCTTGAGAGAAGTTGGATTTAGCAGATTTCTTTGGATGAAAAGGGAAGAATTAATCTCACCAAGGAAACAGAATGAATCTTTGATCATAAAGAAACATAAAGAAGCATAAAAAATGTTGCTCTGATACCAAATTAATGTTGTTTGGGGCATGAAAATCTAGCCAAGAGGAAGATGATTGGAAGGGGAAATGGAGACGAGGATATATTTTGGAACATCACAAAATAGAATACCTCTTAAAAGCTTTTTGTTCGAATTTTCAAGTAAATTAAACGCTCAATTGTTTGGGCAATTTTGATCTGAATAACTTAACCTTGACTAATAAAGATAATATATGAAGTAAAATAGAATAAAAAATCCCCAATTTTTTTTCTTATTCATACTTCAATTCCTGCATCAAATTCCATACTAAATTGTCATTTAGATTGCCAGATTCTGACAAATATTATGGCAATGGTTGAAGTTTCTCTCTAGCTATCATTCTTCAGCTTTGTGGTTGAGACTAATCAGAAAATATGTTATTTTTACACAGATTGCTTTCACTTTTGTGGTTTATCCATCATTGATCCTGGCTTATATGGGCCAAGCCGCATACATTTCTCGCCACCATATTATTCAAAGTGATTATCAAATTGGGTTTTATGTATCCGTACCAGGTAGCCTTTGTCACTTTGTTTACTACTATTACTACAGGCATGTGAAATTCGTTTGCAAGATAAAAAAAAAAAAATTTTAAAGCTTATGTATGCTTCATCTTGTTTTCTTTTAGAGAAGTTAAGATGGCCAGTTCTGGGGATAGCCATACTAGCAGCAGTAGTAGGAAGCCAAGCAGTTATTACTGGTACCTTCTCAATTATAAAGCAATGTTACGCATTGGGTTGCTTTCCTAAAGTGAAGATAGTGCACACTTCACCTAAATATCCTGGCCAAGTATACATCCCGGATATCAACTGGATCATGATGATATTGTGCTTGGCTGTTACTGTTGGCTTCAGAGACACCAAACACTTGGGAAATGCTTCAGGTATGACATTACGAGTTGTTTATTTTTTGAATCCAAAGTTGTTAGCTATGCTACTTTAGCAACGCAATGCAAGGCTTATCACAGAATGGGAGTAGCTTTTTGTTTCAGTTGATTGTATGCACTGTTCACAGAACTCTTTCTTGTGTTTTGATGAGACAGGACTTGCAGTTATAACAGTGATGCTTGTGACCACCTGCTTGATGTCCCTTGTGATTGTTCTCTGTTGGCAGCGTAACATTCTCCTGGCAGTATGCTTTATATTCTTCTTTGGAGCGATCGAGGTCCTTTACTTCTCTGCCGCCCTCATGAAGTTCCTCGAGGGGGCTTGGGTGCCTATCATTCTCTCCTTCATCTTCATGATCATCATGTATGTTTGGCACTATGGCACCCTCAAGAAATACGAGTTCGATGTCCAGAACAAGGTTTCCATCAACTGGCTCCTCAGCCTTGGCTCCAGTATCGGTTTTGTTCGTGTTCGAGGTATTGGTCTTATTGACACCGAGCTCGTTTCTGGGATACCATCAATCTTCTTTCATTTCGTCACCAACCTTCCAGCATTCCACCAGGTTGGTCCGCTGCAAAACTTTCAAACACTTGTATGAACTGATTAATGAATAAGTTTATTTAGTTTAAACTTCATGTGCAATCTAACCACATTGGTTCCCTTCCCCTATGCACCAGGTCCTGGTGTTCCTCTGCGTCAAGTCGGTGCCGGTGCCCCACGTTCAACCCAAAGAGCGTTTCCTGGTCGGGCGGATTGGCCCGAAGGAGCACCGCCTCTACCGCTGCATTGCCCGCTACGGCTATCACGACGTACATAAGGACGACATCGAGTTCGAGAAGGACCTCGTCTGCAGCATCGCAGCGTTCATCCAGTCCACTGCTCCGCAGTCCGACAGCCACTCGGAAGAATCCGGCAAGGAGGACGAGAGAATGGCTGTGGTTGGTGCGGGGCACAGGCTCCGGGAGGTCGAGGAGATGGGGGAGTACCCAAGCTCCGTCGACCTGCCTGGACCCTCGAAACCGCGGGAAATTCAGTCGCCCATCGCCGTCCGGAAGAAGGTTAGGTTTCTTATACCCGAGAGCCCGAAGATGGACTCGGCGGTGCGGGAGGAGCTGCAGGAGCTGATGGAAGCAAGGGAGGCAGGCATGGCGTTCATCATGGGAAGCCTTTACATGAAAGCAAAGAGAGGGTCCAGCTTCATGAAGAAGGTTGCTATTAATGTGTACGATTTTCTGCGGCGGAACTCTCGGGGGCAGGATTATGCCGTGAGCATACCACATGCCTCCACGCTTGAGGTTGGAATGAACTATCTTGTGTGATGCAGCTCTGGCTGAGCAGCCATGGCATGTATGTAGGACTTCTTCGATGTCTTCCTTTTTTTTTTTTTTTTTTTTTTTTTCCTTTTGGGTTTTCTTGCATTAATGTATATGGTGATTTGTTGTAGAGCTCTTTTTTGTTGATGGTCGGTGGAAGAGGGGTTTGATGTCGATTTTTTAAATGTAGTTTAAGCAATGAATAGAACATTTCTTTAAAGAAAAATTAAGAATCTTCCATCTAAACGAGAAAGAGAGGATGGGCTTAGAGTTTTCAAGCTCTTTATTTGATGTTGATGGCATAGTTCACGTGATAACTCACTTCTCTGAATTTAATGATCTGGTGATAAAGGAAAATTGGTGCTCTAAAAGATTTGATGTATATCATTCTAGTTGATGGAGTACATGATAATCTAGGGAAAGTTGATGTGTGCTTGAAAGCTATTAAGAGAAGCAATGTGAATTTGTCATATATAAGATTTGTTAGTGAAGTTATCATACATATTTGTCATATAAATGAAATAGCTTTTAGAAGACTTAAAAATTTTAAAAGGCCCATTGTTAATAATTTTATCTAAGAAATTTTATTAATGGGAGAATGAATCTATCATAGACTCAATAAAAAACTATGTCAATAATAATTAATATCAAGTAGAATATCATATTATCTAATTTTAACTCATGTTTGTTTAGTGTGAAGTTATCAATATATGTTTATTTAAATATAAGATGTCATTAATGATTTATGACAATATAGTATATATAAAAATTAAACATGCAGAAGATATCATCAAATCATCTTATCAATATAATACATAAGAAAGTATGTATAAAATATCTTTAAATCATACTTTATATGAATTAACAATAAATAGAAATATAATTATATTAAATACAATCATAAAAGTATCATGTTATCAAGATGTATAATATTATTTGTTTAAAATTTTTATATGGTTTTATTGAGATTTAGTTTTCTTTTAACCAAGTAATCATGAGGCTTGATTATAATAATTTTTTTTATTTTATTACAACTTTTAATCCTATATGGAATAAATTTTGTATTTTAAATAATTTGAATACATGTGCCCAATTTTTATTTAATCAAAAAACCTCATCTATGGTTTATTAATACAATATAATGTATTAGAAAATAACAGAGAATATAATCTTAAATTGGAATTACTTTTCTCAAATTATTGTGCAATATTTTTTTTTCAAATTTATCAAAAAGAATTCATTCAACCATTATGAACTTTTATGTTTTATTTGGTCATTTAAATTTATTGATTTCTACATTTTATACAAATTGTTTTTTTTTTTTCATTTTAATCACTAATAAAATTCTTTATTGATTAGATTGTTCAATCTTCTTGAACCAACTAATCTTTATGACCTCTTATTATTTTAATTAATAAATAGTTTTATATTTGGATTAAAGTCTCTAATTACTAATATGATCCAAGAATCAGACCATTCAATACCTTATTTGCATACATTTCTTCTACATTAATAATTAGATTGTCTTATCTCAAAATTATGCATTGATCAAACCACTTGATTGATTAATTAAATTATCTAATAACAACTTACTTAAGAATTTTTTAGATTCAAATCATCCAAATGATCTATAGTTATGATAGAGGTCATTCATGCTCACCAAAAATCATTTTTCTTACTATTTCTATAAACTATTTATAAAACTTTTCATCAAATGCTTTTTAAACTTTTTCAAAAGGTTTTACATAGTCAACTTCTAAATAGACTAACGAATTTCACTTTATTTTCTCTTTCTCTCCCAGTTTGTCGATAACATTCTTAGCTTTTTATAAACTTTAACGTCACATCCATTTAGCCTTTTTTCCCACTTTCTTACAAAGTTAGAAGATTTATTCTACACATTCTTTATAATAATATATATTATTAAAATTTATGTCATAAAATATTGTCAAATCACAAGAAATTCAAAATCATAAAATTTATATCATTCAATTCTTTTCAAGCATATTCCTATTTCAAAATTTTAACCTTATTTAAAATTGTAAAAAATCAAAATACATAACTTGCTATAATATTAATATTTTATTATTTACTTCTAAATTGCTTGTGTTACACATTCACAGTCGACTTCAACCATTTAGTGGACATTGGATTTTATCATATATCTCAAGGACATGTTTATTTTTAATTCTTGAAACCCATCGATAACATGCACGTCAACTTCGTCACAATATTAATAACAATATAAGTAAAGTTTCAGCATCACCTTCAAAATTGCATATCATTATTAAAACATTGAACTACCATATCACATTGGTTTTTGAGTTTTTTTTTATTAGAAAATTTTATTATTTTCTTATACCAAACTTATCTTTAAATAATATGTCAAACAATAAATACAGTGCCCTTTCGATTAAACAGCCATAGGTGATATTGCATCATTTTAATTTGCATGCAAGTCGACATGGGACGGTGCCATGGAGGTCATAAATGGGACCCGCTGCTCCATTCTCACGTGGGTCCACGGACCTATGGTTCCATCGAATCTTGCGTCCCATCCGTTAGATGACACCAAATTGTAATGATTCCAAGCGACCCATCATGGGCCCGACCCGCAATGTATTATTATTTTTTATTTTTAATTATTGGAACCCAAAACTTGGGTCCGACCCACTATCAAGCTCGTGTGTGGCTCAAGACTATGCTTATCAACCCCACTCTACAAAAACCTTGAAGGGAAGAAATGTCATAACTAATGGAACCTCAAGTTATACCTTAACAATAGAACAAAAAAATTATAAGATTGATCTGGAACAAAGTTGACAAACTTAAGTTTTATCTTAATAAACATCAATTGTTATTTTGCGTTCGTGCTATATCATTTTGAGTAGTAGTCAATGTTCAACTCTTACTGAGATGTACTTTTAAATAAGACTTGTAATGAATGTAAGTGAATGGGTATGTACAAAACATCTTATGAATGCATGAGAGAGCAAAATGGGTTGATAAATGATAAATAAAAAAATAATCAAAGAATAAAAAAAAAACTCTATTTAAGAGAAAATCTATGCCAAAGATGATTTGAAAGAAACACTTTTGAAGAAATAATATACAAAATGATATAGAGAAATCTAGAAAAAGAACTTCATAATTAAAAGGTTCAAATAGATATGTAATTGATGATTATGTATCTAAGAATTTTCTTAAAGATAATGATAGAATAGAACAAACTTATTTTAAAAACAAAAGTTCATATTAACAAATATTAAAAAAAGACGGCTTAGAGAAAAGAATATGTATAATAAGAAAAATATAAGAATAACTACTTCATTATTAAGGATTTCAAGTAGGCTTGATCATGGATCTAGAGACCTTATAGCACACCATATAGGTTTCTCTACTAATAGTAGATGCCTAACAAAAGAAGTGTGCAATCATCCTTTGGTCTCCTCAATCTAATTTCTTGTTTGAATGCTATACTTAAGTAATTTTTTATTTGCTCTCCCTTCTTCTACAACATCTAA
Source organism: Vanilla planifolia (assembly GCA_023846275.1). Lineage (NCBI taxonomy): Eukaryota > Viridiplantae > Streptophyta > Magnoliopsida > Asparagales > Orchidaceae > Vanilla > Vanilla planifolia. Next base: position 6,747,603 of record CM043873.1, on the reverse strand, counting down.
TTTCAAAAATTATTATTTTCTTATTTATAGTTAGTATAATTAGCATAAAAAAACTAATTTTTTATTGTTTTCTTAAATAAGATTAAGATGTTAGCATATGTCCTATACATCTATGATTTAAACTTAAAGAAATGGCTCACTCCCACAATCATATTGTTTCATACAAAATAACACTATACTTTGTTAATTTTCTAAATATATCTCTTAAATCTTACTAAATCTTTATACAAGATAGAATGTCCTTGATACAACTCTAATCATGATCTCTAATATAGAAGCATAATAAAAGAACTATCTAAGGATCTTAATGTCACCAAATATATTATCCACAAACTAACTTTATAGATCCACATCTTGTTTAGATGTAGATTTCACTTTTCATGGATTGGTGGAAAAACTCTTGATATTTTTTAAGCTTTATGAGATCTATCATGCAACCATATATACATCTCCTCTTTAAAATTCTCTCCTTTTAGAAAAAAAATCTCACTTGTGAAGACTTCCATATCTTATCACTAAAAGATGTTCTCATAACATAATCTCCCTCTCATGTATGTCTCTCATCTTTTCCCTCCATTATATCCCTCTCTTATACCTATTCCCTAAACTATAGTAAGAGAACTTTCTTAAAATCTAAGAAGCTCTCAAATTTTTGATATAAGCCTAATTGAAATAAACAAAAAAGTGCTAAACAAAAGACTTTTCATGATAAAAGAGGGATTAATTGAAATGAAAAAAGATAGTTGCTTTTTTATATTAATTTAAGAATTTTTGTTGATAATAACCAATTAAGTTTACTATTAATAGGTCATTTAGTATATGTACAAGTTTTACTAAAATAAATGATGTAACTAATGTTCCATAAAGCTTTTGATACTTAAAGACTATAGAGTTAAAATAAGTTTTGGAAGCAAAGTTTAAGACCACGAAGTAGGAGATCAATTTGGGGTACAATGTTTGTTAGCTTTTATGTGTAAATTAATCAAGTAATTGGCTCATTTGCATATCATTCATTATTGGTTTTTGAACTTAAAAAAGTGAGATTTGGTATATCGTTAAAAATCAAATTAGATACAAAAGTTATCACTTAAAGACTTAGATTAAACTAACCTCTCAAAGTTAGAGTTTTAAATTAGCCAAGAGCCCCTGATGAACATACCTATTAGATCATTAGATTAGTTACTTTGCTTGTATTTAATGAACATCAGGCTCGTAAGAAAGAAGGATCTAATAGTTGGTAAAATGTGTTGATTTGTCATTAGTTCCATCAAACCATCTGATACCTAGTTTGATGAGTGTCAAATGAAAATCAAATCATTTGTTGTTAAAATATGATAAGTTGGTATAACTGATAAAAAAACTTTTTAATGTTTGATCTCAAACCTTTCAGTAAGAGTTTGATAATCAATTTGGTGATAATTTGATGATTAGTTAGATTATTTAATGGTTTTTTTATAAAAATTAATTTGAAACTTAAATCTTTATTGGAAGTTTATTGGACTATCTGATAAACAATCCAATATGTTCACGAAAGATTTAAGTTTTTTGTCAAAAGCTCATCAAACCATTTGATGAACAATCTAACGAATTTGATTAATATTAAAACATGAATATCAAAGCATCTTATTAAATGAAATAATCATTTAATAAGTTAAAAGTCATAAAAAATAACAATTTTTTTTTAAAAGTTTTAAAATTTAATCAAACTAAATATTACATTAAATATTAAGAAGATCAAAAGAGGTTGAGGACATGTGTCATTTTAGGTCTTAAGTTTTGTTCAATTTTTATTAATAATATAAATATGATCACTAGATTTGTACTATATTTTTCTTATTTTTGTCTAAATCTATCTCATGTTATTTTTATCATATTATTACGATTTCACTATCATACATGTATAATACCCTCATTCATTGTACATTGCACAAACGATTTTAATTTATGATGTTAATATTTACTTTATCATACTATATAATAACTTTCATTTGATTATTTTCAAATATTATCATCTTATTATATGATATTACTTATACTTGTATGATTCACTCCTATATTTTTTATCATTTTATGATGATCATATTATTATAATGTACATCATTTCAAAGTATCCTTTCTTTGATTCTTTCACACTATTCTCACTTTATATTATTATTGTTTAATTATATAACATAATATACTTCTATCATATTATTTGATCAAATGCTTTTATGAATCTCCTCCTCATATATGATTATATTAATACATTTATTCTATCATATTTATGTTACCTAGTGTTGGGCTATACACTTTATTGTATTTACATATTCGTACTATATCATATTATATTTTTTGTATCAATTCTTTATATTTATGCATTGATGGCTTAGTATAATTTCATGATCGTCTAATGTGATTCTCAAATTGCTTTTGCATGTATTCGCTCTTGTCTTATGTTTATTCTCTCTTTTAGTCAATCATATTATAAGATACTCTACAACCATGCTACATAATCAACCCATTACTTAACTAATCAATCTATTACACTCTATCATATTAGTTCATTATCTTAATTCTACTTGTATGACTTAGTCTCATATTATGTATCTGTTCAACCAATTGATTCTCTCACTTAATTATATCGTACAATCATGCGATGTCATATCGTGAGAAATCATAAAAATTTTAAACAATTTTTTGAATATTCTAAAAAAATTATAATTTTTAAGATATATTTAAATTGAAATTATTATTTTATACTTCTCATTTCTTAAGATTATCAATTATTTTTTAATAGTCTTTTTTATATCATTTCATAACTTAAATTTATTAAAAAAAATTTTGTCCCTACTTTCAGCATGTTATGATAAGACTTGACTTGCTATAAGGTTATAACATTCAAAAAGTATAGATATTAATTAATTAATTAATTAGAGAAATTTATTATGTGCAAAAAATATATTCATTAAATGATGAATAGAAGTCTAAAAGAGGGATGAGATTATAAATATCATTAGAGATAGTTTTTTTTTATTAAATTATATTTTTATGATTTATAAGAATATTTCATGAATTATGATGACTTTTATAAAATTACATAGCCATAGACAAAAGAGGTTATAAGACCCAAAAGAAATTCAATTAGTGAGCTTTAAAGTAGTAGAAAGTCAATATCATATTTTTTTGGAAATTTGTTGGACATAAATCAAACTCGAAATGATAAGTTGAAGTATTAGAAAAATATTAATTAAATATTTTAAAATGAAGATAAAGTATTAAATTACCAAAGATGCTAAGTAAATACAGAAATGTATATAAAATAATATATTTTATTAGATGACAACAAAATTTTGAAAATCAAAATGTATAAAAATAGTTTTAAAAGAATTTTAGAGAAAAAAATATTAAAAATATCAAATGATGCTAAAAACATATAAAAATTTATGATAAATGAAGTTTGAGGAATAATGATTTTTAAAATTGAGCTAATGAATTTTTGGATGTTATTTAGATTAAAGTATTTAATAACTTTAATCATCATAAGGTTTTAAATAAAAGTTATTCAAAATTCAATTATATTGTATATAAAATAATAAATAGCAACCCATCACTTAAAAATTCTTTTTTCCTTTAAAATTATGCTTTTTATCGATTTAAAAAGCCATAATATATGTATAATAAAACTCCCCTTTTTTGTTTATAAATTTCTTTTCTTAATTTAAAAAGAAAATCAATTCCTAAATAATTTTTTAAAGGAATTTAAATCTTGCAAGAAAAAAATACCATTTATTAAAACTCATATTTTCACCAAACTTTTAGTGAAATAAAATACAAATTTTAACCATATTATAACAAGTTATGACATTAAAATAAAGCACATGAAAATATATTATTAAATCAAATGGATTAGCTTTCACAATAATTTAATCTAATCAAATTAGCATAATGTATGATCTCTAAAAAAGTAATAAAATAAAACAACACTAAGTCCACTTTTTCTCACATTTTCCCTTGAATCATATGAAATGCATCATGGTCATATGTAATTGTTAATGTTAAAGGAAAATTGAGTTATCGTCATAAGCTCAATAGGCAACTCTTTACTTATAATGCAAATCATTGCACATTTGGATCAACTGCATGTTTGGTTTACCATTACAACATAAGTAGCAAGTTGAATAATAAAATTTCATAACCATGCATATCCTAAGTAAGAAATATTATTTTTTCATTAGTTTAAATTTATTATTCCTTCATAGTTGGTTCCTTTGATCTTTTTTTCTTAGTCTAAGAAGATTTTGAGATTTCTCATTAGGTTTGGGTTTTGTAAGATACTTCTGTCAACATTATTTCATACCTGTTTTAAACTCTTTTTTTTGGGCTATGCTATTATGAATCTTCTTACCTATCTCAAAAACCCAATGGACTTAATTTCTCTTTCATAGTAATTATTCCAACCCATTTCCAAATTATTTTTTAATGTTACCAATTCTCATAACTTATTTAATAATTTTTTAAAAAAATATTATCCTAACCCTTATGTTATGCATCATTTAATTATAAATTTGTGAAGGTAGCAATATATTACATAATTTTAAGATGAATAGATCAAGCTAATATGTGATAGAAGTAAGCATAACATATGAGGTGGTAAACATATTAAGTTATCAATCATCTCTAATTTGTTTTTTGTAATATTTAAATCAAATTGTGAAGGCTTTTAACTTATCAACCATCATGCATAAAAGTGTATGCATTGTATGTCATCAAATTGGATATTGTTGTCAAATTTAGAGTTGAATTATTAGGAGTCAAGCCTCCCATCATCAAGCTTAATTTTTTCTTTTCACATTGGTTCCACTAGCTAAATTGCCCAAATTGACAAAAAAAAAAATTTACTAAAGCTTAGTCATACAATTTTCTTAAAGTCTTATACAATAACTAAGATTTTTTTTCTCAATTCTTTAATATATTGCTAAAAGCCTTTTGTAACAATCTTGATTTTTATAACCAGATTGTTGTAAAATTTTATGACGAATTTTTTATAAAAAATAAAGACTATTAACAATATTCAAATTTTAACCTCAAATTAGAAATATAAACCTTACAACAAGCCAAGAAGATTGTGATCAAATATGATTGAATTTGGTCAAGTTAATTTCTTAAAAAAAATTATTTTTATATAAAAATATTAAAATAATAATATAACATTAGAGAGTATGTTATGAGATCAAATTTAGTCAACAGCGATAAGAAAAAGTTTAAGAGACGAGCTCAATGTCACTCAGTTTGTAATTTTTAGATGAGTAATTAATTTATTATGAATATTTAAAGATTTAAAATATAGTTATAATCTTAAGAATGAGTAGGGTAGATGTTTAATTTTATAAATTTTAGCTTAGATTAAAGTTTGTTTGTTAAAGGGAAAACTATAAATATAAAAAATTTAAGCTACATTAGGATAGATTTGTAATTTTTAAAATTTTAATATAGAAGAATTGGTTTTAGAGGAGGATATACTTGTAATTTTTGTAACATTAAAGGATTTTGTAAGAAAAATTATGTTAAAGTATAAACACATGTATGGTGCCTGTTTAAGTTTCCAAATTTTTAGGCGAGTAGATAAAATCAATGAAAATTAATTAATTATAATTATGAATAATTATAACTATTAAATTATCATTGGGGTTTTAAAAGTCGACCCATGAATTGTCTCTCCCAATGGGAGAGTTCAACTTCAAGTTAACTATGCACGGAGGTTTTCCAAAGCTTATGTGAGGTGGTACTATTGGGAAGTTGAGAGAGGTTCCAAGAGAGGTGTTATGTTGTTGATAATCGTCGAGAAGAGGTGATATGAGGAGAGAAGAAGCATATCTAGAGGACAAACCTGAAGAAAGAGGAAAGAGAAATAATGAAAACTTTAAGAAACTTGTCTATAGTTGAAGGAGAAGGCTTGATAAGAGAATAAATAGAAGAAAGATTACAACAATGAATAATAAAGGAAATCAAGAAATAGCCACCTAAGAAGAGGTAAGTAGGTAAGTAATTCTTTGCTAAATTTCTTTCAATTTCAAGTATATAATAACATAATTGTATTTTGATTTTATTAAGAACTATATTTGGAATAGTTGAGATGAGAAATAAGAGAAATTGGATGCATTTTGAAGTGAAACTGAGAGGCTTGGGTTGACAAAATTATTTATTGATGTGCATTGTACAACTATATCACATGATATGATCAATTAAAAACCTTATAATAATAAATATTGTAAGGATACGATGATATGTTGTATGGGGTTTTTGAAGGTATCATACTAGGACAGTCCCATCCCATTAGTCATACTAGTATGAGGAGAATTAAGCTACAGTTAAGTTTCCAGTTTAAGCATATAATGATGATATAAGAATCATATCAATATGGGTTGACCTTTCAAGTTCATCGTATAAGGGAGTTGTGGTTATCAATCTTATACAAAGTCATTGAAGCAAAATATGTGGTCATATTAGTATGAATATAAATTTCATACTAAATGATCCTTCAAGATAGGATCATAGGAGTACAATGAGTGGAGTTGTGTTATACAATAATGAAAGAGGTTAAATCCATACCTCAGATAAGTTTGGTAATAAATTATATGAGGGCAATATATGGGTGATCTTAGTAGTATGATTTTATTTGATTTTATGAACTCTCAATTTGATCTTAAGTAAAATAAATTTTGGCTAAGTTTAAGGGGTCATATAAGTATGATGTATGTGATCATAAAGTGTGATAATTCAAATTTTAGTTTACAATAACATTGTACACCAAGAATCATACTAGGTGATGAGCATAATAGCTAATGGATTTAATCATAGTGTATGATGTGAATAATGAGTACAAGAGGGGATGAAGTGAGCAAACCATTAAGAGTGAAAATGGTAATTTTTCAGTACAATGTAGTTAATTGTGTTTTACAATATTTAAAAAATAATAACTATAAGATGAATAATTGATTGATAAGCTAAAATGGGATCGTCTGATGTGGTCCTTATGATAATAAGGTATATACAAAATTAATAAGATTAACAAAGCACAAGTTTTAAAAATTAGACTATATGGTGAAGGTATTGTATAGGTTGGATATAGCTCAGAGTACATATTTATTTCTCAAAATCATACATACAATGAGGAGATTATACGATATATTCTAAAACAAAATCTTAAAAATTTGGGAAGGAATTTATAAGAATAAAATGTCTTAAGAAATATGCCATATATATGATATATATTAATCATTTTACATATATTTTATTATAAAAAACTTATAAGAAGATGAGATTTAAAATGATAAGTTTTTTATGAAATAAAGTAGATAAATAAGTAACATGTGACGTAACATAATATTATTTTTAATATTTTTATATGATTTATTTTAGACAATATTATATTATGATGTTGCTTTATGGTTTAGTATAACCTTGATGATTTTCTACATCAATTATCACATGACTTTATTGAATACAAGACTCACTTATTTTTATGATATTCTTTGTTACATGATATTTTAAAGAATAATTAAATAAAAAATATAATATAAAGAATACTTAAAATAAAAAAGAATATATTACTTTAGAAATAACATTTGAACTTGCATATATATATTTCATACATATGAACTAGTATATCATATGACAGTTCAAAAATAAAAATAGAAATTAGATTCTTTGAGATATTATCCTCAACATTAAGCCCAATAAAGTTATCATAGGTATCAATATTTGGATCAAATATCTACCTAATATATATGTTATATCCTTAATGTATATATATATATATATATTGATAATATCACATCCAACAGATGTTATCATAGGATATAGGTATCATACCTACCTAGTAACACTAGGCATAATGATATTATCACAATCAGGTTTTTGATTAAATATATATCTAATGTTATTTGGATAGATTGGATAGATACTAATTTAAGATTATTTATTAGTATAACTATTGGATCCAGTCAAGATAATCATTCAAGAAATTGGGTTTGATAATTACATACAATATTTGAAAACTAGAAATAACAAAAAATCAACTTTATATTTCATATGACTTATTTATAATAACATTTGGTATGATTTCATATGTATAGATATGTTTTTTTATCATGACTTATAATATAACTTCTATTGTATTCATCATGCTTGCTTATTTATCTTAACAATCTTTTTATATTTGATTATTTTATTAGATTTATCAATTAAGATCAATAAATCTCATTAATATTAACATTATAGCTCGTGCATCAGGTCTTGCACCACTACATCAAGGTTTGGAGATTTTGATATTATAACATAGGAACACAGTCCTAAGACTTGGGAGGGACGATGTTTAATGTAAGTTAGATGATTGAAAGCATGATAAGTCATTAGTATGAGCTTTGTATATATTTTTATATAGTATTATATATATATATATATATATTATGTTGATAATTTATTTTTTATTTGATTAGTTTTGAAGAGATTAGCATATCATAAGTCTCCTTTAATAGTGTTATGTCTTCACTTAATATTTTATCTATGCATAATATTTAATTTTATAACTTATTAAGTACATGATGAGGTGGGGATCTAACACCTTCTTCCATGGCCAAAACTCTCTTTCATAGCTTTTGATTTGGACCTTCAATATTTTCATCTATTCTTGCATTTCAGCTTCTCTTAAATCAACAAACCATCAATTTATTCCACTTCAATGCATTTTAATAGAGTGGAGGTTACCCCGTACTCAATGTTCATTTAAAATCTCCAAGTGTTTCCATTGTCGATGATAGCCATTTTTAGGGTTTTCATCTTTGATTTATGTTAGAGATAAAGTGGATTTTTAGAAATTAGAAAATATTAGATTTTTATTCAAAACTTTAAGTTGAACTTAATTTTTTAAATTCTTTGATTTAAATAACAATAAAAAATCCATTAAATTTTAAAATAAATTACTTATAAAAATTTGCTATATATAAAATTTTTTATATTTTTTTATGTTGTTTAATATTATTAATAAATGTTTTCTCTAAAAGTCATATACAAAATATGTATTCTAATAAATATGTCTTCTTAGAAATATCAAATTTCTATTAAATTAAATCATCAGGATTCAAATAAATTTTATTAATTTTATTTTTTTTCTATTTTTTTATATTATTTGATAATTTTAATATATTTTTTAAATATTTGTAATAATATTCTTCCCACAACTTTAACCCTCCATTATGTGATCAATTCAAATTAAAATTCCATGAAATGTATAAGATATAATTTTTAATATTTTAAAGTTTCATAATGAACATTTATCTCTCTTCTTATGATATGTATCCCATAATTTTTAATAATTTAAATGCTACAAATTCTCTTTTCTTAAAATCTTGAATTAATCGTTATCATCATAATTTTTCATTAATTTAAGCATTTGGAAATTAAAAATCCTTTAAGAAATTATTTAAATAATTACCCCACTTTTTGATGTTATAATGTTATCCAAGTTGCCATTGAACTGATAAGAATGTGGAAATCTTTTGTTATTATTATTACCACTAAAAGTGTTAGAGGATATAGGGGTTGCTTTGGAAATTTATGTGGTAAGAAACACAATTGGGTAATTAGAGCAATTTTACATTTTAACTAAAGTAAACATGGTAAAAAAAAGCAACTATAAGTGGTTTAGTTACACCACAAAGAACTTGATCACTTAGCTCCAATATTTGCAAGTTGAGTCATGCCCTTTTGTAATGATCTTTAATCTTCAATCTACTCCAAAGTGTATGTATCTTATTTCTTATCATCATACAATACTTATACTAACTCTTTCTACAAATCTATAATAATTCAATCAACTATTAATTAATATAAACTTAGCTTTATGATCATCAACCTTAAGAGCTCAACAATTTGTATAATTTTTTTTCCCAAAGTATTATTATTCTATGATTATGTGAATGAAAATGTATGATACAATATCATATCAATATAACAACTTTTAGTTCAATTTTTCACTTAGGTCTAGGTGTTTTGTGAAAGAAGTAAATCATATAAGTGCAATAAAATTATTTTATATCATGTGTAATTATTTAAAATATAAAATAGAAAATAATATCATACAAAGCTAATGATGGATATCACCAATGTATAATCATGATATAACTCATTTATTGTTCATAAAAAATAGTGATTATATCAATAAAATGAGACTATCATATATATACAACATACAAGTCAAAATATATTAGATAAAAGATGCAAAGCAAATATATTGATTATATAAGTATACTAAGAAATATCGTTATGTGATTACTGTGCAATTTGTAAATAAAATTTTGTATCTATTTTAATTCTTTATACACTTTGTTTTTATCAGCTTTAAAATGATTTTTTATAAAAACAAATAATTTTTAATTTTTAATTATTTATTAAACACGACTTAAACTCATAAATGAGAGACATAAAATAAATGAAAGAACGAGTAAGTTGACGAAAAATGATAAATAAAATCTTATGTGTCAAAAGATATTAAATGAAAAATTGGCATTCTAACCATCAAAATAATGTATGACAAATTATTGATAGAGTGACGTTTTATCAAGAACTAATTTTTCATGATTCATTGATATAAAAATCGAGTCTCTTTACTTAAGCAAGTCGCCAATCCTTGTACACATTTATTGCACGTAAATTTCTCCAAAGTATTTCAATCTTCATGAATCTATTATTGTGCATCACATCTTACACGGTATGATATATCATAATTTCTTAGTTTTATAATTATCAAACCTCTTAAGATATGAGATCAACATATTTCACACATGTTGTAAAATTCTAAGTAAGATCATATCTACTAAACAACTATTATGTATTAGTGGGTATGTTATAGTTTGCCTTGCTTCATCTGTTCTTAAAATATCTTTAATAAAAAAATATATAAAAATTTATTTGTTGAAAACCATTTCTTAACAGATTTAGCAAGATTTTGAAAATAAATTGTTTGATGTGACTATTCTAATAAGTACCTTATTAAGTAATGAATCTCAAAGACAATATTGAAAATCATTCTCTTTATACAAAAATACTTATTGAAAAATAAACCAAGAGAATTATCCAGAGGCAAATGACAACTTCACAATTGTAAAAATGACTATCGATCAATAATTGAGAACGAGGACCAAGTCCTACAAAACGTTCTTTGCTATTGTTAAATTATATCAAAATCTAATTAATATTCAAGTACATGAATTGTTTCTAACCTTGCCAAACCAAATAGTTAGGTCATAAAGGAACATTTCCTATATCTAAATGTAGGGGAGGAAAGAGAAGCCTGCGAAATTTGCTTTACTGTTCAATGTATGTCAATTTTGGTAAAAAAAACAAGGAGAATATCAAAAAAGAAAATTACAATAATCTGTTTTGACTCATTTGTCCGCGATGATGTTGAGTTCAGCTTAACGACAGCGTAATAAAAATATCGGCTGAGGGCTTCTCCAGCGAACGGTGCAGAATTCATGGGGGCCATATTGGGAAGAAAAAAAGAACAGCACGGCTAAGTACCTTTTCTCTCCATACAGCTGTAATCCCATTTTTGTTGTCGCAAACGGATCTATTATTATTCATTGTATTCCACGGCTCAAATTAAAAGCCATCTCTAATCTAACCACGACAACCTGATGGAAAACGTTACTTAGGTAGAAGAAAACAAAACATATGCTGAAATCAAATGTGTGGTGAACACCTTTCATTATTATCAAATCATATTGTTTAATGGACTTGTATACCCTCTTCTAAATGAGCATGAAATCATTACATAAGATATTGGATTTTCTTTTCCATATATTTCTTTTTTTGATTCGTTTATTGAGAATTGCAATTTAACACACAACTTCCTTTTTTTGAATATTGCCATCAAAGGAAAACTTTTTCCATAATTATGAATTTTTTTTTTAAATTCAAATGTAATTGAAAAACATATTTTTAAGTCATCCGTGGACGGTCGTAACGGAGGGGCAAAAACGGAAAAAATCTTCCCTTATAAAAAACAATATCTTCCGTGTCTAAGTTCAATGGTAATAATTGACATATTACTGCGTTTTTGTTTGTGCTTGAGATTTAAAAAGGTTACATCAGAAAAACAATGTTAAAAAATTAAGAATAATTTTAAAAAAAAAAGAAAGAAAGAAAGTTAACAAATATAAAACCCAGAATAAATAAACTATTAATTAAACAATGTCATTAAACATGAAAAGGACGGTAACGGTGTACCGGTGCTTGGCAGAAGCTCACGAGAGTGAAGGAAGACCTCTAAATAAAGGCGGCATGTCCCGCGGATCCTCAATTCATTGAAGAGTTGCGAGGACCCTATAAATACGATTTGCCTAGTGTTGCTACCTTGTGAATCTGAGTACTTATCTTTCCTTCCCTCTTGACGCCAGACGGCAGGCGATGGCCGTTGAGGTCGCCGGAACTCTGGTCCACCTCTCCCATCCATCATTTTACCGATGCCGTCTTTCCCCTCGAACCATAGCCTTTGCCCTCTCCTCCTTTCTTGCTAACAGTTCGGGAAACTCGGTCGATGGGCCTGCCGCGAATCACCAATCTCCTTCACTCGGAGCCGCACATCTTCACCTCACTCATCGAAAACGCACGCGGGGATTAAGAAGGGTTTCTTGTTGCATTAGTCTCGATGGATTCGGTGATGGCTATGAGGAAGAAGAATTTCACAAGGGACCAAACGGATTAACCTTCAAGTTTCAGATCGATGCCGAATGTCATAGAAATCAAGACGCAGAGACGAGTGTTTGTAATGATGAGCAATCCACCGCCTCTGCTTCTTTTTGTTCTCCATCCTCCGAAGATTATTCCCGATATGATCCTCCTGTTTCTCACTCGACTTCGCCTCTTCCTTCGTGGATTTCTTCGGCGATGCCAACCTTGCTTCTTCCGTGGCCGATCGAAGACGGGTTAGAGTCTGATAAGGTAGAGCGTAGAGCCAATAGCTATGAACTCCCGCTGTCGCTTCGAATCCTGAAAAGTAAGAAGAAGCGATGGGAATCCGTCGAAGAGGCGGACTCCGTCTGTTCCTCTGTGAAGAAGGCGTTCTCCTCGATGGTTTTCATCGTCCGCGAGCTGCAGAGCGCAACTATTCGGATGCGGGAAGCGATCGTCTCTTCCTCAAATGTCCAAATCCATGGGATGCTCGCCAGGGTACAGAGCGAGCTCCACGCCTCCTTCGTCTGGCTCTTCCACCGCATCTTCTCCGCCACGCCTACACTCATGGTCTACCTCATGCTGCTCCTCGCCAATTTCTCCGTCTTCTCCATCGGCGACCACCACGCCATCGCCGCGCCTCCACCGTCGCCCCAATCCGTTTCCTCCACCCTGGAAGATTCCCGATGCCCTACCCCTCGTTTCGATTCCTTATCAGTCAAGACATTCCATGACGGGAGATCGGCCGCTGTCGGTGGAAGCGGCGGCAGTGGTGGAGGAGCCTCACCGACCTTAGCCGGAGCGGCAGACGACGGCCACTCCTCCCTCCTTCGCATCGGTACGATTCCTCCCGATGCGCTAGCGTCCACGACCGAGGAGGAGGAGACAACGGTGTGGAAAGCGATCTTGGAAGAGGCCGAGAGATTGCGGGCAAACGACCGGCACGAGGCGCTCATGGATCCCGACACGTTGAGGCAATTCGTAGCGCCCGTTACGGTAGAGTCCGAGCCGGATGATTTATCGGCTTTCTGGGCAACTGAGATTTCGTACCGGCGAGCACTTGCCGAGGATCCCGACGATTCACTTATCCTCGCCAATTTCGCCCAGTTTCTCTACATCGTTCTTCGTGATCACGACAGGTAACATCATAGATTATTTATTTTATTATTTTAAAAGTGTAAATTGTTTATTATTGAGAATTTTCTTCTAATATAAAACTGATATTGGTTTGCAGGGCCGAGGAATATTTCAAAAGGGCGGTGCGGGCGAAGCCGACGGACGCGGAGGCGCTGAGCCGATACGCGAACTTCTTGTGGGTGGCGAGGAAAGACCTCGGGGCGGCGGAGGAGACCTTCTTGGAAGCAATTGAAGCCGATCCAGGAAACAGCTACTACTCCGCTAACTACGCCCACTTTTTGTGGAGCACGGGTGGCGAGGACACGTGCTATCCTCTGGATACTTGTGATACGTGAAGTTTTGGTCAGTTATTTATTGTTTGATAACAATAAGGATGGTAGTGGTAATTAATCGGCTAGAAAAATACTTATAGTCTAGATAGCTTTTGTATGTGAACTATTAATATCCCAGGCGGTAGTAAAATAATCTCTCTTGCATTTTGAGAATTTATAATAATCAGTTCGGGTTCGGTTTTCAATTGTACTAAATAAAATTAGATCAGATCCGCATCAATTCGGGTTTCCAACAGGGCACGTGCAGCAGGTCCGATGCTCTCAATGAACTAACTTCCGTTTCTCGTCAGTGCTTTATAGCCAATAACTATCATTTATCGATCCGGGATTGTAGTACTTCTCTTTAATATTTTAATGGTTGCTATGTTCATTAATCGGTTTAAGTGGTAATAGTTCGTACACATTTCTTGTTTGATTATAATGTTTGACTGGAACCAATCAGAATATTCACATGAAGAGGAAAAGAAGCCATGATTGGATGCCTCATATTAGAGAATATTCAGGCACCCGCTTAATTTAGTTCAGGCACACACTTATTACCTCATGTTTAAATATCAGTTGAATTTCACTCATAACTTGCTTATTTAATTGTAAAGAAAAATAAAAAAGTAAAAGATAAAATAAGAAGGAGAAAATAGAATAAATTATTTAAATTTAAGTTTAGTTCAATGTAAATAGGAGAAGTTATTTTGTCCCACTTATGGGGATACTTGATGTAGCTAATTATTGCCGATTGTTATCATTAGTTTATCAATAGAAACAGCAACAACTATTTAACGATGAGAGGTTAGCAAAATGATGGTAAATATTCAATAATTGACAATATCAATGGATTGATCAAACTACATATATTGTTTTTATTTCTTTTTTTCTTTTGAATTAATGGATTGATCAAAATTATATATATTAAGTGAAGTATTATTTATTCAATAGATAATAAAATATGTTATGAGAAGTGACTTACTAAATGATTTTTAATATCTCTCTTATCTCTAATTTTTGGTGAAAAAAATCAATCTTTAATAGAAAAGTTGTTGATTCTAGAAACTTTATTATTCTTTTTCTTATTATCATTTTACTTTCACATGTTGTATCTATATTTATCTAATTTGTTAATCTTTTTTTTTTTGTCTCGTGCATGTGAAATGATTTAATGAATTTAGCTACGAAATAAAGAAATAGGGAGGAGAATTTCTATATGGTGGTCATTGTTCTTTTCTTTAATCTTCACTATTATTACTTCTCTGCCCATCCTCTTTTACATATATTATTATTTTTACATATAGGTCAAAATAATTAATTATGTTTGTGTTTTTATATATAGATGTTTTATTAGCTCATTCTTTCTTGCATGTTATTTTCTTTAATAGTTTTCTCCTATTGAGTTTCTATACTCAAGCGAATTCAATGATTTATACTCTCAACCATTATATTAGGTTTAAGTTGGATTGAGGCTACAATTTCTACCTTTGTTTAGTTGCCATCCTCACTTGTATCTCAATGATTGAAGCTCTCGAATATAAAATATTCTTATCTCAAAGGTTGATGTTCAATCTCATAAGGATTAGTTGCATTCACTAAAAAAAAAATTTAGATTGATCTATTGTTAATCCTTCACTAAAAGTTAAAATACTTTATTGATTTATTGAGTTCTAATAATAGTCCTATAAGTGATTCATATATTATGGACTTTATTATAAATAGTTAGTCACTATTATAAATAATTTATTATCTCTTTTCATCTAACTAATTATTATGTTTAACAAAAACTATTATTTACTTGACTAGAAATATATTCTTATCAAATATTTATAATCTACATCCTTAACTCTAATATTACTCTTATATTAAGCACTACCATAAACTAGATAAACCCCTTCATATTACAACAAATACAATGGATCAATTATCTTATTAAAAAGGTCATAGTTGTGGTAGTGTCCATTCTAATCTAATTTTTGGACACTCACCTTATAACTTGCATATCATAATTGTTTTACCAAATGCAATAACTTAAACATATAGCTCCAAAGAAAGGCCACCCTTGTTGTATTTGTAATAAATTGGAAAATATTGTTCTTGTGTGTTTAAAATGTGAAAATTTTTCTTATAGTTCTAGTGTCCTAAATGATGATACATTTTTTGTTCATCAAAACAATATAACTAATTCTGATCTCTACATTGACAAGCACAATAAATCACATGAATCCATCACATGGTTCCTTTTTAAAATGGCTTTATATTAAAAACATGTCTCTTTTGTGTTCCTCATATCAAGAAAATTTAATAATAATAATAGTTTTCTAAATAGTTTAATTGGTCTTTTCTATTAGACTCTAATAAATTTACCATAAAAAAACAAGAAAACTTGCAAGATACCACTCTCCAAGAAAACTAGATCTATATCATAGTATCAAACAATCTTTACCAAACTTTTTTCAGCTCGACAATTGTCTTTATTTTCACTTATATAAATAACTTAATACTTTTATGTCTTCTATATATTGATATCTAGGAAATAATATTGATTAGCATTTTTTTGTTATAGATTTTATGGTTCAAATGTAGAGAATTATATAAGATAAATATGTCTGAAAAAGTTTATAAATCATATTTTTAAACAATTTTTTTTCTAAATTTCAAGGCTATCATAGACTTTTTTATTATTCAAAATTATTTCATTGCAAGTTGATAATGTAAAAAATTTATTAACACCTAGTTTCAAAAAAATCCTTCCAATAATAATATGAGATTTTCTATAGGGACCAAGTTTTATCTAAATTGTCCAAGAGACCCATAGATTGCCATGGGAGGTCTTTAGACCACCCTAGATGATTAATAGCATCAATGTGTTCTCTAAATAATATTAAACCATAATCCTTTTTTCCTTTAACTTGAAAACTTTAAGAACTTATCTATCTTTATTTTTAATATACAAAACTTAACATTCTTATATAATCTAAAAATGTTTTATTTTATTCATATGATCCTTATTTACATCTCAAAATGTATATATATTTCACTCTTCAAAATCTTAGCATTTACATTGTTATTCTACTTAATCTCTAGTTTATGAATGATCAAATCTATATATTATCTCACATCAAATCTATATTAGACAAACAAATACCTTATCAAACCTTATTGAGACCATATAAAACTAAGCAAAATTGGTGACTTAAATTTAACCTTACATGACTTAAACTTGAGCGTGCTAGCCCCCAACATAGTCCTTCAACCTTTTAAAACTTTCATTGTTTTTGCCTAAACTATTTTCAAAACACAACATTTGTTAAGGAAGCATTACCAAACCATGCTTTGTAAATGAGGTTTTTAGGCTGGTTTGAAGATTAAAGGTCATCTTAAAATTGCATTGAATATTCACTTAAATCAAACTTAAGCCTTAATGTTATGAACAAATTATGTTCAACTCAACTTGAATCAAAATATTGTGAGCCAAATTTGATCAAAGAGACTTGAAATCAATTAAAAATAATTATATATTCATAAAAATATTATGAATTTATAGATTTAAACATACTCAGACAAAGAAAATACAAACTCAAGCATAATTAACAACGGTTTTAACAAACAATTCTAACCCAGATTATCCAACTCTATCTAAATGGCTGACAACGTACATTTATTTTTTCAAAATATTAGAAAATAAAATAAAATATGTCAATGTCCATCACATTCAAATGAATTTATCATTTTGAAATAATATTTGATGATAACATTTATCATTATTTGCCATTAATCCTATTTTGGGCATTAATGAAGGGGAAATTTAGTAGAGCAAACGAGCCATGTATGTAACGAAATGAACTAAAGATTCAGAGAAGAAGACTGAACAATATATATCATGCAAGCCAGTTCTCCTCAGAAATGAAGGAAGAAAACGAGGAGAAGTAGAAATGTGTCCTACAAATAAACATAAACCACAATGCCTTTAAGAGTTGCTCCATGGGAAGAGTCTCCAGCCGTTGTGATTTCCAAACCATCCTAAATGAAAGTGAAACAAAAAGGCTTTATGGGATGAAACAACTAAGCCAAACAGCTCTGCAGATTAGAAAAAGAATGAACAATAAGCATCCTGGAAATGTCGCAAGATCAGTCCTCGTCTTCAGAATCTGGTACAATGGGAATTAATGGAAGTGAGTAAAAAAGCTTGAAATCACATAAAAAAGGAGATGAAAGTAGTAGAATAGGCTTTCTAAAGATAAATTCAATGAGAAAGTAACGTTACTAACATAACAAAACCTAGACAAATATGTACTTAAAGTGATGTTTTATAAACTAAAAATTTAGATCTAAGAATAAAAACCATATTAATTATATATTAACATTCTAATATTATACTCAACTTATCATATAAAAAAATCTATCCTTCAACTGAGAATCTTATCCTATTTTTTGTCAGTCCCATCTTTAACTTTAAAATCTTCTCACTAATTGTGTCGAGTGTCATATTGAACATCAAGGATGTCAACATGCTCTACTGTACTTATCACACATCATATAGATTACACTAGATGTTCCAACATAGATAATCAGAACACGGAAGTTATACATCGTTTGGTGGAACAAAGTTTATGCAGCTTCACAGAAGCTTATGAATACCATTGACTTGTATGTACACACAATGAATTACTCAACTACAAAGAGTTGCTATACGAGTTCACTAAAACTCTATTTAGGTTATAAAGAGATGACCCAAGATCTATGTGTTGATTCAAATTATGCATTCACAAGAATATAATAGAAACTTTTATTGAGAGAGAGAGAGAGAGAGAGAGAGAGAGAGAGAGAGAGGAGGATTGCAAAGAAAAGGAAAAAAAAGGAAACTAAGGATCTTCATAGGTCGAGTGTAACCAACAAAAAAGAGAAACAATCTCTACCCAAGAGAATATAAAGAAAGCAAGAAGAAAGAAATTTTAACATATAGTACATCTCACTTATCTCTTAATGCTTTTTGAATCAAAATCCTAAGATCATATTTATCTAAAATAGATCAATTTCCCAAATTAGAATCCCTAGATGTTCATTTATAGCAAGGTTTAGTTTTTTTAGGTCCCTATGGATAATATATTAATTGCTCCCCTCACAATCTCCAACTTAACCAATAAGACCTTAAGTTAATGTGAACATGTAAAATACATTGTCTTTTGATTGATGTTAATTGATTTGTAAACACATTATCAATATTTAAATCTAGTGTTTACAGACCATTGATGATGATATCTTTCAACTTAATGTAAGGCTTGGGATGGCCGAACATGATACAAAAAATGCACAATTAAAAATTAAAGAGTTAAGGAGAAACATAGCATCCAAGGTTAACGCTTAACAACAACGTTGCCACCAGTGGAGAATCATGCTATAAACCTTTCTCAAAAGCTGCACTTAAGGACTAATTAAAGGCAATTTCTATATTCTTCAGAGAAGAAGAAAAGACATTAATTGTTCTTTCAAACCTTTAGTAGAAGGCAAATAAAATTAGAAAAGAAATATAAGAGCCTAATGTAAGAGAAGGAGAGAGCCATAGAAGATCTTAAATCCCCAATAAGCTACGTGACTCCTACCTTGGCGTATGTATATATTCAATGGATTTAAGAACTCCCACTTATATCGTATATGGCAGATGATATGCTAGCTAGAAGTATTTATGGCTGCCAAGACAATGGCTCAAGATAAGGGGCTTTGACCAAAGGGGAATCGACCACATTCAATGTTAAAGGGGGACTGACATTGAAAACAGAGTCAACTACAAGGTAGCCCAAATTGGAAATGGTACAAGAGGCTCTAAAGAAATTCTTGAAAACAGAGTCAACTACAAGGTAGCCCAAATTGGAAATGCTAAGAGAGGCTCTACAGAAATTCTTGAAAAAATAATAATCTAATTTTCATGAAAGTATAATGATGCATTATTCTTTGAATAATTTGATAATATATAGAACATTATGTTTTATACATATATTCTACGTGATTTCTTTTGCAGAATAAGCTTATTTGAAAAAAAACAAAACTCAATGAAACCCCAATCGCTGAGCATAAGTGTACACCTGAGGTAAGAAAAAAGAGTTGGTTCTCGAGTGTGAATGATACAACTAATTAGGAAAGAATAAGCACATTCACAAGGAAGAAAAATTCACTTAATTCTCAGTCCCCAAGTGTTAATTACTATAGGGGAGAGAGATCACATAATTTGAAGTTCGAATAGACCTCAATTAATCATCAACTTTATGTGCAGCAATAAAACCAAGGTGAACAAAAAAGGATGCAATAACAAGGCCTGTTGATATCTTCATACAATGAATCAGTGATAAAGGGAAAAGCAAGAGAAAGAAAAGACAAGGCTTCTTAAGACCTTCAAACAATAGAATAGCGATGAAGATACGAAGAAGAGGAATCAAGGAATATATCTCTTGAAACCTTCACATTATGGAAAAATGATGAAGGTAAGAACGAACGAAAGTAAGGGGCTATGAAATATAACTCTCTCAATAAACACATCTCAAGCAATTCTTAGACTATTTGCATAGGATCTAACATACGAATATTTTCATCTTTTAATATCTTGAGTTATTATTTTTCCCTACTTGAAGGATTGTCAAAACAAGTTTGAGCTTATTACTAATGCAAAACTAAGTTTTAAACAATACATGAACTAGTTAAGAGGGCACATGTCACAAGAAATAGATCAATTACATATATTTAACTTATGCTTTCTTGAAAGAACTTGAAGTCTTGAGTAATGAATTTCACTCGATGAAATTTGAAGCATTCAAGTATCAAGAGAGCCTCTATAGTAGAGTGATTATCAAGAAATTGACTTATAAAGATATAGTTCATCCATAAACTAAAAATGATTAGAAGAAAATAAGTTGAATTTAAAGTAGGTCTAAAGGTCAATAAAGGTGATGAAATGAAATAAACTATAACCATAAATGAATTGATGTTGATATAGAGCACTAAATTAAGGTCTCGAGTGAGCTAAAATTTAATGATGAACATAAAATGGAATTTAATTGTATTGATTTGCAAGACCTAAGAGTTAACTTGAGAAGAAACTTCACATAAGATGGAAAGTTGTGATTAAACCTTGAGTGATGGACTAGAATGACTTTGATTTTGAGAGCAAGATGATTAATTCTCAAGATTCTTAATTTGAGTGTGTATAACAACAAAACTGATAGCATTTTGCTTCATCTAAGTTATTATTACCTTGAGAATGAAAATGCATGGTGCAAAGCGTGGAATTCATCGATAACTTGATCCAAATTAAACCATAAGTGTGATAATCAGCACATAAAGAGGTGAGAAAATAAGAGGCTTATGAGGAAAACTTCTCTAAATGATTTCCACGACAAGATCTAAGTAGTTCTTTACCTTCCTTAATCTGAAACTAGTAGGAATTCATTCCAACTATGGCCTTAGCACTTTTCTAGTTGAGAGCAAAGCTTGCTAAGATTTTTTTGACCTTGAGAGACCTCACACCTTCTAAAAACCAGATTCCCGAGTTTGAAAGCCTACTTTCTAACATTATTGTTTCAATAATTTTCCATGCTTAAGATGTGTAAGAAGGTGCATTTCCTCTAATGCATCTAATTCTACCTCATGAGCTTCCTCGGTAGTCAAGTGAACCTCTGATGCATCAATCACATTGCAAATCTTTTGAACTTGATGGGTTGGATAATCCATTCCTACAACAAGCATCACTTCAAATCCACAAACCAAAGGGAAAAGTGATTGTACAAAAGGTGTGGTTTGATACACCCATGACACTTCATAAAGTATTCATCATCCCATGTACCATTTCTTTCATCAAAATTAGGTTTGAGAATTTTAAAAAGATTTTTATTGGTAGCCTCTAGTTAACCATTTGTTTGAGGATAAGCAATTGAGGCATACTTAAAATAGCAATCATACTTTTTCTAGAATACTTAAATTCCCTTTGAGTTGGAACATTAAAACATTATCTGCAACAATTGCCAAAGGAATTTTAAATTCGTTGCAGAAATCAGTCTAAAGAAAGTTTTTGAACCCAACAGTGATCAACTAACAAGAGTAAGAGCTTTTAACTTCAAGCAAGTTTTAGAAAAATAATTGACGCCCGCCAGAATAAACTTCTTTTCACTTCAAGCAATTCAGAATGAACCAACTCCATGCCCCAAAATGAGAAGGGCCAAGATATTAATATGGTTTTCATCTCACCTGCTGGTTATCAAGGAAGATGAGCACGAATTTGCCAACTTATGCATCAACTTACAAATTAAGCATCCTTCTACATAATAAGCCAAAAGAATTCTTAATGCATGAGTTTTACTGCCAAACATAATCACCATGATTCTTAAATGGATCTAATAATGTCATAGATTATCAAATGATGAACATATTTGAGTAAGAGCTTGTGATAAAACTTTCTAAACAAGTGTCCTTTGATTAGAATAAATCTATAAATTTTGTGCTTGTTCCTCCTAGCATTAGCTTTTTGAGAAGGAAATATCCCTAATTTAAGATACACCTAGAGGACATCTATCCAACTGGTGCCTCTTGCGCTAATGAACTGACAAATATTGCAATTCAATACATAACCTCTTGAGAGGGTATCGTCATGTGGGTTGGTCCTCATATATTGCTAGTAAATCTACTTTTTTATTTTACTCTTGAATAATCTTAAGTTAGAACTACTTGATCAAACTTTTTTATTATAGACTAAGCTAGTAGTTGATACT
Organism: Vanilla planifolia; assembly: GCA_023846275.1. Taxonomy (NCBI): domain Eukaryota; kingdom Viridiplantae; phylum Streptophyta; class Magnoliopsida; order Asparagales; family Orchidaceae; genus Vanilla; species Vanilla planifolia. Next base: position 6,724,685 of record CM043873.1, on the reverse strand, counting down.
CCCTAAGAGTGAAGTCCTTGGTCTCAAATAAACCATTAATCTAATTAACCAACATGTGCGATTTGTTGAAGACGCCAAAACACTTTAACTTACAACCCTATGAAAAATTTGAGTTCAGCAATCAATGCTTCATATTCAGCTTGATTATTGGTGATGAAGAATATAATTCAAATAGCTCCTTTTAGCATGACTTGTCTTGAATTGATAGAAATGAACTTGATGCCTGATACACCATCAACAACCAAGAATTTGCTAATGAAGAAGGCCTAATTTTGAGAGATTTCACTTCAATCAAAAAGTCAGCTATCACTTAGAAATTCAAGGATGAATAGAAAATGAAATTGACCTCGAACTCGCTAAGCTCTATGACCTATTTTTGTAATTTGCCTAAAACCTTTGTTGACCAAAGGATGCACTTCAAAGACTAGTCAATTGTAACATGGATAACATAAGCATGGACATATTGCCGCAATCAATAGAATGATGTGATCAAAGCCAAAGCTAACTTCTCAAGGGATAATTGAGTAGATAACTAAGTTCTGCATCTTAAAAGGCATAAGAGAAATAGTGGATTGAGCGCCATACCCATCATCCACTAGAATCAAAATGGAACTACTGAGCTTGATGCAACAAGACAAACAAATAATAACTCCTAGAATTGGGCCACCAAGAATTGGAGAATTAGACAAATATGATTTAAGCTCTTGAAACGCATTTTCACATTCTTCGGAGCAATTAACTCCATATTTATTCCTAAGCAATTCAAAGAAAGGCTAAGATCTATCCCCTCAACTTCAAAATACTACTATTTGACCAGCTGAGTATCGAACAAATCGATGTCATGGGAGACAACATCTTCATTAAATATTTAATTATATCAAGATTGGTATGAATTCCTTTCTTGAATACCATGAAACCAAGAAATTTGCCTAATGCAACTCGAAAAGTCCATTTCAATAGATTCACTCTCACATTGAATTTCCTATAGATTTCAAATGCTTCTCTTAAATCTTACAACGAGCCTTGAAAAATTCATATTACCATATAGATCATCCACATAGATTTTAAACTTTTGCCCACATAATTTTGAAACACTAAATCAATTATTCTTTGGTAAATAGCTCCTACAATTTTTAATCCAAAGGACATGACATAACAGAATGTCTTACAATCAGTAATGGATATTTTTTTTCTTCTAAAACAATTTTAATTTGATGATAACTTAAAAAGACATCTAAGAAGTTTAAACAATTAAAACCTAAGAATAAATCCTTAAGATCATCAATTTGTGGGAGAAGATATGAATCTTTTGGATTGACACAATTAAGATCACCATATCTAACCACATTCACCAGTTTCATTATTTTTCATAAAGTGTAACATATTAGGAAACCACTTAGGATAGCATACAGGATGAATAAAATTTACATGTTTAGAAATTTCATCAATTCAAAAATTGCTACAACACAAATTAAATGATTCAAGGCATTCCAAAAAGTAATTAAACAAAGATATCAATATAATCTACAAAAAAGATCAAGAGATGCTGCCCTCTTGATTGTGTTAAGGTCTTATTAAATATTTATAGTGTGCAAGGCATCAATCGGATCAATAGAAAAAGCAAATACAATAAGAGATAAAAGTTTATTGGAGCTTTATTAGAAAGTTAAAAAATTAAAGAGGAAGAGTTGAGGGTATTTTCGTAGTGTTCAAATACCAAGCCCTCGATTGCAAAAAGATCTCCCTAAATCTGAATGACAACAATTATCATCCCAAACTAATTCATGGTTCTAAATTGGAGATGATATATACTTTCTACTGACATAGTTGATTAAGATTAACCACCACAATACAACATTTCACTATTAATGACATGATCAACTTGGTTATAACTATCAAATCCGTCAAAATTGAAGCAGTTAATCTGAGCTCTGAGCTCCAAATGTCTGTAATTATCTAATGAAACTAGATCTATGCTGCTTGATGAAAGATGGTTGTAAAGTCTTCGTGCATTGTATGCTTGTAAGATTGGATTCAATGGATGGACTTCAAGGAGTTGGCCTTGAATGACTAGATTTATAAACTAGCCTTGGAAAATTAGTCTCAAAAAGTTAGTTTCAGGGGATTGGTCTCAAGAAGCTAACTTGGGGGGACTAGTCTCGATGGATTAACCTTGAACCACTGATAACTTCCAAGTGCTAAAATTTGGACTAACGATTAAGATTTATCATGTAAAATTTTATATTTTCACCATGTAAATCATAAAGTACTTTAGTTACCTAATCCCAATTGAACCATTACTTGCTGAAAGAGTTGCACCATGAGATGATAATATTGAACTCAATATATACTTGGATATCTAAAATAATAAAAAAATTAAAACTAATGAATAAAGGATATATTAATTATATATTAAAACTCTAATATCATACTCAACTTATAATATAAGACTAAATCTCATTTCACTTACACCCAACAATAAAAATGCAAGAGATTAATCAGATGTAGAAAAAGGAGTATGCATTAGATAACATATAAGGTTGTCAAATAGAATAAAAGCTACATTTCAAGGCAAGAGCTTTAAAATAAGTAATTCATGAATCTAACCAGATCGAATATCTTCTCCCACTTTTCCTTGGTTTTTCAATTGCCTTGTGATCATTGCAAATATCAATTTTCCCCAATAGATGTGGAAAACCAAAAGCATGAGAAGCATAGTATTGAAAATGTAATACAATGTTCTTGGAAACTGGCCACTCTTGACCAATGCATTTATAGAGTAGTAGCTGAAAGAACAATAATAAAAAAAATCAGAAGAATTTATAGAGAAAGCTTGGAACATGAAAATGTAGAGGGCATTCACAGACCTTGAAGCTTTGATTATCCAAAAAGGAAAGAAAATAAGACGTAACAAAAGCCAGGAAATTGCGAAACCACCAAAACATAGGCTGGCTCGAGTCTCCTTCTCAGAATACTTGAACACCTTTGCTGCTTCAAGAAAAACATCACACGTATCATGAAGGGCCAGAATCACCGTTCCAATGCGGAAAAACCTGTATGAAATAGGCAAGACAAAGCAGTTCAAAATAAGAAAATCAAATGCTTCACAAAGCCAAGTGCAATGAGCTAAATAATCATAGAAGTCATTGAAGCATATATGAACTTTAAAAGGATATCAATTTTGGGAATTTAACATGAGTAGGGGAGCAGAAAGGAGCAAAAATAAATTTTAAATGCTTCACACAAGCCAAATGCAATAAGATAAATAATAATACTAGAAGTTATTGAAGTATATATGAACATCAAAAGTATAGCTATTGTGGGAATTTAGCATGACTAGGAGAGCAGAAACAAACAAAATTAAAGGTTTTCAACATTAATGATCTCTTACTCTTCATAAACTAGAAGCTAAGAGCTTCTGACATTGGAGTTGCTTGAAGAGGCCTAAAATAAGTCAGATAGACTCTACTTTCCATGTGAGCTTTCTTCTTTTAGGACCTATTAATCACACCTGCATGTTTGCAATCATTTTCCTATGACAACTACGTAATAAAATCAAATTTTCTATGCATAGATTTGATTAATCAGATAGGGAAAATGATAATCAAAATGTACTACTCGGTTTCAGTGCATAAGATTTTATGGGTTGAATCACCTTATGTTCTTTTGCTAAAACCCTAGATCTCTCAGATTTTACATTTGGTACATAAAAAGAAATGGGAGTTAATGCAATCAGTTTTATGTTTTGATTATGAATCCATGACAACAGTTGAAGATTCTTGTAATTTCAACTTGTTTTTCTAGTGAATTGTCTTTTTGCTTCCATATATTGCTTTCTCACGTATCAATTAGTTCAACTGCAATTGTTCTGTACAGATATGCATAGTTTAATGAGATAAATTCCATACAGCTGTAAAAAAAATGAGTAACATTAGTGTAGGTTTCTTTTTTCAAGAATACTGGTGATGAAGATGATAAAAAATGTAATCATATTAAAGGGTTAACAAAAGCAAAAGTGTTTAAGCTACCTGGCAAGGTAAGAATAACCAATTAAAATAGAAGTAATTATATGATGAGACATCATTATAGAGAAATCTTTTCGGCGAGTTTCCCATATCAAGAGGGCACCAACACTGTACACATAAAATCCGCACTGGTAAATATAGAATAGCTTTACTGCTAACCTAGAAAGAACCAAAAAATCAACTTCAGGCTGAGCGCAAATACAAAATTTAAGATAGAAAAACGATTAAGCTAAAACACAGGAATAACAGACCAGTGAACCTACCCTAATTCCTGATTTGGCCATCCTTCAAAGTACTGCTTTGTGTTCATGGCCCAAGGTGCTTGGTAAAGTATAGAAATTACCCACATCTGAACACTAGCATAATATGTAAACTTCCACATTGACTCCGAACATTTATCAACCTTTGATAGCTTACTATCGTCGACCATCAAAGGAGAACAACCATTATGAAGTAATCTGATTGCGAGCCGCTGATGAAGAAAAGACGTTTAATCAAAATGGCAGTAGTTTAGACATCTCAAGAAACCGCATAATTTCATACCACTTTCTATCATTACACAGAAGAATTGCTGTTAGAATTCTATAAAGCTGTACTACTATACTAGCAAATATTACCTGTGAAGCATGGACATGATAAGTGATGCAAATAAAATATGATGATTAAATGAAGATAAAATGTGCTTTACAAGGTTGAGCATCTTATCTGTAGAATATTTACAATGTTCTTGTTCACAATAGGTGCCCTTATTCTAGGAAAGCACTTCCATAATTTAGACACCACGTACACAGTAAGAAGCTCATTAAATAAGTTTGTATTGATGTTGAATTTATTTCATGTTCTTCAAAAAACAAATATGCAATCATCCAGATAACACTTTTAGGTTAGCAATGCTACAGCAAATAGGAAAAGAACATTTGGAATGGTTACAAGGCCTTGGTTCATGATGCCATTTTTTTAGCATGGTCCATTGGGAAGATAGTATTTTGAGGCATAAGCTTGAGTAGAATCTGCAGGTGAACTTCTAGGCACACAAAATGTACAATAAAAATTATAAGGTAGTTTATCTCTACAGTTTTGAGTGGAACGCCAAACCCACCTTGCCAGCCACCCTAGGCTATGTTCTTTAAACTGAGAATTACAATTGATTGAACATGTTTTGGCTTAAAATAAACTACAACGTACCACTCAAACATGCCAATGAACATCTTCTACATAGGATTTAAGTTTCTAAAAGATATGTCTCCAAGATGAATAGACATGGTTTTTGAAGGATTAAAATTTTGCTTCATTCCTCACTAAGAAGACCAAAAGGAATTCTTATAAAATTGTTGAGTTCATCTTATGACTAATCATTATAAACTGACCTGTTTTTCATTAATATCTTCAGGTTCAAAACTCCATACTAATAGAGTACTCCACTATGTTCTATAAACTGAGAATTACAATTGATAGAATATGCTTTGGCTAAAAATAAACTCCGAAGTACCATTCAAACGTGCCAATGAACATCTTCTACATAGGATTTAAGTTTCTAAAAGATGTGTCTCCAAGATGTAGAGATATGGTTTTTGAAGAATTAAAATTTTGCTTCATTCCTCACTTAAGAAGACCAAAAGGAATTCTTACAAAATTGTTGAGTTCATCATATGATTAATCATTATAAACTGACCCTGTTTTTCATTAATTTCAGATTTCGTTAATATCTTTTGGTTCACCATCCAAAAACTCCATACTGATGGAGAACTTTACACATTAGCTTTGCTAGACATCTTCATGGAAAAGACATTTTATAATGAAGTTCAGGCACACATATCAGCTTAACAGAACAAGGTGGTTGAGCTTAAAAATTGTCTTCTCCTGGAAGTTATCCAATCTCTAATGTTTGCTAGTCATTTCCCTAATAACAACTTAATCATTATATATTAAATATTATATACCTAATTAATTGACTACCCTCCACACACTTCAATTTCAAAGCCAACTACGTTACTTTTACTCCTTTCCTCAATATTACATTATTATCCCATCAAAGGATTTTGGGTGCACAAAGTTTGTTCATAACACAAATATAACCTCAATAAAATTGATCCTACATCTAAGTGTACCTTCATTGAAATTTATTCTCCCAAAAGGACACCTTGGATGACAACAACATGTGGTCTTCAACAAGGTTGTGCATTCTCTCCATATTTATTTATAATTTGCTTAGAATACATATCACTTTGGATTCAACATGCTAAGAAAGGTGCAATACTTGACATTCGCATTATCAGTCTGCTTTATAGATCACCCACTTCTTGTTTGTTGATGATATTCCCCAATATGGGTATGCTACCTATGCTGCTATTGCTACAGGATATCTTGAATACCTATTCTTTGGCTTCGGACCATCTAGTCAACTCCAAGAAATTCCATGTTTTCTTAAACAAAGGTATGAGTACTTGTTAGCAGGCGACTGCCAAATAATTAAAAATAAGGCAAGTTACTTCTGCGAAATACCTAAGGATTCCATTTAATAGGAGTTTTCCAAGACCTACTCAACAACCTAATACAATCTATTACTAACCAAAGTTACTTCTTGAGTATGGTCAATGTCACTTGTAGGCTAGGTGGTTTTGACCAATTTTGTGTTATTAGCCATTCTAGTATTCTGTACATCCACACTCTAATTTCAATTTGGATTCTTTCAGTGTTGAATCAGCTCATACACTCCTTTATTTGGAGTGGCTCCTTATCTCATGGGGCTATACATTATATGAGTTAGGATACTGTGTTTAAGCCAAAGTAGTTGACCAACTTATGGATCCACAAACTCGAGTAGAGGATCCTCATCACCCATCATGCTCAGAGGTTTGTGGTTAAGTAGAATGCATCGTGGATCTAAAGTTTGCATGTTAAGTATGGTGAGTGCACTAGCATGTTCTATATTAGGGAGATTCCTTAACATGAAAATTTCTTTGCTTAGCTTGGTAATTGGTGATGGACAAAACCGTTCTTCGATTTATGGGATAAGTGCTCAACTATAGTCAACAATTGGGTTGGTTCGCAATCACTTGACTTATGGCCTGCCTTTATTGATGTGGAGAATAACCTTCGTCTCTATGCATATTATTGGATCATGTGGGTGACTAGTGTATCATGCTGATCGCAGTGTTGAGGATATGTTGGTTTGGAAGGCTACTAAGATGACAAAGCTGAACAACTTTGCATTATATCGTACTTTCTTTGGTTTGGAGGTGAGAGGGGTGCATGGTTATAGCGGCTCCGTGTCCAACCTCGAGCGATTTACTTCATTTAGCATTTATGACATGGGGCTTTCCCTACCATGATGTGATTGTTCGTTCACGAATTGTGGGCTTCAAAACTTTACTCGTGAGGTTATTAATGCATGGAGACCATGGACCATGCTCTTCTCTATTGTTCTATTGTCCAGCTTATTCTTTCTTTATTCTTTGAAGATTATGATGGCCAGCTCACCGTGCCTTCCATTGATCTCATTTTAACTCAAATGAAGTAAGCCACCTCTCGAAACTATTTTGATACCTCCTTGACTGTTTTGGCTTCTTCACTTTGCTTAGTCCCAGAAGAACCACAATTGCAAAATTCAAGCTTCTCTTACCATGGGATCTGTAGTGCTGGTAAGGCATATTTTGCAATCTTCGCCTAGTAGGACTACTCCCCCTAGCCTAGACTTTTGGGACCACCTGACCTATTTGAGCCCTCCCTTATCCTTCTCGTTCTTTGTGAGTTCTCCCCCCTTTTTAGCTAGGTAAAAGTCACCTGTTATGGTTCAATAGAGGCTAGTGACCAAGCAAGTATTGGGGTTATCATTAGGGATTCCAATGGCAAGCTTTTGTTGGCTAGAGGCTAGGAAGTCCTTTTTGCTACCCTACAAATGGTTAAAGAGCATGCATTGTTTGCAAATATTGATCTCACTATCTGTCACCTCCTCCCACCTCCAAATTATGGCTTGACATTGACTCTTTTGAAGTAGTTTGCAAGTTCACTAGCCGCTTACCTAGGAAGGACCATGATACTCACCTTCTTTCATGTGGTCATTGATGCCTATGTGTTTATAGGTTTCAAAGTTACTCATATTTTTAAAAAGGTCAATCATGCTGCCAATTGGTGGCTAGATCCCCTTTTTGTTGATCGTATGTAAGTGAGCAAGCACCTACCCGAGGACTTTGTTAGGATCCTCATTATTAATTTTATATATGAACATCTATGATTTAACTTAATATAGGATTCAACCATTGCTTCCACTCAAAGAAGGAAGTTACAAGTGCTATTATTTGTTCTCAAAAATAAGTTATCTTATGATGTAACCTTTCATAAAGGGTAAACATTTTGTCCTAATAATTCTCAAGGGAAATATAAATCAAAGAAAATTATTAAAATCTTTCTATTTGTCATTTTCTTCAACATAAATAAGTTGGTCACCACATCTTATATAGTAATGAGTAAAAAATGCCATACCAAACAAGCCAAAGTCTAAAACCAATTCAAGTGAACTCAAAGATGTCATATGTTCCTCTTTAAAATGAATCATCAAACCCAAACAAATCTCCATAATAAGACTGCAAGGAATTATATAATAGATGAGTAAGATCTTAACCTCGATATCCAATTTTAAATTACCATATTCCAATATGGCAATTAATAAGTGTCTACTTCAAAGATTGATAATGTGAAGATTACTCAAGATATTTATTGTGGTATGCATTATCATAAATGGAAACCAATGGTTTCAAAAACAAAAAAGAGGTTGTAAATAAAACAAAAAGACTAACAGAAGTTGCATCATTTCTATTTCATGGAAATTGCAAGAAGAAAAGGTATTGTAATTGTCAGAAGTATGCAATTGTTGATCAAAACTAGTTAATATGATTATAAATATTTTTTAACACCATTAAAAAGGAATCACAAACAAAAAATATCAAGATCAACTGAAAATAATGAATGCAACACTTGGTTGAAACTTGTATAATTATCTCTTGGCTAGTTATTGCATGTATTGTGTTTTGTAAGACAATTTACTCCACACAAAACAAGTTTAGATGTCTTAAAACAAATTCTTAGATATCTAAAAGAAAATTGATGTAAGAGATTATTACTTCAAAAAACATAAGTTGAAACGTTTACATATTCAAACTAAGCAAGATACATATCAAGACAACCATATAATACACAAAACTATAAAGCAATTAACTTAGAGAAACAAGAAACAAATTATAATTTATTAAACAAATGCAAAGGCAAAAAGGATAAAGCAATTGCCCAAGAATTTAGTAAACTAACTTGGCTAAGTTAACAATTTGAATATATCTTTGTCTATTCATTTATCAATTTGTTATACAAATTGTACACCAACTAATCAGCATAAACACTTGAAGCATTTGAGAATAGAAAAAAAGCCTACTACTAAAATTGATAGCTATATTAATGACTTAATATCAATCAAATTAAAATAAATTAATATCTTAAACAATGTTAAACCTTTTGCCCTTACACTAGTAGTTTGACAAATAAATCATTTTATTATTTTATTAAAGCTTCTTCTTAAGTGTTTTGATCATATGTCTCAAGGATAAATAGATGAATCAATCAAAGAACTTGGTCTTATCACAAAAGTTTATTAGTGATGTTTTAAAATAAATCATACCTAACACTAAAAAAAATATAAAACTCGAGTAAACAAAGAAAAAAAATATTTCTAAATTATATTTGTTTTAGAATGTAGAACCTATAATAATTTACTTGAAACACTAGGATTCGTTAAGAACTTGAGTGTTAATGATAAAAATTTTTAAAATTCTTTCACTTATTTAGAATTACTTAAAGTATGCATTTCATTTAAGTCTCTTATAAATATGTTTTATAATAAAACAAAATTGATTGATTACATCACTTATCAAAATTTAATCAAGAATTAAAAAGAGTATAAATTAAATATAAATTAACAAAACTACACTAATAAGGCAATACGATATCCTTATCATATAGTATGACTACTTCATATGTATGATCGGACAAAAGGTTGGACTAATAGATCTGGTATTTGTGCTGGAATAAATGATTTGTACAATATGATGTTCTTCATCATATAATACAATCCTATGACAACAAAAATATTCATCTAGTGTAGTTGAGCTAAGCACTTCATACAATATGACCTAAATATGTGCAAGAAAACATGGTTGGACAAGTCTGATGGGTCGAACGATCAGTTCATCTATAGGTATCATATAGTCAAATCTTTGGATCATACAATATAATCAGTGTAAAAAATATGACTAATGAATAGTTTAACAAAATTTCAAAAAAAATTATTATAGCCATTGAGGATTGTTTAGAACCATTAGAGAGCTTGATAATGCTTATATAAAGGGGCCCAAACATATCGTGCGAGTTAATATTCATTTGAATATTATCAAAGAGAAATCTTACTTGAAGATCAATATTGCAAAGATAAAGAAAAGTAAGGTTATGAGATTTAAGCATACATCGCATTCTATACAAGCCTATCTTCACTCTACATCTGTTGAACTAAATCAATAATCATTCTCGCATTATTTTATCATGTTTTAGTATGTCAACTGATTGAATTGCTTTGGGTTATAAGACTTTGTAACTTGAACCTTTTATATCGATTATTCGTTCCATTGTTGGGACTTTATATTGTATTGGTGTTTTTGGTCGTTATTGTAAGGTGTTTACCCAATGATTTGTAGGATTCTTTGGCCCAATGCTGTAGGCTCATTTGGGTCGATATTATAGGATCTTCTGACCAATTTTTGTATGGTCCTCTATCTCGTATATAGTTTTTCCTATCCACTTTTGTGAAAGACATTTTTAGTGCAAGTCTAACTTTTTAGTTGAAGATTGATGTAAATCTGGCATTGGATCAAACCATCTAAAAATCCTTGTGTATTTCCTTATTTGCACTTCACAAAGCTTATAAGAGCTTTTTAATAAAAGATTTCTATAGTATTTTTTGTGTTTATTTGAACTTATAATTTTCATAATTCACCCCTATTTGTATAGACATCATGCTCACTGATTCTTCACAAACAAAATTTGATAAATTTAGTATTTTATTTTGTAGTAATGAAATTAAAAGTAATTGACATTTATTAACCAATTTGTACAAGAATATAGAAATTTTAAAATTCAAAACTTAAATTCTGAATAAAGCATAAACCATAGCTACCAAGATTGCCAAAATTAGTAGTAACATGAACCAAACCTAGTTGGAGCATGGATCATGTACAACATGTGATGTAGGACAAAAAGGGGTAGGGTGACACGAAAAGATACGGGATTGTGTGTGTAGATAGAAAAGGAAAGGGAAATGGTAAAAGCTTTAGATTTTGGGATTTTTGGTGGAGGGGTAGGAAGATGGATAGTAGAACCAGTGTCGGGGATAACTTACTGGTGTGGCATCTCACCACTTGGGCCTCGCACCCCTCCTCCCAGTACCAGAGCTTCAGCGAATCAGCACGCCAAAACTGGAGTGGCGTCTCACCACTTGGACCTCACGTCCCTCCTCCCAGTATCAGAGCTTTGACGAGTCGGCACGCCAAAGACACTCAGAGCACTCACGCTCAGAATGGAAGCAAACAAACTCAAAAGCTTGCATTAACTATTCAATCTCCTTTTCAACAGATGAGGACTTCCCCTTATATAGGAATCCATAAGGGTACAAAAGACATTTGACTCATAATATGGGAATACTAAAGGACACATGGGTAAATTAAAAGGCACCTAAAAATAGACTCTTAAAATTCTGAGAAAATTAATGAAAATTCATGTATTTATCCCTAATTTCGGATGGTTGGAGGCGCGGCGACGTTTCGGCGGCGGCGGCGGCGGTGCGGTCGGCGCGGGCTGGCGTTTACTCGGCGCGGGCTGGCGTTACTCGGCGCGGCTGGCGTGGGTCGGCGCGGGTCACAGTTCGCGGGTCTGGCGTGGGTCGGCGCGGGTCGCAGGTCGCTGGCACGGGTTGGTGCAGGCTGGCGTGGGTCGGCGCGGGTCGCAGATCACTGGCGCGGGTTGGTGCGGGCTGGCGTGGGTCGGCGCGGGTCGCATGATTGGTGCGGGTCGACGAGCCCGGGCGGGACTTGGGCGCGGGTTCTGGCTCGTCGGTCGAACCCGGGTCTGGTTCGGCGGCGGCTCCGGCGGCGGACGGCGCGGCAGGCGGCGGCCGTAGCCGGCGGTAGGAAAAGTGTTTTTCGCGCTGTTTTGGCTCCTGGGAGTCCGTTTGAACTCCGAATTCGATTCCGAAAGATGTTCCGGAATCCATGTTTTGGCGCGTACGTCACTGCATCATTTTTTACCTCATAATATTTCAAAAAATATTTTGAAAATAAAAATTGTTCCCCTGTTGTTCGTGCAACGCTAAGCTTTGATGTCCGCATCAACATGACTATTGAAATACACTAAAGCATAATGGACAATGCACAACATAATTTCTCAAATCAATTTGTTTAAAATTTACACTTTTCTATCTTTTTAATTTCCCAAATTCTATTTTGATTATAATCCCTACAAGCCATGGTTACCATTATAAGAAACATGATTCATTCTACTTTTTCTTAAGATTAAGACATTTTAAGAATCCTTGTTGATATATATTATACAACTCTTTGGTTTATTGAAGGAAGAATTTGACCTTCCTTATTTTACTATTCATTTAGATTGATTCATCTTCCTTATCCTCAACCATTCATGATACATCATATAGCCAAATGAGCCTATTTTAGCTAAATATTACTCATATCAACTAGCTATTACAACCAGTTGTCAAAAGGCCTTAATCACTCAACTATAATTTTATTCAACATGCCTCTTAATAATTAAAAATACTTGCTTATCATGGATATTCCAATGACATTTCTATATTTTAAGCAACTGCAATTATAAATCATTGTTTCATTGCTATTACTATCATATACAATCTATACTTAGATGCATTGGAGTTAAGCTCAATGATAATGGACCAAAGGGTAGGAGGACCATGAGTTTTGGGGTATTATGGTAGTTAATAGAAGCAACATAACCAAGCCAAACTTCTTATGAAAACAGTGAAAGCACTCACAAAAAAAGTGGACTTCTAATGAAGCCTCCTTTTCGTGGAGAGGACAATATTTGCTGTTATTACAAAGAAAAAGAAAGGAATGTCTCTTCCAATTTTCTATTAAATTGTTTCTATTTATCAAAAGTTCTAGTACATCGTCTTAGTAGTTTTAGATTGGATTCTTGAAATTTTCTAACTTCGAAGCATCAAGTACATCTTTGCAAAAATAATGGCTTCTCGTAGCCCAACATGAGTTCATCCACAAGTAACATCTCATAGGGCTCATTACCTAGCATGGATGACTTAATGTCTTTAGGGCCTTCAAATTCATCCTTGTGAAAACAGCCATGTATGGGGTGGATAAAGGTGATGATCATTCTCATCGATATGCTTGAAAACTCGCATACTATATCAACTTGAGCTTTCTTCCTTCCCCCTCAAGCATTCCATCTCCAACTTCAACATGACATTCAATTAAATACTAGTCATGTCTTTTCTTGCACTTCTCATATGATTTCTACAACTGCTTTTTGAACTCATTGAATCCTCAATTGCCTTGAAGAAATTTTTCATCTCTCCATTTCATTGATGATTTGGAACCTACAAATGTGTTAATCTTGTACTCCAAGTCAAAGAACCATTTAAGGATGAAAGCCAGGATGCACTTCAAATGTTCTTCAATTAGTTAAGAAATCGATTGTTGTATATATATATATATATATATAAAGCTAAAGTATTATGCTTAGGATGTCATGGCTTGTATCCTCATAAAGGTTGTCCAATTTTCCTATTTAAAAACCTTGTTTGGCACTTGATTGTGGTTGGAATGTCATATTCTTCTTCAAAGTCATGCCCATCATTGACCAAAGACAACAATCCAATAAAAAAAACATGTATCCTTATCAAACATGATTGAAGTAAGTAGTTCAAAGTGTACTCCCACGTGTTGGAAGAATGGTCTTGTTAGTGGTTCATTCATAATCTCTTGTCAACATGGAGAAAGTACAACCCTTTTCAAGAACAAATCTATGACTAGAAATATATAGTTGTGGCTCCATCTTGTTGTTATCTATGGTTGGAATGTCATATTATTCTTCAAAGTCATGTCCATCATTGACTATAGACCAAAATCCAATAAAAAATCCATGTATCTTTATCAGACATGATCATAGTAGACAGTTCAAAGTGTATTCCCACGTGTCGAAAGAATGATCTTGTTGGTGGTTCATTCATAATCGCTTTTCAGCATAGAGAAAATATAACCCTCTTCGAGAACCAATCCATGAGAACAAAGTAGTTGTGGCTTTGCCTTGTTGCAATTAGTGCATCGAAAAAATTCATCAAGATACACTCTTCCATCAATAACATGGCATATGACCACTACTTTCAATTGGCAGGCTTTATGGTACTCTAAAGTACCCATCCTTAAATGAATTTCTCTACTTCTAAATTCATAAGAGACTAATATACAAAGTCAATGAAGATTTTGGAGTATCATGTCACTTCAAAGTGATCAAATACCTTTTATATATGAGCTTTTCTAACCCAAAACTTGTCTCCAATTTAAAAGACGCATAATTGCTTTCCTCATATAACAACCCATCATGAACTTAAAATTAAAATGGCACCCCTACTTTTACTACCTCCATAACTTAAGCATAGTTGGGATAATTGTCCCACTTTATCATATACTATTCATGTTTCTCTAATCAAAACTATTAGAACTAGACCAGATTGGTCAGTTCAACAAGTTCAATTGTGAATTAATCTAAAAAATTAGGTTACACTATTAACCTAAATATCTCTAAATTGGCAAAAATCTGTTCAAAATAATTTCATCATTGAACTAATTCGAATACTAACTTGGCATTAAATTGGAATATCCTTAAAGTAATACAATAGCATCCCCATACATCTATTTGATACAATTGTTTTCCTTCCCTTTTCTTGTGTGACTGTAAGGCCTCCCAACTGCAACAATCCTCTCATCAACTCCAAGGACCCATCATTCCAATCAATGATGATTGACTCCACCCTCCACTACAGGTGTTGCTAAATGCTCACTGCAAGCCTTCAATGATGCTTGCAACATTGTATCTTCTTCTTGGCACTTGACGAAATAGTAGGCCCAGATCAACAATGCTCAATGTCGACAACATGTAGACATTGGGGACAAAGCAAAACTCCCATCCCTGTAGAAGTTATGATCAAACTTCAAAGTCAGCCAATGTAAAATCTTTAATCCATCTCCCATATTATTTTAGTTTCTAGTTATTTATTATTTGAAAAACAATAATTTGTTTGAAAAAGAAAATTATTGACTAAACCATGAATGTCTTATGGTTTCTAGATATCTACTATTCTCCTTTTCCAATTATTTTTATATAATTTTGGATTACTTTTACATTTTTGTATTTAATAAATTGTTTTGAAATAAAATGACAATTTGAATTATTTTATTAATTAATTATGATATCATTATTATTGATCCATTGGTTCAATCAATTAGACCAATTGAACCTGATCTAATAAATGAACGATTCAGTGTCCAGTCTTGGTTTAATGGCATTATCTCAAATTGTATGAGCATCACGACAAATAAGTATGCATATTGCCTTGTGAGCACCCAACCATCAATGCTTTACAACTTGATGTAACATTAGTAGATGCTTGACATACATCGAATAGTTCTCCAAAATCCTTGCAAAAACTTGAAGTCATATGCTATAGGCCAACCTTCTTAAATGAATATTATCCAAATAACATAACCTGATGCATCTCACTCAACCTTGAATGAATGTCATAGGTTTTGCAAGGCTAACATGTGTGTTGACCATCGTTTCCTTTAATAGGAGGAAGGTATCCTCTTAGTCTTCTCCCCAATCAAAATTGCTGCTAGAGTGAGTGCATGCAATGACATGAGATTTATTGGAAAGACTTAATTAACTTGTCAAGGTATTGAAGGCCATCTCATATATGCCATGTTCATGGATATGAACTTAATGATAATCCAAATTCAACATAATTAATTGAGAAAATTTTCAATTCTTGGAAGGGTTCAATGTCCTTGATTATAACCTTGTTTAGTGTGTGATAGTTAATGCAAATTCTTTATCCACTACTATTCTTGGATATGATTAAGATTAATGTGCCACACAACGATATGCATGGCTTCTCCTTCACTTGCTTCTTTATCTTCTCATTCTCCACTATTAGATTACATGCATCTCAATAGCAAGGAAAAAGGCAACTTACACAAGGTAGATCCCATACTTTTCATTTTATCCTAATAATAGACCTCATAGTTCTTCAAAAGTGCAAGAAAAATTAGAAGTTTTCTCAACTCATCTTCTAGCATCAATTGATGTAATACGACCTTCCATTTGGTTTCTAAATTCATATGAGCAAAAGAATGCGAATACAATAAGCACAAGTCTTTCGATACATTTTGCAGCCATCAAACCAACGGTCAACATTCCTCAATCTTATTATAAGAAAAATCTTCCCTTGCTTCATCTACTATTATCTTTGAGCCCTCTCGGAGAAGAGAACATCCAAGTTCTATAGGCAAGTTGCCCCAATTACAATCCATAAATATCAAGTGGTACAACATTGTATGCAACCTCATCGATCTACTCCCATGAAATAGCAACATTAAGTTTGTGCTACCTCTCAACACAAGTCATAACATCCTTTTCTTATCAAGACAAGTGAGTTCGTGGGCATGGGGTCATATTAAGGCCATGTTGTTTCACAAGACTTATAAATATTAAATTCTTTTGAGCCACATGTCTCTAACCAACAGCATTTTGCTTCACTTGAAATTGTAAAGCAAACAATTCTTAAGACTATCTCAACATAACATTGATCGATTTTCTTCACCAAACAATTAGGGATATACTTAAGCTAGTTTATTATAGGTCTCAAGGATATGATACTGTTCTACTACGATTATGAATGATTTATTATCCTTATTCTTTTTAAACCTTTAGGAAATTATAGGTGCAACTTCTAATATTTGTCCTGCATGTTACTTTCAATATTACAAAGGTCACAAATTTTGGCGACAACAACGAATTTAAATTCATGCTCATAGCCACAAACCGTATCATAAGGGGGACACTTCTCGCACTTTTTTCCCACATTTTTTATGATTGCAATATTTTTTACGGATTAGGCCGTCTTCTCATTTTAGTTAATATTCTTCTTCTTGGTTATCACTGCACAAGCGTTGGCTCAACCAAAAGAGGTAAAATGAACTACATAGCTTGATGATTATGAGGTGATGTGGTATTGTGGTATACTTTATCAATGTTTGCACCTTGTTGAGAAGGAAATCAAACTATATAGCTTGTTGCTAATTTTAAGTGATATACTCTTATATGGATTATCCTAAATGATGTCATAGGCTATGCTAAAAATACATCTTTCTCCAAGGTATCTCAAAGGGTAGAACTTTATTCTAAGACACCTCCTACATTGTAATCATTCACAAACATGTGCTCTATCATGTTAATATATGACTTGTTAGCTCAATTGTAAGAAATAACACCTTATTGATGGAAGTTAATCAATGCATCTAGCTAGCTCACATTCACCTATCCGTTACAATTTAATATATCAACTTTCACCTCAACCTTAAATGGTTGTTGAGGAGGGCTAGACTCACTTTGCCATCATCTTCTTTGTCTATTTCTTCTTGTGGGCTCAGATTAGTTCGAGATTCATGCCTTAATGGTATAGTCAAATCTAGGAAAGGATATCCCTCTCAATCTTTGCTCTAGTGTCACTAATAGAGTGTTAATTGCTACTTTAATACAAGCTCCATCAACATCTAAAGTTATAACAAAATTGCACAACCTACTACTTCAACTAGTGGGTGGAATCTCTCTCTTATTCATTGACATTTCTCCTTTCCTTTTTATTTCTCTCTCAAATTGGTAACATAATGAGCTATCATCACTTTTGATTTCCACAATAAAAGATAAAAGATGCTCTCATACCAATAAATGTGAATCATCTATATCCCAATGAGCCAAAGTTAAACTCAACGATAGTCGACAAAAGGATAGAAAAACCATTGGTTTCTAGGGTGTTTTTCTTTAGTGGTTTCTAAAAGTAGTAAGGAGCTAAAAATTTTGAGGTACCAAAAGCAGTCATAGAACTAGTGGGCCTTTCAAGAAGCTCCCTTTCAAGAACAAAATGATGACATATAGGGTTGTTAGGAAGAAGGAGAATCTCTTCCTACTTTTAGCCAAGTCATTTTTATTCAACAAAAGTTTAATATTTGAGAATATTTATCATGGTTTTTTAGAGTTTTTCCAACATCTTAATGGAAATAGGTGCATACAAGTAGCACTGTAGCTAAGGACTTTGTTGAAATAAGTAGTACAGATTTGTGAAAACACCAATAAGAATTAATGCAACAACCACCAAAGTAAAATTTATAGTGATCGATAACAAAAGAGTACAAAGATTTACGTAATTAGTCAGAATTACATCCATGAGAGAAAAGGATGTTCTACTAATTAAAGGTCGTAATAGTGATTTACAAAATAATAAGAATAATGTTTTTCCAAATTAGGAAGTATATCGAAATATTCACAACGTAAGTCCTCAAAATATCTCTTTATATGAATATTCAATAGATAAAAGATCCCTTAATGATAATATATCAATAATCTCTGCTTCTAAATCAATGTAGAAGATCATTAACAATACAATGACAATAAACACAAGAAGCCTTACATAACAAATCAATTGGCTCAAAAGGGGCATGCCTTTCATGGAATGTTATGACTCCAACCTAACCACTACAAGTAATAATTTCAAAGAGATTCACCAAATATTTGTCATGGAATACTTTTAGATCCTGTGTCTAATGCAACAGAGAGGATCATTCATGTTCTATACTAACTATTAAAAACCATCAAATAATCTCCAAATAACAATCAAAGCAAATAAAAATATATCTACAGATATTTCTAATATCTTTCATCAAACAACTATAACTATTTTAATACTTAAATTGCTTAAACAAACTCAAAATCAAAACATCTAAATATTATATTTGTTATAGACAACTTAAAAGCTTAAATCCAAAATTTAGGTATTCAATAATGGACATGTCTCAACAATTATCCCTTTTGATTCAATATTGTGTCAATCAACGAAGGACATTCAGTTTGTGTCCTCTCGAATGCAAGCAATCAAACTCCCAAAGGATTAAACACCTTGTAATTAACCATAATCCAAAATTTACATGACCTTAACACCAACAAGATATCACTTAAACATGTTTACACCAAACTAATAAAGATCCATTGATAAAAAAATTGCAACTGCCAAAAACCATTAATGCCTTCGAAATTGTAGCCCATCCATCCTAAATACTTTTGTGAAATAGTCTAAACATTAATGCTAATACATCATGTCAAGATTTATCATCTTGATATCTTAAACTATTATCCAAAAGTGCTTTAATGTGTTTTACAACAAAATTGCAATTTCAACTTCTTTTTTCTATCTCAAATCTTGCAAATTAAGCTGCTTCTAGTACACAAAATTTCACATAGCTTCTAGTTTGCATAAGTCCCAAACTAATAACTCTCCTCCCATAGCCTCCAAAGACCCAAGACTTTTAAGTTATCAAACTTTGTAATCTCAAGCTTTATCATCATTGCCATTTACCATAGCTCTAATACTAGTTTGTTGCAATGAAGCACAGATATGTGAAAGCACTAACAAGAATAGATGTAACAATTTAAAAATTATAACTTATAGAGATAAAAAAAAACCACAAGGATTTACATGAATTAAGTTAAAAATCAGGCTTATATCGATGGAAAACGAGGACATTCCACCAACCAAAAAGCAATAATAGTGGTGTAAAAAATAAAAAAATAAAGAATACATTTTTCCAAATCTTCACCACATAAGAAGGCCCCAATATATCTTTCTAATGTGAACGTTCACTAAATAAAGACAAGAGATTTATACTAACAATGAGCAAAGCATCTTAACTTCTATATCAATGAAGAAGATCACTAGTATGCGACAATGACAAATACATACTAAAAAGTTTCGACTAACTTCATGCTATCTCCAAAAGGTCATTCCCTCCACAACATTTACAACTCCAACTTGTTATTGTGAAGCAACTATCTCAAAATGATCCTCCAAATCTCTACCATATAATACTTTTAAATTCTTTTGTCAACGACACATTGAAACAAATCCTCTCTATTGTACTAACTATTTAAATAGCCATAACAAATATCTCCAAATAACAAACTAAAAGAAAATTAGATTCTAATTTATTAAAGGATATATTCAATATATTTTATCAAATAAATATATCTATTTTCATGTTTAATTTGCTACAAGAAGCCCAAATGAAGATTTCACATATTTTTTATTATATCCAACAAAACACATCTTAAATTCAAATTTTGGATATTTACTATTACGACATATTTTAACACCCAATGTCACAACCGACTCTACCATTAAAAACGAACAAAATTAAAAATACCACCTTAAGCTTTAAATTATACGACTTACAACCCATGTATCACAAGTCAATTGGCACGAACTTGATCCCTAGCAACACCATGTTGTATCTTCCACTGGTTTCTTCTTAAGTTCCTTGAGGCCATTTTGTTGGACTTCCTAACACATTTATGGTCTTATGTGCTTTTTTTCTCTTTTTATGTAGTAAACAAATACAACAGCACGGCTTTTTTGGTCATGCAACATGTTATGACTTCACTCCTCTCTCCTATTTCATAGACCATGCCACACACAACATTGATACTCTCTATATTACTTTCTTTTCAAAGAGTTGCTGTAATGTTGGCCTTCTTTGAAATGACAACTCCTTGACAATCAATATTTGGAATGATCTACTGACAAACATAGCTCATAATAAATAACAAATCAACTAAATTAGAAGGGGATGATTAGGCTCACAAAAAATGAAAGAATTTCATTTTACTCATTTTAAGAAGGAAGTATGCCATGGTTTATGGGGCCACTAACACGACCGAGTTAATTGTTGAACAAAATAGATAAAAACATAACATTTTGTGAACAAATAAACTACTTAAGAATTGATGTTACTATTTTAAGTGTATATGCAAAAATTTAAGTTGCACTAGACATATACATATGAAAGTTCTTCACCTAATTGAATCACATTGATATATGTTAGAAAAGAAGAAAAGTAGTAGACGAAAAGTCAAACTTATACCCTTTTATTTATTGATTCACTAGAATTTCAATAAGATTTTTCATTTTTGAAGAAGAAGAAGAAGATTGAGGGTTATACACGAATTTAAACATTACACCTTGCCTTTAAACGAAAAAGATAAATTCACATAAGCAACAACTCATAGGCTCATTAAGATTAAAATTCCATTGCTTGTTTGGTGAAGAAAAAGATTGTGTAAAAGCTGTGAAACAAAATTGATAGAGGCAAACTTCTTTCCAAATCATAAAGTTATAATAGGAAGTTATGATGAAGAACCTAGGTAAGTAAAGAAGAAAACTATGAAATTACAGCACACAGCACACTCAAGAACAGTTGAACTAGACTTTCCAGCTGCTAAAAGGGGACACAAATAACCCAACATAACAATTTAGGTTCATAAAGAACGCACGAAGAATTAAATGCCACGTATTTTTCTAAGAACAAGTAGAACAAAATAGGTCTTAATCTGCAATAATATTACAGATTAAACTTGTTAAATCGCCCATAAAGCACACTCATAGATGGAGAAACAACCCTGGAACATTAAACGGAGCATAGAAAATACAACAAACAACCTGTTTTTAGTATTCAATCAACGGCTTCTACAACAGCAACGAGTAACAAAAATAACTAAATCCAAATGACAATCCGAAAGAAACGTATAACTAGCAAACCAGGAGCCTAATAATATGAAGATAAGAAAATTCACGATCCAAATTTGAAAATTTCTCAGGCCAATCCGAAACCCATTATGCGTTTCAAGCTAATCAGAAAGAACAACGGCCGGGGACAAAGAGCGGGAAGCATTTAACAGGGCGTAAACACGTTACCTTATAGATAAGTGAATTGAGGATTAACCTCGCCAGACCGAACCCCATCGCAAACAAGATCGCAATAAGCAGTTGGGAGGCATCCGGAGCGCCACCGCCATCCCATATGGGTGCCATGTCATCCGCCGGATTTGCGACAACAGCTCCAGAAAACGATACGGGAAGGAATCAGCGTGAACTCGGGGGTGACAATGAGATGTAACGAGAAGACGAGCTCCTCCGCAGGGAGGAAAAGAAAAGAACGAAGAGAGTCCTTGGATGAATCAGGGGCAGTATTTCATATATAAATGTGTATTTGCTTGGTTGCGATATCACAAAGGAAGACTGACGATGAGACAGTGAAGTCCACCACGGCTTCCGCCCTTCTGGTCTGCTTCCTCCTGCTTTACCAACTCCCGGCCCTCCTTGAGTTGGCGAGGGAGAAGCCGCCTCGCCAAGATCCGACATGGACAGGTTGAACTAGTGCTCCATCCTTGATGAAAAAGAAGGTCAGCTCCAAAAGATTGGAGCTCGAGCCCATTCTGCGAGTCCAATCTCCGTTTGTACATTTAGTTTAATACTATTTAAAAAGTTTAAAAAAACGAGTTTTGTTTAAATAAAAATTTAATTCTTAAAAAATATTTTATTAAAATTTTGATATCTTTTAATTTATTAAAAAAGTAAGGTTATTTAAAAAAAATAATAGATAAACCAAATCCAAGAATGACGTTTTAAATATGAGGAATATTTTCAATTGATCCTATTTTCTTTTTTTTATTCTTTATAAAAGTTAAAAACAACACTTTTGTGATTTTAAATTATTTCATTATTTATTTGATTTGCAAACCAGACCTTAGAGGATACGTCAAGGCTGAATTGTATTAATGATATTTTGAGGTTTATTTGATTATTTTAAGTTTATTAATATATTTTAAAATATTTTAAATATTTTGTTTGATAATATTTTTTAAATTATAATTTTGTGTTTCAAAAATTACATAAAAATATCACTCAAATTTTGAAAAATATCTATATTATCATCTTGATATAAAAATTAAGAATAAAAAGTTATGTCTACGATATCGAGCTAAACAAAATAAAATGTAAATAAGTTTTACATAATATTATTAAGTATCAATATTGTATAAATAACACTCAATCAAAAATCTCTAATATGGATTTATAATTAATTATGATGGAAATATAATAAATAAATTATTAAATATTTAATCAAATAATTTTTAAACTTTAGGATGTTTGGGTCTTTGAACAATGAAAAGCACGCTGAGATTTCATCTATGTTTGGTTACAAATTAAAATTAAATTTAAAATAGATTTGTGATATTTATAATTAAAAATATTTGATATTTTTATAAACAGAATTAAAAAAAAAGATAATAAATATTTTTTCAATAAGTGGTTAACAAACAAATCGGGAAACTTTGCGTCAGGATTAAAGCAGGTCCTACACGCATGCAAGTGCAATTATGATTACTTCAATTAATATGGATGTTACATGTTTCTCTTTTTTTTTTTTTTTGGTTAGCAATACTTTTATCGTTTTTATGTAATTATCATATTTTTATATGTCTTTTACCTTTAAAATTAAAAAACTAACTTAATATTTATATATTAGATATTTCTTTATATTTTTAAATTTATAAAATATAATTATATTCTAATTACATATTTTTATTTTGTCAAGTCTATTTTATTTTTATTAACAAATTTTATATTTAAAAATTATTCTTTAAAATATTCTTAAAGTCGTATTGTTTATGTACAAAACACAAATCCTTATCATATTGCATGTGTTGTCATAGTTTTAATCATCGATATTTTTGTACACATATTTACCAAATTAAAGATAAATATTTATATTTCACATATTTTTTATTTAAAATTAAATTTAATTGTATTAGTGAAGTCTAATTGTCATATTTGAAACGATTATTCCATTGAATAACAAAAATATAATAAATAAAAATAAAATTATGTTAAATAATTATTTTATTTGTCGTGAAATCAAACTCATCTTTAACCCAATCACATGTCAAAGAATTATAAATAATAAATATTTATTTATCAAAAATCTTGCAATAAAATACAAATCCTTTGAACTAATAAATCGTACAATTTTTTTGTAATTATGCATTGTTTAGTTTGTTTTATTTCGTAAAATAAGTAATTTGATTAAATATAAGAATTCAATTATTGTTTGACTAATTTTCTCTTGTTATTATCTAGAACATGATAAGATATGTCAAACAAAAATTAAGAAAATTATAAAGTTAATATATTAATCATCTAATTCTAATATAATATAATAGTTATCTAATAAATTATATCATTTAAATTTAAATTTGACATAATCCATAAACTCATTAATCTATTTAGTTTGGATATCATACACATTTTTTTGTTTTGCCTTTCTTTAATTATTTACTCAAAACTTTCTTTTGATATTATTAATATCATTTTTATTGTGTGTATTATTTATTAATGATAGATTGTTAACCTCATTTGTATAAAATTTTATCATCTCTTAAAATTTTTTCATATAATTGATATTTTTAGTATATTTTTTTATCTATGTTGATGGTTTAATCTTGTGATGTATTTTAAATAAATTTTTATTTATACTTGATTTGATGTGTTTTTGTCATCTCTTAACTTTTTCATGCAATGATTATTTTAAGTATTGTATCAATGGTTTAATTTTTGATGTATTTCAAATAGTCTTTTATTTGTTACCCAATTTGATGTGTTTATTTATTAAAATTATTTTTGTTACACGAAGCATTTTAATTATTTTTATTACAGCATGCTTTAGTCTAAAATAATCATTAATAGCCCACTAATATTATGATCAACCATCACTTTTATCGAAAAACAATAAATAAACTTAGATGCTAAAAATGTGTGTGGGGACGATTTTCTAATTAATAAAAAACAGCGAAAATACAAAATCATTTTTTTTAAAAGAGAAAAAGTTCCTCCGCAAGTCACCTGATCGAATGCAAGTGGACCCGCTTCCGGTTCAATCGGACTGCATGCATCACGTCTCTCGAACTATAAATTCTTGGTGGATGTTAGGGTTTCTTCTCGCTTGTGTTAAAATTAATTCGTTCGTCTAGCTTCCAGGCGACGATCCTCTCCGGGTTAAAGAGACGGCCTTTGCATTATCGCCCGTCCACCTCGGCAAACTCTGTTTCTTTTTTGTCCTCATTTGTACGTATTTCTTAGGTACTATTAATCAGAGATGACGGTGAAGCTTTCCAAGGCGGAGAAGAAGGTCCGGTATGACAAGAAGCTGTGCAGCTTGCTGGAAGAGTACACCAAGGTCCTGATCGTCTTGGCGGACAACGTGGGATCAAATCAGCTGCAGAACATAAGGCAGGGCCTGCGAGGTGAATCGATAGTGCTTATGAGGAAAAACACACTCATAAGGAGATGCATAAGGGTGCACGCGGAGAGCAGTGGCAACCAGACCTATCTTAGTCTCCTCCCCCTACTTGCGGTACTTAATTTATCCCCGTTGATTCTAAACTTAATCATCTTCAGCCCCCGAGATGGTCGTTTTCTTTTGAAGTGGCTCCTGTTTTGGTCGTGCTTCGTTTTTAGATTTGTTTGCAAATTATTTACTTCCGAATATAAAGTTCACAAAAGATAATAATTTTATTCCACTGTTCGTTCTTCTCTTTAGCGATCCTTTGAAGTCGACGGCTAATATATAGTAATTTGCAGGGTAACGTGGGATTGATATTCACCAAAGGAGATCTCAAAGAAGTTAGCGAGGAGGTTGCCAAATATAAAGTAAGCACTCTGGCCCACCACTCTCAAAGCTTTTCTTCTCAACAAGCACATTAGGCATTGTGGAAATAAATTAGTATTTGAACATCCTATATTTTCTCTTGCCATGTGAATGTATTTTGTCATGAAATACTTATGATATGTTTTGCATGCTATGCAATAAATTCTAAATTGTATAATCCTACAATGATCTCTATCTAATTTTATGTAATAAATGAAGCTCTTTTGTGTTGTTGTGGGAACGTGGAAAGCAGGTGCATCATCTTGTTTTATTAAGAATAGTCAATCAAGATTCTAAATTGCATGAGTTGCTTCTTACTCAGGTTGGAGCTCCTGCTCGCGTTGGTTTGATTGCTCCAATCGACGTTGTTGTTCCACCAGGCAACACTGGGCTGGATCCTTCACAGACGTCTTTCTTTCAGGTTAGCAAAATCGACCTAAGCGTGTACATGTTCTTTTTGGTTAAATGTATGCCTCTCATTAGTTTTTGTTCTTCTTCCAGGTGCTCAACATCCCAACCAAGATCAACAAAGGAACCGTTGAAATCATCACCCCCGTTGAGCTCATAAAGAAAGGCGATAAAGTTGGTTCCTCTGAGGCTGCTCTCCTTGCCAAGCTTGGAATCAGACCATTCTCGTATGGCCTTGTTGTCCAATCCGTGTATGAGGATGGCTCGGTCTTCAGTCCCGAGGTGCTTAATCTCACAGAAGATGATCTGGTGCAGAAGTTTGCAACAGGCCTCTCCATGGTCACTTCACTCTCATTGGCGCTTTCTTATCCCACTATTGCTGCAGCACCCCACATGTTTATCAATGCTTACAAGAATGTTCTTGCTGTTTCAATTGCCACCGAATACACCTTCCCACATGCCGAGAAAGTGAAGGAGTATCTAAAGGTATGGCAATGCTTTACATAGCCTGTTCCCACTTAAAAACCCAAAATGTTTTCAATAGGAAAGAAAACCGTGAATAGTAATGCATCCATTTATACAAAGATTTGGTTTACAAAAGCGGCTGTGCTTACCTCCCAATATTATGTTGAACAAGATTGCCTTGATCTTAAAAAAATTCACGAGTAACAGCTGCACATGTAATCGAAATGATTTTATATGGAACTCTGTTGCTCTTTGTTAAATGATTAATATGGCCATGCAATTGCAGGACCCCAGCAAATTTACTGTAGCAACAGCATCTGTTGATGCTGCCGCTCCAACTGCTGCTTCCCCAACTTTTGTCGAGGAGCAGAAGAAGGAAGAGCCCGTGGAAGAATCAGATGATGATATGGGCTTTAGCTTGTTCGACTAAACTTGTTTTTCAATTAGGAAACCAAGTTCTCCTATTCAGTGATCAGGCAATAATGTTCTCGTCTTCTTGTTTCTTTGATCTTTTTCCTTTTGTGTTATGTTTCATAAGTTATTGGTGTCTGAATCAGTAATTTTTTTTTTTTTTTTGTTGCCTCAATAAATTGAGTTCTATGAGACGATGAAGTGTAAAGAATGTCGACAAGAAAGAACGTAGTTGTGAACTGGACTGCACATGGATCATAGCTGATGGATCTATTAATGAGTCCATTTGCATTGGTTGAATGTTGAGTGAATATGGTCCATTCTTTTTGGGTAGGACTGGAAATCAATTATTAGCCATGGAGTTCTGTACATGGTTATGTTTATTTTGTATAAGAGTACATGCATATGTAATCAGGTTGAGATATAAATTGATTAGATACAATTAATGAAAAAAAAAAGATTCAATTATTTTTATGTTTGGATCAAATCATGTGTCAAATTAGAGGCATAATTGCACTATTGACATTCTCTTTATTAGAGCTGTTGGACCCAATTGACATTAAGTGTTGTGTCAAATGTTGGTTGCTTGTTCTTTTTCAACCCACATGATCATTGTTATCTTTAATTCTATCTCTTCTCTTTTTAGGTTGGTGTCCACATCCTCAATTTGAGTCAGCATGACCTGGAATCTACAATCATCGAATCTTTAAGAGAGAGAGTATGAGGGAAAGAAAGAGAGGGAGAAAGTGTTTATGTGATTTATTTTATTGAGGAATCCCTTTTGAGCATTTCTAAAATAGATGTTAGGTTGAGAAAGAATCCGAGGAGGGTAGAGTAAGGCTTTTTATAGTATACTTTAGTCAACTTTAGCACTCACATATGAACAAAAATCTCTAAATGTCATTAACATAGTTAATGAATTTGGTTAAGATTGGATACTGTTGCGAATATTGTGTTCGACGCATCTAATAGCCTTTTGACCTTGAGATGATGATTAATTATCTTTATTTATAAGAATTTGGCCGTTGTTTTAAATATTTGTAACATAGACATTTTTAATAAAAAAACATATTAAATAATTTGTCAAAATATTAAACCAGCACTAAATAATTCGGCATATTTAATTAAAACTTTTAGAATGAATATTTTATTATGATAATACGATTTTGTTAATTACATGTGCAAAAACTCAGTCAATTCGCCTTTTTTTAAAATAATAATCAACATATTATGTAAGTAAAATTAATTCAATTTTCCGTTAAAGGCCATCGTCCATCAAGCTAGCCGTTGCTTCATGAGAGATGGTTCTTATAACGATAGCTTGGGCAATGCATCCCTTCCCATGCAACTCTCTTCTATGCTTAAGCAATTGAATAAATTAGTTTATCCTCCTTCCAACTTCGACAAAGCAATATGGTTGTTTCTTTGCCCACAACACCGTTAGATGTAAACCAAACTTCAAAAGATTAGCTCAACTATCTTAAATATGGGTAGCAATTATAGGCAAAATTAAACTTGCTAAGAATTCCTCCAATTGACTTTAACTTGAAATGAATTTTGGCAATTATATTCAAGACATATTTTTAATATTTCTAAGGTTTAAATTTGTAATAATAAATTAAAATCTTTCACATTAGATGATAAATCTAATACAAATTTTAATCCTTGCATAAATTGTTTTGGTGAAAAAATGGCAACAAGAAAAGTATAGTAGTGATCATAGATTCTAGATTATGAAAACTTGGATTTAGAATATGAACAACATCTAGAAGTGAGAGGAGATGAAATATGAGATAACAATAGCCATGTGCATTGCAAAGGAGCAAATGAGGATCGTTTGTGTCCGCATTAAATCCATCTCAATTTGCATTAGCACCTCCCTACTCTCCTCCTACCCATTATCCTCCACCAAAAAAATTCTTTTCTATAAAGTTAACTTCTTAATAGTCTTTCAAAAGACTTGATCTAAGTCTTTTCATATCTTTTAAAATTTTTTATAAGTGGTTTAATTGATATATCTTATTCTAAGATTTTCTTTATCATTGATAATATTTTACTAATGTGTTACACCCTATTTTTCCTAGGCTGTTTTTTGGCATACATTTTTTTTTTTTACATATAGACAGCTCAGATCGTCCCATACCAACCTGAGTAGCCTACGAAAAACATAGGATATAACACATCATTACATACCTACTTTCCTTAACAATGTGGATCCCATCTCCCGGGTACACCGTCAACTCAGGATTCATGACTCCTAAATTAACAGATGGACTCGCGCAATGTTACTCCTACTAGACCCAATACTCCTATCCCATACCGATAGGAGAACCGATCTAATAGAAGTCTGAACCCCCACGGTAAGTTCCATAGTCATGTAATGACCTCACCATCAAAAAAAATATATAACATCCACAAAATAAATATATAAATATAGCACTCCACACACTATAGCACCAAAACAATGAGTAAGACAGCGAATGGAAACTACATCACAAGAATAAGATCCAAGTCCAACAAGTGCAACATCATCCAACCAGATACATAAGTCAGATTCATCCTCACAATACCTGACATAAGAATAATAGCATCAATCACACTAACCAAAATGTCTCAGAAATCACAGATCAGATATCCTCCACTAGCCTGCTGACCACGATCCCACCTAATCTGGGTGGCGTCAAATCTGTCGAGCCGCTGGAAAAGTATAGATAATAAAGGAATGAGCTACGCCCAGTAGGAAAGACAGCTAGTAAAACTCACATGCAAGAGAAGGATAATAGCAAGAGTATATGAATACAACATAACAATGTATGGTGGAAAGGCACTCTCAGTCCCAGACTCCGACCAACCACAATCACCCCTAGTCACACCAGAGTAGCTCTCCTCTGGGGTTCTAGGTAGCATGCCAGCGGGACACGCCCATCTCTGCGCACGCATCACAACGCCTAGCACCCGACACCGCAACGTCTCTCGTCAATCAATCTTCTGGAGACTATAGACAAAACCAGTCACATAGATCTCTAGCCAACGTAAGACACCCCTGCCACCCTCAGGCACGCAGGCCTACACACTTGGCTAGCCACGGCAAGTCACCCCTGTCACTGCCACTCTCAGGCGCGCAGGCCTATACTCATGGACCAGAAGAGATCGACTCAGCCACCGTCCCAAGAAGTCCTCTCCCAACAATTTCCATAGAAGCCACGCCCCTACAGTCATTGCCAAGCTATAACTCCAAGATTTGGCAACATGTGTCCAGATACAACAAGGCGCATACCAGTCCACATGTATACTGTGGAAGCTAAGTCTGTACCGCACAGTTACCTACCACAACCACCCTAAAACATCATACAGGGCCTATAGTAGTCCGGTCCATTATGCCAATCCGTAAAATATGCCAACATTGAGTAAACTGACTCAATCCATGCCATTGTCGTCCAAGCAACACAACTGTACTATCATCACTGATAACATTTTTCCCTACTTCAGGAAATTTTTCTCTACATAAGGATCTCCAGAATTTTCGAGATCGCTCAAATCCCAATTTCTCTTTTTCTGAATTTTTTTTTTCAGAATTTAAAATCCCGAAATTCTAATTACTGCATTTTTTTCAAATTCCAAAAAAAATCAAATTCTGCCCTTTCTCAATTTTCCGAAATTCGGAATAAATTTCCGAATTAAAATTTAAATTCACATATATCCTTTTTTCCGAAAATTCGGATTAATTTCCGAATTAATTTTTAAATTCCACATATATCCTTTTTCCGAAAATTCGGATTAATTTCCGAATTAAATTTCCTCCGCGCCGTTCGTCCGCGCCGAATCCCGCTGAACCGGTTTTCGCTGCCGGTTCGGCTTTCGCGCCGTTCGCCCGCTCCGAATCCCACTGAACCGGTTTTCGCTGCCGGTTCGGGCCTTCGCGCCGTTCGTCCGCGCCTAATCCCGCTGAACCGGTTTTTTTCGCTGCCGGTTCGGCCTTCGCGCTGAACCGAGAACCCACCGGCCGAATAATTAATCCAATTTCCAGCCGACGTTTAACCTTTAAATTATTAATAAATATTGAATATTTACAATTACTTAATTAACTAAACCGAAATTAATCTAATCCATCTCCTTCCTCCGCCCGGCGCCCGCGAAACCCTAGCCAACGATTCCTCCGGGAAAATTCCGTTTCCCCCGTTGATTTCGGGCAACCGAGATCAAAGAGAAACAAAATCCGATGTTCATACTATCCTAATGTTTCATTAATGCCACTAATTTCTAAGGTTCAATCAAAATTTCCGCCAAAGTTTCATCCGATCCCCATTTTAACAATCTATGAAATTAAACAAATTTCAGCATTTGATACTATCTTAACATGATTAAAGCACATAATCGAATCAACACATGCTTGGTAAAATT
The DNA here is from genome assembly GCA_023846275.1 of Vanilla planifolia. Lineage (NCBI taxonomy): Eukaryota > Viridiplantae > Streptophyta > Magnoliopsida > Asparagales > Orchidaceae > Vanilla > Vanilla planifolia. Next base: position 6,693,019 of record CM043873.1, on the reverse strand, counting down.
TCCAAATTCGGCGGTTATAATTTTCCGAAGAAAAACCCTAAAATGCTAAAATCAATAATTTGCATTAATCAATTCCAAAAACCACAATCCGCATGCTCCGGTAGCTATTTGCAAAATAATCCATATTTTTAATTTGCTAAATAACTAATTTAAAATCTGAATTTCCTACCTTTCTTCTCCGGCGACGGTGAAGCTCGCACGTGACCAACCGCTGCTCCTCGCCGAACGAAACCGGTACCAATCGATTCTCCTCGGTCCCGCGAACCTCCAGGTACAAAAAGCCCCTTGAAAGGCTGCCGGAAAGTATCGCCGTTCGCCGCGAACACTTCGTCTCCGGCAACCGCTCGAAACCCTAACAGCCGAACAAATCAGGTTAAATACCCAGCTTAAACCGGTAATAACCTGTTAAGAACCCATTAAGCGTCGGTTGACCTTCTAATAACGCCGCTTAAACCCGATCAGCCGGTTAATCTCCACCGCTGATCTCGTCCGTCCGATTCGCTTATCCGTGGCTTATCCAACCGCATGCGCAAACACACTCGGCGAACCGCCCCCCGCCTTCGCTGAACCGCTCCGGTCCGGTTCACGCGCGGTAAAAACCAAATTCCGGTTTAAAAATCTAATAGACCGATTTAACTAGATTTTCGAATTTCCAAAAATCCAATAAATCCAATTAAACAGGGAAAATTACTTAAAAATTTCCTCGGTGCTCCGAAAAATCCCCAAAAAATTTTAGAAATTCCAATAGCCTCCAATTGAGCTCCTGGCTCATCCTACTGTCGATCTGAAATCATCCAAGCCACAATTGAATTATTGAAGATTAAACGTATAATATTTTACCGGGTATAACATAATGGCTCTTCTAGTTTCAATATTCTTTACAAGTTCCAATATTTCTTGTAAGTTCTTTATTTGTTTTAAGATTAGCCACCATAAAAAAAATTGTAGCTATGAAGAAATCATATTTTAACAATATCTAACCCTTGATTAAATCTAAATATATATTAAATTGTGATGTGATATTTGATTTTAGTTATTAAAGTTCTCCTAACTTAATGTCAAAAAATCTAAATGGGTTAATTAGCCTATTAACGATTAAAGATCAAAATATTTCTATTCATCTCTATTAAAAAAATAGTTTAACCAATTTTTATTTACTCCCCCTACCACCCACTCAACACCTTCCTTATTGGTTCTCCTTCCATGCTTTCTCAATTCTTTAAGGTGAGTTTATTTTTTAATAATTTGGCATTTATTTAATTTTATTTGTTTCCTTTTGTTTGCAAAATTTTATGCTAAAATCATATCATAGGTTAATCATGGATCCAAATGATTGATGGTATAATAATTTTGACAACTATTATATGGGGCAATCCACTTAACCTTGTGATCAACATGTTGAATTACTTATCATTGTTATGGACATAAGCAAATACTCATGATGCTGAAGACAACAATTTTTTGATACCAATTAAGGTAAAAAAATAATACACAAAGAAATTTGAAGATCAAATATTAAATAATTAATCATGCAATGTTATTGGATTAATGCATAGATTGCTACATGGAAGCATGCAAACACATTAGTGTGCAGGTTGTAGCCACGTTATCACAACTCGACCTATATCAATACACATGACTCAATAAAATATATCTATAATGCAAATATATTGGGTTAAAACAAATCTTTTAGTATAAATGAGGGCATATGTTACTAAAATGAACAAATATAACAACAATTTAAATATTCTAACATAAATAATAATGCACAAAAGTTAATAGCTATCATATAACATAAAAATTTGAAACTAATATTGACACAAAAAACATATTGTACTCATATAAATGTAATATCCCTCTTGCTCATCCAATATATTAGTCTCTCAATCTCTAGATTATGAAAAATTCTCTAAGAAATCTCAACTTGGTGAGTATTAATAGTATGTCCTATTATAATATAAGTGAAAAATAAATATGATATGTTTAGTAGGTAAGTCTCTGGTTATATATAGTAAAATAGTATAAAGCATAATTAAAATAATTGAGTAATAAAATAGAGTAATAAACAAAAAGATATTTAACAGTCTGTAAAAAAATATCATAATAATGCATATATGGTTATATATATAGCTTATCATAAGCATATAATATCTTTTATTTTATTTTTCTTTCATTTATTTTTTATTCATCTCTTCCTTTCATCTTTCTTGTTTATTCCTCTTTTTTTTCACATATTCATTCTTCTTTTAGGCATAGATCATTTTATTATTCTTATACAATACTTAAGAATCTCATACCATTTCTCATTATCACAAGCATTGATGTTCTGAAATGCCATTTTCTCAACCTTAAGTATTACATCACCAATGAGTGAAATATCTCATAGCACTCAGTCTCACCCTTTAATGCCAACATCTTATGCTAACATAAAATAAGACACTCAGAATATCAAACTTCTATCTCTAAGTAGCCATAAAACTAGGAAGTAAAGTATCTTATCATCACTAAGTCTTGCTTATTATTGCTAACATCTTGTGTTGATGTAATACAAGATACTTGAAACATTAGGGTTCTATCTTTGAATACTTATGGCACCCATGAGTGAAGTACCTCATCATATCACTAAGTTGAGTCATGTCTTGCCATGGCCTTATAATTGAGCACAACAGCACCAAGAGTGACATATACTACATCAATTAGGTCATTATCCGATAGAGCTTACTTCTCTTGATGTTATATTATCTTATTTTATTTCTTTTATTTTCTTTTTATTATATTTTATTTATCTTATCATATGTTCTAATTTATAGAATCATAATACTCGAATAGTTATACATGTGTAATTATATATATATATATACTCAAAATGTTATAAAGAGCTTAAAATGTATGTAGAAAAATGTTGTCATATAATGCTCACATAAGAATATAATATCCCTTATGCTCACCTAATACATTAGTCTCTCAGCCTTTGCGTCACAGAACATCCTCTAAGAACCCTCAGTTTGGTAAGTGTCAATAGCATATCGTATAATATGAGTAAAAAATAAATATGATATGCTCAATAGACAAATTTCTAACTATACATAATAAAGTAGTATAAAGCGTAACTAAAATAGTTGAGTTATTAAATAGAGTAATAAACAAAAGCATATATGATAATCTATAAAAAAATATTATAATAATACATATGTAGCTATATATATAGCTCATCAGAAGCATATAATATCTTGTTTTATATTTTTTTCATTTCTTTTATATTCATCTATTTCATTCATTTTTCTTCTTTATTCATTTTCTTTTTCACATGTTCATTCTTCTTTTGGGCTTAAACTATTTCATTACCGTTATCCTTGTACCTAAGAATCTCATATTATTTCTTATTATCATAAAGCATCAACACTTTTAAATGCCACTGTCCCAAATCTGAGAATTATGACACTAAGGAGTAAAATATCTCATATCACAAAGTGTCACCTCTTAAAGCCAACATCTATGCCAACATGATACAAGACACTCAGAATATTAGAGTCTCATCTCTAAGTGGTCATAAAACTGAGTAAAATATCTTATCATCATTAAATCTTAGCACTTAATGTCAACGTCCTATATTGATAGGGTATGAGATGCACGAAACATTGAAGTTATATCTCTAAATATTCATGATACCTTGGAGTGAAGTACTTCATCATCATTAAATTGAGACCTTTATATGTTATAACCCCATCATTGAGCACCACAACACTAGAAGTGACGTATATCACATCAATTAGGTCGTTGTCTGATAGGGTCGTACTTCTCATGTTATGTTATCTTATTTTATTTATTTTTTTATTTTACTTTTTTATCTTATAATATGTTTTAATTTATAGAATCAAAATACTCATATAACTAATTATGCATGTGTAGTTGTATATATATATAGTGATACTTAAAAATATTTTAAAAAGATCAAAACATATACAAAATAATATTATGTCATATAATGTTCACATCATTAAGAATTTCACAATAATATTAATAAATATTAAATAACTCTTTTACATTATATTTAATTTATTTAATTGATAATTTTGAGAAGCCTCTTTTATTACTTTCTGTTTCTCTCTATTTATCTTTTTCATTCTCTACAATAACTCACACGAATATTTATCAGTAACAAATGCAAGTTTTATTATAAAAGTTTTTTTCAATAGCTATATTTAATAATTATGTTCTTCCTTATCATTATAATTATATTATATAATATGATAGACCTTATCATATTATATGATAAAGCTTTGTAGTGATTGTATCATTTGCATTATTATGATCATACTAATATGATTCAAAGAGAGTATATGGGTCATATGAGGAATCGAATGGATGAGTCATAATATCCCCATTCATCAAATATCATACTAGTTTGATTCATGTTTTGTATGACATGATCTATGCATTAGTAACATTTCTAATTTAATGTTATATGATAATATACCCAATAATATATTATATGATTCATGAATGACATATTAAATTATATAGCTTATCATATTTAGAGCATCAAAAATAATATTATACAAGACAATTCATGTTTTGCACTAGTATGATTAGGTGTTTAATTCATAATGTCATGCCTAGATCACACTAGTCCATTATAAAATTCATACTTGTATGATGGGTAATATTTTCATAGTAACAAACTTTGATTGTGGTCATCCGATAACATAGTCATGTAAGTATGATGCATGTATGAATAGTCTCTTTCAACGTGCTATATAACATGGTCATTGTACCTATACAACCCATTCATTATTCTAAACAGTGAATAGACAGATGATTCGTGTAATAATATATGCCCATCATATTGTCTGATAATTAGGTCATGCTAGTATGATCTTTATGTTGACCGTGGTCTCCTGGCAAAAAAAACTCAAGGTAGTTCCCACTACAGGCTCATACCAAATGAAAAGAATAAACCATCTGGTATAATTTGCACAAGTGAAAAAATGAGTCTTTGTCCTCCATGGTGACAACCCAATCTTGCAAAAATCTATTTCTTTACTTTTCCAAATGATGAATGCAAGCTTTAAGGAGAAAAACTTTGATGAGACATTTTCTCAAAACATTATTTCCACAAATTAGGACTTAAGGCATGCTCTTTCCTCGAGACTTCTCCCCTTCCTTTCTAATCTCATGGCAACAGTGCTAGATCTCAAGAACTATAAGTTTAAAGAGTTCCCTTCCTCTTTTGAGCTCCTCCCTTCCCTTCATCCTACTTTCTAGCTTGCATTCTAAATGCCCCAAACAGCCTTCGAGAATGGGAGGGAGTTTATCCCCCTCATTTAATATGAGAGGATAAGTCAACTATTGCATACTAATTTATCCAATATATTATTATTATTATTTTTAAAATCTTTATCTTTTAATTTTTTTTAAATTCCAAATGGCCTTTGAAAAAAATAAATTGCATATGTGGATTTCTTGTGATAAGAAGATATTCACAACATGTTCAAAATTAAGATCCAATTATCATCATCTTAGCATTTTTTTTAGATGCCAGATAAACACTATTTTTAAATTTTGAGTTTGAAATATACACATATCATACATAAATATAGATTTGAGAAGACATGATTAAGGTATATTTATAAGGTTATTACATACATAATAATTAGTGTGGTGGAGATAGAGCACTAACAAGGCATGCATGCGCAATGCGAGCCGACACTACAATGCTAGTATGTTCATGGGAATTGGAGCGACGCAATGCAGTTGGATGTGGGTTTGGCTAAACGATGATACATATGTAGTTGTTATAAAACTTGAGAGATTTTTTAAAAGAAATAAAAATTCAAGGTCAAAACAAAGGGAATTCGAGTTATTTGGAGTAAAGTAGCTAGAAAGTGAGGTGGAGGGAGTCTAGGAAATTGGGTAGGGAAGGAGATAGTCAGTAAAAGGTAAATATCAATTCATTTAACAAAGAATTTCCAAGAGAAGGCCACCAAGTGATATAAGAATTGAAGGAGAAAATAAAACAAATTACAAATACAATGTTGTGATTGTTGTTGAAATTTTGAGACAGATTAGTGACGAAAAGTTACCATCGTGCATGTGGGCTCATGATGACCAAGTTTGCAGGCACATGCATATGTGTGGGTGTGTGCAAACTGGATAGACCAAGGGAGTTGGTAGGCCCAAGAACACAAACATTAGATTGGGTGCACACAAACGAGCTTAGTCGATGTCCAAGTAAGGCTACTACACTTGGATGTAATGCGGAAGCTATAGTACCCAAATGCTTGTAAAGGCAAAATAAATGTTTATCAACATGGAAATGAAAGCAATGTAACTTGTTTAGAGTCATGTGAATGAGGAGAGAGGTTTCAGGATTATATAAATTAAAAGATATAGATGAAAGGATGTAAGAGATAAGAAAAATAAAGGTTCACTCAACAAAGTGAACCAGAGTAGCTACTAATTCCTTTACAATCAAACCATCAAGTTGAGATAAGAGTAATTTAAAATCAACCAAAATTAAATATCATTCATTCTAGAACTTCTATATTTATAAAGATATAGAAAATTGCATAAGAAATAACACCTATAAATACAACTACAAATAACAAATTACTAATAACCAATTGAAGACTACAATTCATTAATGGTGTATAGAGAAGACACCTAAACTAAAACAAAATATTGAAAAATAAAGTTCTAAATTTACTTAAATTAATTATCTAAGATTGGCCCACACTAGTTCAATGGGCTTTTGATAAAATTTTTTATTTTGTAATTAAGATCTATCATTCACATAGTCATAGTTTTTATGTACTTCAATCGTCTAATGACCATTTTCAAAGAGTTTGTCATGTCCCACATCATTCCTTTATGCCAAAAAGAACTCTGCTCCATAAAGTCAAAGTCAAAATTATTTTTCACTAATTTTGGTATGAGTTTATCAAGCTCTTCAACAATCAAGTATCATCAAAAGGTGGTTCATCCTTCCTCACAAGAAATTTGTATATAGTATATACACTAAAAATCATTAGAAACAATACCTTTCAACTTTCTCTCATAAGATTAAACCTCTTCTTTATTCCTTTTTTCAACCACTTTAAGAGAAGCAGAATCTCTTTACATCAGTTGAGTGCTAAAAATAATACTTTGTAAATAAGTTTATATGTTCTTATTACTTTGCATAGAACTTTGCAAGCTTTTCTTTAAAGTTTATAGGTCATCTGGTATTTTTGCAAAGTATTTATTTGTTATTGATATCATATTATTAACTATTCTTCTTAGATGTTCAACTTTTATCATGTGTGTGGCAAATTGGATTAGAAATCCTCTTAAAATATCCTTGGCTTTTGTGACCATCATACTGGATTGAACACTAAGATTTTGTACTTTGATACCAATGATGTAGGATTTAAATGAGAATTCAAAAACAAATTGCAAATACAATGTTATTGTTATTGCTAAGGCTCTAATAAGGTTGGTGTTTGGTGGTTAGTGCAAAGGTGCTAAGCAACCCAATTGATGTGGATGGCATATGCAAGTGATGTGCAGGTGATAATGATGGAAGGGTTGTGGATGCAAGCATGTGGGCATGAGAGCGGGCAACATATGGGTGGGGCTACAACTCATGGTTGTGGCTAGGTAATGAAACCTATGTAGTGCTACAGGACCTAAGAGCTTATGAAGGAAAAATAAAGTGTTAACAATGTGGAAATGACAATTGTGTGATTTGTTTGGAATAATATGGATGGAGATTAGGTATTGAGAGCATAGAAAGTAGAAGATGATTAAATAAGAAAGTATAAGATAACAAATATGAAGGATCACTCATCAAAATAAATCCAAAAAAAGATTACCTAATATACTCAAACCATCAAACTAACTCAAATGTTCAAACTACTAAGCTGAGATAGAAGCAATTCAAAGCCAACAAAAAATTGTCATTCCTTTTAAAACTTTCTTTATCAATATACATGCAAAATTTTACTAATAAATATAACTATAAATCACCAACTACTAACAACTAATTAACAACTACAATTTATTTATTATAAATCTAAAAATTTCTTAAATAAAATCAAAATATTAGAAAAAAAAGTTCTAAAATTGCTTAGATTAATTATTCCAAGATTAGCTTGAATTAATTCCATGAGCCAAGGTAGTTTTCCTTGCCATGCTTCATGTAATGACCTACAAAAAAAATTTCTTTTGCAACTGAGATCCATCATTCACATTGTCTTCAAGCACTTCAACCCTCCAATGTTCTTTTTCAAATAGGTCATCATGTCCTCCATCACTAAGCCAATTCAATTGAAGACAATGCTATCAATCAAGCTCTCGCTCAAACCACCATGTCAAGAAAAAATATATTTCAAAAGCCAACCAAAAAGGACCCTTTCAATTCTAGCACTTCATAATTCATGCAAGTCTTATATTGTATTAGTTATCACATGAAAAATTAATGAAACTATCTCTTTGACTTCAAACTTTTTGCTTTCTTAAAATGTGACCTTTTGACATTCCCAAGCTTAACTAAATATATTTCTAGAACATGTGTTTAAAAGAATAAATGTTGAAAATTAAAATTCTAAATCTGCTTAGATTCATATCATGATTGGCCCAAACTAATACCATTGGTCATGATTGTGCCTTGCACCATATTTAATGTGTTGGGTTTACAATGTATATGTTATCTTTGTATCTTGAGTGTTTATTTCACTTGTTTTTAGTGTATCTTTATTAGCACTAAAATATTACAAAACGACATCTTTTGTTTTACATTAACCCAGTATTTTATCATTAAATAGTTATCCGTCAATAATTGTATTGTATCTTGCACACCAACACAGCATCTCACACAAATTTGCTTTTTGAATGCTTTTGTTAGGAATTTTGAGCTATTATTTATCTACCATTTCATGCTTATTTTTATTTATTTATTAGGCCTTTATATTGGAGCTAGTGGTGCACCTTGACGTCCTTATTATTTTTAAAAGCTCTTTGAGGCATGAATATTGACCATTTACATGAGTTGGCATAGCTTCATTTTAATCACCAACTTCTAATATCAGTGGTGGAGTATTCGTCTCCTAAGAACAAAACCTTCTATCTACCCTTAAGATGATCACCCTCCAAGACTATTTGGTTTGTGAATTGACATGCCAATGCTTATTGAACTTATGGTGATCTTGGTGGTGCAATTCATTGAAGGCTTGTAATACCAAAGTTTTTAGACAAAGGTGATATTATTATAATTCACATGATATAAGTTTCATAAACATGCATATGAATAAAGTTTTTTCAATATAAAATTTTAGAATTAGTTATGTTTTTGTATAGGTATATATAATATATTATATCATATATATTTTATTATAAGATATGTAACATCTTCAAGCTATAAAGATTAATTTAAATAATTATTTTTTTAATTTAAAATATATTTCATACATAAATGGACAAAAATATACTATTATTGGTGGATTTGAGCTATATAAGGTGGCACAAAAATTTTAAACAGCCTTTGAAGAATGTAAATTATCAATTAAAATTCTGATAGGTATTATCAAATTTTAATAATGTATTTAAATTAGTAGAATTAATCACAATTATAAAAGAAGGAGATACAAATTTGAAAAGAGAAAGATGAATTTTAAGTAATAAAATATAAATTATTATGAATCCAATGATACAACTTAAAATTCAAAAATAAATTGATTATAGGCCAAAATTATAAGAAACATATTATTATTTTAAATAAATTGCAAACATTTTATAGCAAATAGCACAATTCATTAGGAATTTAATAATATAAAATTTATAAAAACTTGAAACATCTTGATCATAAAATGAGGGGCCAAATAGGTAAAAAATATTATTATTTTAATAAATATATGAAATCTAAGAAAATTACTAGAAATAACAGATGATGTAAAAATTTATGAAAAATTTATGATTTATATAATCTGGAGAATAGACAATTTTAAAGTTCTTAAATAATTTTTGGATATTGATTGGATTGAAAAATTTAAGAAAGACAATTAAGTCTAAAGTTTTAATTTAGATCTTAATTAAATTTTGGTCTTTCCTTATCCTCAATTGTATCAATGAAGGAGAAGCATGCAAAGGAATAGGAGGAGAGTGCAAACTATTTGGGATTAAGATTGAAGATGAACATTTGCATTTAGGATGGAAGAAACCAATTTGATTTGTGATGATTTTAGGAAGAGGAAATGAGGAAACGATGGGGAGCTCAAACAATAATTTAGGAAAAGTAGCTAAGGCTTTCCAAGAAATTTTTGGAAAAAATTGTTAGGCAAACCACAAGAGGTAGAAAAAGAATTGGAAGAAGCCATGATGAACAAAAGAAAATAGAGAATTGTTTATGCTATCATTAAAAGAGAGCATAATTGTTATATATTGTAAGAAAGGAAAAAAACTCATTTTTTAGGAAAATTTGAGTAAGTTATGATTGGGATCAAATTCGGAGAATTAGGAGAATTTTCTACTACAATTGAGTAAAGGGAAAGAAATGGAAAGATAAGGAAAAGACAATCTTTTGAAGCTCATAAGGTTGTACAAGTAATAATTTTCCTAAAATGTGATCATTACTGGAAAACAAAAGTAGTCAAATCACATATTCCTTGGGACATTTGAAGGATGTATGTTGTATTAGAATTTATGATTTTCGTATATATAAATAAATTGGGAATCTTAAAAGTGTAGGCATATTATGTACATCTTAGTGTATATGTTGTGTTTTGATATTTGTAAACTAAAGTCCTTGTTTATTAAATTTAATTTTCAAAAGTTAAGAAAAGTATATAGGATAATTTGCACATGAAATGATGCATGATGTATGACAAAGATTATATATATATATATATATATATATATATATATATCAAATCTTTGATAGAGATTTAGTATGTATCACATGTATTGATGTGAAAAATTGATTCAAAGAGTTTAAACAAAACATTTACTTTGGGTAACGACAAGGAAGCCCAAATGGATGAAATTTCCTAATTTGTTTGGAAGAATATTGGAGCACACCTAAAGAGCAAGTTGGAGCTATATGGCAAAGTTTTAGTTGAGAGACCTTGATTGAAGGGTATATGGCACTATTGAAGGATGTTCAATGATGTAGAAGGCAACATGGTTGTCATTGACATAGTACGATAGGATGTAGCAATGAGTTAGCCAAGATTGGCAGTAACTCGGTCGAGATCAATGACGATTTGTCTCGGATCGGAAGCAACTCGGCCAAGAATGGTAGAGACTCGGTCAAGATTGAAGGCAACTCAATTGGGATAGGTGGCAATTTGATGATGAGTCGATCAGATTGGTGGCAAGTTGACCTGGATTGACGATGAATTAATGGGATCAGAGGCAAGTCTACAGGATTGATGGAAAATCGGATAGAATCGATGGAGAATCGACTGGGAAACACAAAGAATCAAGGGGAATAGGTGATGAATAGGCCTAGATGGTGGTCAGTCGGTCGAGAGTGTTGATGGGTTGATCGGACGAGCTCAGAGTTGGAGTGGGTTAGATGCGGATTAGCTGGGGCATGCACAAGTCAGCGTGGGTCAACGCAGTAGTGCAGGATGGTGAGTCGATGCGGGTTAGCGAGTTGGTGTAGGTCAATGGTGGTCGACAACAGTTGACACGAGTAGCTTTTTAAAAGTTGTGGTTGAGCACATTTTAAATTCCTAATTTCTTATACTTGTTGCAACCTTTCAAGAAGATGAGAGTTTCTCCTGCAAAGAAGGAAATATAATTAGGGATTTTGAGGCTCAGGAAGTAATGAAGATGTGGGACTACTTCTGGTGATGGAGGAGAAGAATTCGACAAGTATTTAAGTGAAGTCAAAATTGTAGGTTTAGAGAGACAAAGCTCGTTTGAAAACATCTTGTACTTGCATTTGGTCTCTGACGATAGCTGAAGCTTTCAAATGCATCGGAGAGGCTTCCTGAAGCTATCTCCTTCATTTGCTCCTCTCTCTCTCTCTCCTTCCTTCTTTTGGTCTAAACCCCTTTACAGTCAATCAAAAGACAGATTTATAATGGTGCTCAACGAGTGGTGCCAAGATCATATCGGATTCCCTCTTTCATTCTTTAATCCAACGTGGTTTTTTCCTGAAGAATTCGGTGAAGTGTGTTAAATCTTTTGCAATATCATTTATCTTTTTTTTCAGGGACATTTTCTACTTCTTTAATAGGTTTACATTTAAATTTTATTGATATAAATCTTATGGTGTTCATTTTGTCATGGATTTTGTATGATTCTTATAGAAATGATATAAATACAAATTTTGTTCTAAATGTTGTATGTAAAGACAACAAATTGGCCATGGATATGGGTATAACATAGAAAATAAAAACATAGAATTACATTCAAATTTTAATAAGGACATAATAAAACTTAAATTTGGGACATACTTTAAAAAAGTATTAAGTTAAATCATCTAAATAAAATTTACAAGGGCCGTGTAAACTCATAAAATATCATTCTCTATTAAATAGAGCCTACTAGTGTTGCGCTTATGCAAAAGATGGCTAGCTTGGTCAAGTGTAATATCTTAGAATCATCTATGCTAAATATGATAAAAATTTCATGATAAGTTATTTTAATTAATAAATCAAGTTATCTCATAAATTATGCCAAAACAATAAAAACTAAAGTATTTCATATAAAAATGAATGTTGAATTAGATAGTGCTCGTTAAGGCTAGTCAAATGACACTTATTTTATTTTGATTAAAGTTTGTTTAAGTTAATACAGAATTTTGAATTTAAAGAAAAAGTATGCAATTTAATAAATTAGTAATTTAATTATTCAATTATAAAGCCAAAGAAAATCCTTGATTACAAAATTTTGATTTTGATCATTCCCAAATCCCTTTCGTTGCTTGATTCCTCATCGAACAAGCATAAGAATTCCCTCTCACCAACAACAAGGAGTAGTTTGTCGATGAATTTGGGCGAGATCATCACGTGAAAAAAGAGAGGCCATGACGAGCTTGATGGCAATGGTGATAAGGATTCCATAAGTCCTCTAAATTGAGAAATTCGATTTTAGCTCTTGATTTCTCTAATTTTCGATGAGGATTGTTAATATTAAGTCCTAATCAAGCTTGTCTTGCTATTAGGTTGATTGGAAAGGAAATTGCTTGCAAATTGCAAAGCTAGGGTTTGAGAATAATGAAACTTGGGAGCAAAAGTATTGAAGGAAAAAAAAATTGCTAGAGTAGAGAGGAAGAGGAAACAAGGAATTGGAAATATAATTAAGATAAATCTTAAAGGGAGTTTGTACAACTTGGAATAACAATTACATTTGTAAAAGTTTTAGTATTAAGCTATGCTTGTTGCTTCTCAGAAGTTAAACTTGAGTAAGAAATTGGCTAATAATAGGATAGGCATGAGAAATAAAGAAACCTTGAGATAGGCATTATAATAATAGTTTATATTTATGATTGTTATAATATTAAATTACAAATATGACATGGTGTAATAGTTCTACATACTTATTATGATGCTTGATGTACTATTATTGTGGTTAAATTTATAAAACTATGTGTAAGTATAGTTTTGACACCTTCAAAATACAAGCATGATATATAATTATGTATATTTTGGTATTGAATGAAATAGTGCTTGTGTGAATAAGCAAGATGTGTTATATATTATTTTAGTTACATATATTAGTTGTATATTATAAAATTTTGAAACTTGTGCATATATGGAATAAAGAAGTAAAGTTGTCAATTAAATAAAATGAAATGAATTCACTAGCTAGTTATTTGATTGAAATGTGTTATTTTTGTAGTTAATGGCTATTGTGTCTCTCTATTGAGATTTATTATTATGATAATAGCTAATAGCTATTATGTTACATGATTAAGATTTGTTATTATGATAATAGCTAGTTACTTATGAATTATATAATTAAAATTTATCATTACGATACAGTTAGTGACCAATATGTCATATGATTGAGTTTTGCTACAGAAGAAATGATTATTGAAATTTTTAAAAGATTAAACATCTTGTGTATAAAATTAAGACATAAATAATTAATAATTAAAATTTTTATTATAATTAAATAAATAAATAATAATATGTTAACTGATTATTCTACAAGAGAGCTGAAGCAACAGCATACCCATCATAAGATTTACTTAATAATGTGGAAGCTAACTATATAAATAACACCACATTAAGTAAAGAAATGAAGACCAATAAGAAATTGTATGCGTATTTTTATTTCTTTGTAATTATAGTATATCTTTATATATCATGATATGTTTTATTTTAATTTTAAACTTAAATGAGGCATTGATTATTGATTCTTCTGTTTGGTATATTACATGTGGTAAGACCTAATGTTTGTTTATTTTAGAAGTAACTTTTTGAGCATATGATGGATTCCTTAGTATATTTCTTGGCATTAACTTTTCAAGTATATTTGGATTCATAATATAAGGATCAACACATATAAACAACTTAGTAGAGATTTGTGAATTTAATATAAATATAAATGGATGTAAAGTATAATGAATAATTATAGATTTGTGTAGACATAGATATGAAACTGCATGAATATGTATAATTATATTTAGTTATGATATATATAATTGTATAGATTGTTACATGTTGATATATATATATATATATATATATATATATATATATATATATATATATATATATATATATATATATATATATATATATATGTGTGTGTGTGTGTGTGTGTGTGTGTGTGTGTGTGTGTGTGTGTGTGAAAATAGACAACATAAATGAGAGATTTTGTCTATTTGAAAAACTAAAATCTAAGATAAATAAGAATTTTAATGGATTAAGGTTAGTAATTAGATTTAAACTGTGGTATGGTAAGATGACTTGTCACATTGGTGGCTGCTACAAGAAAGTTTGAGGAAGGGTATAATATATCTATATTAATGATAAAGATAACTATTCACTCAATTTTTGCAGCACTTTTATGCTTTAGTTTTAACAAAGGAAGTTTGTCATGTTGTTATAAAGCCAAATCATCTGTGATACTTATATAACAAATATCATCCACATACTTTCTATTATCAAATTTGATGGAATCAATGTATTACTTATTAGGAAATGACTACTTATATGGTTGAGTGATAAGTATCAGATCAAGAGTTTTAATATTTTGGTTTCGAACAATAATGGACCTTAACCTCATGAAACTTAGATTAAACCCCAATTATATATAAGGGGAAATGTGGATATAATTATTTTACATATTATATCACATTACATTGAACTCTGAGATAGACATAGAAAGTTCACATAATATTCATGTGTCGTTCATCTTGATGCTAGCATAGCATTATCAATATATTTACATTGGTATTGTTCTTGGGTCAATATTCATCTTATCTTACATAGATTCAGTCATTTATAAGTACTATTCAGTTGCTCCATTAACTTTATTAATCATATAATTAGGTTATTGTGATATTGCTCTTATGTAAATGCTAGTTGATGTTTTATTATTTTTTTCACGTGTGTGATTTGATTTTTGTATGCCAACCCTTGCATTGCTAAGTGAGTATACTAATACACTACACCATTATTTGGTTAATGTCGTTAAAATAGATTATTACACATTATCAAAGCATGCTTAGAGCCATAAACATTGACAACTACAAATAAATTGATGAATCATTTGTCTCATTAGCCACTCAAAACATGACATTATCGTCACATCCCATGTCAAATAACTCTAACTACTCTATCAGGGCATGGCAATCACAACTTAACGATACTTGATGATCTAAGGAATCATGTCTTTGTTAGTTGTGCTATAAACATTTGATGAAGATGTTGGTGCATGGACACATTTGGGTTTCTTTGTTGATATACACATAACTTCTTTATCTATAATAAGATAAAATTTTATTTGTGCAAATAGAAGCTTTGGAATATTTAGGGTAAAATCCTATGATATTTTTCATGAACCTCTTAAACATTGCTTTTCCAAAACATTCTATCTAAAAAATTGACAAGTTATACAAGATATAACACACACACACACACACACACACGACCCTTTGTTTGTCTTCATGGTCACAATGAAGTAAGTGTTGTTGAAGCTTATAGTTTGATAATAGAGGTCATAAAAGTAGCTAGTCATCATCCTTCATCTAGTAATACACCATGATATTTTGATAATCAATAAGAGTTTTTTCAAATATTTTCTATCTCAACCAAATTTCAAAGATGAATTTGGAAGAATTAGATCTTATCATTAAAGAATGACAAACTTCTTATGGAGGCAAAGCCAACAACTCATGTTGATCTTGTTGACGATTGCATAAGCAAATAGGTTTTGTTTTTTTGCACCACATGAACAAACCAATGCATAGATGCTTCTTTGTTTAAAAGTGTTTTGTGCTAACAATAGTTTCTTTTAATCTCTATAGTTAATATTATTTTGAACAACTTTGCTTACTTTTGTCCCTTAGTCTTCCATTTTAGTATGAGATGGCATGATATGAAAAGCTTGTAATTTCAAAAAAAAAAAAAAGATTACATAGATATGAGTTAACTACTATTAGTTAAAGCATAAGTAATAATCATAAATCTAAAATGATCAATAATTTCAATATTTTGCTAACAATGATTAATAATTTCAACTAAATGATTGATGACAATAGTTAAAAATATTGTTCTGTTTGTGATTAGTAAATCATATAATTAATAAATTATTATTTTTTAAATTATTTTTATTTATTCTCAAAATAACAAAAAATGTATTTATTAGAAAAGATGAACAACCTCTCGATCCAACTCAGCCGAGGAACATTTTTTCTTGTGAACGTGTTGGAAATATAATTTTTTTTTTATCAAATTATATATTATTTAAATTTAAATGATTTATTTCTTTGCCTTTTAAGTATCCGATTTTCTTAGTGGCATATTTTTGTTGCTTACAGTTCCTCGTCGGGTT
Organism: Vanilla planifolia; assembly: GCA_023846275.1. Classification (NCBI taxonomy): domain Eukaryota; kingdom Viridiplantae; phylum Streptophyta; class Magnoliopsida; order Asparagales; family Orchidaceae; genus Vanilla; species Vanilla planifolia. The sequence goes on along the minus strand of CM043873.1, from coordinate 6,676,027 downwards.
TGGTTCAAAACCTAGGCCAATTTTCGCCTTCTCTAGACCGAAGCTCCCCTTCGCCGTCTCGTCAAGCCTCCTTCCATCTTCTCCCGAAACCGATCTAGTTATGGCGTCGGTAAACAAGACGATGCTTCTATTCCATCCCTCGACGTCAAACGTTAGTGCGAGGATCCACCCGGTGGTGCTCTTCAACATATGCGACTGCTACGTGCGGCGGCCTGACCAGGCTGAGAGGGTCATTGGCACTCTTCTCGGCTCAGTATCCTCTGAAGGAGTTGTCGAGATAAAAAATTCTTATGCCGTTCCTCACAACGAATCGGCAGATCAGGTTTGAGCATATTTCCGTTACTTTCTTGTTTGTCGATTGATATTTTAGCATGCCTCCGTTCGGCAGGATAGTTCTTTGGCCACTTTTGGTTTAGAGGCCCAGGTTACACAGAACTTAAGTTACCCCAACATGCTTTAGGAAACAGTATTTTCTCCTATCACAGTCGGATCCCAGCACTGCCCCAACTTTTTCTTCTTAATATGTTCAATAACCGAACCGACCCCACAAAGTTTTACCCACATTCCCCCGGAATAAGAATTTTATCAGCCTATCTTATTGTAAATTAAATTGAACTTTAAGTTATAGCTATCAAAATTATGTATAATTGTAAGAATAAAGATACATTCAAGCTAGGGGCAAGTATGTGCACCGAAGATTGAAAATTTCTGTGAGATTGATACGTAATCTGGGTTGAATCTTGCCCAAGTTAAAGTGGGGAGCCTTGAAAATTTGGATAAATGCAAATGGATATGTGCTTGTCCTGATTGGTTTAACTAGATCGGAGTTGGATTTTTTGATATTTTTATATAATATTTAATTTGTGTATGCAAAACTTGATGTAGGCCAAGGGCACCACAACTGTAGGTAATTGAAAGTATAATTTTCCTAATGTTAAGTGGGCTGGAATAAGGTTGTTGGAGAGTTTAGGTGGGGGTTATGTAGATGTTGTGGTGAGAAAGAGTTTAGAATAGCAAAGTGAACTTGTGTACAAGATAGGCTATTATTGTAGTTTGCCATATGAAACGTTTTTGGATAGGTTTCTATGGGTATTTGATTGCAAACATTTAGTGAATTAAGGTTAACATTTGATGCTATGATTTATTTCTGTGGATGCTGGTTGCTATTTGTCAATATTTATTCCATTTATAACATTTTTCTCCATAGTGATATGGTGTAATGTCAATTGTTTCATTATCAACCTTCTTCACACCTTTTTCTTGGTGGTATTTTTGGCATACTTGATGTAGCTTGCTTGCAACTGTGGTTAAAAGAGGTTTGCTTGATGCAATGAGAGTTTCTTTGCATTTAAGTGTTTCCTTTGATGCCTTGGACCCCAACTAAGCCTTGTCGTCAAGAGCTATGTTATAGATCTTCTATATACTTCACCAACTCATTAGTTAACTCTGTCTATAACCCATTTTTGAATCTCACAGCAATAGAACTAGTTGGCTCATCAAAGTCACACCTGATGTTGTGTTCTTTCATTTGATTCATATATTTATAAACACTTCGGAAATTTTGAATTTAACTTTTTTTTAGGTCATGAATATTAAATTAGTCTCATAGTCAAGAGCTATTTTATATGTTTCATTGCTAAACATTACACCTTGACAACTTTTTAGTCAACTAGGATTGTAAACCAGTTATAACTAAAATAGAACCTGGCAACTCATAAGGTACACTTGATCAAGAGTCATTCAATTTGATTTATATATTCATAAACACTTATGGAACCTTGTCTAAGCTTGTGTAGTTTATTTGGTAATCTCTCTTGATGTGTTGCACAAATTTATTGTTCTTTGAGCGGTATTTTCACTTACTAAATCTTTATTATCAATTTTTCAAACCTCACTCACTTCCTTTATACATTTATCTGGCAGACCTTTGCATGCTCGAATAACTTATTGCAGCTCTCACCTTTTGGAAGTTTGACATCTAATACCAATTAAAGAAATGGTTCATCTTAAGTAACCAGTTCATAAAAGTTTTTGCATCTCCCCCAACATCAGATGATGTCACCTCTGACTGTGTAATTAGTTGTTCCTTTGCCTCCTGATCATGTTTCAGTGCCAATGTTATCTAGGAGGTCTTAAGGAACTTGATTGTGCATCATGTTTTGAGTGCTCTTTCATGATGTAAGTGCCAAATCTTGATCATCCTCCATGCACTTGTCAATTGAGTGATTCCCATTAACTTCGTACAATAGGAGGTGTAGAGACTCGTTCACTGTACAATGGTTGAATGCTTTGAATTGCATTCAAGATGCTGCCCTTGTTATCCTATAATTCTTCGATATATTTTTAAGTCTTCTGATGCACATGTTTTGTTATAATTAATATAAATGAGTGCAGTAGAGTGAAAGTTGTGAAACAAGCAATGTTCATGTTTTATTAGACAAAATGTAATTCTTAGTTCTAATACTAAAAATGATGGAACAAGTAACTTATGAGGGACTCTTTGATATAAAACTTGAAGTAGATCAAGGGTACCTCAGTAATAGGAAATTGAAGGAATAATTTTTCAAATGTTCAGTGGGTTGAAATAAGCTTTTTAGAGAGATTTAATGGCAATTATGAGGATGTTGTAGTGGATGAGACTCTTGGACAGAAAAATGAACTTGTGGGTTAGGTAAGTTATAATTATAGTTTTTGTTATGCAAAGTTTTTGGATAGGTTAATCTAGGTTTTTGATTGTGAAACTTTAGGGAGTTAAAATTAGCATGCCATATTATGGTTTATGAACTAGATCAATTTACAAAGTAAAATCCATGTCAAATTTGCAAACAAAACAAAATTAGAAGGTTGAAATTTTCATGAAAAAACAATAATTTTCATGGAACTTTTGAAATTAATAACTATGTGGAAAACACAAGGCTTTGAAAATTTGGAGATTTTTTGTTGGTTTAATAAAATCTAAGAATCTTAAGCTTTAGTGTGATTAGCCAATTAGAAGTGAATTTAACATGCATTTGAACACTAGCAATGTTCATTTTATGGCAACATTTGTTTCACATGCAAATTTTGAGGAGCAATGCATCAAAAGCTAAGCTAGAAAAATATAGATAAAAATTACCTAAAAGACTTCAACGCGCATGATATTTCTTTTTCAAATTCCCATTACCACACAAGATAGCAAGCCTTTTCACATTTCTTGTGTTATCATGCATAATTTCTCATGAAAAGAGTTGAAAATGTATACCACTGTTTTTTTAATCTTCTATAGAGCCATCATTAGACTTTTGGAATTAATTGCATGACTTAAATGAGGCAAAATCACTAAAATTGAAGAAATATTGAAACCTAGAATTACTACACAATTATTGTTCTAATATGCATAATGACTTCATTGGATTTTCTTGGCATGTTGTTTATGAGCAAACTATCGACAATCTAATGACTCCACATGTATACACATAATCCAAACAACCTGTGATACAATATGACCAAGCTCCAGATTGTCACAAAGATTCTAGTATAGTTAATAGCATAAATGCTATGCAATCATCATAAAATAAATGCAAGTGAATACAAGTAAACAACATATTTGATTGGACAACATCCCAGTTTCCCTCACTTAAAAACTTCTAACCATGAATAATCCTTATTGTCTTGCATGAAGATAATATTTTTTTATCTCTTGTTGTGAACTCTTTATCTAAATGGTAGATTGGTATTTGATTGTTGCCATTGATCGGGGATGATGCATTATTTTTTTATAATAAGAAATTGCCACTCACTACACCTTGATTAGGATGAATTGTTGTTGTCCATTAACTAAGATTGGATTCATTCTAATATAATATGCTTTCAATGAATATTGAGTAATGATTAATCTTAGTGGCTGGAATTGATAATGTTTAGCTTCTTTCCTGTAACTTAATCGTATATTATTTGTTTATAAATTTAGCCCGAAGGCTTCTGATGCTTGATGTTGAATTTAATGTTAATGAAACTTTGGTGTTCATTGAAACTAGGACATTTTGTTAATTTGTTTTGTATTAATCATTGAATTTATGCTAATTTGATTGGGGTTTGAGCTATATCATTATCAATAATCTTTTGAACTAAGTCAGCTTGGATTATTTGATCAAAAGCCTTGATTCTAGTTTGATGCAACCATAAAAGTGATCAATCCAATCAGCAACAATTGTACTTAAGTTCAATTTCAGCTCAATCTCAACCTATTTCAAAGATGAGGATGTACAGAAGTTTCGTCCCAAACCATACAGAACCTGCATCTTTTTTTCATGGGAAAATAAAAAAAAATTAGAAAAGCTTGACCAAGATTCAAATGTTAGAATCATATTCGATTTGAAGTAAAGGCTGATGTTGAAATAAATAAAAAATTGGGTGCAATTCACATTGGCTATGCTAGTATGTAAGCAATAAATATTATGTATCACAGTGAGGATGTGAATTGAGATTTAAGTTGAGGAGCATAAAGAATGATTTAACCATGCTTGAGTCTACTCCCTCTACTATATACTTTGGAGAAATGATGCATAGATTTTTGTCCTAAAATAAACTTATGATGCATTTGGGATTTTAATTTACAACTCTTGGTTAAAATATATGCAACTTATGCACATTCTATGTCCAATAGCATATGGAAGTCTCCTTTTATTAACTAACGAATCCTTATGTTGAATCATGGCAAAAATAAATATTAAGAAATTAAGCTTAAGGATTTTTGAACCGCAATTGCTGTTAAGATAACCACAATTAACAATTTTTACTTAAGGATGCAAGTTGAAATATTGAAGGATATTGTTTTATTTGTAGACTACAGCAAGTGATGTGTTAGTTTTTATTTGTTTGTGGGTTAAGCAATGTTTAATCAACTTCTTGCTTAACTAATTTGTTATTTTGGTCTTGTTTGATATTTGAATCTTGTATTAGATAATATTCTGTTAGCATGTTAAAATAATGTTAGTATGATCATATCTCCTCCAATATATTGGAGGCATTTGCTCGAAAATTGAATATCGTTAAATGTTTGGCTAGATGTTTAGCTCAAATTGAACATGAATTGAAGTTGTGAATATGAGCCATGAGCCAAAATTTTTTCTTGTCTATTTTGTTGAGATGATTTGTAGACAACATTAGTGTGGTTTGCTAGATGCAAAATTGGCTCTTTTTTTTAAATAGGGTAAATTTATATTATTTGTATAGATATATCGTTGGGACCAATTTTGAAAGGGCCAGCTGCTTTGGTGATTGACTTGTGTGCCTTGTTGCTACAATTGACACATGATCAAATCCAGCCATATTCTTTATTTTCATTTAATGCATTTGCCCCTGATTGTCTAACAAATATTGGAAGAAACTTCAGTTGGATGTGGGCACGCATTGATGGAGAGAGCCTATGTGTTTGATCCATAACTATTGATTTCAGCCATTCGATTATGTGAATCATTGTTATCAGTGTATAAAGTCCCTTGCCATTCAGCAAACTCTCCCCACCTTGTACCCTCAACACTATCAAAACTCTTTGCCATTTTACTTAACAGTTTGCCCACCGCCATCTTTCTTGTCTTGATTTTCACTGCTTATCCTCCTGTTTTGACCTTTATAATGCACAATGTTTTCCATGGTCTTCAGCCTTTTCAAGGAACAGCTTTGGCACATTTTCTCAGTGATGAAGAATGACAGTTTTCCTTCTTGTGCGAATTGCTTCAAAAAATATGCTTGCTATTCAGCAGTATAAAATCCCTTGCTATTCAGCAAACCCTCACTTCCTTGCCCCCTCACTAACGAAAACTGTGTCATTTCCCTTAGGAGTTTGCCCACTGCCATCTTTCTTGTATTGATTTTTACTACTTAGCTTCTTGTTTTGACCTTTATAATGAACCGTGTTTTCCCATGGTCTTTGGCCTTCTCAAATAATAGCTTTAGCGCAGATTTGTTCAATGACGTAAAATGAACTGTTTCCCTTCTTGGCCCTTTGTGCGATCTGTTTCAAAAAACATACTTGTTTTTTTTTTTTTTAAATTCTCAGTTTTTAAGTTTCTAGTTTTTGTGATGGGCTTTTTTGACTTATCTTTGGTTTAATTTGTTATGCATTATGACCTTCTGTGTGATGATTATTTTGAGTGATCTTTGCAATATTGTGTTTTGACTGTGGAGTTTATGATTCATGCTTCTATCAATCCAGGTCTGGTTCTCTAGTTTTGTTTGTTATACGTAATGCTTTTGTGTGGTTTGTGGCCCCAAATCTACATTTTTGTAGGTTGTTGGCTAGTCACTTGCAGATGCTGGCTGCTCTCTGCTGTCCACTACCTGCTGTCATTGCCTGCGTGGAGTTTTTGTTCATTATTTATTATGGTAGCTTGTAAGATAATTGAGTCATTATGTATAACAATTTTGTTGTTTTACAATATATATTTTTGAAATTTTTTGTATCTTATTTTGTTTGTCTAATAGATTACTAGTTTGATGTTTTTCTAATGCACTTTTGGTCAGTTAGCAAAAATAGTAAACAGTTGATCTAGTTCTGTGTTATGCATCCATTAGCCAGCGCTAATTCAACTTTAGTCAAGCCACCATCCATGCCCAAACCACTGTTATAACCATCAATCTGAGTTCGAGCCAGTAGTAGCTAGTCCAAACCCCATACATACTAATAATAAATTCATTCTAGAATCCAAAAATCCAGCTTTTGACCTTGTTTTACTTGCTTAATCAGTAAGGATTTTCTCTTATAGATTACCTAAACATAGTGCTAATTTTGTTATTTGGTGTCCTTAAGCCCATCCCAAACCCAGTCCTAATTAGATTTATTACTAAAACGGTAACTTATTATGGAAATATAAGCTAATTTGAGTTAATTATAGATTGCTACTACAAAACTTCATCAGTATCCTCAACTAAGGGAATTGTTAGGAAAAAAAAAAGGATTTATTGGAAGAATATAGAATGAGTTTATTAACTTTTGAGGCCAAGCTCTTGTTGACCTTCTTGCATGATTAAGCATGGTTGTTAACTAGACCAATGATTGAATTTTTTAGTCATATAAATTGCTAAAAATTATCTTAATATTTCAAACTTCCTGTGTTGGGGATCTAAACAATTCAAATGAACCGTAAATACATCTTATATTGAGGCGTGTGTTTATCAACTATATTGTCCCACTTTCTTTTATCTCGTTCTCTGTTCTGAAGAGGCATTGAAATGGTTGCCAGAATCTTTTGACTCTTGCTAATTATTCTCTATACAAGAAGAATGATTAAATTCTCAACCTTATAGATAAAATTCCAAAAGGTAAAGAATTTGGGGATTGTGCTCCTTTTGGTTATTTTGAACTAATGTTTGAATTGGTCCACATGTTGTCATGATATACATAGATGTTAAAACAACTCCAGCTCATCTTGTTTTTCCTTCATAGGCTTGGCAGTTAAATATTTCATTTTATAGTTTCTCATGGATGAAAATTTGTTTTCCTCTGACCTTCCTGCTTCTTGATCGTCAGGTTGCATTGGACATTGATTACCATCATACCATGTATGTGTCCCACCAAAAGGTGAACCCTAAAGAAGTCATTGTTGGATGGTAATTACTGGAATAATCTTCACCATCTTTATCTCCGTTTTCGTTTGTGCAAAATTTTAGCAGACTTTGCTGGGTATTTCATTTTTCAAGCATACTTACCGTTAATCTTTTATATGTAGAGGTAGCATGTTTCATTACAAGTTTTCCTATCCAAAAAAAGGTCATTTGATGCTAAGTAATAATTATGTTTGTATCAATTTTTGGCTTTTCAACTGGCCATAAACATGGTAACCTAACTCCTTTTTTATTGCTTATGCTATGCCTTATAAGGATTCACATTCTTCTGTTGTTATTTCAGTTTATTGTTCAATGTCAATGAAATTTATTATCTTCAAACAAGTTATTTGGTTAATTCATAGAACTTTCTCTACTTGCATTTTTTTTTTTTTTACAGGTATTCCACCGGTGCAGGTGTAACGGGGGGAAGTGCATTGATACACGATTTCTATTCAAGAGAAGTAGCAAACCCTGTTCACCTTACCGTGGATACAGGATTTACAAATGGGGATACCTCCATTAAAGCATACATCTCCTTCAACCTTTCTCTAGGTGACCGACAATTGGCAGCTCAATTTCAGGAAATTCCTCTGGATCTTCGGATGATCGAAGCAGAACGAGTTGGATGTATCCATTTTTTTACCACTACGGCTAATTATTTATCATGGCTTCGTAACCATACTCAATTACTCGATTTTGATCCCCCTTGCAGTTGATATTTTGAAGATGACAATTGCTGACAAACTTCCGAATGACTTGGAGGCAATGGAATCAACAATGGAGAGACTACGGTCTCTAATTGACGACTTGTACAAATATGTTGATGGTGTTGTTGTGAGTTGAATAAACCTAATGTTTCCCTTTAATTATGTTTATTACTCTGCAGATATTGTAAACTATTTTTCTACCAGGAGGGGCGCTTGCCTTCAGATAAAGACATTGGGAGATTTATTGCTGATTCTTTGGCATCGCTACCAAACATATCTCCTGCTGCTTTCGACAAGGTCTTCAATGACAAAATCCAGGTTATCAGTTTTGCTTCTCCTCTACAGGAAAAAAATCTCCCTTGTGTTTTTGGCCTTAACTTTATTCGTCCATCTTTTCAGGACAATTATGCCCTGGTATACCTGTCAAGCCTTGCAAGGACACAGCTCGCCATTGCCGAAAAGTTGAACACGGCTGCTCAGGTCTTGTGATCCCCAAGTTGAGATTGTTGGTTAAGGTTGGTCTTCGTTTCAAGTGGTTTTGGCTTCGAAGGTTTCGACTTAGAGAGATGATTTTGTTCGATGGTGATCAAGAAGAAGCATAATTATGATTTGTTTCATTTTGAGGATTTTTTTTTTTTTTTTTTTTTTAGAGTTCATTTTGGTTTTGTTTGCTTCAAGGTGAAGGCTGGCTACAGAAAGGTAGAAAAACCGACCCACAGATCTCGTTTCTAAACCTGATTCAGCTCGAAGTATATATATTGCTGGCTGTAGTTGCGATTGAAAGCGTACGTTGATAAATTGTTTTAATGTTTTTTTAGAAAAATATTGTTTTGAAGATTTTGAATGATTGATTTAATTATATTTTATTTTATTGAAATTATTATTTTGTTATTAAAATAATTTATATGTATCATTTTAATTTAGATGATATTTAAATGTAACTTAATATAAAAAAATTATTTTTGATTCACTTATTTATTTCTTCCTAGTTGTTTTGCGTGTGTTATTCTGCCTTGGGTTTATGGGTAACCAAGCTTTTTGTTGTACCTTCTTTTTAGATGGCTATATCTTCTACATTTTGAGTACATTGCTGAGTTTTTTTCTTATTCAATCATTCAGTTATCGGCCTTCAATATCACTTCTTTAAGGGCAGGTTTGGCGCTTGGGAGACATGAACTTGGTTAGCCTCCTCGCTTTCGGTTCTCTTTATGATCTGTATGGCCACGCATTTTACTGCTTCTTTCTTGTTATTAGTTATTGTTATTGTCTCAATTAAGAAAAGATAGTCAGTCATTCACATCGATGAATTGATTATATTTTAAGCTATTTCTTCTCATTGTTTTTAACCTTATTTAGTAATTTTCATCATATGCAATCATTATTGTTTTTAAGGTAAATAAAATTAATAAATATTTTTGTAGATGTATTGTCATAACAGAAAGCTGCGACATTTTCATCGTACCTATTAAAAGCTATATTGTGTAATGTATTTCAAACATTTGATTATTCTAATTTATTCATTGTTAATGAAATTAATGAAAACAAATACTTTTTTTTTTTTTATAAATGTATGTTAGTTGTAGTGAGAAACTTTTCTTCTAAAATCAGTAGTATAACTATTTACATAAAACCCAGAGGATATGTTCATTTTAATTCTAAAGTTTATGAGTTATATTTCGAGAAAGGCGGTTAAAAAATATGAATAATATTAATTAATAGGAAATGATAAATATTTAATGTTTTATTTTTGGTATTTAAACTAAAAAAAATCATTAATTTATTTTTTAGAATAGAATTGAGTTTTCTAGTTTGAACTCGGTGTCAAACTTTTTAATCTGATTAACTTTAATAAATATTTTTATATGCACAAAAACGTTCAAATAGACGTCAAACTCCACAGACACATTGGGTTTACACGCCCATTGGTCCAACAATTGAACCACAATTAACTCGGTATCTTGTCCCAAGCTCGCTGCTGGGAGATCCATAAGAGCCTCCGCCTTTTGGGATATATAAAAAAATATTAAAAATTAATCAAATAATTTTTTATTTACTTGCATTATTATTTAAAATATAATTTTAAGGCTCTCACGGCGATGACGGCCACTTTTATTAAACACAGATTATGACGGAGAAGTCGGTACAGGATCGCCTTGCCTCGGACGCCAATCTTCTAAAAAATCTGTTAAATCAAATGCTCGAGTCCGGTTGCCTCTCTACCCCATTTTCCCCTTCTCTCTGTCTCTCTCTCTTCTCTCTCGGCTTTATATCTAAAGCCCCAAGAGCCCGATCCAATTTTCTTCTGTGCTCGTCTATCTCACGAGCCAAGGTTTTTTTCGGCTTTGCGGAGCATCTGGGGAGATTTACCGTGTTCCGTATCGTAGCTCAAGGTTTGGGGCCGGGTAGCTCGTCTTGGCAATGGTTCGTCCGAGGAAAGAGGGCTCGAGTGAGGAGACGAATGGAGATTCCTACGATCGCCTTGATCAGTCAAACGAGGATTCTGACGATTCGTCGCAAGTTAATGGATCCGGATCTTCAGGAGCACCATTTGATGATCGGAGCGGTGAGGGAGCAGCTGGTGGCTTGCCGGTAAGAGTAAGCGAATTTCGTGAGGAGGCAGATTTGTATCCGTTGCTTGGTGGCGTGGGCATAGGAAAAGGGTTCATGCAGTGGCTTCGAGCGCTGGATCTTCAGTTTATGGGTGGGTGCCGCATGGACGAGAGACTAAAGCCTCTTCTTAAACTCAATGCTTCAAGTGGTGCTGCGGAAGATCAGCTTATGTCTCGGCTGATCCAGGTCCTGGTTGATTCGTTGATTTTTCTATGATCTATTGTTTTTGCTTTTAGCTGTGCTATGAAAAACGAATGGTTTTTGGGCCCGGCGTGTGAATTAATTGGTTAAATGTGGGAAACCGAAGGGGTTTATGATACTTTTGGCGTGTCGAACATTTTTTTTTCTACAATAGTTATATCTTTATCCCGTCTACGTTTCTTTGTATATTTTCTATGAGGTAATAGGAGTATAACCCATAGTTAGCGATTTCTGACGTATTGTGTTATTCAGGTGATATTTCCATATTCTTTCAACTTTTGCCTAGTAGTTTTCTTCTGTAGCAGTGATTATTTTTATTACTTTATTCTGAAAAGATGCCTCGGAGTTAGATTTGTAGATCAAGTTTTTTCCAACGTTATCTTACCCAGGCCAAGAAACGGAAATCGGTTTTTTTTTTTATGAGTTGGACAAGAAAGCCGATAAACTGCAGTGTTATATAGGCTAATGGTATTTGTTTTGTTCCATTATTTACCAAATGCTACTTTGTGTTTTTGTTTACGCTCAGCACTTTGAAGCATCAGAAGTTGCAGTTCTTGCCCGTTGCCTATGTGTTCCCCTTGTTTCTGTGCGCGTGGGGAAAATTTATAAACAGGGGACCATGCTATGTCCAACTTCTTTGAGGTAACAATAATTTTTCTATTATATTATGATGTTCTTTATAATTCCTGTGAGTTAAGTAATCCTGGTGTGCTACAATTGAGTTGGAAATGGATTTTGTATTATTTTTTACTTTGAGATTGAATCTCCTGTTCATCACATAGCATTTATCTTCAAAAAAATTTTTTGTTCTTATGAAGGTTTTGTGTCTTTCGTCATTTCTTTTTTTGAAATAGGTGAAGGGCAAAGCCCGAATAGTATGTGTGCTGGATAAGAATCCAAGACTTTGACAACAACTTACAAGGTCCTCACTAAATGGAAATTACTTCTATATTAAAGATATATAATTTGTTGTTTACATAAAGGATATTCATATGAAGCATACACATTGTTTAGGAATTTTGAAGTTTTTTTTTGTTTGCTAGTGCGTAACAACAATTTTAGAATTATACATGGCAACTAGTTATGATCTCTAATGTTACTGCAATGTCTATCTCAATCATTAGATAGTTCATCTTTTGTTAATCTTTTTCTTCTATGTAGTTTTTTATTATTGATCAAAAAAATAATTTTATTCCTCATATTGTGCTCACTAAAATAGCTTGCATTGAGTCACTTAGTTTAGTATCAACCAAAAGTAAATGAGTCATTGATCAAGAGCAAAAGTAGCATGTCTCTTTTGCTGTAAAAACTTTTAAAGTGTAAGTAAATTTATAGGCTTCTATTTAATAATATGCCTTTTGATAATCATGCTATCAATGGACATCTGAATTGCTATGTTTATTAATTTGAAAAGTTGTTTTGAATGTGATTTGGGGCATTAAAAATTATTTGGTATGAATACAGATAGGATTATTGAATTGAACATGGGTGGAACTCTTAATCTATCTTATTTGCATTTTTGTAAAATCTTGAAGTACTTAGGGCATTCCTTGTTTGGACTGGCTGATCCTTGGGTGCCATGGTGAAATCTTGTTTTTCTTATACTTATGCACTAGAGTGTCTTTTGGGTTAAATGATTTGTTTTTTTTTTTTTTGCAAGATGTTTATACAATTAGGATAATTAATTGATTGTGGGATATTATATTTACATTTAATTGTTATGCATTTTATTGTTTTGGATTTTGCAATCGAAATTTTGCTTTTCTTTTTGGTGCTTTAGCTTTCATTATAAATTTTGAGTTAGTATTAAGCATATGATTAAAGTTTGTTAAGGGTGATAATCAAAAAGTTGTAATATATGATGAGGATTTTAAATCTAGATAATGGTTTTTCCATAATTTATTTCAGTTGTGATAAGGTGGTTGAGCATGGGGACCTTTGTTGTTTGAAAGAAAATAGTTCTTTTTGTCGAGTTCCAAAGATTGTAAAGGATGGAATATTAAAAAGCAATGTATAAGATGCTATATATATAGTTGTGTGAAAATTTATGAAAAAAATATTTGTTTTCGTGTGTCAATTTATTTTTATTGTGAAGACCAAAAAGATGCTAGATGAGTGAAGAAAAAAGTGTTTTGATATTTATTTTTAAATACGAATGAGATGAGTAGAATTGTGATAATTATTAGAGTTAAACTTATGAGTCATATTATGAATTATTGGGGGAGAGAAAAATTGTGTGCAATTTATAATTTGAGGCCAAATATGTTAGAAATGAGTTGATTTCATAGTTTGAAGATCAACTATGAAGGTTGTGTTTGTATTCTTGCATCTATTGTGAGTCTTTCTATAGTCGAATTCAAGAAGTAATTTTGTGGCTTACGCTTCTTGTTGATGATTTTATAATTTCTAATAAAACATATGGTGTGGTGAAAACAAAGATATAGTTAAGAAGAATGTCCTGAGAGTGTTGAGGGCTTGGATTCAGTAGAGAAAAAAATTAAGATGTGAAATGTAACTTTATTCAGTTTAGAATATTAAATGATGTAGAAATAATAATTGGTGTATAATTTAGGGCTTAGTCCAAGTAGATGATAATTAAGATGAGAAATATACTTTTGTCCATTGTAGTATTATAATTGATGTAGAGTTAATAAGTGATATTTATAAACTATTGAAAGGTTTGGGATTTTGTTACTCGAGAATTTTTTACAAAATGACAAAGAATTTGATAGGGACACTAATAATAGGGTGCAAGAGGTCATGGTTTGATGAGATAGAGGATTGTTTTGTTTTATTGAACAGAAATATCCTGCTTAGGATTAAGGATCCATATCGCACTTGGACATTTTGAGGAGAATGAGCCCTGCACTAACAAGGATTGAGATGGGCTAGATGTACAAATATGCAATGTGAAATTTGCAATGAGCATTTCTTTGGATACCATTGTGTGCATGCATAGAGATTTACAGTACTTGTTTCCTTATTGCTATTTGTTTTCAAGGAAGATAAAACTAAGAAAGAAGATGATCATGCAAGAATGATGCTTGCAAGGAAATGATACAGGAAAACACTAATCTTAATTAGAAAATTCCTATTAAAATCCTAAAGAACAATAGTTAAATCCAGTACTCGTCTTATCTGCAAACACTCTTCCCCCTCGAAACTCTCAAGCCAAACCCAACCTAGAACTTAATATCTCCACATCTCTTTTAGAATCTCTCAAGGATTTTTAATCCCAACTCTCTAAAGATCTAACAAGGATTTCTTAGTTGGATATCTTAATGTTGGGTGAGATAAAATTCCTTGTAACAATTTTCTTTTCTCATTAAATGTTTCTTTATTATTCAAGAGCTCGTGTTACAAATTTAGAAATTATACAATCAATCCTATTGTCTTAGCAACCTCCACAAACATTATAAAACATCAATGGATTAGATCCATATTTTTCCTTATAATTGTCATTTGAATTCAAGATTTGGATACTCAACAAACTTTAAGGTGGAAGCCTAGCACATTGGATCTGATTGACCACAATGGAAGGAGCCTTTGCATGGCTTTCTTTTACCAGAAAGTTTGTACTTTTTGTTGAATCTTGGCTTCCTCTTATCTAAAAAAATCAATTGACTTTTCTTTTTGGTGAAGTTCACTGTCAATTCTGTGAACTGCTAGGAAAATTGTCTGGCTTCTACTTGTTATCTTTTCAGACGTTTGCTTTGACCTTGTATCTGTTGGGAAGTGCACAGACCCTTCAATGAATGTGATATGGTGCTTCTAAACTTATTTCATTGACGTCTACATTTTAAATCTAATTTTCCCTTCCAATCCATTTCTAGCTAATTACTGCCTCTTAATGGAATTGAAGGAATTAGTAGATATTGATGCAGACAATGTTTCCTGCATAAACACCAGTCTAGAGCTACAAGTTTAGGAAATAGGATAGACAATAACAGCATCAGTTGATATAATTTAGTAATTTATTTTAGACATTCAGGTAAAGTTGAATCTTTTTGAACCATCCAGCACCATTTACTTGGTTTTATTTTGATTCTGTGCTTCACTCAAACTTTAATGATGTATTTGTGTCTTGTTCTCGCTTCAATCCTTTAATAATTGGTTTTATTAAAAGAAATAATAATGCTATTTTAGAGAAATATATTTATTCTTTTTATTTGTCAAACGTGAATATGTAAGTTATTGGAGTTTTGTAGGCCGAAATTAGAAAATTAATTTGCTTAATGTTGATTTATTGACCTCATAATTATTCTCCTTATAACTTCATTATATTTTATCTTAAAGAATTATGGTATGTTCTTGCAATATTAGAATCCGAAAATCTGTTTTCTGAAACGTTTTGGATTGTTTATGAATGTCGTTTTTTGGTAGTTGGTTTCTTGCATCCAGATATAGGTTTGTTCTAACAAGTTATTTTTACAGTTTTATTTTTGTGGTAATCAATGTTTTTTTTTATTATGCACTGATCTTCTACCATAACACATTTACACAGCCAATTTGCAGCTTGAGATTGGATTCTTCTTTATGGATATCAGTGGTTGCTTTTTCTCACGTTTAGCTGAATGTTAAAGTTTCACTTGTTTTTATGCCAAGCAATTAATTTTGTAGTTTTCTTTTGTATTTTTCCATGAAAATTTTAAAATAAAGAAAAGATGAAATTTACCCTTTCCTGCATTTATTTCTGAAAATCCATCTTGTGTGGCAAATCGTCATTGATTTTTCATCATTAAGGGCAAAGATCCTAAACTATTTGTTCTTTGCTGACATTGATAGGTATGTAGGTTGATGCTTGCTGAAATTTTGATTTGAATCGAGATGTGGAATATGTTTATGTAGAGTACTGCGCCTGGATAACGATCTTGGCATGACGTTTAACATTTTAGGCGATTTGATTTGAATTCTTTTTGGAGCAAACTCCGAATGATCTGATATGAACAGAATTAATGTTTACGTGTATCTGTATCTGTTAATCTTTATATATTCTCTATATGGTGCCCTAAACTAAAACAGGGAGACTTTTACTGTTTATTTGCCTCAGATGGTTGTCCTTGCTTTGGTCCAAGTAGAACTCAACTAATTATTATTTTTGTGCATTGCTTCTAGGCAGTCAATTAATTTAGGCTATTTATTAACATGTGAATAAACCTTTTCTCCAGCTCATTGTCATAAATGCATAAGTAAATCATTGTATTTGTTGTCACTCAAATTTCTAATCATTGACTAACTGATAAGGTTTTAGTTGTCCATCTTTATTTAAATGATGTACAATGTTGTATTATGAAGGCGATACTAGTAGTGAATGTGATCCTCTGAAATGTGCTTATGATATGTGCTTTTGATTTCATGGCATTTACCAGTTTTGCTCGGCTTGGAATCCTGGACCTGTTGCTAGAACTGATGCTTTTAAATAGTTTAGACAAGTTTGGTTTTGGTTTGTTTTTGTTCTCAATCTCCTAAATAGGAATAGCAAAGGTTTATGGTGAATAGAAGCATTGTTGTTTCCAAGGATTTTTATTGTGCATTGATTAAGAAATTTTTTGCATTGGATGCCTTTTATGACATAAGATTTTTGTTTACTGTTTTAAACGTGTGCTTGCATGGATTGATATGCATAAGATATGCAAAGTTGCATTAGTATAGATGCTTTTTCTCATTCCAAAACACCGAGAGTAGATTGAGTTCTGTGACTTGTTTTTTCCCTTCCTATTTTGGCTATTTTGTTATCCGGGATCATATGGACTTTGTTGCTTAGTTGCTTCTTCTTGTTATTTGTGACTTCGAGTTGCATTTCTGTTTGGTAAAGCTTGGTCTATTCTCAGTGGATTGTGCCATATCAAACTGTTTATTGCCTAAATGCTTGGTAGCTGTGAAGTATACTGATTTGGAATTTGTATCTTTTGTAATTTCTTGTAAACTTTTGCGGCCCTCTTTGACATTAATGTAGGGTTCTTAGTGCTTCATTGGATTAATGCTTTTACTCTAATTTTGTAATTGATTATTTTATATAATGCTTACATAAGGTTATTCTTTATTTTATAGAAAAAGTTGTGGTGAACATATGAAAAGAAATTCATTATTTGTGTGAAGTTTTCTGAAGTTCCAATTCTTAATTCGATCTCTTGTAAGATAGAACTTTATGTTAAACTCTCTGGCTCGAAGTATGTACAGTATATTTCTAATGATTGCAGGATTTATGCTTAGCCACATTAATTGATGAAGATGTGCATTCCTTCAAATAAACATGTTTTGATTTGTAGGTAAAATGGGCGTGTGTCGTGTTCTGTTAAGGTCTCTGATTTTTGAGGGGAAAAAGGTAGTTTCTTTCCTACTACTGATATACTATGCCATTAATAAACTGTTATACCTGCTTCTTTAATCCCTTTATTTCAGATGATGGGATGACTTGGTATTATATATAACAATTTATGAGGATATAATAGTTGGACCAAAGGATCCTTAACTTGTATTTTTTGGGCCTTTTGTTCATTACTTCTATGTTGCATTAGCATTTGCGTTTGTTTTTTATATATACTGCATCTTTTTCAGCTGGTTCCATGATATTTGAATTTTTTTCCTGAACTTGGATTTCTGCAAATTGCTTCTTCTCTTTTTGCTATGTTGTCCAATTGATTTGCTGTTAATGGTTTATGTATTTTACTTCTTTGCTTCCAGTTACAATCATATGGTAGTTCTGATCTCCTTGATAGCAATCAATATGGAGAATTACAATCAATTTGTTAGCAAGTTTGCTTTTTTCCTTCTATGTTATTTATGCTTGTAGATTGATTATTGTGATATAGATGATGTTGATTTCTCAGTTATCTGCTCTTTATTTTGAAGAATGATTTTCTATTGTTGTAACGTGCAACAATTGTGTTCGGAGCAAATCATTTTTGTGGTCATTTTTAATATAGCATACAATACCAGATGAAATATTAATGTTATAATGGTATGAGGTTTGATAGTGCATCTAGATGTTAATTTGTAACCAGATGATATTTGAAAATGAATCTGTCCCGTGAACTAGTGGCCATCATTTTCATTGATTCATCAGTGGAAGCACTTCAGTGTGGTATTTTAGGTCCATAATTTTCCTGGTATTCTATAGAGACTTACGTTGTGTGATTTTTGGTCTCTATTGGCAAAGCTGCCCTTTATGTGTTATAGAGTGGACTACAAGAAACTATTGTTACACAGTCTTGCATACTTGTGTTTCAAGAAAAAAGAAAATAAGCTCTAGATAGCGTGCATACTTTGGATTCTTAGCCTTAGGGTGGTTTATTATGCCCTTTTTTGTTGCGGAAGATGGTTGTATAAGTGAAGTTTTTTTTTTGACTGTAGGTTTTCCATCATATTGTGATTTCACTTGATTAAAGAACTTTTATAGAACAAGGCAGCTGATGTAAAACAGCTGTTTGAACTTTTTTATGTTTCCTATATAATATTACTAATTTTATTTCAAATATACTGACATGAAGATTTACATGTACGCCTTTTTTATTTGAGAATTTTTTTTTTTCAATTTTTGTTTGGTCCTTTGTTTTTGATTAAGTAAATAATAAGGCAACGGAACCTGTGATGATACTATGCATGTTTACCTGTGCTTATTTTGTTGCTCTTGAGTATGGCAATATCTAGTTTTGCTAACTATGGTTTTTTTCTTTTTCTTGTACAGGGGTTTTCTGAGTTTGTCCCTTTTACCATCATCTGCTATGCGCTTAACTTTTACCGGGGATGATGGCTGCATTGAAAGGCTTGCTTTGATTAGCAATGATTTTGAGTGCTTTTCAGTGATTATTGAAGTTATTTCAGCTGATCCTTCTGGTCGTTCATTCCTACTGAAGATCTCTAATACACAGATCTTATTTTTCTGGTGCTCTGAGAAGTCAAAGGTTCATGGCATGGAATTGATCGAGAAGGTCTGTGGTTTTGTTTTAACCATTAATTTTTTTGAATGGGAGATGCTGGTTCATTTTTCATCTTTTTTAATGTTTTTCTGAGTGCATGCCTTGGGTCCTTCTAAAGTGAACCTTGGCACGAGCTGAACTTAATTTCCTTTTCTTTTTGGCTCAAATGAAATTCTATTGCCCATATAGAACTGATTACATCTGCTTGAAAATGGTTACGTAGCCAGGGTATTTCTCATTGTTTCTCAAATTGATTGACTGAACTTATTCTTGTTCACTAGCAATGGCCTTTTTTACTTCTATTGACACAAATGGGTACCTTTGTTGTCTTTTCTTTTTTGACTACTAGAACAAATTAACTCTTCCCTACCCTTCACATCTGAATAATTATAGTGAACCTAAAATTGACAACCGTATGTTAAAGTTCTCTTATTCATCCACTTCAGTAATGCCGTCTGTTTGCCGGTAATTCTTTTTTATTTTTGGTGGTATATTTATACTGTTTTTTTCAAATTCGTAACTAATATGTAGCCCACCTTCTTATGGGATGATGCATGGTTTCTTTTTTCCAGTTGACCAAATGTTATAACAATGTAGTCTTTTTCTTATGTTTGATTCGGTTGTACCTCAAACAGGTGAAGGATCTACTTCAAAGAAAGCCTTCTCTATCTGATCTGACAGGCATATCTGAACAACGTCTTGATTCATTCGCAACTCATCTTTGGAGTTACCTTTCTGGTTCAGCAAACAATATTGTCTCTTCCCCTATATCTTCAAGTTCTTCGCTGATGACTGCTTCGGATCTTCATTCATCAGAAACTGACTTTGGCTGCTGCTCAAAGCCTTCTCGTAACCGTATGACAGCAGCTCATGGAGGCAAGGTTCATCCTCCATATCAAAGTAGTCTTAGCCCTAGATCGAATACTTTCAAGGATGGCACTCCTAGAAGTTATTCGACGAAGAATGGTGGTCGTGAGAAGGTGAGGAAGCGTGGGGAATCATCCATCAACGTTCACTCAAGTTCCATATCTACCTCACATGACATCCCAAGTCAAAATCACCCGGAAAGCCATGGAAGTCATGGTTTGGTGCTTCCTACGGTGTCCTCTCTGCCCTCAGCCTTGTTCTCATTAAGTTCAGCATTGACCATTCCTTCACGATTCAGCAACCAAAGTTCCTTTTTCTCACCACATTACTGCTGGTGCCCTCCTCGCCCATCCTCTCTGCAGTACAACACAAGTACCCATCAGCTAAGCAGTTCTGGATCCTCAACTCTTCCACCATTCCCAACATTGTTATCTGCTGCAGCCTCTCCAGAAACCCTGGTGACGTCCAAGTTTCAAATAAATGCTAACGAGTTGCCGCCTCTGCTTCCTTCCATTTTCCCTGGACCTCTTGTTCACCTATCTCGACCCATCCCTTCTATTTGCCCATTGCCAAATTCCCAAATCCCAACATTTACACCATTCATGTCAGACCCTATTGTTCACATTCCAGTCATCAATGTTTGCTCCTCCGGGCAGGGTTACCTTGTCAGTGCTGGTCCGACCATTTCTGGTGCCATCCCAGCCTTGCCCATTAGCCATGTTGGTCCTCAGCTTATCCCACCTACGGAGTCACCAGTTGAGAAGAGCGCCAGGGAAACGCTCAGGATGCTGATGGCCTCTACACCTGTAACAGCAACTCCAAAGCTGTTCAATATACTCCCAGATGTCTTTAGCAGTATGGAGCCATGTGGAAATGGGAATTCGGTAGGCACCATATTCCGTTCGTTGAAAACATTTCTTTTCGATACTTAAAAACTTGCCTTCTTGTTTTCGCTTGCTGCAGGAGCCTATAGGTGGTCGATTGAACAGAGCGGTGGATACCGTCTCAATCACAGCAGGTATCTCTTTGTTGGAATTATCTTTGGTTGGCGATGTCGATGACAAAGTTTCGATAAATGACTTAAAAATGGCTACCGATGAATTGTTGGATGATTTAGAATCTGATGGAACATAGGTGATGTTGAGCTGCTTTTGTGTATATGTTGGCTGCTTTATATGTTGTGCAAAACGAAAAAAAAAAAAAAAGCATGCCCTTCTCCATTTTGCTGCATTATATTCCATAGCTTTTTGTAATTGGCTTTTGCTGCAAGCATTTACGGTGGGTGCTATAGTCAATCTGTTGATTTGATTTTGGATGGATGTGAAAGCCCAGCCCGTTTTGTTTGGAACTCGAGTGGAAGGAAATGTTCTCGTTGGGAAATCAAATATTATTATGTGAATTCATTAAGTATATATAAATGAAACACAAATGATTCTAGCTTTTCTTATTAATATAGAAGAATGAAATATATTTTCATCATATTGGCTTGGTGCATTTTGATGATATTAGTGTATTTGTTTTTATGTGATAGTGGTGACATAGAAAATAGAGACTAGACAATTTGTTCAAATCTAGGATACAATTAAGTTATTATCCTTTTAATAAATAAGATTAATTGAAAACTTTTTACATGATGTCTCCAGTAAATTATGATATTCATGAAAAGCTCTTTCATCTATAGTACATTTTAACATTGTTTCTATCATAATATACAACTTCTAAAAAACTCTAGGATGAATTTTTTTATTAATATATATTTTAATAATCATGAAACAATTTATCACAAATGTATTTTTATATAAGTATTTATATAAAAATTTAATTCAAATGCCTATATAATATGTTTAACTAAATATGTATAGATTTTAAATTTTTTTAACAAATTTAAAATCTAATTTAGTTTGCTATCTTTGATAATTTATAGCCCTAAATCTTAAATTTAAATATATGAATATTAAGACAGTTCTTAACATAATGGAATCTACTAATAGCGAACATAATCACATATAAGATAAAACCCTTACATCCTCAGTTTTCTCCCATCAGATTAGATCATCATTTATATATTATTAATCTCGTCCAAGTGATCAATACATTGCATGTCAAACTTTGTTAATTCAATATTAAATTACAACGGTGACGTATTAAGATTGAAATCCATTTTTTGGGCTAGGGAACATGTAAGCTGGGTAAGATAGCGGCTTAATTACCGGTTGGTACACGTCTGCAATAGACAGATTGCCTGAACCGGAGCCGGCTCATAACTGCTTAGCCCGCTTCAGGACCCAGTTGGCGACCATAACGATTCATACGCTGACGTGGAAGCCTAGTTACCTCATCTACAGGTCCGGGGACCACGGATAAACCGAATACTTTCAAGGCGCAACTACTACTCAAGGATTGCGGCGCACGGGTCTAGGTAATGGTCACTTTCGGGTACGCATATTGGAGGGCAGTGAACTAAGTGGCTTCAACCACGGGAAATGGCAACTATCTGCAACAGTAGCCAATTAAAATTGCGTCGTCTCTTTCACCATTATCGATGAACCTTTTTCATACACGATTGTGGTCTCATAATTACCCGCCACGCGGCAAATAAATGAAATGAAATGGAGAAAAAATCCAAAACAACTCGTTTTTATTCAAAAAAATTACAGAGAGAGAGAGACAGAAAATGGATGCCCAATAAGAGATCTAGGGTTACGGCCATTTCCTGACTTGCTCTGTTGACAACGCCGTCGAGCTTAGCGGCCGGCTTTGTCCCGATGATCTCATATTCGTCTTCTCGTCGATCTCAGGAGACGCCGACCAATCGTCGCAGTGTGTCGGGGTAATCCACATGAGTGGACTGCCATGCCGTTCCATCTTCGCTGATCTCGCTCATGCCTTATCCCTTCGCTGGGTAATTCCGTGATTGAATTCTTGTTGGGTTTCTGATAGCTCCACCGAGATTAGCATCAGTTTCTGTGTAAGCTTCTCCTTTGGGTAGTGGAACCCTAGTGGAGTGAATTAGCTATGGAGAATCGAAACCACCTTCGAAGGGAGCTGAGCTTTGGGATATCCGATTTGGCTTTGGAGTGCGTCATGGGGTATGTAGAGGACACTTGCGACAGGGGAGCTATCTCCCTAGTTTGCAAGAAGTGGCACCGCATTGATTGCCTTACGAGGAAGCATGTGACCATCGCTATCTGTTACTCCACGACTCCTCAGCGTCTACGGGAGAGGTTCCCCAGGCTTGAGTCGCTTAAGCTCAAGGGGAAGCCTCGTGCAGCTATGTTCTTTAATCTCATACCCGAGGATTGGGGAGGATATGCGACTCCGTGGGTTACTGAGATAGCTGTGAACTTTAATTGCTTGAAAGCTCTTCACCTTAGAAGAATGATTGTGAAGGACTCGGATATTGATATGTTGGTTCAAGCTCGTGGGCACATGTTGCAATCCTTGAAGTTAGATAAGTGCTCTGGGTTCTCTACTGACGGCCTTTCTATAATTGCCAGCTCCTGCAGGTATTCGAAATTAGCTACTTGTTTCTATTTTTCTCATGATCCTCAATACCCTATATCTAGTTATCGTTGTTATTCTGCTATTTTTCTGACTGTCTAAATATAGGTGTTTTATGGAGCCTGTATATTTTTAGTTAATTTTCTGTTTTTTTTTTCTTTTTTCTTTCTCTTTCTGATTGGGTTTGCAAACTTCGTTGGTTGTAAAGCCTAAAAGAATCGGTTTTCTTTTGAAGAATTTGGATGTTATACTTAGTCAATGTAAATTATCCGTTTTAATATGTAAACATTAAACTGTATTTGATAATATCATTTGTTTCTTTTACCAGGGTTGATGTTTTTTATTTCTGATGTGAGTATGAAACCATTTTTTCATATCCTTTTTGTTTTTATTCCAATTTGAACCTATAATAGAAAAAGTTGGTGTATGGATCACATGATTACTTTAGTTCTGATTTCCTGTTTGTTATAGCTTGTCTTTGTTATTGTGATGGTTTAACATCTAGTTATGTGTTTTTAGAAGTTGATTCTTTTATGCTTTCTTAGGTTTAATGGGTTCAAAAGACGTAAATTACTATACTCCTACATGAGGATTTTGTAGTCAGTTAGAATACTTTTGGATATTTTGAGTATTGACTTTGTCAGATTATATTATTCTTTATAGTTACAATTTTTACATAAGAAGCAGTCATTCCCATCATCCACAAAAAGCCAGATGACCATCCCTGTCACAGATTGAATGATAAAGTATATATCTCTTGTTTTTTGCTATCAGAAGCAGTCTAATTTTGTCATAACTTGAAAAAATTGATGGTCCCTTATGGCATGGAATATGTAAACTTTCCTATGTTCTTGCTGCCACGTTTAGTAGCTCATATACATGGTTTCTTAAAACTTATTCTATGTACAAATATTCTGTTTCTGTGTGAGTTTGATTATACTATGCAAATGATCCTTATTAAGCACAAAAAGGTTTTCAGCTGTCAGTATGACTAGAATTAAAAATGCAGATATTGAACAATGCATGACAGTAGCTCATATGCATGGTTTCGTAATACTTATTCTATGTACAAATACTCTGTTTCTGTGTGATTTGGATTATACTATGCAAATGATCCTTATTAATCACAAAGAGTTTTTGAGCTGTCAGTATGACTAGAATTAAAAATGCAGATATTGAACAATGCATGACTGTTTCACTTTGCATTAGAAGTTTAAATGAAATTGATAGAAGTTGGACCAACCTTTTTTTAATTAATCAACTGAGTTATTCCAATGTATGCATCACCAAGACTGAAGTAAATTGTTTCAACACCGCAATGATTGTAAATCTTTAAGAGTAAAAAAACTTTGAAAGATCTTTTTTCAGTTGGAGCTTGCTTGCCTATCTGTTCCTGTCTTTTCTCTTTGGTATATTATCTTGTGTTTTTTTTTCTAAAAAGAAGAGGTAACTGTAGATCCAATTTAGGAGGTAATCCTTCTAATCTTTATGAGTGTGGACAAGATTCTAGTATTTGATTGGCAAAATTCTTCATTCTTTTGGTGTTTCAGGCTGCATTCTAGAATAGGCAACAACCAGGAATGTCAGCTTGGATTGTTTTATCTTTGATTATCTGATCATTGGTCTAGCTTTCTGCAAAAAGGCCAACAAATTTGCCGGTCGTACAAGTTTATTTAAGAGTTGTCTTAATACTCAAATGTTCATACCTAAGTCTATTTTATGTGAAGGATTGCAATCTTAAAATCTGTTTGTTTTCTTAGATACATTTTTTTCTTGGGTTCCTTAGACAGTCATGTATGCTTTCTAATTGTGATGCCTAAAATTCTTAAAATAGCAATAAAAGTAGGTAAATTTTGGCATCCTAATCACCTATCTTATGATCTTAGAAGCCATGTTCAGCTTCTTGACTATTTAAAAATATCCACTTAGGAAAGGCTAATGAAATAGTAATTGTGCTCTTTCTTGTGTCCTACCTACTCATGTAAGCATGAAGATTGCATAATTACAAACTAAAGGTTTTTTTTTGTTGCGTTTTGTTTATATTTTATGTTTTTGAATATTCTATATTGATAAAAGGTATACAACAATGATTAAAAGACAAATATTGGCTTTTAATTTTGTATAACCTATGCTGTCCATCCTAATGTAACATACAAAGGACATTGAAAAAGAGACAAAGAACACCATGACACATGGACAAGAATGTTTAGTTAAAAAAGTGCAACACATGACATGCTCATAATGAGTAGATCAACATTTTTTTTTTAATCTTTTTTATATCAATCTTTTGAGTCTTACATTTACTTTTATTTAGTAGTACATTATTATAAATTCTAGTTTGTGCAATTCTTTTTGAATATAGCTTCAAATCCTATCGTTCATTCCACCCGTTATTTATTTTGTGACATATCTGTTATAGAAAACAACTTGACCTATTTTAGTAAGTTCTCTTTGTTATTGTGGATCACAAACTAATAAATTAGATGGTTGAAAGTTTAGTTGGGTGTAATTATGACGAAAAATCAAGATATGATTTTATTTCATGTATTTTTGTGTGAAACACCAAATTTCTTGTTTCTTGAGATTTTTGTAAACTTGGGAAGTCATGTTAAATTTATGTTACTTATTGACCGATGGTGAAATTTAGATTTTCTTGCAAGGCATGTTTTGAATCTTAGAGGATATTGAATTTTGATGTGTGATTTATTTTAATGAAATTCAAGAATTGACAATGAGTAAGACCTCATAGCAGAGAGAATGTTGTGGCATAGTTACAATAAGAGAAGGTGGTAATGAGAGGGTTGGGATAAACCCTTTACAATTTTGTTTAAGATCTCATATTTACCTTAATGAATTTGTTAATTATGGTGTTGAACTAAAATTTCATTCGTCAACATAATTATGAATTCTCAATCCTAAAATAAGCTAAACTTACAATGCAAGGTTTCTTTTTGATAACAATGAGCAGTAAAAGCGATTTCGTGAAATTTAGATAAAACCTAATTTTAATGATTTTAATTTCATATTAAGAAAATTTGAAAAATGACCAAAGCTATTAGTTTTGGTAAACTTAGAAAATACATCTAGTTACAATCATATTGAATAGCCCAATTATTGTCACGATGTTTTGATGGCCTGGACATTAGTGGGATGGCGACTTGGGTGATTAAACTTGGATCAAATATGCATTCCCTATGTGAGGTTTGTTAGGGATTGCCTGCGACAATTTGAATCAATCATTTTTTGATGATATTTGAATTCTTCTACATTGATCAATTTTGTTCTCTAGTAGCTTTTGTCTTCCTCAATTAAGTTGACCTTGAGTTGTTTGTAGTGTCGAGGGGATGATTTCTGGAACTCTACACCACATGTTTATGAGGATCTTATTCTTATCGCCAACTATAGAAGAGGACCTCAATACAGTGATATCAAATAGCAAATGACAATTGGATAATGGCAACAATTTCAGATCATCATGAGATCTACCAAGAAAAGGCTTTGAAAACATCAAGAACACATGAAATCTATCATTCAGTACACTAAATGAAAATAATGGATTCTAAGATTTGTTATGAGGTGATATTAGTTGTAATTCTTATAATTGTAATTTTTCTAAAGGTTTGTTTGGAAAAGTCCTTAGAAATAGTTGTTTATATATCCAAGCCTTTCAAGCACATGGGACACATGCTAGAAAACACATTGATTTTACATATGACATGTTTTATGATTTACTTGATTAAATATTTTGAAAATCCCATTTAGGGCAAGTAAATAATATAGAGATGATTTATATACTTTCACCATAAATAAAAACTCAATAATTTCAACATTCAAAACATTTGAATTTAGAATGAATGAAAGGATAACATAATCTCATAGGATAGATTCAAATGGTAGGATCTTAAGATAATACATAACATCATCAACAAATTCAATTTTAGTCCCAAAATATGATTAGGAATTCCTATGTAAGAGAAAATTTCTACTTTAGATTAAAAAATGAGTAAATATTCTAGAGCTATTTTTCTTTCATGGTGATAAGATTTATGCTTTGCAAGAGATGCAATAATAAATTAATTAGTAGTGATAGTAATGCCATTAAAGAAAGCTTCGGTGTATTATATGCCGTTTTGTGTGGAGGTGGGATTTTTGGTTCCTTTGTGGAAGGTGGCAAAACACGTCACTCATCCTCAATGGAGAATAAGTTAGAGGGGGATATTTGTAATTGAGCCAACGTCTTGCTTGGATAGATCATATGAGGTGGAACTTTGTGGCTTTCATAAGATTGTGGGTTGGTGTTCATGTTTTCTTAACTCATGTGCTGTAGAGTTTTGGTCATGTATTAATGATTTGGGTTTCTAAGGTAAAATGATCTACTTCTTACTTTCAATTAAGATTTTTTGAGACCTATCTTTTTAATGAGAATGGAAACTTTTCACCCAATATTGTCCAAATGCAACAAAAGCAAGTGGGGAAGAAATAACATTGCACTATTGACATAAAAGATTAGAATGATTAAATATAGAAACAATCATCTTTTTTGATTATCAATCATGGAACAATTAAAGTAGTAAAAAAATAGAGATAAGGATATTGTATTATGAAGAGTCCAAGTTTTGTGATTACTATGAGGATAAGTTTAACCTGTTGGTATAATATGATCGAGATACGAAAAAAATGTATTTAGATTTTTTATAAAAATCTTTGCTAGTCAAAAGTGTAGCATATGAACAATCAAAATACTTGGTAAGCACTTCTTGATTGACATGAAATCTTAGCACATAAATATTGACCTTCATAGTAAATGTAGCATGGTCAATATTTTGGCAAAAGAATGTGATATAGAATTTTATGATGGCTCACATTGATAAGAATTGAGCATCCAATTCTATTTATAATTGCTAAGTTCATCCAATGTCAAAAATAATATAACTTAATCTTGGAGAATTTGCATGTCTAAATTTTCCTTAATTTGCTACATTTTTTCAATGTTTTTGTATATATATATATATATATATTGATTTTTTTGTGTTTTTTATTGAATTTTCTTGAATTTTTGTATACTAAAAATATCTATATATATCCTTCCTTGTAGCCAATGGTGTAGCCTCAACTTTTATTTTAGTCCCCTTGGCCTTGCTCCAACTAGAGGAAGCTTTGCATTATAATTTGACCATTGGAGGTGGAGATTTGCTCTTATGCAATGGAGGTGGTGTCGATGGCAGTCAAAGAGACAAAGTGCTTGTGCAACAAATCGCATTGGAATGATCTTGCATAGCGATGGCTTGGATTGTTGGCTGACATAGAGGAAGTGGGGAGAAAGTTTTCTTAAATTGGAAGGAGCAATGTTAGAGAGGGACTCAAGGCACTTGTGAACGACAAGAGTTAGTGAGAAACGGCTAGTAGATTGTGTCCCTTTTGAAAGGGAAGAGACAAGTTCCACTATGAGTGTGGATGTTGCTAGTAGGTGCGAAATGATTGAGAGGCATTAAAGAAGAAGACAATGATTGCTGAATAGGAGGAATTGTTGAAAAATGATTCACTGATGGGAAGTGCTTCTCAGGAATAATTTGTTGTGGAAGGAACACAATGAACCCAAGCTGTGATACCAAAAGAAAATGGAAAGCAAATTGTGGGGTGTGGGGTGTTTCATTGGAATTGTTAGATGTACTATAACCTCTAAGTTCAGAGAATGTTTTGGTCAGGTAAATTTGTGGTGAAGCATTGGAGATAATTCGTTCTATGGCTTATCATAGGGAGTCAGAACTACTGTCCCGTTCAGAAACCTTGTTAGGTGAATACCATTGTCGGAAGTAGCCATAATGTTGACAAAGCTAATTTCATTTCTAAACATAATATATGAGTTATCAATCTAACGCAATTTATTTATATGAGATGCTCTGTAAGTTATGGGCATTTCTTGATAAGCATTACGGTAACTAGCTGCCTTTACAAAATTTAATACAAACAAATTTTGACGAATGTAAATGAATTAAATGAAAACCAATTCAACAACTAATTCTTTTAAAGCAGGAAAATCCATCTTTTTACTTTTTTCATGGATGATCGTTTTATCTTTGACAATATGTTGGGTCATCCAGGACAATGGTGGGATGCTGGCTTGGAATGTTAAAGGCTGCAGCAAACCTACACTCTCTGTGTGTGGCTATCTCAGATGTTCATGGGATCTTAATGGATGTTCTGAACTGGTCATCCTATATGTTTTATTGGTTGTCTCAGATGATGAATTGAAATTTTGTGTTGATTAATTCTGTCCTGTATCAAATAACCAAAACTTTCTGATGTTGAGATCATCGTGATATTGTTTTTTTTTCTTTTAATTTTGAAATATTATCTATAATTATTCCTTCTTGGATTCATCATACAGAACTAAATTGTGAGAAAAAAAATTTTAAATTCTTTCTTGGTTACTGATTTTACTTGTAATTGTAAAGTTCAGATTAGTCTGGGCTTTGAAACATAAAGGATATAGGCCGCTTGTTGTATTTGACATGCTATTGTACAATGTGAAAGAGTGCTTGTGTGAATTGAAATGTTAAATACATGCATGAATTCTTCTTATTAGTTATATTTATGTTCCTTTATTGTCCAATTGTTGTTTAGCGTACTGAGCTAATATCCAAGTAGTCATCGCAACTGCCTTAATTTTATTAGAAAGAAAATCTGTATTATTCGGGAGAGGTTGTTCCTTAATTATCCAAGTGGGCAATTTCTTGTCACCATGTCAATAATCCTCTTTGAATGTTCGAACAGCATTCCATTCTGTTCTTTTTTATTGTTCTTTATTTTATTTTCTATTCAATTCTTTCTTCTTCCAGGTGGTCATAGCAACTATCTTAATTTTACTTGAAAAGAAAATCTACTTCACTCACAGGAGGTTGTTCCTTAGTTATCTACGTGGGCAATTTCTTGTCATGGTTTCATTAATCCTTTAGGAATGTTAGAACAACATTTCATGGTGTTCTTCCTTTTATTTTCTCTATTTTATTTTTGTTTATACAATTCTTTCTTCTTGAAGCCATGTGTTGATTAAAATGAATAATATGCAGTTGATCATATTCCTGCCTCTTGTATTTGACCTTTCTATGCCCTTACAAGCTATAATTTAAATAGTTTAACTTTATGCACCATATACATAACGGAGCAATGCTAGTATTTAGGGTTCTTAATGTGCACAACACACATCAATATATATATGCTTTAACGACATGCAAAGGCATGCCCGTAAGGATGCAGATAGACTGTTGGGTCTATTAAGCTGCATTTCTTTTAATTAACACAATTCTTGTCATTTTACTGTACGCTGTATGGATTTAATGTTCAAATTCGCTAAGGCTTTTTTGTTAATCTGTAGATATGCATGCTCATTTACATGTTGATGTTTGTGTTGGAGATGCTTTTGCAAGACAATGTGTAATGGATTCTTTATGACGAAATCTCAATTAAAAAGAAAACTCGTGAAACATGAATGCTTAATTCATCGTGTCTTTCTTTGTCATGTTAGGATTCTATACATCAATGTGCTCGACATGACCTGTGAGATATCATTTATATTTTAAAATTGTATTAATCGAAGTTCTCTAATAAGTTTAGGACAACTTTTGTATACTCTAACACACTCTTTCAGCTTGGTTCCCCATTCAATTTTTTTTTTTTTGAAACAATGCTAGTGTCTTATGTTATAATAATATTATGTTTTCTGTATAGGACAATTAATTTTTCACTTTCATTTTCTTTAATTTATTGTTAATTACTTCGGGTTCACATGCATAATATCCAAAC
The DNA here is from genome assembly GCA_023846275.1 of Vanilla planifolia. NCBI lineage: Eukaryota > Viridiplantae > Streptophyta > Magnoliopsida > Asparagales > Orchidaceae > Vanilla > Vanilla planifolia. The sequence continues at coordinate 6,644,832 of CM043873.1, read as the reverse complement.
GTATTTGGAAAATTTTGTTGTTGTCGTATGCGAGTTGGTATGCATTGTGGCATGTGTTGTGCTGAGATCAAGTTATTTGTGTTTTATGCGTTGGTGCAAGTTGTTGAGTAGATTGATAGACATACATATGTATACCAACCTGTACATGAGCTGTGATAATAGTCATTTACGAATTCGGATCTTTGTCTTTTGCATATGCATAAATATGTACAATTCTCAAATAATTTGTATTATTTAGCATTCTACTGTACATTTTGGAATACCTTTTGTATTGTGCTTTTTTTCACTTTATGTTTTATGTATCTGTACAAGTTGAATATATTGATACACGTGTGCATACCATGTTTTGTTTTAACTTATCTGCACATAGCAATGTCCTATTATGTTGTTCTTTTCATTTTTATGTTACACGTTGCATGCGTCTTTGCATTTTGGGAGCCATAGAAGAACGTTCTTCGTGGTTTATAGGGATTACTAATGCTGTGATCCGTAGGTGCTCAAAAAAGGTTTATATATATATATATATATATAATCAAAATCCTAGCATGTTAATTCCCTTGTAATTGTCTCTTATTTGATAAAAATTCTTAATAGGGGAATTATTTGTTCACATTGTCCAAATGATCTAACTTGATTCTCCTTAAGGTTTTTGTAAATCAGTGATGCTCTAATGTTTTTGCATTTATTTCTAATCTTCTTTGAAGTATTAGTCATCAATTTTCGAGCTGCATTTGTTTCTGTTGCTTGGTCAGAGGCTTTTTGTTTAAATCTAGAGCCAGTTACTGTAAATGTCTCGCCTGCAAGTAAGGTTACTAATTGGTTAGCTTAGGCAGAAACATTGATTATAGAGTTAGATTTTTTTTTTGTATGATTTTTTTTTTTCTTTTGTTCATATAAGGAGATGCAGCACGTTTTTTTCTTTTTTTTTTTTTTGTTCGGTAAGGAAAGACCTTTATGCTGATACATAAGTTCTAATATTTTGGATGATATAGTTAGTTCATTTTTACAATTCTCGTTCTAATTTCTTAAAGATCCATTTGAATTGTTTTTAGTTTTCTGAGAACTCCTTGGTCATTTAGTTTGCCGTGATTGTGTGTGCCTAGCAAGTTAACTGTTAGCGTTCTAGAGAAAGCTGTGGTTTGCCAATGTCTTATTAATAGTAGAAATTATCGTCAATACTTGGTTTATTTAATTGACACGCTACATTTTTCTAAAAAAATACGCTACAAAATTTCTGGTTTATGCAGATTTCTCAGAATCTTGTTTCTGGAGGAGAGCACTATTCTTGAGAATGATTGCAGTTGGTTACGTCAGCTTGCGGCGAACGATTCTGTGCTTGAAACCCTAAACTTTTATATGACCGAGCTCCAGTCGTCATGGCAAGACCTTGAATTGCTTGCGAGCAGATGTCGTTCTCTCGTTTCACTGAAGATTAGTGAATGTGATATCTCTAAACTAGTTGGTTTCTTCCGATTAGCTACATCTCTTGAAGAGTTTGGTGGGGGTTCATTTGAAGGCCAAGCCGGAGAAGACCACAGGTACGATACAATATGCTTCCCTCCGAGGCTACACGGTATTGGTCTCAGCTTTATGGGAACCAATGAGGTGAATTTACTATATCCTGTTGCTGCTGCTCTGAAGAAGCTGGACTTGCAATTCACCTTTTTAAGTACTGAAGATCACTGCCAGCTTATTCAACGCTGCCCGAACTTAGAAGTCCTTGAGGTACCTTTTCACTCCAGGCTCTTAAATTTAATCAGTATCTTGATCACAAAGATGTTTTGCAGTTTTTTTTACTGTTCAAATGCTTCTTTTGATCCCCCAAATCTGCTTGGTAGGTTAGGGATGTGATTGGGGACAGGGGACTAGAGGTTGTTGGTCGAACTTGCAGGAAACTGCGAAGGCTAAGGATAGAACGAGGTGAGGATGAACATGGCTTGGAGGATGAACAGGGAATGGTCTCACATAGAGGTCTATGTGCTATGGCCCGAGGATGCCCAGAGCTGGAATATCTTGCTGTTTATGTCTCAGATATAATGAATTATGCATTTGAAACCATTGGCACCTACTGCAAAAACATACGTGACTTTCGGCTCGTTCTACTCGAGAGGGAAGATAGGATCACTGAACTACCTGTTGACAATGGTGTACGTGCATTACTAAGGGGTTGCACCAAACTAAGGAGGTTTGCCCTTTATCTTAGAGCCGGTGGTCTCACGGATGTCGGCCTTGAATACATTGGCCAACACAGTGGCAGCATCAGGTGGATGCTTTTTGGCCATGTTGGGGACTCTGACGAGGGGCTTCTAAGGTTCGCACGCAACTGTTTTAAGCTCCAGAAACTGGAACTGCGCGGCTGCTGCTTCAGCGAGCGCGCATTGGCCCTTGCAGTGTTGCATCTGCCATGTTTGAAATACTTGTGGGCTCAGGGCTACAATGCTTCACCGGATGGCCGTAACCTTATGATCATGGAACGGCCCTTTTGGAACATAGAGTTCATCCCTCCCAGGCAGGAGAGGATCGAGAACGATGGTGTTCAAGCAGGCAATGATCACCCGGCTCAGATACTTGCATACTATTCTCTTGCTGGAAGAAGAACGGATTGCCCTTCCAATGTTATTCCAATGTACGGACAATGAGTTGTACATAGACGGGTTCAGGCTTAGGCCCTGCCTACCTTTTTTTTGCTTATAATATTCGGTAGAGAGTTGTTGTGTATATTTGACTAGTTTTGTTTCTTGGGTAGTCTTAATTGTGATAAAGCTTGTTTCTAGCTATTATTTGTTAGAAGTGATGCTATCAATGTTGTCATTAACTGTCTTGTTGCTTTACGTCCAAGTCAATGAAATTGAAGGAGCTACATTATCTATTTAGGTCAAGTTTGTAGGACATCTCTATTTTTATAGAGATGTTGCCATTATTTAAGAAATGTGCATTCCATTGAGTTCTGGTGATTCATACACTGATGCAAATTTCCTTAGATTTGGGAATTTAATTGGCTTGATCTATATAGGTGGTGGCTCTTTTGATCGACATATATTTCTTATTTGTGCTGATTTATTACATGTTATATGCATGTTTATAAAGAAAATAATCCTAAATAGACTATGAACTTTATTTGAATAATTAAAATTTATTAAAAATACAAAATAAAAATGCATCAATTTAATGTTTTTTTAATGTCATACATACAAACTTTTTTCAACATTAATGCTTTTGTGCTGTCAAAGAAGGATAAAATTAATTTATTTGATTAGCCGTAATGGTGGGTCTCATTTCATAAATAATTGGCAAAGCGACGTTAATTTATACAACTTGCCTAAAGTTAAAAACCACAACAGCAATTGGTAACAGAAACAATGGCCAATTGGGAGAGGATAGGCAAATGTTCAATCGCAAATGAGAACCAGTACTAGAGCTAGGATTTGCTTGGCATTAGTTTTGTTCTTATTTAAAAGTCATAATTGAAAAAAATAATTAATCAAAAAGACACTTGATTTGTTCAAATAAAGACTTCTTAATATCACATATTTGACATGAAAAATAAACAAAACAAAATATATAGTTACAAATCCCACACATCAAACTTTTCATTTGATTTTTCAAATTAGTTTATATGTCACAGGGGAGTCATGTGTTCCATGCACAAATGACTAATTCCCAATCAACCACACTTTTTTTTTCCAATCAGTTATGATAATCGTTTATCTTCAAAGATCTCCCAATCGTTGTCTAATAAAGAATTCCTTGTGACCATTGTTGTCCAGATTAGAAGCCTGATACAAGTTTTGTCGACCAAGCTAACTGTTCACATTTCAGTCATCTCCAGACAGCTATAAAGAAGGGCTTATTTCTAAATCTTTATAATTTTGTCTAAAGCTGGCTCCTCACCTTTTTTTTCATTAATTAGCGAATTAACAAGTCCATGCTATGTTTCCAAAAGCTCATCTCAACTTCACCATTTATATTTCTTTGGCTTCTCCCTTAACGTCACTCATGGAAAAGGAAGGCAAACAAACCATAGAATAAACAAAAGATTTCCATCACAGGACAACGGGGATCTGTCGTATTGAATTCAATATGCGACAACTTGATGAAAGAGATAGGAAGTAAGAATACGATACAATTTTTGTAGTTTGTTTGGAAGTGCTTGTCAAAAGCACTCATGGACTACATGCCTGTTGCGTGGTACATATCAATATTGGTCGCACTTAATAGCTTTCATGATAGGATTGGATATGTGGTGGGTTTCATTTGCCATAATAGGAGAGGGTGAAGAACCTTCAGCTATTACACAAGCTGCATACAAGGAATCATACGAATGACTCAGGATATCATCCTATTGAAGGGAAAAAAGAAAGGAGAATCAAGTATAAAGCATAGTGGGCATGAGATGCCAAACAAGTGAAAATAAGATATAATAGCTCCTTAGTGGTTTTACACTAGTGGAGGAGAAGACTTACTATTAAGTTTAGATCTCTTCCTCCATGAGAATAAATTCGTTCAGCATGCTCTTCTTACACAAAGCTTGGTTTTCTATTAGACAAACACAAACATTATTTCAGATATCATTGCCCCTTATAGTAAGAGTCAACATAGATGATGTAAATGAAGCTAAATTGCAATTAAGAGGTAGAAAGGTAGCCAAAAAAATGTACATGAAATAGAAAGAATGATAAGAATTTAACTAGCGTATTATTCAATGTATAAATCACATTTCCAGAAGCAGCAAATAATTTTAAATGAAATAAGAGAGATGAACTGGGTTAAGCATGCTAGTACCACCAGCACAACATTCTTAGAAGGTGGTTGAGGTTGTATGTTGATGCAGCATCTATCTTTGCCTAACCATTCACATTGATAATAAAAGTGAAGAACACGGGAGGTAATGATAATGACTTGAACATTTGACAGGTTTTTCTATAAACTGATAGTGTGCCATACGATATCAATAAAACAATATCATGTCATATTGCATGAAGCCTGCTAATAAAAAGTGGTAAAACGCATATGACTTGACTAAGCTAAATGAGCAAAGAAATCAATGCTTAAAACTTCGTTGTCCCTTCCAAACCATATGCCATCTGTTATGAAAGCTCATTTGACTAAGTTTGTGATCATTTTTTCCTCAATCGCTATCAATAATCAGCTGTAAATGCCACGAACCAGTGCTATGAACCATCCAAACTGGATCCAGCACATAGCTTGTTCAACATTTCAACTTCACAAGGGTTGATGTCATAACATCCTAAAACAACGCCCCGCCTTGTCCAAGAATATCATTACTGATGATTCCATGTTGTAAATTATGATCCTTAAATTCCATTCGACCCATTTGGATGCCATGAGATGATTGAATATTTTGATTATCATCAGCAGATTGTCCAAAGCCGAGTTTTACTTCATTGTTCTGTTTTGAATCAACCACAACAGAAAATTGTTTTGAAATGCTTGGAATTCTAGCAGAACATGTCTTCATAGTAAATGCATATGTCTGAGATGGTGAAGGAGACCTTCTTTCTTCCATGTTTACTGTTGTGATATCATGTATGCTGGCTCTCCTCTTATCTTTACAACCAGAACTTAGCCTGATGAAATACTTCTGTGCATGGCTCGCCACTTGGGTAGGAGTCCTTGTGGTGACAAAATTTCGCGAAATGTTCCTCCAATCTCCTTTTCCATATTTTTTGAGACCCATCAGAAATCTCCTGCGAAAACAATGCATTTTAATGATTTTCAAACACAGGAATGTCACTATCCAAGGAAGAACTCTGTTATTGTAGTATTTAACCTAACCTAAACATGATATGCGAACTGATGTCCTAATCAAACAGTGGTTTTGAAAGAGAAGAACATAAAGCAATAAATTGAACGAAGATTAGTACAAATGAAAATAATTAATAAGGGATTGGGTGAAGCAATACTTGTGTTCTTCTTCAGTCCACGGGATACCCTTCTTCCTCTCATGTTCAGCAAGGCGGATGCCAGACCTCTTCCCAGACAAACAATAAGCATGATTCATTCCATCAAAGCCATGCTCATCCCCCCAATCGTAAGTTAACGATGAAGATCTATATCCTGGGAAAGGGACGAGACCTGCTTCTATACAGCTCACATCTTTTTCCAAATCATGGTAATGGGAAATTATGTCCTCCACTGTCTTCCCAGGAAACATTCCTGCTACCTTCGCCCATCTGTCTGGCGTATCCCTGTCATAGTGTGCGAGAGCGTTCTCAAACAGCTTGTTTTCCTGCGTAGTCCAATTATCGGTCATCTTTTCACCAAGAATCAAATCAGACTTGGTGGAAAAAGCTGGAACAGGCTTTAGAACTTCCAACCACATGTTCTTCATCATCTAAAGATACAAATTGCGCTTCTCAGTTATCAATCCGGACCAACAGAAGCAAACAGATCAAAGGAACATTTGAATTAAGCAACAAAACCATTTTCTGAACAAGTAAAGTAGCTCCTTTGACCGCTATTTTGAAGAAAACAAACAAGCACAGAGAATATAAAACCCTAGAAAGCTCCACACTGTAATTAAATCTGACACTTGCCTTCAAACACCCTGCAGGCCAAAGAATGAGAGGCGAAGCAGTAGAACGTCACTCGAATTTGAGTGCAGATATATTGGTAGAACGAATAGGAAGACAAACTGCTAAGAAGAAGATATAAGAAGAAGAAATGTCATCTTTTTGTTATCGGAGCTGTATTAATAACCCTTTGCTCTTAGAACAGCGAAGGAGAGAGAGAGAGAGAGAAAATCAAAGTTGCACTCCTTTTACAAAACGATGTCCTTAAAAGGTAGATAACCGAACTCAACGAGGAACAACATGGATTGTCACGAGTTATTAAACAACTTTTTGCTTGAATTGACAAAGGAATATGAATTAGTTTGCCTTAATTGAATAAAAATTGATTATTTATGACTTAGTCATGACATCAATAATCCAAAAATCAATCTGGAAGGATTGATTTGGGGGTAAACTACAAATGAGACTCCTGAACCCAATTTGATTAATTGATTAATGTTGATTATATTAAATGAACTTACCAGATCTGCACTACTTAAAGCTTCCTTTATAAACTGAGTTTCAAATTAATTTTAATTTTTTTCTAAATTAAAAAGCATCAAAATTTTAACAAGTCACGTCTAACTTTTCAAAAGTTTTTCATTTTCAATCATAAAAATGTCAAAATCTTGATAATATATATTTTTTTCTAATCATTTGTTGGTAAAAAATTCATCTGTTAAATCTCAGTTGTTAATTCAAATCTACAATCATATGATAATCATAAATAACTTATAATCAAATCCTTAAGAAACATGTGAGAGAAAAAAAAAATAAAAAAATGTGAATGTCTTAACCTAAATTTGACCACTATTCCTTACTTATCTCTCTAGCATTTGCGACCTAAAGTTTCACAATATAAAAGATTAACCCTTTGACTTGTAATCTAACCTCCTAAGAAGAAGTAAACCCAATTTAACATTTCAAAATTTTGCTATTCATAACATATTATAAATAAAAAAAATTAAACAAACAAGATTTTAATTTTTTACTTTTTCATATACCAAAGTTAATTTTTTTGAGATGAGATATCTTTGGATTAAAATATTAGTAAATCGATGTGCATTTGGGATGCATGTCATGGTTTTAACTTAAGTAAATTTTAGTTGCATATATTATTGAAAATAGTTCTTCAAATTAAATCTAATATTATTTTCTAATTTTTGAAAATCAAGATAATTAGTTATAAATTTTTAAAAATAAATTGCATGAAAATAATTTTTTATTTGCCTAAGAGTAAAATGATAATTTGATAACAAAATCCTTATCACTTTATTGGGATGGGATTAAATAGAATTTTTGTCTTTGTTAGAGGTACTTAAGAGGAAATATATAAAGAAAGTTAAAAGTTAATTGAGATTAAAAAAAGATAAGGAGAAGAAAGAAGTTTGGCCAAAGGAGAAAAGAGTAAGAAAGGGAGGGAGTTGCATAGAAGTGAGGAATTCATTGTTGTAGCTTAGTGTGAGAGCCTCAATTCAATAGAAAGTGGAAACGAGTTGCTAGAAGCAAACTTTGGCAAAAGAAGCAAATGAATAGAAAGCTTGTCTAGAAAGAAGGTAAGATTTAAGATTTATTTTCTTGAATTTGATTTAGTTTTATAGAAAAGATGAAAAATTTGTCACAATTCATAAGTTAGAAGTATTATCAAAATGGCTTGGGAAGAATAAAATTGCTTTAGATTGGAAAATGATCGAATTTAATTGAGTATGTTTTTGTCTTTACAGAAACTATGAAACCCCTTAACAGTTTTTCTTAGATTTTAGTATTGAGACATCATATTCTTTTAAATCTTTCCTTCATCAATTTGAAAACAAAAATATTTAATTATTCTTTTATTAAAAAAACAAAATAATAAGCATAAGCATATTTTCAAATAAAACCTTTATAAATCAATGTAAAAGTAAATATAGATATTTTCTTATAAAGATCAACTTTCTAATTTTTTAAATCTACAAGTTTCCAAACATTTTTCTTAAAATAACAATATTCCATTCAACTTTATAAATTAACATTTATTATGTGTCTTTTTCTCAAATACATAAAATAAAAATCATAAATAACATGTCTAATAAAAGTTAGCATCTTCTGAGCTGTGTCATTAATGATCTAACCCTCACTGCTCTCTCATATTCTCATATAATGCCTAATTTTATCCTATAAATCTTGAGACAAAATAAGAATGAGTCTACTGACACTAACTTAGTGGCAAAAACATGCACTCAGTTGTAAAGAAAATAATATTTGGGTTGCCAATCAATTGCAAAAATTTAATTTAATAATAACGCATGAATGATATCATATGGAACACATAAGTACAATATTGTAATGCATATTTCAAATAAAAGTTTGTTCATTCTTATATTTTTATCATCTTTATACATTTGCTCATTTCCTATCTTTTGTATCTTCGTTAAGATTAGTTTAGGAAAAGACTTATTTCGTAACGATTGGTCATATTTAAGAACTTGTTATTCTAATTTATATAGTTCATATTGAATGACTCATTTGACTTTCCTTATAATCGTTATTCCAAATATTGTTACTTTGAATAATCATTCATCTTATCAACCTTTAAACTTTATCCTTTCTTCATCAAACCTTTTTTCTTTTAGTTTTCTATCTCTCTTTTTTATAAGTTTATCTTCTCTTTCTTTTGGTTAATATTATTAGTACTAATTTATCTATTTGTTTCTTTTTTATACTATTATCACATTAGTATGACAAATATATATAAAATAAGTAAATCACACTTAACATATCTAGCTTCATGTCAAATTAAAAATGTGACAAAACATCATAATGCCAAAGTGATTAATCATCTTCAAAATATCACATGAGATCATCATCTTAAGTTTCTATTCTTCAAGCATACAAAATACATCCAATATCACATATAAGCACAACCAACCTCAACTTAACATGTCTCCAATCATTAAGATTTTTAACTTACAATAGATAATACATCCAAGATATACATATAATACAAGATTGTTTACCTTTAAAATCCTAAGGAATGATATTCTCTAAAGGTACCAAATTTGCCCCAAGCTCTTGGTGTTATAATACTCATGAGCTTTCTCTTCAATTTTTGCCTTTGTTATGTGTTTAACTCATATTGGATTCCTTTCAAAAACTTGAGAGCAATTTCTTTCTCTCTTTCCTTTACTTTATCACGCTTGGACTAAACTAATCACACTAGCATTTTCTAGGAAATCCTCCCAAGCTTAGCCTCATTGCTTTTATACACAACTCATGACCTTTGAATTCTTGACCATTTACCTTCCATTAATGGCTGCATCCAATCAATTTAATGTCTCCTCGTCTTCATTTACAACTTAATTTTGGTGGTTTATTATTGATTGAACAACCCTTGTAATGAGAGACACAATTATTTCACCGTTTTATGTTTTAAAACTTTCTTATTTCTCCAAATCATGCTAACGTGATACATAGATTTGTATGTATGATGAATCAAATCTCTTATTATCTACACTTATTTACACTTATTATACTTATATGATACATAGCATTATACAACATAATTATTCAAATCTCTCTTCATATGCATTTATGATAATTATATGATAGGCTTCATCGTACGTATACGATCAATTTTAACTTATTCAACAAAGGCATTCTCCTTACATCATATTGCAGGATTTTCTTTATTATAGTTGTATAATATATTTTATTCTATGATCTTATTATATTATAACTAATGATTTCATGTATGATGTTATTTTTCAAATAATTATACTTATATGATTGCAATTATTATATTGTATAATTCTTTTATAAGTTACTCAAATCATTAAGCTTAAGTATTTCATCTCATTTTATCACACTTGTATGTTATTTCTTTCATACTTATATGCCCCAATACTCCCTTATCAATTGGTCCAATCTATTATAATGATACTTTGCTTTACATTAAATATACTTATACAATAGCCTAGTTATACTTATATGATTTTTATTTGACTTTTGTATTTATTCACGTAGCTCCCACTTCATTCTCTCTTTTGATCTTAACATTTCTTTTCTATAACTCATCAAAATCATCCACCCTATTGGCAATGCTTAGTTACCTATCTATCGTAAATATATGATATTTCTCTTTAACTTAAAAAAATCCTTATTTTATGATTTAGGATGTTATAAGAATGTACCAAAAGTTGGATTGGATGCACAATTCATTTAAGTGAAGTTTGATGAGTAAAATATACAATATTTTAGTTATCAACATATGATATATATATATATATATATATATATATATATATATATATATATATATATATATATATATATATATATATATATAGGAGTCCTCATTCTACTAGAATAAAAGAAAGTCCTTTTGGTTAATGGAATATTTAGTATAACTGAATGTATTATAAGGTAAAGTCAAACTATGGCACATTAGATAAGCCAAAAAAAAAAGAAATGTACTTTTAGAGGAATGGATTTTGCATGAATGTCAACAGAGAGTACATTAAGGGGGGAGTAAAAGAGTGTTGAAAATAATTATTTTAGAGATTTTATAAGAAATATTACATATATATTTAAATGAATATTTAAAAATTTATATACGCACATGATATTGTAGATAATTCAAAAGATAGAGAGATTAGACAACGAATATTTATATTGAATTTAGGTAGGTAAATCTAGTAAATATAGTATAAATATAATAGTAACTTTATCTATATTTAAAATGATTTTATTTTTGATTATTTTATTATTTTTTAATATTTTTATATGCATGATTAATTTATATTCACATGGTACTCTAATATATAATAAATTTATACTTCTACTAAAATCTAATTTGAAGCTTATAATATTAGAGATGTTCAATAGATTATCAGAAAATATGAAAAAACATGTACTAATTAGGATTATGTGGTGTGTGTGATATTTTAGAATTATTTAAATATTGGCATCCAAAATTATAGAATTATTATTAAGTAGAGTAGGTGATAATACATTAAGCACTAAGTATAGAATCATATAAAGTGATTTTTGTCACATCTAATTTTACAGATATAAAATATAAAATTTTTAAAAAAACTCTATGTAGAGTATTTTAATAGAAAAAAGAATAATTCTAATTTTAGATTATTACATAAAAAATAAAAGACTAAAAAGGCTCCCTTTTTTAGCAATAATATTTTGTAGTTTTTTTGGCATTAGTGTATGGAATATCAAAGGTGAAAAAGGGTGACAAAGAGATGGTTTGGGTTAATGGAGATGGTTAGCTTAAAAAGGTAACAATGTAATAGGCTAGGATTTGAAGCCTTTTTAAGGAGGGTGGTAATTTGGTGATTAGATTAAAAGAGTGAAAGGATAAATGAAGACTTATAGGTGTTGGAGAAAGTAAGAATTTATTTGGTTGTCTAATCTCTCACAAGGGTTTGATTGTTAGCTCTTTTGTTAAAATATCTCTCATAAGAGAGGAAAAGTTAAAATCTCTCCAATTAGAGTTTGAGTGCATACTCTTTTCCCATAAAGATGAAAGCACATAAATAAGAGAAATTTCTATTCCAAAATATTTATCTTTCTTATTATGAGCATCTCTACTTTTAGGTCAACGTGTTTAGAGAGAATCAACAAATTGATTGGTTGGCATGTTCGTAGATCGGGTTGACGTAAGTCAATCAGGTTTTGAGTTTTAAGGGTCGACGTAAGTGTGAGATGAGTGGAGATGGAAACTAATGGTGGTAATAATAATGACTATTGGTGGCAAATAGTGACAAAAATTGCCAAAAATGTTTTTTAATCAATTTTCAACCAAATTTTACATTGACAAACTTATGGAACTAGTGCAATACTAATGAGTATGTGTTTGTGAGCTAATATTAGATACTCCTATATCATCTTCCTTAGGTGAAAAAGAGCTTAACTCAATAGTATTAGGGTGATAGTATAGTAATTTTGTAATAGGTGTTGTACGGTATGATGTATATCATTATAAGTAAGCCAAGAGTTCTCAGTCAAAGGCTTGCCCTTATACATTTTGGTTAGAATTGTCCCATGATTTAAAATTTTCTTCACATTGACTTTTTTAACTCTCAAGACTAACATAATGATAGGAACGATTCACTTAACATAAGAGAATCAGGCTTAAATAGCTCACTAGATATTGGATGTAGTGCTCTATATGAGGTTAAATTCTTAACATTAAAGGCTACACTAATTCTATACACTTCTAATAAATCTAACACATATATATTAGTTTTAAGTTTTTGAATAATCCTAAAATATCTAGCTTCACACACTTGTAATTTATTATAAACTCTGGGAGATAACTTTTTTGACCTAACTCTAAACATAACATAATCTCTTTCATAAAATTTTTTTAAACTTTTTTTAAGAATCTAATAGTTTCTTATATCTTTTATTACTTAAATTAATTTTTTAGATATTATTTTATTAGTAGTAAAAGAAAAAGTAGAGACAGAAGTCTAAAAGTCTACTAATAAGAGAATAAGATCAATGAAAGACCTTGGCTTATTATTATAACAAATTTTAGAGGAACATATACTAATACTATAATTCATAAAATTATTATATGCAAATTTGGCTCATTATAGTAGTTGATCCCAAAGCATAGGTTGGTCCCCTATCAAGTTACGAAGATTTTATAGATTATGATTTATTAATTCTATTTGTTCATTTGTTATGCATTGTGGACTAAAGAAAATTTTAATTTGGCCTCTAGTAAATGTCATATGGTCTTTTTAAATTAATTGGTAAATCTTAATTCTCAGTTAAATATTATGATCATCTTACATGGTTGTTTTATAATTTTTATGTTATTATTAAAGATGTTGATGCACTTTTAATCTTCTTATAATTGTAAGATTGTAAATCACACCTAATCACTACAACAAAATAATTTTTTAGGTTCTCTAGTTCTTGCTCAACTTCTTTATCAGGTATTTTTTTTTCTTCTTCATCTAACTTGTCTTGTTTATTATTACTATCTAGGTTCAAAATCATAGATTTCTTTAGACAGTTAGTAGTTACATGTCCCTTTTCATAATATTTAAAATAAGTAATTCCATATTAAATAGTTTAGAACTTAGTAGGTTGGCTTAAAAAAGGGTATGAAAAAGTTGATAGTAATATTAATTTGGTAGGTTTAGAAATAATGGTGAATTGGGTAGACAAAGTGTGAGTATAAGTGGGTTAAGAAATTATGGTGTAGGCCTTTGTAAGGACTGGCTTGTCATTTCTCTTAAAATAAGAGTTCAATTTTTTTCATATTCCTAGCTATGCGATAGGTTTTTTCTAAGGTAATAATATATCTCAAAGTAAGCTCAACCTGTATATACTCCTTTAAATATATCCTAAAACTAAAGAGTACTACACACTCAATTTCATCTATATCATACTTAAGTTTAAAATCCTTAAACTTATTAATGTACTCAACAAATCTATCACCTTAGAAAACCCTTTATCATTTATTTAATAATTTGGTATTATAGGTTATTAAAATAAACTTGTATAATCTAATCTTAAGATTTCTCTAAGTTTTTGGTACCTCTTTATCATTGTTAGCATATTATAGTTATAAGGTTCTAAGAAACCTAGGAGTACTACCAAAGAGTATAGCCTTAATAAATTGATACTTTCTTCGCTCACTCATTTGGTGTCAGTTGAATTAATCATATATACTAATTTACCAGTCTATGTAATCCCCAAGATCAAAACTATCATCAAAAGTTAGGATATCTAATTTCACATTAGGGATATGCTCTCTATCTGAATGCCTCTTAGGTCTTTCCTCATCGCTAGATATGTTTTGATCTTTATTTTGGTATGACTCATTCGAAGGTTTATTTCTTTTTTTACAATCATAGTTTCTCTTATGGATATCTCAGACAAATTCGTTAAAAGTATCATGTCTTTTATAATTCCTATATTTGCTAAGGTTTTCTTCTTTTATATCATTAAGTGTGGTACTTTTTCTTTTATTATCCCTTTCTCTTTTAAGATTTAATTCACACTATTGGTTTACGAGAATTTGTCCAACTATCTAGATGAGTTGGGCTATTAATTGAGATATTTTTAGCATGAGATCTTGGTTTAAGTTTTGTCTTTAGTTTTGGATTGATTTTTGACTTTAATTTGTCATTTGATAAGAGCTTCTAGATCTTATGGTCATATAGAGGTTTGCCACATAGGAGAATATCAAGAAAAAAATAATATGGGATATGGGATGACTTCTTTTTAAAATTTTATTTTTTAAAAAAATTATGAAAGCAAAATGGCCACAACTATAGACCACCAAAGTAGAGATGAGGTGTTCTTTCAATAAAATGACAAGTGATCCGAGTCGTATTTATCCCTGATCACCTCCTAAATAGAACAAAATGGTTCTCAAGAAAGTTGGTGGGGAGTTATATCACTATTTTTATACCACCTTTCTCAAATAAATTTTACCCAAAATTAGCTAAACTGAGTAATATATATATATATATATATATTCTCTAATATCAATATTTATATAAAATAAAAAACTCATGTGCTCTAATACCAAAGTTGATGCTGAATAAATTTAGACTTCTACTAAGATCTTATTTGGAGCCTATAATACTAAAAATATTTAGTAGATTATTAAAAAATATAAAAATATATACACTAATTAAAGTTTAATTGACATATATGATAAAGTAGTTTTTATCATATTAAGTATGAATTATTAAGTAAAATATGTGGTAACATACTAAATATTAAGCATAGAGTTCTACAAAGTAGTTTTTTTTCATTCAATTTCACATAAATAAGATAAAAAAATTTAAGACGATATTTATATAAAGTAATTTAATAAAAGAAAGAGCAACTCTAATTTTAGATTACTACTTAAAAAATAAAAGTTACAAAAAGAGTTTATTTTTTTGGTAATAATGTATTGTAGTTCTATTAGCATTGGCATGTGGAACACCAAAAATGAAAAAGATGTAAGGTGATAGTTTGGGTTAGTAGGAATGCTCTACTTAAAAGGGTAACATATGATAAGCTAATATCTGAAGCCTTGTTGAGAATGGTGGCGGTTTGGTGATTAGATCAAGAAAGTGAAAGGATAGGTAAAGACTTATGGGTGTTATAGGAAGCTAAAATTTGTTTGATTGTCAACTCTCTCAATGGAAGATTCCTCACCTTTGATCCTTGTCTCTCACAAGGGTTTGGTTGTTGCTCTCCCAATGGAAAACCTCTCACCTTCAATCTTTGTCTCTTATTAGGAGAGGAAAAGTTATAATCTCTCTAACTAAAATTAGGTGTATATTTTTTGCTCAGAAAGATGAAAACATATAAGCAAGAGAAATTTTTATTTTAGAATGTTCATATTTTTCATAGTGAATATTTTTATTTATAAGGACCTCAAAGGTTCATCAATAATTTTTAAAAAATAAAAAAAATAAAAATGTTGCAAAATTAATTGATGTTAAACAATTCCTATACTTGTGCATTTTGGGCAATGATAACATCTAGAAGTAATATGATGGGCTCACATTCGATGCAACACGGGTTGAAGGTGTGATGTTTCGAGTGTCAATTTTGGTGGGTGTGAGACAAGTAGCGATGTCAGCTAACGATGGTGGTAACCGTGACTGTCAATGACGGACAGTGAGCAACAACGAAAACAACTGAAAGCTTAATTTTAAGCATTTTGTGAAGAAATTTTCGATCAAATTTTGTATTGACAGACTTATGAAACTAGTGCAACACAAATGAGTGTGCATTTGTGAGCTAATGCTAAATGCTCTTTCATCATATTCATCTTTGGCATTATATACTAAGCTGGTTTACATAGAAAAGGATATTCAAAATGAATATATTTATATAACAAGTTATGTATGTATGTGTGTGTGTTTTTACATTTATACGTACACACACACACACACACACACACACACACATATATATATAAGCAATGGTTAAAGAAATAATTAGGTATATGGATATTTATTATGGCTATTTAGTAATATAAAGAAAATAAAACATAACGATTGATATTTTTTTAAGACATTATCCTCACTAAATTTACCAGATGAGATTGCCCTTATAAGTGGCATAACCTTATTGATATGGTGAGAATGCCCTTAAGTAATATTGAGCTACTAATACTTTATACTTAGTATTTAGGGTGAGGATACTCTTATTTGGAATGATGTCGACTGATGTCATATTAATATTGGATATTGAATCTAAATGATATCTATTTGAAAAGAAAATGGATCTTATGAAATGTAATATATTAAAACTATAAATGAAAGAATAAATAAAGGAAATGCATTTCTGATTTCATCTAGTTTCACTTATTACTTGATACCTTTCATCATGAGGTATTTTCTATGGTTATTAATTAACTTATTATATTGATATTACTTTTACACCAAGTTGTAACATTACATCACTTTATTATTTTATTATTTTATTTTATTTATCTATTAAATTCTTTAAAATCTCATTAGTATTCATATCACATGTCATACATCCACTATATATCAAAAGATGAAAATTTCGAAGCTATAGAGGAGAATCTTGTTCCTTGGATGACAGAATATATTTTTGTAAAAAATAATTTTTAAAATAAACTAGCCATCGCCATTAATTTCTTCGAATGAACGCATAGAAAGTTTCCAAAAGAAGAAGCTTTCACCGGCGTTGGCCTGCTGCATGATCCGTATTATTTGGTATATAAACATTACTTTTAAATATTAATTATATTAAGGTATGATTTTTTTTTTTTTTTTGGAATCGGTGGAGTTGGCAAATATAACCAAAATTGTTAAAAATAAATAATATTTGTTATGTTGCATGTTATAAAATATTAGTTGCTCAACGTACCAAAATTATATTTTGATTTCTATATGCAAACCTTAACTTTAGTGCCCTCCAAAACAATCGCAAACTTTGCTAAAATATCATGTGCAATTCTCATAAATGTGACACATTTAGATGTGGCTTTCGATAACTAGTAATGATATATATTCTCTACGTAAGAATATAACTTAATGGGATGTCTCTTTTATGTCATAATCTCAACAAATCATTTTTTTATAAATTTTTTATATTTTTATAACACATTCGTACAAAAAACTTATTAGATAAAATAATGTTAGAAAAAAATTATTACAAGTCACTATATTATATATATAATCTAGAGTTCAAATATGTATTTATCTTTCTCATTTTCTTCTTCTATGTGTATCGAACAATCTCTTTGAAGTTATTAGTAGCCTAAACCTAAGTTGATTTTTATCACATCATTGGTCGTTGCTTAGCCATTAGATCGTGAAGAGGAGTCCTTGCTCAAATCTTGGAGTTGGTAGGATGATTTCATGCAACAATGTCCAAACACTTGTCATTGTTTCCAATGTTATTGTGATCGTGACAACACCATAAGAAAGGTGTCATTAATGGTGTTGAAAATTTGAGAGTGTGATGTACATATAAGAATGGAATGAATTGTGTGGTTTATAAATTTAAGTAAATTTCAAATTTGGGTAATAAAATAATAGATGACATTTATGCTCTTAATGACTCTTATAAAATTAGTTTTAGAAAAGTTGTTTAGGTTAGAAAATTATTATATAAATGCACAAAGAATTAGAATATATAAACATTTTTATATGGTTCAATTCAAACTTAAGTCTATATATCTTTGACTAAATAATTAGGCTTGCATCCACTATCTTTTGTCACAACCTAGACAACAAGCTAGAGAACACATAAGGCATCGAGCTAGAAGATCATATAATATCGAGTTAGAAGAATTTACAATACCAAATTAGAGGACCCTACAAAACACCGAGCTAAAAGATCAATACAAAATCAAACGCAAAGTCTCAATAATGGGACAAAAAGCTAAAATCAAAAGGTCAAATATAAGGTTTTATAACATAAATATATTTTTAAGTAAGTGACATGCTAAACAATATAAATCAATGTATAAGTTATTCATTATTAGCACCATGTAAGAATGATTGTGCATTTAAATTCAATATTCCTACTATATAGTATAATAAAAAAATAAATGATATGCAATTTAGCTCAAACAAAGTGAAGAAAGGTTGTGAATAATAAGATCAATGTTAAAAACCATGACCTTACTTTTCATTTTCTTATGCAATAAGGATTTTCAAGTGTTCTCTCTATGAATATATACAAATGGACATTAACATTTAATACAATGCTTAAAACCCTCTATATAGACATTTGCTACTCTCTAATAGCTCCAAACATACTACAAATAACTATAATAATTTTTTTTTAAATCAATTAAACAAATCATTACTCACTATTTTGAACTAATCATACTGTTTAATCCAATGAATCTTAAAAATATAATGCAACACTAAGCACATCGTTCAACCTATGAACCTATTCAACTAGTTCATTTTTTAGCTCATATCGTATCATACTTATACTATTAGTACATCATATGTGTACAAATAACACAACACTCTTAGGCCTAAATTTTTTGTTCTCATATTTTGTTGTATGATGATAATGACTATACAATATGATGAGTTTCTTAGGGTCCTATTTTTATCTCTTAGATTGTTGTTGTATAATGAGAATGATCATATAATGTGATAAGTGTTTTAATTAACACTTTATCCAAACATAAAGGATTGTACTCATACAATAGATGAATTATACTTGTATGAAACAAATTTGCTCTCTCAATGGTTAAGTCTCATATTAAGCTTACCTTAAAAAAAAGTATCGTACTAGTTTGAAAGAGATAGTGTATTGGTACTAAATAAATCATCTCTCATAACCCAGCTCCTTAGAACAACACACTGCTAAGGTGATCGTACAGATACAATGATCATTATCATATTATATGAAGTCTATGAACTCCATGCCTCTCATATCTCTTAAAATAAGTAATTACTTATATGATATAGAGACCATGTATAACAACGTAAAGGTTTTAGCATACTTATATTACTCAATCTAATTTTATGTTTGATCTTACTAAACGATTGATCATATGAAGAGTCATAATTTCAAACCTCAACAAACACCTCTTGAAAAAAAATATCATCGTGCTTATACAATAAGATAGTGTGCATGTACAAACAATATAATCTATACATATAACTCTAGTTTTCTCATGTCTAACTTTGTCTAACCCCATGAGATAAATAATCTTATTATATGATAGTGTCATTGTATAAGTATGATTAGTATCAATAATGTAGACCTCACTTAATAAATGATGTAACATACAAGCTTTAATATGTTCAATTTAGATGAGATGTAAGCTTTAAGACTAAAGCATTATGAATTAAAAATATGATTTTAAAGAGCACTTAATACTCACACTCAATCTTATCAAATCATAATGCTTCATGTAAATTATGATAAGTTGAACACGCTGATAATAAAGATGACTTAGTAAATATCTTCTTGAAGTGTTGCTTAAACTTATGTTTCTTTTATTGATAGTTATGATTTATGTCAAAATACTCTCATTAAAATGCTTGAGTCAAGTGATCAAGCTCTCTGTATAATTATCTATTTGATCTTGAGATATATGATTTAAAAATATTTTAAAAAATTTATTAATAAAATAACTCAACAGTCTTATTATTATCTAACAAGTCATGTAAAAACTAAAGGCTCAATAGATAAGAGGTGAGAGACGAGAAATTTAAAGGAGTGTGAAAGCTAAGGAGAAAAGAAACAAAAAAAAGGGGGAGAGTTGAAGGTTGGAACCACTTAAGGAAAGAGGATAAGTTTGACATTAGAAATTAGTGAGTTTTTGAAGCCTATGTTTGGATTTGTATTTATTATACTTCTCATTTATTATTTAGTTTTGAGATTTATGGATACTAAGCACAATTAATTTCATACTTGATATCTTGAAATTTTGTTATACATAATATATTATAAATCAAGGAATTAAGTTAGTTGAATAGATAAATATGCATAATATAAACTATTTTATCATTTAGATGGATAAATAAATTGAAATCAAGTGGACACAATGTGCCATAAATTAAAATAAATATTTTGTAGAAAAATTATGATGCAAGATGATAGTTTAAATATGCATGTTCGTTAAATAGGTTATATAAAGATCTCTCGAAAATGTTCTTTTAAATATTAGATTATTTTTGAATTTTAATATTTAACACAAAAATAAATAAACACACACACACACCCATATATATATATATATATATATATATATATAGGTGTGTGTGTGTGTGTGTGTATTATAACTGATTATGCTTAATATGTTTTTATGTACTCTCATTAATATATTTATAAAGATATTTATATGCATAAATTACTAGAAATTTTTGTTAAAATTTGTTCAATGATTAAATTTGTATTTGATTCAGAAGGCAACATATGTAAAATGTACTTTAACAACAATTGTGCTATTTTTTGCAATCAACTCCTATTGTGCTGATTATTTAAGCCATATTTTACATAAATTAATGTTAGAAATATGGTTCTATGATAATATTTCTTTTATACAATTTAGTGATTTTTAATATCTGATTTCATAATATGTAACCTTTCTTATGATTATGATTTTATCAATTAAATGCCTAGAACATCTAGATGCAAAGTTTAGTTCTTAATACTTGAAATTAAAATAAACAAAACATATAGACAAATTTAATATAACATGAATGTTTTCATATTATTGTCAGCAGATGCAATAACAATATATATTTTTTAAAAATAATTTTTTAACTAAAAAACAAAGTCAATTTTTTTTTTTAAATAATATAAAAATAAATGTATTCTTTTAGGAAAAAAACCAAGTATTCTTTTAGTTAGTTTATAATAACAATCAATTTATTAATATTTATTATAACACATTTATCAAATATATATATATTTTTAATAATATTAAAAATTAACACTTTTTAAAACTATTTTTTAATGAATTGAATAATCCAAAAAATTGTACCAAAGCCAACCTTACTACAAATGTATGCATAAAAAAAGTTGCCCATTAACTGCGTACACAAAGAGGAAGTTAACAAACAGCCATTGAGAGCTGCTTTAATGGAAAATTGTTAAAAAAATATTCCTAAAAAATAATTCAATTAATCATTGTCCTTACAGCTTTCCTCAAAATTTAAAAAAAACTTTAAAAATAAAATAAAATATAACAAAATTGGACCTATTCATTTTAAATTTTTTCTGTCAATGTCGACTCCACGGACCCTCTAACATTAAGAACTTTAAATAGAATATTTATTATATAAAATAAAACATGCACTCATATATTAAACTATTCAAATATTTAAATATTTGATATCAAAAAAATTCACATCTAAATATTTATTTCAGTAATATATTTTTTATTCATACTGTTTTTATATCATATATTTATATTAAAATACTTACACATAAAATCACATATAAATTAAAATTCCTTTATTTAAATTTTCTAAGAATCTAATTTTATGATATATTTTTTATGTTATAATTGCATTATGTATTGTTAGAAATAGTTGTGTTTTATGTTTTAACTATATCATATAATATCAACAAATATTATAATAACATGTTACATTCCAGCCCATCTTATGGACGGTAATGGCCAAACTTTCAATTTTTGATTTATTAATTTTAACTATTTTTAATATTTTAAGTTTGTTTTATATAATGTCGTTCATTGAAGGAGCCACAACTGTTAAAATCGGACAACTTGTGGCAATCATAGGTTGTTGTTACATTTTTTTTTATCATCGATCATTGTTATATGATTGATTAATGACAATGATTATGTATAAATATATATACATATAATAATTTAGTAAATTATATAACTAATATTATTTCTTATAAAATAAAACATCATAATTAAAACAAAAATATTGTAATTAATGCAAAACACCGTTTTTCTCTTTTAAAATTCATATTCTAAAGCTAAATACCAACAGAAAATATCATAATAATATAAAATATTATAACCAATACAACTTATATTCTAGCACCATTTAGTTTTATTTGGTAGTCGGGATGCATCTCTTATAACTATTTGTTTGTAATTATTTATTTAAAAAATAAGCATGGCCATTGTTTTTTAATTTAGTTAAAAATTGTAATTAGATCATGATAAAAGAAAGTAATAAATCCAATCCAAATTTGAGTGATTAATATAATATTCTTAAAGACATGATTAAAATTAATAATAAAGAAGAAGATAGACTTACAAAACGAACTTAAAATAAAAAAAAAAAGAAGAATTAATGAAAAAAATTAAAAACAGTTGGATAAAAAATGATTAAACATATGTATTCAATGAATTTCAATACTCATTTTGTTCTCAAATGTTGGATTGGACAACAAGCTTCCATATAGTTAGGAATTAAAAAAAATTAATTTCAAATTATTTAATCTTTTATAAAAAAAAACCTTTTTTTTTTAAAGTGTCAATCATTTAAAAAATATATATAAGTATTTAATTTTATTTTTTTTTCTGAAAATTATAGAAATAGATGATTAATAGTTTAGACACAATTAAGGATTAAAATATAAAATGAAAAAATGATATTAAAAAAAAAGAGGAAAGAATTGAAGAAGATTTAATTAACTTAAGATTCTCCGTGGACATAGTTTGCTTCACGATGATATTTTAGTTTTTCTTTTTATTAATAAAACTTTACAGCTTTAATGATGGTTGCATTTAATTATTTATTATGGGTTGTACTTAATTTATTTATTAAAAAAAATAAATGCAACCAATTTAATAATATAACCCATCTGAAAAATACAGTTGTCATATGTAATACATCTGTTAAATGGTTGAATGATGATTTATAACCATGGGTCAAATTTAAATAAAGGACGGCGGTCATACGGCCCTATTCTTTTCAATGATTTGTGGCCTTTTAAGCCGTGGTAGGCTCATCTCCGTCGAGCAGATGTTATTCCTCACGTCATTATCTAACACTGAAGAAGTTGTTGGGTTGAGCTCATGTTTACTAGCCAGCATTAGTTAATTCGAGTTCATACTTGCAAACGAGGAAATCACTGAGCCAGCCTCCTCTTAAGCCATTTCTAATGTTGACCTTGCCAACTGTCAACCTTTGACTACCTTCCCTGTCACTGATAGAGCCTGCATGCATACTTATGGAGCTCCTCCATTCCATCCTCCTTCTCCGGCACGTCTCCGGCATCCATGGACAATCAAATCATCGCCCTTTTCGCCTGCTCAAGGTGCGCATTCATCTTTCTTCACAGTTGGCATGAGAAAGAGCATGGTATATAACTTTTCCTTTTACTTGTAGACCATGGATGCATTGACTTATCATTTAGTTTATAGCATGGGATCAATTCATTGGTGTTGACAACCCTCAGATTTAACTTAGGACATGCTTATGCATTGACCATTAAACCATACATGTAACAATAATTACAAAAGATACAAATAGTCTTCTTTGAGATGGTCATAACTTGTAGATGATGGGAGAAATGATGATTAGTTTATCTAAAAATGACTTTTTAGAACAATTAATGAATGAAAGTTATGTGTCGATATGCTTAATTTTGTAACAATTTATTTTATCACTATTATTTGCTAATTTGTTGTTTATAATATTTGTGGAATATAAATGCATATTGTTGAAATGTATTATTTATTTTTTAAATTTTTTTAAAACAAAATAATATATCGTCTCTAAATATGAATATACATTATATTAAGATAAATGAATGTAATACATAATTTATTAAACTCAAATATAAGGATATAATTGACTAATTACTAAGACTGATAAATCAAATGCCCATATAATAACCATGACTTCTTGATTGATTGGATTGTTAAATTAATCGATAATGTCAACGATATTCTATCGATAACTATTATTGATCGAAATGTGTTTGTTCATAAATATATTTTGCAACAAAACAAATGATATCTTTATACCACCAAAACTCTATTCACATTCCATCCATAAGTTATCGATAGAAAGCACATAGTAATCTAAACGATTGCCATTAAATGATTGTCAACAAAATGAGCTGCAAAAAATTTGATTTGTGATTGCTTTTAGCTAAAAAAAAAAGCTTTTTATAACAAAATATTTGGTTTCAAAAGGTCTTTATTCTTGTAATGAATCATTATATTCTTTAAAGAAAAATTAAATTTTCTCTATTTTATTCGTCCATTTTCTCTTAATGAATAATATATCTTTATTTCTTTTTAATTCTTTTATTATAATTTTTTTGGCATTAAGATAGCGAAATAAAAATATGAGAGATTAGAAAATCTTTAATTTAATAATAATTTGTAATAATCTAAATCTTTTATGCATCTTTTGGAACTATTATAAAAGAAATTATAACCTAGAGTATCGTTATAAAAGGTTCTTGGCCAACCTACTTGATCAAAACTGAAGTGCTAATATATAGGTATTCAAACAAAAAATGACTCAATTCATTGTCATGATGCTATTATGATAAAAAGATTGCTTGGAATTAGGATTTTATTATTATGATTTTAATTATTAAAGTTTCACCAATTTATGTAGAACTAGCCTTTATTAGGAATCAAACCTCATTATCAACCATGATCAAGCATTTAAATTGAAAGGTCATAAAACATCAAGTTTGAACTGATATGAAAAAACTATGCCTTCTTTATTTTCTTAAGCAAACTTATAAAAACCTCTATTTTCTTCTCTTAATGAGTTGCTCGACATTCTAATATTATAGCAATTAAATTTTTTTGAAAATGTCAATTGCAACAAATCTGTTGCTCACTTTGATCACAAACACAATCCTTTAGAAGCTTGTGAAGTAGAGGACAAAAAATTGTTATACTTACTCCTTTTATTTGATTAAAATCAGAAAACACTTTTAAAGCTTCTTTAATGAGAGCATTAGATTTTCTTCAACACTACTTTTCTTTGATCATGAGTGCATACTCTAATAGAGTATTCTTTGAATTATCTTCCTTACTTCTATCAAACTTTAGAAATGTTTATTGCTCATTCCATCATCATGTCAATACTTTTTTTAAAATAAAATTATTATACCCTAAAAAATCATAAATTGAACATTAACTATCCTTTATGACAAATATTATCAATGTCATTGTTGAAAAAAGTTCGAAACAATCAACAAAGAAGACGTCTAGTTAACTTCAAAAATTTTGACTAGATACTTTCTAATCATATCAATTTGAGAGGCATTGAGCTTTGATGGATGAGATATTATATAAATGATAGTCATTTTCACTAAAGAAGTAACAAATAATGGAATATTAAGTTAAAAGAAGAAGTGTATAAACAATGTATAGAATAATGCCTGAAAAAGATAGATATTTTTTCTTATTTTTTTTTTAATATCTTGGTACCTATTTTTGTTAATTATTTTTTGATACATACTCTTAAAGTTATTAAAAATTTAATCATTCTCTCTCAATGATAGAATAAATATATATTTATTCTTCATATTTCACATAAATATCAAAATCACCAGCTTGATGTCCAATGAAGGTTGAATTTTGAAACTTCAATACCTAAGTTTTAAGCTCCATGCAATTGCTCGATGGACGACACATGTTATCTTGACTTTCATATTGGTGAGAATTGCTAGAGCTTCGCTATTGACTTGGTCATTTGAATTTGTCATCAGGCCAAATAAAATTTAGATAATACTCAATAATATAACCATCTCGTTAAAAACAATAGGCCAGTAGTTTGATATATTTAAAAAAAAAAAAAAAAAATAGATGATTCAAATTTAATATTATATGATGTGAATTACCGGAAAAAGAGGTACATGATTCTCTTTTTACCGGCTTTCCTCTAAAGAGTTGCAACAAACTCGGACTTGAGAAAACGTACAATAGTGGTTGTTCGTTTCGTGCTACGGCGTGCTATCCTTTTCTGATCTGCCTGCTCTCCTTGTCGACACAGAATAATTTTAGGAACCCATATGACGTAATACTTTTTTTATTTTTAGAAGTTTTCTCTTTTGAAAACTAATTTGCCTAATTTGGAAAAACGGTGACAATATTTAAAACGAATCATTAAAAAAAGCTTTTAAAAAATGATTCCTTCTGTTTGAAGCATTTTTATAACAAAAATAATATAAAATAAGTTAATAATTATTTTTAAACGTTTTTAATAAAAACTTAACTTCGTATTAAAATATTTTATTGCTTTCATAAACTATATTTGATTAATCATTTTCTTTAAAAAAAAAAAAAACTGGATTTACCATTTCTACAAAATCGTTGGTCATGCTGACTAACCGAAAGCTGACTCTTGTCACGAATAATTAAGAACGATATAATTAATCTTTTAGCGTAAATTTTAAATTATTTTTAAGCTCCCTTACATGTTAATGAATGTCAATTTGAAATCATTGAATTTCACTTAAAAGATAAGACTCAATTAACCATGAAAGATAAGCTCCAGACATCTTTTATTTTGTTTTATATTATTCAGAGTGCTTCTTTTTCATGCATTAAAGTTTATATTAATATATGTATAATAATCTTTTATAATAATTTTATATTCATTAAATAATCTTATTTGAAAACACCAATCAACATTTATTCTTCTTAATAGAATACATTTTCAAACATAGAATGTTTTCCTAATTTTAATCACATGTACTATATAAAAATAATTCAAACAAACCTTTATTAGTTAAACAATTACGAAATATATACTTTGCTAATATTAAAACAAAACTAATTGCTTTTTATTGAATTTTTTTCAAGTTGATATTATGTTATTGTTATTTAGTTTTTTTCTTAGTTATAGAATAGAAACATATTCATCCAAAAATTATATATATATATATATATTATCAAGTTAAAACAAGACTCCTCTTACATTCTTTTAATAACATTATAAGACTTTTTAATTATATTTAAAAAAAATTAGAATTAGAATCCTTCAACAATTTATACAATATCACTATATCATTGATGTAAGTTGAAAATAGATAAGATGTAATATACACATAAGATATAATACAATTATAAGAATCTAATTTAGTTTGTAATTATATTATTTTTCTATTCATTTCATCATTTTCATACTTGAATGATAAGTTAATTTTAAGATTATTAAGAATGATCATACATTTTTTTTTATTTAAATAGTTGCTATTGTAAAGCATTGAATTTGATTATGTAAGAATTTGTAATCAAAACACAATAATGGTTGATAAAATGTAATCAAAATAACATGTTAGTTTTATAAAAGAAAAGGTTGTTTTTAATTTTTGAAGATATGATTAAATAAATAAAGAATAACAATATAAAATTAAGAAAATAATTTTGAATAAATTTATGTAAAACAATATTATCTAATCATTTTGAATGACATTATTAGTGGCGAACTTAAAGCGTGATGGAATAGATTTATTTATTTATGCATTTATTTTTTCATAAAAAGTTATTACTACCAAAAAAACTCACACTAACTATATATTAAAATGTTAATAATATATTTTAAAAGTGACGGTAATAATAATCCCCTGCATCTCAATATTATTTTAAAACATTTATATGTTTTATACATATGAAAGTTGTAACTTTGAAATGGGACAATTTTATAATTCTCGAATGGCGTCTGCGTTTGTAGCAAATCATCCGTTTCACAAGTTGGACGTGAAATAGAATTTTAAACAATTAATAATTCGACCTGTGGGGTCATCCATAAGCTGCTTGCGTACAACACGTTACACTGAAACGGCCATTGTTAATCGAACACGTATACAAAATTGTTAAAATAGATTCCTTGGTATTCTTCTCCGATTCCTCTATAAATCACTGCTTCCCGAATTTCCTTTAGTTATATCGAAAAGTCATGAGATGAGCCTCCGTCTCGCTTCTCCTGCTCTGGGTTCATAGTGTACACTGGAGAGTTAGGGACGGTAGCTGGCAGACCTTGCTCTTAATCAGGCCAATCGGTAAGCTTCTTCATGGATTTATTGTCGCTTCCGTATTGTCTAATTTCAATTGAAGTCTTTAAGCCATTGTTTTTTAATAGATGGAGGCCGCGGGGTTGTGGATTATTGTTCATTGTTAAAATTTTTTTTTTTTTTTTCCTAAGGGGAAGATTTATTTTCCTTTGCATTACTTCTGCACTGTTTTATTTATTTACAGTGAATGAAGGATCGATGTTTGTAGACATGTCACAATTTTAAAGGGAAAATATTGTAATTTTTTCGTCCGTGTTTGGGTATTTGTTATTGTAATTAATCGATTAGTTTTCTGTATATTTTACAAGACAAATATGAAAAAACTCGTTCTTTTATTTGGAAAGAATAATCAGCTGAGTATACCCATTGTAGAATTAGCAGAATTATGGGCTCAAACAAACAAATTATAGCACATATTCCACATTTCCTTTTGTTGATCATTAACTTTTCCAAACTTGTTTGCTGAAGGACATGTTATTAGCATGAAAAATCGTATTCTATTAAAGCTTTCTTTTGTAGACATGTGTGAACTTTCTTCTAGTTTTTTTTTTCTTAAAATGGACTACTATCTACCTTTTCAAATTTTGATTTTAAAATCATTTTTTTTATGTCTTTCCATGAATGTGAGATTGCAAACTAATCAATGGTACATTGCCAATTCAGAATTGAATTTGGTTAATTTTGATAGTTACTCTCTATTTCTTGAATTTTTTTCTATCTTAAGAATATTTATCTCGCTTCCTTCCTTCAAATTTAAACCTGAATTTTTAGGGCATCAGTGAAATTGGCAACTGTTCACTAAAAACTAATCTCTGTTTCCCCATACATTTCAAGCTATAGTATCTCTTCTTCACTGGTCTAACAGATAGTTATGCATATTAATCTACGCATGAAATGCATTTTCTTCCATACTTCAAAATTCAATGTCTGTGGCTCATTGAAATTTTCTTGTTATTGTGCCACTTCTTGATCAATATAATGGAATTCAGATAATGTTATTGCAGGCTATCCTTACTTTCCTTATCCTGATTGAAATGGTTTGTCATGCTATTCGCTTAGAATTACATATGGTTTATCCGCAGTGTAGATTTTCATCTGATAATTTGTCAATGCACGCGTCGATTGCTATCGCTAAAATTGCTGCTGATTGTCCATTTGGATCAACAACAGGCGCTGCATTTGTTTAAAAAATGTCAACGGAGATCAAAGATACATATACCAAAGATGGAACAACAGACTTCCATGGCAATCCTGCCGACAGGAAGAAATCTGGCAACTGGAGAGCTTGTCCATTCATTCTTGGTATACATTGTTTGTTTCTCCCTGTACCTATCATTTGGTTTTTGTTCTTCATAAATTATTTGTTGTAATGTACTTTTTCAATTCACAGCAAATGAATGCTGCGAAAGATTGGCATATTATGGAATGAGCACCAATCTGGTTAACTATTTGAAATCCCGTCTCAAAGAAGGAAATGCTGTGGCATCAAAGAATGTCAATAACTGGTCTGGAACATGCTATATCACGCCATTGCTTGGAGCTTTTGTGGCTGATGCCTACTGGGGTAGATATTGGACAATTGCTGTTTTCATGATCATTTACATCATTGTAAGAACTTTGAAATTGCATTATTTTTATTTTAAACCTTGAATGGATTCAAATTTGTCATGTTCTACATTGTAGGGCTTGGTCCTTTTAACTATGTCAGCATCTGTTAAAGGGCTGAAACCTATCTGCAATGACGGTGTTTGCGACCCAACCGGTGGGCAGACTGCGGCGGTTTTCGTAGCCCTGTATCTCATTGCTCTGGGAACGGGTGGAATCAAGCCTTGTGTCTCTTCCTTTGGTGCAGACCAGTTTGATGAATCTGATGAATCGGAGAAGAAAAGCAAGACCTCTTTCTTCAACTGGTTCTACTTCTCAATCAACATAGGTGCGCTTATTGCTTCCTCTGCATTGGTGTATGTTCAGACTCATGTGGGATGGGACTGGGGGTTTGGAATTCCAGCAGTGGCGATGGCCATTGCAGTTGTTAGCTTCTTTATTGGTACCAGACTTTATAGGCACCAGAAACCCGGTGGCAGCCCACTCGCAAGAATTGCTCAGGTTCTCGTGGCTTCTATAAGGAAATATGATGTGAAGGTTCCGGATGATACATCTTTATTGTACGAAGTTTCTGATAAAGAGTCTGCAATAGAAGGTAGCCGCAAGCTTGAGCACACAGAACTTCTGAAGTAAGTAGTATAAAGTTTTACATTTCTTTCTCTCATAATGTTTTTGAAGGGAATCTTTTTATGGTCTGATTAATTAATCACTGTCTGTTTTATACGTTGGAAAATATGAAAAAAAAAAATTATAGCTATTTTCTACGTTAATCTTGGCACGACAGCCAGCAGTATATGATATCGATGGAAGATGAGAAATAAATCAAACACCCTAATGTTAGTTACCTGTACATGTTCTTATTGGAGAGTTTTCAAGTTTGGCCTGTGATGGTCTTTTCGTTGTGGTAGGTTGGGTTGTAAAACTCGTATTCTTCTTTCCTATCCATGTGGAGCATGCTTCTTTTATGAGGTTCTTTCAGCGAAATAATTCTAATTTTGATATACATCTCACCTTTTCTAAAGGACCACACAACTTAGAATGGCATTATTGCTTCGACTTGGTACCCAGGTTCTTTGACAAAGCAGCTGTAGAGAAGCAAGAGGTGAAGATTCAGAGCCACGTAAATCCTTGGAGTCTCTGCACAGTGACCCAGGTTGAGGAGCTCAAGAGCATTGTGCGGCTTCTTCCCATATGGGCCACAGGTATCATCTTCTCCACAGTGTACAGCCAAATGAGCACAATGTTTGTTCTCCAAGGAAACACTTTGGATCCCCACATGGGCCCCAACTTTGAGATACCTGCTGCCTCCCTCTCCATCTTTGACACTATCAGCGTCATCGTGTGGGTTCCAATCTATGACTGCATCATCGTTCCACTTGTCCGCAAGGTTACTGGGAACGAGCGTGGCTTCACTCAACTGACTCGTATGGGCATCGGGTTGTTTGTATCTATGTTTGCCATGTTGGCTGCCGGGGTCCTCGAACTAGTCAGGCTGCGACTCATAGCAAGGCATAACTTGTATGACTACAAGGGCTTCTTGCCCATGTCCATATTCTGGCAGATTCCTCAGTACTTCATTATTGGAGCGGCAGAAGTCTTTACCTCCATAGGACAATTAGAGTTCTTCTATGATCAGGCACCAGATGCTATGAGGAGCCTGTGCTCTGCTCTCTCACTCACCACCTCGGCATTGGGGAATTACCTTAGCTCGTTGCTTGTTACTATTGTGACTTCCTTGTCTACTAGGAATGGCAAGCTTGGCTGGATTCCTGATAACCTGAATCGAGGCCATTTGGATTACTTCTATTGGCTATTGTTTATACTAAGTTTTGCGAACTTTCTTGTCTACCTTCTGATTGCAAAGGCCTACACCTACAAGAAGGCGGTGAAGGTTATTGAAGATTGATGTTCGTACACAAGAGAAGAGAGATCAGGCACGGGAGTCCTGTCTGCATAAAAGGTTAGGATCCTCTGCAGCCAAAAAGGAAATTTAATTTTTTTTTTTTTTTTTTGTTGCGTTCTATTTAGATTTGCTGAGGCGCTTGTAAATTTGGTTTGAAGATTTGCTGTTAGAGCTTTCAAGATTTCTTACCTCTGCAACATCAACATTGTAAAGCTCGAACAAGCCAAGTGCCAATAAAAATAGTTTCCTTGGTTCATCTCCAGTCCTTATGCAGTTGGCTCGAGTAAAAATAATATTTTCTATTGCAATTTTGCTTCTGCTGTCATGTTTGTTACGTTATATTTTTTGCTTCAACAAAACTTTCTTTTCTATTGGAGATTATGGTTTTTGAAATTTTTTATTGTTATGTATTTTTTGGATATAATTTTTTGGAAATGCGTCCTTTTATTGTTCAACTCATACATATCAAAATATGATTCTCGTGTTGGGAATTTTGATTGTAGATACTATTTTGAATTGTATGTTATATTCTTCAGCCTTTGTTGGTTTTCTTCACATATTGATGCTTTTTTTATTCGGATGTCTCAGTGCTACAAACTTTAATTTTAAATCTAGTTTATACAACAAAGTATTTAAAATGGAGAGCCAATTCTTAGGCATTTCTTTTATTTCAATGTGGGCTGTAGACAAATGGAAGCTTTGAAAGAAATGCACTAGAAATCTTTTGTTATTTTTATTTCAATTGAAAAACTTAGTATGTTATTTCTGTTCTATCTTCCTTGGTTGTGTTTGGGATTTTTGGTTGTTTGATAAAAACAATTATCTCAAACAGTCTTCCAAAGTATTTTTTACATATAAAGAAGCCTTGTATAAAAATGTTGAATTATTAAATGTATAGAACGAGAGAGCTGTGCTAAGAAAAAGTCTGAACAATACAAGTTTGCATCACCTCTTGAAAACAAAAACCAACATTCCAAAGCAACAGAAGGCATTTTTTATTTGAATCATGTTATAGTAATCCTGTGCTATATTATAAATATTTGTAGTGTTTTAACTAATTCATACATCGTGTGATTTATCATAAAAGAGGTCACTTGAATCTTTCAAATGCCTAGGGATACAAAAGGTGAATATTACAAATTGCATTATATTAAGTGATAAAAATAAAACATTTGTTTAAAAACTAATACATTTAAAACAATACATGAGACAATTCTCTTGATAACTCTTTCTATTTTAGAGTTTTTTTTTTACATCTTTGTATTTCTTTTCCTTTTAAAGACATGTAGTTCATTATTTTAAATGTATTATGATACCCTACATGATTGGTTTAGTTTTAATTAAAAAGAAGAAAATTCTTTATAAATGTATTTTTTTTTTTGTTGCTTTTTTGCATGGTAGCAAAGATTCACTAAGGGAGTGTTGTGTTGACTTTACAAAATTTTGATTTGGTTATCATTTGTTTGCTTTTCTTCAAATGCTTGTCTCCTACTCTTAAATTAGTGTGTCGTGTTTTGTTTTTTATGAAAATGTGTCATTCCCATGTCCAATATTTTTATCTTATTGCAGTGATATTTTTTTCTAGTTACATTGTAAAGCTTAGCGCAATTAGAATTCTAGAACCATACAGTAACTCATTGCAAATATTATCATAAAGTTGAAAGAAAATTTTACTTATTGAAATTCTTTATATACATACATAGATAGATACATATACATACATATATAATATATGTATGTATGTATACTTGTATGCATATATGTATGTATTAATGCATACATAGATGAATATATTTATGCATGTATGCATACATACATACATATATATATATATATCATTTTATTCATATAATCAATGTAACATAAAACTAAAAAAAAGGATTGATAATTTTCTAAAATTGTTTTGGAAACAAACTTAATTGCAT
The DNA here is from genome assembly GCA_023846275.1 of Vanilla planifolia. NCBI lineage: Eukaryota > Viridiplantae > Streptophyta > Magnoliopsida > Asparagales > Orchidaceae > Vanilla > Vanilla planifolia. The sequence continues at coordinate 6,610,879 of CM043873.1, read as the reverse complement.
ATTATTTTTCATGTAAATTCACTTGAAATTGTCACTTTATTTGAACTCAATTGTACCCTCTTGCTATCCTCTTAAATTCTTCAAATTCTTGTTGCTTTTAACTCGATATCCTAACCTATACAAGAGATGAAATGTAAACTTATGTACTCTCAAATTGGCTACAATCCAATCATTATTTCTTGTATGCTTATTAATATTTATATTCTCCTTGGTCCTTTGAAGTTTTACTTCATTTCTTTCTTTAATCACAATTGAACTATCTTAAACAATTGATATCGACCTATCATTATCAATGTAACTAGCAAGCACCTCTGATATGGAATGTTTGGTAGAGTTATGATGACAAATGATTCATTTAATATTGACACAAGTTTAATTAAAAAAAAAATATTAGAACAATCTCATCTCCTATCATAGACCAATTGGCAATTGCAACTAACATACTCTTTTAATCAAAAGTAAAAATCTTTTCAATTTTTTAAACGAATTAAGCATTTTGTATATATCATAAATATAGTTAAAATGATGTGCATGTGACATCAAACATTTTATAACTTATCTTATCTGCAAATAAAAAGATTTTTTTTGTAAAATAAATAAAATAAGAAAAGAATTACAACTAATATAAACTACACACAAATTGACAAGAGTATCTTTGAGTTAAAATATATATATCATTTAGTTAAAACAGGGATCTTACTGCATTCTTTTAATAACATTATAAGACATTTCAATTATATTTAAGAAATTAGAATTAAAACTCTTTAATAATTTATACAGTATCACTATATCATTGACGTGAGTTGATAATAGATAAAATATTACATACAGAGGATCCAATTTTTCTTTTTTACTTGTACACCATGGATGCTTTGGCTTATAATTTAGTTTATAGCATGGGATCAACTTATTGGTGTTTACAACCCTCATATTTAACTTAGGACATGCTTATGTATTGACCATTAAACCATACATGTAACAATAATTACAAAAGATACCATAAGAGTTCAAGGATCAATTCTTAGAACTAGGTACAAACAACCTTCTTTGAGATGGTCATAAGTTGTAGATGATGGGAGAAATGATGATTACTTTATCCAAAAATGATTTTTTAGAACTATTAGTGAATGAAAGTTATTCGATGATATGCTTAATTTTGTAACAATTTATTCTATCACTATTATTTACTTATTTGTTTGTTTATAATATTTGTGGAATATAAATATATATTGTTGAAATGTATTATTTAATTTTTAAACTTTTTAGGTTTTTAAAACAAAATAACATATTATCTCTAAATATGAATATACATTATATTAAAATAACTGAATATAATATACAATTTATTATACTCAAATATAAGGATATAATTGACTAATTACTAAGATTGACAACTCAAATGTCAATGTAATAATCATGACTTCTTGGTTGATTGGATTGTTAAATTAATCGATAATGTCGATAATATTTTATCGATAAATATTATTAACCTTAATGTATTTGTTTGTAAATATATTTTGCAACAAAACTAATGATATCTTCATAGCACCAAAACTCTATTCATATTCCATCGATAAGTTATCGATAAAAAGCACTTAGTAATCTAAATGATTGCCATTAAATGATGATCAACAAAATGAGCAACAAAAAATTTGATTTGTGATAACTTTTAGCTAACAAAAAAATATTTTTATAACAAAATATTTGGTTTCAAAAGGCCTTTATTCTTGTAGTGAATCATTATAAAGTGAATTTTCTCTACTTTAGTTATCCATTTTCTCTTAATGTTTAACGCATGATTATTTCTTTCAAGCTCTCGTGTTATCATTTCTTTGACATTATGATAGAGAAATAAAAATGTGAGAGATTAGAATATCTTTAATTTAATAGTAATTTATAATAATTTAACACTTTTAAGCATCTTTTGGGCCCATTATAAAAGAAATTATAACCTTGAGTGTCATTACAAAAAGGTTCTTAAACTCACCTTCTTCACCAAAACTTAAGTGGTAGTATGTAGGTATTCAAACAAAAGATGACTCAAATTCATGATCATGATGCTATTATGATAATAAGATTACTTGGCATTAGGATTTTATGATTATGATTTTAATTATTAAAGTTTCACCAATTTACATAGAACTAGCCTTCATTAGAAATCAAACCTCATTATTGACCATGATCAAGCATTTAAAATAAAAGGTTAGAAAACATCAAGTTTGAACGGATATAACAAAACTATGTTTTCTTCATCTTCTTAAGCAAGTTTATAAAGATCTCTATTTTCTTCTCTTAATGAGTTGCTCGACATTCTAATATAATAGCAATTGAATTATTTCAAAAATGTCAATTGCAACAAATATATTGCTCTCTTTTATCAAAAACCTAAGCTATTAGAAACTTGTAAAGTGGAGGAGAAAAATTTGTCATATTTACTCGCTTTATTTGATTAAAGTAAGACAACACTTTTAAAGATTCCCTTTGGAGCATGAGATTCTCTTCAACCCTATTTTTCTCTAATCATAATTGCATCCTCTAATAGAGTATTCTTTGAGTTATCTTCTCAACTTCTATTAAACTTTGGAAATGTTTGTTGCTCATTCCATTATCTTGTTAATATCAAGTTTTGCAAAGTAAAATTATTATATCCTAAACAATGGTAAACTGAATATCAACCACCCTCAATGCAAATATTGTCAATGTCACTATGGAAAAAAATTAGAAACAATCAATGAAGATGACTAGTTAATTTCAAAAATTTTGAATAAATAATTTCTCATCACATCAATTTGAGAGACATTGAGCTTTGATGGATGAGATATTACATAAATGATATCCACTTTCACTCAAGAAGTAACAAATAATGAAATATTAAGTTAAAAGAATGAGTGTGTAAGCAATGTATAGAATAATGTCTAAAAAAGAAAAATATTTATTTTTCTCATTCTTTTTTTTTTATATCTTAGGTCCTATTTTTGTCAATTATTTTTTGATGCATACTCTTAACGTTATTAAAAATTAAACATTCTCTCTTAATGGTAGAATTGCATAAATATAAAAAAGTTTCAGAGGATAGAATCTCAACACATCTTTCCTTCATATTCTACATAATCAAAACCAAGAGCTTGATGTCCAATGAAGGTCGAATTTTGAAACTCCAATACCTAAGTTTTACGCTCCATGCAATTGCTCGATAGATGACACGTGTTATGTTGAATTTCATATTGTCGAGAATAGCTAGAGCTTCGTTATTGACTCGGTCATTTGAATATGTCATGAGGTCATTAGTTTCATTTATTTAAAAAAAAAAAAAAGGTGGTTCAAATTTTATCTTATATGATGTTAAATTACCGAAAAAGAGTTAGCTGATTCTCTTTTTACCGGCTTTCCTCTAAAGAGTTGCAACAAACTCTGACTTCAGAAAACGTACAATAGTGGTTGTTCGTTACGTGCTGCGGCGTGCTATGCTTTTCTGATTTGCGTGATCTCATTGTTTTAGGTAAGCTTCAACACATACAGCCCATATGACGTAATACTTTTTTTTTATTTTTAAAAGTTTTCTCTTTTTTGAAAACTAATTTGCCTAATTTGGAAAAACGGTGACGATATTTAAAACGAATCATTAAAAAAAAGCTTCCAAAAAATGATTCCTTCTGTATGAAGCATTTTATAACAAAAATAATATAAAATAAATTAATAATTATTTTCAAAAGTTTTTAATAAAACTTAACTTCGTATTAAAAATTTTTATTGCTTTCTAAACTATATTTGATTAATGATTTCCTTTAAAAAAAAAAGGTGGATTTATCATTTCTACGAAATCGTTGGTCAGGCTGACTAACAGAAAGCTGCTCCTGAGAGTGACTTTCGCCACCAATAACTGAGACTGTTTTAATTAATTTAATACAAAAGATTGTTTTAATAATTAATTTTAGAGGAGAAGCATCTTTCAACTTACTTGACTCAACACATATATGTTGGAATTAAATATCTTTAAGCGTAAATTTTAAATTAATTTGTTCTTATATTTTATTTTATATTACTTAGAGTGTTTTTTTTTCATGCATTAAAGTTTATATTAATATATATCTATATAATAAATTTTTATAATAATTTTATGTTTATTAAATAATCTTATTTGAAAACATCAATCAACATTTATTCTTCTTAATATAATACATTTTCAAACATAGAATGTTTTCTTAATTTTAATCACATGTATTATATAAAAATAATTCAAATAAATCTTCATTAGTTAAACAATTAAGAAAAATATATTTTGCTCATATTAAGACAAAACTAATTGCTTTTTTATTGCATTTTTTTCAAGGTGATATTATGTTATTGTTATTTAGTTTTTTTCTTAGTTATAGAACATAAGCATATTCATGCAAAAATTATATATGTATATATATATATCATTAAGTTAAAATAAGACTCCTATTACATTCTTTTAATAGCATTATAAGACTTTTTAATTATATTTAAAAAATTAAGATTAGAATCCTTCAATAATTTATACAGTATCACTCTATCATTGATGTGAGTTGAAAATAGATAAGATGTAATATACGCAGAGGATATAATATAATTGTAAAAATCTAATTTAGTTTGTAATTAAGTTATTTTTCTATTTATTTTACCATTTTTATACTTAAATAGATAAGACTAAAAATATTATTTTTAAAATTATTAAGAATGATCTTACGTTTTATTTGTTTCAATAGTCGCTATTATAAAGCATTAAATTCGATTAGGTGAGGATTTGTAATTAAGACACAATAATGGTTGATAAAATGTAGTCAAAATAACATGTTAGTTTTATAAAAAAATTGCTTTTAATTTTTGAAGATATGATTAAATAAATACAAAATAAGTATAAGAAAATTAATAAAAGAATTTTTATTAAATTTATGTAAAGCAATATTATCTAATCTTTTGGAATGACACTATTAGTGGCTAACTTAAAGCGTGATGGAATATATTTATTTAATTTTTATTTCATAAAAAGTTATTACTACCAAAAAAACTCATACTAATTATATATTAAAATGTTAATAAAATATTTTAAAAGTGACGGTAATAATAATCCCCATCGTTTCAATATTATTTTAAAACATTTATATGTTTTATATATATGAAAGTTGAAATTTTGAAACGGGACAAATATTAAAATTCTCGAAAGGCGTCTGCGTTTGAATATCCGTTTCACACGCAGGACGTGAAATAGAATTTTAAACAATTAATGATTCGACCTGTGGGGTCATCCATAAGCTGATTGCTTATAACACGTTACGCTGATATGACCATTGTTTATCGAACACGTATACTGAATTATTTAAATAGATTCCTAGGTATTCTTCTCCGATATGTCCTATTCCTCTATAAATCTCCGCTTCCCGAATTTCCAGTTGTTATATGGAAAAGCCATCAGATAAGCCTCCATCTCGCTTCTCCTGCTCTGGGTTCGGAGTGTACACTGGAGAGTTAGGGACGGTAACTTGCAGAACTTGCTCTTAATCAGGCCAATCAGTAAGCTTCTTCATGGATTTATTGCCGCTTCCGTATTGTCTAATTTCGAGCCAAGTCTTTAAGTTATTTTTTTTAATCGATGGAGGCCGCGGGGTTGTGGATTATTGATCATTGTTAAAATTTTCTATTTTTTTTTTCCCTATGGGGAAGATTTCTTTTCCTTTGCATTACTTCTGCACTGTTTTATTTATTTACTGTGAATGAACGATCGATGCTAGTAGAATTGTCATAATTTTAAACCGAAAATATTGTAATTTTTTTGTGGTGTTTTGTGGTGTTTGGGTATTTAATATCGTAATTAATCGATTTGTTTTCTGTATATTTTAAAAGTCAACTATGAAAAAAACCGTTCTTTTATTTGGAATGAATAATCCGCTGAGTATACCTATCGGAGAATCAGCAGAATTTTGGGCTCAAACTAAGGAATTATAGCATATATTCCACATTTCCTTTTATTGATCATTCACTTTTCCAAACTTGTTTGCTGAAGGACATGTTATTAGCATGAAAAATCGTCTTCCATTAAAGCTTTCTTTTGTAGACATGTGTGAACTTTCTTCTAGTATTTTTTTTGCTGAAATGGACTAATATCTACCTTTTCAAAATTTGATTTTAAAATCATTTTTTTGAATGTCTTTCCATGAATGTGAGATTGCAATCTAATCAATGGTACATTGCCAATTCAGAATTGAATTTGGTTAATTTTGATAGTTACTCTCTATTTCTTGAATTTTTTTCAATCTTAAGAATATTTATCTCGCTTCCTTCCTTCAAATTTAAACCTCAATTTTTAGGGCATCAGTGAAATTGGCAACTGTTCACTAAAAACTAATTTCTATTTCCCCATACATTTCAAGCCATAGTATCTCTTCTTCACTGGTCTAACTGATAGTTATGCATATTAATCTATGCATGAAATGCATTTTCTTCCCTACTTCAAAATTCAATGTCTGTAGCTCGTTGAAATCTTCTTGTTGTTGTGCCACTTCTTGATCAATATAATGGAATTCAGATAATGTTATTGCAGGCTACCCTTACTTTCCTTGTCTTGATTGAAATGTTTTGTCATGCTATTCCCTTAGAATTACATATGGTTTGTCCGCAGTATAGATTTTCATCTGATAATTTGTCAATGCACACGTCGATTGCTATCGCTAAAATTGCTGCTGATTGTCCATGTGGATCAACAACAGTTGCTGCATTTGTTTAAAAAATGTCAACGGAGATCAAAGATACATATACCAAAGATGGAACAACGGACTTCCATGGCAATCCTGCCAACAGGAAGAAATCTGGTAACTGGAGAGCTTGCCCATACATTCTTGGTATGCATTGTTTGTTTCTCCCTGTACCAATCATTTGGTTTATTTCTTCATAAAGTATTTGTTGTAATGAACTTTTTCAATTCACAGCAAATGAATGCTGCGAAAGATTGGCATATTATGGAATGAGCACCAATCTGGTTAACTATTTGAAATCCCATCTCAACGAAGGCAATGCTGTTGCATCAAAGAATGTCAATAACTGGTCTGGAACATGCTATATCACGCCACTACTTGGAGCTTTTGTGGCTGATGCCTACTGGGGTAGATATTGGACAATTGCTGTTTTCATGATCATTTACATCATTGTAAGAACTTTGAAATTGCATTATTTTTATTTTAAACCTTGAAAGGAGTCCAATTTGTCATTTTCTTCATTGTAGGGCTTGGTTCTTTTAACTATGTCAGCATCTGTTAAAGGGCTGAAACCTGTCTGTAATGATGGTGTTTGTGACCCAACTGGTGGGCAGACCACAGCTGTTTTCGTAGCCCTGTATCTCATTGCCCTGGGAACGGGTGGAATCAAGCCTTGTGTCTCTTCCTTTGGTGCAGACCAGTTTGATGAATCTGATGAATCGGAGAAGAAAAGCAAGACCTCTTTCTTCAACTGGTTCTACTTTTCAATCAACATTGGTGCACTTGTTGCTTCCTCTGCATTGGTGTATATTCAGACTCATGTGGGATGGGGCTGGGGGTTTGGAATTCCAGCAGTGGCGATGGCCATTGCAGTTGTTAGCTTCTTTATTGGTACCAGACTTTATAGGCATCAGAAACCCGGTGGCAGCCCACTCGCAAGAATTGCTCAGGTTCTCGTGGCATCTATAAGGAAATATGATGTGAAGGTTCCGGATGATAAATCTTTATTGTACGAAGTTTCTGATAAAGAGTCTGCAATAGAAGGTAGCCGCAAACTTGAGCACACAGAACTTCTGAAGTAAGTAGTATAAAGTTTTACATTTCTTTCTCTGATAATGTTTATAAAGGGAATCTTTTCTTGGTCTGATTATAGAATCGCTGTCTGTTTTATACGTTGGAAAATATGAAAAAAAAATTTATAGCACTTTTCTATGTTAATCTCGGCACGACAGCCAGCAGCATATGATATCAATGGAAGATGAGAAAGAAATCAAACATCCTAATGTTAGTTACCTTTACATGTTCTTATGGGAGAGTTTTCAAGTTTGGCCGTTGATGGTCTTTTCTTTGTGGTCGGTTGGCTTGTACAACTCGTATTCTTCTTTTCTATCCATGTGGAGCATGCTTCTTTTATGAGGTTCTTTCTGTGAAATAATTCTAATTTTGATATACATCTCACCTTGTCTAAAGGACCACACAACTTAGTATGACATTATTGCTTCGACTTTGTACCCAGGTTCTTCGACAAAGCAGCTGTAGAGACGCAAGAGGAAAAGATTCAGAGCCACGTAAATCCTTGGAGTCTCTCCACAGTGACCCAGGTTGAGGAGCTCAAGAGCATTGTGCGGCTTCTTCCCATATGGGCCACAGGTATCATCTTCTCCACAGTGTACAGCCAAATGAGCACAATGTTTGTTCTCCAGGGAAACACTTTGGATCCCCACATGGGCCCCAACTTTGAGATACCTGCTGCCTCCCTCTCCATCTTTGACACTATCAGCGTCATCGTGTGGGTTCCAATCTATGACTGCATCATCGTTCCACTTGTCCGCAAGGTTACTGGCAACGAGCGTGGCTTCACTCAACTGACTCGTATGGGCATCGGGTTGTTTGTATCTATGTTTGCCATGTTGGCTGCCGGGGTCCTTGAACTAGTCAGGCTGCGACTCATAGCAAGGCATAACTTGTATGACTACAAGGGCTTCTTGCCCATGTCCATATTCTGGCAGATTCCTCAGTACTTCATTATTGGAGCGGCAGAAGTTTTTACCTTCATAGGACAATTAGAGTTCTTCTATGATCAGGCACCAGATGCTATGAGGAGCTTGTGCTCTGCTCTCTCACTCACCACCGTGGCATTGGGGAATTACCTTAGCTCGTTGCTTGTTACTATTGTGACTTCCTTCTCTACTAGGAATGGCAAACTTGGCTGGATTCCTGATAACCTGAACCGAGGCCATTTGGATTACTTCTATTGGCTATTGGCTATACTAAGTTTTGCGAACTTTCTTGCCTACCTTCTGATTGCAAAGGCCTACACCTACAAGAAGGCGGTGAAGGTTATTGAAGATTGATGTTCGTACACAAGAGAAGAGAGATCAGGCACGGGAGTCCTGTCTGCATAAAAGGTTAGGATCCTCTGCAGCCAAAAAGGAAATTTAATTTTTTTATTTTTTTTTTGTTGCGTTCTATTTAGATTTGCTGAGGCGCTTGTAAATTTGGTTTGAAGATTTGCTGTTAGAGCTTTCAAGATTTCTTACCTCTGCAACATCAACATTGTAAAGCTCGAACAAGCCAAGTGCCAATAAAAATAGTTTCCTTGGTTCATCTCCAGTCCTTATGCAGTTGGCTCGAGTAAAAATAATATTTTCTATTGCAATTTTGCTTCTGCTGTCATGTTTGTTACGTTATATTTTTTGCTTCAACAAAACTTTCTTTTCTATTGGAGATTATGGTTTTTGAAATTTTTTATTGTTATGTATTTTTTGGATATAATTTTTTGGAAATGCGTCCTTTTATTGTTCAACTCATACATATCAAAATATGATTCTCGTGTTGGGAATTTTGATTGTAGATACTATTTTGAATTGTATGTTATATTCTTCAGCCTTTGTTGGTTTTCTTCACATATTGATGCTTTTTTTATTCGGATGTCTCAGTGCTACAAACTTTAATTTTAAATCTAGTTTATACAACAAAGTATTTAAAATGGAGAGCCAATTCTTAGGCATTTCTTTTATTTCAATGTGGGCTGTAGACAAATGGAAACTTTGAAAGAAATGCACTAGAAATCTTTTGTTATTTTTATTTCAATTGAAAAACTTAGTATGTTATTTCTGTTCTATCTTCCTTGGTTGTGTTTGGGATTTTTGGTTGTTTGATAAAAACAATTATCTCAAACAGTCTTCCAAAGTATTTTTTACATATAAAGAAGCCTTGTATAAAAATGTTGAATTATTAAATGTATAGAACGAGAGAGCTGTGCTAAGAAAAAGTCTGAACAATACAAGTTTGCATCACCTCTTGAAAACAAAAACCAACATTCCAAAGCAACAGAAGGCATTTTTTATTTGAATCATGTTATAGTAATCCTGTGCTATATTATAAATATTTGTAGTGTTTTAACTAATTCATACATCGTGTGATTTATCATAAAAGAGGTCACTTGAATCTTTCAAATGCCTAGGGGTACAAAAAGTGAATATTACAAATTGCATTATATTAAGTGATAAAATAAAACAGTTGTGTAAAAGCTAATACGTATAAAACAATATAGGAGACATTTCTGTTGATAACTCTTTCTATTTTAGAATTTTATTTACGTTTTTCTATTATCTTTTCCTTTTAAAGCCACGTAGTTCATTGTTTTAAACGTACTATGATACCCTGTATGATTAGTTCGGTTCTAGTTGAAAAGAAGGAAATTCTTTATAGATATGTTTGTTTTGTCGCTTTCTTGCATGATGGTGTCAACATACAGAGGTACACATCTAGCTTGTAATCCTCCATGGTTATCATTTGTTTGCTTTTCTTCAAATGCTTGCCTTCTACTCTTAAATTAGTGTGTTGTGTTTTGTTTTTTATGGAAATTTGTAATTCCATGTCCAATGTTTTTATCTTATTGTGGTGATCTTTTTTTTTTTTTTCTAGTTGCATTGTAAAACTTAAGGCACTTGAAACTCAAGAACCATACATTAACTCATTGCAAATCTTATCAAAGTCATGTGAAAACAACAAAGTCATAAAGTTGAAAAAAAATTTTAGTTGTTGAAATTCTTTACATACATACTTAGATATATATACGTACATATGTAATCTATGTATCTATACATGTTTTTGTGTATGTATGTATTCATGCATACATAGATGAATATATGTATATATATTTATCTATATATATATATATATATGCATATATATATGTATGTATCATTTTGTTCATATAATCAATGTAACATAAATTTGAACAAAAGGATTGATAATCTTCTAAATTTGTTGTTGAAATAAACTTAGTTGTATGTTATTTTTCATATAAATTTACCTCAAATTGTCATTTTATTTGAACTCAACTATACCCTCTTGTTATCCTCTTAAATTCTCTAAATTCTAGTTGCTTTTAACTCAAAATCCTAACATATATAGGAAAGGAAATATAAACTCATGTACTCTCAAATTAGCTACAATCCAATCATTATTTCTTGTATGCTTATTAATATTTATGTTCTCCTTTGTCCGTTGAAGTATTCCTTCATTTCTTTCTTTAATCACAATTGAACTATCTTAAACAATTGATATCGACCCTATCAATATCAATATAACTAGCTAGCACCTCTGATATGGAATGTTTGGTAAAGTTATGATGACAAATGAATCTTTCAGTATTGACACAACTTTAATTAAAAGAAAATTTGTTAGAACAATCTCATCTCCTATCATAAGCCAATTGGCAAGTGCGACTAACATAGCCTTTTAATCAAAGGTAAGGATCTTTTTAATTTTTGATACATAAATAAACATTTCATATATATAATAAATATAGTTAAAATGATGTGCATGTGACATCAAACATTTTATAACTTATCCTATCTACAAATAAAAATATTTTTTTTGTAAAATAAGCAAAATAAGAAGAGAATTACAACTAATATAAACTACACACATGTTGACAAGAGTATCACTGATGCCTAACTTTAATTTCTTTACTCATGAATCAAACAACTAGCTTTTCAAACAACTTCTCCAAAGGAATGTAACTCATTTACCATTGCTCTATTACCATCAAAGCCAAGCAAAAAGCAGTAAAGCCAGTTGAATGATAACCTTTACTTACCCTCCATTTAAAAACAACATTGGATCCAAAGATAGCTGTTGATAGATAGGAAAACCATTTGATCCAGCAACTTTACATCACCAATCCCATACCTATGGACCCCCCCTGCTTTGACAAACCCATCAAGACATTCCAAGACAAAGGCCTCAGAACACTGTGAATCCCTAAGAAGAGTTTACTTGGAATTGTTTCTCTTTATCTCCCTCAACTTTTCTTCTCCAATGTCAAGCCAGCCAAACACAATGCCATCTTAAAGGCTTTCAAAGTGTGAATCTTCATCATCTACCCTACCTCCACTCCCATGTTTTTAAATTGCAGGAGAACCATGAAAAGAAGTTAAAGTTGGGAAAAGGGCTTTCTCTAATCCAGGATTTCTTTGGCGATTTGAAGCCTATGGTGTGAAAGATCTTCTTCTTCAAACTGTTAAAGGTGAGGCAAAGTTGCCCACAAGAGAAAGAGGCACAAATTCTTTGTCACATATTAGTCACGTGGTATGGTAATCATAGGCTAGTTTCCTCCTTTTCTCTTTTTTGGACCCTACTTCCATGCTTTTGTCTTACAAACATTAAATGCTCAGGACATCACCAGGTATTTTTTTCTCCCTTGATAACATGGATTACTAAAACTGAAAGGATACTGCTCGATTCATGATCAATCTTTATTGATTCACACGCCACTTGACCATTGTGATCTTAGATGTAAAATGTATTTGCTTGGATCGTTTGAATGGTTCAGCTTTTGTAAGCACGTTTAATATTTATTTCCTTGATAACCGTTCATGTGGTTTTGCATTTTCATACAAGCATTTGACCTTTCTCACTTATTTTAACTCTTTACTTAATTAATCTGCTTGTTACAATTTCTCTTTTTGGTTTAGGTATGACGGTTCGCATAACCCTAAGTGCATGATTGAGCTTAAGTTTGTGCATGGAATTGAATTGTGAGAGTAAGATCATTTTCTAAAGATTAGATCCCACAATGGTCATAGTTTTAAGCAATTTTTCAGAGCTACATGGAGTGTTATATTATGGGTAGGTTTTACATCAATTGTATCATCAATATTATTTTAAATAATATCGAAATCTAGATGATATTAACGTTTTAATGGGACGATGTTAAAATAATATTTAATCGAATATTTTTTAGATGAATTTGATATAATTTTCTTATCTAAATGTACAGTGAAAATATAAATCATTAATCTAGTTCAAGCCGACCAATTGGCAATTAAAAAAAACAATGCTGCCGTTGTAATTTCGAATCGCGGTTGCGCTCCCTGTAGCGAAAGGAATAGCTATTGAGTCTACCATGGTGAGCCTAAGCGATTCAACAGTCGTCATTCCCAGTTGTCGTGGAAGCTGAAGACGGTAACTTCACCATCCGAAGAAGGACAAAGACAATGACAGAGAGAGGATTTAAGTAACATACGTAGCAACTGCGCGATGCCATGCACGAGAACAAATAGTAAGGAAGGGGGAGCAGACACTAAATTTATATCAGCATCCTCACGTGACCGCTGCCATTACTTAAACGAGCACTTCTATCATCAGTTCCCAGAGGCCATCACCATATATGGAAGGAGAGAGAGAGAGAGAGAGAGAGAGAGAGAGATCCATCGGGTACAATGTGAGATCACATGATTGCTGTGATCACCAACCTCCCATATCATAGACGAGACTTAGGAACTGGTCCCTGCTACCTGATGCTTCTTCTTCCTCTTTATGCTTTACCTCAGGTCCCCCTTTGATTTAAAATGCTGCTTCCCGTTATATTAAAAGGATTTCATGGTTTATCTTAATTGAATAAAATATATTTTAAAAGAATTGATAACAAGCTGGAGAAAAACAGAGATTGGTGAGATGGGAGCAAATGGGCTGAACCTTAAAAGCCCGCTTTGCCGGGGAAAGAAGGTAGGATTCTAATTTCCAAAAATATTTGGACTTAAAAGAATTGAAAGAAGGGTAAAAGTGAAAAGACATTTGAAGCCAGGGTGCCACTGCATACTTGATATAGTCCATATTTCATACGCTTTTGCTTTTCGATCTGCTTTGGGCCTTCAAAATAGTTGTTTTATTTAACGATCCGCTACTCTGCTCCAGCTGGTTTTCTTCTCTGTGAACTCGCTTGCGCAGTCTCCTGTCGCCTCGTCTCTCTCTCTCTCTCTCTCTGTCTCTCTCTCTCTCTCTTGCTACCTTCCCGAAAAAGCCAAAGCAAGCTATTTTGAAGTATGAAAGGGGAAAGAGGTGAATTCGAGTGAACTTACCATTGTCCTCTTTTCTAACGTACGAGAATGGGTGCACAGCCACCGGCGACGCAGCCGTCACTCCCATTTGCTTTCTGCAACCTACATCCCGGAGAGCAAGTCGTCGGTTTCTGCGCATCTTGCCTCCGCGAACGCTTAGCCGCGCTTGAGCCAGCTGGCTCCGCGGATCCCCCTCGGAAGTCGACTTCCTCTGTCTTCAAGTCTATGTTTTTCCGCTCCTCTTCCACCATAGCCACTGGAGGGCCTTCCTCCTCGAGCAATAATTTTCTATCGTCGTCATCCGTCGGGCCCGAGCTCCGCCGCTGCAAGTCATTCTCTGCCTCACGGGACGTTGCCGTTCCCGTCGCCGTGGAACCCAAGCGGAAGTCGTGTGACGTCCGCGTAAGGAACACGCTGTGGTCTCTGTTTCATCAGGACGATACCGTCGGCGTTGGCACGGGCAATAGAATCGTCGAGTGCCCAAATCTGGTATTTTCCCACTCGTTTGAGGTCACTGAGGATGAGGTGCGAGAAGATAGGGAGGAGATTATGGCTGCCCCCAAGGAAGAGATGGATGAAGAAAAGGACCGTCCTTCTACGGAGATGAGGCCTATGAAATATCATATAGATCTCGAGTCTCAGGCAAAGAAACCGCAGGCGAGAGATCTCAAGGAGATCGCCGGCACCTTCATGCTCGCGGCGTCTGTCTTCAGTCAAAAGCTACGAAATTGGAGAAGAAAGCAGAAGCTCAAGAAAAAGCCTCCATCTGCCATGCCATCAAATAAGAACGGCATCACCACCCGTCGGTTGGGCGATGCCCAATCGGAGATTGCCTTGGATGCTTTCGGCCGTCGGTCGTGCGACATTGATCCAAGGTTTTCCCTCGATGCCGGCCGGTTCTCTTTCGACGACCCTCGCTGCTCTTGGGACGCACCACGGGCTTCGTGGGATGGTTACCTCATCGGCAGCGGACGCTCACTCCTTCCTCGGCTTCCCCCCATGCTTGCGGTCGTTGAGGACGCTCCGGCTGCATCTGCCGTGAAACGATACGACAGTGAGATTCCCGTGGAGGAGGATTCGCTGATTCCCGGCGGCCCCTCCCAGACTAGGGACTACTACGACGGAAACCGGCGAAGCCTTGACCACCCGTCCGACTCGACCATGAGTCAGTCCTTCGAGAACTCGGACCCTACCCGTCCCACCATTGGGGAACCACTTGTCTACCACAATGAGAGCAAACAAGAAAGGAATTCCAAAGAGTTGAGCTCGAATTCCCCAAAACACGGCTTCTCCGGGAGCTTGAACTCCAGCTTCAGGGGCCGCCGCCCAAAGGCCCCTCCTTTGAAGAAGTCGCGAGGGTGGAGCAAGGCGTGGAGCATTTGGGGTTTCATCCACCGAAGGGGAGGAGGGAGGGGAAGAACCAATGGCGTCGAGAGATCCTTGTCGGAGACCTGGCCGGAGTTGCCGGTAAATGGGTATAATGAGAGGCTTTGTAGAAGTCATAGCAGCATTAGCTCGAGGAGCTGGGTGCCCCGCAATACTGGATTTGGGAGCATGAAGGGCGATGGTTTAGAGATCAACGGGTGTCGGAAGAAGAAAGAAGCTTATTTGGAGAGGAATCGCAGTGCGAGGTACTCGCCGAGCCATTTTGAGTCTGGGTTACTGAGATTTTACCTGCCACCGTTGAACGGTGCCCGGAGGAGGGTAGCCTGGGGAAGGAGCAAGTATAGCAGTCCTCATTCCTTCAAAGAGAGCATATTGAGCTTGTATTGAAGCAAGACATAGCTTGCATCAGGTTCATCTTCTCCATTTCGTTATGATGAAAACGTTTCTGCTATTGTTCTTCCTTAAACTCTACATTTTGGGCATGAAATGTTGTCACTAACGTGTAATACTGAAATGATATCAGGCATGTGTGTGCTGGGAGATTAGAACAAGTGAAATTTTTGAATGCTAGCTCGATCGAGTTCATGATTTCAAACGTAACGTTCCGTTTGAATTACATAATTTTTCATTTGGTTGATTTAATCTTCTTGCTTCACATGCTGTGCATGCCTCAAAGATGGAAAGAACAGTAAGAGATGGCAGACAGAAAAGAATGTCTCGAGGTAGGGATTTGACAAATCGCTGTTGAAAGGACCTCCATGCGACTACTCTGTTGACTTGTGTTTCTGTTTGTCTCGAGTATTCTTAAGATTTTAGGCTCGTTTTCTTTAAGCATTTTTATTATTATATTTCAAATTTATTAAATACAAAATTTCAAATAAAATTATGTTTTGACCATAAAGGACGACACACATAAGGTCATCAAAATTTTAAAAATAAATAAATTTAAGTTATAATATCATTTTTATAATTATTTAATTTATATATTTTTAATATAAAAATATGTAAAAAAAGTCTTAGTGAATAAATAGTGGATTTTTTAAAAAACGATTATTAAAAATATTTGTGTAGCGTTAATTGATGATAAATAAATAATTAAATATAAGATAAAAACATTTTGTAAGGCAAATTGGGTTAACCATTTGTTTTAAATGATGACCCCATGAGGGCTCATCACATACTTTTAGATGTAGCCCGAGGCTACATTTGGCCGATCGTGTGCATACGCAAACCCATAGGTGACTGCGGTTGTAAGCTAGTGAGCTACGAATACAGCCATTTGTCAGAAAAATTCGATAATTTATAAATTATAATTTAAATGTAACATTTAAAATAACATTAGTAAAAAATATATGTTTTTATTTTTTGCAATATAAATAAAATTAAAAAATATAAAAGAAGGATATTTTTTTAAATAAAAACAAATAATAAATATTTTTTAAAGTGAGATTTTTTATTAGGAAAATAATAAATATTTTCGTATGCGGGAGAGTTTGACATGAAACGAGCTTGTAAAGCATGATGCAGAGCCCACGTGCACTAGAAATGGTCCCTTGTTTTAGCTCATTGAGGATTTGCAGGCTCATCAATCTCCAGCTATGCCCTTAACTAATGGCCTAACCAAAAAACACTCAACAGAAGAATTGTTTTAGTTCAAGTTCCCAATTTTGCTCGTGCAAATATTGAACAATAGTCAACAAATATTGAGTTAACATTAACATCTAAATATTAATAAAAGTTATCTAAAGATTATTGATCACTTTTAGGTTATTTAATATAATGTTGTCAAAATATTCATTTAGTTTATTTCTAAAAATTAACGTAACGTACATGATTTTTTATTAATAATATATATATATATATATATTTTATTTGCTTCTTATATCATATCATATTATTTTAAATTTTTTATTAAAACTCTAATTAGCTCATAAAAGTTTTCTTTTAGACCCTTCACAATCTTTTTAAAGTATTATAAAGAAAATATTTATATGCAAAATATTTTCATATATTGATAAAATTAAAAAAAAACCTCCATGCTAGTTCTATTTTGAATTATATACATATGTTATTACAATTCTAATAATAATACATAAAATAATTATAACACACACAGATACAAATAAATACACGCGCGCACACACACACACACATATTGTCTAGCATATTTTTAGAGTCTCAAAATTAAGTTATTTTATCATCAAATCACATAGTTTAAAATATGTACAAATTTTGACTTAAAATCTTAGAACATAAAAACTACCTTTTTAAGTAATACTTCATTTGATGACTAATACTTTTAATAAGGAGGATTAATGCAATAACTTATAGTACATTGTTGCCACTTTTTAGAACTTTTATAGATGATAAAAGTCATTGGAGAACTTTCGTTTACTAATACATTGGAGTGTTATAATTTTAGGTACTATATTTGCACTTTTAAGCTTGTATCTACAAGACATATCCAAACATGTGTCTAAGAATTGATCGCCTGACCTCTTTACCCATTACTACTTCTAATAGATTCATTACCATGACTAATCAAAGTCTCAAAGTGCATGGGAAACACTACCAACCTAACTAAATGAGGATTGACTAACAAACCTAACTCTTAATCTTCTCAAAATTATTTAACTCTATTACCACTATTATTCAAAATTCTAGGCTTCAAATGGATAAAATCACTACGTTGGTTATTAATGCATGAGTATGATCTAGTGTATTATAAGATATAATTCATAGTACGATAGCATTAATTGTACAATTTTATCAAGTGAAAGTCAAATGACTTTTGTACAAGTATGTTTATATCATTATATAAGCACAATAAAATGTAAAATTTACACTCAATTATTCATGTATGATAAAACAAACAAATATATTAGTATGATAATATATATTTAGTATGAATCTATAAAAATATTGGATTATATGATATAACAGTAATATATCATATTATATGATCGCATAAGAGAAAATGAAGTAGACTATAATGTGACAATATTTAAAAAAAGTTATCCAAGAATAATCATACATTACAATAAAAAGATCATATATGCATAATAAAGACACAAGAACATAAAATAAATTATTATTGTTGGTTATGGCTTTGTAAATAAATCCAAGAAATGGATCGTGCAAGTGTTACAAAGCAATAAAATATAGTATGACCTTAAGGGTGATATTGAAAATAGTGAGTTGATGGATTTTGTGTAATATGATAATTAGAAACATACAATAAACTAATGTGAAAGCTAGCATCATAAATTGAATCATCCATACGACATAAGAATGGGAGTATCATACTCATATGATGATGACACCATACCAATATTATAAGAAAACAATTGAAGATATATTTTAAAAATATAAAGAATCATATGATATGATTATGGTGAGTTTGTTTATAAGACTAATAAAAATTAAAAAGTCTTAAAACCCAAAAAGATAAATAATGAAGAAAACCGATATGAGACAAGTTTAAAAGATAAAAAATCCTTAGAAATGATATGTTAGAAAGTGAGAAGGCATTCAAATAAATGGACATAATTGTTTGAGACATTTGAAAGGCTAAAAAGGTGAAAAATCATGAGAACAATTATAAATAAGTTGTTGGCCATTACTTAAGAAATGTTTGTGAAGAATTTGAGATGTCTAACAATTTGTCATAATCAATAGATGGAAGAGGAGAGCAAACGAAGGTGTCCTTAAGAAACTTGAAAAGGAGTCATGCAAAAAGTAAAGCCAAAACTCAAAAAAAAAAAAAAAAAAGAGTATTGTAACAACCAAAACTTTAAACAAAGATCTAAAGTTGGTGAAGCCACTACACATTTGAAAAGTAAATTGATCTTGTATTTATATGCATATGTTTGAATATAATATATAATGCTAGTTAAAAGCCATAAGTTATATGTGAAAATATCGTATGAAATATATTTGTTAACCTTGATCTCAATTACATGTTATTATCAATTGAAGGATATATGTGTAGAAAAAATCTATGCTTATACGTATGTGTTTATTTGTAATATGTATTTTAGGCTAAGGCATTGATGATTGACAAAATACACAAGTTACATAGGCATAAGAGATAATGTTTCATGCTTAATGCTTACTAGAAATATGCATCTTTAAGAGATGATAAAAAAGGAATTGATTAAAAATGTTAAATAATAATATTTTTACAACATGATCTTATATTTAAATGTATTACTTAAGCATGTGTGATGTATTGTTTTAATTATAAGATCCTTTTTATAATTGTATAATAATATTCATAAAAAATACATATAAAAAAAATATTATGGTGATAATAATCACAAAAAAAGAAGAAAAAAGAAAGAAACTATTATGATAGTAATCATAAAAGAAAAAAAGAAATGTGAATGTGAAAAAAGAAAAAATGATTAGGTGAAGGAAAGACAATGTTTAAAGAAAATAATGATTAGTTGTCTAAAGTGATGTGTACTATTTTGGAACAAAGTACTCTATAGATGAGTCGAATGAGCCAATTATCATAACTATTTATGTTAGAATGATGATTCCTAAATATGTCTTATTTATTTATACAAAGGTCTTTCTTTAAGCTAATCTTTAAAAAATAAAGAGGTAATAAGTAATAAGAAATGTATAAAAACTTAAAGATAAAAGCGATAAAGGTTTTATAGGATAACTTTCTTTTTCATGATGTGCTCTTACTCTATTATAATATTACAGATGACTATGCATGTACTTACCCAAATATTATTTTTTTTATATGTATGTGCATACATTTGCCAAATATAATAATTATTATTTTGGCTTAACACACTTAGTCAAAAGAAGTTGCATGAGGCTATTAGGATGAAGTGGGAATAAGCACATTATAACTTATAAGATGTTATAATTGTTATTAGATATATAATTTTTATGTTTATTATATTTTATATAAAAAGATTTATTAATTATTGATATTATATATATTATTTTTAAAAAGAAATATGAATTACTTGTTCTTCCACTTAATTATAAAACAACTTCTATTACTTGATTTTAAAAGGATAAATGTTTACTTTTACTCTAGTTTTTATAAAAAATAAATAATAACTTTTTATATTTTTAAAATATTAAGAATAAAGAGAAAGAAATAGATGCTAAAATATGAGAAGATTGATGAGTGATTGTCAAATAAAGTCATGTCTTTGAGATGCTATATAGAAATCATAACATTTTTTTATGTATATGCTCTAATCTTACATACATATATATTATAATGCTTATCTTACTTATTTTTTTTATATATATGCTCAAAATAAAGAAGTTTCAATTTTCCTAAATGAAAACTATTCTTCGAACCCTTATCTCATCTCATATGATATCTCATTATATCATCTTTTTATACCTTAATTATCAAATCACATTATATGCGATAACTCCTGGTCACACATTAGATGATAACTTCGGATCCTATAATAGGAAGCTCTAATAATGAGATTTGATATTAATGATATCATAAGGAGTTAGAACACATGGTAGGTGGTAGTCATTAATCACACAATAAGTGATAACTCTTAATCACACAAGTATTTTTATGGGATAAGGTTAAAAAAAAATCACATTATCTTAATAATTCTATATATTATATAGTATAATATTGATTTAGCCTAGGTTCATTTATTTTTTCTTTTTTTATTATATTCTTTTAAAATTTCCTCTTATCATATATATATATATATATATATATATATATATATATATATATATATATATATATATATATATATATATATATATATAAACATAAATGCATTGTTCATATGTAATGCTTTATTCTCATTTCATTCTATACATAATGTCAATAAACATTCCAATTATTATAAAAAAAATATATGCATATATCAAATGTTATCATGTTGTAATATTCAAATAATGAATTGGAGCTATAAGGTTGAGAAGAAAAAATTGTAAATATCATCTAAGATAACTAATTATGATAAGTAATAATTTTATATTTTTTTCAGAGCTTTTGATGAACTATCAATTTTCTTCTAAAAATCATATATCAAACAAACGGAGTTATGACTCCAAAAAAGTAAGAGATAAAATTAAAATATAAAATTTACTTGGAACTCAGTAGTATCAAAGTGACAAAATTTAGAGCCATTTGGATGATAAAATAATATATCAAAAGTTCTAAAGAATTTAATAATGATTTAATTAAATAATTATAATCAAAAGAAAAATTAAAATAAACATTAAATAGTGTTTAAAACTACGAAACTCAACAATAATGTAAATAACATAGAGAAGTTTAGATTAAAATATGATGTGCGACTTAGAGAAATTAATTATTGAAAAAATTATATGAAAACATTGGCTTTTGGGTGGTGTTTTAGGAAGTGTGCAAAGAACATAAGAAGGAACTAAAGTGGTGGGTATATGATATGTATAATTGAAACCAATTGCATCATTTTGGTTTGTGTTATACCCGGTAAAATATTATATGTTTAATCTTCAATAATTCAATTGTGGCTTGGATGATTTCAGATCGACAGTAGGATAAGCCAGGAGCTCAATTGGAGGCTATTAGAATTTCTAAAATTTTCTGGGGATTTTTCGGAGCACCGAGATTTTTTTTTTAAAACCGGAATTTGGTTTTTTTTTTTTTTTACCGCGCCTCTTGTTACACCCCATTTTTTTTTTTTTTTTTTTTTTTTACATATAGACAGCTCAGATCGTCCCATACCAACCTGAGTAGCCTACAAAAAACATAGGATATAACACATCATTACACACCTACTTTCCTTAACTATGTGGATCCCATCTCCCGGGCACACCGTCAAATCAGATTCATGACTCCTGAATTAACTGATGAACTCGCGCAATGTTACTCCTACTAGACCCAATACTCTTAACCCATACCGGTAGGAGAACCGATCTAATAGAAGTCTGAACCCCCAAGGTTAAGTTCCATAGTCATGTAATGACCTCACCATCAACAAAAAAAAATATATAACATCCACCGCTATGAAATGACGCTCCACACACCATACCGTCAAGATAGAAAATAAGATAGTGTATAAAAATGTAACTCATATGAAAAATCACAGTCCATCAAATACCACATCATCCATCCGAGTACATGAGTCAGAATCACCCTCACATAATACAAGACATAAGAATAACAGTCTCACTGAATACATCCAACAGCAACAATCAACTAACCAGAATGTCTCAGAAAATCACAGATCAGATCTCCTCCACTAGCCTACTGATCACGATCCCACCTAAAGCTGGGTGGCGTCAAGTCTGCCGAGCCACTGGAAAAATATAGATAATAAAGGAATGAGCTACGCCCAGTAGGAAAGACAGCTAGTTAAAAAAACTCTCATGCAAGAGAAGGATAATAGTAAGAGTATAGAAATACAGCATAACAATGTAGGGTGGAAAGGCACTCTCAGTCCCAGACTCTGACCAACCACAGTCACCCCCAATCACACCAGAGTAGCTCTCCTCTGTGCTCCCAGGCAGCATGCCAGCGGGACACGCCCATCTCTACGCACGCATGGCACCCGACACCGCAGCGTCTCTCGTCAATCAATCTCCTGGAGACTATAGACAGAACCAGTCCCATAAATCTCTAGCCAACGTGAGACACCCCTGCCACCCTCAGGCACGCAGGCCTACACACTTGGCTAGCCACGGCGAGACACCCCTGCCACCCTCAGGCGCGCAGGCCTACACTCATGGACCAGAAGAGATCGACTCAGCCACCGTCCCAAGAAATCCTCTCCTAACAATTTCCACAGAAGCTCACGCCCCTACAGTCATTGCCAAGCTCTAACTCCAAGATTCGGCAACATGTGTCCAGATACAACAAGGCGCATACCAGTCCACATGTATACTGTGAAAGCTAAGTCTGTACCGCACAGTTACCTACCACAACTACCCTAAAACATCATATAGGGCCTATAGTAGTCCGGTCCAATATGCCAATCCATGAAATATGCCAACACTGAGTAAACTGACTCAATCCATGTCATTGCCATCCAAGCAACACAAACTGTACCAAAATTCATACTATTCTGGTAGCACCCAAGTGTCACACTTCCTTCCAACTAATCCAGCTGCACTGAATTTATGTGTAATTTCCAACAGTCAATTTCAACTTGGCTACGTGATTTCCAAAAATCACCTCTTCCTCATTTCAGGAAATTTTAAATTCCAAAATCAATTTCCGCCCTTTATCCATTTTCCGAAATTCGGAATAAATTTCCGAATTTAAAATCCGCATATCTTTTTTTCCAAAAATTCGGATTAATTTCCGAAATAAATTTTTTTTTTCTTCCGCTTCTCTCTCATCCGCGCCGCACTTCCCCTGAACCGGTTCTCGTTGCCGATTCGGAACCCTTACGCGCTGAGCCGAGAACCCCGCCGGCCGAAGTTAATAATCCGAATTCGGGCCGACGCCTAACATATAAATATTAATAATTAATATAATTATTCACTTAATAATCAGACTAATCCCTAATTAGCCCTAATTCATCCCCTTCCTTCGCCTGTCGCCCGCGAAATCCTAACCGTCGACTTTTCCGGAAATCTCTGTTTTCCCCGTCGATTTCCGGAGACCGAACGCAAGGGGACGCTAGCCTAAAGCTCGTACTAGCCTAAAAATTTCATATAATCAAGTCGCGAAGCTAGATGTCCATGCAAAAATTTTCGTCGAAGTGTTGTCCGATCCGACTATGCCAATTCATGAAATTAAAATCATTCTAGCATTCAGATAACCTGAATAATGGCAATATGATAATATCAAAACCTAAGGCATGCTTCTATGCACAGAAATTCCAATTCGGCGGAATATATATATATTCTTCTTCATAAAAAAAAACCCTAAAATGCTAAAATCAATAAATTGCATTAATCAATTCCAAAAACCCATATCCGCATGCTCAAGTAGCTATTTGCAAAATAATCCATATTTTTAATTTGCTAAATAACTGATTTAAATCTGAATTTCTTACCTTTGCTCGTCGGCGACGGTGAAGCTCGCACGCGATCAACCGCAGCTCCTCGCCGAACGAAACCGGTACCAAAATGCTCGCCTCTGTCCCGCGAACCTCCGGTTACCAAAAGCCCATTGGAAGGCTGTCGGAAAGTACCGCCGTTCGCCGCGAACACTTCGCCTCTAGCCGCCGTTCGAAACCCTAACAGCCGAACAGTTTAGGTTAAATACCCAGCTTAAACCGGTAATAACCCGTTAAGACCCATTAAGCGCCGGTTGACCTTCCAAAAACGCCGCTTAACACCCGATCAGCCGGTTAATCTCCACCGCTGATCTCGCCCGTCCGATCCGCTTATCCGCGGCTTATCCAAACGCACGCGCAAACGCACCTCGGCGAACCGCCCAGCCTTCGCTGAACCGCTCCGGTCCGGTTCACGCGCGGTAAAAAAAAAAAAAAAAAATGGGGTGTAACAGTTTGTTGGGAGGATATAGAGCTATTCTAGAGGAAGAAGTTATTATTGATACAAAAAAAGAGAGAAAGAAAGAAGATGATTATTGATGCCAATAGAGGGAGAAGAGGAGTTGTCAACATTATAGAATAAGAGAGTATTATAAGCTCATGAGAGAGAAAGCAATTTGTGATTAGGAAAAGTGGAAAGGATGATGCTCAAGAGAGAAAGAGAAAAAGAGAAAGAAATAGAAAAGCTTCATTACTGGGAGACAGAGATGGGAAGGAGGGGTGCCATCACTCAAAGATAGAAGAAATTATCGATAGAAAAGATAAAAGGTAGAGGAAGAAAAGAAAAGGAGAGAGAAAAAGGTCATGAGAGAGAAAATATAACAATCTTATTTTTATGACCAAATTTTTCTAAAATTTTAAAACAAAATTTTTGTAAGAAATAAAAATTATAACAACTCTAATTTTATCCCAATCAAGTTTGAAAAAATTATATTATTTATACATAAAAATATTTAAAACAATGATAGAATATTAATGAGTGTATTATAAACTTAAATTTGGTAAAAAAAAATATTATTTGAGCATGTTAATAAGAAGAGTTCTAAGAGAAATTTAATAATGAGTTTATAATTTTTGGAGACCTATAAAATTTAGTATAAATTTTTAAAATTTGAGTGTAATTGTAATTTTCAAAATGTTACTTATGTTAGATTTGCAATTTTATGAATTTTAGTTTAAGTCAAATCGATTAGTGGGGGATAAATATGCAAATATAGGAATGCCAGTTTACACCAAGATAAATTTATAATTTTTGAATTTAAATGCCAAAAAAATTAAGATAATGAAATACATTTTTATAATTAATGGATTTATAATGGTTTATTCAAAATCTTGTGCCAAAACCCATGTGAATGGGATGTTTGGATTTTTTATAATAATAGTATTAGTAATTTAAATAAATGAATTTTCTAGCAGTTTCTTCCTTCTAACCCTAATTTAGTTGGAATCTTTGAGGAGATTGTTACACCCTTGTGTTTGATGAGTCAAGAATAAATATTTATATCTCATATGGGCTTGTTCTAAATAAAATTGTTAATATTCAATTAAAATAAGCCATGAACTTTAAATGTCTAAGATAGTGGTCTTTAAAGCTCTTGGAGTCATGGCAAGTTTCAAGGAAATTGAAGACATGTACTAAAGTTTTCATTCTTGATTTTTTTTATTTTTCTTAAATTTAATATGTCCAAATTTTGAGATTGTATGACACACTAGTAGTATTAATATTTAAAAATATTATAAAATTAATAATTATTGAATTTTGATTTTTGGGCCAAGCTTTGTTGACAAAAAGTATAGACATTGGTATTTGATTTTTTAAAATTATTTAGGAATTATTTTTCATGAATTTCTTTTCATAGTCATTTAGAAAACTTATAATACTATGATAATATAAAATTATTTTGGTACACTTATATTAAATATTTTGACACAAAAATTCTCACAAAACGCCCTAAAACAACATTGCTCTCTAGAATTTTCACTAGCATTAGGCGGGTTGACCCGACCTGACCACTGGCCCGTCTAGGCTTTTAGAAATTAAAAAATATATATAAATATAAAAAATTTGTGGATTGACCCAGAAGGGGAGCACTTAGTCCAAAGGAATTCAGGCCGTAGGCAACGACGAACGAAGCACGACAAATTCAGCAAGCGACGCTGAAAGGAACCTGGTGAATTCATCCTAGAGGCAACGCTAAACTAAATAGTGGAAGATCAAGCCAACCCGACTGGGTGATGAAATTCTACTCAAGAAAGGGGGGAGCCAACCCCAAAGCGGCTCAAAAGTAATAGAAAGCGAATTCGTTATAAAGCGTAATGACTAAGCATTTTAGGCAACGTGGGATAAAATCTAGCCTAATTATCAAAGAAATCGGAAGGACAAGCTCGATGGGATGGTCGTGGTTATTAAGCATAAAATGACATGCAGAAGAATTAAACCCCGGCTGCACAAATATGCGCCAAGATGCATGACTAGTAAGGTAACTGTTTTAATTTGAAATATTTCTAGACACATTCTAGTAGTACATGCAGGGTAACATGCACGCAATCCAAATGCTCAGATCAAGCCCACCCAGATCGAATGGACGAGATTAATCTCAAACGGTAAATTCGAGATTCAATCCGTGCCGTCCGTTTTTGGGACCGAATCGTACGGTAATTGCTTTCCGTCTGTTACCCAAATGGCTAGTTGATTTTAAGAGCCGTTGGGAATGATTTTAGAGCTCAAATTTAAGCTCTATAAATAGGGAAGGATGAATAACTTCTATAGGTGACCTTTGCTAGGATCCTAAAGCTTTCAGATAACTATTTCGAGCAAAATCAAGTGAATGCGGTGCTTCCAATTTCATAAAGAGAAAGTGGCAAGAAGGATTTCGAAATTAAAGGTTTTTGCTTCAACAATCTTTCAATCTCTATTCCTTTATTTTTCGATCGTGTGTGCCTCCTATTTCTCTTAAAGTTATTTTAAGTTTTGCCAATTTTTGTATTTTTTTCTTTGGGGTAAGGGCATCCCAGCATTGTGCAAAAGCCCGGGGTTTGAGTTGAGCCAGGAAAAACTCGAGTAGGTTCGGGATTAGCCGTAAGAAAAATCCCAAGTAGGTTTGAGATGAACCGTACAAAAAACATCGCATGTAATTTGGTATTTTTAGTATTGTTTTTCCCAAACACTGGTTGGGGGTGGATGTATACTCGATTTTGAGTTGAACCACCGTAAAAATCTTTTGTGTTCTATTTCTTCTTATTTGGGCTTAAAAGATTTAATTTTTAATTGAAACCAAAAATCGAAAGAAAATTTTTATTTACTACAATTCACCCCCCCCCCTCTTGTAGGATTTTCTTAAGCACAAAGAACTTTAGAGATTCAACAGTTAAGGCCTTAATAACCTTTCATCATGGCTTATAAAATAGTCTGACATGTTTAATAGGGAACCAAGACCATATGGAGCTCGAGTTACTTTGGTGAGTCATTTTTTGGTTAATAGTTGAGTATGGTGAGCAAAGCAAGGTATTGTCGTCTCCACTGGGGTTGTTGTGAACTTGGAGAAGTCTCATTACGATGCTTTAGTTAAAAGAGGATCTTTCTAACTCGTGGATATGACATCTCAAGTTAGGTACGGTTGAAGCCTTGATTAATTTTATTTTGTTTCAAATTTGCATGATTTAGGTTCCTGTGATTAAAGGAGAGGATATGATTTAGGTTCCTGTGATCAAGAAACATCAGGTTCACAATAGAGAAAAAGTGACATGTTAAGAGAATAAAAGAGAAAGAGAATGAGAAAGAGAAAGGAAAAAAAAATATAATTATGGCTACTAGTACAAATCATACGAGTATAGTCATATATATCGTACGACATGATAAGCTTAAACCCATCAAGGAACTAAGTCGTTAGGACATGATGCTAGGTTGTATGGGGTTTATTAAGGATATGATATTAGATGATTTATTGGGTTGCATCAGTACAAAGTAAATCAAGCTATAGTTGAGCTGTTAAGTTTATCACACAAAGATGATATAGGAATCATACTTGTATGATGGATTAAGTTATTAGTTATTATACGATAGTGACGTGGATATCAGTTAAGTATAATATAGTTAAGGCATATTTTATGGTCATACTTGTATGATTATATAGATCACATTAGATGATCCTTGAGAGGCTTAAAGATAAAAATTTGTCTAAGTCAAGTTTCAGAACGTAAGATTACAATGTTTGGAATAATTGGTATGATAAAAATAATATCTTATTAATGCATCAAACAAGTTTGTAGAAGAATTATATAAAAGTTTTTATATAAAATATTGTATAATACAACTAGGTTGATTGTGTTGGACAATTACTTAGGCCTATGAATAAAATGTTCAAGTCTAGAGAGAGAAAAGATTACAGTTAAATTCATATTTTGATTAGCATTGTACAAAAAGATGTTTTAATGATAGGGTAATAATAAAACGTATGATATGATCAAATGAGATTGCATTGCGTGAATAGAGTAATAAGGAATAAGTGATAAGGTATGATGGCATCATTATAATAGTATGACTAGTTGATAAACGAGATGTATTGAGAAGCAGTAATGGAATCATATGATATAAGGTGAAGAATCATAATATATTATTAAGAAGTAATGTGAATCATGCTAAAGTATAATAAGATTATATGGTATAATTCGAGTGACTATAAGGTACGTTCAAAAGCAACTTATATGGTATGATTCAAGTGACTATAAGGTACGTTCAAAAGCAACGTGAATAATAGAGTGTCCATGTACGAAATTAAACGACATAGTCATTTGATGATATAGGTGCAATATAGTTTATAATACTTATTTTTTTAATGTAATGTATGGTATGATAGGGAAATTGTGATTTAAGTTAGCAACTTAATGGTATAAAAGCAATTAATTTTATTTTAATTATTTATTAAATATGTCATATATAGGATATATATTAACCATTATATATACATAATATTACAGAAAATTATAAAATGATAGAAGTGGAAAAAGAAGTCAACTTTTGGATTCAAGTAGGTATACTTAATAACTATGATATAAATGTGTTAGTGAAATTTTTTAATATTATTCATAAAAAGGTATTTTTCTCATGAAGAGTATTAACATGTTTTTCACATTATTTTTTTTATCCAAATCTTGTATTAATATCCATATTTTATGTGATATCTTATTTGCATATTTTTTATGACATCATATACTTAAATGTTTTATATGAAAATAAGACTATTGATTTGTAATACAATAAAAATTCTATAAGATAATAAATAATGAAATAATTTAGAATGAGAATGTCTTACATTCCTAATTATCAAATAAAAAAATAAAATTAAAAGATTAGTATACCTCTTTAGATATTATCCTTATATGTTATTAAATTATATATAATCGCACAAGATAATGATACCCATCTATGAGTACATGATATTAATATGCATGATTAGGATTAGGTTGGCCTATATATTTGATATAAGATAAGGACAATCCACTTAAATCTATATAATTTTGACATATAAGATATAAGACGATGATAGCTTATCAGGGTGAGAATACCCTTATAAAGTCTCATGATATTTACTCCCGAGGATAATGATCTTAAATAGAAAAATTTGAGCTATGCATTGGGGATGACATAAGTGAGATAATAATGGATTTGTCTTCATAAATGATTGAGTCTTATAAATTATAAAAAATAAAAAAAATAAAATAATACACATGTGTATGTCTATATTTTTTTTACTAGAATTATTAGTTTTCTTATATCATAGATTATTTCATTATGTTTATTATTTTTTTATGATAGAATTATATTTTTTTGTTGTAATTTTATTTTTATTGTTGTTGCTTTATTGGTTTACCTATTAAGTTTTTTAGAATCTCATTAGTATTTATATAAGTAATGCATTTATTATACTAAGAATTATAGACTTGGATGTTATGGATAAAGATTGTGCTTATTAATAGACATAGTGATTGATTTTTTATAGGTTATTATATTATAAGTATATTTAGATTTTTATAGACTGGACATAATATTTATTTATAGATTAGATGATTTATGTGTAGTTTTATAATTGGATTAATTATTTGTATTGATCTTTTATTTAACATATATAATTAAATACTTTGTGTTTGGATTTACCTAACATTAAGTCTCCACCTTGGGTTTTGTGTCAACACTTAATTATTTTAAATGCACATAACATTTTATTTTTGCTACATTATATGAATGATTGGGTGGTCTACTGATAAAAAAAGGTCACTCGATTGAAAAAAAATAATAATATAAGGAAGAGTGCAAAGTAGGAAGGAGAGAACCAAGAAAGAAAAAATAAAAAATAATAAAGGAGAAAGGAATTTTTTAAAAAAAATAAGGTGAAGAAAAAATTGTGAAAATTTTTTGAAAATAAAGGGAGGAGTATTTTATGAATTATTGATAAAAAGGAAGAAATTGATGAATTAAGTCGAGGAAAGAGAAAAGAAAATTATGAGATTAATGTATTAAAGAGAGAAAGAAAATAGAGAAGAATTATGAAAAAATCTAATAGGAGTTGGTTGAACTTGTAAATCATATTGTAATGTGACCATTACATTAGAATCAATGTAAAAATTCATATATAACTTATATGCATGTTATTAATATATTGATATTTACAATCTAGCAACCCAAGAATTGAAATATTGAAAAAAACTAATTGAGTGATGAATTTATACTTGTTTCAAATATTTTATGTCTAATATTGCTTAAATGGTTTCACATGCTTTACATATTTGTTGTATTGCCAATAGTTTCATGGTTGTAATGAAAAGAGATATAAGCAAATCATATTGTTACATGGTAATTGTTATCTGGATGTAAATCTTATTTAAATATATGTTAATCTTAGTTGTGAATGTTATAATTTATTTCACATGCTCATGTTTAAAAAACTTATATGTATAACTTGGTATTGCATGAAAATCATTTTAATATTTGGGAGTACAAAGATTATGAGAATCTTGTATATAACAAGGTCATGTAAGTAGAGCCTTCATATAGTAAAAAAAGGAGATATGGCAATGAAGAGATAATTGGTCTGGACATGTGAACTCAATAATGTACACTTAGTTGGGTTTAAGCCTAGGTAAAACCCATAAAGATTCAACATATGGAGAAGGTTGACTTATAATATTCTTCACACATGATAAAAATTAGTAATTATTTAAAAAGAGAATTTATAAATGATTAAGAAAAAATAAATTAAAACAAGTATGACATTTTTATGATTAATTACATTGCATGATATTCCATGTTATTTTTATAATAAAATACTATGTTATATGCATCATAAGCTCAGTATGTAATATGACCCAAATTTGTATTATTTTATATTATGTTATATAATATGGTTTAATGAGTTTGTGACAATTGATTTAGTTATTTTTGGCTTAAAATTTTTAGATCATTTTATGAAACTAAGAGAATGATGATTAGTGTGATGACATAATGCAACATTGTTTATTTTATATTATCATATATATGATGTATTAGTTTTTTTAGTACTTGTTATAATAATATTGTTATATCAACAAATTGGATTAGAAAATATTATTGTTAGTGAATTTATTTCTATTTTGAGATTATGTTATTTAAATAATATTAGTTTGATTGGATTTCTTTTGTGTAATAAAAAATATTTATTTATATTTTTTTATTAATAAAGAATAAAAATTAGGATTTATTTTTCAAAAGAAATGTATGTGATTTATCATTTTTTAATTTAAAGAAGTTTTATAACAAAAGACATTTCTAATGATATGGTGTTTTTTAACAATTGTTTAAAAAATGAATGGCAATTTTTTTTATTTTAAAATAAATTAGTATGTCACAAGTATTTCAAAATAAAATTATTTAGAAGAAATTATCTTTTAAAGCAAGAAGTGTGTTTCTAGACTTATGACATTAGCTCTAATAGTTGTTGAAGTTATAATAGGTCATAAGATATGAATGAAGCATGAGTTATTATATTGTTTTAGAACTCACAAAATAAAGAGAATCTTTGATAAAATACCAAGAAGTTATAGCTAGGAAAGGGAAGAAAGAGTTAGATATTTATTGTGAACTAGAAATCAAAGCAAGAGAATAGAATGTTTTTGGAATAGCTTTCAGAGTAGTTTTAATATGATAAGGCTAAGCAAGGTATGATTTTTGGAGGTCTTTTGCTTTGGGTTTCAATTAATCATTATTATTCATCTTGTATGGAAGTAAGGAACGCTATTTTAAGAAAAGTTTGTAGTTTAACTACTGTTTTTATAGATTTGTTGGTGTTGTTTTAAATGTAATTTCTTTCTACTCAAGTTTTAATTTACCCTAAGTTAAATTGAAAGCTTGGTTTGCTAAGCACATATTTGATGCTTGAAATGCTTTATGTTGATTAGAACATGGTACATGTGAGTTATAAACGATAGAGAAGTTTTGAGATTTTTTTGTAAGGAAAAAGAAAATTAAGATTATGTTTTGTTTAGAAAAATAATATTATTTGTGATATATTGTGCCTAATTTAATTATGTAAGGAGAGACAAAAGGAAGCTAGAACCTTACTAGAGATATTTGGCAGATAAATTAATATAATGTGATGTATATAGAAATTATTATATATTCATGAACATTATATTTATTTGAGTATGATAGTATGACATTATTTGATATGTGTATACATGTACTTTGATAATAAATAACATTTATTAACATCACATGTATGAAATTGTAGTAACCCCTTATTGGTCGATGTTAGATTTTATTTTTATGACATTTATTTTTTTATCTTTTATTGATATTTTATAAACTTATAAAATTATTTTTTACTTGTATAAAAATCATAATATAACTAAACCATTTTTTTAAGTCAAGCAGTAGAAGCTTTTATAATCACATAAAAATGTAATGTTTTTCACATTTGTCTTTAAAAACACATGTGCATATTATATCAATCGTCATAATTGTTTTACATATGATTTTTGCTCAAATAAAACTAACAAAAAAAATCATATATCTAGTAAAAATTTTAAAATATTCTAATTTATCATATGCTAGCTCTCAATAAATTAATAATTTTATCTTGGTAGTCTCATAAAGTGTTTTCGTTTAACCTAAAAGTATTATGCCAAAATATGTATTAGTAAATTGACACTAGTTTAGTAGAAAATAATAATACATATATGTAAAATATCATAATCTTTGGATAACCACATTTAAAGGTCATTTGTAATCATATGTGAGCTTTTAAAGAAAAGTAACAATACATAACTTTTACATACATGGATCTTCTGTATTGTCACATATTATCTTTTGTTTTTAATTTTTTTCTCTTTAGGAATTTTTCTTAAAGAAGGCTATTTTTTATTCAACAAATTGGGTATATTTAAGAGCATTTTATTTCACACATAAATAACCTCAAATAAAGACTCTTTTAGCTTATATGATGCAATAACATCTAATACTTCATATAGAGGTTCCATTTTGAGACATACTGGTTGTATTTAGATTTGAAGTCATACTAAGTTTGACTCTTTTATTTTTCATTAGTCTCTATTATTATTGGTATTATGAGGGTTAATTATAATTGATCTTTATTACAAATTTTTATTTGCTTTCTATAATTCGTCAAGTCATTTGCTTATACAATTTTATTTCTATCGTTAGAAAAATAATTGGTAGCTTTTTGAGTATTTCTAGCTTTAAATTTAGTACAGGTCATCCCTTTAGCAATCCAATAATTCTGTTGATATAAATTTTGGTTGAAAAATTACTTTAAAAGAAATAAAATTTAAGTTTGGGTTGTTCCTACCATCATCTCTCATTGTATCATCTCCATTAGCTCCGATGCCACATCCTGCACGGACCTGTGCACCTACCACATCAATTGTACTAACCCGTTAGCATGTGTCGACTTGTGAAACGCACCAGCCTGAGTGGACCTGCTCAAACTATGCTTCAGCCAAAACATGTGTATTGATTCTTCTACCCGCACTGATTTGTTCAAACCCACACCAACTTGATAACTGGACCTGAGGAATCAAGCACCTCTTTGTCTAAACCATTCTCACCACCTGTCACCTCGCATTCCCCATTTTCTTTCGTCAAAACTCATATGACCAGTTTGAGAACTGCTTGTGACAGTTACTTTTACAACTTTTTAGATAAGTTTTTTTAATGATGTCATAGAAATTTAAAGTATTTATCTTGTAATTAATGATGACTTTTAGAATTTTGAAATATCATTTAGAATTTCAAACATGTACTCTTCAGTATTCTAAAATATATTTTTATATTTTTAGATTAAAAAATTACTATTGTAACATTTAAAGTCTCTATAAATAAGGATACTCACTATGTTATAAGTGAATTTTTTTGAATGAAATAAAAAAAGTATTGCTTCTAAGATTACGTGATACAAGTATATTGTGTGTAAATAATCTGATGGTATGATTCCAAATGTACCTTAGGAAAGAGAGCAAGATGCTCAAAAGAGAAGATTTGACCCATTATCCAACATCTACAAATGCATCAAATTACCAACAAAGTTCTTAGTTTCTTTATTTCATATTCTAAAAATTTTATTTATCACATCCAACTCTCTTGTTAGTACATATGATTATATGAATTTTTGTTTGGCAGTCTATAAACTCTACTTGTGTATATATCTTATCATTTTACCACCAAAATGAGTATTTGGATGTTTTCATCAAAATCACCCTTTTTAGGTTAAGATCTCTTATATTAAAAATCAGTGCAATTACTTGATTATTGGGACAATTTTTACTATCCTGACGATCATAGAAATTTCTATTCTAAATCTATAACACCTTTGGGTAAACCCTTATATAGATATAATGCTTGAACTTAAGTTTTTCTCAATTATTTATGAGCTAAAAAATGTTTTAACATTTTATTTTGTATCAGCTTTGGTATCAGAGTATGGTTTGCTTTAGAAACATATATGTTTTTTAATTTATCATGAAATAGTCATCTTTTAATTTTGTGTATTTGTTTTAATTGTTAGAAGTTATTAAAAAATATATCAAAAATAATTTATTTCATGTTTAATACTTTATCATCTATTTAGTTATATGATCTCTTATCATTACATTTTATGATTAATTTGTTTTCTTTTTTTTAACTCAAATTAAGAACTTTATTTTCAACTCAATAGTTTATAATCATTAGGTCAAGAAAATAATATATAATATTTGATTCTCAACAATCATAATCAATTATAAAACTAGTAATATAATATGTAATTTTAGAACTAACTCATTTGTTGCAACATCTAAGAGAAACCTTAGAAACATGCTCAGATTGATTGAAATAATATAGAGAGTAGATTAAGTGAAATTTATAAATCAAGTAGGTCTATGACAAGTGACTCTAAATTTAAGAAAATATCCTTTAAAAATGAATCTAACCAATCAAAATGTCGACCTAGGTGTTAAGCTACTCCTCAAACCTATGAGAGTAAATATGATAGGGATGATGATCGCTAGGTTAACATGATTAAATTAGAAGTTCCTATATTTGATGGTAGTTTTGACCCTATAGTATATTAAGATTGAGAAATAAAAATAAAATATTATTTTGATTGGTATGATTTTATTAAGTACTGAAAGCATCAATTTATAAAAACTAAACTTATATCTTGATAAAGATCGAGCATTACTCTGATCATAATAAGAACTCAAGATTCATCTATGAGCTAAATATGTATCAACCTGTTATTCAGGTAAACTTTTGAATAAATAACATCTATCCCAATAAAAGATTGTTGATAAGTATATTACTAAATTTGAGAAATATGTTTAGATGTGGTGTACAAGAGCCAGATTAGTAGTATTGTCTCAATTTTAAGTTAAGCTCAGAAAATCTATTTATGTTGAGTTATACTTGAGAAATATTACTAGTTTAGAAAAGGTGTGTAAAGTGACCTATGATGTTGAAAAATTTAAAGTATCGATTACACATAAGATTGAGATTCCTTTGCCCACTTCTCATCCTAAAACTTGTATCACCACTTCCACTATTCTTAATACTTCTACTCCACAAGCAATGCATACCCCTCCATCCATGCCACCAACTCGTCAAATCCAACCCCAAAAAATCATCTACCAGTTATGGAGTTGAGTATTATTGTTGTTATGGGAGAGGACACGTCACAATCTAATGCTTTAAGAGAGCTCTACACATAGATGAGAAGAAGAGGTGAAAGAAACTATTGAAATGGAAAAGAATAGGTTATATAACCAGATGAAGAGATTGAAGAAGAATTATAAACATTAAGTGAAAGTCTTTATTATATTATACTATCTTAGTTATTGTAGAATGCACTTTGATTATATCAATACCATCTAATGATTACTGATGAATTAACATCTTTAATATCTTTATTAAAATTAAAAACCAACCATGTAAGATTTTATATATATAGTAATAGCTGTATCAATGCCATAGCTTAGAATACTATCAGAAGAATAGATTTGACACTCATATACCATCTTTACCCATACATCATATCTTTGATCAACAAAACCTTAATTTCCAAACAACAAAGGTGTCGTGTTCCTTTAACGTTCAGTCAATATTCTAAGAAATTATGATGTGATGTTATCCCAATGTAAGTAGGTGGCTTTATCTTAAGAAGACCTAGGTTATATGACCAAGAAGTTACCTTAAATGGATGAGCCAATACGTGTACCTTTATATATGAAATACAGAAGATTACACTATACCCTTCACCTTAAAAAATATTTCTAAACCAAATACTCGAAAAGAAAAAGATAAAGAAAAAATTACTTAATACCATTTTGCTTATCAAGATTAAGAATGATATGATTAATGGTAAAGTTATATAGTTTATAACAATTAGGAAATCCCTTAATTATATATCCATCCCATCATTTATAGTTCAACACTTATTAAAAGAATCTATAGAAGTATTTCCCAAATAACTTACTAGACAAAATCTAATATTTGAGTGATATTCAATCTATTATATATTTAATTTTTGGCATCTCACTATCACATCACTAAGTAAATCTATTAGTTCAAATAAAACTTAAATTTCTACCAACTTATCATCCCAAAATTGATGAGCAAAAAGAAGTTAAATAAAATTTAAACCATCTTCTTCATAGCCTAATAAGATGTGTCAGCTTGGGATTATCTATTATTACACATTAAATTTGTTAATCAAACAATAAGTTTGAATCTTTTTGAAATTTGTTTTGAAAATCATTTTCAAAATTTTATTAATTTGATCCTTTTATCTTATGATTTTTACACTTTTGAGTTTGTTGAGATTTTTGCTTGTCATATTTTATCATTATAGAATAAGAATTACATTTAACATTCGAGATCTTTCACTTTATAAAGAATTATAGTTAATACCTAGTGAGCATTTTAAGCCTTCATCATCATTGATAACTAAACCTATCCCACTAGTACATTTAGTTTCATCTTATGAGTTAAGAGATAAACTGGAGTAAATCTTAGATGACCAAACAATTTTCATATAGGATCAAGCAAAACAAACATTTTTGATACGTTAACGAGACCATCCCACCTCTGATGACACTACAATTATTTAGGAGGAACTTCATTGCCTAAGCCTAAAGATGTTAAAATAATATCAAAGATTTTATCTTAGCTCCATAGAGTTGAGCTTTATCCTACTTGGGAAGGATGATGTAGTAGCATCTAGTATATAAAGTAGAAGTTCTACTTAGAGGTATACTAGTTATATTTGAACTCAGAGTCATGCCAAGATTAACCCTTCTATTTCTCGTTAGTTTCTGTTATCATTATTATTATGGAGATTGATTATAATTGACCATTGCTTATTATACATTTCTATTTATTTTTAATAATTTATCAAGTTATTTTCTTCTATAGTTTTGTTTTAGTCATTTAAAGAATAATTGATAGATTTTTGATATTTCTAGCTTTAAATTCAGTATGGGCCAATGTAGTCTCATAATTCTATTGATACAAAATTTGGTTAAAAAATGACTTCAAAAGAGCTAAAATTTGAGTTTGGGTTGTTCGCTTCATCGTCTGTCGCTGTTTCCTGTCATATCACTGTCGTTAGCTCTAGTGTCGTAGCTCTCATAAACCCACATATCTCCTATGTTGATCAATCTAACCCACCAGCTTGCATCAACCCATGCGACCTGTCAGCATGTGCTGATCCACTCTGCTCCGCTCGACCCGTGCCTGACCCAAAACATGCACGTCAACCCGTTGACCAACGTTGATTGGCTTTGACTTGCATCGACCCTACAATTTGACCTAAGGCTTATCAACCTCTCTGTCTGCGTCGTTTGTGCAACCTGTTGCTCTTAGGTCGTCATTACCACTACTGAAATGCATATGCCAACTTGAAAACTACTTATGATGATCAATTTTGTAGCTTTTCAAGTTAATTTTTTAATGAGGTGTACAAATTTAAAATATTTATCTTATAATTTATGGTGATTTTTGAAAATTTGAAATATCATTTAGAATTCTAAACTGTTGTTCTTTAGTATTTCAAAATATTTTTTTATATTCTTAAGGTAATAAATTATTATTATACTATTGAGGTCTTCATAAATAAGAATGCTCACCATATGATACGTGATAATTTTTTGAATAAATTAACGACGTATTACCACTAAGTTTGCATGATACAAGTATATTGTGTATAGATAATCTAACAGTGTAATTTTAAAGGTACCTTAGGAAAGAAATCGAGAAGCTGAAAAATAGGAGATTCTGACCTATTATCTAATATCTACAAAACATCAAATTAGCAAGAAAGTCTTCACTTGATTTATCTCATATTTTAGAAATTTTATTTGTTATGTCCAACTCTCTTGTTAGTGCATATAATTGTGTGAATTCTTGTTTAGCTTTCTATAAACTTCACTTATGTATGTATCTTGTCACTTCACTACCAACATGAATATTTAGATATGTTTAATTAAAATCATTTTTTCTTTAGATTACTATCTCTTATATTAAAAATTAGTGCAACTACTCGAAAAGTTCTTACTTACCTGACGATCCTAAGAATTACTATTCTAAACCTATAATACCTTTAGGTAAGCCTTTGTACGGATATAATGTTTGAACTTAAGTTTTTTTTAATTGTCTATGAGCTAAAATATGGTTTCCTATTTAATCTTACATTATCATATTTTGAATATATTGTTTTAAACATAATATTTGTCATTTTAGACAACTTCATATCTGTTTACTTTGAATATTTATCTTCTCTTCATCAAGACTCCTTTTATTTCTCATTTTTCTTTCATTTTTTTCTTTTTGTTTGACTATTATCATGAAATAACTTACATTATGTGTTCATTATTATACAATTATATCAATAAGTGAATGTATTAAAGTAATACATCATTCTTGCTCAAACATCATATACATGTATAGGTCGTGATGCAAGATACTCTTATTTTTTTACCATCATTCATAAATTTTATTTTTTGATCATATCTTTAATATATAAAGTATAACAAATATCATGTATTAATATAGTTATCTTCTATATATGTTATGTCTATTTCATACATATTAACTTTAACCTTTTTAATTAATCAATTAATCAATCAAAACCTCCGTCATAAGATTATACATTTCCTTCAAACATTTATGCATAGGTACATGATTTGCTTACCTCTCAAAATCAAATAATGGTCTCACAAGACATAAATCTTGTTCAATTCCTTTGGTTGTTATAATATGCAAGACTATGTTCTTTGTTTTTCCTTTGCTTCTTGCATAACTGATCTCCAAATTTCTTGCAAATATCTTTCCCTCTTATTTTTATATTAACTATGATTAAGTGCTAAACCTATTAAATTTCCTAAAAGACAATTAAAAATAAGAGGGAAAGATATTTGCAAGAAATAGTGCTTGATGCTTTCAAATACCTCTTAACAACTATGTCCCTACATGTGAATGCCTTTTCACCTTTTAACCTTTCATTTTAATGGTTCTCTCAATTAAACTTGCTCATATGTTAGCTTTTTTGGTCATTTACTATTTCAAGTTTTAAGATATATTTAGTTTTTACTAATTGAATAAGCATAATCATTATATTTGTTTTGTAAACTTTTCTATTGTAAGTAAATATGCATTCATTTTTTTATCATATTATTACATTTTAAGATTATGTCGTACAATGAGTCTTTGTAACCCTTTTATTATTGATGGTTCATGTGCCTATGTTTTAATCATACTAATATCATAAGCTTGTTATATTGTATTAGCACTTTTGGGTATTTCTCTTTGGACATTTTCACATTAAGCCCATTTCATTTTCTCATCATTTCATCATACGTTATACTATAGCTATATCACACTGAATAATTCGATATATTTAAGGATTCTTAGATATTGTCATATTGATTTTCTCACTCAATCATACGATATGATAATACGTTGTCATATTATATAATACCTTAAAATCTTGAAATATCTTTAAAATTTTTTTAAAAAATTATAAAAGTTTTTAATACATACTTAGATCAAAATTATTATTCATAACTCATCATGTCTTAAGATTATCAATTATTTTCTAATATTCTATTTTTCAACATTTCATTATTAAAATTTCTTGTCATCACTTTTGTGATGTTACAAAAATGATAATAAGCACCTTTAGATCTGTGTAATGTATCAGATTGTTATGTGTAAAAGAGCATGATCAGGAGAAAATACTAAATAATAAAGGAGAAAGTAATGAGAATTATTATTTGTTAAGTCATATGATATGTATCATATGCATTAATAAGATATTAGGTCATATTCTTGATGACATTATCCATAATAGCCATACTCAATTGTCATATAGTTGAGCACTAGCTAAGTTATGCTATCGCTATATGCTAGATGTGTAAAGTTAATATGTTATCGTTATCGTTATGGCTTATATGAGTAGAAATGATATAATGTGGTTTCATTGGTATTATACCTCATGCTTAGTTGTCATTAAGAGTTGAGAATATGCCTAGTCCATTATCACTATGGGTTTAGAAGAGCAAAATTTACTTTTGCTATGGGCAAAGAACGAGTATAAATGATATGATATGTCATCACATGCACTTAATGCACAACTTAATTAAGATTATTAATCTATATTGAGATATGATATACTTTTAAGCTGATGTCTAAAATGAGATATCAAATGAGACAAGATGGGATCTATAACATTAGGATAATGTCTAATTAAGAAAAATAGTTTTTAATTTAAAAAAGATGAGAATTATATAAGAAATTAAGAAATTACAAAATGAGAAATGATTAAAAATTAATGAGCATGAGAAGCTCTAAAGTATTAAAGTTACAAAATATTCATATATGTATTATAATGAGTATAATAGGTATTATTTATCAATGAGATACTTTTACTTATGTATTTCATATTTTTCATGCATTTGACATATCTTTCTTGATGTTATAGAATATATTTTTTATTATATTACTTATTGAATCATTGATAATAACTATTAATTTTCTTGTTGAACTTATAATACTTATTTTTTACTTATATTATAAGTCAACATGTTGATGGACATAAAGTTAGGGAATTTAGGTGAAACTAATATACGTTATTAAGAAAGCCTTATGGTGAATGGTGTAGATTGCTTCATATCATGTGTTGTATTATATAAAGATCATATCTTATTTATGGATTATGTTATTATATGCTTGTGGCTTGTCATGTTTTTTGTTAGTTTTTGAAAAGAATTTTTGAGAATGTCTTTTTTGTCACTCTCATATGGAGAGTTTTAATAATGTTCTTAATTTTATTGCTTACTTTGATACATTTTTTGATGTTTTATATATTTTATATATTATCAACTATGAAATGGTAGTAAGGTTTGACAACAAGCAAACTATCCCATTATTTAACATATGAGGTGCATTAAGGCTACATAAGCTTGATTCATTATGTGTAATCGCATGTACACCTTTTTAATTGGGATATTATCGATTATTATGTTGTATTATATTCAATTTTGGTATTTTTAGGAGTTGTTTATGATTATCCTATCCACCAATAAAAGACCATTTGGGACTTTATTTTGTTATCTCTTGTGATCAAATGAGCACGATGAAATCCTATGTCACTATTAATGCATTTTAATCATGAACTGCCTATGATTGTCTTAAAGATTTAGGGATTGCCCTGACAAATTTTCTTAAATATCTTAAACAATTTGTTGATTGTTTTTTATGAACCTTGGATCATCTTTGGATGATCAACACCTGTAGATTTTGTTCATGATTTTTTTGTCTATTGTACTTTTTTTATATGTAAGATAGTGAAGGAATTCTTGTAGTTTTTCCAACCGTGTTTTTTTTCATGAAAATGGGTGAAATGAAAGGTAGCTTTGATATGTTGATTCAATGTGCAAAAGATGTGTCATTGATGTTATGCCCTTCTCATCTTCTTGAATATTCTAGGAGCATGTCTTAAGCTCAATCATGTATTGCTAAAATTGCTAAAATGATGTTAGAATATTATCCCATATGTTCTTCATTAATTTTGTCATTACAATTCTATCTTGAAGTTCATTCTTATTCAATGTAAATTTATTCATTTTATTTTATTATTTCATTTCATAAGAATCCAAAAATACAATCACTAAAACTTTTGCATTGTTGTATTATTTCATGAATCATTTTTAAACAAAGATCAAAGCTTTTCTTAATATAATCCTCCATAAAACTATATCTTCAATTCTTTTTTTTGTATTTTGACCAACCAAAGAGGTTCTAAATTATATGAAATTTTAAAATATGATAGATAAAACGTGACAAAACGTATTATACTTCACAAAAAACATGAATATTTATTTATGTAAACTTATTAAGTGTATGTTATTATGATTTTGCTTGCATATTTTTTATCGATTTGAAAAAAAGTTTTGAAAATAATTCATGAAGCTGAGTTTCATGTGAAAGAAAATATGATTTTGATAGAATTATTTAATTAAAATGAAATTTAATATTTTTAAAAGAGTTTAAAATTTCAAGAAAAAAAGAGCCTAAATGATTAAAATAACAAATGTTTTGAGTTTTTTTAGTTAAAAGAATTAATATACTTTTTATAATTACTTAATTGAAATACAAAATATATATTTTAAAAAATTAAAATTAATTACTTCTAGAAGCAGTATATGACAATTTTTAAAAAATATTCTGATAGGTATTCATCAAACAATTAAAATACTATAACATGCACTTAACTAAAATAATTTGAATTTTTTTAAGTGAAAGTTAAACTAATAATTTCTTAATGAATAGATATTATAATATCTTTGTAAAAATATTTGAGTATTTGTATAAGAATATATTTTCAATATATATATATTTCATATATTTAAAGTATTTTCTTGCGGAGTATTTTTAA
Organism: Vanilla planifolia; assembly: GCA_023846275.1. Lineage (NCBI taxonomy): Eukaryota > Viridiplantae > Streptophyta > Magnoliopsida > Asparagales > Orchidaceae > Vanilla > Vanilla planifolia. The sequence goes on along the minus strand of CM043873.1, from coordinate 6,566,972 downwards.
TAATAGTTGAATACTTATTTAACATTTACGTAGGTAATTAGTTTTTTTTGTCCTAAAATATTCTACAAACGTTATTTAGAAATATGAATGTAAATAAAAGGTGAAGAAGCTTTATTATATCAAATTCTTTTATGACAATAGATTTTTGTTTATTCCAAACGTGACTTACATTGGGTTGCAAAAACGGAGGTCGTGACGCAGGTCGGTTAGAAGGATGGAGCACTACAGGGCGGCAAATTTTCGCGGTGTTTGCTTGCCGACGGGAAGCGCCACATGAATTCTTCCCCGTCTCCGACGCCATGAGCATTATCCGGCCCTCACTCCTTCGGCTTTTTCCTCATCCCTCCCGGCTTAGTTTTCCAAACCCTAAAGCTCGATGTCCCGCTCGCTCTATCTACGACCGATGTACTCTGCACCGCTTCTCCAGACTCTCTAGGGGAATCTGTCAAGGCCCACCTCGATGGGGGTTTCGCCAAAGTCATGTTAGAAGTGAAGTTGAAGACATTCCCGGTACTTCGTACACTACAGGGGTGTCGAGAAAAAGCGAGTCGGCCTCCTTCTTTCCCGAGAAAGAGATACAAGGCCCGATATGGTTGGAGTTCATCACTTCGGAGAGGGTTAAGGTGGTTGCGATGCTGGGGTTGGCTTTGGCTCTATGCAATGCTGATCGTGTTGTGATGTCCGTGGCTATTGTTCCTCTCTCCAGGGTTCATGGGTGGACCCAGAGCTTTTCTGGGATTGTTCAGGTAGTCTTTCATTACTAGTTTTCTGGCGTTAGAGTATGAATCGGATATTATTAGTGTCATAAATATAATAATTGGTGACTATGGTACGTCGAGTATCTCAATCAACTGGGATTCTTTGTTGTGCATGCTCTATCATTGGCAGAAGTTGAAGGTTTTTTTTGCAAACAAACTATGCAACCTTCATGAGAGGAGGAAGTAATGATGTAGCACAAAAGAATGTCTAAATCCTATGATGGATAAGATCTATGTTAATCACAGGTCTTGGACAAAAATACAAGCAAAGGCCTTAAACAAGTCTTAACATACTTATTTTGGGTTAACATAATAGTTTTGATCTTATAGGTTTTATGAGAGCAGCAAAGTTTTTAGAAGATTTCTACTTTGTTTGAAGCATTAGGTGCCATCTTATTTAGACTTATCTCATTATTTTCTTATTTTTATTATTTATTAAATTAGTGTTTAAATTATAGAGTTAATTTAGTCATTTTACTTTTGTAAATATTATAACATAGAATCTATTTATATTTTCTTTAGAATGAATGAAATTGTAGCTTGGATGATTTGAAAACTTCTTAGATTGAGATTTGTTGTATGCCTTCATGGAGTTCTTCCAAAGAATGCATAGATGACTTTGTCCTTGTCTTTTTAATCTCTCTCTATTTGTTACTCTATCTCTTTACTTGTTACTCTCTCTCTCTCTCTCTCTCTCCATCTGGTCACTTTCTTGTCCTCTCTCTAATCTCTCTTTGCTATTTTCCCTCTGTCTTGCTCTTTCCAATTCTCTCTCTTCTCGCTCCATCTCTCTCTCCTTTCGTTTCTCTTTGCTCTCTTCTCTTTGCTTGATACCTCTCTCTCTCTTCTCTTTAATTGACACCCCTCCCTCGTGTTATTTGTCTCTTTCATTCTTTACTTGATGCCCCTTCCTCTCATCGTTTCTCTCTTCTGTCGTCACTTGATGTTTCTCTCTCTCCCATTTATTTTTTCTCTTTTCTCTACCCAACCAACCCTCTTTATTCTTGAGGATATATGCTATCACATAACCTTATGGTTTAATATCATCAACAGTTACGTAGTACAACTAACCTTCTTAGGTTGTCACATGTGCATGATAGTTATAATCCAATGGCATTACAACAAACATAAAAAAAATAGTAAAAGACATTCAGGTAATTTTTATATATTAATACTCCCCTCAAACTAGTTGGAGAGAAACAAATTATGAGCTTGGATCAAATGAATTGAAAGTGGCGGTGCTTTGGTAGATTTTTTGTAAATGTATCTGCAAGTTGAAATCAAGACAATATATACTAAATTTGAAGAAATCGAGCTAGAAATTGTAGAATGAAATGATAATTTATTTCAATGTGTTGAGTTTTAGCATGAAAAACTAGATCCCTTGCAAATGTTTATCCATTTGTAGTGTCGATTAATTGTCACAAGGAAAGAGTAGTGAATGGATAAAGGGATATTGGGTGCATGAAAAGGGTAGCAAATCTTATAAACCTTAGTTGCAATAGTAGCAAAAGCATGATAATAGTTGCAATAGGAGGCATTATATTTCTTTTTAGCTGACCAAGAAAGTAGATTTAAGCCATAAAAATTGCACAAGCCTATGGTGGATTTCCTTGTATATGGATTGCCTACTTAATTAGAGTCAAAATATGTAGTGAGAATTGGCATAGATGGAGTAGCCTAGTAGTGCAATCCAAAAAGAATAACACTATTGACATTTTGAAGTCTTCTTTTGGCTATTTGAAAAAGTAGAAAATTTAAAAAAAAAAAGAAAAAAAAGAGGGGAATCCAATGTGGTCTTTGTACCATTCGCCAAGCACCACTATAAAAATCCCCTTTCCTATTGGTTGCACGTGGGGAACTTCATTGATGGCGTCCCCTTTAGGAAACCATCTAAAGATCCTTCCGCATCTGACTGAAGCTTTCTGCCCTCTCTGTCGGGATCATTCGCAGACTAGCCTCATTCGGTCGAAGTCTTGAAACTTCACCTTTGTTAGGATCGCTTGCAGCTTTTTGAAAGCTGCCCGCACTGAGAAGGTTCTGGAAGCTAACTGAATCGTATCGACTCACGATGACACGCACCAACTGCATTGACCGTATGAACAAACTTTGACATGTGCCATTCGCGTCGACCCACTTTGCCTCCTTGCTTACCCGAGTCGACTTCCATTGACCCGAGTCGACTTCCATTGACCCGAGTCAACCAGCGACCGCGGTGCACCCACGCGTGCATCTGCACGCCCCCATTCAGGTCCAACCGAACCATTTCATCACTCGGTTGCCTACCCACATGCTAGACTGAGCCACCTCCGCTCCTTACCCCATTGCCCCAACATCTGGCGGCACGATCGCAATACCAACCACGTTGCATTTGCTTCAGTGTTGACAGGATATCCTAAATGGTGACAGTTTACATTCCATAGTACCATATATCACAGCAGCTCAAATTAAATCCTCTTAATCAAAATCTCGTTCTATTGTACTAATCCGCTTTAAAGTATGGCTCAATTCTCCATATTTGGAAACTTTGCCTGATTGAGTTTCTTTGTCCTACGTAAGTTTTTGCTTAATTTTTCCAAATCCTCTTTTTACATCAATTTTTTTTGATGTCATATATGGAAAGCAATAAGAAAACCGAAATGGAAAGCTATGAGAAAGATTTTATTCCTGAAAATGAAGCATTTAATAGTTGTAACTAAATGATAGTGGATATCCTTCTTCTATCCTAGACCCAATCTTGTAATGTTGTAAGCTCTTACTTTTGATTCATCTCAAGAATATCCCTGTCCTCCTAATGATGAGCCTTATGTCTTAGTAACACTAATATAACCCAAATATCATCGATGAGATTTCTCCTTTCACGGAAGAAATCTTTTCAATGCCTATACCTCTAAAACTTCAACTGCATAACTCCAATTTTTATTACAGCAATTCAAATGCCTACGTTTTCTTAAGAGAATTTGAGATAGTTGCTTCTTTACATGTCGTGATTGAAGATGTAGTCTCAGTGTTTTTAGAGGTTGCCCTTTAGGTTAATTTTTTTATTTAACTATCTCAAAAGGCTATTCGTATCATCCTTTGTCAGCTGTGTTAGACCTAAAATAGTCTAAGCCTTTTCTCTATTTAAAGCAACTTTAATTAGAATCATTTCAAGCTTATGTCTAACGCTTCCAAGAAGCCCTTATAAAAGTTGACCAAGAGGATTTTCAACTGACTTGAGTAGTCTTCATTAGGTCTCCTCAACTAAAAGATTTTCAAAAAGACTTGGTTAGATGCTTGTTGAAATCTCTATAAGAAAACTTCAATAGAGTCATTTATTTTTCATCAATGAGGAGTTTTCTTTAGCTTTGTCTAGTAGATCAGAAGGGATGATATTGTTATTTTAAAGGCCCTTTAATTGAAGACAAAAAATGTCATGAGTCCCTTGGAGGGTTCTACAAGACCGTCTTACTCGAGGATACTAATCTCAATATTTTAGTACTCTCTTAAGTGCATTTATGGACGACCTCTTAGTGAAAAACACTTATTTTGAGGCACATCTACAAGACTTGAGAGAAACCTTCGAGATTTGTCAAAAATTCAATCTCAAGTTCATCTCTTAAAATACATTTTTGACACATTCTCAGGAATGTTTCTTTGTTATATGATATCAAAGGTGGGAATCCAATCAAATTCCGACTTGGTAAAAGATTTTTAGACATGCCATCTCTAAAGATTCATAAGGATGTCTAATGCATTGCTAGATGCATCATGGGGTTAGTCATTTCATTTTCAAGTCAGGAGAAAAAGCTCAATTATTCTTCAAACTCTTACACAACAAGGCCAGACTAATATGGACAAAGGATTGTGGAAAAACTTTTCAGGAACTCAAGATTTATCTATCTTATCCCCCTATTTTAAGCAGTGCGATATCTAAAAAACCATTATTCATCTTCTTAATAGCCTTAAGCTTAGCTGTTAGCTTTATGTTAATTCGAGAATACAAAGGTGTACAGCAACTTATGTCTCACATTTTTAAGGATGCAGAAACAAGATATTATCTCCTGGAAGACATTACTTATGTCTGCTCAATGACTACGACAATACTTTTAATCTCACACCATCAATGTCGTCATAGATAAGCCTTTGAAACGTATTCTTCAGTCGATAAAAGTCTTATGGAGATTGCAGAAATGGGTCATTAAGCTCAGTGAATTTGAGGTTCATTTCATACCTCGATCATCCTATAAATCTCAAGTATTTGTTGATTTTTTGTTGAAGAATTTTCCTCAAAACAGAACCCGAGCCCTTTTTAGATGCCTAAAAGCTTTTTGTGGATGGAACCTTAGGACAAGATTTATGTGGCATCTATTTTGTTCTATTAAGTTTAAAGATATTAAACTAAAAGGAGATCAAAATCAACTTCCTAGACAAATAATTAAGTTGGATATGAAACTTTAATAGCTAGATTAAAATTTGCTTTGGATTTGCTAGTCAAATACCTACGAATCTTCAGTGACTCACAATTGGTTGTTAGCCAAGTCAACATCTCATTTGAAACTAGAGATTCAATTGTTAAAGCATATATTGGTACAAACCCTTTTGTAAACGTTTGATTAAATTAGCCTCACCCATATCGCTTGAGAGCAAAATCAAGAGGTTGGCTTACTGGCCAAACAAGGGGACCTTAGGGGAGGTTGCCCTCTTTTGAAAAAGCATCTGTCGAGAACACAGAAGTGACAATCCTCAACCTCGAGAGGCCTGTTTCTTAGATAACTGCCTTGGAAGCTTACCTCAATGTGGGAACCCTTCCTCATCAAAAGCCGTACGCGAGAAGAATCAAGAGACATGCCCAACGACATTGTAAAAGAAATACATTCAGGAGAGTGCGATAACCATGCCTCTAGTTGCAATTTGGCCATGAAAATTATAAGACAAGGATTCTTCTAGCTGATCATGCGAAAAGTCATCGCTCATCTTCTTTGACAATCGATAGCTCTAATGAAAGCCATCAACATTTTTTAGCCCTTCTCTCTATGAGATGAGATAGGATTTCCTGGGACATTTCCTTATAGCCAAATGAGAGTGAAAGTTTCTCATTATCGCAATTGATTGCTTCTCAAAGTGGATTGAAACTAAACATTTTGTCAGCTAGGCAATAACTGAAGTTCGTAATTTCCTTTGGGGAGATATATTCAGTTGATTTAGAATTCCATCAGTTATAAGTCATTGACAATGCTATAATGTTCTAAGCGGAGGTACTCTAAAACTTTTTGTAAGAAATACGGTTATCACTTAAAGTATGCATTTGTAGTCCATCATTGAACAAATGGCTAAGGCAATGAACAAGAACTTGCTAAAGATTTTGAAGCCTAGCTGGAAAGCAAGAAAGGGTCTTGGGTCGACAAGCTTCATGGCGTGTTATGGGCATATCGAACCACTCCTTTCAGCGCCATAGGGGAATCCTCATACTATTTGGTTTATAGTTTCGAAGTTATGCTTTTAGTAGAAATCAACCACTCTACTCTACAAGTCTTAACGTTAAGGGAAAGCCATGAGACAATTGATGCCTACAAATAAATGAAGAAGCCAGATAACTCGAGTTAGATCTTTTTGAAAAAAATCTTTTCAAGCACACTTGAAACAGCTCAATAGAAAGCAAAGCATCGAAAAGTACTTCGACGACCACATCACGTCCTTTTAAGGTAGGGGGCTTCGTGCTAAGGAAATATGAAATTTCAAAGTGGTAGGAAGGGTTCGATAAGTTAGTCTCACTGTGGGAGGGGCCATTTTTTATTAAAGAAATTGTTGCATCGAATGCTTATCGACTTCAAATAGGAGACAATACTGGACTCCCACAGACTTGGAGTGGGGGCCATCTAAAAACATTTTACTCCTAGAAGGCAAAGGTCACCAAAGGTGTGAGTTAACCTATTTTATTAGTTCTCGATGTAAAATCCATATATCTATTCTCTTAATCAACATGATTAAGAACCATTTACAAAATTCAATAAATATTCTAGTATCACTTAAAACTTGACTAGTGTACTCTTGGCTCTTTTGTTACCATTAAATCATCAAAAAGTATTAATGTAGATGGCATCGACCCTTTCTTTTCTTTATAATTCTTACGCAAAGGATATGAGAGATAAGGTTTGGACCTTTTTCTCATCTTTCATCGTTGTTCCATCACATGAAGGCTTTGGGAAGTTTTTTTTTGTTTCCTCTCTTTCTTCTCATCGCAACCATGTTATGATGGATTCAAGAAGTGCAGTATTGTCCTCTCTCTTTCAACGATTATCTTTAGCACGAAGACCTCAAGAAAAGCTAGTTTTGCATCCTGTCCCTTCATCACCATTGGCAAAGCATCCAAAAGCTTGAACATTGCCCTCTCACATCACCATTCTTAGAAACACTATTGTAACCTCAATTCTTTGCAGAATTACAATTACCAATGTTAGTTTTTCAAGGCAAAATAAAAAATGGTGTGCTTCCGAAAAGACAACTCAAGGGTTTCATAGGTAAATCTGTTTGTAACTCATCTGTTTGCAAGCAACTCTTCATTATAATATAAATGATGGTTCGAAGAGTTGGAGGATCAAATGAAGAAGTAGAAAATTAAAAGAAAAAAAGGAGACTTAGTGCATTTTGTTGGGTTTCTCAAGATAAGCTCTTACCCAAGAGTAAAGAAGTGGAAATCTGATGTGCTTGGCTAAAAATTTCCCTTCTCATTGGTTGCAGGTGGGAGGAGACAACTTTACCGACAGCATCACCTTTAGGAAACTGTCTGAAGATCCCTTCGCATCTGGCTAAAGCTTTTCACCCTATTTATTGGGATCATTTGCAGGCTGGGTTGTATATGGTCGAAGTCTTGAAACTTCACCTCCCCACTTTTGAGCTTATCACCGTCCTAAAATCCTCTTCTCCTAACTTCGTTTCTTCTCCATCGTCGGAGCGAGTCTGCGTCCTTGCCATCTCCTAAACCTTCAAAAATCCTCACCTTGCCCCCTTTTTCGACATTTCGAAAAGTTGTTCCTGTCTATAGCTTTTCAAAAGCTACTTGTGCTGCCTTATAAGAGAATGGAAGTTGACTAAACTGTGTTAACTTGCGTTGACTTGTGACGACTTGCATCGACCCACACCGACCGTGCAGACCCATGCCGAACCGCGCCGACCCACTCCGATTTGCTTTGCTTTCGCGTCAACTCGAGTCAACTTGCGCGGCTTTTGCTTGCTCGAGCCAACTCATGTTGGTCGACCTGCGATTGTTGTGCACCCTTGCTTGCTTCTGCGCTCTCCCATTGAGGTTCAGCTAAATCGTTTCCACTCCTGGCTGCGCCGCCCCCAAGCCTGGCCGAACTGCCGCTGCTCTCGGTCACTCCTTGGCTTTGATATTGTCAGTATTATGTTCAATAGCACTGTACACTCGCAGCTTGAATCAAGGCATCTCAACCGAAATCTTGTCGCATTGTGCCAATCCATCGTGAAGTGCTAGAGCGCTCCACCTAAATATATTTGGAAACTTCGCTCGATTGAGCTTCATTTTTTTTTTTTTGCCTTAAGTTTTTGTTTAATTTTTCCGAATCCCTTTTTTGCATCAACACTATTATAAGTTGCGTTAAATTTGGAATAATAAATTTTGTAAAACTTTTTTCGTGGCATAACTTAGATCTGAGTGAAGGATCATAAGATATTGAAGTCCATCAACTATACTTCTATATGTAGATGGCCTATGAATAGTTCACCATGTTGCAGTGAACAATGTGTTCTTGTAGTTGATGAAATCGAGGACATCTTGGATGATCTGTTCCAAAACAGCACAAAATGTCTATAACATAATGAGCTTGGGATATAGACAATCTATGTGGTGTATGATTTACTTCCATTCCTGGTAAAAACCAAATAGGGCTGATATCACTATAGTGAAGTGTTGGGCAGATTTGAAACAAACATGTCAATGTCATTGTTATCATTTTAGGTTATTACTAAGTCATGAAAATAGATTTGCATCCATATTAGCGATGAATAAATAATAAAGTGTCTGATAAGCTATTATGGAAACCAACTTACTTTAAGAATGTAGGCATTGATGCCAATTACGAGGAGATTGCTTAAATCCATAAGTAGCTTTGTGGAGAAAGAAGATATTTATGTGAGTTTTGTCTTGAAATCCTGATGGTTGTAAGAAAATCATTTGGACCTGCATTCCTTACATCTTACTTGAATAATGGCCAACTATGGGTCCAAATGATGTCTAACACAGTTTGTGTGGTGACTGCATGAACTATAAGGCTATAAGCATTAAAATAATCACAGTCCTTGTTGGTGGTAGTCTTTTGTAATGAAGTGAGCTTTGTAATGTTTGATAGATCCAACTGCTCAATGTTTGGTTTTAAAGACCCATTTCGATCCAATGATATTCATGTTTGAGTGGGAGGAACAAGGGCTCATGTGGAATTAAGCACCTAAGCACCATAATCATCTTGCATTGCCTTTTGCCAATGTAGACAATTTGTTGCTTGAGCATAAGAGGATGCTCCCATTGCAAACGATGTTGGAAAATGGCAATAAGAGCTTTTGAAAGGGATTAGGGAGACTATCTTCAAAATATTTGAAATGCATAAGTAGTCGAGTGAGTCTGGTGAACTATCTGAGAAGCTTGGTAGCATTTGAGGATGTGTTAAGGGAATTAAAGATAGTGAATACATGCATTTATTATGCTTGTGGATGAGGGCTTAAAGTTTGATGTAGTTTTAGTATTTGAGGTGGAGAATTTTTAAAAGAGAATTTCTCTCCATGAAAAACGTGTATGAACACAGAGTTTGGTTGAGTATAAAGTCAATAATAACCATTGTGTGATTGATCATACACAAGGAATGCAGGGGAAATTAGTTTGTGGAGCTTAACCTTTTGGTAAACTTTGAAACAAAAACTAAAGATTCTGAAAATTGTATAATCAGGTTGTATAGAGAATAGAGATTCATGTGGAGATTTGCATTGAAGAAGTGGCATTGATATTTCATTAATTAAAATGGTCACAATGCAGAAACTTTAGCCCAATAACTGTGTGTTTAGGTGAGCTAGTGTCAAAAAACATCCCATTTCAATTATATGATAATGATGATGATTATGTGCTACTACACTTGTTTTTAGAGACGTGTAGGAACATGATATCTATTGTTGGATTCCATTTATTGTTAAGCAGCTTGTGAAGGAATTACTAATGAATTCATTTCAACCATAACTTTATATGTTTTTAATAGAAATTTCAAATAAATTTTTTACCATTAGTTTGAAAGAGAAAAATACCGAAGAAATCCGATTTTCTGATTAAAAGATGAAGTCATATATAATGTATTTTTTTCATAAACTATTGACACAAAAGATAAATGACTGGACAAAGAGATAAGTGGCAAAGGTCTCTGAATGTCTAAATGCAAACTTGTTTTATAAGATATAAGGGAAAATGGTTGTTGATGAGACTTTCCAAGTGGACAAATTGAGCTAAAATTCGTCTGTATGGCTAAAGAAAGGGGAAGGCAATGAGCGAAATGCTTTAAACTGGTAAAGGGTAGCCCAACCTATAATGCTATGGAGAAGATGTGCATCGAGCACCATAATTTGCATGCATAGAAGAGCCTTTAGAGAAGGAGTAGTGTTTAGATAAAGTTTACCATTATTGGTACCATAGAGGAGTTTGGTTTGTACTTTTGTTCTTCACAACAAAATTGTTAGCATCTCATATATTGTAGCAGCTATTATCACTACACAAACAGATAATGATGAGTAGTCTTTTTCATAAATCAGGGACACAAGGCATATTGTGTATGTTTACAGAGGACTAATGTTGTTTGAATTGAGGATTAGCGAATATAAGAAATTAGAGGAGAAACAATCATCAATGACTATTTTGTTATAACCTCGATGTGGCTTGAGCTTCTATGGTAAGGATGAAGAAGATGACACATGGTGTGTTGCATTGGAGTTCAAGCACCAATTATGATGAAATTGATCATTCAAGTTTGTTGCAGTAAGTGAATTCGATAAAGTAGCATTGATTTGGCAAAATTTTTGTGATTTAGGCCTACATGAGTTGTATGTCTATGCTTGAAACAAATATGGCTGGTTGCCATAGGGATGATGGTATGGGAATCAATGAAGGTTGCTGATAGGTGATATTGGAAGCAAACAATAGAGTTGTTGCATGGGTCTTGAACGAAGACGATGTTTTCGGCTTCAAAATCAGCCCTGATCATGGTCATGGTTAGAATTGTTTTTAGACTAGTTAGCAACTAGCGATGTGGCTGCATCAATTGAGGTAGTAATGAGTTCTTGGAATCGGAGTAGTAGAGGCATTTAATCTGAAGTTTCTCTTGAAGAAGATCATACAAATCATAAAATGAAGAGGATGAAGTTGATCAATTCCTTGAAGTTAAATCCTAAACCATTGATGGCAAAATCAACTAGATTTGAATCATAGAAGGGAAATTTGGAAGAAGAAAGGGTTATCACCAAAGGATCTGAGTTTCAATAGATAATCAGTCATATAGATTTTAAATTTTCCTAAGCAACCATAATTAGTCTCTAAATAGATTTAATGTAAGTTTTAGAAATTGAAGACAGCTGCTTCTTTGAGGTTGTGTTTTTTTTGGGGTTTGAACTATTGTGGTTGGAACCTAGCTTGTCATATATGTATATGGTTTTGTTAGGAATTGTGTTCCATTGCTAGGGTGAACCTCATATAGGATTTGTTCCCAATTTTGTAGGGAACATTGTGACCTGACTAACCTTATCATATTCTCACTTCATTATGTTCTATTTTTTACCATCAAAACAAACCAAGCTTAAGAGATTCCACGCTTGAAAAGCACTTGTGTTGGAAATGATAATTGTTTGGATTGAGGAGGAAATAGTAGCTTTAATCTAGTTGGGAATTGGCTTGTCTTGTCTAAACCATGGATTGTGGAAAGTATTAGGCTTGTCAGTGGTAGAGTAAGAGGTGGAGAGACAAAATCGAAAGAAATTGGATGATGTAGGTGATGAATTAGGAGAATTTTAGGAAATTGTGACTATCATAATGGGTAAGTTTTATCCATGTGGTTGCAAAATTGATGGGAGATATTGGATGTTGTTTGAAGGGAAATTAGAAGAAGTGCAAGGCTCATAATAGTGGTTGGAGAAAGCCTTTTTTCAGTTGAAATCTCAGACATTTGCTTCCATGTAAACTAAACTAGTAACTTGGGTGAGAGGAGATAGAAGAGACATAACCTCTATGTTTAGAATATTGACTTTACAATAGCCTCCTATTTCAACAATTGCATAAGACAATTTGCTGTTTTAGATTGGTACAATTTTATGGTGTTTTCCATCCAGTTATATTTAAAACAAACACAAAGGAAATAGTAAACGAGTGAAGGCCATTCGTGTATGTTAACATATTTCATATCATGTCATTGTAGTTGTGTTTTATGAGTGATGGTTGTTTATATATATATATATATATATATATGACATGCATATCATGAAAAATAGTGTAAAACATGCCACTACTTTAGTGACTTGTAGATCAAGCCTTTATTGAGATGATATTAGCACTTGGCCTCCAACGTTGACCTTAGGATTGGGTGAGTAGGGCCTAATCAACATGGAAGAGTATGAGGTTTGACTTTGGCTGAAGTTTGTTTGACCTTTAAAGTTGAGATTGATGGTAGAAGTAGACTTGCAAACAATTGGTGCAATCTTTGACATGAAGAATGGATTAGATGGGAAGCCTTGAACCTAGGTTGAAAGTTGACAAGGGAGAGAACAACAATATTAAAGGAAGATAACTTGTTTTTATGCAAGGGAAATACGAGAGTATGACTTAGCATATAATTTTGAGTTGAAGAATTAAAGGGTTTGAACATATCAAAAGCATATCAGGATGAATAGTGCTGATTGATTCTCTTAAAACTTTGATGATGAAATGAGAAATTGTGCATCTAATCTAGACAATCCAAGTGTGTCACACCAAGCCAAGGCCTTCACAATGACACACCTGTATCGATGTCAAATATATGATGTTAAGAGTTTATGATGAGTGCTTTTCAACAATATGGAGAGTAGCTTTTTGTATGATTGATAACATTATTTAAAACATCCATGGTATGGTGAGGTTTGAGTTGAGGCCCAATTAGGACAAATTCAACCATGATCCATTGAGGAGCATTTTGATTGAGTAGAGCTAAAGAGGAACATAAATTACTTGATTATTTACTTTGGAACTCATAGGACGTAGGCTGTTGGATGTACCAACCTTGTCCATGCTTGTGTTTATTATTAGACTGATGCAATGTTTAGGGAATATGTATTCAAACCTATCAAGTCCAATCCTACTTGACCTTAATGGCTATGAAATGGCAAAAAAGTCGTGAAAGGGTGTATAAGAGGTGAAACATGAAATATGAATTGTTGGGAGGAAGTTAGAGTTTTTGGTGGGTTATGACAAATCAATATACTATTTAACACACCTTAGGTGTGCTAAGAAGTCCTTGGGAAAGTTTGAGTAGTGGAGAAAGTCATCATGTGAGACGAATGGGGTAAGGTAAATTGTGCCTTACTCCACGAGGTTGCCTCATGGAGGAAGAGAAAAATGAAAAAAAAAACAACACTCCTAATTCCTTTTATCATCTTTGTGGATATTTGATGGGTGGCAATTCAGGAGAGGGGTTACAAAATAAGAGGTAAGGGCTTTTATAGCCCTTTTGTTTCTTGAGGGGTTGTGGGTTATGGTTGTTCGATTGGCTCTTAGGCAGGTCCTGGGGTGTGCTCCCACTACTTGTTCCTTGCCTTCCTTGAAACCAGGTTTTTTTTTCCCAAATGTCTTCTTTTCTTTCTCCTTTTCCTTCACTTGCTCTTTTTTTTGCTTTGTTTTTTCGATGATTGATAATGCTTTGGATTCACTAGGCAACTACATCAGTGTGCTGGGTGATGGTGAAAATGAGATACTTCTCGGCTTACCTCTCTATACAGGAAAGTTCATTTAGGAAATCTATCTCTCTCTCTCTCTCTCTCTCTCTCTCCATCTCAGGCAACTCGAGAGCATCGAAGACTTTCTTTCTTCTGAATGCCAAGATAACTTTGCAAGATAGCCTGCTCACCAAAAGGTATCTTTTTTCTTATCCCAATTAGAGTAAGATGCACAAAGTTTTAAGGGAGATTTCCTTGAGCAACTACTCAAAGAGGTTATTCTAAGATATCTGAAGTACCACAAAAAATGGAAAACATACTTAAAGTAGTCCAGCCTCCATTCATATTTCTTACAATAACACTGGTAATTGTGGGGATGATATTTGTGTGTGGCGGTGTAGAAATTATCCCAAAGTTTTCAAAAGTCTTGAATAAGTACTGTTGTAATGGTAGGAATAAGCTATAGTGGAGAAATTTGATAAAGGTACAAACCTTTATGTCGATACTTTAGTTTGGCCTTAATTTTTTTTTTCCAAGCCTCAACCATGATCTCAAAGCGGCTAGCATGCCTTTTTGGAAATTTTAGGATGCCATTACTATCATGACCATTTTTTTTAGAGTTGTTAGTTTTGGCAAAGCAAATTGTTTCTTACTTAGTGAAAAGACTCAGGATGAGAAAATGCTAGAGTAGGAAACTAAAGGAAAGCTTTGAAAGGGCAAGTGAGAAAGGAACTCGTAAAATTTATCTTGGTGCTTAAGAGAGGTGACACTCGAGAAGCTCAACTATTGTATTAGTGATATGAAATCTCATTTTGAAAAGTTAATTACCATGCAAGTTCAATTGTGAATTTTAAATTTTTGGATTTTCAAGATATAAATTCTTTGTTTTTAACCTCTTTTGTCTTTTGTTGATCTTTTGATTCGTTTTTTAAGGATATCCAACTTTTTATAAAATACAAAAACCATCATCTTATCAAAGATTTTTTTAATTGATCAAGCTATTTGAATTAAATTTCCCTAGAACATTTTCCATTGACGTTTTTTGTGTGAGCCATAAACAGAAAAAACTTTGATGATCCTTATTGATAAAAAACAGCAAGATTTCCTGCCTCACCTTTTGATTGAAGGAAATGTTTTTTGACCAAATACTTCTTTATGTCAAAACTCCCAATTTTGTACAAATAGGAGAGTGCATTTGGTTTGCATGATTAATGCGTAGGCTGAACTAATCGGTTTTTAGTTAATTAAAGTTGAGAATTGAATTGAATTGAATTGTATCAAAAGCCAAACGAAATAACATAACCAAACTTTCTACAAAAACAGAATCTAACTGAAAAATTGAATTTTTTTTAACTTTGGCTAATGTATTATTAACTTCTGTATCTAGATTTCAAATTATATTATGAATGGAAAGAAAAAACGACAAATTCTAATCAACCAAATCAAAAATGATATCAAGAAATCTTAAATTTTCTACTTAAAATTGAATCGGTTTAATTTTTTGCTGTTAATTAGGTAATGCTCACCCTTATGTATAAATATGCACTTGAAAGTTGACGTTGTGGTACCATAGGAGATTACATGTTTTATTGTATAAAATTCAAGTTACACATTACTACCTTGGTTGGGAACTACTTAGAGTAAGCACTTTTTTTCCCTTTATAATAGTTCAACTTAAGCATTATAGTTTGTAAATGGGACTAATAGTAAGATATTGGAAGACATTGACAAATTAGTTTTTTGACCTCATCTCCTAATAAAGTAATGAGAACTTTGATGCCTTTCTAAAAAGCCGTAGTGTCTTTAGGCTTCCTCGTCTATTGAGTTTGCTTGATTGCCTCTCTTGTTGATTATTCCACATCTTTTGTTAGATATTTTCCTTTTGATGGAACTTGGATCAAACCTTTTTGGCAAAGTTGCTTAATTTTGTTATTAGTCTCCTATTGAGAATATCCTTCTTTTACTACTATTAATTTTTTGTTGAGGGGAGTAGTTTTTGCCTCAAGCTTGGAAACCATTTTCTTGGCAGCCTCTTTCATAATTGTTGGCCTTGAATGTTACGCTCAAATTCGTAGTAAGACTTCTCCATCCTTTGTAGTGTAGTTCAGATGGCCTTTATTTTCTTTTGTCAGCTTTCCTCACTATTCTTCAATTGCTTAAACAATTGGATAATCGACCATTTATTAGAATCAATGGTCATTTGACTCTTCAACCAAAATTTCTTGGCACACTTGTTGCTCAGGAAGATGAGTTCCTGGAGCAGTACTCATTTTGACCACTCATCTAATTGAAATAATTTTTTCGACAACCAACCACATTTGTTGTTGTCACTATCTCTGCTCCTTTTCTAGTCATAGGAATGTTCTTTGACTCATCATTCTTTGAACTTTGATGGCATGTTTCGCATAAGCTTTGAGAAATATTGGTAATTTGTTACTTAATTATTTTAATATTGATACTCTAAATAATTTCAATCGAGCCTTTGACATTCTGTTCGACAATGATATGAACTTATGTTACTTCTCCTTGAAGCTTGTTGAAAGTGCCATCATTAGAATAATTCAAGAAGAGCATTGACGAAGGAACTGCTTGCTCTATCGAGTCTGCCACTAGTGGAGATCCAATTATGAACATCTATAGCTGTCGAATTTTGGAGGGAAACTAACTACCAATGGATTTGGTGGCATTACACAAGTTTCATGTATACAATAAAGTTTCTTGTCCTTTGCAAAATAAATGTTATTACGGGAATTGGATTAGAAAAAGGAATATAAGGAGTCTTATTTGACTCAATCGTCTTGGCTACAACCTTCACCAAAATATTTATCAAGTTTGAGCCTACTTGTTGTTAGGAAGTATCGGAGCATCTCTCTCACTTACTCAAAGAGCATACTATGGAAGCTAGGGTAAAGCATATCACACACCTAGACCTTTATACAAGATTGAGTGGCATAGATCTTGGCACGTCAATTGGCAACCTGTTGATGGTATGATTCCTCATTTTTCACATAGGACGATTAGTTGGAAAACTAATGGAGATGTAATTTCAACCACCTTGATCTTAGTTGTGCATTTTCCCAGCTGTCAGATGAATGACACATTTCAAAGCATAATCAAAGTTTTCAAGTATAGTTGGCATTTTTCTCAGACTCAGGCTAACATTGCTATTCCAGTCTTTGGGCTCTTCTACAATCATTCTCCAAGCTCTTCTTTGATGCTTCTATTCCCAACAACATTTGTGAAGGCATACCCAAGGTCTCCTTTTGATTAGTCTCTTGGGAATCGTCCAAGGTTTCCAGAATCTCTGTTTGTTAATGGTTTTAAACTCTTAAACTGTTTTTTTATGCCCAAATTTATCTATAAATATTCCCTCTTAAGGAATGACAATCTTTTTTTGGATTTTTGACTTTCTAACGTCCGAGTTTGATTTTTTCTTTGTGAGAGCATGGTTGTGCTAGTCTTATGCTTTTTTCATGTTAGTGAAATGTTCTATCTCTTACTCATTTTCATCCTTTTTTTTTCCAATGTGATGTGTACGTGCTTGCTAGCTTTCCCAAAAAAACTCAACACTAGGATGGTTGAGATATCCATCATTTGCATGAATGGCTTTAGTAGAACAAGCTATCTTACTGAATGTATGTGGTCTCTTTGCATATCCTCAAGCAATAGGGAGAAAACACGTCATATAGTTGAGCAATTTGTTTTCGCCACTCGTCATAAGTTCTTTTATTTAATTTTTGCATTGTAAATATTAGAAAGTGCTTTTGAATCAGCTCCAAGAAAATGGTCAGCTAGTTGCTGCAGTCATTAAAAAAGCGAAGCAGAGTATTAGCTGTTGAACAGTGTACTGCTTCATTGATTGTTTTAGTAAACAGTCTAGCACAGAACTACACTCTGAGATTCAAAACCCATTGATTTTGCAGAAGTTGCTATAATCTGTTCTTTTGCATTTTAAATCAGTCAAACGTGGCCGATTTCTGCATAATCTGTTCTCGGGAAGCTTTCAAAGAGTTTCTAAGATTGTATACAAGATATTTTACCTACGTTTTTATTGCTTTTTGCTTGTGAAAAACCTTAGGGTGCTGTGCTTGAATGAATTCTTTCTGAATCTTTGTAGCACTTGTGAGAATAGGCAGCAACAGTTAGTGGTTTGGCAGCATATAACCTTTTGACAATCTGCACTTAAACAAAGAATATGGTCGTGACATATGATGGACACACATAATAAAATTAGGAAGTGAAGTTCATAATCGTTATTCTAGACTAATATTGAACGAGTGGCAATCCAAGCTCTTTGCTTTTTCCTCCTTTATGTGACTTCACAAATTAGGCTCAACTTTGTGAAACTGTTTATCGGTCTTGGTTACTGGGATTGTTTCTTTTTTTTAATTTCATCTCCACTACTTCTTGCAGTCCTCTTTTTTATGGGGATATTTGATTTCTCCATTTTTTGGTGGGGTACTTGTCGATTATTATGGTGGTAAGGTTGTCTTGGCTTGGGGGGTGCTTCTCTGGTCCATTGCAACATTTCTTACCCCTTGGGCAGCACAGACTTCTTTGTTGGCATTACTTGCAGTGAGAGTCCTTCTAGGAATAGCAGAAGGAGTTGCTCTGCCCAGTATGAACAACATGGTCTCAAGGTATTGATCGAAGTCTTTTATTGGTAAATTTCTGCGGTTAAAATGTTTAAGAATCTGACTGTACAGTATTTTTTATCTTCCGGGCCTGTCTTATCTAGTACATGCACATTGCTGAAAAATCATTCAAGTGGTTTATACTGGCCTTTCCTTATAGATGGTTTCCTCAAACAGAGCGATCAAGAGCTGTTGGGATTGCAATGGCTGGATTCCAACTTGGTTGTGCCATTGGACTCTTCATTTCCCCTGTAATTATGTCGAAGGCTGGAATTTTTGGGCCTTTTGTGATGTTTGGATTGCTTGGGTTTCTCTGGCTACTGGTATGGTTGTTTGGGACCTCAGGTACTCCTGAAAAGCATCCTCAAATATCTAAATATGAATTGAACTACATTATCAAAAGCCAGGAACCTCTAATATTCACGAAAAAGAATGAAAAGTCCAGACTAATTCCACCTTTGAAGAGACTGCTTACAAAGTTTCCAACATGGGCGCTAATGTCTGCAAATGCTATGCACAGCTGGGTAAATTTTGTGTGCAGTGTCCATTCAATCTTTGCCTAACTTTTTTTCTCTTGTAAATTGGGAAGTGAATGGTGCTTTTATTTTGATTGCTAGGGTTACTTTGTTATTCTATCTTGGATGCCAGTCTACTTTAACATGGTATGCATTTTTCTTATGTCTCATGAAAAGAATTGAGTTTTGAATTTATTTTACCTTAATGGTTCTTGTCTGGAAAAGATTTATGGTGTCGATCTTAGGAAAGCTGCATGGTTTAGCGCTCTCCCATGGTTCATGATGGCTGTTATAGGCTATGCTGCTGGCACTGTATCAGATATGCTGATCACAAGAGGTGTTAGCATTACTTCCACCCGGAAAATCATGCAGGTTTTGTATATAGTTGTCAATTTGACCTGTTAAATTTTATAGTTACACATGAATGACAATGAACTGTTTGACGGATAAATGTTTTCAGAATTATGGTAGCAGTAGATGTTGCAACCAGTTCTTTTTCTTGAGAACTAGATTTATCAAACGCTCTATTTTTCTGTATTGCTTAAGATTTATGCATTCACTTCATTTACTATTGAACAAATTGTCAATGAATGTATGATGTCACTAATTTTCGAGGTAATTCCTGACATCTAACAACATCCATCAAACATTCTAATAGCTGGAAGGAATTTTGGCTCTCTTCTTTTTTGTTTTTGTGATTTACTGTTTTATAAATATTGAATCTATAGGAAAATGAATAGGTAGATTAATCGTGCTTACTTATACATATTTTCATGAGTGGTAATTTGCTTTCAAAAGGCATTTATGGATGCATGACATATGGTCAATTTTTGGGAAACATTAAGATTTAAGTAACGTCTTGTCTGTTGGGGCTTGGAGAAATAGGCAATGGAAAGTTCGATCCTTGTTTAGTGGTTGTTGATGGGAGGGCCTTGGTTGCAGTAGTCTTGGTGGTGTTGTGTTGACTACGATGTTTTTACCTAGTGTTGACTTCATTGACAAAGATGGTAGTTTTGTAGATCTTGTTGAAATTAATGGTAGCGAATCCATTAGTTCATTTCTCTCATTACTCATTGTGGTGCATTGGCCCTTTGTGCTACTTGGGATGTTGATGGGGTAGTGCATGTTGGGTTGGCAAGGTGAGGAATGGTTAAGGTGAGGAATGGTTAAGGACAAGGATAGGGTGGAGACAAAACATTGGAGAGGTTATTGTACTTCTAGGACTGCATAAAGGTGAGAAAGGGCGATGCTCTTTGGAAATGGGGTAGATAGGTGATGTAGAACAAGAACAGACAATTCGACATGAATATAAAGGCCATGAGATGCATGAAAAGAAATTATATTTTAGACTTAGTTACATAAACAAAGTGTTTATCACAAGTTTATAACATAAAACTTATCACATTAAGTAAAATCTTATATAAAGTTAATTTTGAACCAAACTAAGAATAAATATTTAATAATAAATTTTGATTAAAATTATGTATAAATATATACGACATATAGAGAGTTCATATGAATGCAAAATGGTATTAGTGGTTAATTATTTTAAGAAAAAGTATGTGTTAATATTTTTTTTTATTTTGTAAATATATGTATGATTGGGTATTAATATGTAGTGGTAGTTGTAATAGAAGATTATATATAAATTGGCCTAAAATTTGAATAAAAGGATATAATTTGATATTTGGAGTTACCTCTTTTGTGCTTACTTGCTGTCTTGAGTGAGTGAAATTTGATAGTTTTTTCTTTAATTGTGCGACTCTTTGGTGAGCATTACAACTTCATTTGTTGAGTGTATCCCACCTGCCCTATTTTTCTTAACTTATTTTTTTATGTAACACAAATTAGATCTTTATTAAGATTTAATTTAGAGTTTATAGTACTAAAGATGCTTAATATATTATTAGAGAATGTCAAATGATATTCTGGACTAATTAAGATTAGGTAGCATGTGTGACATTTTAGAATTATTCAAAGATTATTGTCTAAATTTGTAGCGTGCATTATTAAGTAGAGTAGGTGGTAACACATTAAGCGTTAAGAATAAAGTCATACTGAGTAGTTTTTATCACATTCAATTT
Source organism: Vanilla planifolia (assembly GCA_023846275.1). Taxonomy (NCBI): domain Eukaryota; kingdom Viridiplantae; phylum Streptophyta; class Magnoliopsida; order Asparagales; family Orchidaceae; genus Vanilla; species Vanilla planifolia. The sequence continues at coordinate 6,546,054 of CM043873.1, read as the reverse complement.
CACACATAAAATAGAAAATTTAAGGCAAATTTTATGTGGGGTATTTTAGTAGAAGAAAGAATAACTCTGATTTTGAATTATTATTTAGAAAATAAAGTTGCTAAAAAAGTGCATCTTTTTGTTAATGATATGTGGAGTATCAAAGATAAAAAATGGCAACAAGTTGGTGGTTTGGGTTAGGGGGAAGCTTGACTAAAAGGGTAACAAGATTGTAGGCTAGAATTTGATGTCTTGTTGAGGGTGACGGTATGGTGGTTTTATCGAGAGAGTGAAAGAGTGGGTGAAGAAGGGTGTTGGCAGAAGCGAGGATTTGTTTGATTGTTGGCTCCTAGTGAAGGGTCTCTCACCTTTGATCCTTGTCTGTCTCTCACAGGGAGATTTGATTATCAGCTCTTCAAGTTGAATGTCTCTCACTTTCAGTCCTTATCTCACATGGGGAGCAGAAAACGAAATCTCTCTAACTAGAGTTTGGTGCATCCTCTTTACTAAAAAATATGGAAGTACACAAACAAGAAAAGTTTTTCCTTAAATCATCATTCATCTTCAACTTGATTAGTATTTTTATTTATAAAGATTTTAAAGGTATAATAGTAATTTGTTAGCCTATAAAGACAAAAGAACATTTAAAAATATCAATGGATATGTCTTAAAACTCTAAAAGATATTTTAGAATTTCAAAAAGTAAGACAAATTTTTAAAGCAATATTTTGAATAAAATTGACTTGAAAAAGCTATAAATTTAATTGAATTAAACACTCCCAAACTGATTGTACGTTTTTGATGGTAATGGCCAGAGGTGAAATAGTGGGGGCATAATCAGTAGGCGTAGGATAAGCGGAACAGTGCGGGTCAGCACATTTCATGCGGGTCGGATCGACTAAAGCGGGTCGTCACAGGTGATGGGTTGGTACAAACTGAATGGATCAGCCAAGTCGATGGGTATGTGTGGGTCACACAGGCATGTGGTTCGGTGTGGGTTGTGGCTACAATAGCTGACGACGGTGGTATAGCGGCAGAAGAAAGCAAATGGTAGTAGACGAGGCAAAAACAGCCGAAAACACAATTTTAAGCCTTTTTGGAAGTAATTTTCTACCAAATTTTATATTGGTGGATTTATGGAACTGGTCTGAAGCCAGTGGATGTGTGTTTATGAGCTAACATTAGATACTCCTACATCATTTTCACCATTATAATTCTTCATAAAACCATTTTTCTTTTTCTCCCACTTTTCTTAAGTTATTTCTTTGTAACTTAAAACCTGATATTATAGAAATCATTTCGTATCAACTACATGCATGTTAGTTATTTTCTAGTTTGCTCATAGAGTGCACCGCAAGTGCCCAACTAGTGTACATCTAGTGCCCAACAGCAAGCATTTGCAGAAATAGTATTATAATCATTTCTTTCTATTTTTGAAATTGGATATTATTTTATTCTATTCTCACATCATCTTGGAATCAAGAAACATTTATTTCTCTCTATCAACAAGTGTTACAAGCTCCTTTCTTGTGCACATAAAATGTTTTATGGAATACCCCTATGGAAGAAAATGTGGCCTCTACTACAACAATGGGGTAGATGTCTCTCCTATGGTTGCACTTAGTTTGTTGAAGATAGATCAATATGAGGGTATGTTGTTTGATGAAGAGAATTTGGATGTTTGTGCTATAGTGTTCTTGATTGGTGCTTGTCAATAGTTTCTTTGTTAGGAGATTACCTTATCAAATTTTGTTGGTGGAACTTCATAAATTGTTGGGGCATTACATCATGTTTAGATTAATGGCTGTTAGGAGAGATTGCTTCATGTGAATGTATGTTCACCCTAAGGACGGGTTGAGGTCATGCTTTGTGGCCCTTGGTTGATTGGTGGGAAAATTCTTAGGATCAAATGGTCATGTGATTTCTCCGACTCTTCCTTGGCTACAACACCTCTGGTGGGTCTAGCTTCTTGATCTATTGCTTCACTATTGGGATTTTGCTAATGTTGTCCATCTTGTGTCATCTATCGGGGTAGCTCTATGGATATATCCCTTTACCATTTCCAAGGAAAGAGAGTGTTGTGCTCGAGTGTTCATCAAGGTGAATTATAGCTAACCTTTCCAAGCTAGAATGTGGCTAAAGTGGATGTAGGACACTTTGCATCATAGGTTGGAATACAATGGGTTTTTCATTGTGTGCTTTGGGTTGTTATCAGGCACTAAGAATATCACTACCTTTTCAAGGCGTAGTTTGTTCTAAGGTCTCAAATGCAACTTTTCGTGCCCTTGTAGCAACAATTGCCATTGTGTAGCTCTATCAATGTTACACTTGTGCTACAATCCATTTACCTACCCGTGCTGCAGGGAGCTCAATCTGAGCCGTAGATTGTTGCTGCTCTAGCATCAACGTTCAGGATGTGTTGCAGCAGCCCTCATCCATGGGCATGCTTTTTCCTTGTAATGCTGCTAGCATGGTCAAGCCTTTAACCTTTTCCATTGTTTCTGGGCTCATTGCCTTGGACACCTCCCTGTTGTGATTTGTTGAAGCCTTAATGCAGTTTCTATCAATATTGTTGAGATGATTAAAGCTTCAATCATTGCATGCCTCTTAGAATGTTCTGGTTTTTGAAATTATTGTTGAGGGTGACTCACTCAGCCTGGACTTTTGAGCACTTTTTAACTACCTTACATATAAACCAGTCCTCTGTCATTGGTCTCTATATGCGCATTATCAAAGCTGCCTTTATTTTCTAATGTTAATGCCTGGTGTGTCTCTAGAACTACAAAATGAGCCACCGACTGTGGTGCTTTGCCGTCTTTTTGTTTTAGAGGAAATGTCCCTGGTCGATTTTTTTGTGGTCGAGACTGCAATTTTGTCACAGCTTTGGTATATGACATGTTATGGTTGATTTATTTAAACCAGCTATTGAGCTTTATTTTGATTTGTTTTTGTCTTCCTTTCATTAGACAATTGGTTTCGTGGGCCCTGCCATTGCTCTTCTTGGCCTAAACGCTGCCAAAACTCCATTAGTGGCTTCCATTTGGCTTACAGCAGCTGTAGGATTAAAATCATTTAGCCATTCTGGTTTTCTAGTGAACTTTCAGGTAAGAAAAGTTGCCTACTTTCAAATTGGATTCACATTGCTTTTTAATTGCGGTCCACTTTACCATCTTGTACCAGGAAATAGCCCCTCAATATGCAGGCGTCCTCCATGGTACAAAACTTACTTCTCCTTTTGTGCATCATAGCAGCCGTTCTGGTATTAAGCTGCTTCGCATTCAATTAACTTGCAGGGATGTCAAACACTGCCGGTACATTGGCTGCTATAATGGGAACCGTTGGTGCTGGTTTCTTCGTCCAGAAATTGGGTTCATTTCGTGGATTCATAATGCTTACTTCGCTGTTATACTTGTGCAGTGCAGTTTTCTGGGATCTCTTTTCCACTGGTGAGCGCGTTTCCTTCGACGCGGATGTTTAGTTTTTCTTTCATCTGTTATTGCTTGGGGGTGTTGGACCAGGATAAGCCATCTATGAATGAGGAACCTGTTATCTGTTTGATATACTTTTAGAGAAATTCTAATATGTGAGGAATGCAGGTGGAAGGAAAAAAATTAGCTTTCAGATGTTTGACATGGACAAGGCTTGTAGAACCTAATCTATTTTTGGGTTTTTTTTTTTATTGTTTTTTGTTTTTAAAAAAAGGATTTTCAGAAAATTGTTCCAAAAAAAATTGGAATTTTTATCAAGATTTTATTTTGCATCATTTTATATGTTTTAATAATAAAAATACAGGAAAAACGAATAAATAATTTTAAGAAAAAACATTTCTCAGTAGGTAGGCCTGTCGGTCTCTATTCTTCTCGTGCGTTGCATTAGATTTTTCCACGTGTTAAATGACATCATAGTCAGTAGTGGCAGTTGGTAGTCAGACGAACTATCGATTCAAGTTCGGCAGTCGTTGCGGGCCGCCCGTACCATTTCGAAAACAAAATTTGTACGGACAAAACCATTGCTAATTAAACTTTTGTCCCTCTCTCTCTCTCTCTCTCTCTACCTACCGCGACTCCTCAGCCAGTTCGATCACCGTTTTAACACGACAGCCGACCAACACAAAGAAGATGATCGCGGCCACAAACACATCTCGACTCATATCTTCCCTTCACCTCTCCTCTCTTCTCTCTTATCTCTTACATTTATTTTCCGGCCTATGGCTTTATCATTCGCAACACCCTATTCTCTCTACATTACTCGTTCCAACAAGCCTGAACCCCTATCGATCAGCTTCAAAACCATCCGCCGTCGATCCAAATCGATCGCTGCGCAGACGGATGGGCTGTCCACGGCCATTGGAAGCACGAGAATCATCGGGTTTGGATGCTCGAGCAGGCATTGGGGAAAAGCGCGGTGCAGCGCGGGATTGGAGTGGATCGGAAGGGAAATGGCGAGATCTGAGGAGAAGGACGGGGATTGGGGGATTCCTGAGAGAGCGAAGGTGGTGATGCTCATCGCATTCGTGATGGCTCTTTGCAACGCGGACCGCGTGGTGATGTCCGTGGCCGTCGTCCCCCTCGCCGCGCAGCATGGTTGGTCCAGCTGCTTTCTGGGCATCGTCCAGGTTCGACTCGTCAATCCTTCCTTCTCTCTTTCACATCTTTTCATCTTAATTAATCAGTTTTTCTATTATTTAAAGCTTTGTGTTTTACAATTGAATGAAGTACAAAATAAAATAAAAGCAAAACAAATTAAATTCGGTCATTCCAAGTAAATAAAATTCAATGTAGGCGGCGTACTAATAAAACCAACAAATGGATGAAATAATTTGTTAAACGTATTTGAAAATACATTTTTAAAATTGAATAAAAAGATAATTCTAATTATTACAGTCGTCATTCCTATGGGGTTATTTGGCCTCGTCTTCCGTCGGCGGCGCGCTTGCCGACAAATACGGCGGGAAGAGAGTGATAGCATGGGGAGCCGCCATCTGGTCTCTGGCGACACTACTCACGCCACGCGCTGCCGAGCACTCCACGGCCATGCTTCTCGGCGTTCGAACCCTTTTCGGCCTCGCAGAGGGCGTCGCCATTCCCTCCATGAGCACTCTGCTCTCCGGGTGGTTTCCAGGCTACGAGCGTGCCAGCGCGGTGGGGCTCTCTATGGCAGGATTCCATCTTGGGAACATGTTGAGCTTCCTGGCCACGCCGGTGCTCATTGCGAGGCTGGGAATCAACGGGCCGTTCTCACTCTACGCTTTGCTCGGTTTGTTGTGGCTTTCGATGTGGGTATGGGGGGTCACCAACGATCCCCGAGACAATCCCGTCATCTCGCAGGCTGAGCTGCGGCTCATCAGGGACGGGAAGAGCCAGGACCAGGACCACAGAAGCCGGCATAAGTTCCCGCCCGTGAGGTATCTGTTGTCGAAGCTGCCCACCTGGGCCATCATTCTTGCCAACATTGCCAACAACTGGGTATTAGTTCCTCCTCTCTTATCAGAGAAACAGTCTGAAAACAAACCCTTAATTAATTCATTTAACAAAGCAGGGCTACTTCGTTCTGCTTTCATGGTTGCCCGTCTACTTCAAGACTGTGAGTGCCATTCTCTTATTTGGTAACTATTTCTTGTTAATGGGGTGGAATATGCAACTTGGGGAATGCATTACAGGTATATGGCGTGAATCTAAAACAAGCAGCATGGTTTAGCGCACTTCCTTGGGGCTTGATGGCCCTCTCTGGTTACGTTGCCGGGGTATGGTCCGACTTATTAATCAAATCTGGTCAATCAGTAACACGAGTTCGTAAGATAATGCAGGTAACATTTAAACAGGATTGAAATTTAAAGACCAAGAAATTCATCGCATCATGACTCTGCCTTGCGGCGATTGTGCAGTCAATTGGCTTCATAGGGCCTGGAGTTTCCTTGCTTTGTTTGAAGTATGCAGAGAGTCCTACCACAGCGGCGGTTCTCATGGGTATAGCATTAAGCTTGAGTTCTTTCAGTCAGGCTGGCTTCCTTCTCAACATCCAGGTAAGCATGTATCAATAGATTATAGATTGTTGGCTCTGTGAGACATACTAGTCTATGTTGTAATGCTTTCATTTCATAGGATATTGCTCCCAAATACGCTGGATTTTTACATGGTATGTGAACCGACAAGAAAATGCATGCTTTAATCTTTTTGGTTTTAGCTCAATTGTAATCTTATTAATCAATTGTTTTTGTTTTTGTTTTTGTTTTTGTTTTTGTTTTTGTTTTTAAGGAATCAGTAACACGGCTGGGACATTGGCTGCCATTATCAGCACTATAGGGACAGGCTACTTCGTGCAATGGCTGGGATCCTTCCAGGCCTTCTTGACATTAACATCAATCATCTACTTCGGCACCACAGTATTCTGGAACCTTTTTGCAACTGCTGAGCAAGTTTTCTTTTGATGTGCTTTCATTGAATGCAATAAGAAGCTTTAGATTCTCGAAGAGAAATTGTGCAAAAAAAATGGTAGAAAACTATTTTATAATATATCATCATGTCAGTAAGCCAATCTCTGCATGCCACTTGACAGAAACTCTCCCACCCATGTAATATATTTCCCGTTGAGAAGGATCACTAGCCTTGATAAGGTTTCTTCACCTCTCTCAGCGGATCTATTTTGAGAAGGATTCCCTTTTTGTGGTGGGGCAATCCCTCAACAACTTCGTTCAAACATTCCTTTGCTTGTCTCCCTCCTACTAGCCAACCCTCACCTTTCTTTCTTGTTGCCTATTTGTTGGAAAATCCTATCCTTGAGCATTGAAATCCCTCAGTTCCCTTCATGACAAGCCAAGTCATTCAAATCCTTGTTAGGGTTTGTTGCTCAACCCAAGACCAACACTTTAAGATTAACAACTTTCATCAACTTAGTAGTCAGTTCAATATACAAAGCTAGACATCTAGTTTTAATCGTTCCTTTATTGGTTTGAATTTTGGAATATGATATTTGTGACTTAGATTCACCATTGTCAATAGATCATTAATTCCAACCAAATACTAGCCGACTTTCAACCCATACATTTATTCTAAGATTGAGTTTATTGTTGCCCTTGATGTAAATCGTGTGAGAACAACGCACAAGAGGGGAGGGGTGAATTGTGTTTTTCACTAAAATTTAGATTAAGAAAAATTCTTTCAATAAAAAAAACGTTTGTAAATAAATTGTGAAAACGAAAAATGCAATAATAAGACAAGCAAAGAGAAGACAAAGATTTTTAGGTGGTTCGGCCAAACCCGTGCCTACATCCACCCCCGATCAACCCGATCAGGCTTCCACTAACCACTCCCTTTTGCCGAAGCCGGTAGGGGTAAACCAAGTACAACCGGTGCTCCAACGAGACACCAAAAATCCGAACAAAATGTTACAGAATGATGCAATGAAATGTGGAAGAAAGCTGTCGAAATTGGAGAAGAAAGTTGAGCTCGTAGCTCCCACGAGTATGCCAATTGTTGCTCTCGGTTTTGGCCTTTTTCCTTAGTTTTTGAAGAAGTTTGCTAGTGGATTCATCAACCCATAATTTGTAAAGTGTCCTATATATATAGTCCACCAAAAAGCAGTTCCAAACGGCTAAGAAAAAAGAAACCAGAAAATAGCCGTTGCCGGAAGCCCGAAATGGAAGAAGAAGAGCAGCTGCCGTCCGATCCCACTTCAAGAATGGACGGCTGGATGGACTTCACGGCTTGATCATCTCTAGACCGTCTGATCCGGGCGGACTTGATCTGAACCATTGGATCCCACGCGCTGAACGAACGGCGCTGATTAAACAGCCGTTCGAAATTACTCTCGCCCGTTGGATCTGGGCGGGCTTGATCTGCGCCTTTGGATCCTGCCGAAGTTATAAGGTGGGATTTTTAGTCCCACACTGCAGAATGAAACTTCGCACACTGCTTTATAATAGATTCGCGCCTATTAACCTGCGAGCCACTTTGGGGTCGGCTCCCCCCTTCCTTGGCCGGGATTTCATCACCCGGTTCAGGTTGACTTAGCCATGCACTGTTCTTTGACCATTGACCAGCGCTAAAGTTTGACTTAGCCGAGCTCCTCTCGGCAGGCTTGGCTTAGCCAGGCACTGTTCCGTTGACCGTTGACCAGCGCCAGCCGAGCTCCTCTCGGCGGTCTTTGGGCGGGCTTTGCTCGCCCCTTTCGGGTCAACCAAGTTTTTATTTTTCTCTCTTTTTTTTATTCCTAAAAGGCCTGGACGGGCTGTTTTGACGCCGGGTCGACCCGCCCATGCTACAGTGCTTTTTCCCGAGACTTTTGCAGTTTTAGGGTATTTTTGACGAATTTTTTAGCCACAAATTTGAATATAAGTGAATAAAAATAATTTTATATTCTTATAGTATTATAAGTTAATTAAGTGGCTATGAAAAGAAATTTATAAAAAACGATTCCATAATAATATTAAAAAATCAAATACCCATGTCTATACATTTTGTCAAATATACTTGGCCCAAAAATGAAAATTCATTATTAAATAATTTTATAATATTTTTAAATGTTAATACTACTAGTGTGCCTCATAATCTCAAGGTTTTGACATATCAAATTCAAGAGAAATAAAAAGAAATTTAATTATAAAAAATCTTGCGCATGTCTCAAAAATTCCTTGAAGTATGTCATGACCTCAAGGCCCTTAGAGACCATTATTTTAGACATCTAAAATACATGGTTTGATTTAATTAATTATTAACAATTTTACTTAAATAAAACAAGCCTTCAATAATAAATAGCTTGGTTTTGTAATTATCACATCAAAGGGTACAACAGCCCTTTCATTATAAACTCAAAAGAAAGTAGAAAGAATTTTTCTTCATCCCTTTTATGATCTTATTGGAAACTTGATCTCTCTCTCTCTCTCTCTCTCTCTTCATATCCTTTCCTTCACTGCATCACTATTGAGAAATTTTCATAATTTGAGGGGAGGCCATCTCTAACAATAATGAAAACTCCTCTCCATTCAAAAGGGTTGTAGTGTTTCCTTGTAAATTTTTTGCATCTTTGATATCTTGTCATTTATTAGTTTTTTGTCTTTTCTATTTTCTTGATGAGCTCTTCTTATTCTCTAATCTTCCCTTAGATGTCATGATTCTCGATTATTCTTCACATATGCATGAAGCATGTTCTTGCTCATGGTAAGGACATTCTCATTATCAATAATTTTTTTGGGGCTGTCATGAAGATCTTTGTCCTTCTAGACTTGGGCATGACCTTCCATAGATTAGCTAGATCTAAGAACCTCCCTTCTTTTCTAAGGAATCTAGATGAGCAAATCATAGGGAGATCCATTTATCATTAAGATTTTGGTACCAAAGTGAGTTTCAACTTGTTGTCAACCTTATGTGTCTAGTAATATACTCCACTAGTTTTCAAATAAACTTTGATTTTGATGAAATAAAAAATTTTATTTTCGAAATATATGCCTAGTAATCTTCTTTTTCTTCAAGAAGTACTTTTCAAATGTACTTATTTTCAAAATCCAAAATAATTATGGCATGCTTTTTTGGGCAAACAGCAAATATCAATATTTTCAACAAAACATAAACAATTATATATCACAAGCATAATGGAAAACAATTCACTAAACAACAAAACATAATATTTCTTTGGAACTTAATTAAATTTTACATAACTTGATATTTTGTAGTCCAAGCTTTGCACTTGGCATATTAGCAAAGTTCATTCCATTGCTAAAAATCCATTGATATCTTTTGAGGACCTTAACCTCATGTGTCCAAAAACTTTTACAAGAGTCGTCATAGGCGAATTATTCTAATTCAAGAAGAGTTGGCATAATGCTTTAGAGACCCAGATGTATTAGATGGCCAAAAAAGCACATCTTGTACCTTGAGATCACATCTAAGATGAGAGATCTCTGACATTTGCTATTAAATTACATATTTGCCAAACTATATATAATACCAACATTTCATAATCTGATAACTATTTTGCTTTTCTATATTGCCTTATCCAACTTATATTTCGACTAGTTGTGCACATACATGTATTTGGTTGTATTATTTTTCTATTATGACGTCTACAGTATTAGAAGACTAAGGGGTATCCAAGGTGAATGAGCATCACTTAATTTCATTTGTATTTTGAATAATCTTGAAGGTTAAACATCAATCTAATCACATCCAATGGCTATGTAGTGATTTTTGAGGCAATTGGGTTTAAGGTCAACTGACCCTTGTAGTTTAACGTCATGCTTATGCGATACTAGCTTCAAATGATTGGACAACTGATTTTATCCAATTGCACATATGAATAAGAGCATACAAAATCATATGGTGCAGTTCATAGAAGGACACTTGGTGTAGTTAAAAGACTACCTAGGGTGATCAACCTTAGCTTAGTAACTAAGGTTAGGTTTTGTCCAACATGTAAGCTTAATATAAGGGCAATGATGGAATGTAACATGCGTTTTATGTACTTTAAAGTTTTATATGTTACAAATTTGTGTGTTTGAAAACATAATGGGGGTGTGAAATCCGCTTACTCCAACGTTGGTGTGTTGCCAAGTTGATGCAAGAGATGGCAATGCCCCAGAACTAAACCATGAGTTTTGCACTTTTCTTTCCTAATTCATGGAACTTTTTGTGCTTGAGTGATTTTCGCAATGTTTTTGTTTCATGAATATGTGCGTAGTCTCTACTACAAGTAAATCATGTTTTCTTTCCTTGTGCATATTTTTTGGGATCCTTTTTTTTGTTTTATGTGCACTTATTTTGTTATGAAACTCTTGTTGGAAATACTACTATAATAATGTTGTCTTGTGTTGACTAGTAAAATATCGTGTGTATTCATGTTAACTGTTTGTAAAGATCAACCAACATGCATAATGCTAATTATTTCCTCACTACACTGTATTTTTGCTTTGTCACAATTCATACAGTGCATTTTCAAGTACCTATCATAATATCTATATAGTCATCACACGACTCTCTCTTTTTCTATCTTCTTGTTTATCAACTTTGAGTATTTATTCTATGAATGTTGGCTTTTTTGTCTTTTAAGGCACTTGCAACTTAACTCATTTAGCATAAAATTTAAACCTCTAAATCTATGTCTTGATAACTCTAAAAGTTCATTTTCTTTTCTATGATCTTTTGCTTTGAAGCTTCTTTGTCTAGTTCTTTAGTTGTTTAAACAAGCTATCATCTTTGCTAAGTCCTTAATCATTGCCATCTCCTTGTGTTTCTTTTTCTTCTCCTTTTTCTTCACGTTAACTTATCATGCATTGAAGCAAAGTCATCCTTTGCATAAAACATGGTTAAAAGCTTCTACTTTGAGCTCAATGACCTTCATTGTTTAATTCATTATTTCTTGATTTAATTTAAAAATTCTAGGTTTTTATTCTACTTCTCAAATCCGATAATCTTCCCATAAATTCTAGCAAGATTCTTTATTCACTTGCAACTCAACGTTAGCAAGTTTATTGTTTTCATATTAGCACAACTCTAATAAAATCCTACAATAAAGAAAATCAAATAAGAATTGATCTCTAGATAACAATATAAATTGTTGTACTACATTGTATTCTAAAAGCCTCTCAATATGACAATCGATAAGCTCATTCATCCCTTGATATTAGTAGTATGGGCATAAAGATCGCCAAATCCAAAGATGAATGCACCATTGAGTTCAAGTTGGTGGGCATGTGCTTCATCATGTTTTAACTTTGGTGATGAAAAATAATATACAACATATAGGGTAATTAAATAGTAATAATGCATTTATTTAGATTAAAATCATGTTGTGTAACTAGTGATCTTTTTCATCACACAAGCAATACATATGATTGCATATTAGGAAAACAAATCCATTTAAAATGCATTGTGAGATGGGGCCATTGACATAGTTAAGTGTACTAATAAATTATATATTATGAAAACATATTAGCAAAAATGATTAAACTATTATTAGGGTAGTAGTTAAAATACAACACTAAAATACACACAAAAGTTTAAAAAAAAATACTAATCTTAGATTCACATGGCACATAAGTGGGCAAAAAAAAATGAAAATGAAGACAAAGCAAATAAACCGATGACCAACATGTGGAATAAGTTAATGAGAGGAGGATGGGGGAAGCTCAGTAGTGGATGAAAACTTCATGGTGGATAATGCTTAGTTGGGATTGCATTAGTGTTTTGAATTAGAGCTAAGCAAAATAGCACTCACATAAGAGTGTGGTGGCTAGGATTGGTCAAAGCTAAGCTCAATAATAATTGAAAATCAATGGTGTATTGTGGAGAAAGTGATATTAGCATCTTGACTTGCAATTAACAGGCTAGTGGCAAGAGATGGTCACAAGAGAGAACAAAGGGATAGGCTATGGGATGTGACAAAAGTGTCTTAGTGAGTTAGTTATCTGTAGTGACTGGTGTTGAGATATGGGGAGTTTGGATGAGATTGTTGGGGTTTAGGACAAAAAGAATGGTAGATAAAGATGGCTTTGAGCAATCAAGTTGAGTGAAATGGTTAGGTGATGATTTGGAGAAGGTCGACAAACTAAAGGAGAAGTAGGAAATGGGCATGGTAGGGTAAAACTTTTGAATGCATTAAATTTTGAATTTGTAAAGTTTGGAAATTAATGAAAAAATAATGCAAAATAAAAAAATTTTATAAAGGGAGATTAAGAAAATTTTTAAAAATTATTAAAATATGTGGCACTATAAAATTTTGTTATGGGTAGGGCTTTATTCCTTCTCTTAACATTCTCTTCTTGGAAAAACCCATTGAAATCAACATTAAGTAGATTTTTGCATGCAAGTAAGAGCTTGTCTTACTTAATAAAAAGGGTCAAATACAATCTAAAAGCTATATCATGAAATATCAGACAAACTAAATAAAATAAGAAAAACCTAAAGAACTAGAAAAATGTCTGAGCATGATATGATATAAAATCTCATATGAAAAATTTTAAAGAACAACCTTAGGTGGTTAATCTTAAAGGCTGTTACAACTGCCAAGTTGCTCATCATTACATACGAATTGTTGAGAAAATGCAAGAATATGCTATAGTTGACCTAAAAATAATGATCCATTGAAAAGATTATATAGTTGCAAAACTTATGATCATTATAAGAAGACCTAACAAAGTCAATTGTTAATACTAAGTTTAACCTTTATAGTCAAATAATTTGGAGATGATAGTCTTGTTTGATAAATTATGATTGAAACTTGTTCTAAGTCTATATTAGATAAGTTAAATATACAATTCTTGGAAGTATGAAATTCTCTTATATAAACTCTCTTAGGGTGAAAGGAGGCCCAACTTTGTAGATAATGATGTGTAATAACAATAAATCTTTAGATAAATTAAACAAATGTCCTTTAGGGCTTTTAAAAGTTCAGAGTCTTGAGGATTAATTATCTTGTCAACATATGAAAATAATTTTGATAATCAAAAGTTTGAATGATCATGAACTAATCATCTTGTGCTTACTAAACATGGTCACTTGTTCATATAATGGGGATAGTAAAATAGTAAACATTAGACCACTCATCAAATGCAAGAAAAAGTAGAAAACTCCGTAGGTTTCAAGAGATAAGTAATGCTCAAAACAAGATTAATGCCATAAGCTTTTTAAAGTTTGAGATATACTCATTTGATTTTATCTTTGTTGCATCTCAAACAAGCTAGCTCTCCAAACTTGGTATTTGAAAAGTTCCAAATGAAACTCTAAAGAATATCATGTGTCATACAGGTTTGCTCTTGGATAATTCGTGTTATTACTTTTAAATAATTGCTCATCTTTCATATAATTAACTTTTGTTTTAAGTAAATACCAGTATGCATAAATATATGTCATGTTCAAAATTAGTGGTACAAATGCAAAATTCAATTAATCCTAAAGTTTTGATTGACAAAAAATCTTTCATAAGATGACAAATCATCACTACTTCAAAAATCATAGTTTTATGTGTTATTAATGGTGGTAAAAGAGGTGGGATTCATATTTTTATGTGTTATTGATGATGGCAAAGAAGTGGGAGTTAGTGGCACTTTGAAGTTATCCTACTGATTTACCATTTCTTCACAAATAATTGTCAGACATAATGAGTAAAAGTTGTGTGTGCATAAAAAGTTTTCTTAGTCTCAATCGCTCATAAGGTAAAAGCAAAACAACCTTAAGAAAAAAGAATAATGTAAAAAGCTCTATAAGAAAAGGCTAAACCTACAAAATAAAGAATGATTATCTCTATGGAAGAGACAACAAATCACTTAAGGTTTACTATTAACAAGCTTGAAGGGTAATGTCATCATCTCCAAAATATAACCAAAGTTAGAAAAAATGTGGCATCCTCTCTTAGGAGACATTAAATTTTAAAACTATTATATATATATATAAGAAAACCATATGTTTGAATTTCTTTAGGACATAAAACCTATATGATTTAAAAACCATAACCTAAATAATTCATGTGCAAAAAATCATATTTACTTTTAAAAATATATGTCATATAACACTTTTAAAGATAAAACAATCCATGGTTTTCATTGTTCTTTAGCAAAATATGATAAAGTAAATTATTTTTTATATTTTTGAAATATAAATCCAAGTGATAATTCTTTTTTGTAGCAAAATAAAATAAAACTACAATTTTGTGTGACAACCAACCTAATTAAATTTATAAATTCTTATAAAGTTTATTTTATGTATTTAATATTAAGTATTGCTAATCTAAAATAAAAAATATATGGAGTTGTGAACACTTCAAAATGCATGATAAAATGTTAGTAGTTAGATTTAATTTCTGAATACATCATTGTGAAAGACTTGTCGTGAGGAATGTGTCAATTTGTGGTTTATAATTTTCAAAGATGAATTACATTTTTTTATGAATTATTAAAATTTAGAATAATAAAAAAATATTAAAATAGTTAAATAATCTTCTTATTTATAAGATGATAAGTTTTTAGTCGATATTGAGAAAGAAGGCAGCACGGAGAAGAGAAGATCAAAGATAGAAGGGAAGTAAAAATTGTTGCTGTTTGTGTTGTTTTGGTTGTTATTTTGAAAAGAAAAGGGAGAAGGTCAAGTAAAAGAGTAAGTTTTTGACTTTAGTTTCACTATAAGGTCATATCTCATGTCAGTTTACTATCATTAATCACGTATAATCTAGTTGAAATGCTTTAGAAATAGATTTAAAAAACTTTATTTGTTAGTCCTGTTAGTCAAAGGGAATTTAAGGTTTCAATTGCAAGGATCATACTAGACGTCTACTCGTGTCATTAGGGACAAACCTATAGTGGGGGTCGATAAGGAGCTTTTGAGCTCATGTATGTATGGAAGGCTATCAAGCAAACCATATGTCCCATATATGAGTGAATGATTAGAATCATACTAATACAGAATTAAGATCGATCAATGTAATAAGCTATGTGGTGCTTCATCAAGAGATCATCCTATCAAATTGCTTGTCCAACCATAATTACATTTATTTGAGTATGGATATCACTATTACAACTCATGTATCAGATTGATATAATAAAATATAGTTTAGTGATTATGAATCACACTTGTACAATATTATTATTAACTTAGTATGATCAGATTATGATACTATGCACATATATTATAGATTGTACAAGTATAAATGGTGAATTAGACTTGTAAGATTAGTTATTGGATAGTTTAATATAAAGTGTATGTCCTCATGCTAGTACGACAAAAAGATCAAACTAGTATGATATAGTGAAAAAGATCTTATATTTGATCCTTAATCTGATCCCTTGGCTGAATAAGTCAATCCATGAATCCTAATAATACAAAATTAGAACCTCTCAAGTACAATTAGTTCTTGGATTGTTTAGTAGAAGTTGATTGTATAATTTTGTATCTAACTAGTATAAATCATCAATTATATATCATGATATGGGAGATCATATTGGATGATGTAAATGTTGAAATTTGAATAGGGCACAGGTCACACAAGTATAAAATTGGCATTGAACTGATACATTTACTTGATGGACAAGCTTAATATAACTTATTTTTCTACCCCATGGTGTGACCCAGTGTGATGTAGTTATATCTAGTACATCACACAGAGGTTTCATTTGGAGACGTCCTAATCCTATTCAAACACAAAGTCATGCTATGATTGACTCATCTATTCTCATTAGTCTTTGTTATCATTGCCATTGCAGAGGTCAATTATAGTCGACCCTTGTTTATTAATGAAAAAATTAATTTAAATAATGAAATATATAAATGTCTTACAGATGTTTATAGACAACTTAGAGAATTTAGTATTGGTGGTTATATAATAATTCGTGTTACGTTTAAGAGCAACATTCTATGTATGATATTGATATTGCTATCATTATTTATAATAATCATGCAAGATTGGTTTTTAATTCTAATAAAGGTATTAAAAACATTAGTTTGTTGCCAATCTTCAGATGGTCTTAGTATAGTCAAAGTGCATCTCATAATAGCTAGAAGTGATCTAATATAGTAAAGACCTTCATCTAATACTTGCCTTAGGCAATTGTGAAGGTCGAGAATCAAACATTATATATTGTTTCTTAGACCTAGTGGTCATAAACTATTAGGTTGGAAACAAAGTTATTAATTTGAGATAATAAATAAAAACAAATAAATCTTGACATATAATAACAAAAAATCATATAAATAAAGAGATGTTATAGCATCAAACTTGACAATAAGAATTTTATATATATATATATATCAATTACATATGAGCTAAAATTTGTTTTGGCATATCATCTTATATCAAAGTGTCTATTAGAGATCATGCTTATACAATAAGAACATCTAATTTATACAATAAGTGTAATATAAGGGTTAAACCTTAACAAAGCCCTAAATGTACAATATGATAGGGTCAATCATATTATATGATATGATAACAATAAATGAAAAAAAATTAGATTGATATGACATTATTAATAGAGCTTTTAAAATTTACTTTCATAATAGTAATTAAATTATTATTGACAAAAATTATTATGAATTTTGTAAAAAATTAAGAAAATAGAGGAAAGAAAAAGAAAAGTGATGGAAGAGATTTTTTAAAATCATTAGGTAAACAAACTAATTAACAATGATAGAAATTATTATTATTATTATTATTATATTTTTGATGATATAAGTATTTATATGCATAACATAGCATTTTTCACATATATTTTGATTTCATTGTATCTTTTATGAGGCTATGGCATATTACAGTGCTCAATTTAGTGATGATAAGATACGTTAGTTTTGGGTGTCATGAGCACTCAGAGATGATGGTACTTAAAGGTGCGACTATGACATGTAAGAGGCTAAGGCTTATAATAATGAGACGTGATGTGTGATCCATAGGTGTTAAGAAAGAAGTCAAATCCCAATAAAAAATGTATACATGAAAAAAATTAGAAAAGAAAAATAAAATTGAATACAAAAAAGAAGAAAAATAAAACAAAATACTTTATAATGATTATGAACAAAATATATCTATATGGCTATATATACATTGTTACAATACTCTATTTATAAATTATCATACATTCTTTTATTTATTATTTTATTTTATTGCTCAAATATTTTACTTTTTTTGTATTATTCTTCTACATGTAGCTAAAACTTTACATTTGAGCATCTCTTGCTTATTTCCTACATATATTATGTGGTGGAATACTGACATTCACATTGAGGATTCTTAGATGATAATGTAAGATCATAAATGAGAGTTTGTTATATTTTGTAAGTTTTAGCAATATTATATGTATAGTAAGACATCTATATCTTATTATCATAATTCCATATTAGTAGAGGTTTATAGATTTCTTTTCTATTTCTTAACTATTTATTTTGTGTTGTTATTTTTGTTAAGATGTTTCAAGATTATTTTATTTTTCACATCACTTTTTTTATTTTATTTGTTTGTATCCTCATTTTTATATTATAGACTCTAATTGTTTTACTAAAGTTGTATTTAGATGTAATTCATTGGATTGTGTATATTCGTATTGGGTAGGGATTGGGATTTAGTCAAACAAAGTATTTTTTTTTGTTACAGCAACATTTATTATAAACCTGATAGTTTGAATTCTAATGTATGATTTCTAATATGATAATAATACATTAAAGAATTAAGTCTTCTTCACTCACTATTCCTTTTGAGTTTCATGAGGTGCATTTAGTTTACTTATATTTTTTTAAGAAAAATAAATTTAGTCAACTAAAACAAATTTAGTAGACAATATCACATGATCTCACTACAAAATATTACAATACTTATAAAGCTTAGAATAGGTCTAAACGGATAAAACTTGCCTTAGCCTCCAAGTATGTAAGACAATGTTTGAACATAACATAAATATTACCATAACGCCAAGAGTCATCATAAATAAAAAAGACTAACTTCCATCTTACAAAAAATTTAGTTATCTCAAAGATAAAAAAAAAAAAAAAAGAGATGATCAAACTAGAGCATAGCATTAAACAAATGACTTAATGGAGGCAATAGAGGGAGATGTTGAGAATTAGTTCATTCCATTAATTACTTATATCCATTACATAAAAAATATTGTAAAACAACACTCGAATAAAAAAAATTCTTTGAAAAATAAAAACAACCTAACTCTTCCTAATTAAAGCATATTTGAAGCTAAATAACAAAAAAATAAAAAATTTTAAAATATAGGAAATAATAAAAAGAAATTAAAATAATACAAAAGGAAATAAAACTTTAGTAATATAAAAAATTAAGTTAAGAAAAAAACAAGTGCAATAAAAAACATAAGTAAAGATAGAATAATAAATTATAAGAAATATTAAAAAAAGTAAATTATAGGATTTAAAAGTTTATATAAATTAAAGATGGGACATTTAAAAATATATTGATCTAGAGTTAATTATTGAAATACTAATCACATAACAAATGTTTTTGTTGTAATTTTTTTTTATAGAACATCTTCATTGAAAATCAAAGTATAGTTATTAATGATACAATTTAAACCTTAGGTGTTCAATTAAGTAAGAAATTTAAACAGGAAAACGGGGGAGGAAAATATTTGTAAATAATAATAAAAATAAATCCAAACAAATCATAATATTATGTTCTAATATCAAGATTGATATAAGATAATATAAAATATGAAAGATGACTAAGATGACATGTAATCATGTAAAGGATATATTACATAGTTAACAATAATTTGCATCACACAAATAACAATTTTGTTAATACATTAGGAGAACTAGTCCTCTTTGAGCACATCATGAGACAAAATCTTCAAAATAGCTAAAAAATAAATCGATAAGTTATTAATCACACCAATTTATTTATTAAAAATATCAAATCATTATTAAGACAACAATTAAAACAAAACCATTATAGAACACACATAATTGCAAAAAAATAACAATCCAAATTTTGTTTTGTTTATCAACAAAATTCTAATTAGTCTTGTTTTTTGAATAAGTTAATTTTATAATTTTTTTCATTTAACCATATTTTTAACTTTATCTAATTAAAAACTGATAAACTCAACAAATCGATTACCAAAATTGATCAAATGCATGCATCTATTAAGATCTCTTCCCTAGTTTAATCAACCTAAAACTTGTTTTAATGTCAATATAATTGAAAACAAGAAACTTAATAAAGGAGGGCTCGAATATTCCTAACAGGTTAGTTATCGTGTACTGCTTCTCAGATCTTGTTCTAGGTTTTTCTAGGTTCATTGCGTGTTTTGACTGACCAATTCAAATAAGATAAAGGCTAGCCAATACTGTATTTATATATATATATATATATATATATATATATATATATATATATATATATATATATATATATATATATATATATATATATATATATACACGAATGAGTCTAGAAAGACTTGATCTTCTATTTAAAGATTTTTTATTAAATGATAAAAAATTAATAGGATAGGTGAGTTTTAATTTGTATGAAGTCTTACTAGATAATGGAGAAGCGGTTCTATTTAGCTGAATTTATTTGACAATGAGATTAAATGATTATTGTCTTAAGTTTGAATCAGATGAAACAAAATTTGTGACAATATTGAACAGGTTCATGAAAATTTGACAAATGACACGACAAATGCATTCTCTCTTACACTTTGAAATCTTTCAAGTATTTTTTTTAATATTTCAAAACAATTAAATACCACCATAGTCTGTTGATTGTCTATAAATTAATGAAAAACATAAGAACAAAAGACATGTAAACCAGTAGATCAAGAAGGTATAACATATAGAAGAGATGGAGATGAGTATGATAAGGCGACAAGTCATGCTTTTGATATTAATGGTATTGGCTCTTATTGTGATCAGCATGAATCCTATAATGGTGAAAGCTCAAACATGCTGCCTTTATTCTTGGAAGAAGTGTGATTGTTTTGGACCTTAGAACCTTTCTTGCTATCTTGTCACTTTGCTTTGGATGCTTCTTTTAGTTTTTGTAACTAATAATCACTCATGTATTTTCTTCATTGTCGTCTTCTTAGCCTTGAATGCTTCCTTTTGTTTTCATCACTAATAATGGCTCATGTATCTTCTCCAACTCTTGGGGAATTTATGATATTTCTTCAATTGCTTGATCAATATACAAGTTTTTATGTTATTATATATCTCAATTTAACTTAACCTTGCAAGTTATGGATTTTGCTTTATTCTTTTTGAATATTTTTCAAGTTTGAGATTTGATCATTTTTTAAAAAAATATTATTAGTTTCAATTTTTTCTTACTATTTTTTTAATAAATTTCAAATAAAATTATATATAAAAATTTTAAAATTACACTAAATATCTATCAATAACATATTTATCAATAACATACTTATTAAATTTAATGGTATTTAATTTAAATCTCTGCAAGTTTTAGCACTGGCTCATTAAAGAAGATATGATTAACAATGCCTAAAGCAAGAGTAATGCCATAAGCTTCTTTAAGTTTGAGAAATACTCATTTCTCGTTATAAATGCTGGTATCTTAAACAAGCTAGCTTTCCAACTTTGGTATTTGAATAGTTTCAAATGAAACTCTCAAACTTAAGACATGTAATACAAGTTTACTTTTGGACAATTCTCCTTATTACTTCTAAATAATTTCTCATCTTTCATATAATTAATTTTACTTTAAACAAAATACAAGTGTCATGTAAAAAAATTAGAATTACACATTGAAAATTTAATTAACATCAAAATTTTGAGAGATAATAAAATATTCTATAAGGTTACAAATCATCATAGTCTTAATTTATTTATAAACAAAGAAAAAAATAAGGTGTTATGCAAATGCTAGACTACTACAAAAATCATGTTTCAATGTTATTAATGGTGGTAAAAGAGATTGGTGTCGATAGCAACCTAAAGTTATCCCAAAAGTTTGATTCTCTTTAACAAATAATTGTATGACGCTCTAATGAATAAAAGTTTTGTGCATTTATGTCTTAATAAAGAAGTCTTCTTAATATTGATCGATCGTAAGATAAAGGAAACACATTCTTAAGAATGAAGAATAATGCACAAGATATGTAGGGAAAGGTTAAACTTAAAAAAACCAACATTGATCATTTATGTGGAAAGAATAAAAATCACTTAAAAGATTGCGATTAACAAGCTCATGGGTTATTGCCATCATCTCCCACATATAACCAGTGTTAGAAAAACAATAGCATCCTTTCTTAATAGATACAAAATTTTAAAACTATTAGATATTTATATATATATATATATATATATATCCAAACTATTTATTTGATAATTTTATTTTAGGTCATAAAAATTATTTGATTTAAAAATCATAACCTAAATAGTTTTTATGTTGAAAAATCAAATTATATTTTCCTTAAAAATATGTCATATAACACTTTTCAAGAAAAAAAAATTCATGGTTTTCATTGTTTTTCAAGAAAAATATGATAAAGCAAGTTACTTTTTATATTTTTATATAATCAATCCAAATGATAATTCTTTTATTTGTAGCTAAATAAAATAGAATTATAATTTTGTATGACACCTCACTTAATTAAAGAACATGATCATCACAAAGCATATTTTATATATTAAATAAAAATAAAGAGACGATCAAACTAGAACATAGTATGAAACAATGCCCAAATAGAGGATATGGAGGGAGATGTTGACGATTTGTTTATTCCAACAATTTCTTGTATCTATTACATAATAAAAACTTTAAAACATCATCCAAATAAAAAGAAATTCTTTTACCAAAGAAAGCCCAACTCTTCTAAATTAAAGCATATTTTATCTAATTATTAGGTAAATAATAAAAAATATATAATTTTAAATTATAGAAAATAATAATAAGAAATTAAAAATTATACCAAAGGAAAGAAAATTATAGTAATAAAAACAATTAAGTTATAAAAAAATTTAATAAAATAAGATTAGACTAATAAATTATAAAAAAAATATAGAAAAAGAAAACTATAGGATACAAAAGTTATATAAATTAACGATGTGGTATTTAAAAATACATTGATCCAGTATTGAGTCATGAATTCACCACATATATTTTTGTTGCAATTTTATTTCTATAAGGCATCTACTTTAAAAATCAAGGCATAGCTATTAATTACAATCTAAACCTTATGGTTTTCGATTAAGTAGGAAATCCAAACGGGGAGAAAGGTGGATGGACATATTTGTAAATAAAAATAAAATTCAAAATCCAAACAAATCATAATATTATGTTTCGATGCCAAGATTGATGTCAAGATAATATAAAGTATGAAGGACGATTAAGATGACCTGATATATTTAATGATTTAATGGTTATATTACATAATTAACAATAAGTTGCATCACACAAATAATACATTAGTTCAAATCACCGACTAGGGTTTCGGTGAGGAAAGCTAGAGAGCACATGCCAACCAAGCATGAGCATCTGCCACGTGAAAGACCATTGCTCACTTCAAGTCCATCCACGGCTCAAATTGGAACCGTCTATTTCTTCATCTGTTGAAGTAAAGGCGAAAAGTTTCGAGTTTCCACTTCACCCTATATCCTAATTTTTCCCTGGGTTTTTGAAACTGTTACCCGTGTTCCTCAGACAGATCTCTTCCGTCTTTCCTCCCCCGATGGAGTGTCCCAGCAATGGAGGGCTGCTCTACCACGAGGTGCAGGAAGCCAAGCTGTGTGCTGTCCACTGCGTGAACACCGTCCTCCAGGGTCCCTTTTTCTCGGAGGTCGACCTCGCCGCCCTCGCCTCAGATCTTGACCAGAAGGAGCGCCAAATGATGCTAGACGGAAGCGGTGTTTTTCCTGGGGATTTCTTTTCGGATGGCTCCTACAATGTGTCCATGGGCGGTGATTTCAGCATCCAGGTTAGGTTTTGTCATATGGCCTACTTTTACGTGAGCAGAAGTCCAATTCTTGAATACTTGAAGAGCTTATTGGTATTGCGACTCTTATGCAGTGCAAACCTAGAAAATGTCTAGTTCATTTTTACTGATAAAATACTTTTTGAGAGAGTTTGCCTTCTTAACATCTGTTTCTAAAACTTTATAGTTGACCCTCGAAATGACATATATAATCTTAGCCATGTACATGACACGACATTTAATTAATAGCTAATTATCACACTTCATAAGCCAACTACAAGGCAAGCCAATTGCGCTAAATTTATGACCTTCTAGGTCACGACCTTATATGATGACCTTGTTGTCATTGTGTTGCATGCATGACCTTGTGCACAGATTACACAAGTCATGTTTTACCTTGTTCTAATATTATGATGTGAGAGACGAGTCATACCTACTTGTTTTTTATGATGTTTGCGATTGGTGCTGAAATGCATATGTTTGCATGACTGGTGCAAGAAGAAATCTATGCATGGGACATTTGTGACACCTAGAGGGATACATGTTGTACTAAATGGCTGAGAAACTTGTGGCTGATAGAGAAGAAAGGTTGATTCTTGCCTTGAAGTTTGAGAAGTGGGCTATTAAAGTCTTAGAGTACCACTTAAGTGGGGAACCAATAACCTTGACTACTATGTGTTTTGTCTTATCCTTTTTTTTGTAATGACATTCTTTCTTCATAGTATAACTTTTTCTTTTTCAAGAAATAATCATCTTGCTTGTTTTCATTAAAGGTGCTCTTCACATAAAAACATCCTATCTTCCTTTTCTTCTCTTTTTTATTTTGGATCGATTGTTCCTTTAGCTTGCACATTGTTTGCATCATCATTTTTAGTGCTCTTGATAATATCCATATATTCTTTTTTTCAACCATCGAAAGTTATTGTGCCTTCTCAAGAAGAACTTGTGGGATAGTTTTATGAGAACTGTACCAATAAGTATCAACTTCATATAGACTTCGTGAAGATATATTAATTGGCAAATGTTCTTACCCCTCTTTTATATGACAAACAATAGTTCTCTTAATATCTTGTCATGCTAGTGCCACTTGTCATCTATAATGACATAAACCCTTGGCTTACCACACAAAATCCTCCCTTTTACTAATCCATGACAAATTTGGCTTTCCCTTTGTGAGATATTCCTCTACCTCATAATGTACCATATGTTCAAACTCCATCATCTCCCATTTTACTCTCTTGAACTGCCCAAACAATTCAACTTCATCAATTCCATATGTTTGGATATCACTTACTCCTAGAAAACCTCAAACTACTGTATCTTCAACCACTCATCATAATGCAAAATGATGCATGAGAGTAATGAAGTGTTGTTTCCACAATGGATCATTCAAGTAGACAGAGCACCTTATTCATTGGAAATATGTTTTCAAGGACAACCATCTCCAAAAAAATCACCATCGTCATACTTCTATCCTTGTTCAAGCAATGGACAAATGAAAACAAAGAGACAAGAGAACCTACACCTCTAAAAATAGAGAGATAAGGAGAACTTTGCATCATACTTGGGATCATAAAGAACCATGCAGCCTACTCATGTTGTGCCTCCTAATTTTGTCGAGTGATGAACTAAAAATTGAAGAATACTAGGGGATATGCAATTGTCATCATTCTCTTAAGAAAATTTCTGTGTCTCTACCTTTCACATACCCACAATTAAAGATGTACATGGAAAAGCTAAAAAACCTAGGACTGCATCTTGCTATTCAAAATTATTGTAGATTTGATCATGTTTTTTGTAAGGGATAAAGAGCCACTTATTTGCAAAAATTTTGGAGGGATTCACATTAGATTGGTTTCTTGAGCTTCTAGTAAGGTCCATAATAATCTTCTTCAGCTATGGAGAGATTTCTTTTCTTGCTTCTCAATTACCAAGAAGCTGAAGAGAATTTAAGCATGAGTTGTTTTGCCTCAATAGCAGGACAATGAATCTTTTTTGGAGTATATCACATGCTAAAGCATCCAACTTATTGAAATACAAGTTTCCATTGCTTGTTCAGCAAACTGTACTTGCTTGTAGTGTTTGCATGATGGATCATTGAAGTGCAAATCACTAGGAGCCTATTGAACTTCTCAATGGGGCATCTGGAAATGGCTAATATATATTCTATTCTAAAGTACTCAACTCTTTTTACCGGATTGATAAGAGGAAACAAAGTTGCTTTAGTTATGAAGGTTATAAATATTGACTTTGCTAGAGGCAACAACTTGTAATGGAAGAATAAGATTATTTCTATGATGAGCATGTCAATTGTGGTGTAAATATCATATTAGAAAAGATACTACTATCAATAAGAGAGAAAGTGCAAAGCACACCATGTCTACTAAGTAGTATAGTACAAGAATGATTTAATGAAACCAAGTTCTATCATTTTCATGATAGCCGTGTCTACTTCAAAAAAAGAGCAATTCATTAAAGGCTTCCATTCATCAATTAGTAGAGAATGGATTCCTTTAGTATCGAAGGGATCATTACAATTTCAACATTCTGGAAATTCAATAACAGCCAAAACTAAGTTGCTTAAGTAGTCGTTGCTAAATTTTTGTCACAATAACAATAGAGGCTATCATTCTTTCCTACTCAACAATAGTCTCAATAACAACAAGGTAAAGAAAGATTGGTGCAATACCTTGTAGCACTAATTCAAATAGTCCACATCATTTATAGGGGAATTTATAAGGAATTGCAAGGTGTGCAAGCTAATGGATACGGTTGAGTGGCTCTCATCCAATTTTTTTTTTTTCAATGACTTTGAACCAAATGATATTTCCAATTACAATGCAATCACCTACCCCATGGTAATTGTGATTGTTTAAGCAAAATGAGTTTTAGTTGATAGAGATAGTTTGGTAGACATTATCTTTATATCAAACTTTGATTAGATGGAAATAAAATATAGTCACTTGTGATGGACGAAGAATGTATGCCTTGTTTCTATGAAGTAATGCTTGACATTGAAGCAATAATCCTTATATTATTTGCTCTTGGTTGTTGTGTTAGCTTGGTTAATCAAATGGTGGATTTT
This sequence comes from Vanilla planifolia, assembly GCA_023846275.1. Classification (NCBI taxonomy): domain Eukaryota; kingdom Viridiplantae; phylum Streptophyta; class Magnoliopsida; order Asparagales; family Orchidaceae; genus Vanilla; species Vanilla planifolia. The sequence goes on along the minus strand of CM043873.1, from coordinate 6,519,622 downwards.
TTCATCATCCATGGTTCATTTATGCATAGCATCATCTTGGAATGCTAATATCTTGTTTGAGTTGTAGTTTTCTTTTTTCACTTATACATTAATTTTCCATCATTTAATGGAATGATTAGAGTCAGAGGGAGTTTTAAGTGTTAATTGAACACAGTCAACTCAATTCTCGCATAACTAAAGAAGAGAATTCTTAAGGGTCATTTTTCTTGATGAACTAACCATTGATCTACCTCTCCCTTGAATGAGAACAATAAGCTATGACATTAAGTGTTAGTATTGAATGAGGAACAAAGAGATCATATTATAAAACTTAAAAAGGATAGTGATGTGTTACCTTGATCTATTGTTAACATGCTTTGATAGGTTGTGTTTTTCAACATCATCTCAATAACTCTTTTAGGAAAAACTAATCGAAATAACAATATTTTTATCAAGCACACTTAGAAGCTATCATAAATGAGATAGACAAGACTTTAGTTGTTGGATGTGCAAAGTCCAAAATGTGTTGTCAATGTCATGTTAGTGAAGAAAATGAATTGAAAGTGGTGGATTTCTATTGATGACATTGATCTTCATAAAGCTAGCCAAATGATTGTTATGCATTTTCTAAGATGCTTTGGTAGATTCAATTGTCAAAATATGCTATGATGAGATTTTCAACACATTTTTCAAGTTATCATTATATTTATATAGTAGAACACGATGAGATGAATATCACTTTTATGATGGATTGTGGATCATATTTTTACAAGGTGATTCTTTTTGGTTTAAGAATGCATTAGCAACTTATTAATAATCGATGTATGCCTTTAGGGATCAATGAATTTATAGTGTTGAAATTTGTGTTGATGACATCCTTGATTATTTTTATAATATGGAGAAACATTTTCTAGATCTTCGTGACACTTTTGAAATTGTAAAGAAGTATTAATGTGACTTAATCCCTTGAGGTGTGCTTGCGAATCGTAATCTCCAAAGTTTTGTGGTTGCCTTATGCTAAGGGATTGTGGCTAATTTGAATTTAGGGTCATTTTTTTATATGTTCTTTATGAAATATAAAAAAAATTCTGAAGTTAATTGGTATTGTTGTTAACCCTACTTGGTTTATTTCAACATTCACAAAATAAATGTTTATCTTTCTTCAAAACCTTAATGAACATTTCAATAAGCATTCCAAAAAGATGAGGTATCTTTAGGTGCATCATTGCTTAGTAATCGAAAGTTAGTTGAAGCTCTCCTTGGTGGAGTGCAGTTGACAAATTAATTTGTTGATACGAGAGGAGGAAAAGGTTCAAAAGTTATTGTATAATATAAGTCCTAGCCTCCAAGGGGCAAAGACAAGGCATTTTGAGTAGTTTTCACGTGTGTTTCTCTCAACTGCTCTTTATTACAAACTTGTTTTTTAGAAATACTATTAATGCTATAACTTTTTAATCATAAGATGCCTATTGTTGAAAGTTTGTGTTGATGGAGCAAACATTAGGACATGTCAGAATGGAATTGTGTTAGAAAGCCTAAGCGACGTAATCTTAAGGCATGCTGTTTATTTTGACTTTCTTGTATCAAATACTCAATGAAAATAAGATGCATTGCTTGATTGGTTAAGGTTTGCACAAGTTCTAAGAGGTACTCATTTTGTGTCTTTAACAATTCTCTTCTCATTGATTGTCAATCAAGTCAAGAGAGTGCTTGAGACAGAAAGTCCACAAGGCATACCAAAACGTTTTTTGAGAATTGATAGAATGATCGATAAAAGAAACAAATCAACATGATCCACCAAGATAATAGGGTTGAACCCCAAGCATCTATGTGATTTGACTCTACTTTGTTTGCCTTTAATTCCCCTTTAGTAATATCAAAATATTTAATAAACTTAGATTATTTTTTTAAATCCATGGATACATATCTAACCTCACGCAAATTTCATAAAAATTCATTTGCATTCTTGATATGGACATTGTTATTATCCACAATCTTCAAAAGTTTATCTTCAATCAAATGAGTGTTTCTAAACTTTCCTTCAAGTTTTGCTATAATCCCTTCCGTGGAGTTCTGCACAAAGCTGCTTGAGTCTAACATCCAAAATTTAATATGACAATCAACACCCAAGATTAATTCATCTTTTACCCTTATTTTTTTGGGTTTGAGTTGGTTGGGATTACACTAAGCTCATTGACAAGGTAAGAACATAATAAGGGGTTAATGGGTGTGATACATGGTAGTATGGTTAAAATAATAAATGATTAGGGTACACCATGACAAGGTAAGAACATAATAATGGGTTAATAGGTGTGATAAATGGTAGTAGAGTTAAAAAGAATAAATAACTATGATACATATGAGATAAAAAAAAGATAAGAAAAGTTGTCTTTAGATAAAAATTAGGATAATGTAAGTTATAAGTTATCTTCATAACAAGGGGCCCTACAAGATCTTATGCAATAGTTGTTTTCACATAGTTTTTTTTTCTTTTAGACTTTAATTTCTTCTCATTCTTGGGACCTTATGATCTTAGACAATGCTTATCACAGTTCCAGCATGCTCGTTCACTTCAAGGTCTTTTTTTGCTTCTTTCGTTTGACTTTGGCTTTTCCTTTACTTTGAACTCATTGATAATCTATTCCTCTACATTTAGCACTCAATATAGTGCTAAAAGATTTGTCAGATCCCCTCTTGACTTATTGACAATGCTCACTCTAAAAGCAATTTATGGTCTTGTAAAAGATCAATAAATTAGTTTGTTTTCAATATGTTGGTAGCTATCCCAATTTGTTGGTAGATCTATTTTAGTATTTTTTTATTTTTAATTTCATTCTAAAAGTATTCTAGGTAGTCTACATCCATTATAGTCAACTTTTGCACTACGCATGCTATTATAGATAGTTTTTTTGTTTGCTTAAGTAACTAAATTTTCTCATACCTTTGTATAGTATCTAGTTATATCTTGTATTTCATTTTTCTTGAACAGCTCTTTCTTAAGACTTCCTTTGAGATATCTCAATATCTGTTTCATTGCATCGAAATGGCCTTTTGTAGGAGCATGCATAAATTGATAATGCTCACTCTAAAAGCAATTTATGGTCTTGTAAGAGATCAGTAAATTAGTTTGTTTTCAATATGTTGGTAGCTATCCTAATTTGTTGGTAGGTCTATTTTAGTATTTTTTTTTTATTTATAATTTCATTCTAAAAGTGTTCTAGGTAGTCTACATCCATTATATTAGTTTTTTAAGCAAATTCAAAGTATATTTATTTGAGAGATGAAAATTTCTTTTCGGTTCCTTGCAATGGCCATCCCTTAGAAATATTATAAGCCTCCAAAGTTTTTCACTTTGAATTCAATCTAGGGTTTTCTCTTGAAAATCTCAATTTTTAATTCATCATCTCTTATAATAACTATATCATCGCTATAAACAATAAGGATTACTTGTTTTTTAGACTTGCCCATTTTTAAAAATAAGGTGTGATTTGTTTTCCTTTACTTGTATGCTAGCTTTTTTTTCATTATACTGAACTTAATAAACCATGGACTTCGAGTTTATTTTAAGCCATAAAGGACTCTTTTTAGTTTACTTAGTTGGACTTTCTTGGGACTCAAATCTTGGTATAGGTTGCATATATATCTCTTCTTCTAATTCAAAAAGCCTTTTTATTGTCTAGTTGGTATTATCCCTAGTATAATTTTAATTTTGCAGAACTCTGATAGGGTTTAATTTTGCAATTAGAGCAAATATCTTTTCATAGTTAATTCCTTATGTCTAAGTGAAACGTGGTGTTATTAATCTAGTTTTGTATACTTCAATTTTCCATTTGTTCTATAGTTGACTTTGAATATTAAGTTGTTGCCAATTGCCTTTTTCCTTATGGTAACTCTACGAGCTCCTAGGTTTCATTTATGATTTCTCTCTCATTAGATGTACCCAAGAAGCATATGTGTAGTTATCAATAAACATAATAAACCAATGGCATCCCAGTTAAGTTTGTTACTCTAAATGGATCATATACGACACTATGGATGAAATAAAATAGTCTAGATAGTTTGTAGTTTTGTGGATGATAATTTAATCAAAATTACTTTGCTAAAACAATGAAATGAAGAGACATGTTTATTGATAAAAATCCGATGATACAATTATTTCATATGGAAAAATTTTAGATGTTCTAATCAATTATGCCAAAGTTTGACATTCAAATTAGAAAAGACTGGAAAAATGATAGATATGTTATAGTTTAAAGGAGAGCAAACTTTAAATAAATAATAAAAACTATTTTTCTTCTCAACATTGCCAATCATCTTCCCCAAAATTAAATGCTAAAATTTATAAGCAAAGGAAAAATGTCACAAAACAATTTAAATATTTAGTTATTTACTTGTAGGTAATAAAGTTTACTTCAAATTTAAAACATGAAATATTGAATTCAACTTTATACAAAAAGATTTCATATCTCCACATATTATAGTCTTGTACATTGACTTGTCTTTTACAATGATTTTTATAAGGTTTATAATTTATAGGTCCCATTGAGCATGTCATGTGATCAAATGTACTCATGTTCGTAATCCACTTATCACTTGAGCCTTTATAACCAAGAAAAGAAGATAGTAGCTTTGGTTTGTTTTTTTGAGTTATAAAGCAATCAAATTTGATGATGTGGGTTCAAACTCTTGGGTAACTTCTAGATGATTTTGTAATCTTGAAGCACATCAATTTGTTCTGTTGTAAATTTTTTTTAAGATTTTGTTGTATTTTTGTCATGCATGTAGTGCTGTTGTGTCTTATTTGATTACATGACTTTCAATCTATTGGCTTATCATAAATCTCTCAACAAGTATTTTTTGTGTGATAAGGTTTATTACGGTGCTTGTATTATAGTTTTTTTATTTTTTTCTATTCTATGTTTTTGTATTATTCTCCTTACAACAATTTGATACCAAAGTTAACCCATAAGATATGGATTACCTTTTTTCTGCGCTTTATGCACCTTACGTTGGCAAAGAATTCTTTTAATATAGGTAGAGGTTTTGTGTCAAAAGTATGCTCACAAACTTCATTAAAGTCTTTATTTAAATCTTGTAAAAAATTAAAGTTTAAGGTTTTCTTCAACATTTTGCTATATACATTTTGATCAGGACATGTTTTCATTACATTTAAAATAAATCTATCATTGACTTTATGTATTACATATTTTTCATGCTCTATGCACCTTAATTTGGCAAAGAATTCTTTTAACATCGGTAGAGGTTTTGTGTCAAGGATATGTCCACAAACTATTAAGGACTTTATTTGAGCCTTGCAAAAAATTAAAGCTCTAGTCTCTCTTCAACACTAAGCTTTATATAACTCAATAATTAGGACATGTTCTCTTTACATTTTAAAATAAATTACCCAAGGCCATAATTTTAAAAGATTGTTAAAATAATTTGCAATAGATGTGATACCTTATTGAGTATTTTTTTATTTGCAAAATGGATCTTAAAATTTTGTGAAATATTATCAAGGTCAAAATACATCTCTTTCGTGTCATCCCAAATTCCTTTTAGGACCCCATTATATTAGAATTCTTTGGCTCCCAAATGCTATATGTTGTTGAGTTTTCTTTAGATATTACTTTTACTTTAGTTAGGTAACCCATCTTGCCTCTTCTTTTGATTAGTAATAAAATAGATTGATATCAAAATTCCTATCATTCAACTTATGTGTATTATTATTTTAAGAGAGAGGGTTTGAAACCATGGAAACCTCAAAGAATTTCACTGTTGTTGAGTTTGGCATTAAACTTGCCATTCGTCATCATATGTTGCTATTGGCTTTTTTTCATATTATTATTTTTTAATGCAACAACCCTTTAATCAAACCCTATTGAAGAAAGGGAAAACTTCCTCTTCTTGACATTAGTCAAAGTTTGAGGCCAACATGGTACAAAGAAGAGCTTTAGAGGAAAACCAATGAAGAGCTTCTACAAGGAGGTTGCATAAGATTGGCAAGGAGCTTCTATGACTAGGCTCAAATACAGTTGGGTTGATGTTGGGTCCAAATGAAGGCACAAGAATTATCAATGACATTAAGGTTCCTCTTCCCAATGACACGAGTTGCCTTCTACAAGGCAGAAAAAGCCATGGAGGAGAATCATCTTCTATAAGAACATATCTTTTGCAAGCAATGCATCGAATCAACTTTATGCAAACACCACGTCTTCTATAGTCCATAATCAAATTCAAAATTTAAGACTCTGATTTTTTCGTCAATATTGACGAGTGTTTGATACCATGAACAATGATGAAATGAGTAAGATAGAGAATTTTATTTATTCCTCACTAAATACAATGTTAAATTTATGTGATTTATATAAGAAAATTGATGTATTTAATTACAATTATTTTGTTATATATAAAAGTTAAATATTTCTGTTTGGGCAATATATATCAAAGATTTATTAATTTTTTATTTAAATTATGTATAATTAATGGAATTTAATTTTGTATTTAATAATTTCATAATTATAGCATAATTTTTAATATTTGAATACTATTTTCAATAGTAGTATTTAAGCTCTTGATTATAAGAATGAACATTTGATGATTTCATTTTTTTTGTTTTCATAATTTTCAGTTATATTTGTCCTTTATTTTTAGTGCCTTAGGTAGCTTCTATTGTTTAGTTTGGTCTCAATTCTTAGCCCAATACTTTATCAGGGCAAAGTTTAATAGTTCCATGAGTTTTTTCGTTGTCTTGTTTGATTTGGTGTGGATTTTTAGATATGCGGTTGTTAAACGACTATAGTTTCTGATCTTTATGGAATAAATTATCTTTCAATATGCTAAGAAGATGTATTTCTTTTGTGATCAAAATAGTGGAACCGTACAATATTTTTAAGAAGTGTCTTTGTTTTTGCAATATTAAACAAGCATAACATGGTTTATGTTTAAAACTACACTTGTTATTAGTTATATTCAATTTTCATTCTTTAAATAATTTCATGAGATGCATTTTTGTGGCTTATGAATCAAAATGAACTTTGTGCAATTTCTTCAAAATGGTAATTTCTTTTACCTTAGTTGAGTATATGTCTATTGCATTGCTCTTTATTGCATTCCTCATCTTACATCACTAACCTCCTTCAAAATCTTTTGCAATGCATACTATATTTAGTTGAATTGATTTGGTTACTAAAAGTAGACCTTCAACATGTTAAAGAAACATAAGAGAAATAAGAAGATAGAGAAAAAATAATTTTATTTCTCATACACGATAGAGATTAGACTATAGCTTGTTTATAAACTTGAGAAGATAATATATGATCTTTTGGAGATAAATATTATTTTAGAAGTTATGATCTTTGGGAAGGTATGTTTATCTTATTTTAACTGGCTAATTCAATGGAAGATATGCAAAAAGATAAGAAAGCAAAATGTCAACATGAAAATTGAATTACGGCATATTGAGTTTTCTTCGATGCACTAATTAATTCGTCATTCTTCGCAAATTTTTTTTGGACAGTGTTTTTGTAAATATGTTGGCTAACTGATGTTCGGTTCTGCAAAATTTTAGTCGAACCTTACGACGCTTATTTGTTTCTTGTATGTAATGATATTTGATGGCAATATATTTGGTCTTGCTATGGTTAATTGGATTCAATTTTGTTTTTTTATATCCATTTAACTCTAATTACTTCATAGTTTTTTAATTGATCGACAACTCTCATAAATTATTTGTTTTCAAACATGTGAACTTCATCCTGCATGGCCTTTATCCAATTCTTTTGTTTCTCAGCTTTTTCAAAGCTTTGTGGTTCAATTAGCAAGAAATTATATGACTCATAAATTTCTACTAGATGTCTTACTCGTCTTGGAGTTAACTCCAATGTAGTTGAATCTTATCTAAAAATTGGATTGGGACTTGGGCTCAAACCTATATTAAAAGTTAAACTCAATTCAATGCGTTTTGAAGTATCATGATGCTTTCTTAGCTCGATCACTAGAACCATTAGCTAATTTAGTGAGATACTAGTTAGTGCTAGTCGATTTTCCTACACCTCTTCTTCCCAATTTCGGAACTTCACATCAAGCATAACATTTCTATTAATTATTAGTTTTTTTTCTCCAAGTTATACACTTGATATCCCTTTGTACCATGAGCATAACCCACAAATATAAAATGCTCGTTTTTATTATCAAGCTTTGATCTTTTTTTGGCTGATACATTTGCATAACACATGCTACCAAACACTTCCATGTGGCTTATTTCCAGTTTGACAACACTCCAAGCTTTAATTAGAGTTTGATTTGTTGGACTTTGGATCTGTATATAAATTGCCGTACTATCCAAAATGAGTTAAGCATACCTTTTTCCTTAGAATTGCTCTTGCCATTTCAGCAATTGTTCGATTTTTTGACTCAGTAGTGTCATTTTGTTGAGTATATGCTGCTATTAGTTATCTTTAAATGCCATGTTATTCACAAAAGCTATGAAAATTTTTTAAAATAAATTCATCACCTTGGTCATGTTACAATACCTTCATTTTATGATCACTTTGATAATCATTTATGAAAATTAGAAAGTACAAATTTTGTTCTTATGATGGTTTTTGCATCTTCCCACATATGTCGATATGAGCTAATTCTAGAAGTGCACATGCTCGCTATGTTCCTCAATTAAGAAAAGGTTTTCGATGTTGCTTATTGGAAATACAACCTTCACAGATGTCTAATCTTATAATGATAAATAAGAGTCTCTTGATCATATCTTTAACCTTTAGTAGTTTCAAATCTTTATAATTGAGATGTCCAAATCTTTTGTGCCATAAATTGGATTAATAAGCTACATCATTTTTACTGCAGTTTATAGTGGAAAATTTTTGGACTTATTGATATTCACCTTTGTTAGAGCATAATGTTTATTTTTTCAATTAGATATTGATACCATCTTCAAAGTAAATAGCATACTTGTTTTGTACTAATTGTTGGGAGCTAAATAAATTTTATTTAAAAACAGGAACTAATAGCACATCATTTTAACGTGTATTATAATGCTACTTTTGCCTTCAGCTTCAATCATAGAACCATTTCCTATGTGTACCTTGGTCTCATATGACATGTCTGTCTTGAAATATTTTCTTATTACCAGTCATGTGGTTTGTTCAACCATCAGGTATAGATATCATCATCTCTTCTTCTGCAATGTGACAATAAAGTTTTTTTAGATTTTCTTTTTCTTCTATGAAATTTACTTGATTACTTGAGATCTACAGTTTCTCTCAATATGATAATACTTCTTGTAATTGTTGCACTGCAATTTTATCCAGCATTTAAATGTACTATAGTTTGACATTTTGCATGTCACGCCATGGATTTGAATTTCTCAATCCTGATTCTCCAGAGCCTTTTGATTGCATCTCTGCATCTTATTTCAGGAAATCTTTTCTGTAATGATTTCAATATCTGAAACACTGTTTGGATTGGAAGGTACTTTCAATTGAGTTTTTCTCGCTACTTCCTCTTTTCATGCAACTCTAAGGAACTCCTTAATTGTTGAATCGAAAGTGTCAATAAGATTTTTTAACTCTTCCATTGAGACTACAATATATTCATATTTTTCCAGCAAGCTAATTAACATTTTTCCGACTAACTTTTAATCAAGGATATATTCGTCAGAGGTCCATATCTGATTCACGATCTCGATAACTCTTGAGAAATATTTCTTTATTTTATCCAACTTTTCATTTGCAAATTTTGAAATTGTCTTTCTAAGGCCTATTACTTTACAACAATCACCTTTGTGGATTCCTGAAATTCCTCTTACAATATATCCCATGTTTTTTTCGATTTAGTTTCATTGTTAATTTGTGAGAGCAAACTCTTTGCAACATGTTGCTAAATTCGAAACAGTGGTCTAGCATCTTTCATCGGATCTTTTGTTAGAGTTTTCTTTTGCTCTTGTGATAATTTGCTCCCCATTGGCATATTTGGTGTAACATTTATCAACATCTCATAATCCTAGCAATAATAATAGTACTTATATCTTGATCTTTCACATATCATAATTTTCTCCTACAAATATAAGAACTGTTGACTATGTTATATTTGTGCTAATGCCAAAAACCATCAACTTGATCTGCTTCTCCAAATGAAGGCAATTTTACCATTTCGTCAATGCCCATACTTGAATTGGGCTTTGATTGCAGATCTTAATGAAAAAATAGGAAAAATAGGTAGATAGAGGAAAAAAAATAAATAAAGGTGTGCAAAAGATATGCCACATATCAGCCAAAAAATTGAATTACAACACAACTTCAATAAAAAATCTACCGAAAATTGAATGTTAGTTACTCAATTCTATTCTTGATGACATGAAGTGATACTAATTTATAATGACCAAGATTTAGTGTAATAAATACTGGGTTAAAATGTTATTTATGTGCATTTATTTATAATAAAAGAAATAAATGATAGAAATAGAGAAACTCAGAGAATTTAAAAAGCAAAAAAAATATAATTTTAATGAAGTTCTATATTCGTTATTATGTAATTAATCATAGCATTTGAGTTAATAAAAATCTATTTAGGAATATAGTAGTCACGGTGGTTCATTTTTCTGTTCCTCATATTTCTGTAACATTCTTAGAACTTTATTGCTCATCTTTTTGGCTTAACTTCTGCTCATTTTTTGTAATGTTTGATACATCTCACCCAATTATTTATACTACGAATGTTTGTTTAAAGTCAATCAAATGATAGTTCGACTCATCATTTCTTGTTTATTTATATATAATATTTTTGAAACATTAGTATATGTATTGTACATTGTGGTTAATACGGATTCTGTATGAATCTGAATCAATTTTTGTTTGTCCCAATCTTATGCGGGTTCTATTTTTTTTTTTTTTTTTTTGTGTTTAATGCTTAGAAAATATTGATAAAACACGTTCAATGATGAAAAATCTGTCTTTTTCCTTCAAATATATTTTATTAAATGTGCATTATATTGGTAGATCTATGGAAGAGAATTTGGTTTGGCAAACATGTATTAATGGTGGCTTTTATAGTTTGCCATTGCTAACCCTAAGTCTTGAACAATGAACTATTTTACAAACTTAGAAGGCAATTTATCATTTCTCCAGCTCTCACCTCGTCATCTTCTATTTCATCCCAGGTCTTGCAGAAGGCACTTGAAGTGTGGGACATGCAGGTCATCCCTATGGATTCCCCTTCTGCAGAAGCATCTAAATACGACCCTGAGCTGGAAAATGCATTCATATGTCACTTGCTTGACCACTGGTTCTGCATTCGCAAGGTAAACGGCGAGTGGTACAATTTCAACAGTCTTTATCCAGCTCCGGAGCATCTCTCGAAATTTTATCTCTCTGCTTACCTGGATTCTCTCAAGGGTTCTGGGTGGAGCATCTTTATAGTCAGGGGTTCCTTTCCAAAGGAGTGCCCTATAACAGCAAATGATGCTACTAATGGTTTTGGACAATGGCTCACGCCAGATGATGCGAAGAGGATAACAGCTTCTTGCCAACACTCGAACCTTTCATCCATCTCTGAGCCATCATCACCTTCGGAAGCTGATGCAATTGCAAGCCAGGAAGAGCAGGATCTAAGAGCTGCAATTGCTGCAAGCCTTGTGGATTTCTCAGCAATCTGTGATGGGACCAGTAGCCTAATTGGTAATGGCAGTTGTTCTGTTGATTCTAATACAGTTAACTCTGCATCTAATCTTGATGCAGAGACTAATGAGACTGATGAAGCTGAGGAGAAGAATTTGTTGAATTCCGTTTCGTCTGGTAAAGAAGATGAGAAACTATAAACCAACCTACACTGAGCGTAAGCTGTGATTTAATGGACCATGTATTTGTTTTGTACTATATTTTAATGAGTTAAATTTGTTTGTGTATCATTTCGATGAATAAAGAAGATATTTGAAATTATATTGCTTATTGAGATTGTCAGTACAGGTGGTTGTTCTATCCATTGGTGTGTGCAATGTTTTCGAAGAAGATGAGAAGAAAGCATGGTAGGGCAAAGGAGCCGAGGAAGACAACTTGTCTTCAGCAAAGAGCAAGACCTTAAGTAATTATCAACCGTGGATATAATAAACGATCCAGATTTTATAACGGAAATAATGGTAGGGCTCATACTACGTTACGCTATCACATGACGCAGAGATCACATCTCAAAAGCAAGGTAAGCATATCACATGGGATCTTTATATCTTGAACTTTATGGGGAAATTCGGTCATAGGGCAATATTAAATTCAAGTTATTAAAAAAATAAAACTATAATGTTTAAGCTACGGCAAGTAAATAATTAAGCATGATGTTCATAACTAAAACGGTAGATATCTTTTTATTCTTAAATGCTCTTATCATCTTATTTTAAAAATTTTTATATATGTTTAAAAATCTTTGTATGAGAATTTTAATATTAATATCGAATCTATGCCCATCTTTAATATGCTAATATTACAAATATCTTTTGTAAAAATAAGTAAATAAACTCCTATGCAAAGTTAAAAAAAAAAACTTTCTAATATAATTCCAAAAGAACTTATAATGGGCTAAAAAAGTTATCCAAGAAAGCGAAATAAGTTTCAATAATTAAACAGGAAAACTAACATAAAAAAGAAGGGAAACAATTATAAATATTATTAGAGATATAAAAAATATTTTGATGATTTTAGAATTTTTAGTAAATAATTTTTTAACAACTTATATATCAAATAAAAATAAGCTACAACTCCTAAAAAGAGAAAATTAATCCTAAAAATTGAAAATACAATTTATTTAAAACTTAATGTTATCAAAACAATGAAAATCAAAAGTGTTTGGATGATAAGCTAAAAAATCAAAGGTTTTGAGAATTTAATAATTATATTATTATTATCAATTGAAAATTTTTAAAAATATTAAATATTTAAAAAAAATATAAAACTGGATAGTGATACAAGTATCATTAAGAAATTTATGTTAAAATTATTATAACGGGAATGCAAAATAAGAAGCTGAATTGTACAAACAAGTTAATTACCAAAAGAAAAAATTACTTAAAATACAAAATAACTTAAAAAAATATATAAAATTTTAATAGTAACTAGAACTCAGACATTAGAAAATTTAAAAATAAGATAGCGAATCTTTGTTGACAAAATTTATTAAAAAAATTTTAAAAATTAATTCACTATAAGTTAATTATAAATAAATAATATTAAATTATTCCTAAGCACCTAACACGGGCGGCGGCGGGGGTTGAACAGAGGAGGTTGATTCGGATTTAAATTAACCTTATTAATTAAGAAATGAATAATGTTTAAACCTAATATACATTATTGTATAAATTAAAAAACCTAATATTAATTCAAACCTGAGCCCTCAGTACACTAGTGTGGGTGTGGTGAGAGAAATTAAAGGGCATAGCTTGGAAAGAGACTGTCAGTAACATTAGTGAGAGAAAGCAAATTATCAGATTTATGTTGATGAATTAAGTGTTGCATAATTGTGTCATCAAAGTATTTTGGAAGAACTCAAGTTAGTACAAATTTGGCATATAGAATTTAACTATAAATAGTTTAAATTATTTAAGAAAATCATAATAGATTATATTAGTATGACCTAAACAAGTTTTTCTCCAAAAACCAAACTTATGATTGAAAATTTGTAAGCAAATGAGGGTGATTATCTATAGTTAAGCCTTAGGGCTAAGTGATAAGCCTCAGTTATAGGCTTAGAAAGCAAGAAAAGACTTTAAAGAAACTTTAGATGACTTTGAGGAAACTCTTAGGTACCTTTTGAAGAGGGCTTGAGAATTTTTATTGAGTCTTATAATAAGGTTAAGATCATATAAGAATCTTGATTTAGTTGGTAGGAAGAAAGAATTTAGCTTAAAATAAGCTTTGCGACAATGCCTTAGGCTTGTTATTAAATCTCGTTTATAGCTTGTGGAAACTTCCTATATTAACAACAAAACCTTAGTTGAGATTTCTGTTGCCTTGAGTTAGTCCAAGAGGTTGAGTGTAAGGCTCGACTATGGACTTTGAATTGTAAAGAGAGACTTAGGAAATGATATTAGACGACTTCCACGATAAGTGAGCTCTCAAGATTTCTTGTGAGAATCTTTAAGAAGCTTGGGTTGGCTTTAGAAGCATGTTAAGGGAGGTTCAAGTCTTAGTTAAGTACAATACAAAAAGATTAGGTTTGGTTGAGTAAGTGTACGAAAATAAAAATTGAATTAACCGAATTAATAAACTTGGTTAGCCTAAGCTTGACTTTTAAAATGGATGGATTGAATAAGAGAGCTAGGGATGAAATAAGAACTCAAGTAACCCTAGACTAGGTTGAGAGTAAGTTACAATTACTAATTTAGAAATTTGATATATGAAATTCCTAAACACTATGAGTTTTGTATGAAAAAAACACTTGAGGTAAAAATTAAGGTTGGATTGAGGTTATAAAGTGCTTGGCTTTAAGTACACTAGAGATGAGATTAGTTGACATAGAGAGCTAGGTATTGGCCTTAGGAGTGGTGCTAAGCTAATGGGTTGAATGAACACATGGATCATTGGTTGGTCCTTAATGTAGCTTGGTTTGATGGTTAAGAACATAAGTAGTCTTAAATTAATCTCTTAGGCCATTGATTAACACCTTAGATGATAGTTTAAGTAGTGTATTTAGCTTAAGAGATGCCTTAGAATGGTGTACTCAGGTTAGCATATATGGTAAGAGAGAGTCACTAGTAAAATTCATGAGAACCCAAGTTAAAGATTAAAGACTATAACTTAAAAGAATTTGAGCCATGCACTTATAACATAAGTACTTAAGTTTTAGTTTGGTTAGGTTGATGAATTCAAACTCCTAAATTAAGAAAATAGGTAAGAACTAGACCTATATATATATATGAAAGACAAATAGAATAGGATTATCTTAAATAAATAGATTGGGATTTAATAATAACTTTACATAAGCTAGATAATAGAGTAAGGTTTTGATGAAACCCTAGATAACCATAATAAATTTTAAAAGAAATTATAATTAGTCTAAATACCATATTAAATTTTAAGGAGACCCAAGATGACTTAGGTAATAGATTAGTATTTTGAAGAAATCCTAGGATCCTTTAAATGATAAGTCAAGATTAATTAACCCTAAATATTTGTGAATAAAATCATATAAATGGTTATAAACTTGTTCGGTTGATGATAATATAAATTAGGAGACCTTAGTTGATGGACTCCTTAGTCAAAGCAAGACATGTTTGATATATCAAATAGTAGGAGTCCCACCAACTATAAAGGTTGCATGCCTCATTACTATGACATCACAAGAGACTATGGGTATGTATAAGCTTATGTTGGTTGAGCAATATGTATTATTAAGAGTCATTAAACATTTTAGAGTGCTCTATATGATTAATAAAGCTCAGGTTGGGTCAGACATATCAAGTGTGGAGGATTCCAAGTTAACTAAGTGTTATCATAGGACATCACAAAATATCATGGATGTTCTAGAGCATTTGTTGTATTATCACATTATTGATGTAACCTTATGCAATATGATTGGCATAGTCATATTATGGATTATTAGATCATGTGATAAGATATGAGTACCAAACTTGCATTGAGTCTAAAGACTTTGATTATTAGTGTGTTAATATATATTTTATGGATTGATCTTGATTATAATTCAATTTAGATTTACTGAGCCCAGATGGATAATTGAGGGCCATGATTATGATTTTATACATTAACTTGGCTTGACAAGATATGATATTCATTTGAAACCTCTAACATGATGATTATAATTTACTTTTATATTATTATATGCATATTTTACTACTAAGATATGAGTGTTCTTATTGAGCTTGGCTTACCCCTCCTTAAATTATCTATAGATGTAGGAAGTTAGTTGCTAGTACAATAATATAGTTGGGATCAAAGTCAACATCCTAATGTATCCTTCATTAGTTAGTGTCTTGGTATATCCTACTCATTATTTTATTCATATTTGATATTATTATATATTTATTATACTTGGATTATATATATTATTTATATTGGACATAGATTGTAACAGCCTTAGTTTCCTTTATTTTATTTATGATATTTTTTTAGAAATAGCTCTTTGAGATGAATCCAACGATATTTAATTTGTAATTTTTGAAGCTCTAATGAATAAATTATGAATTTTTAAAGATTTGGGATAAATTTGTAACGTTAAGGATAGATTTGTAATTTTTAAATGTCGGCTTAGTTCAAATTCGATTTGATGGAGGATATAGTTGCAAATAACACATTTGTAAGGGGTTTTATGCAAAAGAGCCGGTTAGCCAGTCACCCGACAGTTGCCTCACAAGAAATTGACACATATCTGCAGCGTTTATAAATGCTAATCGGGTGAAATACATTTGCGAAAACTTCGACTGCATGCGGCTACAAGGAGAATTTTTGGAGTGCGAGGTTCTGCAACAAACGTGACTGCGGCGAGAATTTCCTTAAGAACGAGATTCCGACGGTAGCCACCGTGCTCTTCGAGGAATTTTGGCATGTGACGGTGAAGGTCGGCGAGGGTTCCGTAAGGTAAGGAAAACGCAAATTTCTTTGTCGTCATTGTGTAAGGGTTTTTCGGTGAGCGACGGAGATCGAGAGGGGTTGATTTGGCCGACGGGAGACGCCGGAGGTCTCGAATTTCGCCGGCAAAAGGTTTCGGTTTTGCCGAACGCATGGGGGAGAGAGAGAGAGAATTGAACCGGTTCGCGTTGTTCAACCGGTGCGGGAGGTCCAGCGCCGGGCCTAGACCGGGTCGCACTGGGGGCGGGCGGTCTAGCGTCGACGGAAAGACCGTAAGCAAGAAAAACAATGAGCATTTTTGAGATTTTTGGAAAGCCCGTTT
The DNA here is from genome assembly GCA_023846275.1 of Vanilla planifolia. Classification (NCBI taxonomy): domain Eukaryota; kingdom Viridiplantae; phylum Streptophyta; class Magnoliopsida; order Asparagales; family Orchidaceae; genus Vanilla; species Vanilla planifolia. The sequence goes on along the minus strand of CM043873.1, from coordinate 6,502,741 downwards.
GGGACAACTTTAATAAAGCAGGATTTTTGGGCAAGCTTTTAGAAAGCAGAATTTTAGCCATTTGGGAACAACTTTTAAAAAATGCAATTTTACTTTATAAGAATATTTAAATTAATTATTTTTGTATTTTACGGGCTTGTAGGACATCGGGACTTGTAGGTAGGACATTAAGAAGAATTATAAGTTGGCAAGAAAAATTTGGTACAGCAAATCCAGGTAGATAGATTCCTAACCCTGTGATGTAGCACACTACTATGTGTTTACTTTACATGATTTTCTTTCAGTTACATGGTGTTTTGGTTGTTCTATATGTTGATGTTTATTTCATTTGCATGACAACTAAAAAGGAAAGAAATAATATGGTACAATATGCTAAAGAAAGAGATGAAACAATATGTAAAGAAAGATCTTTGATATAACATAATTGTTTGGAATTATGATTGGAAATGGTAGTAAAAAAAATGGATTCCCAGATAACATTATCCTCACCACTAGGCTCAGCATGTGGGATCGCAGGGTATCGATCTTCGGATCAGATATCTGCCTAGTGTTATGTGCTATGACTCCATGATGATTTACACCAGGCTCAGCGTGTTGGATCGCAGGGTATGGTACCATACCTGCCTGGTGGCACTAGGCTCAGCATGTTGGATCGCAAGGTATCGATCTTCGGATCAGATATTTGCCTAGTGTTGTGCTTGGTTGGATGCTGGCTGAAGGTCATGATGATGATTGGATCCAGAGGATAATGCGTCAAAGGGAATTGGGCTCGGTAATAACACACTATATAAGGAATTGACATTTCTTTATGGTTTTCATTTGGCATTGCCTTATATAGATGACATATGGTATGATTTTTACTTGATGCATATGATTCATCTTTATTGTTTATGGTATTTTGTTATGTCTTTTTATTTACTTGGTTAACTATGTGGAATTATCTATTGATATTTGTAAATCTCATTAGTGCTTACATCACAGGTCATACAACCACTCCATCGAGAACTGGGAATGATGCTGTTACAGGAGAGCCCTTTTCACGAGATGTGTGAGAAAGGGGAGAGCGTAGTGTGATTAAAGTTGAAAAAAAACATATCTTTATGTATATATTTTGGATTTTATTTTAGTTTGTTTGTCTCACCGTCGGGTCCCCACCTTGGTTTTTCTTCATTGTCCTCACTCTTATGGAAATTTTGTTATTTAGAGGTACTGATTTAGGTAGGGGCTTGATATAAATTGTACTTAATGTTCACTGGACATGATTTATGTGAATATTTATGCTATATTATATGGATATGATTATTTGTAGATATATATTATTTTAGTATCATGTATATATACCAATGTACTAGGTAGGTTACATAACCTAAGGTGAACTAATTCTTGGCTCAATTGAGATCTCAATTAAAACAGGAATATGGTTCATTTTTTATGGCATGCCATAAGCTTGATGATTAGATTAGGGGATCATGATTCTTAGTTTAAATATTAAGTCTAAGGAGTAAAAGATGGCTAGCTAATTATATTGATTAATGCATAAATTTAATTGCATCTTAAGGAAAAATAAAATATTGCAAAAGCTATGTGCAACATAAATCCTTTCAAGCTCATCAAGCTTAATGTTTCTCATTTTCTCTTTATTCCTCTTACTAAATTACTTAATTGAAAAACCACCAAATTTTTAAGTTTTTTGAAACTCATGTTATTTAAATTTCTCTTAATTCTTATTAATATAAGATGAAATACTAAAACCTATTTTAGCTCATAAACAATTTAAAAAGTCTTAGGTTCAAGCGTTATATTTGTACAAGAGCCTACCTTAAGGTGTTAGTTTAGAATAGAAAATCCTAAGATCATTAAATAAGTAACAACTTTCTCAATAGTCAAGGACTTGCAATGATTTTTAATATAAGATATCTCAATCTAAAACAATGATTTTAACAACATAGGCCCAAGTACTCACATTAGTGGTGAAGTGATAAGGTACACACACAAGTAGAGTTTATAGAATGTCAAACAAAAGTTTACACGATTATATCCATAAATTAAAATTTTGGACATGGTCATTAAAATTTTCTAAAAATATGAAATAAAGTGACTAAGAAATTTCTTGATAATTTGATGGTTTTTGTAATGTTGGATAATGGGTTGGGATCTCCTTTTTTGAGCCTCTTGCTTGCCTTTCCAAAGCACATTCGGAATCACGCTATCAGATTTTCACGCACAACACGCTCATATCACACAAGTTTGGCGATAGTACTTTGTTACTTTATTAAAAAATTTATCACTTATAATATGATGAGTATCTTTATTTATAAAGATCTTAGGGGTATAATAGTAATTTGTTAACCTAAAATACAAAATAATATTTTGAAATACTAAATGACACATGTTTATAATTCTAAATGATATTTTAAAATTCTAAAAATCACAATAACTTGCAAAATATATATTTTAAATTTCTTGCCATAAAACTTAAAAAAATGACTTTAAAAACTACAAAATTGATTATTGTAAAAAGTTCATAAACTAGCATATGCAGTTTGGCAGTGATAACAGTGAATAACGAGGCTATGGTTGGTGCAAATAGCACAAGCAGAGAGGCATGTGTTGCCTCAGGTTCGATTGTCTGGTCAATGTGGGTAAGAGTGAATCAACTCAGGTAGATGAATCAATGTGCTTATTTTGGGTCAGGTAAGGGTCCAACAGGCTGAGCGGGTTGGCACAAGCTAGAGAGTTGACGAGGTCATGTGGGTTGGAGATGGTTAAGAGGTTATCACATGTGACGCATTCGTGTGAGTCACATGAGTCAGTGTGGGCTACGACTGATGGTGGTGATACAACAATAGATGACAGCATAGTAGGTCGACGATGACGGAAACACCCAAATTTGAGTTTGGATTATATGTATTATTTAGCTTATTTTGAAGTAATTTTTTATCAAATTTTATACCAATAGAATTATGTGATGATTGAAGGTATGATCTGTATTAGATATAAAGTTAAAAATATCTAAAAATTATCAATTATTTTTCAAATGATTAAAACAAAACTATAAAAATAAATAACTTGATTAAATATTGAAAGTACATAAAGATGTGTAATAAATAAGGGTCAATATAATTGACTGCTACAATGATAATGATAACAAAGATTAATAAGAAGTAGAAGGGTTAACATTGGCATAACTCCAAGTTCGAATAGGACTAATACACCTCCAAGTGGAATATCTACATGATATATTGAACATTGTTACGTCACTTACCCCTGCTTTAGTGGTTTGGATTATTAACGAAGCTCCCCCACCATAGTGGTCACGAATGATAACACCTATTCATCTTTACACTCCTAATCAAATCATCAAAATTAGCCTTTCTCTACTCTAAGAGATAGATGTTCCAAGTTAATAAAGAAGGCTAAATAAAGTTGAGTAGGTTAATAAGAGTTCAAGCCTTCAAAGTGGAATGAGAGTTAATACGTAATCAACAAGTAATGACATCCCTATTATCATAAAAGGAGAATGAAATAACTTGTCATGAAATTGATAGTTATAAGCCAATCATATATGATATGATGTAGCCACATGAACAAAAGTGAGTCATTCTTTGTCTCTTACTTGGTATAAAAAAGGGTGTTGAAGGTTAGGGCAAGTTAAATCACACAAAAGAGTGAGAGAAGAAAGAACTCTATAAGAAACAAGTGGTGTTATTGTTCTTATTTTCTTTTTTATTGTCTATTGATACATCAATCTTGATTAGCTTTATATTTGGATTCAATCATGGTGAAGTATGAAAAATCCTGTTAAATCAATGCACTGATAATGAATTTACCTACCACCATTTGCTGGGTGATGTGAAGAGCGTGGATGATGGGTCATTTTGAAGGTAACCTCTCATCTCCTTCACATCTAACTAACTCAGATTTTATAGGACATTCTAGACATTTTCTATTAAAGGTAATAGCAAGGCAACATCCATACTTTGTAGGCTAGAATTTTCCTTTTCATGCACATCCAAAAGATAGGGGAACATATTGCTAACAGTGTAAATTAACTAATTACTATTAACATTCATGGTTTATATTTATTGAAGCTAAAATAGAATGGTTCACATATTATATAGATCATAATACAATATGCATATTCATATTGGATGGATCTATTATGACCTATTAATGACACTTTATTAATTTCTACTATGAAGAGTTTACATTATCTCTACAATGGTTTGACAAACAATGCAAGTTTTTGTCATAATTAGTGTTATACCTTTAGTAGCTTTGTATTGTTATTGTCTACAAGTGTTGGCATTTACATTGTAAATTTGTATCTATCCATTTTCATAAATCATACTGTTATGATTTTTGCAATGTATAATCTTTTATGAATGGTCTCTATTCACTTATTCAGATATCATATAATATGTTGCTTAAGTTCATTCAATACATCAGGGAGCTTCATTTAGCATTTTTATCATATAAGATGAGTATAGGAAAATTACTCTATGAAATAGACATCTTATGCCTTCCATTTTTCATCTATAGAGGTGATTATAATTAGATGATATCTTTTTTTTAAATTAATGATGAGTACAATTCTAAGCCATTGTCACTATTCATAGTATACTTATAACAATCTTCAAATTTTAAATTAGATTAAGATGAGAAACTAAACCAATAAGATTGTGAAAATGTATGATTGAAAAAACTATTTAAACGAACTCAATGACATTGAGTTTGTTACTTTTGAAGATAAAAAATTTATTATAACTTTTTTAAGATTTATATATAATTATAATATCCAAAAAAAACTTGCTCAAGATAGATTTATAATTTTTTAAATTTGAACTTAGGTCAAAATCAATTGGTGACAGATGATATGTAAATAAAGAATGTTGGCTACACTATAATAAATTTGTAAATATTTACTTTTTAACACTGAACAAATTAACATGACATATGATAGATATATAATAATTATAATTATAGGGTGTTTTATGAAATTGGCATTCTAAAATCTTCTTATGTGAATAGAAAATTAAAAGTCTGGCGATGGTGGTAGGAAAAACTTAAAATAACATTTTCGTTTTCAACATTTTCAATGGTTGTGTGCACTTAAAAATCTTGCTTATAGGAATTCATAAATAATCCCTCAGCAGACTCTAAGCACGCATCCATTATAGCTTATAAATAGGTCTGGTGAGTCCAATAGAGAGCCATGAAATAGTGAAAGCTCGATTTACTCTAGTAAGTTACCATTTGTTCAAGAGTTGAGAGTGGTAAACAAAGCAAAGTGTTGTTGTCTTTGTTAGGGTTATTATGAACTTAGAGAAGACTTGTCATCGTGCTTTGATTAAGAGAGAAGTGTTTTGACTCATGGTTTTGGTGTCTTTGGCAAAGAAAAACATAAGGGTTGGTCAATATTATTTTTGATTTAAATTTTGCTTATTTTGGATTCATGTGAGTAAAGAAATGAGGACAGAATTAGGAAAAGTTGATTTTGTTGGCAAACTATGTTAAGAAATGTTAGATTCGTTATGGAAAGAAGATGGTGAGCATCAGGAGAACAAGAGAATGGTTGCCAATACATGTCATAAGAGTACGATGGTCTATATTATATAATATGATCAGCTTAAACTCATTAGGATAAAATGGTTGTAAAATGCAATGTTAAGTTGTATTGTATCTTTAAGAGGTTCATATTAGGATGATCCTTTATTGCATTAGAACAAAACAATAATATAACTATCAGGTCTATCGTACAAGAACGATATAGGTATAATACTCGTATATTGAAGATATATGTCAAGTTTATTGTACAATGGTGATATGAGCACTGTACTTGAATGATGTAAATATATTTGATAAGTTCATTATATAAATATGATATAAGTATCATAATAATATACTAAAGATGGATTATTCATATTTTCATACTAATACAATGATTAATATCCCATTGTACGAATAAAGGATTCCATCAATGCTTTGAAAGAGTTTGTTAGTGCGATATTGATAATATGATGTTGTAAATCATATTGGAAGACCAATCAAAGAAAGAGAAACTTAAGGTTGAATTTATATATTGGACTTAATTATAAAGTATAATTGATTGGTTATAATTTTATTATGGGATTAAGCAATACTATTAATAGGAATCATATTGTATAAAAATAAAATATTTATCACAAAGGGAATCGTATAGGATGATGAGCATATAGTTTCTATAATTTACATAAAAATATAAGATATAATATTGGGAATCATACAATATGATAATCTAACAAAACTTACATATCAACTAATCCATACAAGATCGCATGATTATGATCCTAGTAATAGAACAAAATGAATTCTTTATTGTTTAAGATAAAAATTTTATAATTTTAAAATAAATTCTTTAATATTTTTTGTTCTTAGTTCTTTAATTGAGTGACACGTCAGAATAAACAAATTTTCAAAATCGTGTCAAAACAAAGTCAAAAAGATCTCATGCAAGCAATTAGTGGAGGAGATAAATGTGCACCCAAATCGAAAGGCAGTCTATAGCCACGTAAGCAATTTGAAGGGCATCTGTAACTACGTGGTTTAACGTGTATTTAAGTGTTGCACAAGATCTTCGGAAATGAGAAGCCCGTGGACAAAAAAAAACCATGGTTCACGATCATTGGGTCGGTATGTTTACCTCGGCGGAAATCTCCCGAATACTTTCTAAATACTAGTAAAGAAAAAGGAAGAAGACGAACAGAGGATGTCAGCTCTTCTTCACCTTTTAGGCTGGAAACCGATTGTCCTACGCCGCATTTCGCAGCTATCCTGCTTTCTCCTTAGTGCTTTTTGTGATGAGTTCCTCTGATGCATCGCTTGGGGAACGGAGATCTGTTCATCAGATGCTTGGCGGAGGCCTCGGTTAGTGGACGTCTTCTTCTCTTTTACTCTTTGCGATGTTGTTAAATCCCTAAGGGGAAGTGGTTTTTGATATTGTATTGGTGTCTTTGGCAGTTGCTGATGTGATCTTGTGGAGGAGGAGGCATGTGACAATCGGAATACTCGTCGGAGCATCTGCGGCTTGGGTGATCTTTAAAGTGTCGAAATATACTCTGCTGTCCCTCGTGTCCAGGGTTTTACTGCTTTTGCTGTCTATTCTATTTGTTTGGGCGAAAGCAGCCGGGATTCTTAACAGGTAAACGGAGTTTCAATTGGAAGTCTGAGTGTTCTTTATTTGGGCGACATGTTAATGCTTTTGAAGGTTGGAGCTTTGGCAACTGTATTATATTGCAATGTTTCAGTTGTTTATAATGTAAATGCATGTTAGATTGAAAATTTGACTTCAGAGCTGACTTGTTTTGTAATCATTGGAAGAATGCTGCTGAGAGAGCCGATTGGTTAATGTCAGTCTTATTGTGACTTTTAGACGTGAATATCTATAATTAAGTAATTTGATAGTTGTTTATCAGTGGTTTGTGTTGCTTTTTGTTCAAAAAGAATTTGGCGTTTAGCTTTGAAACCTGATCAATGGTGTTGAATGAAAATTCATGTCATTGATTGATATCTGTATTACAATGATGACTATTGCAAGGTAAAATGTTTGAAGAACTTGATTTTGAGTTTGATTTTTTATGTTAATTGCTGAAGAAGTTTAGTGAGCCTTTAGCAGAGGCAAGAAGTGTTGGAATATTTTTAGACAAATAGATGTTACAGGCTAAATTGCATGTATGCTAAAGTGTGAAGACACTGAAAAGGTTTTCTCCTCAACACTGGTAACTTAATGCTATTTTTTGTTACTTAAAATACATCTCACATTACCATCCTTATGTCAACACAGCTATGGAACTCTCTCTATCAGTGTCATAGTGGTTCCATGATTATTGAGTTTAAGTATATTCACGTAATTTTCCATGTTCTAAAGGAGTTTCTATTAAAATACAAATTAGTTGCAAGTCCTAAACATGTTACCCTTATTGCAGACCACCTCCACCAATATCAAAATTGCATATAAGTGAAAAGGTCAAAAATGAAGCAGCAGACTTCTTGCAATCCAAGATAAACAATTTATTTTCACACGGACATGATGTTGCACTTGGAAGAGATCCAAAGCTTTTCTATAAAGTTTCGGCATGCCTGTGGCTGATTTCTGTTATCAGTAGTTGGACAGATTTTCTTACATTGGCATGCATCAGTAAGTGGCAAAACCATTCTCTTTGGTTAAGTAAATATAGCCATTTGCAAACTTCATTTTTTGCTTGCCATTAACTATGTTTCTCAGAAAAATTGTAATATGTTGATTACTTTGATATACTAATGTTTTTTTCATACTTTCAACATGTTATTACTTTCTTTTGCCACACTTTCCTTTCAATTGAGAAAAGAAGGTTATGTAGATGAAGTGTTGCTTCTGTTTAACTTGAGAAAACTTAGCAGGTCCAATTAAATTACTATGCTTTTACTTTTGAATTGCACCAAGAAACATTGCCATGGTTGATCCAAGCTAAGTTGATGTAACGTTTAGGGTTAAGTTAGGTAACTATGAGCTGGCATTAATTTGTTAAAATAACATAAAATAATTTTTTCACCAAAGTGCATCAATGCCCTCTAGAAGCAGTGTGCTAAATCACGTGATACGGTGACTACTTAGGACCACTACATCAGCATTGATTGTAATATTAAATAGAATTCTTGCATTATCTTGTGGTTTTGACCAAGGAAGCAAGTCCAATACACTAACATTAGGGTATGATCTTGTTATAGGTACTTTAATGGATAGCTGATGGCATTGGCGGATAGCATGATTTATAGGAAGGTAAATGTTATGTGTGTCCAAGAAACCAAGTAGATAGGTGAGATGGTTAAGTTAATACTTTAGGATTTATGTTTTGTTATGGAGTTAACAACCAAAATAGAAATGAAGCAAGCACAATTTTGTAAAAAAAAATTTAAAAGTTAATAAGAGGATTGGGAATAGAGTTGTATTTTTAAATATTGTGATGATACTATTAATATGATTAGTGTCTATACTCTTCCAATGTGATTATATGTTAATGTTCAAAAAAAATTTTTGAATCAATTTGGAGATATTTCTATAATAAAACCTTTTGAGCAAAAAGATTTTTATTGGAGAATGCTTGGAGAGGCTAATGCATTGTGTAAAACTATTTTAAAGATTCTTTAAAATGTGATTTATTATTACTAATTATTTTTTTAATAATGAGAAAAGCATTTTAATTGCTTATAAGAGTGGAATTTCTAAAGCATAGATTGAATATTTTCTCATTAGGAAAAGCAATCATCTTAATTGCAAATTGTAAGGTAATTCTAGGATATTATTTGACCAATAAAAATCAACTAATGGTCACAGATGTTCAGTTTCAATTACTTTAAGAGAAAGCATAAGTGTAAGTGATACCCTAAGATTAGATTGTAGAATTTTATTAATAAAATAGCTTATTAAGAATAGAGTTTTAGATTTATGTCCTTAAGATTTAGAGAGAAAAATTCTTATGTGGGATAATGTTGTTTTTTGTTTTTTTTTTTTCGATATAGGTGATTTTGTGCTTGGAAAATGCAAAGGATGTATCCAAAATTAGAAAGAAGCTTGACAATCAAAATAAAAAGTTTAAGATAAGATTAAAAAGAATTCTTGTTATAAAATGTGAGACTTAGAAAGATATGAACTAGTATGATGAGAGATTCAAAAAACAATACTAAGAATACAACTTTTGAATGTTTATATAACAAATTAGATATTAACATAGTAGAAATGCATATATATAGACTTTTCAAAGATAGAAATAAGAAAATCAAAGATCTGTGTTAGGTAAAATATATCAAGAGAGAAGATTAGAAAGCACTAATGGCAAGCATATTAAATTTAGATAGATGAGCTTCTTTTATAAGTTTCCAGTGATGATTTTGACAATATAATTGATTTAGAGAGGCTGAATTTTTTGAAAGAAAATGATTTTTTTTCTTTTTATCTACATATTTATAAAACGGAGGTAGATAAAGTATCAAAGACAAAATATAGAAAAACAAGAGGTTCATATGCCGCTCTTGTAGATATTTTAAAATGTATGGATGAAGATGGTATAGAATAAAATATGTTGAACAAGTGGAAGAAAAGTATTTCGATACTTATTTATAAGAACAAAAGGGATATTCATAATCGTTTTGTATTATAAGTTAATTATGTTGATGAATCATACTTTAAATCTATAAGAGAGAGTGATTAAGCATAAATTATGATGTGAAAATTCATTATCTTAGATGTATATTCCAAAATGATGGTGAAATTAATAGGAATGTTAATGATAGGACCTAGCAATGGTGAAACAGATGGCTCATTTTGGTATGTATTGAATCACCCTATTGAAGATTGAAGTTAAATTTATGACTTTATAGTGAGAATAACAATATTATATTACACAATATTGATTTATTAAATCCAAACATACTTATAAATTAGTGTTGAAGAAATGAGAATGTTGTGGTGAAAGAGTATTTATACTCGAAGGAATATAACTAAAAATGAGTATATTTGAGAGGAAGTTTGTATGCATTGATTGAGAATAAATTTAAGAAGAATTGGCTAAGAGGACTTATACCCATGAATAATGTCTCTATGATTTCTTAGATTTTATTTTCTCTTGAATAGAGGAATAGACAGACCCAAAATGATACAAAGAGAGACTATTGAAAAGAACCTAAGGCATTTGACTATGATAGAAGAATTTTAATGGATAGAGCATAATGGTGTTAGAAGATTTTGTAATTGACCCCACTTAATGAGATTAATTTTGCTTGTTGTTGTTATTGTTTTGGATTGAACCAATTTCAAATAGCATCCCATGGAATAAACATTGGCCTACCTAGCAAAGCTGGAGTATGCTTTCCCCTGTGTAGAAATTTGATTTTATGGTATGCCCAATGAGTTATTTTAGGTTGGCTCATACAAACCTTCATAATTTTGTTTAAAATAAAAATTCAAGATAACTTTACAATAGGTAATGTGCTCCAAATATTCAGTTGCTTGAGATTTGGTTTCTTGCTTTATCAAATAGAAGACAATGATTTATTATTTCTTTGTTGTATGCTAGTTGATATGGGGAGCACAATATTAATCTAATCTTGGAAATAATGTGGTTTTACCATTTCAAATGGTTGGGTTCTTGATGTTTGTTGATTGAATGTTGAAATTGTTCATTATTCAATGAGATAATTATGTTTTGTATTTTTTGGTCTTTAGTGGTATTGTATTTCTTTATCAAGAAATTCTAATGACAAATAAAATCATGCACTAATCGGAGTGGGTGAGGGGTGTGCATTTGGTATGTTTAGAATCATTGTCTATCAACCAGTAACTTGAACCCATGAAACTTCATTTGAAACAAACTTTTTTTCAGCATAATTGGTAAAACCTAATTATAAAATTCAACCTTTGCTCTTAGATTTCTAATCCAATCCCACAATGAAAACGCCAAGATATGGACCATTGGTTTGATGAAATACAAAACTTGAAAATTCAAGCCAACCAAAACCAGCATGAAAAAGAATTTGGATGGTAATTTAGTTTATCAATTGCTTGAAATTTGATAAAAGAAAATCTAATACAGATTGCTTAGGGGAAGAGCCTAAGGGAAGTTTTTGTTTCCCTTCCCCATGACTGTTGAAAAACCTGTTTTTATCTATTTTTTTCAATGAATCTCTACAATTAGATTTGTACCCTAGTTTTTTGGCAAGGTAGAATTCATGTTATGTTAATTTTAACTTGTTCAATGTGACTAATGTGACCTTGTGATGCTATTCCATTTGCAGCTCTAATTGTTATTTTTGTTTCAGTATTCCAAATTTATCCACTGGGCTGGATGTTATCATACTCATTTCCAAAAATGAGCCCTAGAACATGAGCAGAACCAATTGGCCAAAACAATATTGTTTCATTAGCTTTTCCAGTTTAAACTATGGAAGCTATTGAAAATAAATTTATGGAATTTAGGTGAATGATTACAGCCTTAGTAAATCTGAGAAACAAGGCAAGATAATGAGAATATTTCGCTTGAAAATCAAATGATTACTGATATTAACCAACAACTGCATGTTGAAAATGATTGTAGATCAAGAGTGATAGGTAGAAGTATTTATTGAATTCTTTGACGCTTTTTTGTCAGGTATCGCCTGTATTCTGACTATTCCAATGCTATATGAGAAATACGATGATGCCATCAAGAGATACCTGCGTCTAGGTAATGCAAAGCTCGGTCACCTGTATAAGAGATTAGATGAAGATTGTGTAAAGAAGGTTAAAAAAGGCATTTTGGAGAAAAGGAAATTTAGTTAATGCCATCAGACTTATTATGAGCAAAATTGTCCTTTTTACCTATCTTTTTTGTTTCCACTTTCGTATGTCTATGTTAGAGTGAGCACTATGGATCAAAAATAAAGTTTCCTTGGCTCTCAGTTGGTTTCCTTCGTGATCAACTCACGGCCTTCTTAGTTCTCTTGTCAACTCGTTCAGGGTTTTTTGGCTGAACATTTGAAACTTATAAAAAGTTTGGTATTCGCTTCAAATAGTATGAATATGTTATCTGCTCCATGAATCATAAATAAAACTTGCTTGGCTTTCCATTGCCTGTTTCAATTCATGATGTGCTATAACCATGATGGTCCATATATTCATAACAGTGGGTGAGGCTTGTCTCACCCAACAACTGAACCATAATAAATCGAAATATCCACATTGCAGTTCAAGCAAAATGAGAATGGATCCTTTTTGCCATTATTACAATATAAGAACTCTTCTGCAGGGAAAAAAAATGCGTTCCATGATGTATCCTATCCGTTACATTGTAAATTTTTAACTATTTCTTGAAGAAAACGAATGGGGATTTATTTATTTATTATTCTGCCGGCATGAACTCCTTGAAGTGAAAAAAAAACACCTCAAGCTGACTGCTCCTTGATGAACAGCTTCTTAGCCTGCAAAGGAAAAGCATATAAATGTCAATCAAATAGCAATAAGTTCTCAATCTTAGAAATCTTAGCAGCAAGCTCTTGTTGCCTTCTAATGACTGGAATACAACAAAGTAATGTACCAATTGCTCTAAGGATCGAGTTACCTGTTCCAATGTCAAGAACATGATCACATTCCATGACCCGAGCCGGCCAAAATTAGGGATGAAGCCCTTGTAGAATGCAAGGGGCCCCTGCAAAACAAATGTTGTCTTTTTTTATATATTGTGTGTAAGGGAAAGCTATGACTGTTTGAACAATAATTTCTGTTAGGTAATTGAAGGGCTTATAAACTTTGAACAGCTACCATTGCAGTATTTTAGACCAAAGACTAAACTGAAATAAATCAAATGGTTCTTTCCAATTAGTTTCAATGAACCATAATCATTCTGGTTCAGATGATAGTTATCCAATTCTGGGATGTACAGAGTTGAACTAACCGCAACCAAGCTTCGTGTCATTCGCTGACTGAGCTTGAACATCAAAAATGATACACAACACTACCTAGCTCAAAATGGTCTATTCAAATTGGGTGGCACAATTATTCCAAGTTCAGGTCTTTTGATGGAATCGAAGTAAATAGCTATCATTTAACTCAATTTAGACAAGAATTGCAATATCATGTAGACATAAAGCTTGGAGGAAAAATAAAAAGCCCTATAAAAAATGCACATGGTAGAAAGATACTTTGATTGTCTTTAAGGGGTTCTCCATAGCTAAACAATCTTAAAGATTGTTAAATGCAATATGTAAATAGTTATTGATAAAAAAATATAATTGAGTAGATATTTGATTTAATGATATTATCATGTAATGTAATATTATTCATAGATATCAAACAATTTATCTAATAACATTTTAAAAAATATTATTAAAAATTATAATTTTCTTATTAAAAAATAGCTTTAAAATGTTAATCAAATTCAAACGTTCCTATACAGAATTAAGTTAAGCAATAAAAAATATTAACGATTTTTTGATATACTAATATCTAGAAAATATTATGATTTATATGTAAATTTTATTCAAATAATATTCAACCAAATATCCTTAAATGTCATTTTGTTAATGATCAATGATTAAGTGGGATGACAACTTTTGCTTTTTGATGGCTATATATTGAATTGCTTTTATATACCAAACTATGTTAAGTAAGAATTATTTGATTAGGAAAGATACAAAAAATGACCATCAAAACAATCCATGTAATAAGTAGTCAATAATTGCATTAGATGAATTAAACTAATCATCAATATGTATTGTCAACTCAAACCTTGATAGATTCTCTCTTCATAGTAATTGTTCTATCTTAAGATATATTTGATTGAAAGTTATTTAGATAGTTATGTAATCCTATAAAGCTAATTTTATCTAGATAATTTCATATTCCATTTTTCAACAAAATATATCCAACATCTAGATGCATTTCAAATTCAAGTGACATCAATTAGTCAAATTTGAGCAACAAAACAGTAAATTTCACTAAGATTACTTAAAAATATAATCAAACCAAACACAAAACCTTTAAATGAATTGAGACAATGCTTCTAAACCAGTTAACATCCTATTCAGAACTACCAATGCACAAGCATAGCAAAAACAACTTAAAAGACTAATTAGAGAAATAAAATATACAAAAAAAAAAAAACAATCCTCAGAAAAACATCAAGCATATCTCAGGTTCTATATAGTAGCAGTGGTAGTATTTTGCAAGTAAAATTTGCTTGAAGAAATCAATACCCATAATTCTAAAGTACGTACATCATTTTTCAAAGTCTTGATAAAACAATCAAGTGTGCTTTTGTAGGATGAATCACCCATCATTCGGGACTTTACCTATGAGAGAAAATAGTCATTCAGTACATTATTGACATAAAAACATCAGCATTACTGAGATAGTTTGATTATTAGGTAAAGTGAAACTATTTCAGTAAGTCCTAAACACTTATTATGTATCAAGTTACAGAAGATATGAACTTGTGAGCAATGGCATACCACATCGACAGGGGAGCCTATACATACTGCAAAGAAGCCAGCTCCCAATCCAGATAAGAGATGAGTAACAACATTATCAGTGAAACCTGGGATTTTCAAAATTGTCTGAGGAGAAGAAACAAGATAAGAGGATCAGCAGAAATAATAGAACCCTCAACCCAGGAAGATAATTAAACACTTGTGATAAGAATAATGCTGCTACAACACCTGTTTTACTTGATCATAACTGGCCAATTCAGCAGCATTGATAATAGCATTTCGTGCAACATTGGGACCAAGGCCAGTCCATAGAGCCCCAAGACCCTCCTAAACATTGACATGAACTATTTTTATCAAAAAATGGATGAGAAAAGAAGTAAAAAGAACATGTTTTCAGATTATCACCTGTTTCACTATAGTAGAATAAGCATTAATTGCTCCTGAATAGCGTTTTGGCACACCAGGTGGAAGTTTTCCTTCGGCTTGAAGTCTTACCTTCACTAAATCAGTAGGATTTGCTATTGTAATTGCCAAGGCACCTGATTAGTTAAGAAGAAGAGAATATTCATATTGCATGTTAGAAAAAAACTTGTTTGTCTTGTTATCCTCTTCTTGAAATACCAACCAGTTGTAAGACCAGCGAGAATTTTCTTAGACAGTGGGACATCTCCAACAAAATTTTCACCTACATATAAATTCTTAACCTGCCAATAGAGAAAAAAAACTATAAATTGGGGTAAAAGATTGCATGAATAAAAAATTGTAAAGCCATTCTATGTTACCGGTTCATACAACCCAATTCTAAGGCCACCAAAGAGACACTGACGATGAAGCCCAGGAACAATGCCTTTCCAGAGTGCAGATAAGCCTTCTTCCCTAGCAATTGTACCAACAGTGCCCAGCATTCCCCTGTATTTGGGAAGAGCTAAAGCATCTCCAGAGACTGCTGTCTTTTGCAGCTGAAGCCTGACTTTTGCAGTGTCCAAAGGAATGGTACAGGCCTACAGATAATTTAAGTTTAAGCAGATGAGATAGATTAGCAACTTCAGGTTTTGCACAAACCAAGAATCAATATAGTTTTTCTCATAAAAAAAACATGTAGCAAAAACTTTTTAGAGAAATGATTTGTCAGATCATCATTTTGAATCATGAAAAATTTACTGCCCAGAAAAAAGATAACGTAAATTGATGGGTACACTTGATACATGGCTAAAAGTAAAGAATGGCAGCACTATCAAGGTAGCAAATAGCAACAATGGATTCAAGCAGCATTTAATAAATTAAGCTTATAATATTGGACATATTGAACCGTTAAGCCATTCTTCTTTCGCTTGGGCTTCTTAGCTCCCATTTGGTTTGAAAGTGAACCTGGGATATCTTCAATTATACCACACTAAACAAAATTTTCTCACAAAAATCTCATAAAATGTTGCCTTAGCCTTTCCTGTGGGCTAAGATCAACCTGTTTAACCACAAAGCAATTGGGCCCTGAATGATTTTTTGTTTTTGAATGAAAAGATTAAACTTTGTTTTTCCCCTACTGGGAAATGTATATGAAGCTCAAGAAGAGCATAGTGTGCAATTTAATGAACGAATCAATCCATTGGCAACTTCCTAGCACACTCAGTAATAAAAGATGAGTTAATGAGCCCTGCAATCTGGTAAGAGTTTGTAAAATAATAGACTTGTACTCCTGTTTCTGCTAATATGTTTTAGAGCTTCAAGGACCTTAGGGAAATGAACAAAAATTGTCTGAAACAAATTCAAAATCACTGCAGAATAGTTTTCATATAAACAAAAAAAGGAGATATCAAATCCATATACTAAAATAGTACGAAGCATAGCTTAAAGTGATAATTAACCCACAATTCCAGCAAGACAAAGAAAAAAGAAGCATCTTCCTTATATTATGATTTCAATAATAAAAAGAAGGTAAATTTCAAGCCAAACATGAAGCCCATTCAAACGAGAAAGAAAGACTATTAGTTATCTCTGTCAACCAACATAGTCTTTGCAAAATCGATAGCAGAAAACAAATCTTCCCTTAGAAATTAGACCTCTTTTGTTCCTAACCAAACTAGAATTGGAAAATGTAATGCAGTGGAAATTCACAGATATGAATCCGCCCTAAGAACTAAATCAGGAATGAACAGAAATTATTGAATCTGATCAAGAAACAAGCCAACGCAAATCATCAATTTTCAAGTTGTAAAAGGTAATTCATTAGCTGTACTACAATCGACCGAGCCTAGCTGACCAAGCGCCTTATAAATTGACAACAAATCAGCTACGCTGACTAAGGTCCAATTTTGCTTTGTTGCGCAGGCAACGAACCTATCAATAACCACCGAATTTGGTAATCAACATCGCCGAGACAAGAAGAACATTTCAATTCTTCAAATACCATCTTGGACGCTTCTAAATCCGTATAGAATTCAAAAATCATATCCTTTCAAACCCTGAATCAACATAGATAATGACTAATTTAATCTGAAAAGAATGGCAAGTTAACAGCCTTAATTGCAAAAAATCAAAAGAAGGTTGTTATTACAGATCGAGATAACTCGAGGACCATACGCTCACCTCTGCGAAGCAGGCGGCCATGGCACTACTTGCGAATCTCCCGGCGAAGGAGATGTCTCCCTTGGCGCCACCGTGGTCCCCGCCCATGCTCGCTGGATGAGAGGTTCGAGTAGCCCAACCTGATGGCTTTTTGGGCACTTGGACAGGCCTAAATATAAGGAAATGGAGGGAACCTCAAGACGCCTCTCCCCTGTTAATGTCTTTTTTATGCGATTGATGCCACAGCGGATCCCCGTCGGTAAGCACCAATTTTTGGAATCCTCGTCGCTTTGATGCCACTTAAAAAACAGCATTATGGACGATCACTTTTGTTTTAAATGGTTCATCTCATTCAAAGAAGCCCAATCAATTCATTAAATTTTGATTCATTTTCATTTATGAAATAAATATAGTTTTAATCCCATTGACCACAGGATGATAACCTTTTTAATGGGTAGCTCAGATCTGACTCAAGACATTTGGATCACATATAGGTAAACCTGATAAACTTCTCATGCCAGGTTATGTACATCCTTGCATTCTTATCCTTTCCTACCTCATAAAGAATTACCTCTCTGCTGCTTGTTCCTTGGCAAATTAAGCAAAGCATGGCTTTGCTTTTGTTGGTGAGTTTCGAATTTAAGTAAATGGATTGCTTTTGGCCTTGCTTAGTTTGACTGATGTTGCCTATTTCCTCTCAATCTCCATGGCAGCGTTGTCCAACACATTAGTCAATTAACTGAAAAGACAGGAAAGAAGACGAAGTTGCCTTCCTCTCTGCTTGAAATGCATGTGAAAAACAACAAGGCCCCATTTTGTTGTGCATGGATCACGTGGAGCAATTCTTCTTGTGTGTATTAGCTTTCAGGAAGATGGGGTTTTGTATCGTAAAGGTATAAAAGAAGTCATTCTATAAATGACAGTAGCCTATAAGCATATGCTTTGGGATATGATAATAAATATGCACTTAAAGATGAGTTAGCTTTTATGGTATGATATTGTTTCATGACAAGGTTGAGATATTGACTACATATTATAAGGGTAATTAATGATTATTGATGATTATTTATTAAATCATTAACTTAACTCTTAGATTCAATCCCTAATGTTGTATAATTATTATATTTATGAAGTTAGAGATTCGAAGGCCCTTCAATTGATTAATGAACATTTGTTATTTTGTGTATTTTAAAAGGTTGATCCATCACTAGGTTGACGCATTAGGATATTTCATTACATTTATAAACGTGACTCTATTGGTCATAAGAAGCAACAGATAACATCTATGAGGTGAAAGAAGGTATGAAGGATTTATTTTGTAATAAAGTAAATAGAGTTTGTTTGAGTTCTAACCATGAGATATTCATACTACATTTGTAACAAGCCTATAATATCTTCAAGCATATTGCCAACATTGTTTTTTTTTCATTCAACAAGCTTTCATGATAAAATTCTTGTCTAGTAATTATGTAATCGATAATTAATTTAATTTATTTCATCCATCTTAATTTAACATCTCCTAAAAGAAAAAAATTTCAAATTAATATTTCGGTACTCCCATTGAGAGTTGAACTCAATACTTGTTTCCATCTAAAACAAAGACAGGAAAAAAATTGATCTATTATTGTGTGAAAGACTAAAGTAAAATGTTGTTAATATATTAATTAACATAAGATGAAGAATTATCATAGTGCTGAAGTTATAAATGAAGAAGAAAACTAATAAATTATGACTAAAATGTTGAAATTATGCTATTGTTGAATTATCAATAGTGCTACTATCACTTGATCCAAATAAATCCAAAGCAGGCATGACTAGGAGTGCAAATTTGGCTAATTAGATGAAAATACCTAACTCTAATAGTGTAAGCACAAGATAGTTTAGTTTAGATTAATTTTGTGTTTAGTTAGAATTGCAACTATGATTTATTATAGATATTTGAAGGAAATAAGGGAACAACTAATTCCAATGTTAAATTATTTTTGCACTAGATTCCTCAACCAAACTTGAACATAGAAGTCTAAGACGACTATACTAGCGCGCAAGGATTTCAGAAAAATAATAAGTTTCGTTTAACATTGCACTCTAATAATTGTTTATAGACATCAAGCTAATATATTTAAAAGATGTTAACTAAACTAAAAATCCTTAGTGTTTTTAGTTTAAGTACTTAATGCAGGTAAATCAAAGTAATACTTGAAAATAAGTACTTATATTTGTAGCTAAATGTCAAATTTAAGAACACAAGCATTAGAACAAAGATAAAATAACAACAATAGAAAGGGAAAGGTAGGAAAGCATATGAAAAACACTTGAGAATAGATAATACAAGATTCCTTCATAAAATTCATGCCTCTACATTGCTTTCTTAGGTAAATCCATTTGAGTTATCACTTAGAAAGAGATAGCTAACACATAGAATTCCTAATTACCATCAGCTAAGATAGTTAGCTCTACAAATGTATTAACCTTCTTGAAAACACAACTATAAGGATTAAATAAATGGTAAGTGGTCTACATAGCAAGGCAAAGCAAGATAAAATTTGTTAATTTTGCCTTAGTCAATCAATAAGATCATCTCAAATGATTTTTGCTAAATTTTTGGATGATTTGTATTGATCACTAGATAGTCGACAAAAGATTTTTCCAATAGTGGTAGTAAACTAACCTCCAAATGTGGTGTTATTGCCTACGGATGATCCTTTAGTCATTTATGATGATCATTAAAACCTTTAATGTATATTACATGACTACAAATCACCAAAAACATCTCATGAATAATGTAAATATATCTTAAGATATTTTTCATGTGCAAACATGATCAAACATTATTCAAAATACAAAATGTAACGAGAACTATAATGACACTAGGTTAAGAACCACTTTGCATAATGGTTTCTCTTAAACTAGGAATATCTTTATTATTTAATTGGTTGTACTTTTGTACTAAACTATATTTCAATCTATTGTAGGTAGGTTTAATATGAAAAGAATTAGCAAAACACATGATATAATGGCCATAAATCTTCCAAAATTGGGTTATTAGAACAATATAATAAAAAAATAAGTAATGCACTCTCAAATATAAAGTTTTTAGTATATTGTGTGTGCTTTCATGTCACATCATTTCAAAATCTTTAATTTAGATATTTGAACTCCTTTTCAAAGTGTAATCTTTCAAATGATTTTAAATAGTATTGGCATGACAATTATCAACAATAATAGATAGATACTATATTGTAAATCTTCATAATTTGTGGTATTGTAATAATATGATAATAATGAGATCGGTGAAACTTTTGAATATCAATTTTATAGAAAATAATTAGCCTTTGAAGTTGTCAAATTTTATAGTATTTAGAATATTTATGTTCTAGACAATATCCCAAAGATTGCTTTATTTTGAGGAGTCCATGTGAACAATGATGATTTTCATTTAAGTTTAAAGATTCTAAATTAATTGGTGTATACAAGACTTAAACAAATCCTTGAAAATCAAAATCATAAAAACTTATATTTTTGTCAGACTACAAAGTTTCAAAAGAATTCTTAATAAGTTACAGATGATAGACATTAGCAAGGACAAGGTATGGAAATAATAGATCCTTTCATTTTGGGATATAAAAACATATAATAAAGAGAAAATTATTGAATTCATTTCTTGTACAAATTGAGAAAAATAATTTCTACTTTTAATGTACAACATTTCACAATCATTAGAATAGTTTTGATGTCACAAACACATCAACATGATAACAAGTTAATATGATATGGTGATATTTAGTTTATTTTTTGAACAAACTTAATGATGGGCAACACATAGTTGACATGGTTCATTATATGTTTGTCAAATTTTTGTAAATTATCAATAGCTTCACAAGTCATTAAACATTATATAGTTAAAAAACACCATCACTTTTAATCAATTGTTTGACAATAATCTTTAATGTCACTTTGTATCATTTCTTTTGCATATCATGATAGAAATATGATGCCTTACTAACAAGCAATCTAGCATTGATAAGGATGCCCTTAGTAGTCCTCTTTTAATTCCCTAATTAATGGAGGCAATTTGCAACCCCAACTCAGAAGCTTATGATGTTTTTGTTGGAGGCTTTAGAACTTCAATAGGTAATCATTAGTTTGACAAACAACACAAGCAAATGCATTCACCTTTCAATGCAAAACCACCAATGTTTAAGCTTCCAAACTTAGTTATTCCATCATTGTAAATGGATGGAGTTGGTCCTTAATGCACATTCAAGAGGGAGGGGGAATTTCGTTAATCTTGGTTGTTATATAGTTAGTTTGATGATAATAAAATTATAATATTTATAATATAATATTTTCTCATAAGTATTTTTAGATCATAAGATTTTTTGTGAAAATATTTAGTAAGCATTGATCTATGACTTGAAATACTAATTGGCAATATGTTCTAAGAGAATGTAACCAACTTGAACATGAAGATTGAGCATGTAATTTGATTGGCATGATATAATAATCATCCAAGTGTATTTTGTGAAGTATTCTTTATGCTATTTTTAGATTGTGAACTTATTAAAATAATAATTAGGTATTAGGAATTAAACAAGTGAGACAATGAATGCTTGAAATTCATATTAAAAGTTTTTTTTAAAACATTAAAGGTTTTCTCATACTTCAAACTTATATAAAATCCTTTGCATGGCATCTACACATGATCATATTGCGCCATCTACACTACATCACTCACATGTGTAACGTTACTCCACCCTTGCACACCATGTTGTTCCATTAGAATGTGTTGAGCTTCATCCTTCATGCTCACTCGCAAACGAGCCCTTCACATGCACCATTGTGTCGTGTTGCTTTGTTTGTTGGGCACCTACAGTTTGCCCCTAGGTACATATCATATACTCTCAATATTATATTCAGGAATTTTGTTATGCATAATATGCTATAAAGTTTTAGATTAAATTAGTATATTTGTAACTATGAATATTTTAATAAAATAAGATCAAATTTTTGAGATATTATATTTATTAATTAAAATGTTATTAAATTAATTTAATCTTGAGAAATATGATATATTTCAAATAAAATAAAAAAATGATTTAAGTAGAAATTGGAATGATCTCTTTAAGTGGAATTTAAAGGCAATGGGTTTATCATTTTCGTAGGTCAAGATATGTAATTACAAATTTTTAAGAGAAAAAATATGAATATCATTTTTCAAATTGTTGGAAGGCTAATATGTAATTTAAAAAGTTATATCCTTCTATCTTTAGCTTTGGGATTAAATTGAAAATATCAACTAAATAGAGGAGGTGAGAAGGCAAGCAAGAGAATAGAATGAATTTAGTGAGAAAAAATGAATGACAAGAAGGACAGAAGGAGCAAGAGAGAAGGAACTTGGTTAAAGGAAAAAAATTTTGAGAAAAAATAAAGGGAAGAGCTAAGAATTGCGAGAGAAGAAGAGTTTGGCTATTGTTGGAGATCAAATGGAGAGTGAAATAGTTGTTGGAATCGGTTTTAGTAGGAAGACATAGAAGAATAGGACAATTGAAGAGGTTGGCAAAGATTTTAATTTATTTTTATTTAATTTATAGTTTTATATGAAAATTATATAAAGTTATAATATTAGTTAGTGGAAGGATCTTGTGAGAATATTTTGGTTAAGTTTGGATTACTTTGGGTTAAATTAAACTGAAATTGACACAATTGGTTTATTCCCATATGGATAGAGAATATATTGTATGTTATACATAGTATAAGATAAGTTAATTATTAAGTCAGTCCAATAAATCAATATGTTTGAATTATATGTACAATAAGTTAACTATAGTATACAACATATTACTAAGAGTCCCTAAGAGCAAATGAGGGCATTGTTGGATTACTCATACCCATGGTGGCGATATATTGATGACACCTTATCATATTGGTATGTTGTTGTACTCATACTTATATAATACAATTTTATATAATAAATCTATTTATCATATTGATTCTCTCATTTGATTGTACTTTATAATATTATGATGTTGTATTATGTGATGTCTTAAAATCTTGAAATATTCTTAAAATTTTTAAAAAAAAATTATAAAAGTTCTCAAAATATATTTAAATAAAAATGATCATTTTACAAATCCTCTCTCTTTAAGTTTGTCAGGTATTCTTTAATATTCTTCTTTTTAACATTCTATTATTTGAATTTATTAAAATTTTTTATCTTTTTATTTTTTGGATGTTATAAATGTATAATATGTTAGTTAAAGATTATTAAAATAACCAAAAGATTTAAGAAAATTATATAGTATGATAGATTCAATATATAATACGATATAAAGGTTTGTGTAGAAATATACAATATGATAAAGTAAATGGACAATACATTAATAGGTAGAAATGGAGAAATAAAAAGGATATTTTGATGTTTGTATAGTTAAAAATTAGATGTTATATATATATATATATAAATTAATTAGGAATACTTAGTATTTCATGTGACTATAAGATATCATAGGGAATCAAAAAAAAAATAAGTTTTGAGAAAATAATATTATCTCAAATTCAAATAATTAAATCTAGTAACTATAAATTAAATATAATATTAAATTAATATGTGATATTTTTAAATTGAATATTTTAAAATGTTATTTTATTTGGCACATTATGATACATAACATGTTTATTATAGTGAAAATTATTTGTATCATATTAATACATAATTTTACATTTTACAAGTTATTTATTTATTTGTACATGAAATAATAAATAAAACAATACATGATAATACATGATAATACATAAATAATAAAACAATATCAATATATCTATGTCATATGCATTTAACTCAAAGTAAATATATTATTATATAATAATCCTATGACATTTCTTTTTTTATATTCAATTTTATTTAGTATTTTCTTATTTATTTTTCTCTTTTTTATTTTTATTTTACTTTGGTTTCATATTTGATTTTATGACTTTTATCCTTATTCTTAGACATTCTATAATATATCTCATTATCACCCTGGCTCAGTCTCTAACATATTATGATCCCACTTTTGAGTATCATGTTACTATATGACAAAGTACCTTATCACATAGCCATCCTCACTACCAATATTTAGTGTTGATAAGGAGTAAAGCATTTAATATGTTGCGATCCAGTCTTTAAATGCCTACAACATTAGGAGTGAAATAGATCATGATGTAATTGTCTCACTTACCAACATCCTATGTTGGTAGAAAATGAGTCATTTCATCTGTCAAAGTCACATCTTTAAGTACCTACAACACTAAAGAGTAAAGTATTTCATAATTACTTAGTTGAGATATCTAATATGTCAGGCCTCATCTTTAAGTACTAGACACTAAGGGATGAAGTATATCATCATATCTCATCTATTAGGTCACAACATAATAATCATAAGGTTCACTTTTTTATGATCTATTAGGTTACTTGGCTGGTCACTATCTTTCTTTATTTTCTTCTTTTTTATTCCTTTTTATCATATTTTTTTATTTATAACATTTACACATATATATCACACATCAATATACACACACAAACACACACACGCACACATACACACATACACACACATCAAGCATTAAAGATTGCTATAATAAAATAAAAAATATGCAAATTATGTTATGTCATGAAATATTCATATTTTTATGTATGTCATAATAATAATCAAGAAAATTTAGTAACTTATTTACATCATAATATTTAATTTGTTTATCTAATGATTTTAAAAAGCCTCTTTGATTACTTTTCTTTTCTTTTATCAAATTTTCTCATTTTTTGTACAGTTCATAATAATTTTGTATTAATAAAATATCAATTTCTATTAAGAAAGCATTTTCAAAAGCTCTTCTAAGGTATTAACAAACTATTCTTTTTTATATTTTTCCATTAACATCATATAGTACAACCACTCATATTGTGTTATAAGGTCAATGTTATAACCAAATAAGACTATTACAATATATTGATTGTACATATACAATCTTCTTGCCATACAAGTATGATCTATGACAATCACTGGTTTGTACCAATGATAGAATAGATGATCTGTACTAAGCTTGTTTATCAATTAATCACGTTAGTCTGATTCATATTTCATACTTATATAATCTTACGATCTTCTATATTGTATTATGCAATCAAAGCCTCATGCTAGTTGGACACTAAATTGTACAAGTAATATTTTTTAAAATAGAATTAATCATACATGTGTTGATCTAATTTTGTATTAATATATCTACTACAAGTACCTTATCTTCTAAGGGATCAAATATATTATCGTTATTAATATCCTATACACTAATTGTACTTGTCTTATCTAAAGGGTTCTAGTATGATGACATACACTTTATATGAAATTTGTCTTATAACTAAATGCACTTGTATGATTCGTAAAATATATCTTATCATAATAGGAATATAATATAAATTTTAGCATAATATTCTTATAATCTAATCATACTAATTCGATTAACTTGTTGTATCAATATAGTCTTCTAAAATATCAAATCAGACAAGTGATTGGACTGAATGATTTCTCAATTGAGCATTACATACCATATCATACAAATCTAAACAAATCGAATATATTAGTATGATATTTAACAAATTTTCTTTTCACATTAAGGTCGAAAGCCTTTGATAGCTCTAACTGCCATGTTGTATTAGTACAATTTATGATTGTCATATATGATCATTGTAGTTAAAAACTATAACATCCTCCAGCTATTCTACTCATCTTTAAATTCACACAAATCTCTTCTTTTACCTCCACATTAAGTAATACTTCCTTTAAAAATAAAACCTTGGTAAGAACTTTATGTTTCTATGCTTTTTTCATTGGATAAAATTGGAAACTCTTTCTTTCTCACAAGCTTTCCTTTTTTTTTCTGATATCTTTAATTTTTTTTTCCAAAAAACCACTTGGCTCTTGGGGTCCCTTCCTTTCTCCTCTCCCTCTCTTCTTATTTTTTCTCTTGAAGTTTCTAATTACAACAATTGAGTTCTAGGGTAAAGAAGCGAGGCTTATCTTCTTATAAATAAGAGGATTAAAGTAGTATATTTTTATTAATATTTTTTTACAAATTTACATAATATTCAATTCACCTCTAAAAATTTGCATATTACATACCAACAGATTTCTTATGATGGGACCTTTGCAATGGTGCACTGATATGTATGTTTTGACCATTGCCATCATAGCAAGATTTTTAAGTGCTCATAATTCATCATATTTAAAAAATTTAGATTTACAATATTTACATATTATACATAAAACATGCTTTAAGAGGATATGAGATGTTAGTTAAGTGCATTGTCATAATCATGATGAAATTAAGATTAAGATTTAATAGAAAATGACAACAATGATAAAAAAAGGAGATTGCGATAGTTAGACAAAAGGAGAAACTTAGTTTTTGTGATGTATTTTATTTGGATAAGAAGGAACGGTTTTGTTCAAAGATAAATGAAGGTTTTAGGGTTTCCATCAATGAGGTGAATTATGGATGGAGGTGAGATTAAGGTTGCATGGAGTCAACCATGGCAAGAGTTGGTTGGATATTAGGCTATGGAGGATGATAGTTAGGTTTTGTAGTAATGGTGAATGAGAGAATAGTTTTACCATTAGTTTTACCATTATCTTGAGCTATAGCTTACAAGAAGTGTGGGAGGTTCAACTATATATCAAAAAAATAAAAAAAATAAATAGAGAGAGAGAGAGAAAAAGAATTTTAACCCAAGCCAAATATAAGGAGAGTTGAAAATCAAACTTATAGAGATAATTTTTATAATTTAATTAATGATAATTTAAAATTCATCTATAAAACATGTTAAAACAAATACGCATGTCTACAAATTCATAGCATATGTTTAGATGAATAATTCAAATCTAAATTTGGAAAAAAAATAGCGAGAAAAGTTTATGAAGGGATGAGTTGTCGTCATTTGTAATTTTGTGACACTCAATGGAGTTTCCTATAAGAGAGGCGTCATTTTGAGTCTTTTTCATGTTTTTTGTGATGCTTCTGACAATTCTTCTGATGACTTATTAGCTTACTTGGTTTATATGTACACAATAAACCTATTAAAGCCACTTTGATTATTAAGCCTTCGCTTTGGAGTCTTAAATCAAAATCTAGACTGAGTCAAGTCTTATTTAGAGCCTATAAAATTGGTATTTTTGGATCCTTTTTTGGCCTTATATCATTGTTATTTTTTCTCTCAATCATGAAGTATAATTAGAACGATCATAATAAATTCAAACACTTATGGATTGAGTTTTGGTGAATTCTAATAGTAATAATGTGGGTATTATATAGTCGATGTAATTGAAAAACTTGTTATGAATAATCAATTTTTAAAAAAGTTTGTTATCATATAATATACTAGTAATTATTTGGTTAAATTTAAAGTTTCATAGAAGTTTACAAAAATAGATTTTTTATGACTAAATTCAAAGTTTTTTATTTTCTTCAAATATTGATAATTATTTTATTCAAAAATTCTTTTTGTTTTTCTCTTATCCATTTGGGTTGAATTTAGGTCTGATATGATGCAAAGCTTGACCAAAATAAAAAGTTTATAACAAAATTATAATTTTTTGATATAAAATATGTTTTAAAAATAATTTTTATAACATTGTTATGTATAATAAAAAAGCTTTTAAAAAAGTATTTTTCTTAAAACCCTCTTTTCAAAGAACTTAATGGGAAAAGCGCTGGCCTGTCGAGGCGGAAGAATCATAAAAAACTTCGAACTTTTTTTGTCCCTATGCCAATGCCGAGCGCTGCACTGCGCTTCTGGTGGTATCTCTACCGACTTTGTTCTTTGATTTGTCGTGCGATATAGAAGGGTATTTTACTTCAGCACGCTAGTCTCTGCACTCCAGTTCACTCTTGGGATTCCAACGGATGGCACCCGCTATTCTCTTCCTCGTCCGATGAATTCGTCGGGCTAGTTTGTAATCTTTATTTTTCTATCATCGGATCTACATACTTTACTGATTTGATCCTGAAGGCAAAGTTCTCTTCTCTCTTGACTGTTCCCGCACGATAATTACCGTTTATGCTGCTATTGTTTTGTTTTAGTTTGTCCATCTTTTATGAGGTCGTTATAATTCGGTGATACTTTGGTGAAAAGTTTATGTATTTGGGCTTTGCTCCTGAATTCTAGTTGTTCGTAAATGTTTTTGCTGCTAATTATTTGAACCTTTTGATTTTCCCTTTTTTTTTGAAATACCGGACATCCTAATATATAAGTATCAGCAAAAATGTTAGCTACAAAAATGATCATGATCTAGAATATTGACAAAATCATGGTGAAGGGATATGCACTATACCACCTAAAGTATAAAATAAAAAACCACCTTACCAATGCAAAAATTGGTTATGCAATTTGCCAAACAATTGGGATACATGAATAAATGAGAAACATGATAAGGAGCTGGAAGTGTCCTTGACTCTAGAGTCCATAAGATCACCCAAGAGGCTGCGATAGATCTTGGACATCACACGAGATGAATCCTTCTCAATCCAAACACTATAGAAGTCATTGAAGAGGGCAGCCATAAGCGAGATAGCAAGGTTTTTGCCTTGGAGCTTTGTAAAGGAAGGCAAAAAAAAGTAGCCAAATGAGCATCAATGGTAGTTGTGAAGTGACCATAAACATTAAGAACAATAGCAACAATGTTTGCCTACTTAGTTATGGAATTTGACCCATCAAAGTTAAGTTTAATCCATTCTTGAGGGGGAGGGATTCTATTGATAAAGGTAAAGGATAGGGGAGCCCAATGGACTACGAGGATCTCAGACCTTTGGGTTGGAAGGAATTTTAAGTGGGGCGATGATATAATGAACAATAATAGTAATGAGGGGGTGAGGGGGTAAGTTTTTGGTGAACTTTGGTGTTTTGATTCTTCTATATGTAATAGAGAGCAAAGGGCTTTTAAGTTTGAGTGATCATGAGAGACTTAACTTACATCTGGGCTAGTATAAGCACAAGCTGATCTATTTAGGGACCAACTGAGCAAAAATTGTGTAAGGCATAGAAAACATCAGTAGCTTTTGAGTAGAAGAAAAGAGTTTGATCGAGAGTTTCATTAACTCAACAACCACAATGGCATAAGGAGCTCACAATGATATTATGATGATAAAGCCAATCAAATGTAAAGATAATACTATAATAGATCCTCCACAAGAAGGTACAAATCCTAGGTAGGTTTAGTTCTCCAAACTTAATTGTTAACATCCTATGAATCATAAGTTAAGTTATTGTAAAGTGCCTAGGTGGGGAACACATAATGAATCCATCAAACATCAAGCAAGGGCATTATCACTAGCAAGAGAAACTTGATCTCCATGGAACTATGGAAAAAGAGAGATACATATCTTCCAATTTCCATCGTTCAGTGTCATCTAGAAGAGATGAGACGGTAATGAGAATAGAGACTTCCATATTAATGAAAGTAAACCACTTGTTGATGGTGATAGGTTAATCTTTGCCAAAGGAAACATGGTCCCATCCTTAATTTTTTGAATGTTCCTATTGATTATCATGGGACTAATGGAACAAATGAGTTTCTAAGTTGAGTCACCCCTCTTACGTTGAAATGGCTTCTTTTTTCCCTCCTATTTAGCACAAAAATATTCAATCCACTAAAATAGCTCTCATGAATTGAGCAGATAGGAATGATTTTCTAGTCTTTGAAATTGTGAGAAGCAAGACCACCATGCTTCTTGGGCATGTAGACAATATCCCATGGAAGTTATTGAAGGGAGCACTTGCTTGGGTCACAATTCCACAACAATGCATGAATGATCTTTACAATCGAATGAAAGATATTAAGAGGAACCAAAGCATGAGATAGAGTACATTGGCAAAGAAGTGAGGGCACTATTTTTGATAAAAATCTTTCTATGGAGGGAGAAGGCCCTATTGCCCATGGAGGCAATCCTTGCTGTAGCAACTGAGATGGCATATTGAAAGTCAACAAGGATTAATGGCCTTTTTGTCAAAAAAATGCCAAGATACTTTTTATCTTTTTGAAAATTTTATTATAATATATTGACTAATATATTCTTATGTTAATGGTTTGTGAGGTTTTGTTCTAATTTCTCAATCAAACAAGAAAAATAGAGAAAGTATCTATCTTATAAAAGATTGAGAATTAGAATTCAAGAAAGATACTCTCTTTGATAAGATATTTAATTACATATTTATAGTAGTATATAAATGTATTTTGGTCTGTACACATATATTTATTTAATTTTTCTCATTTGTTACTCAAATAATATAAAAAACATCAAAATCTCTACTTAATATCTCTATGTGCATAAATTTTGCATATGGGTTGCTATTGTTGCTCCTACCTTACCTATCATGTTCCTATGCATCACGTGTTGGAGGTGGGTGGCGCACACCTCACCTACTACATAGGTAGGGTGTGCTCGAGTCTCATGTAGTATGCTGCGCATTGTTTGTAGCACTTGTCTACCACACATTATTTGCCCTATGCTGGTTTGCAATGCACATGGTATTCTTGTGTTGTTTCTCATGGATGTGACATTGAGCAGTGGCTTGGCTGTTCTTGGCTCTTACATGTAATGGTCGAGGCACATGCAAATGTTGTGCATGGCATAGAATGCATGCATGAATTTTGCACAAGGCTTGGGATGTATGTGTGTATCTGGAGCCAGGTAGCATAGATGTAGTGTAGGTTGGTGGGTTGTGATATGTGATAGCTAGTGGTGGTGAGTATCATAGATCTTATGGTAGTTTTTTTTTATTATTTTGTTAGAACTCTCCAAGAATCATGCTTGGATTAATAGGATGCCATCAAATTAAGGCTCAAATACTAAGAAGAGAATCTTAGTTGTAATGGTGTATCATCGTAGTAAATGGAACACCTTGAAGGTTTCTTTGGTACCAAATGATAAGTGAGTATATGTAAGAGGACATCTTATAATTAGATCAAAATCAAGCTTTGATACCAAATTTGATAGTGAGAGAAAATCCTATAGCTTGATCTCATTCAAGCTTTAATACCAAATTTGATGATGAGTTGTGACCAATAATTTGATATCCAAGTTGCTTTCTTTTTTCTTTGTGAGTATTAAGGATAACCTCATTTATTAATGGAAGAGTGTGTGACTCTTGTAGTGGGTGGATGTATAATTGAGATATGACTAATTTTCTATGAAGGATTATGGTCTTTAAGGTGTGGGTTGAGCTCTTCAAGGCTCTAAAAGACTTTATTTTCAATTCATCTAAAATGCTCCTTGATTACATAGCTTTCTAGTTATTTGTAGATCCATCATGGAAAGATAAGATTCAACTAATTCTCATCCTTATAAAAATGAGACACTTAAAATTTAAATTTTTTATCTTTCAACTATTAACTATTAAGTAGCAACTATTAACTTCTATAACTAATTTAATGACTATATTTAACTCAAGAAAGAATAATGCTATGTGTTGGTCTGTCGCTTGTGCGCAATCTGCCTCATGTGTTGCATGTGTCTTACGTGTCCTTTGTGTTTCTTTACAACATGCATGGTGGTTGTTTTTGTTAATTTCTTTTATAGAAGGCTATCTTTTTTTTTAAGTTCTTGATGTTGAATAGTTCAATTTCTTGTTAGATTATGAAGAAATTTCCTACTCAGTTAAAAGATAATTCTTTTATTAAAGTTGATATAGGATTTAGTTTTGTTAACATTTTGGCTAGAGACAATATAATAGGATTGCAAGGTTGCAAAGAGTCCTTGGTTGATGAATGAGATTGAGGGTCAAAAAGTAGGATACCATTTGTAATAATAAATTAGGGATAGGCAATGCCAAAGGGGTGATTTTGATCCCTTTGAGGGCCCCAACCTCGATCCATTGTTGAATCAATAAGGAAAGCGATTTAGAGCATATCAGAACTAAGGATAATCTGGTATGGGGGAGAGATGACATCATCACCATTGATACAAAGAGAATCATGAGGACTAGAAATGCACTTTGTCATCTAAGAGCATTATTAGTTGGTAAAACCAAAGTTTCTCAACATTATTACCAAAAATGATTAGCTAGCTTGGTCAAGGCTTGATCCATGTCAATCTTGAGTACCATAATATCATTGGTAGAGTTTGAAATATCTATGCGATGGAATGACTCTTGAGCAAGTAGGCGGTTATCATACTTCTTCCAAGTATGAAGGTGTTGTGCTTATGGGCCTCCATGTAGCTAAGGAAGCCCTTCTTTCTATTGATGGGGATTTTGGTTACAATTTTATAAGTGGTGGTACAAGGACAAAAGACGGAATTGATTTGATCGTGTTACCCTATTAGTATTGGGGTTTGAACACAAATGTAATGTTGTTCTATCTTTGTGGCATTCTTCCTTGATTAAAGATGTGAACCACTTTGGTGAAGTCACGTGCAATGATATTCCAATAGTTTTTATAAAGAAGTCTAAGATGCAGTTGATTTTAGGAGCACAGTTTGGGGCGAGAGATCCAGTGACATGAAATATATCTTTCTTGATAATGGAGGTGCATAGTTCGTGCACTTGATGAGAAATGCCTTGGATTGAGGAAGGGGAAATGAAGGGATGGAGGTAGTGATGATGCCTCCACTGCTGCTTGAAAAAAAATCTATGAAGATGGTCTGAATGTCTTATTGGGAATAGACTTGAGAATCTTCGTCATTCTCAAGGAAGGTGATTCAATTGGTGCATTTGCGATGGGTGGCCATCTTATGGAATAAAAAGGAATTTCTATCCCTCAATGCAAGTCAATGCACGTTTGCCCTTTGTCTCTAATAGGCCTCCAAATAGTTAGGGAGGAACTATAATTAATGACAAGAGAGAGGAGCTTTGAGTGCTACTCTACAAGATTCCTTGATCCTTATTCTCCTTGAGTTGATGATGCTCGATTGGCTTTTAAGATGGCTACATGAAGTAAAAAGGTTTCCAATACCAATCTTGCTCCAACATTGGAACCTATGAAGGTTCTAGAACATTTGTGGTTGAGTGTGATGATGGGAGGCCCTTTGCTTAGTCTAAAACAGGCATGTATGAAAACCTTCCAAGCTTCGAAAAAGGATAATATAATATCTTCAAATCTCAACTATTAGGATAATGGTTTTAACTGGAAGGATGAAGAAAGGACATTGGTTAGATGTGAGTGAGCTATGGGCACATTTATAGTTGAGTACAATGGTTGGTGATAGTTTTTTATTTATCACACAAATGTAGACAAAGAGTTAGGGAACTAATGGAGATGCAAATATGAACTTTCTCAATTTTAGTTTCCTATTCCATTCAGCATTAGATTGTTGACACGTGTCAATCTTAGATATCATCAATATCAATGCTAGTTTTCTGAGATCCATCCATGTCTTTCAAAATTGGATTATATCATATGAGTATCATTGGCATTCTTTAATCGGCCTCGAGGCTTCCTTGAACTGGCATTTGGGCTATTCTATGATTGCTTTGGGGCATTTTTGATAGGTGTCAAGGCCTTCTCTTGAGATACCTCCAAAACTCACTCAAATGGTGTAATGGATCTAGAAAGTATCTTTGGAGCGCTTCTTGAGGTCTTTCTTTTGACTAATTCTAGGAGAAATTGCCAAAAGAATTCAAAAGCTCAGCCCTTATAATTGTCATAAGTATAATTATAATTGATTATCTCACTCAAACTTATCTACAGATATCTCCATTGAAGATTAGGCGAGGATCTTTTTTCTGGCACTTCCTAGTTTTGATGTTGTACTCTTTGACTTGGGTCAGCTCTTTAAAGTGAAGCTTTGACCGAAGTGATCCCTTTTCCTATTTTTATGTACTAAATTTTATTGTCTTTCTCTATTCCATTGTTTTCTCAGGCATATTCTTCACTTGTATGTCCCTCCCTAATTTTTTTAAAAAACATCTCAACATAAATAAATATAGGTGTTGGGAGAATTTCATCATTTTTGAGTGTTGCAAAAGTCAGAAATTTAAGGTGGACAAACACTTAGGAAACATTAGAAGCATAATATTTCTTCTATGAAGATAGTAGCTGCAGCATCAATTTTAGAGAATGTTGCTGAAAATTGCCTGAACATAAGGTAGCAATATCCATATTTATTCAAATAAATCAGTTTACTTAAATCCCAGGTGTAACTGAAATGTTGGTATAGAAAGCAAATGACCATGATTCTGCTTCGGTTATACATTTTGTTGTGTAGTCATTTACTATAGTTATTTTGTCCTAACATTTTATCTTCAGCTGGAATTTTATTATGACTTTGATGACTATGAGAAGTAACGTATTTCTTCTTAATCTTCTTTTCATATATGGGAACTGCAGCAGGTATTCTGATCCAATAGCAATATAGTATTTTCCAAACATCTTAATGTTGTGTGTGATGGTTTAGTTATATGATATCTTCTATCTAATTAATTGGCTCACTTCTCATTGCATGTTGAGTTTTGAAAGAGAGTAGAAAAGAAATGGAAACAGTTAAAAACCTATCCTGTTTGAACAGCGGGAATTGCTATAATTTAATTTTTGGTGCATCCAGTTAGAGGAGGAGAGGCTTTTACTTTTTTTTCCCATCTCCAATCATATTAGTGTTATGTATTTTTGTTGAGGCTGAGAAATTGGGGTTTTTAATTGCTATTTGAGTTTGAGTGAATTTTTAATTTTGTTTCTGTTTTTGAGTTTGCTGTACACGGTTAACCTTTTGAGATTGGAACAATGGAATGGAAACATTGTTCTGATCTCTGCACATACTAAAGCCGAGTTCTCTATTTTTCCACTTTTGAACGAGTAAACTGTATAAATTACCTCGTTTGTTCCTGAACTCTAGAACAAGTAGAAAGCTAAAGGAAACACTGTTTTTTTTTTGGTGTTGATGAGATAAACCAGTGACATACAGTAAATGTGTTGGAACTATATGCTTCATCTTATAACCAAGATACACTTTGAGTTATTTTTCTTTACTGTTATGATGCTGAAATGCTTATGGGGATTATGGAACTTGCATTGGAGTGAAAGGTTTCTAGAATGAATTTGGATCAACATTGTTCTTTTTAGTTGCTTGAGGTACATTTAATTAGTCACTTCTTTGGAGTTCCTCCCCGATTTCCCTTCTTCAAGCATATTGATATCATTTAGTTTTTTTGTGGCTGAAATTTTATATGCTATTTGAGTTTGAGAGATTTTGTAATTATGGCACACAGTAACCTTTGGATGGTGGAAAAATGAAACGGAAGCATAGTTCTAATGCCCCCATTGCTAGACCTATGCTCTCTATTTTCCACCTTTGAACAAGTAAATTGCCTCATTATTTAACAAAGTCTAAAATATACCTAACAAAAAACAAAAGAAAAGTTGTTTTTTTTGTAAACTGAGATAAACACATGACATACAAAAGATGCCTCGGATCTCTATGCTTCGTGATAATATTAGTACACTTTGGGATTTTTCGCTTATGTTATGATGCTTGAAATGCTTATGGTGATTTTGTAACTTGTACTGGAGTGAGAGGTTTCTAGAATAATTTTGCATAAACATTATTGTTTTTAGTTGATTGTGCTACATTTAATTGGTGACTTCTTCTAAGTTCCTCCCCAATGTCTTTGTCATACTTGGCAGCACTTTTTTGGAATTCCATTCACCATGGTTGCTGACAATGCACGGTTATACTTTTTTGATACATGTTCTTCCAAATCATTTTATTTAATTGAGTGCTCATGTTTCAATTTGCAGGTTTTTCTTTTATAGTGAAATAATTATCAAACATGCAGCCTGGAGCAGATAAGATTGCAAATACCCTTGGCAGACCTGTACCATTCATTCCAGATTCTCCACAGAATTCATCTCCTTTCATAGCCCCAGCACCTTTTGCTGGGCTACAGGTTCCTGAGAGTTCTCGGCCTATGTCCGCCTTACAACAATACATGCCAGTAGCTGGTACTAGTACATCAAGTGCTCCTGGAGTCTCTATGCCAATATTTTCAGGGATCAACCCTGCAAAAGACTCGTCCAGAATGTCACCAGCTTTGTTTACTGGTTCACCAAATCTTCCATCATCAACATATATAAAGCAGGACGCAAGTGCTTATCAACCTATGCAAACTCCTAGGTTACCACCAACTTCTCAACCTGCACCTCCTTCTAATGTTATACCTTGGGGTGTACCACCAGTTGTACCACCAGATGGGGCTCTTCTCCCTAATCAAATGTCATCAGTGGGCCTTAGGCATCCTTCGGCGACATACCCCAATGCAGCTGGTGGCAATTTTCCTTTACATGCTATCTCGTCATCTTTGCATGCACCAGTACCAAATGCACAGCCACCTTCACCAGGGCAATATAACCTGCTTCCAAGAGGAAGTATGCCTCTGCCACCTGTAGATATGAGCTTTACTAATCCTCGTCTTGCTTCCTTCAGTGGACTTCCAGCTCCACCACCTCCACCTGTTGGAGCACATGTTGGATTTGCTTCCAGAGAAAAGTTGCAATATCCTATTGCAGCTCCACCTTTGGGACAATCATTTCAAGGACTCGTGGAAGATTTTCAGTCAATATCACTTGGGTCGACTCCTGGATCAGATCCTGGACTAGATCTTAGGTCATTGCCTAGACCGTTGGATAAAATCAATGAGCCGATTTCTATCCTTGAGAAATATCCTTTTAACTGCCACCCTAGGTTCTTGAGATTGACAACTCATGCAATACCAAGTTCTCAGTCACTGCTTGCACGATGGCATTTGCCACTAGGAATTGTGGTTCATCCTATGGCAGAAGTTCCAGACGGGGTGAGTTGGTTAGTTTTCTCTATTTCTATTTATGTTCTGCTTCAATTTTTCTTCACCATTTAACAGTAGAGGTTGTATGGATGAAATTTTTTGGAGGACATCCCTGTCAATCCTAGCCATAGCTGTATTTTAACTTGTATATTTTATTAATCTGATCTTTTTTTCTACTTTAAACTTGTAGGAGGAAGTGCCTGTTGTCAATTTTGGAGCTACAGGTATTATCAGGTGTAGAAGATGCCGGACTTATATTAATCCATATGTTACTTTCACGGATGCTGGTAGGAAGTGGCGCTGTAACATTTGCACTCTAATCAATGATGGTACGTTATAAAAATTTTTGCCTAGAAATAGAGTTGTCCCAGGGGTGTGTTCCATTTAGCCTTTTTAATGTTTACCTAATCATTTGCTTTGATGGATGCTTTTCTTGGTGGGTATTCCTTTGCATTGCGTTGCAAATTTGAATGTTCTTTATATTTGCTGGTGATAAAGTAATTAATGGATTTAACTGTAGACTGGGAAATTTTTTGGGTGATGGGAGGTTAGCGAACATCATGGAATAAATTTAAGCAAAAAGTAGAACATGTAGTAATAATAAATCAATGAAAGAAACTAGGGCATAATGAATTTGCAAGTTCTGTACGTATCTAATCAAAATCAACACTAGAAGAACATAATTGTGAACCAAAACTACAATTCAAACAATATTCATAATGAATTGCCATGGTGGTTTATTTGGAGATGCAAAAGGTTAACATACTATAGTAGTCACTCAATTCTTAACTACCTAGCACGAGAAGGAATATCACAAGAAAGTACAGATCAGAAAGCAAAATAACAATGCAAATTTCTATTAAATTAGAATCACCATATAGGAATAAATTTTTCAAATCAACAAGCCCAAGATTTTGGAAATGGCCATCTTTTTGCTTGTCAATTATCCATCTCATTATTGCATGCTAGTTTTTTTTTTTTTTTTAAATTACAAAAGGCTAATGGACTACTTAATAGAAATAATAAAATAAATCGATACAAATGATTATCAATTAGAATAGCAAACTCCTGTTCGTGCTTACTTTCCCTCCCCCATACAGTACCCATGGATTCAAAGCACTGAAATAAAAAGTGAATAAATCTCTGTTATGTTCTTCTTTGCATGTTCTTGTTCTAGACCTATGGGGAAAACGAACTGCAAGGGCTTGCATTCACACCCGTATTGACCAAGCTCATAAGAGCTATTCATGGATCCGAGGTTCCCTCCCTAAGGGAAGTAGACTATTGAAAGCTTGTCAAATCTCTTTGTTAATTTTCAAGGATTTGTTTCCTGATTTCTCTTTTTTTGTGTCTTTTCTCTTATTAGTTAAATGAAATATTTGCTTGGCAGAATTCTTGGAGGTTTGGTTGCAATAAGTTTTTTATATTTGTTAGTTTTGTTTTACTATAAGAAGAGAAGCTTCTGATTGTATTTGATGTGATAAATTAATAAGTTTTTTTCCCCATTTTATCTCATTTTCTTGTAGTATTAGAGGAGTATTACAAATTCTTGTAGAGCCCTAGTTGCCTTTATTTTGCTGTAGTACTAATTGTTGGAATTTCATCACCCCATATTGAAAATTTTCCATTGCTGCTTTTCCCCCTCATGTCAAACAGTATGTTGGAATTTACCTATGCTTTATAGCCTCCAGCAATTCCCAACCGTGCTTGTAGTATGAAATCATATCCAATTCAAATCACCACTATTTGTCTCAATGGTGATAGTTTCTTATGCTGTTTTCATTATGTTCATCCATAAATCAAAGGGAGATGAAAATTAGCTATCTTACTGGACATGTTTGAGAGCAACCCTACACGGATTTGTTGCTTGCTATCTGGGATACCAAAAATTCT
This sequence comes from Vanilla planifolia, assembly GCA_023846275.1. NCBI lineage: Eukaryota > Viridiplantae > Streptophyta > Magnoliopsida > Asparagales > Orchidaceae > Vanilla > Vanilla planifolia. The sequence continues at coordinate 6,463,512 of CM043873.1, read as the reverse complement.
ATGGTAATGACGTGACTTATGATTCGTTGGAGGAGGATATTGGTGTGAATTATATATGTTTCTCCACTACTAAGGAGGTTTGGGATAATGTTACCTAAAAGTATTTTAATTTAGGTAAACAGTCTCAATTGCATCGACTCACCTTGAAACTTGAAGATATTTGTCAAAACAACAGTTTAGTCTCTAAATATTTTGACTCTTTATAGTGTGTTTGGCAAGAGTTAGATCTCTTTGATGATCAAGTGTAGAAGTGTCATGACAATGCCAATCGATATTGTGTAATCATTGACACTGATTGGGCTTTTAAATTTCTTGTTGGCCTGACGTGTGGAGTTTTATGAGGTCAGAGGAAGAATTATTGGAAAGAATCCCCTGCCATCATCACGAAATCTTCTCTGAATTGCTTCAAGAAGAGAGCCAAAGTGTTTCATATATTCCTTGTTCTGATCATGAAGAAATTCAAATTGTTGATAGAAATTTCTCTTCTATTGCTTGAAAAAGACATAATTAAACTTTATAAGGTTATAGTTCTTAAATCTGTCCTCCATGTACCTAAGCTTGCGTATGAACTCATCTATCTGCAAATTCTTAGAGTATTCTAATTGTCGTCATCTTTTTTAACTCTCATTGTACTTTTCGGAATTGGGGCTTGGGGATGATGATTGAGAATGCTAGAGAGATAGATGAACTTAAATATTTTTTGTTAGTCTTTTTTCAATGATAAAAAGGCTCAAGTTTACATTAATATGAGTTCAAATTTTGTTTTATAACAAATAAAGCAGCCGCATATTAGGCTACGGTATTCTAGTATTTTGTATTTGCAATATTTACTTGTTTCTATGTTTAATTATTTGGGTTATTCTTTATTTCAATGCAAAGTTTGTCATTTGTCAAAAAATTATTGTGTAAAGCTTATTTCAAAACTTTATTGCTCCTCAAATCTATTTTATTTAATTCATAATGATTTTTTGGGGCATTAAAAAATTGATGTCTGAAAAAAAGTGTTTTGTTAGCTATGTTTATTTTATGAAGAAGAAATTTGAAGTTGCAAATGCTTTTAAGTATTTTTACAATATGTTCGAAACTCAATTTGAAACAAAAGTTTACATTCTTGGATTTGATAATGGAATGGAGTCTTCTAATAAATGTTTAAGAGTTTTTTTTTTAAAAAAGTTAAATGTACTGTTCATCAGTCTATGTGTCATGAAACTCCTCAATAATTCAAGATTGCTGAAAGGAATAGTAGATATTTAAGTGAAATAGCTATGGTTATCATGTTTTTAATAATGAATGTACCAAAATATTTGTGGTAAAATGTGATTTTAGTAATAACTAATTTGATGACTTAAATTGTATTTACAATTATAAACTTTACACATTTTCTAAACAAGTTGAAAAAAATATTTTCAACTTTTAGAATTTACAAAGATATTCCTCTAAAAGTTCATATCCCTTATATGCTTCAATCAAAGTTTCCTCTAAAAGTTTTCATTAGATTCACTCTTGTAATAAATGATAAAAGTGTTGTAATGCTATTACAAAGAAAACTATTGTCGACTTGGATATTTATTTCATTGAAGAAATACCTTATTTTAGGAAAAAAAAATCAAAAGGAGAGTGACATAACATAATTTTTGTTAAATTTTTGAATCATTAACAAATACATTTTTATCACAAATTGAGTTTAATAAATAAGAACAAAATCTTAATATTCCAAAGAATAAGAATGAAGAGAATCCTAATTAATAGATGTCAAACATTATTGTATTTAATTTAGTGGGAGAAATAATATAACAAAATCAAAGAAATAATAAACTTCTAGTTTATATTAAGAGAAAGCATCAAAAGAATGATATGTTCTGTCTATTTCTCTATCCATTGTTCAATCTTAGAATTTGGATGTTGGTCTCTTAGGTACTTACCTAAAATCCAAACTCAATCTTATTTTTTCTAATTCATTACTCTTTGATTTTTTCTAATTTAGATCTCCAATCATTATTAAGATGGTTGTTTAATCTTATACCAAGCACCTTTTTACAAAATGTTTGTCATATTAAAAAGCTTTGAAAAGCATAAAATTTTTCCTCAAAAAAAATTCTATTTTGTTTATACTTAGAACAACTTAGGAAGCACTTAATAGCTTGGATTGCAACTTAACAGGCAAGGAGGAGATGATTGCTCTAAAAAAAGTGTTACATGAGAAATAGTTGATTTGTTGAAAGACAAGTTTGTTGTTTGTTGCAAGTAGGTATTCATTATAAAATGTGAAGTTGATGGGAGTATTGAAAGATATGAGGTGCGACTTACATAAATGGGTTCATTTAGACGTTTGGGATAGACTATCATGAGACTTTTGCTTTGATAGCCAAAATCAACTCTATTTGGGGTTCTATTTTCCATTATCATAAGTAACAGTTGGCATTGCATAAACTTAATTTAAAAAGAACTTTCTTAAATGGCAACTTAAAAGAAGTTTTTGTGGATTTTACATTATATTTTAGAAAGACTTAAGGTCTGAATACTTTTTGTGGCTTAAAAAAATTCTTATATGGATTTAAACAATCTCCAAAAAATTAGTTTTGGAGATTTGGGGAGTTTTAAAAAAATATAGTTATTTTCCAAATCAACTTATTATGCCATGTTCTACAAATATTCAATGGCAAGAAATAGTTGTGCTTATTGTCTCTTTTATTTGTTTGCAATGGGTTCTCATCTTGAGCTATTGACAATAGATCTTTTTTGTGAGAGTCGCAACAAAGGAAGTAGAAACATGATAATAGTGATGAGTTAAAGAAAAAAAGGAGAATAGGGTTTTTGTCATAAGGAAATCGAGTTATCTAGAAAGTCTCATTTCAAGAAATTTTGAATTCACAGAGTTTTGAATTTCAAAATTCTTAATTATTTTATATATTATTTTTATTTTTTTATATATATTTTTGAATATAATATTTTATTACAAAATACATATTCTAATTTTCACCAGAAACATGTTGAATACTTCTAGACATTTGAATCGAATATCTAAATGTGTCATTCTGCATCTTGAACTAATTTTTTGAAATAAACAAAAATTTTCCCTCTATTTGATAATTAAAGGGCAAGCAAAGTAAACCATTGTCTTACTTAATTAGTCTTTCTCAAATTAATTCTACATCCCCTCCACTGCAACATACTATCCTCCGTTGCATACTATCCTCCCTGATTATATGGTATAGTTCTTTGGTACCAGAGTCAATTTCTTTTGCTAGTTTCCTTGTCCATTATTGTTATTGCCTTTTGATATGCATCTCTGTTGTTGTGCATCTTTGTCTATCCTTCGTAATGTAATTCTTCCTCTCCACACATTTTGCCATCTTTTTCCATCTCTAAGGTTGTTTTCATACTTCTCCACCTCTACCATGTATTTTGTTCAACATGGTTTTCTGTATCTGTATTCCATTTTAAGGTTGTCTTTTCATATCCATGTTTCATAAGGTGATAATAACATCTGAAACATTATGGCAATGCCAAAGAACAACTTTTCAACATTTGCCTAGTCATTTTCCAATGGTGTTAAAAAGCAATTATAGTGCTTGATTATGGTTGTCTATAAGGTGAGGTCTGTTATTTAACCAATAGATTTTTTTAATGCAATTTTGATGCTTGTACTTTCATGAATTGTATTATTTTTAAATTTATAGTGCACCATAGGTGTAAATAGTTTGTGAATAAACCAGGTTTTTTTTAATCATTGTTTGGTTAGGTCTAAATTCATATATATTCTGATGGAATGGGCATCATATGATGGTAAGCTTCATGATCTGTTCTCTGGATTAGGTTACTCTTGGCTACAAGTTGATTAACTATTTGACCTGTATTTCAAATCGGATAAGCTAATTTATGTATGTTATTCTTGCAAATAGTTCCCACGGAGTACTTCTGTGCTTTGGATGCTAATGGAAGAAGACATGATCTAGAACTGAGGCCTGAGCTTTCAAAAGGCAGTGTAGAATTTGTTGCCCCAAGGGAATATATGGTGCGGCCACCAATGCCACCATCATACTTCTTTGTTATTGATGTATCAATTTGTGCAGTTCGCAATGGTCTTCTAGAGGTATGTTCATTTAGAAGCATCATTCAAATTTATTCATGCATGTTTTTTGCAGTTAATGATCGATAACCTTGGGTTTAGGATACTCCCTATGGCAAGCTCTATGGTTTTCAGATATGGTGAATTCTATGATTTTGTGAGTTTTGGAAATTGTTCTTCGTCATCACTACATTTCTGTAATCCACAGGTTGTTGCAAAGGCCATCAAGTCTTGTCTTGACAGCTTACCTGGTTTCCCAAGAACCCAAATTGGTTTTTTGACTTTCGACAGTACTTTGCACTTCTATGGTTTGAAGGCATGCTTCTCTTCTGAATCCTGAATTTCAAATGTTTTCATTTTAAACATAATGTCAACCTCAAGCTTCTTTATGTAATTGGTACCTACACATACAATTTGTGGAATTTGTGGTAGTCTAGGCAATAGATTTATTCCCCTCTTGTTTTTTCAACCAGGCCTCCTTATCACAGCCACAAATGATGGTTGTCCCAGACCTAGATGATATTTTTTTACCATTGCCGGATGACCTTCTTGTGAACCTTTCTGAAACAAGAGGCATTGTGGATGGATTTTTAGATAGCTTGCCAAGCATGTTCCAGGACACTGCAATTGTAGAATCTGCCCTTGGTCCTGCTTTAAAAGCTTCGTTCATGGTTATGGTGTGTTTGTTTTTGATCTTGCTATTTCATTATCAGTACTTCATATTTATTTAATTACTGGGCCATACCTATTTGAGCTTCTGAATACATTTTGCTTGCAGAGTCGACTTGGTGGAAAGTTAGTCATCTTTCAGAGTACTTTACCTTCTGTTGGTGTAGGTCGTTTAAGGTTACGTGGAGATGATGCTCGTGTATACGGAACAGATAAGGAGTGTAATTTAAGGATACCTGAAGACCAATTTTATAAACAGATGGCAGCAGACTTTACAAAGAATCAGATTGCAGTAGATGTATATGCTTTTGGCGAAAAGTATTCTGACATAGCTTCTTTAGGTGAAAATTCAGCAAAACCCTCTTGACTAACTTGATTTAAATCTATCAGTCAAGTTTTATTTTTCTTATTGTTAGGAAACCTTTCAAAGTATACTGGAGGCCAGGTATATCATTATCCATATTTTAAGGCAGATATACACAAAGAGAAGCTGACACATGAAATTACGAGGAACCTTACCAGGGATACTGCTTGGGAAGCTGTAATGCGAATTCGATGTAGCAAAGGTCTTGGTTGATCCTATGCTGTTTCCTTTAATGAAAGTTACTTAAGGCTACAAAGTTTTCTTTTGCTGGAAGCGAAGGTTTCCTGATGTTTTCTTCTAGGTTCATGCTATTAATATATATCACTGTTATATATATTCCAGGTGTGCAGATTACAACTTATCATGGACATTTCATGCTACGCTCCACTGATTTGTTAGCTCTTCCGGCCGTGGATTCTGATAAGGCCTTTGCAATGCAGTTGTCTTTAGAAGAGACCTTGCTGACTACTCAGATTGTGTACTTTCAAGTTGCTCTGCTGTATCCTTGCAATTTTTATCTCTTATTATTTTTATATTTCTCTCATTGCACTAGATACTATTAGGAAGAATATAACTTATTTAGAACTCTGGGGAATCCATATTTTGGAAAGTGCATTTATTCCAATGGTTTTGATATGCTCACGCTAGTTAGCATGTTTTAGGCTTTGAATTTTGTTTTTATCATTGTTGTTATTGTACTTATGCACATTTGTGGTAATTTGCTCTTGAATTGTGTGACATTAGGATCATCTTCTATCTTAATGGTGAAAGTTTTGCAAGGCTTTCAGTTTTTCTGGTTATCTATTTTCATCTTGGTTATAAATGCACTGTCAGACTCCCCTGCTTCCCTTATCATTGCCATGGTAACACAAGTTATGGCAGTGGCTGTCCATTGGTGACTAGCACTTATTTTGCTGTTAGTGCATGGTATATCTTCAAGTTCTCAAATTAGGAAATGGTGCCTACAAATAATGAAGATTTGTTGGCACATTAGTTTTAGAAGCCTTGTGGCAACTCATGAAAGGTTTTACCATTGTATCTTTAAATAATTGCTATGGATAAACATAAAGAAACCATATAACATGACTTCAACACAACATAGATGCCCTTGGGCATTCCTCAAGGTATACCTCTACACAACCTATGATGATTCCTTAAGTCTTATTATGACTTTGCTCCTTCAATTGATATTTTCGAACAACTTCGATGTTGGTGCTCAACTCAAGGGGGTCTTTGCTTGTGCTTCCATCTACCTTGTTCATTGTGTTCACAACTTATATTGAATAAGTTAAATTTTAGGTCTTTTGGTTTGAGTATCTTCTTGAGTTTGGCCTTCTTACCATATATTAGTGCAACTTTGATGTCTCTTTTGTTATGTGTACTGTAAATAAGTCACTTGTATTGACTTGATGTAGTTTAAGATACCCATTTTTTGGCTTATTTAATCCCTTCGAATTTTGTTTTCCTAGGATTCTTTGGTTAGCATGAAAAAAATAAGACGCATAAGCTATGATTGATGCTGAATTCATGACTTGTGAATTTTGCTCTTTGGTTTCCAAATCATGTCCTAAAAACTTCATTTTGATGACTTAACTTTGTTCTTTATTTGGTTTTCTTTGGTTAAGGGTGACTACAATTAGTTTTTATCTTGTGGCCAAGTCAATCTTATTTCGACTTAGAGTATTGCTTCACTATTTGAATCCCATATCATTCTTTCACATCTAATTTGGGCATGACAATTAAGGCCTTTATTTATGCATTATCGTAGGATAAACCCAAATCTTTTCACCCTCTTTTGGCTAACTGAAGATTCTTGATTTTGGCCAATTAATTTTTATGTGGGCTAGTCAATTTGCTCTAATATCATATGGCATATGAAATGAATATCCTTTGATTCTTCTTAGAATTGTAACCAATTGGCTAAATTTCATTTTGTCCATGATTTGTTGTCTTGGAGTGCCCTTTTGCTTCTCTCTCTCCAATGACACAATCTTGTTAAGAGACACTAAGATCATTTCTTTATTTTTAATTACATGGTGTCATGGAGAGGCATGTGGTTGTTTGTCTCTCCCTTATCCACCATATTGTCTTGTGGAGATACACAATTTCCTCATTATTTCTCTCTCATCCATATCATGGTCTCATGGAGAAGAGAGAATTTTCTCATCATTTCTACTTCTTTCACCTCATGGTCTCATGGAGGGAGGTACCGGCCTCGTTATCTCTTATTCTTCCATAATATGGTCTAATAGCATGAGGTATACAAGCTTTTCTTATTGGATTATTATTAAATATTCAACATCTTGGTAATAAGGTGCCTATATTTCTCTCATATAGTCGTGTGATAGTGCCTTAACCCAACTTTTGGTTCACTTACAAAACAATTTTTCACATTAATCTTTAATGCTTGGTGGGAGACTAGGGTTCTGCTTGAGCTTTCTTTGTATATATCTCCCTTACTACCATTAATTGGTAGAGGTGGGTTTCTACTTCCCTTCTTTAGCCTTTCTTAGGAATTTTGTAAGGCTTGTTAGTATTTCTAAGGTCGTTGGAATGACAGTTTTGTTAGGATGAGGAATGATAGAGAATATTTTTATTGTCTTTGGTTTATATAAGTATACATTGATTATTACAGTACAAATCTAAGCTTGGAATTAGGTCATCCTCTTATGTAAGTAGAATAAAAGAAGGAAAAATGATGAGGTTGAAAAGAAAGTTACTCCTTTTCATTAGAAGTTAATTTGATGCAAAATTGGTTGGCATTTAAAAGATGTTTTTAAGTAAAACTTATCAACATTGACTTAAGACTAATTTAAGTCAAATCAAGGCCAAATGTATAAAGAAAAGATTTCAAATAATATTTAAAATATTTAAAATATTTATTGAATTATAATAAATTATTTATAAGTTCCAAGTTTTTCTTTTCTTTTATTTTTATATGTCTATTTGTTTATTATCATTTTATTAATTTTTTAGAGAGAGGAATGTTTTGATCATTTTATTTTTCATTAGAGTTTTTTCTTATATTCTATATAAATACTTATGATAGCATAAAGAAGGGAGCCTTCTTTTTTCTATTATTCTATGCAAAACAAGTTTGTATGATACATATATGCACAGGAGATCCTTTCTATGAAGATGTAAGTTAGTCTCTATCCCAATTTCGATTGCAATATAGAAGTATTCCAATCTTTCGTTGTTGACTCCGTTGCTACTGACTTCCTCTTCGACCGTCACTGGTGACCCCAACGCCTCAATTGTTGACCAAGACTTGCCTACTTTCACAACTTTGCATCTACTACTACATATCTCCCTGTTTTGTCAGACACATTGATCTTGCAACAGTGTCACCACAAAAGCATTGCTTGCTCAACTGGCTCTCCCATGTGGTCCATGTTCATTTATCGCTTGCAAATCCCACATCTAATCTGTTGCCCACTCTTGTGCCTGTGTATTAAATAAATGCCTCACCGCATCATGGTTCTCAAGTATTTATGTGTATGCTCTCATATCTGTTTTGCACGAGCAAAATCGTATGCTTGCACATTTGTGTGCTAGCTCCACTCGTCTGCCCCTTCTTGATGAGTTCGTACATTTGTGCCTCTGTACTGCACACACATCTCCACATAACTGTATGACTCTACCCACACAAGAGCACAACTACAAACCTGCACACCTGGACATACCCACCCATGAAGCCTGGGCGCCCATGTTTACCCCAACCCCTACCACACCTATGTCTTTGAGCTATCCCTACCACAGCAACCTATGTACACTTGAGTGCAATGCAGTTGTCGTTCCTACGCAACCTGCAGTAAGAGAATGTTGCATCCTATAGCCACATAATGTGTTCCCACGACCTGCCATTTTGTTCCTTACACAGCACTATCAAAATTCCTGTGGTTCCTATTCTTTCTTTGTTACATATCTTGCCTTTGGATTGTAGGAGCACTTTTTGACTCTTTCTTTTTTATCTAAGGCTTGAGTTAGGTTATCCTTTTATGTAGGTTGGATTGAAGAAGGAGAAGAAATGAAGTTTAAGTCGAGAGGGGTTGAACATGGCTGTCCTTATTCTAAAAACTTAGAATGTTTTAGAGCAAGGATTTTTTGTTGACTTTCTTAATAATGATTTATTATATTTTTCTTTAGAAGCCGGATTTTTTTAGATTCAGGTGATCTTAAAATATTTGTGACAACTTCTTATCAAAGGCTCTACTAGCTTCACTTACAATTGTAAGCACAATTTAACCCTAGCATATCCTTGGTGCAATCTCTAAAATCCCATCCTGCGTTCTTCCCCTCAATACTACTTACATATAGGTTATCTGTCTCTTTAACGTGAACTCATCTCAGGTGATTTGGTGTCGAAGCTCAGAGGATTCTCCACTTGAGCATCCCTGTCATGGATTCTCTTGATGACACTTAGCTACACTGTTGTCATGACTCGCACCACATCATATCTAGGATGCCGACATTGTGTCATGGGTTACGAAGTCATGATCATACAAGTTATGATCTTGATTTGTTATCCTGGCTTCTTTGAGCCCTTCTCAACAAATGATCATGTTGCTCCTGTTGTTCTTTTTGTTGTATATCAACATGGCTATGAGTTTTCTTTTGCCTTGGTTATTTTCATTCTTCATCTCTTTGATGTGAATCAACTCATAGTTGTGAGCTTAGTCGTTCTTTGATTGGCATTTGCTTCTACTCATATTTCTCTAAGTTTAGCAAGTTGAATCTGAGGACTTTGATTGAGATTTCCTCCCTCGCTCTTGAGAATAACCTGAATATCGTCTTGATTTCAACCTTACTCTTTTCTACAAGCATAACCATGATGTTATTCTTGCAGACAACTATAACCAAGAAGTCAATAACCAAGAAGTCAATACTACTCCAGACTTGATGTAGATCAAGATATGATCTCCTGATCACACTCCCATTTTGGTACTCTTTTTCAGTCATATTGCTTACTAATTATTTCCTTCATAGAAATTTTTTGTTCTATTTTTATTTGTAGAGTATTTCTATCGCTTTCCCGTATCCATTAAAAGAAATTGTTGCTATCTGTTACTGTATTCAAAGATCATGAAAATGGACTCATTCTTGATGTGTTCTTTAAGCTATTGCGTCCTTAGCCATGCACCAGCTGTACTTCTTCTTCAGGTGAAAGGCGTGTTAAAGTTCATACTGCTGCAGCACCTGTGGTGCCCAATCTTGCAGAAATGTACCGGCAAGCAGATACCGGTGCTATTATCGCCCTATTGTGCAGATTGGGTATATTATCCTGTGGTTCTTTTCATATTATGTTGTCAATTATATTATACGTATGTGACAAAATATCCTGCAGCGATCGAGAACTCCTTGTTAAACAAGCTGGACAATGCTCGGCAGATGGTACAGTCAAAGATTGTAAAAAGTTTGAAGGAGTACCGCAGCCTTTATGCCGTGCAACATAGATTGGCTGGGCGAATGATATTTCCAGAATCCTTGAAATTGTTGCCATTGTATGCATTGTGTCTTAATAAATCCGTTGCGCTGCGTGGGGGCTTTGCTGATGTTTCTTTGGACGAGCGTTGCTCTGCTGGGTACAACATGATGATATTACCAGTAAAAGGGTTGCTTCAACTTCTTTATCCTTGCTTATTTAGAGCAGATGAGATTATCACAGAGGTAATTCAGCCATTGTATTTTCAATTTTATGCTTGCAGCAAGCTAAATAAATCAGAAATTCTTGTATTTATGGTTCATCAGTTGATAACAACATATTGCTTGCAGGCTGCTGATCCTAAAGTTTCTCTTGAAAAGCTGCCTTTAACCATAGGGAGCTTAGATTCCAGAGGCCTTTACATATATGATAATGGTTTCACTTTTGTTATTTGGCTTGGTCGGATGCTACCCTCTGATATTATTACTAAAGCACTTTATCTTGACTTATCAACGTTTCCAGATTTATCTAAGGTATGATCACACTTCAATTCTATTATGACATGAATTTACAATGCATATGTTAGGTCCCTGCTTATATTTTTTTGTTATTTTAGTGTGTTTGCAGGAAGTTTTACTAACTCATCATAATCTTTTGCAGATTCCATCTTCTGAACAGGAAAATGAGGTAACAAGAAAGATCAGGCCAACTCTAGAACATTTAAGGAGTTTTGATCCATCTCGCTATCAGTTAGTTCATGCAGTGAGGCAGGGTGAGCAACCCAGAGAGAGTACCTTGCTGTTGTCCAAGTTGGTTGAGGACCAAGTTGGAGGCATCAGCTATTCTGATTGGATTCATCAAATACATCGCCAATCTCAAAGTACGTAAACAAGCGGTCAGATGATTTCCACTGTTGTTCATGCAGCTGTAAAATGATCATGAATTTTCCACTTGAAAATGGGTTATTGCTCCCCTTAAATCTTCAACTTGTGGATTGCTCACATTTGTAAATTTTTGTTTTTGCAAGTTGATTTTGGAATTTATAGTTCAAATTCCCTTATTTTTTTCATTACTCTATTTTTTTATAATTCTTTTAATTATTATTTTATTTACATGCTCTCATTTTCTTAAGTTATGACAACTATTTGAAACGTAAATTTTTAATTTGATAAATTAAAAATAAAATAAAAATATGTCATTCATTTAATGTGTTTTTCAAATAAAATAAATGGATGTCTTAACTTTTAAATTTAAATAAAAACAGTTATTATTAATTTTATTAATATAATATGTGTTTTTTTTTTGAAATAGCATAGAGATATGAAAGTTAGATTAATAATTTTCATGAATATGATAATAATATTAATAATAATAATTAATGTTTAAGATTTATTATAATAATAAGTTAATAATCAGATTATTAGTTTTTATATTATACATATACATGTAATGTATGCATTGCAACAAAAGCTTAGTACATTAATATTTAATATAACGGCCCGAGTACTCTATAGGAAATGTCATCGTTTAGATATTTAATAACTAAAGAAAAGCTGAAAACGCAATAACCCGCTGTTTTACGAGGGCTTGGAAGCCCCGACCGTCGGTGTACTTCATGGCGGTATCCTCCGTGTTTCCGTTGATCAACCTCTGCGGAGGCTCCGGATTCTTGCATCCAAATGACGCCCGGCGTTTTCCTTCTTTAGCTTCCTTTCCAGTTACACCGTCGATCAACATTTCTAGACGGGTGGATTTATTAGCTAGTAGATGCTTTCAATGGGATGCAGTGACTAGGCCCTCTGGAGACTCGTCGAGGGAGAACGAGCAGTTTGTGGGGTGGTTCCGTCAAGCCTGGCCATACATAAGGGGACACCGGGGGAGCACTTTTGTAGTTGTGATTTCTGCAGAAGTTATAGAAAGCCCTTGTCTAGAAAGCATTCTTAAGGTATGGGTTCTGCTGCGTCCCAGTTAGATAACTTTGCTGCAGTTCTGGTTTGGTCTTGGTTTTATCTGTTGACGAATGATTTTGCCAGTTATTATTATGCAATCTCGTTAGTTTCCCCCAAGGAGTTAGTGTACATGATCTATTCACATGTTTTTGACAAAGTTTACTGTAAGTACGACAATGGTTTCCTACATTCTATTACTGAGCTTTGTAGGTTTATTACTGACTATATAGTCATTATTTGTTATGGTAATAACTATACCTGATCTTCAGAAGCTATGTATTATGTCAATGCGAAGCTATCTTGTTATGGTAGTCGCCAGAACATTATCCATTTTAGGTAACTCAGAAGCTATTAGATTGCTTGAAGGGAAACATCGTTGCATGCTAGTTGCTAGAACGATATCCTTATCCATTTATTTCCCTGTCACTAGTTATCAAGTAACTTGTTTCATGTTTTGATCACTTACAATTGTGATAGCAACAATGATCTTCAATTCTACCAAATAGGATTGGCTATATAAATCATTCAATGCCATTGTGCTCAATTTATTGCCAATTCATCCTTAATATCCAAACATGTTAAGCCTTTTTTAGTAGTTTTTTGTTATATTTTTTAGGTCTACTTATTTTATTCAAAGGAGAGAAACCCAATCTCACACAACTCAAAAATTGAATTAAATAGCCTACTTTTGTCATTTCTAGATTTTTTTAGTTTGATTCTTTCTAATGTTATTCTTAATCATTGCTATACCAACCTTCCCTAGAGTGTAATAATTTCTACTTATATTTTTGCATTCATCTACCCACCAATGTCAATATGCTCAAATTTAGACTCTCATACCTGTTAATCCAAAGAATGACATGTGAAATCTTGATTTTCTAATTGATGATAAAAATGTATTAATATATTCATAACTTTTTAGGAAAACATTTGAGATGGTATTAGTGTTCTATATTGTATGCACAAGGCACCAGCATAAAACATATTACAAGGAAAAAACTAAACCGTCATGTTATTATGATCTGAGCATAGTTGAAGTTGTAATACGGAAAGAATGCAGTAGTGCATTTTAGGCATGGATGATTACGTTAATGATCGAGGTCAAAGAATTGCAAGGCTTAGTAATTGGTTGTGGTCAAAGGAAGACAATCCGTTATCTTTGAAAGACTAGCTTGTCAAATGAATAATATCTCAAATTCTAAGGAGATTTCTTTTGAATCCTAGGCATCCAAAGGGGTAATATCAGTGAAGGTAAAAGAATGTTAATTAATGGGCGATAAATTTTTCATTATATCCTTGTTTTTTGGTCCTTCACCACATAAATAAGGGAAGTGAGGAGAGAAGTTATCTTGTTTTTTGCATGATTGAATTTTATTTAGGAAATGTCAAAATAACAAAGAGGGGAAGAAGGAAGAAAAATGGAGAAGTACCATGTACCCAAAATCCATTTGTCACCATAAGAGATGATATTGGAAACTTGTAGGCTGATTGCCAACATGTTGTTTTGATTATTCATAAGGTTTTTCACAATAAATTTAGTGTCTTGTTTCATATCCCATTTTCCTTTAGTTTCTCCTTGTATATTTCCATCCTACACTAATTCCTCAATCATTTCAGCCCATATAATTAAGTTAAATTGTGACCAAACATAAATATTGTTGCTTATTTTCTCATTATTCTATTTGCTTTTTTTCCCAAAACAAAGTCTTAATTTTCTTTTTCATACATGATATTCTCTTTATTCTCTTAGTGTACTTTCTTAGTATAAGATATACTCTTTATTTCCTACTATGATTCATGTATAAATACATAAGGTAACTACCATAAACTTTGAGGTTAAAGTTCATCAATATTTTTTTCATGGTCAAAGCCAAATTAGCAAAAATATCCTTTATTAAAAGATAAATGATGTTACTTAGTTTTAAGAATTCTCTAAATGTTTCAACATAATTATATTTGAATTTGTCAAAAAATTGTTATACTTTTCTAAATTATTTTACAAATCAAAAGTTAACAAACTTTATTTAATTAACCTTTTTATGTGTGAATTTAGTTTAATTATTGTTATTGAATTTGATATTTTTTTTACATTGATAATTAATTAAAATTGAAATTAAAACTCAGCATCTACACTACCAAAACTAATTAAACTACTAAAATCGAAAGCACAAAAGCTAGATGGAAAATGACTTTGAATTCTAGACTAAAAGCCTTTGTATGATCTCAAATTGTCGTCAAAGCACTTCAAGAATAGAGAAATAGAGAAGGGACATATTGGAACTTCTTGGAGATACCTAGTTTTTCGATATAATTCGTGGCAAGTATAAACAAAAACATTCTTTAATATTTCTAAGTGGTATCTAAATAAATCCTTTGAAGTAATTGCTTTCTTTCCATTGCCAACTTTTTCTTCAGTCCTTTCTAATAAATTTTCATCATGACTTTTTTTAGTGTATCTCATCTCTTATTTGCAAAAGAAATTGAATAATTTACTTCTGGTAATAGGGGCATTACTTGACCTATGTTTAACATCCAAATCATGTAAATTGATTTAAGTTTATTCTAAGTCAGTGTTATGGTACTTTTCTTTTTAATGTGATCGTTTGTAGTCTTATTCTTTATGTTATATGCATTCTAATCAGCGCTAAGGTATTATTTTGTCTAATGTGATTTTTTCTACTCTTATTCTTTATGTTTTATGCACTCTTTCTTGTCAACATCTTTTTCTTTGCAATACTTGTTCTCTTTGTATGTTTAAACTTTAGGGAAATATTTGATACTATATAACATACTTAGTTCCACTATTATCTTATGCATTTTTAATTTAAATTTGGATATTTTAGTGTCATAATACACATGAAGCATCACTTGATGTTTTCGAATTTATTTAGATCCTGCTGTAGGCAGTTCACCAATTTCTTCGTCATTTTAGAATATAATTTCTAGGAAAAAATCTTGTGTTCTTCATTATTCCATGGCCATCTTTGGAACCTTTATATCATTTGTGTCTAATATCATTATTTCATATATTCGGTTCAGATCTGCTAAAGTGAACCACTTAGACTCGAGGCTGTTTTGTATAATTACAACTTGGACTTAGAACTTTCCTTGGTTTCATCATTTTTTATATTATTTATTTGCTTTAGAGAAACAGAGAGGAGATCTATTGAAGCTCCTGCCCTCTGGATACCTAACGCTTCTACGATTACCTATTCTAGATAGCATGCCCTTTCTATCCACCCATATGAGCAGATTCTAGGTGTCCTGTAATCTCTGCTTTTGCTTGTAGAACTTTCCAATGTAAACATTTTTTATGTATTGCTGCTGAGGATCTTAAACTAGTTTTGGAGTAAAATCTTCATTTTCTTAAATCAACATCTTTTTCAAATTAGGAAGATTGAGCTGAAAGTTGAAAAAATAGCTTAAAAACTTATAGATTTTTGGAAAGAAAATCTATTGCTTGAGCCCATTTTACTTTATGGTGATGTTTATTTCATGCATTTGGGTTATTGGATTTTATTGGAGTCTGCTGTATTTCAGTGAATGTCAAATTGGGTTCTTCATGCCTTTAGATGAGACTAGTTATTAATTTGTCCACTTTGTATAATGCACCTACCAATATTTTTCTTCACTTAAATTAAATATTATTTAATATAATACAGTAGGCTTGTTCGGTTTTTTGTTTTTTCTGAGATTGATAACTAAGGGATGGTGAGTTTTATGTCATAACTATGGATTATCTTGCATTATGTCATTTGGACTAATACTATTTTTAATTATTTTTTTATTATTTGTAGTACTAGATATAACTTTTGGTATAATTGTTATGTTTCATAATGGAAGCATCCTTTTGTATATGTGAGTTGAATATGTAAGCATCTTACATTGATTATTATCTCATTTTGATGTTTTTTTGAGAAGGATAGTTTTCGTCTTGTTTCTCACATTGCATTACATAGTCCGATGTTACCATTTAATTTTGCTCTTTTGTTTTTTTTTTTCCTCTTGCATTGTTCTTTTCTATCTACTTTGCTGCATCTTATTTGTTTAGTAGTGGAATGTGTTACCCAAGCTCACGAGTGGGAAGTAACATGAGGCCATGTCCGCATTGCTAATTGGATTGACAAAAAGATTACTTGATGTTGTTATTAAGTGTAAGGAATAGTAGCACTCAGCAGCTAAATATTGTATGGAGTGATAAGCACAAGTGACTAACCAAATTCTTATTTTACTCATAATTACAAATACCAGTTATCAAATGGAGATGAAATGCTTGACAATGTTGTGAAAATGTTTCTGATTGTTTACCTGATAAAAACTTGAATAGTCCATTGCCTTAAAGGGAAGGTATTCAATCCTGCATGCAACACTCAATTTAAAACTATGTTTCTTATTTCTTATGTTTGTCTCTTAGCTTTTTCCTTCAAACCTGATGAGTTCTAGATTCTTAAGTCAATTGATGGGATTCTTGGAGAATGCAAATTGGATGATGATGTAATAGAAGAAATTCAGGGTATTGTGAAAAAAGCACATGGGTTGTCATAGTTTTATGACATGATAAAAGCATGGTCAACTATAAATAGATCTTTCTAGTCAAATACAAAGCTATAGTGTGGATAGGTTTAAAAAAAGACTTTTTGCAAGGGTTTTACTTAGTCATATGGTATAGACTATTAGGAAGCATTTCTTAATGTTGCAATATTCAATACCATCTGAATATTATAGTTTTGCAATCTTGTTGGCCTCTTAATTAGTAAATATAAAGAATGTCCTTTGAATGACAAGAAGTTTACATGATCATACCTCTAAGTCTTGAGATTGAAGTGATAAGGGAAAAAGTTATCAAGTTGATAAGATTACCTTATGTCTACAAATAATCATGTGCATAGTTCGAAAGGTTTACTATGGTTGTAAAAAGATATGACCATATTCAATGTTAGGTCACATATACTTTATTTGTGAAGAATCAACCGCTAGTAACCTTATTATTTTGATTTTATATGTGGATGATATGATTGGTGATTGGTTAGGGAAATTATTTGAATTAAAAAATGTTGTCCAAAGCTTTGAAATCAAAGATTTAGGGAATCAAGGGTATTTCCTAGCGATAGGAGTTGTTAGAACTAGCAAAGGCATTTCGATATCTTAGAGAAAGTATGTTCTTGATCTCTTAAATGAGTATGGTGTTTGAGTTGTTAATTAGCAAATACCTTTATGGATATTGCTAAAAAAGTTTGAGGATTTGCTCTAATTGAAGAATGTTGTTATTAGCTATTGAGCGATTGTCTTAGTGTGTTGAGTTCTCACAGATAGTGACACAATATAATGGAGATATAAGTGACCTTTAAAGTTTGCCAATTTCAAATAAATCTCCTTAACCATGGCAAAGAGTGATCTGATCTGATCTTCATGTGTATTAATACCTATTGAACACTCTGTCGTGCAAGTATTTACTCTAGTTTCTTTAGCCAACATTGACAATGGAAACCCCATCTCTTAGTTAGGCTTCAAACTCCAATATTTGATTAATGGAGAACACAACAATAGAACTAGAAACAAAGAAAGATGCAAGGTAGAGATAGAAAGGGAATAGTTAGGAAGAATGCTATATAATTATCATTGTTTTTCTTTTTTATTTTCCTTATTTTAGATTTATAGATGCTAGAATTTGAATTGGATTCATGGTAAACCACAAAAAAGACGAGCAATGATTCTCTTCTTGATGAGATATCTTTGAGTAGGCTTTAACTTAAGTTTGGGATTGGAGTATATAATACATGCAGACTTTGAGGTAACTTGATTTTAGACAATAACATTAAAGAAATTTTGGATATACTAGAAATTTTAGATTTAGGAACAAAAGATGTGTTTGTGTAGAGACTATTTTCAATATCCCAAGGGTGAGATTCTTGTATATATGACTCTTTCTTTGAGTGTCAGATTTGGGATAATAAGACTAATTTTGAAAAAATTGTGGCATTCATGTAATATAAATTTTGGAGTGACTAAATATTAATACTTGTACCTTTTTTAATTTGAGGCATAGCTCAAAAAAATACATTATTGTTCTAAGTTCATTTACCTTGAATATGAGCATGAAGATGTACGAAAGGGAAATACCTAAAGACCTTGACTAGTATAAAAGAAATTACTTGTAAATGAGGATAGACGTTTTGTAGTGTTCGGCATGGGGTTTTTAAATGTTGATTGGAATGCATTTTGTTTGTTTATGAGATAACTATAAGAATAGAATGTTCCCGAAATTGTTTAGAAACAATTATAGAGAATATAAGTAATTTGACAACCATAAGATATCAATTTTATTTTTCAATGCCACTGTTTTGTTGGGATATATCTACTTTTGAATTTTAACATAGAATTCTTTATTTAGATAAGTGTTCACTAAGAATCAAATTGAAATATTCTTTGTGATTATTAGTTCTCAAGATCTTGATATTTGTTTGGAATTGTCTTGAATTATGATGTGGAGTTTTTCAAAAATAAGATGAACTTTTGATTTTCTTTCATTAGAAATACTTATGTGAGTTTTGTATTATCATCAATGAATAAAGCAAACTGTAGTGAACTAGAAACATGTTTTGCTTAGGAAGGCTCTTAAACGTCATGATGGATTAATAAACAAGGATGTGAATAAGTATATGGTTGACTCAAAAAATGGAACTTTAGAGTATTTAGGGTATTATAAAACTCAACGTTAAAAACTAGTTTGCTTCTTATTCTTGAGTAATGAAGGAAACAATTTTTCGAGATACAAAATACTTAAATAGCCTAATCTAAAATATTAAAGCATAAGTTGACAATTATTCAAGGACAAAGCATTGAAAGAGTTTTTCTATGGATAGCTTTTTGATTTGGAAATACCCACACTATGAACTTATCTACTAAGGGCATCTTTGCTTTTAAGTAGCTACAAATCCGAACATTCATTACAATTTCTACTCATCTTTTTTGAGTCCAAGTTTTGAAATTTAACAATGTTATAAAAAAATTTAGTGACAATGATAATTATTTGAAAATTTACTAGTAGATAATAAGTTATAATCTAATTTAGAAACCAACAAATCAAATTGATTAAAATATAAGTTTGTTTGATAGTATTGTTAAACTAGTCCCTGTTAATGGTGATTTTGATCCTTCAATAATTTTAATTGTCGATTTTTTTGTTTTCTACCTTTCATATTTGAAATTTGGCAATTTTGTTCTTTGGCTTTATTTCAATTGCAATTAATCATTTAATAGATAATGGTATTTTAAGAAGTGGAGATATATTGAAAGTAAAAGTGGGGATCCATCATCTCAGTTGCAATTAATCATTTATAGATAATGATAGTTTAAAAAGTTGAGATGATATTGAAAGTAAAGGTGGAATTATTATTTAGAGTCCCTCTGAAGGTATATAATTAATACCAAATTAATTACTAGCAATCTCCTCTAATATATTTTTCATTAATTTGGCTAACAAATTTGCAAGAGCGATTCAAATAGTCTTGTAAATTTGTTGAAAAGAGATTCAAATTTATCAAAGTCATTCACAGTATTTGTTTGAGGAAGTTTGTAAAGCCCATCATGCAAATTACAATATTAAGAAAGACCAAATTGGTGTATAAGTTTTTCAATGAATTCTTGCTAAGTTGATAATAGTTGAGAGTGTTGAAGCAATTATACTATACTAAGGCATAACTATCCATGTAAAAGGCCAAAATAGATAGCTGTGAGCATCCAATGCATTATGGAAATTGAAATATTGGTTTGTAACATAAATCTAATCTTTGGATTCTATGTCACCGAAACAATACGGGTGAGTTTAATTGCTTGGTATAACAAAGCATTGGATGCATTAAAACTAGAGGAAGCTATTGAGTGCTTGTCTTAGTATTTTGAGTTCTCATTAGATAGTGACACACTATCATGGATGATTTGATCTAAGTGGCCTTTTAAGTTTGTCAATTTCAAATAAATCTCCTTAACCATGTCATAGAGTGATCTCATCTGATCTTCTTGTGCATTAATATCAGTTGAACACTCTGTCGTGCAAGTATTTTCTCTAGTTGCATTAACTAACATTGACAACTACAATAGGACCATATAATGGAAAGCCCATCTCCTAGCTAGGCTTCAAACTCCAATATTTGAGTATTGGAGAACACAATAATAGAACAAGAAACAAAGAAAGATGCAAGGTAGAGAGAGAAAGGAAATAGTTTGGAAGAATGCTATATAATTATAATTGCTTCTCTTTTTTATTTTCCTTATTTTAGATTTATAGATGCTAGAAGTTGAATTAGATTCATGGTAGACCACAAAAAAGTCTAGCAATGATCCTCTTCTTGATGAGATATCTTTGAGTAGACTTTAACTTAAGTTTGGAATTAGAGTATAATACATGTAGACTTTGAGGTAACTTGATTTTAGATAAGAACATTAAAGAAATTTCGGATACACTAGAAATTTTAGATTTATGTGCAAAAAATGAGTTTGTGTAGAGATTATTTTCATTATCCCAAGGTTGAGATTCTTGTATATATGACTCTCTCTCTGAGTGTCAAATTTAAGATAGTATGATTGATTCTTAAAAAATTGTGGCATTCATGTAATATAAATTTTGGAGTGACTAAATATTAATACTTGTACCTTTTTTAATTTGAGCCATAGCCCAAAAGAATACATTTTTTTTCTAGGATCTTTTACCTTGAATATGAGCTTGAAGATGTATGCAAGGGAAACGCTTGAACACCTTGACTAATATAAAAGAAATTACTTGTAAATGAGGATAGACGTTTTGTAGTGTTTGGCATGGGGTTTTAAAGTGTCGATTGGAATGCATTTTGTTTGTTTATGAGATAAGTAACTATAAGAATGGAATGTTTTCGAAATTGTTCAAAAACAATTATAGAGAATATAAGTGACTTGACAACCATAAGATATCAATTTTATTTTTCAATGCCATTGTTGTGTTGGGATGTATCTACCTTTGAATTTTGATGTATAATTCTTTATTTAGATAGGTGTTCACTAAGAATCAAATTGAAATATTCTTTTTGATTAATAGTTCTCAAGATTTTGATATTTGTTTGGAATTGTTTTGAATTATGATGTTGAGTTTTTTAAAAATAAGATGAACTTCTGATTTTCTTTCATTAGAAATATTTATGTGAGTTTTGTATAATCATTAATGAATAAAGCGAATTATAGTGAACTAGAAACTTGTTTTGCTTAGGAACTCCCAAACATCATGATGGATTAATAAACAATGATGTGAATAAGTGTATGGTTGACTCAGAAATGGCATTTTAGAGGATTTAAGGTATTATAAAATTTAACATTAAAAGTTTGCTTCTTATTCTTGAGTAATGAAGGAAACAATTCTTTGAGATACAAAATACTTAGCCTTATTTAAGATATTAAAGCATAAGTTGACAATTATTCAAGGACGAAGCATTGAAGGAGATTTTCTATGGATAGCTTTTTGATTTGGAAATACCCACACTATGAACTTATCTACTAAGGACATCTTTGCTTTTAAGTAGCTACAAATCCGAACATTTGTTAGCACTTCTAACCACCTTTTTTGAATCCACGTTTTGAAATTTATAAATGTTATTAAAAAAAAGTTAGTATCCCAATGATAATTATTTGACAATTTATTAGTAGACAATAAGTTATAATCTAATTTAGGAACCAACAAATCAAATTGACTAAAATGTAAGTTTGTCTGATAGCATCGCAGAACTAGTCCCTGTCAATGGTGATTTTGATCCATCAACAATTTTAATGGTCTATTTTTGTTGTTTTTTACCTTTCATATTCGGGATTTGGCAATTTTGTTCTTTTGGCTTCATTTCAATTCCAACACGGAAGTCATCTTTTCCCTTCCCACAAATGCATATCATGATGGATTGAGATAATTGGAAGTAGTTTTGTCTGTTCAGTTTGTGATTGATAGTGTTAAAATACGTGCTTTCTATGGTATTATTATTGTTGCTTAGACTTGGCTCAATCTCAATAGGGAAGATGCCCTTTTTAGTATTTATGAATAGATTTAGAGATGGCTTAGATATGTTTGGTGGCATACGGATATGTACAGACAATTTTACAGAAAATGATGGTTGATACCATGTGAATTTCGTATGGAATTCAAACTTGACCTCATTAGTAAAATATTACAACAAATATAAAGGAATGGATCTGAAATTATTATGAGAACTTCATTGGATGCTTATGGAGGGTCATGGTGGTTTGTAATGCACACATTTGCACATGTAGTATCTCATTTAACTGAATGTGGATGTTCATCATTTTGTCTAATATTTTCTGATTTGTCAAGGAAAACTTGAACAAAATTGGTTGGCATGTTTATTACAAATTTTGCCAATCTGACATGCTGTTTGGGATGATACTCCAGTGCATTTTGTCTTCTCTCTTTCAATTTCCACTAACAAATCTGCTATATTGGTAGTTGTTGATTTATCGAAGTATTTGCATTTTTGTGTCCTTAGTGCTTTATTTACTGCTGCTAAAGTCACATGTTTGCGACATATATCATATAGCTGCATGTATTTCCCAAGGCAATCCTTGATTGTGATTTCATTTTTAGTAGTTCGTTTTGGGTAGAGCTTTTTCAAGTTGCACTTAACTTCCCTTTAGTATTTCTCATTGGCAATCGGAGACCAAACAGAAGTCACTAGGCAATGCTTGGAGTAATTTTTATGCTTTTTTGTCAGATATTCCATTAAATGAACTTCATTCCTGCATTGGGCTGAGCTCTCATACAATTCAGTCTTGCACTTTTCTAAGGGATTCATACTGTTTGGATTTGTGTGGTTGCCTACCAACATTACTTCCTTTGTTAGTACCTGACAAACCCACTGGAAGCTGTGTCGTCATCCTTGCAGCAATGTAATCAACTCCTCCAGAAGTTATGCAACCGTGTACTCACTACCTTCGACTATATGAAACAATTAGCTGCTAATAACTTTAAGAACTTGAGTTTTTTGTGGGCAATCATGTCTAGGGTCTTTTACAACTGTACTGAGATTCTTCCTTTTCACAGCTTTATTTTCTCAACCTTCTAAATGTCTATGTTCCCTTTACAATAACGCACTGTAGTTGTTTCCTTGAAGTTAGACCTCCCAGCTTCATCCGGCATACACCATGTTTTTCATGTTTTTGCTTAAACTGTTTCATCAGAGTTCCTTCTTTCATCCTTTTGTTTTCTCATTGGCATAGTTGATGGACATCAATTGGTTCAACCTTTAGCTATTCTGAAATATTGTCACACTCTACTCAAAGGGGAGCCAGTTCTGCAACTTCCAGTGCATTGGGAGGGATTGCAATTGGAGAACTCCAGATGGGTACCTTATACCGAATGCTATGAAACATTTCCTCTGTTTGACCTTAAGAAAAAGGTCAATTTTGGAGGTCAGGGATATGTTGCGCATCCAAGCTCACAAATGGAAAATGGCAGGAGAGCAGAACCGCATTGTCGATGAGCATGGCAACAGAATGATCTGATGTTACTGTCATGCATGGGGAGTGCCATCACTGCACAACTGAATATCATGCCAGAGTAATAAATTTGAGTGATCAACCAAATTCCTACTTTGTCCTCTGTTATTTAGAAATGTTTCTTCTCGAATGTGACAATTTTGACAAATAGTTAATGAAAATAAGGGAAATGATAAGCAAAGAGCAGTGATGATTAGAGAACATTCTTTACTTTGTCTCACTATTTCCTTTCCTCTCTTTTGTACTTCTTTTGCTATTTCCTGCTCTTGTCTTGTGTTCTTCATTAATCTAATAGTGTAGTTTAAAGCCTTGCTTCAAATTGGGTGCTTCCATCAGGAAGTATTGTCATTTCCGACATTAGAGGTGGAAGAATTAGGCTTATTGAGATTGCTTGGTTTACTTTCTCACTAATCTTTCTTTAGCATATTGCATCTTGTGCTGGTGCTACATTAGCGTAGATATTTTAGCTGGCCACTAAATATACTACATCTGGTGTTTATGTGTGATATTATGTCTACTCTGTTGTTAGTATTTTATGACCAGCATCCATCATAAACTTTTATTGTTAAGAGAGCTGACCATCTGTCTTTGCAGGATATTTCGCTTCTTCACGGTCTAGGTATCAAATTTGTACTTCTTCCTGGGACTCATCTCCAAATTGATGAATTATTAGCTGAGAGAGGTTAATTATTTGCACTTTATAGATAATATCATACCATATTCTGCATTTTTCTAGATTTGAATAAATTCACATTTGTTTGTTTGCTTGGTCAAATGTTCCATTTTTGTAGTACTCTATTCTGCTCTGTGTTTATAGGTAAGGATGTATCATCACGTTGAATTAGTGATCTGCAGGGTGGCACACGTACGGTAGGTAGAGCTAACGTGAAGACAGAAAGGATCGCTACTGATTAGTATTGCAACAAAAACACAGATTTAGCTGGTAGGTTTAATTCACAGCTAGAAATGTGCAATGGCAGAAAATAATGTGAAGTATTTGCTTGAGATTTGAGTTAGTAGGAATAAATGCAGAATATTTTCTCTCCTAAATAAGTTTATTGCATCAAATGTTGGTCTTCTTTAGCTTTCAAGCATTGTCATGTAGTTCAATTTGAGCAGTTATCTTATTGTTTACCATAAATCTTACTCATTAATAACTGCTCAAATTGAACCATCTTACTTGGCCTTTACCAACCATTTTCTTTTAGAGGGTGAACAGTATTGAACAAATTTTTATATTTCAGGTGACGTTTGGATGGTTTTTTTCAGTGGTTGTGGATACAAGTCTTGTTCATCAGGGATAATGTTGGCTGTAGTGGATGGTGAATTGTGGTAACTGCAACATAACCAATGTCTTGTGCACAACAATGCTGTAGTTTCTCAGAATTTCTAGGGTAAATGTTGAGACATAGCAATTCCTTTAGAACATGGCATGTAATTTATGAACTACTGTATCTTATATCTATTTTGTATGTTTGTATTGGTTAAGCGACATCTTGTCAACCATCCATCCAAACCTTGAGTTATCTTTCAGGGTAGATTAGTTGGCACAGTTTCTTGTTTTTGCTTTGTCGAAATGTATATGATGAAGGGAAACCCTTTGATTAATCAATTTTTTGTCATGACAGTAAATATTTTGACTCTTCAAGGTAACTTTTAGAGTTGCACCAGTTCGATTTAATTTCATTTTATGACCCCTTATAATTCATTTTATTTTTTCATTATCCTTTTTTGTGTGTTTGCTATTGAATTTGATCTCAGTTTCCTTATATTTCATTTTCTTTTCTTCGTTATCTTTTGTGTTCTTTTTTGAATTTGATCTCAGTTTGGTTGTTCTACCAAGTACAAGAACTAAGTTTGGCTGACTGCCAGTGCTCTCAAAACTAGTTATCTGGATTTGGTTATCCTTCACTACCCCACAGTTTCAAAATGTGTTTTTCTTGAGTAGTTCATTATTCAAAGGTTATTCATCACATTACCTTTCTTGTTAAATTAGTAGTAGATTAATGTTCTCGTTTGTTTCTCCTGAAAATTTTGATAGCCCAAGTTGTTTCATCTAAATCTAGTTTCTACTTCACGACGTTGCAAAACTCATTCATCACTTGTTAGGTTAGTCCATCAAAATGAGTTGTGGACATTAGGTAGCATGCATGCTCACTTCAGAGTAAAGCATCATGTTTGGCTGATAGATGGCATTCTATCTTATTACTTTTGTGATAAGATAGTTATTATAAAAGCAAATTGGTCTATCCCTTGTATGAAGGAGTCTATGATGGAACGTGTTTGATATGAGGAAAATATCCATTATTAATGGGGCATTAATTAGTCGCTGGTAGTCCTCATTTAACTGTTGAGGTTGTGTAATGGCAATGAATAACACATGCAGGGAGCAATGCAAACGAAGTTCTTGGAGCTAGAGGTGGGATTGCAAAGTTCATCTCCGTTTCTTGGTGTGTCAAGAAAGCTGATAGGCCATGACAACTGTAAAAGGATGTTTCCATGATTATCCACTATGAGCCACCAAGTGTAGCAGATCTATAATTAGCCTTTTTCTTGTTCAGATCTTTTGATGTTCTTAACTGAAACAAATTCTTGGAATTTTCTTTTTTCAGAGTATGCATAGACAATGCAGGTGTCCGTCAAGAATTTAGCTCCAAAACTGTTCCTAATGTTTGAACCGTATCTAATTTCCATACAGAAGTCTAAAGAAAACTTTCTAACGTAGCTTTTTCTTAGATGAGATCCCTTGAAGCACTCAGACATCTATTGTAATGTTTCCACAATGAAGCCTATATTTGTGACCTAAAAAAGCTGTATTCTTGTTTTTTTTCTCGTCTACTCCATTGTCATTAGGCATGAACTAATGTACTGCATACAACAACATCAATAGGAAATTTCTCAAGAAGAGAAGTTTGATGCATTTGTCCTGTAAAGGCAACTGTGTTGGATCATGTTTCAACTAAAACCCTTCATTGCTCGCCAGTATGAAGATTGCTTATTTCTGTTTTTTGCTGCCCTACCAGCCAATTTCCAATTTTCTTTCTCCTAAAGAAACAATCCAACCCCACCAAGAATGATGCTTATGTTATCCATATTATACCCTTTTTTTGTGACCCTATTTGAATCTAACAATCTGGCTTTTGAATTGTGCTACTGCATTTCCTGAAAGGCTCTTCATCAAAGTTTGTATTTGCTGAACCATGAGTTTTTAAGTACCTTTTACTGCAAAAAGTAAACATATTATTTCTTATGTGAGAATGAGCATTCTGCATTGCTCCATATGCTACTTTTGCTTTGTTTAAATTGGCAAATTGTTTCCTTGAATGTTTTGCAGGTAAAAAAAAAGCACAGTATGTCGGTCGATACCGTATCACAGATTCTGATGCTTTGGAGGCTTCCATGGAGGCATCTGGGCGCATTCGACTTACAATAGAAGCTAAGCTTTCTCCTGGACCGCCTCTACTGAATCTTCGTCGACATGGTGATAGTAGTCGTTGGCATGAAGTTGGTGTCAGTGTCACTGGTGGGAACTTTCTTGGTGCCAAGGTTTATTCTTGGACAGAAATTTAAGTCATTTGGTAATTGTTATGAAAGCTATCTTGAATGTGTCTGAGCAAGTATCTTTGAACTGTATCTTCAAACCTGCTCATGAAATATTCTGCCACAATGTGTCCTAGATTCTGATAGTCATTAGTTAAAAGTTCCTCTAAGAACTGCCATTTAAATCAATTTTGTAGTAATGTTCTCACTATTCGCAATCATGATGCTCCTATTGATGCCTTTTTATTTCCTTCTTTTTGGAGGTTGCTAAGTGTGGAGTGTGTGTTTTGGAGGTCTTCATTGAAAAAGTTTCCTTTTTGCATTACAGTGATGGGAAATGACATAGAATGTAATTCTGGTGTTTTTTGTGATATTTTGATTGCTATCCTTTACCAAAAGAGTAAGGTAGCCAGGACTAAGATCTGAAACTCTTCCTATGACCAAGAAAACTGTGGGGTAGCTAGTTATATTAACAAATAACAATTAAAAAGGTGTCCTTTGAAGCTAATTGATAATTTTGGGATGTTTAGGATTTCACTTACAAATTCACATTGCATTAGCCGACTGAAGTCTTTAAATTGTTTAATTGGCCAATGTTTTAGTCAGTGTTTCATTGTTATTATCAATGGATGAGTCTATATGTTATGGTTCCCTTTTTGAAGATCACATGAATATTCCTGCTATTTATGTTATCATCATTAAATTTAAGATTTTTTTGGTTTTTTGCTATTTTGATTCTATTTTCCAACATTTAATATGTTTTGTTGATTATTTTATGCATATTGCTGCTATCTAGGCATATTTAGGCCTGTAAAAGAGACCAAGCTTTTGGGTTAAGATCTGTGAACAATTAGTTATATACTTCGTAAAATTTTAAAACCTATGAGCTATAATATCATCATCTTTTTCCGTTTAAAATTCTTACATTTAGAGTTTTAAAAAATGCTTCCATCCTTTTTGCCCATCTTTGACACATTTGCTTGCTGCTAATATCCGCAACTCCACCAGTTGATTTATCTTTGATTTCTCCCTAGATTTTCCATTTTTTTTTTTTTCTGTATATTTAAGTTTCTTAAAAGTATTTGGTAACCTCATTTCCTTGTTTGTAGAAAAAGTTTTTGTTTTGATTTGATATTTCATATCTCTATGGTAATTGGGATTGATTTTTTGTGGCAGAGAAGGGGAGTTGTTGAAGGAATTGATTTTGGAGCAACTGGTGAAGTAAAAAGAATTGATGTTACTCGCATTCGTAATTGTCTTGATAGAGACTGTATTGTCATATTGAGCAATCTTGGCTATTCCAGCGCAGGAGAAGTCTTAAATTGCAAGTATGTTTCTACTCAATGTTGAGTGCTACTTGTGAATTTAGTCACTGTTTGAACAAGGGATTTTCTTTTTTGCTTTCTGTTTCTGTTGTCATTGTTTGGGAAGGTATGGACTGCTTCTTTAACCACCATTTTCTTATGTCTTTAAACTTATTTCTATTTTTCTTTTTATTTTGTTTGTTATAAGTTAAATTACCATATAATTAAGTGAATCAGTGATTGTTGAACTTTTTTTGTTATCACTATAATTTCTGTATGCTCGTTTGTGTTGACAACAATACATGTTACTCATGCTCTCAGAAACGTATGCACAAAGATGTATGATTTAAAAAGTTTAAAAATGTTCATTTCATATTGTGTTTGGGATATCAGTTTTCACTTTTACATGTATTTTTATCTGTGAAAGGATAATACTGCTTCAAAGGTTTTTTATTGTGGTTATTCAAAAAATATATTAGCTGATAACTACTGAATGACCTTTGAGATTGTCAAGATTAGTGAGGGGGTGATTAAAGGATAGATTGGTGCCAAGGGAGTTAGAATAATTCTTTGTTAAAGTTTATATGATGTATGCCGGTTGTGGCATAAATGGATTGATGATCAATGTTTGGGAATTTTGTGCGTTGGACGTCTTTACTCTTCACAATCGTATCTGTTCTAACAACAGTTGTGCATTTTTATTCTTGAGAGTGTTTTACTGCATCCACAATTTGCAACTTCCCCTCTGCATATATATAGATTCTTTGTAATTGTATTATTGCATTTTTCTATATAATACTGGAGTCTGAAAATATTTTTCGTTGCATTATCATTTAAATTCCAAACAGCTTTAATCAACTTTTTATTATTCTAGGATCTCATGATTTGAATTTCAAATAACTTTTTGAATTATTTGTGCAATTTTCCAGCACTTATGAAGTTGGAACTGCATGTGCTTTGGCAATTAAGGCAGATAAGATGATTTGCATTGTAGACGGTCAGATTCTTGATGATAATGGACGGGCAATTCGTTTCCTTACACTCCAAGATGCTGATCAACTGATTAGAAAGCGAGCTAAGCAAAGTGAAATTGCTGCAAATTATGTAGCAGCTGTGGGCGAAGGAAATATGGATTCAGCTGGAAGACTCTCTGCTCCATTGATTGTGGCTGACTGTACAAGGTACAATGCAAACTTCCAGAATGGTGTTGGGTTTGACAATGGAAATGGCATGTGGTCCTCAGAGCCGGGATTTGCCATTGGGGGTGAAGAGCGATTGAGTAGATTGAATGGATATCTTTCAGAATTGGCTGCTGCAGCATATGTCTGCCGGGTATGGCAATTTGTATTTTGGTAATAGTGCTTTGCATTTGACTTATGCGAGCACCTATTGCCTCTTAGTGATTTGATCATGCACATTTGATTTGGCATTTCAATAAAAGGTAAAGTCAATCCTAAAGTTTGACCATAATCTAATTTCTTTGTTTTTTGAGGTTCTGCTTTATTGTTTCTTTACACCTATTGACTCAGAATTAATGTAGAGTTTATAGCATTATTTTGTATTTTTTAATAATAGATTCTCCATTCATTTGCATGATCAACTTCAAGAACTCCAATATGGGTGTTAATAAAAGGCGAAACACAACAGTTCAAAAACTGGGTTCAGTAGAATGCAGAATTTTAAGGGTATGATTCTCAATTGTAGCTATTTAATAAACTGGTTAATTTTGGACAATTGAAATATGGGGGAGGGGGTATAGAGGAAAAGCTGATTCAATCACCTAACCAATATTCTGAGCCATCAATTTGAGCAAATAATCTACATCTTTTTGCATGGGGATGGTCACAATTTGCTTTTTCTTCATTTGACCTATGAATTAACAAGTATTTGATAAGTACTCTTGCTCAGAAATGGAAACGAAAGCTCAAAATGTAATAGATATGCCATTTCTCATGGAAAAATGAGATGAAATGGTATCGTACATGCATTGCAATGTAATGTACCATATGTTAACTTTATGTTCAACCATTCTATTGAGAACTTTATCAAACACAACATTTAGAAAAATTCTCATTTTTTATAGTGAACATGTGATTATTACTTGAAAAACAATTTGAGAGAGACCAAAAGAGAGCATGATTCAAGGAGTGTCTGTAGTTATGTTATATGGGATGTATTTATATTCCTTTAGAATCATGACACAAAAATATATGAACTGATAATAAGCTATCACATAAAGGAAAGATGCATAAGAACTGATAATTGTCTACCAATGTGAGTGACGTTTCTGCTCCTGTACCTATGCTTTGAGGTTCTAACGACCCTTTTAAAAAATCCTCATAATTCTTTTCTTGCGATCATTTTTTTTCCATATTTAAAATAGAAAGTATTAATTTTTGGTGTCTGCCTCTTATGTATTCTTAACAGGGTGGAGTTCAAAGAGTACATTTAATAGACGGTACTATTCATGGTGCATTGCTTTTAGAATTGTTTACCAGGGATGGAGTAGGGACTATGGTGGCTAGGTATACGATCTAAACTTTAATTCCTTTAATATCTTATTTGTATGACCTATTTTTGCATCCTAACAAATACTTTGTATCTTGTCACAAAATTTAGTGAAGGTATAACTTCCCTGGTAGAAGGTGCAATGCATGTCAAAACTCATCTGTGCTTTTATAAGATGCCTCAGTAATATAAAATTGCACACAATGCATCCTTTAGCTTTTGAGCTGCAATGAATCTGATATGTTAAAAATTGCATGTTTTATTCTTCTTTCCTACCAACTTGGAGAGATTTTCTTGTAACTTGGTTTTCATTTGAAAATAATCACATTAACCTATTTTTCTTGTCACTAGGAGAGTGCCATGAAAAATATTTTTTTTACTTTTATTATTAGATGCTGTAGTCCACTTATACATACTTGGTTTGTTTTTCAATTGATTTGCAACCATACTCAACATGACTGTCATGAGTGGATTACTAGATTTAAAACATGTAATCTCCATTAAACAATTAATAGAAACTTCATTGTTTGTCTGTTTTCCTTTAATGATGCGCTGTATATGACAGCCTGGAATGCTACAGTAGAATATATGTATGTATGTGTATAGATTTGTTTGTAACTTGTTTTTTCATTTGCAAATAATGGCACCCACCAATTTCCTTTTTCACTTAGAGAGTGCCTTGAAATTCGTTCTTCTTTAAATATTAGACTCTAGCCACACAGGCATATTGGTTTGTTTTTCAGTTAATTTGCTATCATACTCAACATGATTGCAATAAATGGATTACTTGTTATAAGGATGTATTCTCCATAAAACAGTTAATATAAAGACTTACATAGTTTGTTCAATTTCCTTTAGTGATGTATACGAGGGAACTCGGACTGGTACACTGGAAGATCTTGTAGGTATAAAGAAGCTTCTTCAACCATTGGAAGAATTAGGAACATTGGTTGGGAGAAGAAAGGAAGAGGTTTGTACTTTTCATGTCATATTATTTAAAGAACACTTCAATGGGTTGGTTTTCCTTGTATTCTTGTGAATTTAATATTGAATTAGCTTTGATCAACAATTTTCTTTCAGCTTTTGCAAATTGTGAAGTCAGGTTCCTTTGTTGTAGTAGAGCGAGATGGTTCAATTATAGCATGTGCTGCACTTTTCCCTTTTTTTGAGGATAAATGTGGTGAGATTGCTGCCATTGCTGTTTCTCCTGAATGCCGAGGAC
The DNA here is from genome assembly GCA_023846275.1 of Vanilla planifolia. Classification (NCBI taxonomy): domain Eukaryota; kingdom Viridiplantae; phylum Streptophyta; class Magnoliopsida; order Asparagales; family Orchidaceae; genus Vanilla; species Vanilla planifolia. The sequence continues at coordinate 6,430,936 of CM043873.1, read as the reverse complement.
ATGGACAAGGGGACAGGCTACTTGGTATGTCTACTTTCTTCTTTATTTATTTATTTTTGTGCCCAAATATTTTTGATAGTGTTATCCCAGGTCTCTATGACAATTTAATAAATATTATTGTTGTGGAGAAATTACCATTTCAACTATTTTCTCATGTTTTGCTTTATTATGGCAAAAAATGCTGTTGCCCAAGAGATAATGATTTGTTGCTTCAAGGGACTTATATTTTGATTACTTTTGTAAGCCACAAATGGTATCTGTTCCTTCGCACCTATAGCACAATATGTTGAACTCTTGTTAGCAATTTTTAGACCTCATTTTACTTAGTGCTAAGGGCATAGTTTATTTTCTGAAGAAGTATGCCATCCCTTACCTTTTCACTTGGCCAAAGTACGTTAGGTCAATAAGTGTCATTTTGCTAATTTATTGATCCATCGTACCTGTCGAACCAATTGTTGTTTAGTTTGCCTTCTGAATTCAGCAATTAAAAATGTGACCAACTTGGACATGATTAGCTAGTGGTTTTAATAAATGTGATTTTAACTCAAAAGATGACATGTTCATTCCTTAATCATCAACTTTTGTTGATAATCTGCTACAAAACCATAATAGTTTGATCATAAATCAAGCGAAGTGAAGTGGTTTCAATTGTGGAGTATCCTCTATTTGTGCTGTAACTTGTCCTCTTGTCTGGTTGAGTGTATGGCACGGGTTGCAATCATGTGATGTGATGGCAAGGGCTTGGCTACAAAGTGCTTCCTTAGTCTTGTTGTTTTGCACTGTAGTCTAGAATTTATTTGTGGGACGAAGGGGATGAATGTAAGCTAGTGATAATTATGTTCAAAATAATAGATGCTTAAGTTTCAGCATGCAATTACCAAAATTATCCTTTTTGTAAACCTGATAGAGAACAAAGGAACACATTTTGTGATTTCCATATGATGTCAAATTAACTTGGTCTCCTTTTAACATCAAATTAACCAGTTACTATTCCTTTGGCGTACATTCATACAAGAAGCCATTATTTTCTCTGATCCTTCAATTTTTTTTTTTTTTTTTTTTTTTTTGCTATGGTCTAGGGATGGAAAGGACTTGTGATCTATAAAGATTAAGTGTGCTGTATAAACCTTTCTAAGAAAGCACAGTCCAGAAATTCCTTTCTAAGCATTCAGCTTCTCTTTCTGTTACACTCGACAAAGCACAACCAGATTTTTCTTTCTGCTGTGCCAAAAGGTGCCCATGCTGCTGCTTTTTGAATGTCTTTCTGCTGTGCCAAATGGAAAGGACTTTTTGAATGTCTTTCTTCCATAATCGATACATAATTCTTTGCTCATTGCACATGAGTCTTCTGTGTGTTGAGCATTCTATCTCCTTGAATAGATACATAATTCCACATTTGTGGGCTGAAAAGGTTCAACAATATCAGTGGCTGCTAGCTCAAGGTGAATGTCTGCAATTAGAAGAATGGTGATAGCTTGGGTATTGGTGGACTTGGGTCCAACAAAGCAAGGAATAGGACTATTAAGACTAAAATTTATTTTCACTCTCCTCCTAAATGTTGGTTGTAGGGATACAGTGGTTGATTTTCAAAGTAGCTAATATCCATTGTCTAATAATCCTGTGTTTGGAAAGAAAAATTAGTATCCCTTTTGATATGGTATTCCAAAAATATATATTTAATGGTCCAATGATCAATTTTTTGACAATCATGAAAGTGAACATGAACAAACACAAAATATTCGAAGATTTTGGGAGGAATTATTGTCATAGCCCGAGTGTGGGGCATTGGTTTTTAGAATAACTTGAAGGGGTATTTGGAAGTTTAAGGTTTTAGATGGTATATGGTTAAATGGGGTAGGCTGTTATGAGAATGACATCTTACTAAAAATATTTGGATACATTGGTGGACAGCCTTATAGATCAAGAAACTTCAAAAAGTTTATTTTTTTCTTTTTTTTACAATGTTATTGTACTAGGAAGTGTTAACATTTTGACTTTGGTGGATAATTTCATGACCAAAATAATATTCTCTTTAAATTGATTTTAAGTATTCCTTGGCATCGTCAGATCTCAAAATCTAAATTTTTGTGTTGAATTAGATTTGAATTATAATATTTGAATTTTTTGAAATTTTGATTTACCTAAGATTTTTCTTTTGAAAGGAATTCTCATGTCAATTTAGTTTTGATAATTTATAAGAAAACAGACCAAACCAATGAGATCCAAAACAAATGTTTGATGTGTGAGGGTTCCCACACATCAATATTAGCAAATGGTCGAGATGGTTTAGGTGACTAATTTTTAAATGAAATTTAAAAGTACTTTACATGTTGACACACCTCTTATTGAGAATAGTTTGGATTGTTTTTTCTAAATAACGATGGGGACAATTTTCCAGATATATAAATTTGGATTACCTTAATCTAAAATGCCAACACTTCATAATTGGAATTAAAAATTTAAACTACCAACTTATTGAACTTGTCTAATTGGAAAATTGCTGCCCATGAAGATATACAACCTCAAACACTAACTAGCATAGCCAATTATCCTCTTCGAAGTCAAATCTTGAAATTTACACAAATCTTTGATAAATTTAATAGCATAATTGTAATGTTAAGTAATTTTATCGATGTTTAAGCTACAATGTAAATTAGGACCAAATAACACAAAATTGAGTATCAAACTTGTCAACGTCACTCATCTTATTCTTGCAACTTGGGATTGTCCCATCAGCAACACAAACAATTCAAATCTCCAGACATTATTGGGCTTTAGAGAAAAATCTTGAATTTTTAATCAAGTAATAAAATGCCTAGGATTCTATAATCTATACATCTAACTTGTCTTTTTTTAAAACTAAGAGCATGTAGATGTTTTGTTTAGGTGCTATTATTTTGGTAGCAATAACAAAGCAAGAGCGATTGCTTTTAGTCTGGGCAAGCTTATGGTGGAGAGTATCCATTTGCTCTTTGCTATAGAGAATGGGTGACAGACTTAAGTGTCTTTTGTGCTTGTTGCATTTCCACTTAAATCTTTTTGCTTAAAAGATCAAGAATCGTCTGGTCCTTAATGAAGGTCTCAAACCTTGTCTTTTATGTGATCTAACTTGTAGCAATGGTCACACCTTAAAGAATCCTTTTTTTTCTTTATTGTTGTTTGATGTTGCATAACTCCCCTAGGCAGCAACTACAATAGTCTCAAAATTGTTAGATGGCTTTTGGCCTCTAATTTGACTTTTTTTGTCTCTTCTCATCTTGTCTTAGTGAATGCATCACCAAAACTTGATGTTGTTTTTGTTGGCAAAAATTCTCTCTTGAATATCATCCAATTTTATATTAAGACCAATTAAGAACTAGTATAGGCATTTTGTTTGACATGTTTCTTATGGTATGATGCTTCATTCAAGGATTTTGACTAGTGTTCTTCGAAAATAACTAATTGCTACCAAGTTCAGTGAAAGATGTTGAAATATTGAGTGATAGTGTGGCCCATTGACGCCGATCATGAATAGAATACTCAATGTCAAACTACTCATACATCCTTAAGAACTTCTCATATATACACAAGTTGGAAATTCTCTTCGATTTCATTGGCAATATTGTTCTCCATCTTCCATGTTCATAGCTTTATATTTTCCTTCTTTGGTTGAATGACTTCATCGACGATGCACTCATCTTGGCTTTTTTAGGCAATAAAAATCCGAAATGTTGAAGATTATTATGGCCGTTCAATTTGTGGTTGAGATGATAAAGGACACACGATTGAGGCACCTATCACTCAAGGTAACATTTGATGAATAGAAAACCTATTTTAAGAGCCATATTTCTTTCTGATTTTAAGTTTTTGGAGGACTCTCTAATACCATGAGAAAATTATAAAGGTAAAGAATTTTTCTTTTTAAAAAGATGTCCAAATACAATCATATTTATGAGAACAATCAAAGCCTCAGAAACTAGAATACTAATCAATCTTACAAAAATAGAAAGAAAACAAATGATATCCATTTTTAGCAAGAGTTCAGGCTACTAGAATATTCAGTCGGTTTTTATAGCAAAATTTCTTAAATATGAAAAAATATAAATCAACAAGAAAATTATAATTAATTATAGAAAATTAAATATTAGAGAATATACTAAAAATAGACTAATGAAAATTGTTGTGTACATTTCCACTTATCTAAGCCATCTAAACTTTGCCCATTGCCATTAAACAATCTCAATGTGCATTAATGTGATACTTAGATTTAAGAGTGATATTTTTCCACCCTCTTAACTCTATAATTAAAGAAATCAAACCTTGTATTATTGGTTTATCTAAATAAGTTTCCCATAGTCTCTTTGCTCAAAACATTAATTGTATGAAGGATTTCATTAATGTTTGAGCACATAAACTTTCATGATTTTAGTGGTGGAATTTTAAAGGGATACATTTCTTTAAACTTAAAGTTGTCCCTCATGGCCTTAATGTCAAGTACAATGTAACGAAGTCTAAAGAAGCAGAATATAATGATCGGGAAATTTTTAGGCAATGTGGTGAAGCATGGATCTTAAAGCCTCCTTAATGGAAACTACCATCGTGTAAATCCTCTAACATTTCCAAGAGATGAGATTAAATTGTCTTGTTATTGCATTCGGCATACTTGGGTCCAATGGAAACCAATTCATGAAGTTTAGACTGAACTAAAAGTGTAATAGTTAGGATCAAAGAGGGCAAAGAGTGATCTTCAGGCGATACAATAAAGAAAAGGAATCTCTTATTAAGGAGTGACTCTTAGTAGGTGTTTAGGTGGGAGAGATACAAAGATAGAATAGTTTTACATTGAAAAGAGAGGAAGAGGAGGATAGATTTTTGGTTATCTATGTAAGATAACTTTCTTATGGTATTGAAATACTTTTTAGGTTAAAATATGTTTTGGTTAATATGGTATGGCCAAAAAGAGACCATCTCAAAAGCTAGCTTGTAACATTATGAATGGTATCAGAGCAAGAATTGTCACATTGTGATGTGGTTCAAGACAAACTAAATAGAATTGAAGGTGATGAGTGATCATCAAGTGTTGCTCAAAGGAGATGAATCAAAAAATAAGAAGTGATTTTTAGGTAGTGGGTTAAAAGGATGAATAGTTGTCAAAAAGAAAAAAAGATTCTAAACTATGCACAAACACATACACACATGCAAATATAAGTACATGCTATTAAGACGTCGAAGTTATTTATAGGATAAAATTAACTTTGTTTGATATGAGATGACCAAAGGGAGAAAAAATTTTGAAATCATAAGATTGGATCATAATAGAAAACTGCTCAAATTCCCATTCCCTAGCTCCGAAAGCTTTCCGCCCCCCTTTTTTGTCTAACGAAGCTAACATGTAATTATATTCACCTAAATTATCGTGGTTGTGAAGAATAGTTCCACATAGGAGAGAATGAGAAAAAGGGGCACAACTAAGAGAGAAGGATGCAAATATACTTTTGTTTATAATCTTCACAAGTTATAGTGTCTTTAGATAATAAATTGTTGTATAATTTGTTACAAAAAAAATTCTCTCTCGATTAATCATTGTGTTTAGTTATGGTTTTTAATTTATTAGAAGGATTAGTTGATTAACATAACTATTGTTAATGGACCTTCTAAAACAAATGTCTACAATAATAACATGGGTTGGATCAAAGACATTCAAAGCAAGAGTTGGAGAGTAGTTTAGTAAATATGTTTGTGAGTTGATTCTTTTTACAAATAAATTTGATTTGCTTCTGCTTGCCAACAACACAATCGCAAACGAAATGGACATCTATTTCCACATGATATGGCAATTGTGGAAAAGTTGGCTCGCAGCCAATTTCATGAAGTTTGGTAAGTAAAGAGCATAACCATGTCAATTTAGATGTAATGTTGGTGACTGTTTGGTATTGAGATTCAATTGATGAATGGGAAATGGTTCATTGTTTCCTGGATGAACATGAGACGAAATTATCATCAAGGAAAAAAACACCGGTGGGATGATAATCATTGGAATAAAATACCTAGTCAGCATTCGAAATTGCACAAAGATGCAAGGATGGTGACTTCTGAATTAAAAGATCATGAGAATGAGAACCTTTGGGGTATCATGGTATGCGTTTAGCAGCATTCCAATAAGGAATTGTGGGAGCATTAAAGAACTGACACATTGTGGTCTTGGTGTAGGTGATATCTGGTTTTTTTACTATAACATATTAGAGAGCTCCAACCATATTTCAATAATCATACAACACAGGAAGGGAACATTTAACTTAGTAGAAAGTGATGGTAAGAGAATGCTGATTGGCTTGAGCTTGTCAAGGTGTACTTGAAGTAGAAGATCAACAATGTGTTACTATTGTGGGAGGAGAATGCCCTTGACAATGGGAAGGATTTATAAGTGAAGGAAATAAATGAAGAATCCTAAGAAATCGAATGGTAAATGTGGTTCAAATCACTGAATAACAAATTGAGTATGAAAAAAACATTCCTTTGTGATAACAATATCATCCACATTTACTAAAAGAGATTGGTAATAGTATTATTGTGATATATGAATAAAAAAGAGTAATTCTTGGATCCCAAAATATTGATTGTGGAGAGATAATTGTAGTCTTTGAAACCTAGAGTGTGGTGCTTGTTTGAGGCCATAGGGTGATTGATGCAGCCAACATACGTGTTAGATTACATGCATAAGTAAAGCCAAACAATTGAGTCATATTAATAAATTTTTAATAAGGCCAAACAATTGAGTCTTATAAATAATTTTTCTCATTGAGTTTGCCATGAAGAAATGCATTCTAGACATCTAATTGACACAATCTGATCCTTGTGGCAATTGAAAGAAAATGTCTAATGGTCATAAGCTTGACAATAAGATTGATGGTGTTGTGAAAGTTTTTCTTATTGTATGTCAATTTATTGTACCCTTCATATTTGATTTTAAAAACCCACGTGAAAACTACAATATTCTTGTCATTGGTAGGAAGGACTAGCAATCAATTGTGTTTACGAAGAAGGTTATTGAATTCATCATGTATTGCTTGTAGTAATATTGGGCTTTTTAGGGCATTAATGTGTGAGAGAACCTTAATCTCATATTGGGCTGTAGTCACACTTAGTGCATACATGGTTTAAAATGCGGATTCTTGCCAAGTAGTGTAGGTTTACAGGATTCAACTGGAATGTGGTAGAGAAAGTTTGTGATGGTAGGTAGAGGGGTGGTTGTATAATAGGAGTCGAAGGCTTAGATGAACCTTTAAGCAAGGACTTGAGGGATTAGGTTAGAATGAGGTGCTTTGGGTGATAAAATTCGATGATGTTGTGGAATAGAAGAGACATAATATGCCTTATAGCTCATGAGATAAGATTGGTGGTGGTAAACCATGAACTGTGATTGTATTGTAAAGGAATATAGTTTGATCAAGTCAAACATAGCTTTAATAAATTTTCTTAGTGGTGAGATCATGATATTTGTAGCCATGATATCAAGAGAGATAGGCTGATGAAATGAGATTGGTGGTGGCAAATCAAGAATTGTGATTGTTTCGTAAGAAAATATAGTTTCATCCAAGTCAAATGTGGCTTGAATAACAAATTTTCCTAGTGGCAAGATCAAGATATTTATAGCGATGATACCAAGAGGGATAGCCAAGGAACAAACACTTAGAGGACTGACAAGTGAGTTTATGTTGATTGTAGGAATAAAGATAAGAAAAAATAAATATAACCAAAAGTTTTGAGGAAGAGGTAAGTTGTCATTTTATTGTACAAATGAGACTATGGAGTGAGATGGTTAGTTAATAGAGATAGAAGGTAAGCAATTAATTACGTAATTGTTTCAAAAGGCATAATCTAGATTAAAAATGGTAAAGAAGCATGCAAGAATGCATAGTTAAGTCATATTGAACAATGTTTTTAATTATGTTACTCAATAGCTCCTTTAGGTGTGTGAATATTGGGACAACAAGGAATTTGGGAGCTTTCAAAATGTTAGAGAAGCAGGACAATTTGAATTGATGAATGACATGGCGAGGGAGTGAGATATGTGTATGTTGAACCTTTGAATGCCAAATTTTGATGAGACGGTGAGCCATCTTTTAGTTGACTGCAGAGAATTTTTTCTTGAGTGTAAAAATCTTCCAAAATAAAGTAATCAGAAAAGAGTTCAATAGGGATAATATCGTCCTTAATTGAGAAAAAGATAAGATGAGCTAAGTAATGGTAGGAACACGGAAGACATTGTGAAGAAGTTTATTTGTGGTCATCAAAATTGTAAAAGAGATGGCTTAGCATATCTGAGCCATTGTTAACCATCAGTTGATTGCAGTAAAGAGAGAGGAATTGTCAGGAACCATATGATGTGTAGCTCCACTACCAATGTTGAAATTAGAGCTGGGAGAATGAGAAGCATTGTCATTGTTGGCATTCGCAGGTTGTGAAATAGCATTCTTATTGTAGTATGAAGTAGGAGGTGTATGTTACCCAAGTTGCTGAAGGTGTTGATGAACAAAAGGGTGATCAACGGATTGATTTGTGGAACCGTTTATCGAACAAGGAGAAATATATCCACATCCTTGCCTATGAGGGCATCCTCTACCTGGAGTTGTTCCAGTTTTAGATAGTGGGACAGCAGGGTTGGGTTGTGTAACAAAGAGATTAGCAGATGACGGCACAGCAGCAATAACCAATGATGCCAATTGATGCCAAACTTCATGACCAGTGAGAAAGTCGTGGTTAAGACCCTTGAAGACAAATGCATTGAGATCTTACATTGTAATAGTTTGAACAACGGTGACAAACATCATTAGTAATTCAATTTTCTTTCTGAAGGTAGACAGCAACTGGCAAATCACTTTTTATGTAATCCATGAAGTTGCATTCTAAGTTGTAAGCTGTGAGCTTGGAATGGGTTTTGCATATGCTGTTTCTAGAGCCAGCAATTTATCTCATGCTGTTGCAATGCCTATGTCCTGTTTGAAACCATCTTCTGAAAGAGAGGCATGACTCTCGGGTTACATGTAGACAGGGATTTGTATTGGGATTTGGGGTGGTGGTGGATGATGTAGTAAGGACTACTGGCGGAGCAGAAAAGGTGCTGTTTACATGCCCAAGTAAGCCTTGGCTGCTGAACAGAGGAATGTTTTGTGTTTTCCACTGAAGATAATTAGTGGTTTTCAGCTTGATGGTAAGTGATAAACATTCCCACTGGTGACTGTGGGTGCTAAGAGATTAGATTGAGGAACAGAAAATGGTTTCAGTTTTTAAGGGATAACTGCAGCAGTCAAATCCTTAGTATTCCGTTTTTATTGGTGGAAGATGAAAACCAAGGAAACACTTGAATGGGAACTTAGGCTTTGATACCATGTGAAGAATGGACAAGCATAAGAGAGGAGAGACTTCGGTTAAGAGAAATAGAAGAAAGCAAATATGAGCCCATGTGTAATATCCATGCGTTGTACTGGCTTTAAATAATAAGCTGTTATCATACAGTTTGTCACAAAAAGCGAATCTTTCCTCAAGCTGATCATAGTCATTAGTTATGATCCTCAGATAATTGTAAGGATTAGTTGACTGCTACAGCTATTGGCTAATAGACGTGTCATCCAAGTGTTCAAGAACTGTTTTCTACAACTCCTGGGTATATAATAATCACATGCTGCATAGACGTCACATATTGTCCATGACATTTTACCAAAATCGCTGACATGTGCAATATTTATCTGTTCGTTGGAAATTGAAATGGACTTCTGAACCATATTGTGAAGCTACACCAGGACGATCTGCCAAACTTTCCACTTAAAGGTTCACATGGATGCTTCAACTCTTCCCAAGCAGGCTATGCATCTCTTGATGGTTGAAGGATGATACTCTTGTTTCAAGGAGGAAGATGAACTTTGGCCTATAGTTCATCGCTAGCCCATAGAACTCACTCAAGTCTTCTTGACTCCGTAACTGTTGCAGAAAATGGAATTAGTCATGTATGGTGTATGCCCCAAAGCTTCCCTTCAAATTATCATTCATCACAAATGCAGTTTTAATGTGCTATTTGTTTGGTTGTATCAATGGGATTTTTCTTCTGCCTCTCCAGTTTGTGTACCACCAATTATATCTTGAAAAGCAATGGGATTAGTTATTGTTAGATTCCATAAGCTATAGTTATGTGAGATTTTAGTGATAATAAATATTTTAAGTATGGAGAAGTATTAATTAATAAAATTTGTTACAATAAATTATTTCTCAAAAATGGTAAAAAATATATCATAAGAAAACAATTGTGCATGTATATCTTATCTCTCCTTTATTTTATTATACTCTTTTTTTCTAATATTATAAACTTAGTATTGCACAAAAATAACAAAGTCATAAACCACACTTAAATATTCTCCTTTATTGTTATCATCAAAATAAAAAATCATTAAAGTGAGAAATCATTTTAGTGAAGTTTACAACTCCCTTTTTTATTTTAAGCTTGACATATAAAAAGAGATTAGGCTTATAGAGTTCATTATGATACGTAGAATTGGAGAGAATTGATATAAAAGTTTAAAAGGAGAGTAATCGAATTATACTAAGGTAAAAATTTGTCTATGTTCTTAATGCAAGTTATAGGAATTCTTTATAAATATTGATAGAGAAGGAGATCATTAACTTCATAATTTTTTTATTAAAAAAATCCTTTAATTAACATTTGGTATCGTAAGTTGGTATCGTAATCTCCACCTTAAGTAGGAGTTGACTATTCCCAACAAGTTGTATGAAAAAAGATTTATTAAATTGAAGGGTTATATTGTCAATTTCAATAAGTGATATTTTTAAATGTTTGTTTTTATCATTTGTTACCAATTTAATGATGTCAAAAGGGAGAGATTGTATACATTTTTCATGAGAGACAGTATGCAAGTTCAATGATTTCCCTCTTTGATGATAACAAAATGGAAGAGCTTGTAAATGTGGTTGTTGACCTTTGTTATCTTTGTGTGGTACTAAGTTGATGACATTACAAAAAGGGAGAGTATGATTTGACAAAGGCACGAGAGAAGATATACATCCAATATTGCTTTCTTAAGATATATATTTTATCATGTTTTGTGGAATGTTTTATCATAACAAACTTTATTAATTAAATTTTTTTACATTTAAATATTTGTTATTTACCAAAATGAGAGATTGTCGAACTCCGCTATTCAAAAAGTAACAAAATATTTAAAGTATTCTTTGCTGCGAAGTGAAAAGAGTGGAACATGTGAAGTGGAACTCTAAAGAAGGTTAAAAGCATATGCTTGTAATCAAGAACAGTAGCAAACTTCAAAGAACTTATGTAAGAAATTAGCCTTATTTTACCTTTATTTGATCAAGATCGACTTGCATCCCTATACTTGCACTTATGCATACATTTAATAATTTATGAGAGTGCATTAAAGTATTAGAAATGTATAAAATGAAAGCATATTCAATGTCAAATACATTTGATTAATATTCATATAAACATATGTCATTGTTCTAATTTGTAGATTGACTTAATAATAGTTGAAGTATTATCACGATTAGCTTAAGTGAAGATGAATGAACAAATTGTTCATACAAAACCTATAAATCTTCTGCATGAATTATACGGTTTATGTAAGCTAATGTTTTGATATTGCAAAATATTTCTCTATAGTATAATATTATTATTAAATTTTAAGAAGTGTCTTTTAACATATGTTTTAAAAATAAATCCTGCATTATCAAATTTATCTTAAGTCATAAAAACAAATTTTTCAAAAGAAAAAATTTTTCATTTGATGTACGATATGTCAATCGGAACATACAATACGTGTAGTAGAAGTTGGCCAAGTGTGTCAGGACAGATTATTCACATGAGCCAGATGAATGGTATGTTGTACAGATTACTCTAAACCAGATGCTAATGTGTGATACATCCCAAGTAATGTACAGTATATTTAGCCATTAAGATTACATAAACAGCTGTTAATGACTAGTGAGAATTTGTGATTTAGGGGAGTCCTAATGGTTAGTTAATATCTATAAAAACCCACTTAATTTAAAGAATTTTGTCTCTAGGAAACACACCTTGGCAAAATTCTGCAAGAAAATTTGTGTTGCAAAATCCTAAAGCATTTCATTCTTCTGTTGTCATTGCATTTCATCATTCAAATTGGAATAGAAGTTGGAAAGCCTCCAACAGCTATTTCATTGTTGCATATCAATTTGGCAGAAAAAGTTCTGACTTCCAGTTGCTATACAAGGTTTAGCTTCAATTGGAGGAACCTAAGTTCCAATTGTTGAAAGGTTTACTCATTGTTTGCATTCATGACACACCCTTTTCACAAAACAGCTCTTGCTCAACTCAGGTATACTGGTTTAAATCCATTACGTTACTTTTATTTTTCTTTATATCTCAAGTATTTGCTGAATTGTATTTTGGGAATTGCCTTGAGTAAGACTGCATTAAGGGTTGAGTTCAAACCTAGAAAAATTCAAGGGTTACATGTGTGCCCAAGTAAAAATAGTGAAGTGAGAGAGAAGATAGAGTTAAGCCTTAAAATTTTGGTTAGATTTAAGCTTGCAAAAGAGCATGAGTAGTTAGATTCGAGACCTTAACAAAAAATCAAGTGGGATTGAATTTTAGCCCAAGAAAAGATGATTTTGTATTTGAGCCTCAAAATAAAATACACACTTGTCTCGATTAGCTGCAGCAAAGGAGTAAAAAGGAAATAGTTAGGCTCAAGCTTCTTGGCTTGTGAGTAGTAGGCTCAGGTAGAAGTTGAATCAGTTGAAAAATCATTCTCTTACTGTAGTAACTTGGATGCTGAACATAATCACTTCAAAGTCATGTTTTCTATGTAAATGCTATTATTTGAGAAAAAAAAAGTTTATAAAAACATTATTTACCCAATTTACCCCCCACCCCCCTAGGAATATGGACAAGAGTTTCTTTTTCAGTTTTTCTAAACCCTTCACTTACAGTGGACTATCTCACGAGACCTAATAGATATCACTACCTCTCGATCATTCTCAGTACTGGGGATGAGTATGCCCTGTAGATTGCTCCTGGGTGTCCCTACAGTTCTGGTTTGCTACGGTTAGGAAGGTTTAGCATGCTTCACAGTTCCATCCTGCAAATCAGGTTGCACCTTGACCATCGAACCTGCTTTATGTTGCTTCTTTTGAGCTGGGATTGGTGCAGCTCTCCCCCTAAGTTAGGATGATCACGAATTATCTGTCATACATCTTTTGTTTGCGAGTTGTGGTAGAAGCTTTATAAGAAGCATTAGGTTCTCCCAGTTCCAAATCTTGGTGGCAGTGGCATGTGCCCTGTTTATTAGAATGCTTGCATGATAATTTCTCCCCTGTTGGTGGTGTCCTTTACAAACTTGAGATCATTTTTGCTTTTGCATGATAATTTTTCACCTTGCTTATTTCCTTGGCCACCATTGTCCTTTCGTTCGGCTTATAACAAGCGTCCATGGCCTTGCAATGTTCGTTTGGTTTGTCAATTCCATCAAGATTCTGGTGGAATCCACCTCTCCTGTGCAACAACATTTGTCGTGAGCTCATTATGAACCTCTACCATCGTTCGGTTTTCCGGCCTAATGGTTCCTCTTTCAACCTATTTGTGTACCAGTTGTTTCTCATTTCTCACTTTAGTATAATCAGGTAGATGTGTCCATGGTTAACCTTCTTTATTTGGAATCCAAAATAGTTAAAATGAGCAATGCATGTGGTCACAGTGACCAGGTGGGTTAGGATATTCTGGTAAATTAACTAATAAATAACTAAAATGTGAAACTCCCACATAGACAAGCTGTCACTGAGGAACCAAACAATCAAAGATATACAAGGCCTAAGCAGGTACGAATGATGATTTAGAGATGTATTTGGTTTGTGCATCTTCAGGTTGGATGGCTCTTAGATGGTAGTTTTATGACAAGTACTACCTTTAATCACATTGCATTTTGGTTTTGCAGATTATGTTGAAAAGAAGGCATCTTCTCTTGGATTAGAGAAGCTTTTTCTCTTGACCACTCGTACTGCAGACTGGTACGCTGCTTAATTTCTTAGGATCAACTGGCTGTTCTAAAGATACAGGTTTTTGCAAAAACTATTTCATCCACAAATATTTACTAATCATGTGATTAAATGTGTTCACCATATGATTCTTAAGATCTAGTGTGCAATGCCTTTTTAATAGTCTTGTATTATAGAATTTTGTCTAATTATTTAACATATTCAAATCATTCTAACCCATTACTGATGAGTTTAGCATCAATTTATTCTATACCGTTCGTACATATTTATTCATTTCTATTCATATATGTGCACGTATTGTTGTTTTTGTTTATATTCTAAATTATAACATTTATTATCATTTAACATTGTCAACTTCATCTCTCATTTTTAAAACTTACATTTAATCTTAAGCAGATGCTAAACCACTATTGCTTTTTTACTTTTTACCACCTTTGGATCTTATGTTCGAACTGTCTTATAAAGTTGTCATCCTTGCATATTTTATAACCATGTATGTGGCAAAATAAGTAGATAGATTAAACGTACCAAGTGGTTAGTGACGTTTGCTTATTGACCATGTTGTTTTCACTGATTGAATGTCGGAAACATGGTCCAGGTTTGTGAGACGTGGCTTCCGTGCATGTTCGATCGAGTCCATTCCAGAGGAAAGGAGAAGAAGAATTAATCTCTCGCGGGGGTCAAAGTATTACATTAAGCATCTCCAACCTGATATCGGTGGGGTTTCTATTAATGCTTCTTCTTACAGTTGCTTGTAAATTAGATAACCTGCGGTTGTGGACAACTGAGCTTACATTTTCTACTATCATTGCCTCAGGCTATAAGTTCCAAATCCAATGCTTTTTTATTTATATAAATAAGCAAATGTCACTTTTTGTAAGTAATTTTTTATCAAAATGTTTGACATATAATGTTCTTGCTGTATATGAGTTTATATTATATGAACTTAGGTAATGTTTGCATGCTTTCATTAAATTCTTAGTGCGAATGTTATATTTGAGCAGTTCTATAAATTAAGTTTACGAATCTGAAAGCCAAATTAGATCCCATGATGATAATGCTCTTGCTTGTTGGTTAGCCATCATCGAGATGTTTTATGGAACGGCATCAATTTTAAGTTAGGATTCGAGTTTCAGCTACAACTAAAGAACCAAGGCGAGTAGTAGTGAGTTTAGTCATACAGTTGAACGGAAAAACCATCATGGGATTGTTTGATAGATTGTTCTGCAATCTTTTTGGAGTGTTTGAAAGAGCAAAGTGTTAACTTCATCTTTTCAGAATTTTATTCAAAAATTGTTTTTCTTTTAACAAAGAATATTTAAGAAATTAATTACTTTATAATATAAATTATTTTAATAAATATTTTGAGACGTTAATAACTAATTAAAACTCTTCTATGAGTATTAAAAATAAAACTTTTTAACCTAAGTTTTTTTTACTTCAAGCAAACCCTTTATGGATGAGCTCAATTCTTTCATTAAAATATGGATATTTGTTAACCCATTACTGTGATTTTTCTATTGTTTACAAATTCGTCACCTGCGTTCAGATGCTTGTCATAATGTTTTCTCTTTCTTTTTTATATACTATTTGGGACTATTGATAATTATTCGTATCAATTAAATTTTTGTCATCACTAATAGATAAAAATACTTTTTATAGAGATCCAATTTTACTTGAGTTGAATTGTATCACCTAATTGGGTGACAATTTAGGTCAAAAAACTTGAAGTAACATCTACTCTTTTATAGCAATAGATTTTTTTGAAAAAGTTATAACCAACATAAAACTTTTATGTGGTCTTTTGTATTTATAAAAACACTACAAGATGGGTACTGTAAAACTTATAATTTTGGATTAGTAAAATAGGTAGATGCATTTGATAATCATTTAGACAAAATGTCTAAAATAATTGATAAGTATAAAGTTAGAGATTTTAAGATTTGTTAAGCCATAGATCACAGTTTGATGTACCACTGAAGTGCTTAACTATAATAAAATGTTTTAGAAGTTAAGGAATGCATGAATTGACAATTTTTTTTTACAATTGAGTTATATTGAAATAAATGATATTGAGGTACAATAGAGCTCTAACATTGCTGTGATTTTTGTTGTAAATAATAAGGTAGATACTCACTATGATGTTTAGTCAAAGATAGACTTCGTAATAAGAATCTTTATAAGTTTAATTTCATAAAATTTGAGGTAATAAAATAAGTCAATGGTGTATTTATGTCATAAGAAAGTGACATTAGTGGTAATAAGAATAATCTTTATTCTTAGAAAAAAAATATGGAAATCCAAGATCTTTAATATCAAATGAAATTTCAACAACAATTTGAAGATAAGTCATTAAAGTGCTTGTGATGAATTGAGCAAGACAATGTGCCATTTTGTTGATACACAAGCAACAATGAATACGTTCTTGAACCACCAAACCTATAGGCAAATAGATGAGCAAATAATATGAAACCATGATCATGGTACTTATAAAGGCAAAAAGGGACATTTACTAACACAATAGACATGATATGGCTCATTAGAATGCACAAATCTTGGTCGTTAAGTCATATATATTCTTGCTTCGAGAGCTATGGTGTTTTGAATCAGGTTATCAAAGGTATCAACCTTGACCAATTGGGATAAGAAGTACAATGTTGTTCACCATTGCTTTTTGTAAATGGGATGAAGGAATCATATAATTCAATGTCATGTAACTAATATAAGCTTTTTTTAAAATAAAATGGGTTTTATAGCAATTGATAAAACAATTTATATGGTATTTAACTTCGAAATCCAATTTGCAATCAACAATGTTTCTATTGCTTGGAGAAGAATTGAAGAATAAATATTTATGTAAAAGATTGTTAAACCCTTCTAACATTACTTTCCTCTAAATCATAAAAGTTAACATCATTGGATAATGTGTGGGTCCCACGTATAGATCTAGCAACTCATGTTGCTTGGACCCATTGACTTGGAGAGAAGAAGACGACGAATGTTCATTCAAGCAATCTCAAAAAAAAAAAAATACACTAGAGCACGGTAGTCAATGAGCGGGAGAAGGGGTAAGGTTTTGTTGATGAGACTCAAAAACTGTACGAATAAACTATAGTAAGTCCTATTAAATAAAATATTTCTTTGATTAATTGGTTGGAAGATAATTGGCATAAACGAAGTTGTCAAGGGTCTAAAAATGATGGGTTGGAGAAAAATCATCATTATGGATGCTTGGACAAGTTACCCAATGGCCACAAGCAATGCCAAAACTATAATTGATAAGTAGATGGCCTATGAGTTAAAATAGCACTAATAAATGGAGTTGATGTATTCTAATAGGAGAACATTTAGTTGACTATTTCATTGACAAGATTATGAAACTCTTCTTCAAAGGTTATGTTCCCTCATGATAGTAGGAGATTCCCGATTCATGTTCTTTGATGTGGATTTGGTAATCTTGCATATAATTTATCTTTAAGTTTAGAAAACTAAACTCTAAGCAAAAGCAACAAAAGAATATTGATGTAAAAGATGTTCATCAACATCTATGCAAGTATTAGTCCACTCATACAAGTTCATCAACATCCTCCTCCTCAATGAAGTTGGTGCGGTGCTGAGCGGTGCGGTGCTGTGCTGAGCGGTGCGGTGCTGAGCTGTGCGGGAGCGGGAGGAGGCGAGCGGTGATCAAAGGCAGTAGTGCCGGTGCCGCAGCTGTCTGGAACGCGCCGGAGGGGATCGGGCCTCATCTGGGACGGGAGCTTTACCCGAGGTGCAGCCGAACCTTGCTGAAGGACCGGAGGCGCAGGCGGAGGCGGAGACTGAGGGCCGCGGGGTGGGCCTGGCATCGCCTCCACCACGTGGCCGGCACGGTGGCGAGTGGCGGGAGACGGGATTTCGGTCAAACTGCACGTGGCCGGGTTTGATTTCGAATTTTGGTTACGCGGGGTGTGCTGGGACACGATTAATTAGATCGTGATCCTGAGGAACACCAGACTCTTCACCCCTGTCGCAGCGCCAAGGGACCTGCAGCCCTAACGATGGTG
Organism: Vanilla planifolia; assembly: GCA_023846275.1. Lineage (NCBI taxonomy): Eukaryota > Viridiplantae > Streptophyta > Magnoliopsida > Asparagales > Orchidaceae > Vanilla > Vanilla planifolia. The sequence goes on along the minus strand of CM043873.1, from coordinate 6,412,856 downwards.
GGAAGTGTACTACGCAGGAGCAGCCGGCGCGCAAGGACCACGGCTAGCAACTCCCCGGCGAGGGAATGTGCTTCATCATCGTCTGAAGCTGGACAGCCACTTGACGGGGTTCTTCCTCCTACTGACGGAGCCGCACTGGCGGTCGATTACGGGGTGACGAGAGAGGGGGTCACGGAGGAGAACAATAGTACCGGAGAAGCGGAGACTCATAGGGCTGCGGAACATTTACCTGCTAAGGCCAGCTTCAGAGAGGTATTGATAGCCCGCAACGTCCAGAATGGCAACCTGGTGAACACCTCTGCTCGGCCGGCTAATGTCGATGTCAAGGAGCGTGCTGCTGCGGTCCCGGACGTGGCGGAGGATGGTGAAGTCGTAGTTTCTTCTGAAGCCTGCCAACGGCGAATCAATTTCCACAAATATGACCTGGTAGGCCGTATATTCGGGAACACGCTGCCCTTTCCGATGATCGCCAGAGTACTGCTCAATCGCTGGGGCCACCACACGAACTTTAAAGTGTTTGATCTATCCGCAAATTGTTTCTGCTTACACTTCGTATCAGAGGAGGAAAGGAATGAAGTGTGGCTCGGGGGGCCGTGGCAAATTGCCGGCCAAGCCATGGGCCTGAGTGTTTGGTCGCATAAGTTCAGTCCCGGTGACTCCCACGCCATGTGCGCGCCGATTTGGGTGCGGTTTCCCGGTCTTCCCCTGATCTACTGGGATACGGACAACATACTGCGGATTGCGAAGGCTATAGGGGATCCGTTCCTTCTCGATGGGTGGACGGCGGCTATGGAGAGATCGTCATATGCACGGGTATGTATTCGCACAAACCTCTCGAAACCTCTGAAGCCGGGAGTTTGGCTAAAAGGCGACTACGAAAGGACCTACCAAAAGTTTGAATACGAGGGATTGCCGAGGGTTTGTTTCTCATGCGGTCGCGCGGGACATCTTGCTAGCCAATGCATTGGGCAGATTATGAAGGTGGTGTCTCAGCCCGGACAGAGTGCATGCTCGGGAATGAAGACAAACGTGGAACAGAGGAATGGAGGAGATACCCCCACCGAGGCTACAGGAGAAGCGCACGGATTTGGGCCTTGGATGCTAGTCCAACACAAACGGAGGAAGACCGGTGCTGATGTTCGCAAGGATCCAGCGGCCATGGCTAGTCATGGACCCAGGAAGGATACTCAAAGAACCCGTGGGAGGATGCATGCCGGCTTTTCCCGGGAGGTCAGTCGCTTAAGGGAACGCGGGAGGAGCAGATCAAGGCGAGGCTCACCTACCAGGAGCCGAGCTCAATTCGCGATGGGCCCTGGAGACCGGAGCGTGGGGGCGGATGGTGCGAAGCTGGAAGCTCGAAGGGGTGGAATCAAGGGGAAGCTGACAGAATCCTTGATGGCTCGGGAGAAGGAGCCGCCCAATGGCGCGGGGGGTGGTGTGGCTTAGCATACAGCTTACGGCTGCGCTTCGTGGGGCGCAGCGGCCATCTACGGTGGTGGCGGAAGGCAGGGGAATGCAGCAGAAGATGAATATCATTGTGTGGAACATTAGAGGCATCAAAAAGATGAAGTCCAGGAGTTATTTGCGCAGGTTGATCCGTGAAAGGAATGTTACTGTTGTGGCGTTAATGGAGACAAAGGCTGTGGAGTTTTCCAGAAAAGACGCTAATTGGCTGCTTGGGGGAGGATGGGATTTTGAGGCACATCCCTCAGAGGGACTATCTGCTGGATTTCTTATTCTGTGGAGGAAGGAGGTGGAGCTTGTGGTCTCTGGCGCTTCATCTCATACTATGGCTTGCACTATCAAGACTTCACACGATGGCAGGTTGAATTGCTACTTCGTTTACGGCCCAAGGTGCCATCACAGACGGATTATTTGGGAAGATGTACGGAGTTTCGGCGGCAGTAATGAGCCTTTGCTAGTTGCTGGAGATTTTAATTTGATCTTGGCACCAGAAGAAAAGCAGGGGGGTCGGCGCTTTCTTTATGGCAAGGACCAACAGGATTTTGCGGACATTATGCAGGAGCTTCAACTTGTGGACTTGGGGTTTTCCGGCAACAGATTTACTTGGAGTAATGGGAAGCAGGGGGGAGCGCGTATCCTTGAACGTCTGGACCGGGCTCTCATGAATTCGGCGGGGCTGATTGCCTTTCCTAATTGTTCGGTTCAACACCTAAGCAGGCTGGGTTCGGATCATTGTCCATTGCTGGTTAAGGTGGAAGGCGGAGATCAGTGGCAGCAATCTAGCAGGCTATTGTTCGATAGTGTGTGGCTGGATTTCCCTCAATCTTTCCAGGTGGTGGAGAAGGCCTGGAGGAGGAATGCTAAGGGCGACAGTATGGAGATAGTGATGACAAAATTCAAGCGGTCAATATGGGCATTACGCAGGTGGAGCCGTCAGGAGGTGGGGAATATTGTTGATCGGAACAAGGTGTTGGAGCAGAACATTGATGAGCTCCAAAACAGGGAATCTAGCGATGGTCTGTCGGATGAGGACCATATGCGGCTTGGTGTTTTGGTTGCTGCTTTTCACCGGGGGTGTGCTCTCGAGGAACAGTGGTGGTGGCAGCGCGCTAAGGTACATTGGGCGCAACTTGGGGATTGCAACTCGAGGTTCTTCCACATCGCGGCATCGGCTCGTAATAGGGGGAACCGCATTACTTCTTTGCGGGATGCTGACGGTGATATTGTGGACTCTCCCGACAATATTAGACGTCTTGTCTTCGAGTTTTTTGAACGGAAATGGGGAGATAGCTACATGGAACCACTGCCTCCGATCACCCCGCTCTCTGGGTTTGTCAGTGAGGAGGCTGGCGCCGGTCTTTGCCGAAGAGTGACGGAAGATGAGATTTTGGTGGCTATGCGGGGCATTAAAAGGAACCGCGCCCCTGGTATTGACGGCATTACTATGGATTTTGTCAATGGGTATTGGAGAGTCAAGCATCGGGACATCATCAAGGCTGTCTTGGCATTTTTTGAGGGGTGTAGTATGTCGGAGAGTTGGAAGGATACTCTTGTGGTTCTTATCCCGAAGAAGCAAGGTGCTTGCTGCCCGGAGCATTTTAGGCCGATTAGCCTGTGTAACACAATTTATAAAGTGGTGGCTCGAATTCTTGTTGGCAGGCTGAAGTCGCTGCTGCCAAGCCTTGTGTCTCAGGAACAGGCGGCCTTTGTCCCAGGGAGGAGTATATCAGATAACATAAATATTGCCCAGGAGATGGTATCGAAAATGCGATCTTGCACCGCTGCCTCCGGCCTTATGGCAGTGAAAGTTGACATGGAGCAGGCCTATGATAGGGTTCGCTGGGATTTTCTGTTCGAAACTATGAAGGCTATGCGGTTTCCTGACACTTGGTGCAACTGGATTATCGCATGTATTTCTGGTCCCAGGTACGCTGTACTGATCAATGGAGCGCGGCTTCCCTGGGTGTCGGTGCGTCGTGGTCTCCGGCAAGGCTGCCCATTATCCCCCTTCCTATTTGTCATGTCCATGGAGTACTTGTCGTGCATGATACGGGATTATGAATCCCGGCAGCTGCTCGGATTTAGGCCGGGTATGCATACTCCGTTGGTTTCCCATCTCCTATTCGCGGATGATGTGCTGATTTTTGTGCCAGCTTCCAGGGCGGCTGCGGGGGCAGTTCGCCGCATTTTGCGGGAGTTTGAGGGCAGCGCTGGATTGAAGGCTAACCTGTCCAAATCTAACGTCTACTTCAGCAGCAGGTTCAGCAAGAAGCGGGCCAGCTTAATCTCACGGAAGCTCGGAATGACTACTGGCCGTGCCTTGGTGTACTTGGGGGTCCCCATTACTGCGCATCGGGTGACTAAGGAAGAGCTGAGCACCTTAATCCAAAGAATTGACAACACAGTAATCAGCTGGCGCGGACGGATTCTGTCGCTCGCTGGAAAGGCGGTGCTGGCGTCCTCGGTTCTCTGTGCAATCCCCAACCACATTTTGCGCCACTGCTGGGTGTCGGTGGGAGCCATGGCAGCAATTGAACGCAGAATCAGGCTGTTCCTATGGGGCGGCACAAGCAGCGTTCGGACGCTGCATTACGCCTCCTGGGACTGTGTATCTTCGCCGAAGGCGGCCGGCGGGCTCGGGCTGCGGGACTTGCGTATTTGGCACCAGGCCCTGCAGATGGCAAACTGTAAACGCATCCTTGGGCGCGAGGGCGGACTATGGGTCGATTTGATGAGAAGGAAGTACGGGTTCGACGACCCGTTGATGAAGACACCCCGGAATGCCTCGGCCGTCTGCAAAATGATCCTGGGAGCCATGCTGACGGCGTTTTCATGCTTTGTGTGGCGCATCGGCGATGGGTGGCGGGTGAGATTTATGGAGGACAATTGGATCGGGGTTCTGCCTATCTGCTGCTGGCCCACGTTCATCAATGTCTGTACAAGGTGGCCGGTAAGCGTTGCCGAGTGCATCAGGGACGACGGCGCATGGAATCTTGAAGCTATCTCCAGCTGGGCGGGTGAGGAGCTTGTTGAAAGAATCAGAAACCTCCCGCGTGCTCGGAACTCCGCCCAGGATTGCCTGGTCCAGACGCATACCGAAAAGGAGAAGGTCCACAGTGGCCGCGTCTATGCACAGATCAAACGCGAATCGTCCCCTGCTGGTGGCGGCGACCGGCGGCGTGAGGAAGCTACGGGGAGAATCTGGAAGCTAAAGGTGTTGCCGCTGGTTCGGATTTTCCTTTGGCTGGCTACCGGCGATTTTCTGCCTACGGTGACATGGAAGGCTCGCCGGGGAATTAGCCGTGATCCCCTGTGCCCGTTCGGTTGCATGGAGGAGGAAACCCTGCAGCATGCGCTGTGGGTTTGTCCACGTGCCCGGGACGAGTGGGGGACCAGCCACGCGCGCCTTGCGCTGAGCGAGTTGGGCTGGCCCACGGGTGCGGCGCGACGGTGCGGTACAGCATGTGGCAACAATTGCTACCACCCTGTATTACATCTGGTCGAGGAGGAATGCCCTTATTCACAATGGCTTCGTGCCTACTCTTTGCTCGGTGTCTCGGACGGTGAGGTTCAAGGTAAGCACAACCCTCAGGAGGCATCTTATCCATTCATCTCTGTCCAGCGGGAATCCTGGCAAGTCCTTGGATTTGCTTGTTACGAACGGTTGGTTTCCCCCCCTACAGGATGGATCAAGGTCAATTGTGATGTCGCGGTTGGGGATTCCATAGCTGGTCTTGGAGTTGTTATTAGAAACTGCTCTGGCAAACCTCTTGTGGTGGCCGGCAGGAGGATGTTCTCTGTGGCTGTCGATATGATGGAGGTCCAGGCCATAACGATGGCCTTTGATCTCCTGAGGGAGTTTCTCCCCCAGCATCGTGTAGTTGAATTCCAGTCTGACTCGATGACTGCACTTCTGGAGGCTCGGGATATGGTTACCAAACCGAGTGGGGAGGGGATGTTTGCTGTTTCCTTGCAGTATGTTAGGGCCATGGAGGCGTGCCGCTTTTCCCATATCCACAGGGAGGGAAACGAGCCTGCTGACTGGGTTGCTCGCAGAGCTTGTACTCATGAGTTTATTTGGGGTCCTGGGGAATCCCTTCCTCAGCCTCTCATTCAACTCTTGCTGACTGATTTTCTGTTTGATCCCCCTTGAGGATCTACTGTAAAACTTGTGTGGCTTTGCCACTTTTGATATAATGATATATCCATTTCAAAAAAAAAAAAGTATAAGAATTTAACTTGTTAGATATATGAGTTATAAAAGAGATAGAAAACAATGAGCAAAACTTAACACAATACTAATCAATAACACAAAAAAATCTAATATGATAAGTGAATTTCACTATATATAGAAACTTGTTTCTATTATAATTCTTTAAGCTAAAGTCAAAAAAAAATCATTAAAATGCAACATTCTTAAGGGCTATCACACTTAGAAGGAAAGAGATCCCAATAGAAAAAGCACATAGCAAGCCAAAAGAGTGTATAATCATGCAAAGAGTGAGTTAGCAGACATGTAAGAGAGTGCATTCCATCAGTTGGAGATGAGTTATAAAAAACAAAGTGGATGACATGACTTGACGTGCAAATTGGTAGGTGTGTTTGATAAGTGATAAGCTAAGATGAGCTCAAGGTACAACAAATCAACAAAAAGTTCAATATCATTAGATGATTATTTAACATCTTTGATGTCTTGAAGATGTGGGAGTAATGATCAAACAAAAACATAAATTAGGGACTCTAAATCAATGGCCAAACCAAATAGATGTGGTCATCTTAGCAAAATGCAACTCAAGAAGAATAAGATAGGTGAAAATTATATAACCTTGATGAGAATACAAAGTAAAAGACAACTAACTCCTTTGAAGATAAGAATGGTGACATGCAATATCAATATCTCAAATAATTAAGTTAACAATATATTTTTTTATTATTTATTATTTTTTAAATTAAAATAATATATCACAAAACATGTTTAAATAAATATCTAATTATATTTCAAAAAAAAATTTATAAAAATTTGATTTAAAAATTTAAAATTTCATGACTTGACTTTATATTGTCAAGTTATTGTCCGTTATGCTATATTAGCAAAAATAAGCTTTTATCTTTTAAAACATATCTTAATATCATATTTATTTATCCTCCGCTCAAAGATTGTTCGAAGTTGCTTTTTGTACTATTATTTTATCATTAGAAGGTCACTGTAAGGATCTTGTTTCCAGCCATCATCTCTGTTTGATTGATGACACGCTAAAAAATGGCAAAACTTTGATAGGGAATTCTCAAGTCATTTTTTATGATGAATTTTTATTTTTTTTTTTAATAACATAAATGTTGTAGCAGTTGCCGGACAAGCAAAATCATGATGCAGCAGTTCGTCTGCGTGCGAGGTCCAATGGTCCCGGCTTTTACCTTGCCGGTGTCGTTTCCCTCCAGATGACAGGGAAAGCTATCTTGCTCTTTCTCTTCTAAGGACAAAAGCGTGACTTTCTTTATGTCTCAGGCTTTACAAAGCGTAATCTTTCTCTCTTTTCTTTAGCATTTTTACTTATTAGATGGGGTGATTGCCGGCCCGCTTCCGTCAATGGATCCACCCTTGTCTGCTCTAAAGTTCGATTCGTCTTGCTCTTCTTGTACAACTGGCACAGACCTTAGCCCTGTTTTTGTCCCTTATGCATTGCTGGTATCTTTTCGAAAGGTTTTAACTTCTTGATGCTTTTTCCTGCTTTGTCTTTCAACGGGTCATGCGAATTGAAGGCTATCTATTTTCTTTGTTAGGGATGCTTTTCCATATATAAGGATTGGTGCTTGATTTGCGTCAAGGTGAGATGTTTTGTACGATTTGCTTTGTTTCGGCTTATGTTAGATTTGATATTTCATTTCGAGCAGCGGTTACAGCTGAGTATTGAATGAATCTTTTTTTTTTTATGGGGAATCGGTTATTTTTCGATGACTGAGGAGTTCTACCATGGGCCATCAACCATGCACCTTGGCTCTTTAAAGTTCAGATTTGTTACTGGACTCCTTGTTTGCATTTGCCAAAACCTGCTTCTCGACTGAACTGATAATACCATCCTTTTCTCCGATAGCACTTCTGCAGTAGAGTTCAAACTTTCTTTTGGATGTTTCTTTTTTTCTGCAAATGGTGTTAACAGAGGAGAAATCAACGCATGATATAGAAGCTTGTCAATCTGAATGATGAAAGTTTAAGCTTTTCTGATGCCAATGGCGAGCATTTCTATTCTCCTAATGATACCCATATGGTGGATGAGTACAGGCTTTCAAGAGAATCTACTCATGAGATATCTAGAATTCATGAGCCCTGCAAAAGCTCACGCATTTCTGATTCTTCGGTTGATCTTGCTTTGGAGTGTGGCATCCTTGAGACTAAGGGAAATGTGGAAAAACCTGAGAAGGATTGCAGGATTTGCCATCTCAGTTTGGAAAGTCATTCTAAGGAATCAGGCATCCCGATTGTGTTAGGTTGTTCTTGCAAAGATGATTTGGCTGCTGCACATAAGCAATGTGCAGAAACATGGTTTAAAATCAAAGGAAACAAGTAAGAGTAGTATTGGCCATTTATTTTACTTGATTTTTTATGTCTCCTTTAGTTTTTGTAGATTTCTGTTAATTTTTCCTATGATTGCTCTTCATGCATTGTTTTATATAATAGCCTTTTAAACTTCTATCATATGTTTAGTTTAGGCTTGTGAGGCTTTTATCAATTTAGCCAATATATTGTTTGAATTTTGTTATCTTATTTTGTCCAAAATCGCTAATTGTTTTGTCCCTTATACAATAAAGAGCAGGTTCTAAATGTCTATAGTGATTATTTCCATGTAGGTTTGGAATTTAGCTTCACGAATATGCTTGCATATTGATCTTCTAATCATAAAAATCATTATTTCCAACAAAAATTTTTAACTTATTCTGTGAGATTTCAGAAGATTTTTATGTAGATATTGTTTCAAAGGTTTGCATCATCCCTTAGATTTCTAAATAACTTAGTTTTAGTACTAATTATTTATGAACAAATTCTCTCTATATATGAAAGAACGACTAACCTTGGATATAATTTTTAGAGTAGCCCAACATAGCATACAATCATTACAATTTAGAAAAAAAATAAGGAGAGGTCAAAATTTTGAGTGATTGTAATGAAATTGCTTATGTCTATTTGAATAGAAGAAGCACAAATTTTGTTATGAAGGGTTAAACAATATGAGCACAAGCAAGAAATTTGAAACGAAGATATTATCATTTATCACAAATCTATAGCTTAACAAGCAATAATCGTCTTAGTTTCCCTCTTCTATCGTTCCAAAGTTGTAAATTGTATTCAGGAAGCTGAAAGATGAGATTCGAAATCATTGAATTGTAGCCCTAGTTTCTTTGACCGCAATTTTCGGAATCTCAATTCACGATTTTATTTTTCTATTATATCTTTGCTTTTATTCAACATAATCAAGTATAAGGATATTCAACTGATATTGGTAAGGGTATTAGTTCTATAACTAGTTCAAACTTCTTAATATCTCTTTAATCTTACTCAATGAAATTAATTCTATTTGGTTAATAAGAAATGATGATGTTGACAGATAAATTAGCTTGCTAAGGGCATAATAACTTGAACAAAACCCTTTTTAGTGCTGTTTTTTAGCAATTAATGAGGCATGATTCATAGGGTGTGATGGTGTTACCCCTTGTGCTTGCATCCCCATACCTTATAACTCTATGGTACCACTCGTAACCTCGGTTGAACCATACTGCGGTAAGACAAAATTCATGATGTTTTGCAATAAGCATCATTTGAAGGTAGTATATGGACATTTAGAGAAATCTAAAAGGTTTAGATAGACTAGAAGAACTACTGGTTACAACAACAGCACCATTCACTTAATGTAGAGTTTATAATGCTTAAAACTGCAAATGTTTTCTTGGAGATTTGGTTTGACATTAGAAATCTAGTTGTGGTATTGGATAAATGTCAATATTTCATTACCACCTCTTATTAAAATATCCTTCAATATTTTCGTTCACCAGTTATCTTTGCTATTGGTTGAAGTAATGGCATGTATTTGTCAGAAGGTATATAAATCATCGTCCACAAGGAGAACTTTATCTTTTATCTTTAGAAAGACCTAAGAAGATATTGGAATTAAGTTTGCAGCCAGAAATCCATTACAACCGTCCCTTTCTTCTCAAGGCTACCATCAAATGACATTAGCTGCCTTAACTTGTGTGGTTTTACTCGCTTCCTAAACCTTCATGAAATTGTGGGTGAAGATAATCTCGGTTCCATAAGCTTTTAAGGCCTTCTTGTAGACAAATGGTTGTTGTTGTATTTGCTCTAGTATGCCCTGAACTCCCTAATATGTAATCACTGAATTCTTGTTTTTTTTAATCACTTTTGCTGCATTGAAAACTTTGGGCATGACTATTTGCTGTGAGTCATTCAAAACTAGTTCAGGCTTTGATTTCTGTTTCTTCTTAGCTATCCTTATGTAAATCCTTGTCAACACTCTGCATTTACTTCCTACTACTGTTTCATCTTGCTTAATGGCCATTGCAGGATCTGTGAAATATGTGGTGCCACAGCCAATAATGTATTTGGAGGAATTGAAACCCAATTCACTGAGAACTGGAACGATACGAACAATACTTCTGCTCCAAACTCGGCGGCACAGACCGAAACCAGAAGGTTTTGGCAAGGACGTCGCTTCCTAAACTTCTTACTTGCCTGCTTGGTGTTTGCCTTCATCGCCTCTTGGCTTTTGCGCTTCAATGGTCAAGGATAAGGGTGGTTGAGAGAAAACGAGAAAGGAAGGTCTTTTCTTCCTTGGGCAAAGCAAAGTAATTCCATGTGATGGTTAGTTTGAAGTTTGTGAACGTTGCAGCTTCCAACTGAAAGAAAAGCCTGTGATGATCTGCAATGCCTTATCCTAATGGGCGATCAAAGATGGTATGTTGGTTTTTTTTGTTTGTTTGATGGCTTTTATCTGCTCGAATCTGTAATCTTTGTTTTGAGAATGCAGTTATGTGCTTTGGATTAAGAGGGAAATCTTGATGTTATTAATGTGGGTAATATTTCTATTGTATAGAATTTAAGGAAAACAATGGAAGTATATTAAGCATATGAAATCAAATGCAAAATGCATGAGAATGATGAAGCAGAGAGCAGATCTTGCTTTTGACTAATAAGAAATTCTTCTAATGCAGAAAGGTAATTATTGAAAACAAAGTGTTGATCAAAACAAACTGCAATTAGTGATCAGTCATGGGTAATCATTTATTAATTTGTCAGAAGTCAGGCTTATAAGATTGGTTTCTGTTTTGGTTATCTGATTTCAGTACTTTTAACATTTTTTATGGTTTTGGGATGGGGTTTTTCTTAACTTCTAATTTTATTGATTGTAATTTTGAATAATTTTATTCAAATTAATTGTTGCTTTATATAATTTAAACAGGATTAAAGAAATATAAAAATATAAAAATAATAATTTCTTAGAGGAATGAGAAACTATCACTTTTATTGCTTAGCAAGTGCTTAAACTTTGGTAACATTTCATGTAATTCACCTTCTAATTATTTTCTATTTTAACAAGTACATAAACTCAAAGAGATTAAAATACACCTTATGTCATCAAAAGAGTTTATCAATAGTACAATATACATTGATAATGAGATTGATGAACCCAAAATCAAAAGTTGCATGAATTTTGGCTGTGATCAAAACCAAGTCAATGGCCAACAATATATGGTTAGCTCAAATTAAACTTGGATTAAGCTACTTGCATACAAAGTTTGAATCAATTTGAGTTTGAATCCCTTCATAAGTGCTTGCTTGCTTCTAGATTTCTCTATGCATCTCACTTGTGCCCTTTTAAAGAAATTCTACAAAAATAATACACATTTTTTCATATTATCCAATTTTATTTTTGAGAGCACTAACGTTGAAGAAGAATTAATGTATTTAATAGAGTTTTGAGATAAAAACGTTTTTTTTTTCATTTAATATTACACAAAAATCGATAAACTTCAAAACCATTGTATTTTAGATTTTTATTCTAACAAACATATTTCAAATGCTAAGAAATTTCTTAATAACTTCTATGTTTGAAACCATTACTTGAAGCTTTCAACTACTTGAGTACACTACTATTAATAATTAGAGTGTCATATGTTTGTGTTTATTATTAGTCTTAAAAGCATATCAAACATTTTCTGATTTGCTAAAAAAAATTATGATCGCTTCGATCACAAAAGATCAATTTGTTTGTTGAAACGCTTCTTCAAAATTCATTCATCTTGTTGGTGTTTTGAGTTTCCCAAAATCTATTTAGATTTAAATAGCTTTAATTTTTTTATTATTTTTCTATTTTATAATTAAATAATTTGTTTTTAGATATTCTATCATTGTTACTTTTAGAGATGATTAGCCACTTATCATGATCATTTCATATCAAATTGCTATCATAATTATGATAATAAGTATAACAAAGAAAAGATAAAAAGAGGTTACCATGCACTCTCAATGATGGTTTGGCCATCAAGTCTCACAATGAACAAGATGCTAAGGTATGCAAGAGTTTTTTCAAAAAAAAAAAAATAATAATCTAAAACTTTCATGCATCTATTAATCTTTTTATGATAATAATAAAATAACTATATATATTAGTAGTTTAACCTAAATATAAAAAAAAACAAAATATAACAAAATATATATCATTCAAAACAAGTTTGACATCCTTCAATTTTTTTCTCAAGCTTTCTTAATATTTCCAAATTTTTATTATCACTTGGATTTTCAAAAAAATGAAAATTATTGAAACATTTTCTAATTAAAAACTTTAAATTTCAATCTTAATTTTAAATAAAAGAGAGCATTTTTTAGTATTTTAATATGTTTTTTTTTCAAAATCTTATCTTCTTTTTGCTCATTCAAATACTAACCCTTGTGATTTGCTAAATTAAGTAACAACTATATTGGTGCATTGCATGACTGGCACTAGCATCAATTAGGTGGCGAAGAATGTTGACAATGGGTAGAAAGAGTGTTAAAAGCAAAATGTACATAAATGAATGGAAAGATGGCAATATAGAGATGCTATCTGATAAAAGATAATAAATGAGGATGACATAACAATGTTAAATTTGGTAGGATTTAATCTAATGGTAGTTGCTGAGCTATTGAATATGATGGAGTTTAGTGTTGTTGTAATTGATGGGTTTATTGTCTAAAACCTCACCCATTCTCACCCCCTCGTGGAGAAAGAAGAAGGGTGCCAAGAAGGCTATTGGATTTATCAAATTTCAGTCGATGATGACAATGTTGGTCGATAAATCAACTGGAGGGCTAAAAAGATCCAACTGAGATGCAATGCACCCCATGGAGTAGGACTAGTAAGAGTTTCCTTAATAAGGAAAACATAGGCGTAAGGAAAGTTGTAGTTAATCAAAGTGGATGGTAGATGACTAGGTGGATCAAATAAGAGGACACAAATAAAGTAGCTTACTTTATATTCACATCGAGTAATATGACAATAGTTAGCAAAAGAGCCAACAACAAGAAACTTGTGATGGTAGTGGCAAAAAAAGGTTAAAAAAAGGTGGCCAAAGAAGGTGGCAATGCCTATTGGAGGAAAAGGGACCAATGAATTTAATGATAATAGTTAAAAAGCTATGATGAGGATGAAAATGATTAAATCTAAAAATATCAACAAAGTATGGGTATAAAAAATAATGATGCATGAAAAAAATTGTTTTTTTTATGAAATATAATGAGGCTAATCTTTGATTCTAAATGATAGAAAGCAAGAGGAATGGGTAGGAAAAGGAAAGAAGAGAGATAAAGAGATAGAATGAGGCTAATGAACTCTTTAAATACCGATTTGGCCATTAAACCTAACTAAGAGCAAACCACAAAGGTATGCATAATATTTTTTTTCATAAGTAATCATCTAAAACTTTCATTTATCTATCAACCCCTTTTAATACAAGTGCTTATTAAAGATAATAAAAAAAGAAAAGAAAAATTCATACTAACAAAATCCTAATCAAATATTTCCTAAACCATGAGAACTTATTTTAGGCAAGAAAGCAAAAGAGAATAAAAGAAATAAAAAAAAATCAAAAAATAATGCTAGTCTTAAATATTATACCTATTTTAAGAAGACATCAAAAAGAGATTACAATGGTAATCCAAGAAGATCATTAAATAAATTTATGATAAACCAAACTACCAAAAAACTAAAAAATCATACAAAAAAAGGAACCATGACAAACATCCCCATATTGTTGTACATTAAGCTAAGTTTATGGTGAGTCATTGTTCACAATCCTTGCTCAAAATATTGTCATCTTATTTTTCACTATAGTTTTTCTTACTTTTCAAGTCAAGTATTGTCATAATTCAATCGAGTTTTATCATTATATAAGAGTTTTTCTCTCTTGGTTATTCATGATAAAGTAATCTAATTCTAACATATTTAATCATTGAGTTTTTATAAGATCCAAGCCCAGATTATCTCTTAAAAGACATCTCATTATAATATGATCTTACTTATTAAGCTCAAGATATTCCATTTTCATAACTAATGTGAGACTTATTTATTATTGCATTCTTAATAATTTTGTGTATGAGATGTTCTCACTTGTGCATATTCTCTCATAGTCCTTATCAAATATGATATAAACTTATCCCAAAAGACACTTCATCAGTTCAAGGCTTATGAATTTGTTTATAAAGCTCATGATCTATTCTCTTGTAGTTAATATGAGACTTATTCAATCTTTTATCATTTTATCTAGAATTCTGCTATAAGTTATTCCTTGCTTGATGGTTCCCCTCTTTAGTATATCATATGATGATCACTTTTTACTATTTTCAATCCTAATTATTCACTATTGTTAACATAATACTAGCTGGTGTGCTCAATTTATTTGCCACTTATCACATATCTAAGTGCATGTATATTGTATCATCATCTAATTGTGATATATGATAGTTCTATAATTTTTATTTTATTTGGTTAACTGAAGGACAAACCTAACTCAAACCAATGTTTTAGATTTAAAACCATTACCTTATTAACCAATATTTTCACCTAAAAGTCAAAATAAAAAAATACCTAGTTTAACCTTTACCCTTACATCAAAGTCCATATTCAAGCCCTTACTTTAACCCTCTCAACATAATTTGTTCTAGTTTTATAATTATTCCTACTAATATTTGTATCCCTTACATACTATCTATAACATTATCTATAATTACTTGAATCAAAATTATAATTATGATGATCAAAAATCACTAAAACAGTCTAAATCAAATTTGTTTTAAATTTAGTAGTTATGTCATATAAACATTATAGTTTTAGGCCTTATCATATCTTTTATGTTATAAATTAAGTTCTTAGATGATCAAAGTTAAAATGATAGCACTATAATAGTTAATATACAATTATTGTGGATAATTAATACAACTTGATAGACAATAAAAAAAAAAAGGCTTAAACACTCGTTTGGGTGATGACAAGTGATATCTGTGAACAATCTTATGCGGACGCTGTTAGACCGGCTTAAGCTCGGGCTGCCTAATAACAGACACAGTGTTTGGGAACCGTTTCTTAGGGTGCCCCTAGGTTTTCGTCGCTCTCTCACTCATCGCCGTAGCGCTGTTCCGGTGATCTCTAGGGCTTCCTCATGGCAGCCAAAGCCACATCCTCAACTATTGAAAAAGAGCAGGTAGCTACTTGTTCTAGTGCTTTATATTTTATTTATTTAGAAGATTCTTAGATGAAGAAACCTTGAAATGGTGATAAGGTTATGACTCCCTTTTCTCCCTATTAGTATGAGTTTCAAGATCGTCGATTTCTGTAAGGCCAGCTTTTTGCATGTTTGCGGGTTTTGTTGGGTGGATACAGCAGACTTTATTTCGCGGGCTATTTGGTTGTGATTGTTTTGTTGTTATTTTTGTGGGTTTTCTTTTTGCTTTGGGTGGATTTAAATCTCAGATTGGAAGCATTCATGTTATGCCTTCAACGAGATATAAGACTTAAAATTAGCTCTGTTTAACCTTTTAACTAAGTTTACTTTTTTAGCTGTGTAGATTTTTGGGATGGCAGAGAAGGAGATGGAATACAGGGTTGAGCTTTTTAACAAGTAAGATGGTCACTTACTCTTATAAACGTTTTAGTTTAACCTGTTGCTTGGATGGGATTCTCAGAACATAGGTCTATTATAACATCATTTAAGGCATTTCCTCCTTGGATGGGATTCTCAGAACATAGGTCTATTATAACATCATTTAAGGCATTTCCTTCGCTCTATCTTCTCTTCCTTGGTGTAAACTGGACAAGGAACAGCGCAAGCTTTCATTTTCTGGTTCTTGGTTTGGAAAGCATCCTAAGCTTTTAAAAAATGTGTCTTATCTAATAAAACTTATTTTGGAGCTTTTCTCACAGCCAGCTGAACTTTTATCATTTCTCTAGAATCATATGTTTTATATGGGAATAATGATTGAACAAGAGATTAGTCACGTATAGCAATGAACTATTGCCATAAGCAGAACCTAGATTAAGCTGGGACTGTGATTTGTTTGGCAATTTGAGCTTGAAAGAAATGCTTTCCTTCTTTTTTAGCCTTTTTTTTTCTTCTATTTATAATTATTGGAGCCTATATTTCCTATGAATCCCATGTCTTTGTTCAAGTCAATAGGCACACCCCTTGGTTTGGCTCTTGATATCAAAGAATTAATAACTTTGTTTTAACCACCAAAGAAAACTTGTCTTTATCACAATGGAACCAAATAATATCTGAAACTAAGGTTTTCTTACTTTTCTTAATCTTACTTTTCTTAATCTTACTTCATGCTTTAATGATTAAATAAGGTTTTCAAATAATTAATAATTTAGTTATGACATTCTATTGAACACACATGCACATATGAACATATTACATAGACTCCCACACATATGTATTGAAGTAGTCGTGTTTGTTATCATACTCTCACCTTCATCACTTCTAAATGGGTAAAGAGGCCATCAACGATAAAAAGGCAACAAACTGAGAAAACGTTTTCTATTTATTCACAATTTTTAGGCATTATATAGGTAATTTTACTCCTTTGTCATGCTGTTTAATTTGATGCATCTTTAATGATATCATGGAGTTCCTGTTTACAATCTGATATCCATCATGGTAGAGCTCTAAATATGGATTTATTTGAGCAGGGTTTTTCCATACATTTTTCCATTCAATATCTACCTATGGCTTGGAAAATGTTTTTTGTCTTCAATACTTGTTAGGCTGACTGTACACGGACCATTTTTTGTTTGTACTTTACAATTCACCTGTTTTATGATCATTTTCTAAAACTATTTTTTTGGATGTTGACTATGCCAGAAGACCCCCTTTTCATGTCACCTCATAAGGTTGTATTGTTGCTACATGTTTGGCTTATTTGTAATTTTTTTAATCAGCTTTGAAAAAGAGATGATTTATCAATCAATTTATATGACTAATGGATCAAAGAATTTATTCAATCTTTTAGAAGACATGTGGGAATTGTAAGATAATTTTTAGGTCTAATTGAAATCGTTTTAACATAATATGACCATTGTTACTAATGCAAGCCTTATGATCAGGAGATGGAATGAGTTTCATAGACATGAAAGTGATCGAACGAATGAATGTAATATGCAACACTAATACTAATATTAATAATCAATTTATTTAAACAGTAGGTATAATTATGAGCACCATCATTATTTATGTAATTGTGTCACTGATGAAAAAAATTGAATGCATATTCGTGCCTCTAGGTTGAATTTAATTATACACTGAGGTTTTATTTAATATATTTTAAACATAATTAAGATGTTTTGAAAATACTTATGTTTTTTTTTTGTGTGGACAACATCATAGATAAATTCTGCAAAAGTACAATGCATGTTAGTGTTATGCTAGTTTGATTTCAAAGTTGCAAGTTTGCTATTAATTGAGTTGCATTTTCTTTTGTTGAAGTGTGAATATAAAATGGGATTTAATAGTGATTATTTATACTGCCTGCATAGAAGTGCTGATATATGGATCTCCCCTCCTATTTGATGTAGGCTCACTCATACATGCTTCAATAAATGCGTTGAGAAAAGGTTTGCCTATTCTTCTGATCCATTTTATACTAATGTGCTTACATTGTGTTTAATATAATTCTATTTGAGAATTAGTTCACATTTTTTAATAAAATTGGATAAATGTCTACTTTTTATATTACTCAAGTATATGTTATTATTTGAAGCCTTTCTTTTATATCATTAAAGCCATTTTACTGACATTTTTTTGCATATATTTGGGGTGATGATGGAACTCGTAAATTTTGCATTTTTTTAATGCTAAAATGATGACAAGAAGCATTTTCTATGTATCATTACTTTTGGCTGATTTGGATTAGGCTGGAGATTGTAACCGTTACTTAGGCACTTCATGAATTGAAGTTTTGCAGAGTATCTACTAAATATGTAATTTGGCATTGTTGGTTTGTAAAGTCATCTTAGCCAGAGAAGCAATGTGTTATAATTCATTAACAGGTTTATCTTGATTGCTATTAAAATGATGATTCTTGACCTAGCAATTCTAAGTTGCTGCATATGCATGCTGATTCTTTTAGCAGATTCAGGGTGTGTTTGTTAGATTTGTTTCTGAATGGTGAATAAATGGATTTTAACAATTGCTTTATAAAATACTGTAAAGAAGTTATGTATTTGGTAATTTAAAGAATTTATTATATAATGACCAAGCCTTTGACTATTTAGGTATAAAAAATAAAATGATTATTTTGTGAGGACAAAATGATCTTTTTCTTAGTCAAAATAGTGCAATGAAATAATAGTATTGGATCTCACGTTTTGAGGAATAAATAAATTTTGCTAAATGTTTTGACAGAACTTAGTAAAATCACTTTGGGTCAAAAAAACATTTTTCTCTAGTGCCAACGAACAAACGCTAGTTTTTGATTCTTCATAATGTTTATTTTGACCTCATCTGGTAGTATTATTTTCTAAACTTATGATTTTTTGATATGTGTTAATCATTGTTATTGAAGACTTCAAGTTTTAAATTCTATATTCATGTTATAATAACAATAGTGGGAAGTTTTCCTGCTAAAATACTAGTATGTTATGGCAACAGATTTTGTGTGGAAAGTTTCTACTTGAAATGACTTGTAGCTTGCAAAGGTGTTTGACTTTCTTGAAAAATTTACGTATGGTGAAGTCGTGAATATCTTGCATTAGTTGCTGCAGTTTACTTTATATTTCAAGATGATGGCATTTAACCATTACTTTTGTTGAAAATGTATTTTTTTACAATAACATTAATTTTTCAAACAAGTCAGAGTCATTAAATTAATTATGAACCTTTGTTCTCACTTTGTTTTTGTCTAGATACAAGGAGTCTGAGCTGAACATGGGCGAGAACAGCTGCATTGATCGCTGTGTTTCAAAGTATTGGCAGGCAAGTTTTTAAATACTCGTTTTATATTAAATTAATTCCTTGGATAGGACTTCAGTAATATGACATGGCACAAAAACAAGCGGTCCTAAGCTACAAGATTCAAACCATGGTGTCCTTGAAAATTAATGAAATTCATGGAGATGAAAGATAATGAAAGAGGTTACCTAATCCCATTTGAGGACATTCTCTATGTGGTTATCACTCTGGAATCCTTCCCAAGCAATGCTATTATAAGAATCTTTAAGTAGTAGTCTCCTAATTCTTCAAAGCACTCAAATTTTATTCATGAACTAAAACTTCTCTACTACATCAAAACATCCATTGGTATAGATTTAATGACATCAAAAACATGACCCAACATAGGTCAAGTTTTTATTCGTACAATCGTATTGTAATACAACTTCACTCAAGCACACTACAAGTGACACAATCTCAAGTATTGCAACAAATGCAGGATTCAAAACTAAAACAAGTTAAAAAAAGTGCTTCCTTATTAAGAACAAGTTAAGAACAAATGCATGACTCAACATTCTGATTTGAACCTTTTGCTTTATATTAATAACATGCAAGGGCCTTTAGCTTTATATTAATAACATGCGAGGGCCTTCAGCTTTATATTAATAAAATGCATGGGAAGCTAGTTGCCTGGGTCGGTCTTCTCCTTTTTAAACAACTCATCCTTGAGTTCTTAGTAGCATGGAGGGGAGAGTTCTTTTAAACCACATTCAAACAATCATGAAGATTTTGTCCTTTGTACTTACATCTATAACAAGAGGGGAGTATTGAAGGAATATACTTGACTCCAGGAAGGGGACATGTGTAATTTCATATGGCTGGGAGGGTCAAACGGATCCACATATCTACAACTTGTCACTTGCATTTGTAAATGGTGTGACAAAACTCCCCGTGAAAGACACATTATTTATTGCATTAGAAGGATTAATCATCATATTCCATAATAGATCATATTGAAAGCAACATATCAATGAATGCAGGCGTAGTAATTGGAAGTCATATGATCAATATTGTGTTTAAAATTTTATTGATATCAACATGATTACTCCCAGTCATATCTTAAAGATACTAACAAAATTATTTCATATTCAAAATTTTTCATAAAAATTAATGGACTATAAAACTATTAGTCCAAGCCGATCAAGTTCATCTATAATCTCAAGCTCAATTGACTCCAAATGAAATATAGTATTATTAATGAACTTGCATATGAGGGTATTGAAGATGGTGAAAGGATCATTATTAGGAGTAATAGAATAATTGTTATAGGTGCTACGGTTCCTTCAAACCAAGGCAGGACATTCAAAACAAACAATGAACTATTCTAGATACTTTAACAATAGATGAGGGTTATTTAGTTTCAAATTCAAATTTAATGCCTTCTCTTCTAAATATTGAATTATCATGAGTAACAAATTTAGAATAAGGCATGCATATAATAGGAAAAATATTCTTTCTATATTGGGTGGGAATGGAAATGCTTCATGAGTAATGGTGAGTTCATGAATAAGGTAATATGAGTGGTGCACTTGGGGAATACTTCTCTGGTCTAGTAATACCAATGATGTTGTTTAGTTTCAAATTCAAATTAAATGCCTTCTCTTCTAAATATCGAATTATCATGAGTAACAAATTTAGAATAAGGCATGCATATAATAGGAAAAATATTCTATTCTTTCTATATTGGGTGGGAATGGAAATGTTTCATGAGTAATGGTGAGTTCATGAATAAGGTAATATGAGTGGTGCACTTGGGGAATACTTCTCTGTTTTAGTAATACCAATGATGTTGTTCGATCTCATACCTTTTTTAGTTGCTCCTAGTAGATTGCCTTCCCAATTTGAAGAGGGTAAAGAAGATGTTGCACATGAAAACTTGTGGGTAGACTCATGTTTTCTATATTGTTTTAGTTTGATCTTGTTTGGAGCAGGATACACTAGATAAAGATGACGAGTTAGTCAGAACATGGAATCTCTATGTTGTTTTTATAAGCATGAACATTGGCATGTTCCATAGATTTATGCTTGACCTAAAAGACATCAATTTTGGACAATTGGAATAATATCACACCAAAAAAATCTAGTAAAATTTTCAAGCTGATGGATACAAGGCATGCATCTCGTGGAAATCTCTTGATAACTATTTTTATAATATATGATCTTAGAAGACTTTGGATGGCTCACAAATGAAAGATCTAATGACTTAACATAGCTTATTGAAATAAAATTTACCATGCAATACAAATACAAAACATCTGAGCATATTAAAATGTAGATAAGGATATTGTCACTCGTGAAGTCAATATGTTAAAGATGGTGTTTTAGAATTATTTGATTACTATGTTTAGGTAAAAATCTGAAAAATTGGGATGTATTTCATAACTAAATAACAGCAAGATAAACCAATATGACATAAATATAAAGGTAGATAGTTGTTTCTTTGAAATAAAAATGAGATGAGCATGTTATATTAATATATGTTAAAGACCTTAATCAATATTGTTGATATATTAAAGAATTATTAGAGGCAAAATTGAATTTTATAACAATAAAAGTGTATTCCTCAAATTTTGCGTGTTCCTTGGTTGAGCATCTAATCGATGTTGGCGACCGATGAAGAGGATGGATGGAACAGTAACAAGAGTTGTTGGTGGTTATTGAGTGAGCAAATGGTGTTGATCAAAGGCATTGCACAACTTTGATGGCAGAGATGGACTGGCAAAAATTGTCGATGGTGGTGAAGTGCATGAGTTTAATGGAGGGGTAGCAAAATATGGTGGTGTTGGGCAATCTCCAGCTTCCTGTTTCAGTTGAAACCTCTATCTAAATATAATTATGCTTTACTTAATGTACAAGGAATTTATCCTCTGTTGCATCACTCAGAAATATATTTTGTAGGTTACTAACATAGTAGGGCAGCTGCTTGGTTCTGGTCAGCAATCAATGTGAACCAAAGAACCTGGAAAGAAGCTCCATGCAACATTATTCACTGCACTAAGGCCTTCTTGGTCCGTTGGCCGCTTTCCTCCAGTTAAAATCAGTTAGTAGTAGCTAAAGAGAATAAAGCTATTACTTAACGTTGTGAGCTTGAATTTTTAAAGTAGTTTTTACTTCCGTTGGTTTGATTTGTCTCGTTTTTGAAACAAGAATTGAACCGTAGTATTAATGAAATGCTTATGATTACCAAGCCTATACTTTCGCAGAGATGTGGTGATCGTTACCTTTTCAATATCCTTCTTTTGTTGCATCAGAAACATTGTTCCTTTATTGATGTAGCATCAGTGTTCGACAAAATGTCTGCGGTTGATTTGGGAGAAATGGTTGTCTGATGAGCAAAAGGTTGGTGATTTTCCTTTTACTGGTTTATTTGAGTTGAAACCTGCTCAAATTTGGGCTCACGAGGGTTCGGCCTTCCTATTTGTCTCCTCGCCAAGTACATTCCACATTAGATGATGTCTTTTGACGTCGTCTTCCCTGTGCATTGGTGTTCTTCGTTATACACATTCTATAGGTTTGCTCTGCAACTTTCTCATACACGCATTCTTGGACTGATTGTTGTTATCTAAAGAATTAAAATATTATAAAACAATTTTCATAATTTTTATTTTTTTCACATAGAAATATGTTTATCAAAAGCATATTTTCAAACTAATTTTTTTTTTTGTAAAAATTATTTTTTATTGCAAAAGTTACCATTAAATAGAATGTAAGAGTTAATTAATGGTAATACATTTTCACTGTTCTTTAGGTACATATTTTAGTGTTATCTTTGATTGAACTATGAAGAGATGATGTCACAGGATTTTTTTGAGCAAAAATGTATAACAATTTTGGCTATCTATCATACATTCTTAAATGAGATGAACTTTTTAAATATTCTTTTAAGTATTATAAGTTAATCATATGATAACATATTTGTAAATCATGTAGTTCATATATTAGAGAAATATAATTAATATTAGGTTGATAAAAAATTTTGTTAATCATATAGAGAAATTTTTAGATTTGTCTTCAAATTTATAGAAAAACAAAATCTTGTACATATAATGAAAAAATCTCATTTCTTATAAGTGTTGAAATCAACATGAATTTATAATGTTACAATTTTACCCATGAGTAACAATGCACTTCTATGGTAAGTTTTTAACAAAGGCATATTAATGACACTGTGAGCTAAAGATTTCCAACCTCTACTAATGATTGAAGATGCCATGAGATGGTACCATATCATGTCACCCTACTTTGAAAAATACTAGTTTGAGTAATCTAACATTAAGGTCTTAGGTTTTTTGACATGTTGCAAGTTGAATAACAAATAGAATTATAGGTAATGCATCACTTCTTGAACATAGAATTTGATATGAATATAGCATTTGCATTTTTTTTTTGATCCATTGTTATTTGCATATAAAATTTGTATTTTATTTATCAAGAGAAGAACTCAGTGCTTTTATATGATCATGTAAATGATGAAATAACTTTGTTTTTACATAAAAATTTATATATGCTAATTATATGTTTTATTACAATCCCAAAAGAAAAACAAGATGCCTGACACTTAGCAGTGCATATATCAAGCTTAGAGTAGAAAAAGGGAGACAAGTTTCAAACAAGGGTTTTTGACATCTACAAACAATTATGAAGTTGTAGAAGTTATCCATGTTATGTCTCATAGTTGATCATATGGCATATCACTTAAAGAAGAGGGACCCATAATAAATAGTTAATTATAATGATGGTAAGGCATAAATCTGTTTATGGTAAGGAGCATTCTTATTTCATTACTAATTCTTGAATTGCCAAACTTTGTGTACAAATGAATGTAATCCTTTTGGAAGCTAGAAAATTCCATGCTTGTATTGGTTAGCTATTGGCATAAGTGTATAATTTATCCCCTTCAATGTCTATGATGAATCATTTTATTTTATTTTTTTGACATTGATAATTCTAAATCCCAATAATTTTATGAATTATTTAAATATAATGTTATGCTTTCTTATTGACAAATTGAAACTATTTTAAGGCATGGTGTTATGCCACAAGAGATATAATCAACAAGTCTTTAAGTTGCAAGCTACATTATTATGGCTAATAAGTAAGTTTTGTTGTATGAAATGCTTTCTAGATAGATCACACATGGATTATTTGCATGTTTATGCTATACTAACCAAACAAAGACATTCATCTTACAAAATTAGAAAACAATATTTTGTTTAATTCTATCGATTGATTATAGTATAAGTTTTACAAAAGCAAAAAAAAGATGAACTTCTCAAAGGATATGATGTGAGGCTGGATATTATCTTATCAAAACATAGCTTGTTTTATGAGCTTTTATAATGGCACATCATATTTTTATAGAACTTATATGTGGTAGTTAATTATGACTATATATTAGGTTTCACAATATTAGAGGACCAAATAATGTCACATTAATTTTTGTTTAACTAATATCCCTTATTACTCTCACATGGATGTGAGATACATTTAATTTTTTAGTGATATGATGTGTTGACTTGGATTGTTAACATCAATTTGTATCTATGTTGCAAGAAAAGTGATTTTTGTGCCACCCAAGATATGGATTCCAACATTAAAAACTATTTGTACATGATTGGCTTTAGTTTAAGGATAAGCTCGACAAGCATCATGAGATTTTGTCAAACAACGAGTATGTCTTATCTATTTTTGACATTAAGGATTGATGCAAGAGAGTAATGAGCTAAGAACCTAATATATGACTTTTCCTTATTCTAGCACATCATGAATGCCTTATCTAGTCATTTTGCTAGGAATGCAATTGTTAACATGTTCTCTTGTTAAGTATTTTTTTTATTGTATCAATACAAAGAGAAGATAATATATTGAATAAAATAAATTATAATTGATTGAATTCATTTTTGTGATGGACATTGGTAGTCTATGACAAATCTATGACAACAAATATAACTTAATCTCTATTAGATAAAAATGTTTATAAATTGATCATTATTATTGTTAAAACTAATTATTATAATATTAAAGTTAAAAAAGTATCCAAAGCACTTTTTTTATAAATAAATTGTTGAGTTAACATTCAATTATTTTAGTTGTCATTCATCAATCACAAACAATTACAATTAATAAATGACTTATCTGAGTATTATTTAATGATCAAAGATTTTGTATTTTTAATTAATTATTAAAGATAGTTTTTTATTCTAATAATGCCCTTCGAAGATTGGCTTATAACTATAGATCGATATTTATGAACTTAACAGCACGGTAAGTAGTCGTAAGTTAGGTTTTCAAAACTCTTGAATGATGTGGATTTTGGATTTGTTTAGATTTTTTGTATAAAATTCCACCTATCACATATCACAAAAAAAGTTTTATTAGTTGTCAATGATCAAGTAAATAATATTTATCTTATTTTCCATCAAAATTATCTATTTCAAATCTTTATTGTGGTCTTGTTCTTATTACTCCTTGAATATGCTTTTTGCTTCTATGTTTTATCATTGGGCTTCATTTTGCATTTAATAGAATAATAAAAATATATTTTTGGTTATTAAATTATTTAATGGGATAGAATAAAAAGGCATCATAATCTAAAAATCCAACAAATTTTCAAATAAAATAATTTGTTTCACATAAAAAATAAAATCCAATTAAATCCACAACATTAGCATTAGAAGGACAAAAAAAAAACTAAAATTCTCATTTAAAAATTTGTAATAAGAGCAATTTTTTTTTTTATTTTTTTCAATTCTACATCTTTGAAAATTCAATCAAGAGAGAAAGGCAAACTTCCATTGCCTATTTGAAGACTTATATACGGGTGGAATTTAATTGGGGCTAATATGGCAATAGTTTAAATCCGATAATTAGAAAACAAGCTTAGTCGTTTTTATTGACGTCTTGTCCGGTTGGATAATATTTACATTGTAGGTGAATTTTAACTTTATAATAAATTATATAAGATAGAATTATAAATTTATATTATTTTATTAAATATGTTTTTTTAGTTGAATTAAAAAAGTTTGTCATATTTAAAACTTAGTTTTTTAAATATAAGATCTCTCAAAGTAAAGATAGATGATTAGCAATTGAGCTAAGTTCTAATTCAATTAGAATGTCTTTTGTTGTGTTGTCATTCAAGCTCATTACCATTATGTGATAAAAAAGAGAGATAGAGTGGTTTATCTGTGTTGTTGTTCTCATCTCGAGTCCCCATAAGTAGACCTTTTTCAGAGTAGTCGTGCGAAAATGGAAATATAAAATGGTTAGAAGCAAAGAAAAGAACGATAGGGATAATACTTTTTTTGTCACAAAAAAGATAATTTTTTCAAGAAGACTTTTTTTAAAGGATTTTCAAATATTACAAAGTTTTGATTCAATGAACTCTCTCAACATTTTTGAGTTCACTATGAATTCTTCTTTAAACTGATCTCCAATTTTCTCTTTTTTAAAAACTTATCTTGAAAAGTTCTCTAAAAATTTCTCTAAAATAGTTCTTCTGAAAACTCTTAGAAGTTTTCTCTTAAATCAATATTCTTATCCTTTTATATAGGATTTAGATATAATATTTTAATACATATTCAAATTATATAAAGATGAAATCATCTTTGGCCAAATTCTGAAAATTCAAGTTGTCCGGCCTGTTACCTGCTCAAGCAGATCCCTCGTTGCTTTCGCGCATCTGCACCGTTTGCTCGGTAATGTGCATAGTACGTGTCAGGGGCAAAACTGTTTGTACAATAATAAATACACAACCCCTACATTGCGCCAACACCAGCAATTATGGAGCTCGAAGTTGGGCGCTCACTCTGCGCTTTGTGGCATCAGAAGTTAGGTGCCCACCTTGGGTGCATGGCACCCGAAAACAAGCGCGCTTTTGGTGCCCATTGCTTAAAGTCGGGCACATTCCCATATTAAATGTGTATTTCTTCTGGTTTTGATCTCCTGATCATATATCACTTCTTTTTAAAGATGCGAATCTCATCAAATCTTCTTTGTTCAACTGATGTTTAATTGTCTTCTTCTGGAGGATGAGACTTTCATCTGTCTCATCAAATAATTTCTTGAATTTTTTTAGTAACTCATATTTTTAGTAAGTGTTTGCTAACCTTCTTAATTGTTCAGCATCTATAATATCTTTTGTCACTGATTCTTTGTCTCATCATAAAAGGAAATGTTGTCCATCCTTTGTGAACCAATATTATTGTACTTGTCAGTAGTAAACAATATCTCGATCTAACAAGTAGGAATTTTCTAATATAATATGGCCGATGTCTAGATGTACTACTTCATAGATAACTTCATTGATGTAGTTTTTTATTATTGCATTGTATCTCAACTCTTGCTTTAGAATCATTGTGGCTCCATGCCAAAGTATAAGGTCTTGGATGCAATGTAGTTCCAACTTTAGCCTTTCCACAAGGCCTTTGGATATTAAATTTTTTCCACTTCCAATGTCGATTATAGCACTGACAAGCACTTTCTTCACTTGTAGTTAGAATGATAGCACTGACAAGCTCTTTCTTCACTTGTAGTTAGATAATGAAGAGTTTTTCTTTTTATTTTGTTTTTATGTTATATCTTCATTGGAGTCACCATAACAGATAGAATTTCATTTACTTATAAAAGAGTTTGTAATATCATTTTAGTCTCTATTATAATAAGTACTTTATCTTTCTTGAATTTTTTTAGAAAAAGATCAAGGTGTAGTTTTTAACATTTTTTGTATGTGTCATATCTTCTTATAGTAATTATAATACTTTTGATTTTTGTTGTTTGTTATAATCACAATAAATTTTGTTACAAAATACTCTTTTTTGTTGTCCATTTTTAAACTTATACTTAAACCTTATGGTATTTTATCACTTAAGTTTTGTTTATTTATATTCATCTTTTTTTAATAGTCATAATAAATGTATTGGCTTGCTTCAAAGACTAAATATGAAAAAAAGAATAGTCTGATAGCAATAGGATAATATAAACTTGCAATGTATTTTGATAATATTTGTATTTCTTGAATAGGTATTCCTAAACTCACGGGTTGTCGTCAAAATTTTGTAATATATTTTTGCACCATTTGTCCTTGTCGGTATCATAGATTATGTCACTTTCTCTTTTTTTCTCTATATAATCCATAGGATAAAATTATTATCAAATTATTGTTTAAATTGACTCTATCACTTCTATAATTATGTCATTTTTGAGATGAGCAATCCACAAAGCTAATACATGATTCATCATTTTTAGTCAAGTATATGTTACTTTATCAGATGAGGAGTAGCCATATAGAAAAAATGTCTCTAATTATTTTAACAAGGTATCTAATTTCTCCGTACCTATTGTTCCATCATCAGTTATTAAATCAACTATAGTATCTACCTTTAAAAGATATTTCCAATTCTCATGCATAAAAAAATAAGATTGGTGTCGTCCTCATCTTTGTCTCCAACTATTTTAGGAGTACTATTTAATCTAGAATACCTCATATTAAGAGTATCTTCTTTTGGAAAATTATCTTTTGGATTCATCATTCAAAGAGATTGAGATTTTAATATTATTTCTATCAATACTTGTATTTGTTGTGTTAATAGAACTATCTGTACTTCCAAGCTTGATGTTGAAGTAGTCTATAAAGTCACATTGACTGAACCCTTATCTTGATTTTCTTTTGAGGTTTTCTCCTTAACTCATTTCTTTTTACCTCCTGTTATCGATCTATAATTACAACAACTCTAATACCAAAATAATATGATCTATCTATGAGGTTGTTCTCACTTCGAGTTCTTGTAAGTAGACATTTTTTAGAGTAGTTGCAATGAAAATGGGAATGTGAAATGGCTAGAAGAAAAAAATAATGATAAGGACAATACTTATTTATCACAAAAAGATAATTTTCTTAAGAAGATTTTATTCAAGAGATTTTTGAATATTAAAATTTTTGATTCATAGAACCCTATCAATACTTTTGAATTCATCACAAATTTTTTATAGATTGATCTCCAGTCTTTTTCTCTCTAAAAATTCATCTTAGAAAGTTCTCTCTTAAAATTCATCTTAGACAATTCTTCTTCTAAAAATTTCTCCAAAAAGTTATCTCTTTGCTCAGCATTTTTATATAAGATTTGGATATAATATTTTAATACTTATTCAAATTTCAAAAAGATAAAATTACTTTTGGCTAAATTTTGAAAATTTGAGCCGACAGACAATTGCCCACTCACATAGATCCCTCATTGCTAGTGTCTTCAGTGCCCAGCCGTGCACACACGAGTCTTCCACGCAGTTACACCATTTGCATGGTCACATACACAACACATGTTGGGGGCAAAACTATTAATGTGATAGTCAGTGTATAATGCGTGTGCACTGCGTGTGAGCCAGCACCTGCAGCTGTGATTCCCACCTCACACTTTATGGTGCCTGAAGTTGGGCATCCGGCTTGGGTGCATGGTGCTCGAAATCGGACGTGTGCCCAAATTCAATGTTTTTTTGGTTTTGATCTCTTGATCAAGAGGGGCGAGAGTTCACCAAGAAGAAGAATGGTAGTGATTGATGAGGATGCCCATGTTTGGTTAGTTAAAGAGGGATGTTAGAGAGGAGAATCTTAGGGATGGAGAAGTCTCCTTGTGGATGGCAAGAAGGATCATCGATGTAACAATGATGAGAAGTAAGAAGAGCAATTCTTTTGTGAGGATGAAAAGGGAGGCTTGAAAAGTGACATTATTGCTCTTATAAGAGTTGAGGGTGATGCAAGAGGTCATATCAATACTTAGGGTTCAATGATGGGTAATTATTGACTACTTATAATGATAAAGAAATGAATGGATCTGCTTTAATATAAATACCAGCAAAGTAACAAAAAACATGTATTTTGTAGTCAAAATTCTTGCTTAAAAGCATTTTTAACCTAACAAAATTTGACATTATTTGGTAAAAAAATAAAGACCAAGAGAAGTCAGTCATTACATATAGTCATTTTAGATTATTCATCTTGAAATGAGTTGAAGCTTTTGAAACTTTGCTTTAATTTCTTTTTTCAAAATAAACTCATCATAAAAATTATTTAAAACTCATTATAATTAATATACAAAAGTTTTGTTATATTTAAAATTCATTTGATATAAATACAAAAACAAAACTAGAGAGCTTTATGATTTATTTTAATTGAAATATCTAAGTTCAAGCCAATAGAACTTTGATATAATGATGGAATTTTTTAGAGTTTTGAGTTTGAGAGTCGTCTTAGCTAACTAATTGAAATAAAAAAAAAACAAATAGTTTGTTAGTTTTGGAAAACTAGTTTTTCGATGAAAACACCACAAAAACACATCGAAAGCAAAAAAACATAACTCACAAGCTTTGATACAAGAAAAGGAAAAACAACTTAAAAGTATAATGTAGTGCTAGAACAAAACTATGGTGCATTAACACAAAAAGTTTTCATCATGACATCCATGCAACCACACAACATAGAGATATGAGCCACAAACCATCTAGAAGCTAGCACTCATTTCTTCTTGGCAAGTGAACAATTATTCAAGTAAGGAGGTAGAAGGATTCTATTTAAAGCTCACAAGCATCAACTTTGTTACACAATGATATCTTAAAGTGATCAAGAAACCATTTGCAGCAATCAATAAAAGCCCTAAAAGATCCAAAAATAACAATTGAAGCAAAAAAGATTCACAAATCAACTAGACATATTTTAATGTGTTTATTCTTGAATCATGGATTAAGATGAGAGAGTAAATAGTTACTAATAAAAAAATAATCCTTAGAAAAGGCACTTGAGATGAGTCTATCGATATTTTTTGTCTCAATTAGAGTATGTTTGGAACAGTTATAAATTGTTGAAGTTAATATTAATTAAACAAAATATTTAAATAACAATATCATGTATATGTTATCTTAACTTAAGCCCCAAATCAGGCCTCTCCTGCATGCCTCTCATAGTCTTGAATTTTCCCTCACATGCATCGATTGGTGTGAAATCCCTAACTCTAATCTTTCTCTCACCTCATGGTGTGGCTACATGACTTTTCTAAACTATATGTAATTCTTCTTAATAATTATATAAAAAGTTATCCATTTTTATATTTGAAGCATATGAGCATTGTGAAATGATGTGTATTATATGTTGAACTTACATGTATTGTGAAATAATACACATTACATATTGAGCAAACAAACAAGGTAAAATAGGCATCATATGTTGATCATACAATGAAGTTATTATGACAAGCATCAGACGTAAGTTATGTAAGCATCATGACATGATAAATATTGCATGCTGACTTTGCAAACTTTAAGAAATGTTTCACATTATATGTGGGATATGAAAAAAAGTATTATATGCTAATTACAAAGAGAAATACCATTGAATTGAAAAGATAATGGCTAGTGAGTCATATGAAAAGAAAGGACTAAAAAATGTTGGTTAAAAAGAAAGAACATGGCACATCGATCATGTGAAAAAGAAACTAGCCAAAGAGTTAAGTAAAACTTAAGTTGTGAATGTGCATGACATCATTTGAAAAATAAATTATAAGTAAATGAGATAACATAATATGGATGGGGTTGAAACTTTAGTAATGATAAGGGTAAGAAGTAGACATCGGGTGATATTTTAAGAGAGGAATAACTTGAAAAAAAGTAACTCCTTTGCAAGTGTGGTAACCCCTCACTTGTTATTCTTAAAATTTGGTATCATAACATATTTTTCTTTCTCTTTTTTTGATAATTTGAAAATATATAAAATTATTATTTACTTTTTTATAAAAATTGTAGAGGAAGCAAGCCTTTATCCTTCTGAAATCAAATAGCATAAACGTCTTTTACAATTAAGTAGAAGCATACACTTTTTTATATTTATCTTTAAAAACACATGTGCATACAGTATCAATGATTATAATTTATTTATACATATAACATATATATATATATATATATATATATATATATATATATATATATATATATATATCCTTTTTTCTTAAATAAAATAAACATAAAATTACACATTTAATGATAATTTTAATTACTTCTAAATCATTATATGCTATCTCTCACTCCATCTTGATAGCCCCATGAAGTGTTTTTCTTTTATCTAAAAATATTTAGCCAATAAAAACATGAGCAAATCAGCATTGACTTAGTAGCAAATAACTATGCATATATATTAAGCATTACAATCTTTGGATAACTAAATTTAAGAGTCATTCGCAACAATAAAATATAAATAAAATATATGAATATTTACAAAAAAGTAAAGTAATAATATGTGGGTAACTTTTATACACATGAATCTTTTATATATTCACATATTATTTATTTTATTTTTTATCTTTTTATCTATTTAGATATTTGGTTTAAGAAAAGATTATTTTTATTAAAAAAATTAAGTATGCTTAGGAATACATTATTATATTTAAAAAGCCCAAATAAAAGCTCTTTTGACTCATCTAGAATATGCTATTCTAACATAGTATATTAACTACTTCAAATAATTTTACATCTTTTTGTTTTGAACATTTATCTTTTCTTCATTAAGTCCTTTTTTTCTCAAGTCATTTTCATTTCTTATCTTATATTTATGATTATTATCATAAAATAATTTGTTATATTATTATAATATAATTATATAAATAAATGACTTATAATCAAAATAATATATCATTCATACTTAAGCAAACATATATAAATCAGGATATAGAATACACTTGCTTTTATCATTATTCATAAATTTTACTTTTTTATCATATCTCAAATATATAAATTTTAGTAAACATCATGCATCAATATATTATTGTTTATGTATATTATGCCTATTTCATGCATCTCTAATTTAACTTTTTTTAATTAATAAATAAAAGAATCTATTTTAATATTACATATTACATTGAAATATATTCACATATGTTCAAGTTTTCTCTATCATTTGAAATTAAGTAGTGGTCTTACCAAGGCTTAAATATTTCTCAATTCATTTGTTTACTATAGTAATCAAGACTATGTTATTCTTAGTTTTATTTGTCTTTTAGATAACTCTTGTCTAAATCTTTTAATAACACATTCACTTGCTCTCTTCTTTTTTCTACCGACTAAGGCAATGTTGTACCTCTTAAATTCTTTAAAAGAAACTCTCTAAGTCACTATTATTATCTTATTTATACTTATTCTTATAACTTTTTATATGCTTAGCCCTTTAAATGCCTCTAATAATGTGTCCCTTTATATTAATTTATTTTTACCTTCTAAATTTTATTTACTCAAGCTTCCCATAAATCAAACTCGTCACATGTTAGTTTTCTAATTATTTATCATTTCAGGTTGTATGATATGTTTATTTTTTACTAATCGTATAAGTATAATAAGTAGATTTGTATTGTATGTTTTTGACCCTGCCTAACTCTGCATTCATTCTTATCATCGTATTATTATAATCTTATTGTTGTATTGTACAATAAGCATTGCAATTGTAATTGTCTGTAGTATATGCTTTTGTCTTAATCGTACTAATATAAAAATGTATATTATATTATGGTCAATTTAAGGTATCTTTTCTTAGATACTTTCACATTGAGCTCACTTCATTTTTTAATCATGTAATCATACAATATGATATATCTCTATTATACTATACAATATGATATCTTTAAACCCTTTACACATTATTATATTGAAATATTTGTTCTGTTGTACTTTTATTATCTAGCATTGGGTTCTACACTTTATTGTATTTATATATTTGTGTCCTTCATATAATATAATATTATATTATCTATCAATTACTTCTTCATCTTCTTCATTATGTATTAATAGTTTAATATGATGTTATGATTATCTCCTCAGCCCACTCTTATGCACCTTCATACTTATCTCATATTCACTTTCTCTTACCTGATCGATCCATACAATACATCAATGGTCGTATGGTATGATCAGGCTATTCCTTATCTTATGAAACTACTCTAACCTACCCAATTTTATTTTATATATCTATTCACTTGATTAATTTTCTCATTTTATCATACTATATTATACCATAATATTGTATTATATAATACCTTAAAGTCTTGAAATATTTTTCAAAATTTTCAAAACAATTTATAAAAAATTTTAAATTATATTTTACTCAAAACTATTATTTTATAACTTTTTTCTTTAAAATCATCAATCATTTTTAATATTATTTATTTAACATCTTATGATTTAAATTTGTTAAATTTTTTTATCCCACTTTTAGGATATCACAACAAGGCTTCAATGTGACAATATAAGAGGACAAACAATAATAAGAAGTAAAGGAAAAAAATGAGCTATAACTCTTGAAATTAATAAGGGCAAGGATAAAACTTTAGATTATGTCTTGAGAAAAAAATTATTATATAAAGAATGAATTCTATGTAAAATTTCTAAGTAAAAGAAGAAAAGAGAATAAGTATATCTTTGAATTGTAACTTAAAAAAACCAATCTAAGGATATGCATACATTTATAAAAAGAAAATATAATTTTTAAAACATAAAATTATAATATCTTAGTCTTATTATATTGATGTACTATCTTATTTAATCATCATATACTAACCCCAATATATTTTTTTTGAAAGATGTCTTAATATTTTAAAATCATGATATCTTATATAAATATCAAAATTATTCTCTTAATAACTAATATAGGACAATTCATCATTGTACATCTTCACCTATAATTCTACAAAGAGTTGCTCTTTATTTCAGTAATCTCTCTCAAGATATTATCCATACTAACTCCTTACCCTCTCTAGTCTTGGGTATCATAATCTCACTAGTTTTCACTTGGTTTATTCTCAAACTATATCAGACTAATAAGATTAAATGTTGATACTAAATGTGACATATTAGTCTCACTATATTGATGTATTATACATTTAAGATATTTCATATCATTATAAGTGGGTTTTTTTTCAAAAACTATCTCAATATATTAAGACCATAAAATCTCATATAACATAATAATCACTCTCTTAATAGTTAATGTGAGATAATTTATACATATATCTCTATACATATAGGTATTTAGGAGTCACACTTTGCTTTAATGATTCTTCTCTCAAGTCATCACCCAAAGCTTATTTTTTATTCTCTTTAATCTTGGGTGTCATAGACTCACTAACTTTTATTTGGTTCATCTTTAAACTATGTGGGACTATTTATGCTTAGTTCGAATATTAAATGTGATATTATTATCTCACTATGTTAATGTATTATTCTCTTAAGTTGTCTCATATCAACTCAAATAAATTTGGCCTATAAAAGGTGCTTTAACTTCTTAAATCTTAAATAAACATCAGAATCACTCTCTTAGTAACTATGAGAGACAATTCATTCCTACATCTCTCAACTTAGAAGCATGTTAAGAGTTGTTCCTTATGTTAATGATTCTTCTATCTAAATATCACCTGGTGCTTACTTCTTACCTTATTCAATCTCAGGGGTCACAAAAATGTTAAGCTAAAAACTTTTTCTTTCTTCATTTTATAAAGCTTATTTATAAAAGAACAAAATAAAATTTATACTAGAAAATAAAATGATAAAAATAGTATTTTCAATAAAAATATATAAAATTAATAAAGTAGAAAAGAATGAGAACACTATGAGGGTCTTACATATACAACCCCATTACAACTCATAATAAACTAAAAAAGCTAAGTAAGATTTATTGGATCAACTCAACATCATCTTATTGATGCAATTTTGTCTTACATATTAGGTTTATTTGTTGAACTCATTTTATTTTATTATATAATTTGGTATGTAAGTACCACATAGATAAGTATAAGCTAAGGTAGTAATGGTAAGTAATATTTATTCACTATAATCCTTTGTAGATATTCTATATGATATATTAAAAAACTTGTATAAAAAAGCATATAACTTGATGGTACATCAATTCTAAAATAATATATTAATAATTTATTAAAAAATAAAAATTGATATAATATTATAATTTCTTACCTAAGAGATGGGTTGTGCCTTTAATATTTGTATTAGTGCTCTAATTTAATAATTGTTTGTTCTAACAAGTAGGGTTTGGTATTATTACATTAATTAGTTTGCACAATGAGCTTATGATGGATAGATTTGCTTATGTTTAACTAACATATTTTTGATACAATAAGATCATAATACAAAGAAAAGTAGGGATAAAAAATATAAAGTAAAACAATTTTTTGTGATATAATAATATTGTAATAATGAGTTAACAACATTGTTAGTTTTATGAATTGTCACTACTTTTAGCTTCTGTATCAAAATTATTTATCAAATTTTTGTTTTGAGTCAAAATTATTTTGTAATGTTTTCAATTATGCTCATGTTTGTCATGCATTTCATTCATCCATTTGTCTTTGGAATTATAAGATTTATAATTCTCTCGAGAATTGGATGAGTTTTTTTTACCATGATAATTCTTAGAAACTATATGGTGAATTTTCACATATTAATAATTGTATTAATAACATTTAAATATTATAAACTTATGTATGTGATGAATTATTGTGTGGTTGATACTAATATTTATTTGAATATATGTGAAATATTTAAATGATGTCATTTTTTATATAAATGTATATGAAAAAATAAAAAAATGTATGAGTTTTTTACTTTTCAAAATCTAAAATTTAAGAAAAATAAATTTAAATAATTTTAGAGTCAAGAATTTAGCTTATAAGTCTATGACAAATAGGAAACGTTACATCCTAGTTGGAGGAAGAAGTTGAAGAGGCAAGCAACTCACTAGACGTTGTATTGATGGACACATAAGCAAGCAACTCGTTTTTTAATTAAACGTTTAGACACTCTTTTGATCAATTGAAGTTCGTGACTTTGCGCTCTCTCTCTCTCTCTCTCTTTCTCTCTCTCTCTCTGTAAACTATAAATTATAGACCTTCTCATGGCCGGTCACCATGACTGTGTCTTTTACTTTCCCACAATCCCAAAAGGATCGATGGAGTCCGCAAGAGAGAAGCAGCCAACTGCACCCCATGTGCTCATATTCCCCTTGCCGGTCCAGGGCCTCGTCAACAGCATGTTCCGCCTCGCCGACGCTCTCTCCACGGACGGCTCCGACGCCGGTCTCCACGTCACGTTCCTCAACACAGACCACAACCACGGCCTACTCTGCAACTTCTCCTCCTCCCACGCTCGCCTCTCTCGCTGCCCACTCTTCCGCTTCCGCTCCATCCCCGATGGCCTCCCTGCCGACAACCCGCGATCTTTGCCCCACTTCCTCGAGCTGATGCACTCGCTTAGGACACGATCCGTGGAGCCGTACCGCGAGATCCTCCGAGGAGGGGAGAACGAGGGGTGGCCGCCGGTGACTTGTGTGGTGGTCGACGGGTTCATTCCCTTCGCTGTTGACGCGGCTCAGGAGTTGGGGATTCCGGCCATCGTTTCCCGTACAGTCAGCGCCGCCAGCTTATGGCAGCTGGAGAGATTCCGTTTCCAGGTATCCATTCCAAGCTTCTCTGCTCCTGTGACTTCCCTAGACTAATTATTTATTTTATAATTATATATATATATATATATATATATATTGTTATGCGGTATAAAAGAGTTCTGTATGTGGTCATATGTTTTAAAGAAGTATTTAATAAAAGAATTATTATTATAAGTTAAAAAAAAACATTACATGATTTTTATGAAAAAGTAAAATAAAGTTTTGACGATTATTTTAAAATTTTAAAATATTTTTTTGCTTTACTAATTTTGTATTTTTATTTTTAGAAAAAAAACTGTATTTCAATAGAAAAGTTTAATCGCAACTTAAAACTCGATTTCACATTAAAAAAAACTGCATTTACAGCAAATGTATAAGATGATGTTGAATGACTTTTTTTCTTTTACGTCATTAATTAATTTAAAATAAAGAATTATCATTCTAATTAGTTTTTTAACTTATAAATTTGCTATCCAAATTCATTATTTTTTATAAGACAAATGTTGTTTATTATTATAAATGAAATTAGGTCTTTATATCATAAAGTCTAATCGATCATTCAAAAATTTTGAGAAAATCTTTCATGAATATGAAGAATTTCGTATAAAAAAAATTTGAAATTCAGACTTTTCATAAATTAATTAAATTTTAGAGCATTATTTTTTTTTCAAAATTTGTTCACTTTCATACATTAGGAATCTTTTATTAACATTCCTAGTTTGTTTATTACATAAACGACAGACAAAGCGGACTTGGACGAGCTCATAAAGAGCGTCCCGGCGATGGAGAGCTACCTCCGGCGGCGAGACTTGCCCAGAATGTTCCGTGACACGTCGGCCGTCGGAAAGCAGAATTTCCATCTATTTGAGCTCGCTAACACCAACTGCAAGCTGGCCAGGGGAGTTCTCATTCTCAACACCTCGGAGAACCTCGAAGGCCCCATTCTTGCGCACATCCGCCCCCTTTTCCCGGCCACATATGCCGTCGGTCCACTTCACTCCCTCGTAGCCGTTATCTCTTCCACGAACTCCTCAGCCAGCCTGCTTCCAGAGGACCACTCTGCCATTGCCTGGCTTGACGCCCAGCCAGATCGCTCCGTCGTCTACGTCAGCTTCGGTAGCATCGTCCGCCTGTCGCCGGCCGAGTTCCTTGAGTTCTGGCACGGGTCCGTACAAACAAGTTGAACGCAAACAAATGTTTAATTGGCTTTTTTATTAATTAATGAAGGAAATAAACAACGAGGAGTTCTTTTGACATGACAGGTTCGTGGACAGCGGTCACCGCTTCCTTTGGGTGATGAGGAAGGATCTGGTGGACGGGTGGGAGAAGCCGGCGACGAAGGAGGAGGAGAGGGTGAGGATGGTGGCGTGGGCAGTGTGTTGAGCCACAGAGCGGTGGGGTGCTTCTTGACGCATTACGGATGGAACTCGACTCTGGAGAGCGCGGCGGCGGGTATGCCGATGGTGTGTTGACCGCTGCTGTGGGATCAGCAGATCAACAGCCGGTTGGTGAGCGAGCTGTGGAATGTAGGATTGGACATGAAGGACGTGTGTCGGCGGGAGGTGGTGGAGAGGACGGTGAGGGCTGTGATGGAAGGAGACACGGGGGAGATCGGGAACTCGGATGGACTTCGAGAGGTTGGTGAGGGATATTTTACAGATGGGGAATTCGCTTGGGGAGAATGCGAAAACTTGAAGATTTTATTACCCTTTGTATTTGGAAAATGAATAAAGAATAAAATATTTGGAAAAAAAAATAATGTTCAAAATGTAACAAGTGATTTTTGACAATCTCAAAGAAATAAGAATTTCTTTTTTATTATATATTTTAAATAGTCGAAAACATTGTGAATATTTATTAAATCTACAAATTCAATTTTGTAAAGTTTTTATTTTAAAATTACAAATTTAGAAAATTTACAGATAAATGTAAAACGAAAACAAACCACCGCCTACTTCTCACCCCGCCGCTCTAACCGAGTGTTCTATCCAAACACTGGGGCCAGACAAACCCTATCTCAATTCACTTCTCAAACTTCCCAAAATCATCTCCATTCCTTTCCCTTTCCGCGTCTGCTCCCTCGTTTCCGACCATCGCAATGGAAGACGACGCAGGTCGTCATGGCGGTACGATGCACATGACCTTATTTTGGGGCAAGCGGGTCCAGATCCTCTTCTCGGGCTGGCCCGACAGCCGCGGCCTGGCCGTCTACCTCATCTCCCTTCTTCTAGTCGCGGTCGCTGCCGCAATTACCGAGGTCCTTGGTGGCCTCGTCCGCCGTCTGGCCCCGTCTCCCTCCACGTCTCTTAGCCGTCGGATACTCTCGGGCACCGCCGGCACTGCTTTCCACGCCTTCCGTATGAGTCTTCTGTACCTCGTTATGCTCGCCGTTATGTCATTTAACGTCGGCGTACTGATTGCTGCCGTTGTCGGACATGCCGCCGGCTTTTTCATCTTTGGGAGCGGTGTGTTCAGGTGGGCTTGGGGTCGGCCCGGTGGACCAGAGGCTTATGCCGGGCGGGATTACGGCAAGCATTAATATCGAATGGTACATCTGTGTTCATTTACTGCTTTCCTTTTATGCTTCAGATGTATAGTTTGGTTGGTTATGTTATAAAAATAAGTTGAATGTTTAAATCTGTTTACTTTGGTAAGATGAAATCATTGCATAGTTGCGAATAAGTGGATTGTGATTGCTGAAATCACATCAAAGGTCACAATCAACATAGAAATTCAGTATGATGAAGGAAGGAGTCTTCCTCCCATCTCTAACGGGGCATTATAAAGGAGAAGCTCGATCTCGGGAAGGGGAAAGACTTTGAGAGGTAGGCGAACTGGGCAGGTTTTTGTTGAGTACCAGTGCATTTTTAAGATCAATCTAGGAGAAGGTAGGTTACACTGAGGCAATCTTGGATGATTGCCTGGGATAAAAGTGAGAGAGATGGTGGTGTGTGAGAGAAAAAATAAAGAATTGGCTAAAAGAATTTGAATTGCACTAAGCAATTAGTGTAGTCCACTAATATGGAAAACTATTATCCATCATGACATCTTTGTGTAATTGCCATTGTGATCGTGATGTGTAAAATTGGTAAAAGTTGAATTTAGCATAGACATGTACAATGACCTAAAAAAATGTTATCATCAATCGTACAATCTTGTGATAACTCATAAATGATAATTTAGTTATGTGGAGTTCAAATGAGACTTGACAATTGTACTAAGCTGGATTACGTTTTACTATCTTTAGGAGTTTACTGAGAACCTATGCGAACTCTCATTAGTGAGGAAGGGATTCATCCCTAATGAGTACGTGTCTAGTTTGGAGTACTAAAAAATCTCAGGAGTTATGATGTGACATGTGTAGGAACATGTGTGCACGCCGATGTCAATATTTTCCAATTCAATCCAATCAAATGGTGATAGAATAGACACAAAAGAGTAATGAAATATAGGTATTTTTGGTATTTTTCTTGTTACTTCGGTTGTGCAAGAATAACCTAGAGCAAATTAACAAGGCTAGGATAGGGATATTATATGGTGTAACATACAACTACAAGAAAAATTTTAAAAATTGTTATAAAAAGACAACTACCTGACCTACATAATTAAGAACAATGCTATAGGATGCTTAGACATTGTTTTTGCAAAGTGTTTTTATAGGCTTGATGATTTACCCTAGTTTAAGCTTACGCTTACTCTAAGCAGAAATAGAAACAAATTTCTGTGCAAGAATTTGTAGGGATGAATAACAACAGCTGCAAATTTTGTAATGATCTGAATGAACTTTTAAAGGACTGATTATATAAAGTGACTTCAATTTTTGAGATTTTTAGTAGCATGTTTAAGTAGGTAATTAGGCCCAAAGCAAGCTAATCCTTTTCAGTTCAGAATTTTCATCACGGCTGGATATTGTAACTTTGCTCATTTTTTATGCATCTGTAGAATCATTTCATTCTCAATTATAGAATATGAAAGTTTTTGGGAACTTAACAAAGATTCAACCTATAAATTTTGCTTCATTTGGAGAGCATTTTCTTTGGTTTTTATTGTTAAATAGAGGGATTAAAAATCTGTTGCAATGTTGATGGTGTTACTAAACATAAAGAAACATGTATTTAAGCCCATATCCAACAAAGCCATTGAATATCAAAACTGAAGATAACAACATAAAATTTTAACTGTGGAGATTTTCATAAGCTTTCTTATCTTTTGGTTTCCCAAAACCATCTAAAAGTAGAATCAAGAATAAGAACTTAGTAACTAAAATCTATTTGACTTCTTTAGATTGTTTTCGAATCACAGCAGAGCTCTCTAAAGATCTTTGGAGATTATCCAAACTTTCCTTCTTCCAAGCCACAGCAGGGCTCTCTAAAGATCTTCGGAGATTATCCAAACTTTCCTTCTTCCAAGCAGTAACCTCACGTCACTCCTAGCTTTAAAGTGATTCCCTCTTGAATCATGCAAAGAAATGATGAAGATGAATTATCCAATCTTCTAGTCTTGGTAGGAAGCAAAATAACTTCATCACTCTATGAATGACTGAATGCAAGCTTTGGAAATAGAGGGGAAGGAATGAAGTTTGCGCACAATTTAATCAAGAACTCGGCTGTGAAAGACAACTTGGAACACCTCGGGGGTTGTTTAATTGCCTGGGGCACTTTGGGTTGATCATATTTTTTTAGTATTCTTAAGGGACTTGCCCATCTAGTATTTAGTTTTCGTATAGTTTCCACTAGGAACTCTTGATGGTGCCATTAACAATGGCCAATGTTTCATATAGATTGTTGACCTGAACCAAAATTTCAAGACTGCGTTGGAAAAGTACTCAAATCAATGGGACTATGGATAAACCGAAAAAGGCTTCAAAAGGATTTACATAGCCCAAATTGTTAACATAACTATTAGTAGTGTATTTGGCACGAGGTTTCCACACATTCAAATTTTTTTGTATCGTCTCCAACTGTTGCTTTAAGGGGATTTTTTTTTTTTTTTTTTTTTTTTTTTTTTTTTTTTTTTTACTGTGATTAACTTCTTCGGTTTAGCCAACTATATGAGGATGGTATCCTTAAAAACTTCAGTTTATGGCCCAATAAAATTCATAATAATTTCCAAAAGCCAGAAGTTGTTGGTCAGTCATAGTAATAAGATACTATCACTGTTGGCAACCAGTGAATTTCAACAATGTTCTTTACATAGAGAAGTAGATAAGTGATGGGCGATGCATCAAATATTTTAAAATAGGATAAAAAGTGGCAATTTTTGAAACATAACCGATCACTGCAAAGATTGAATAATATCATTGTGTCGAATAATATCATATCAAAATCAACTAGGAATGGCTAGCAAGCATATATGATTGTAACGAGTACTTCGAGTACGTCGATTTTGATTTATCTTTTTAGCAAAACATATATCAAATGTATAGTTTTATCTTAAACAAAGTAGCATGTTGAACCCTCAACCTGAACTTCCAAATGGAGAGCAATGATGCTTGTTTACTGATGGTATCACTATTCCATGTTTTGCCTCTTGTTTGTAGTTAAGCACAAAAGTTGTTTGAGGCTTCTTTGAGAGCATTTAATTTCTTCATAGTTTAAGCAAGGGATATACTTTTTAGCAAATTTGTAGTGTCACCAATGTTCAGTGCTTGCACTATCACGTAAAACTCCTTTTCCTATGTGGAGCTTTGATTGTGTTCACTTGATTTCTGATTAAATTAGGTGATGAGCTGCCCACCTTAGTGCTAAACATCGCTTATTCCCTCGTTGAATGCCTTACAAATTATTAATGTACCATAAAAAAAAATTTGGTAGATAGAGAGGCTTAGGTGTGGCTTATAACATCTTGTTTCTTTAAAACTTAATATGTTATATTTGTTAACTCAAATATTTCATTCTTATTGTAATAAATGATAGAATCTATAACAGTTTGAACCCTTAATGAAAAGCATGCATAATATAATTAGTTCTAAATTGCATCACGTCTTATTTATTCTAGATCAACAAAAGGTTTTCTTTCATAACCTTGAGTGTTGA
Source organism: Vanilla planifolia (assembly GCA_023846275.1). NCBI lineage: Eukaryota > Viridiplantae > Streptophyta > Magnoliopsida > Asparagales > Orchidaceae > Vanilla > Vanilla planifolia. The sequence continues at coordinate 6,369,350 of CM043873.1, read as the reverse complement.
TATTGTCTTGAGTTTAGTCATACCAAAAGATTGTTCAATCGAACCTCCCAACTTATGCTGATTGAACTACAAGGGTCCGGGTTCACGACTTAGGACATGTTTTTAATTTCACTACCTTAATGTTTTACCATTAACCCATTTATATATATATATATATATATATATATATATATATATATATATATATATATGTTATGTCGGTTTAAGGTTTAGTGATAGTTTCAAGATAATTTTTTTCTCCTCAACTCTTTTTTAATTCTCAGTTATAATAATTTTTTATTTGTATTCTTATTAATTTTTTTCATTTATATAGTTTTCTCAATTACTAACGTTTTATCATACACTTGTCTATATATATGTTATGTCAGATTAAGGCTTGGTAGCGGTTTTATGGTAGCTATTTTTCTCCTCATAAACTCTTTTTTAATTCTCAATTATTATAATATTTTTTTTGTATTTTCACTGATTATTTTTATTTGAATTTTTTCACATAAATTTTTGTGTCATTTATTTTGATTTGATGTGATTTGATTTGATTTATGTAATACTAAGAACAAATGTCATTCATCATAAACATACAAATCTTAGTGCTAATGTCATTTTTAATTCTTTTAGGTGATTCACCTTCTCCATCGAATACAATGGGATTAGTACTCACCATGTATATACACATTATTTGTAACTAGTTAGCATCACTTAATCAATATTGTCATCCCGAATATTGTACATTATTCCTAAAAAATTAGTATCACATAATAAAACACAACACAAATAACACTTATATCAACACTAAGGATAAGTAATCAAACACCTTTGCTGAAACATCATCTCTTATCTTTTTGTTTTATTATTTTTAAAATTTTCAATAGGTTAAAAGGACATTTTTGTGTTTTACTCAAATAATTTTTTTAGCTAATATAATGTTTACCTAGGTTATTACAATTCAATGATTTGTACTTCTCAACGATATTTCGGTCGTCGGTAAATAATCGTTCTTTAATGATAGCATCATTTAAAGAAAGGATTTGTTGCTTGTGGAGAAGCAGATAACTGATCACATCATTACCAATAGAAATTAATCCACTCTATTAACGTTTAATAAATTAATTAAGCTATTTAAGATAAAGGCTAGAAATCTCTTTTTGACTTTTTGGAAACATGAGAGAAGCAGCGCTAATGCCACAAGAACCTGATTTTTTAAAAATATTCTAAATATTTTTTTATTTCAAAAATTAACAAATAGTTTAATTAAAAAAAAATTATCTTTTTAAAAAAAATATGAAAATTTTTATTTTACTTTATTTATAAAATTATTATGTTTAAACTATAATAATAAAATAAATATCTATACCATGTGCAAGTACAGGCAAGAGTTAAACGTTAAGGAAACATGGGAGTCACTGGTCAAAGATAGATGCATATTACAAAGAAACCGCTCCAAATTTTTCCAAAGAAAAAGATACGACAAGATATAATTAGATTCCATTTACCCATATGCACGCCACATGCCCATTCAAAGACAACATAATAAAATAACAATTTTTCCACGCGAAGGCCTCAACCAAGAAAAAGACAATTAAAAAAACATTATTTTATCGAATCATTCATTATTAATTAGTGTAGTTTACTTGGAGACGACAGTTTCTTCTTCTTAGAAGGGACCCGAGACTTGCAAAAAGCTGCAAAAGGAGAAAGCGAGCGGGGAGGGCTTCAGAAAAGAGCTTGGTATTATTACAATGATCGCCCAGAACGCTTTCTTCTACAAAACAAACGCCTTTATTACCCTTCTTCTCCGTTCTGCATTCTACCGGCGACTCATCTTTCAAATCTTCAAAACACCAAAAAATCTCCAGAATTACAGACTAGTTGCTACTAATGAACTGTAATTTGCTTCAAACCATAGCTTCTTTAATCCCCTACAAACTAAACTGCAAACAGCACGGAATATCCATCTGTAAAACAGGGTTAGTATGCCCACTCCTTTGGTAGCCGGAACTCGTTGCCGGACACAACGGCGGTTGAAGGCTGTTGGAACTGTGCACCACCGTGAGCCAGTTCTGTTGCACAAGCAGATGAACCTAAGTTCGCGAGATAAGGGGACGAAAGGCCAAGAGAAGTGCGAGAAATGCTTACCGTGATCAAGAGAGAAGTACCCTTCGTAGTTGGAGTGCATTCTCAGTTCCTGAACGTTTAGGTTGAGTGCCTGCACAACCCTCGCTGGAAGAAGGACGGGAGAACAACCTGTGAAAGATGTATCGATATTAACTGAGGAGTTATTGTGGAAAACAGAAATCTAAGGAAGAGGCTTACCAGCTTTTTTACGGGGTTCGTTGGTGTTGCCAGCCCGGCGAGGAAGGAAGACTCCGGTACCAGCTGACTCACGGCGAGTAACCGGTCGGTTAAGGAAGGCGCTTCGCATGCTTGACGCAGTTTGCTGCCTCTGCAGATTCTGACGAGTAGGTGGAACCATGCCTACGGCCAGGCTGTTGTTTCTCACTGCGGTTGCTGCTCTGCTCTGCCTGCTCCAAGCGGCGGAGAGTTGTTGCTTGATTAGCTGCTGTTGCTTGAGCTGGTAGAACTGAAAGATACAGAAATATAATAAATCGACATGAACTCTTTATAAAAAAAGTCTGCAACAAGAGGAAAACGATGGAGAAGAAGCACTACATGCGCCGCCTGGAGTTGCTGATGAGTAAGCATAAAAGTGTTGTGATGCCCGGTGGGGGAAAATGATTTGGAGTGAGCTGAAGACGGTCTGGGTGGGTAAAGTTGTCCTCGTCCATAAGTCCTCTGCTCGTTCTGCTTCATCCTCACCACTTCTCCGGCCGCTGCGTAGAGAAGATCCCACGCATCGTTTTTCTCCTGTTCAAATTGATTCGCGGTCGGTGAAGACACCTGCGAAGGACCATCAGGGCTACCCCTGCAGGAAGACGACCAGGTTCCGGCGTCGCAAAGTGTCGACTGCGGCGAAGTGCCCAAGATCTAAACCATGTGATAAAAGAACAGCCTTAGTACAGACAAAAAAAAAAGAAAAAAAACATCAGCCGCACAAAACAGAGCACCGGAAGCTTCTTTCCTACCTTGGTGTTGGATACAAGGGCGGTATTCTCCCCCGAAATAAAAGAGCGAGCCATCTGTCGAGTGAGGCATGTCATGTAATCTTCCTCATCGCTCTCCACCGCCATCGCCATGTCCGCTTGCAAACAGCTCCCTATTCCACCCTTCTCCGCCACCGCCCGTCCCTCGCCGACAAAGAAGCCCTCATCGAGAAACTCCGCCGGGAGTAAGAACTCACCGTTGATCTCCTCCGCCATCCCCCGGTCCCTCGAGAGCGAAGCGAGAGAGGTGAGCTAAAATAGTAGGAACCTGACCGCGCTGCGGAGACCAGTTGGGCTCTTGCTGGTTGAGGAAGAAATAATAATTCTTGTGCCCCCGCTTCCTCTCTGTCTCCGCCTCCTCGGGCCCCGAAGACAGAAGAGAGAGATGGAGAGAGAGAGAGAAAGAGAGAGCGTAGTCGGGGAATGTCAAAAGGACCCGGTACCATGTGTTAGGGCAATCAAACGCTCCATTTTAAGGGAGGAGGACAAACAAATAATTGTATTTTTATAGAATATAAAATAGATAATTGCAAAGTGAACCGCAAGGAAAAGCGAATAAACCCTAATCCAAACTTTCGCTCTCAAATGGCCGTAGTGGTTGGATCGGTCGCTTGTCCTTCTCGCCTAACCCACCTGCCATCCTATCCGGTCCTGGTTTGGTTTGATTTTTAACTCCCCCCATTTTTTTTAATTGTTAAAAACTTTACTCATTTCCTGATAATTCCATTTACACACAAGTAGCGTCCTGACATGACAGCTTATTAAAGGGACCTGTGCTTGCACTGCTTTCAAAATTTCTATTGTTGGGGTTCGATTTGAAAAACTCACGCTTCAAAGCGGTAATAACTTGTTTTTTTATCGGTTAAACCTCGGAAATATTTCCCGCTCTTTTTTCAGTTTAAAAAAGATTGAACTTACTTGTCTCAGGTTGAGGAAATATTTTTTTTATTAATTTTTATTATTTTATTATTTTAACTATTTCATCTAATAAGTAAACATAATTTAAATGTTTGAAATTATGAACAAAAATTTATAGAGGATAAATTATCTTCAAGTAAATGTATTATTAATAGAAATTGAACAGAATTTAAACTTTGAAATAACACATAGTCAAAAAACTAATATAAGAGTGAGTTTAATAACATGAAACATTTGTGAATAAAATGATAGAAGAAAAAAGATATTCATATAAAGGGATACAACTTTTAGAACTATTTGAAAGTCTAAACATATAAAAAATATTTTTTTTATTAATTTTTATTATTTTATTATTTTAACTATTTCATCTAATAAGTAAACATAATTTAAATGTTTGAAATTATGAACAAAAATTTATAAAGGATAAATTATCTTCAAGTAAATGTATTATTAATTTAAATTGAACAGAATCTAAATTTTGTAAGATCACTGCATAGGATTAAATGATATGTAAAACTTGTTCAAGATATGTATGCTTGATGTTATATATATTATAGGTTAGAGATATTGATACTTGATCAACTTATATGTAAAAAATGATATATAAGATGTTTGTCATTATTTATTATAATATAACACGTTGTAATGCTTAACTTGTCATATGTTACGATTAGTTACATGCTAAATATTTATCACATGTTGACATAATTTGCTCGAGCATGATAATATTATTTTTTTTAATTACATAATAAATGTATATCACGTTATATGTTTTTAAAAAAGATTAACATATTATTATAAATGATATAACAAAGTGATACAGCATTCTTTGGACTTAAATATTTTATTAACTAAATAATATTTCTTCAAAAGTATGACCACTAAGAATAACATTTTTTCATAATTGTTGCCAAAGAGATGTCATTAAAAGATCTAAAATAAATGTTTCAAGCACACAAAAAATGAAAAATATATAAAAAAATTAATATGATTTCTTAAAGATGAAAGTAAGTTTCAAATAAAGTGATGCATGAGTGTCTAATGTTAACTTACAGACACACTCATTGGCATCGTACCAATTTCATTCAAACTTAAAGCCTTACCTAACCTACATTATATTTTGATTAGTCACATTTGTTAATCATATGTGTCAACTATAATAATCTATTTTTTATAGTTATCTCAATTATTTTGCTCTATTTGCCTAAGCATATTTTATTGTAAAATATATTATCATTAACATCAATTCTTGTGTGTGCTTCATCAGTCGTTCGTCATCACTTGGTCATTACTTAAGCCATCCCATAAGTCTATCATTGAAACTTTTTGTTGAAAAATTCTTGAAAAAAGGCTTAAAATTTAGTTTTGGGCTATTCCCATCATTGTCTACTACCATTGCTACAAACTACATTGACCAACACACCTGCGTGACAGGCACTCACTCGTGGAATTTAGCTAATCTAATTGACCTACATCTACCCATTGACAATAATGATCCGCTTTATCTGTTCTAGCCCACATCGACCCATGTCGTCCTAGCAGCACTCGCCGACTAGCACTATTCAACAAGACTCGTTCTTACCCAAAAGTAGGCTGAACGTTCCACCCATGTTTCATCGATCACACATCGTCGTTCAATTGCTTGTCGTTACTACTGCCTGAAATGCACAACCTATTTGGAACTACTTAATTCAACTAATTTATATTTTTAAATTAATTTTTATTTAAAATATTTATTTTATAATTTGTATTGAGTTTTAAAATTTTGAAATATCCTTTAAAATTTGAAAATATATTATTTGATATTTTTAAATATCATTTTATATTTTTTAGGTTAGTAAATTATTATTGTACCCTTAAAGTCATTATAAATAAGAATACTCATAAGATTATAGAATAAAATAATAAACTTTATATAAAAACTTTTTTTACTTGTATGCTTCTACTCTTATAAGTAAAAGATATGCATCCAACTCTAGTTTGAGAAATTCTAACTTTTCTTTCTTTTATGAGAGATAAGAATTAAGACAGAGAGACCTTTTATGAGAATAATCAGTAACTAAACAAATTATCACTTTCTCCAAGTGTGCACCCCACCCTTTCACTTTCTCGTTTAAAACACCAAACTATTGCCCTTCTTAACAAGGCTCAAAATCATAGCTTACCATCTTATTACCCCTTTAGCCAAGCTTCCCCATTAAACCAAACCATTACCTCATAGTCATTTTGCACCTTTGGTGTCCCACACGGCAACTCCAATGGAAATTATAAGAAATCATTTCTAAAAAGGTGTACTCTTTTAGCAATGTCTATTTTTTAGGTAGTAATCTAAAGTTAAAATTATTATTTTTTCTATTAAATACATCAGATAAAGCTTGACTTAAATTCTCTATTTTATATGATTAAAATTAGATGTGACAAAAACTATTCTATGTAATTCGTCATCACTTAATTTATTTAATAATCAACGTAACAACTTTAAATGTCAATATTTAAATAATTCTAAAATATCACACATGCCACCTATCCCTAGTTAGTGTATAACATCTTTTAATATTTTTTAATACTTTATTAAGCATTTCTAGTATTATAGATTCTAAATTAGACATTAATAGAAGTCATATTTATTCTACATCAATCTTGATATTAGAGAATATGGGTTTCTAATTAATATAAGAAAATATTTGCTTAATATGTCCACTAAAGAACTCTTAGTTGATTTTTGACAAATGTTGTCTTAAGAGATGGCACGAAAGTAATGATATGACTATCCATCATCTTTCCTAAGAGTAATCTAGTTCTATCTAAGATGTGATCCAACATAAGCAAAACCATGATCACTCACTATTTTTTTGGAGGCATATCTCATCTCAGCTTTGGTGGTCTATGACTGGTAATTTTGCTTTCATAATTTAAAAAAAACCAAATACAAAAAAGATGTCTCACCTTATTTTTCTTCCTTTATATCTCCCCTACATGGAAAATATTTGTATGATTACAAGTTGGGTAGGTTTTATAAACTGACAAATCAAAGTCAAGAAACAATCCAAAATCGAAGACAAAACTTAAACTAATATCCCATTCTAGAAATATCATGATCAATAGCCTAACTCACTTAGATAGTTTTATAAATCCTTCTAAACTAGCAACATCAACCAAATCCTAAAAGATAAAGGGATAATAAAAGAAGAAGTGTCACACCCAATAATCTAGAAGAAGAAAACTTTTAAATATTTAGAAACCATATAAGACATGATCTTTTTTATAAATCTAACTAAGATATACATGGGAGAAATCTTAACTATAAAAGAAGAAATAAAAATTTTGATGAATCATGCCAAAATGATAATTAGTTATGTTTAGTGATGAGAAAAGACCTAAGAGACATTAAAAAATGAGCATATCCCTAATATGAAATTAGATGTCCTAATTTTTATGGTAGTTTTAATCCTAAAGATTATATAGATTAACATATTAATATGGTGAGTACTTTTATTAGCATCAAATGGGTGAGTGAAGAAAGTATCAATTTATTATGGCTAAACTTATCAACATTGCTAATATGTTCATTAGAAACTTAGAGTGATAATATGTTAATAATAATAAAGAGGTATCTTAAACATGAAAAACCCTTAAGGTTAGGTTATACAACATATTTTTCCAACAACATATAGTGTCAAATTATTAGATAATTGATTAAGCTTTTCTTAAAATGATAGATTTATTGGAGAGTACATTAATAAGTTTGAGGATTATAAACTTTGATACAATATAGATGAAATCAAGAGTGTATTACTCTCCTATTTTAAGATAAGTTTGAAAATATATATATATGATGAGCTTAATTTGAAAAAAATTACTATCTTAGAGAAAGCCTATCATATGACTAAAAATGTGAAAATAGTAACTTTTTATTTTAAGACAAATAACCAACTAGTCCCTTCAAATGACCATATCACCATTTCTTAACCCACTCATACTTGCACTTTGTCTACCCTCTCTCTATCATAGTTTCTAAATCTCTAAAACCCATATTATCATTCATTTCTTCACACCCTTCTTCAAGCTAACCCACCCAATCTAGAATCATTTATTTTAAGTATCATTAAAAGGGATATATATATATAGCTATTAACTACTTAAAAAGATCTATGACTATTAACCTATATAGTGATAATGAACAAGAAGAGTTAGAGAAAGAAGAAAGCATAATGTTCGATAAGAAAGTTAAGTAAGAATTAGAAAACATAAAAAATTTTGTAATTTCAGTGGTTAGGTGCACCTTTATAACTCGACAATCATAAAATGATTAGAGGCATACAAATATAAAAATTAAGAAAAAAACTATATAGAATGATCATAGATAGTAGTAGTTATAGAAATATAATATCTTCTAAAATTGTTAAACATATAGAAGCTTCTTTATTAAAATATCCAATTTCCTACTCTATGTCATGGATAGATAAAATATCTATAACTATTAAGTAATGATGTTATGTACCCTTAAAATTAGGTAGGTATAATAATAATATTTTATGTGATATTATACCTATGAAAGTATGTCATCTTATCCTTAAAAGATCATGATTTTTTTATAAAGATGTGATTTTAAAGGGTAAGACAACACGTGTTGTTTTGTTTAAGAAAGACCATCACCAACACCTTTTCTCTCCTCATGAGAAAACCCAAGCAGTTAAGCCTAGCAAATCTATAAAAAAAATTCAAAGTTCTTTAGCAAAGAAAAGGATAAGGAAAATAATTTGAGCTTGATGCACTACCTTAAGATAAGAAGACTCTTGATCAAAGAGACCTAGTTTAGTTTTCTATAATTAAAGAGTTATTCACTATCTCACTAGACTTATCACTTATTGTAAATGCTAATGGTAATAAGTGAAGATCTCCTATTGATCTTATACATAGACATCACAACTTTAGTATTAAAGCCAGGTTTCAATACATGTAAATGTCGATGTGAGTTGAGTTGACAATCTTAGTAGGAAAGTGCATGCATGATTAATATTAGCATATATGATGTGATGTTTGTTATATGCTATTATTTATACAGACATTTTAATGCAACATATTGTATACAAAATCTACTTTATGATAGAATAGATCCTCAAAAAGGATAACTAATGAGGTTATTAGTATAAATAAAAAAGCAAACCATGAAGATCAATCCAAGAATAGGCATGATATGGTCTTGTAAGAAATAATTGATGTGCTCCTTTCATAAAAGAGAATATTTTAACAAAATTCTACAGACAAGTTGGGGAATGACAACCATACAAATTGGTTAAAAAAATTCACATGTTGCATTCTACTCATTTTGTTGATGATGTTGATCCAATGTATGCAAAGGAATGGCTTGAAGACATGGATATGTTATTCAAAAATATGCTATGCCCAAAAATTCTAAGTTATCACTGGTAATAATTGTGTTGAATGGAACCATCGAGACTTGTTGGTTTGGATCTAGTAGGATGCAATTTGAAGGTAAGCATAACTTATAAATCTCATGGCAAGAATTCTATACAAATTTTAAAAATTGGTATGTCTTAGGATTAGTTTAGGATAAGATGTGAGATGATTTGGACAATCAAAGTAATAAGACATGATTATGATAGTGTATAGGTAGAAATCATGTGTTAGCTAGCTTCTAGATTGGCTCCCACAAAGGATTAGCATAGTTAAAAGTTCAAGAAAGGATCAAAAAGCTCTATCAAAGATGTGAAGGCTCCATAAACTTCTCAAATTTTAAAGAGCTAGTTGAAGTAATTTGTTGCATAGACACAATCATGGCATTATGGAAACACATGTAGAGGATAGAAAAAAAAAGGATCCTACATCACAACAAGGATGGCACAATTATAAAAGATAGATGAGTTGTGGCAATCCACCTTTTTGGGGCCACTAAATTGTTTTATTTTGAAACTATTTTTTTTATCAATACATACCTTTTGAGCACATATAAAACCTTTATTATAAAAATCCTTTATTTATAAACATTTTTAATTTGAAACCTTCTCTTATTTTAAAATAATGCCAAGTGAATAATCACATGACTAAAAAAACTTAAATTTCTTTTCCAACAATAATGTCTATATGATAATATTCTTACTAAAAAAATAAAAAAAAGTACAATATTGTTCAAAACAAACATAACAAAGTAGTTGATGTAATAACTTTTAATATATTATATATGCTCAAATAACTCATATATCTCACGTAGTGATAACAAAACTGTCAATCTCCCTCATAATTGTATTGATATCTTGTGAGGTGAATGTTTGTTTCCTAAAATTATTACACCATTGAACTGGATGAGTCAACCAACATCAAATAAGTAGGAAAAGCTATATAACAAAAGTATAAGACATTAAAACATTGGATAATGCCACATGCTAGGTCCAAATAAGTAAACATTTAATAACATTTGTAAGTATAGATAACAAAATGAGATAAAATGCCAATGCAAAGTTCTCATGTTTTTAAAGAAGATCTTTTTCTTATGTTAACCTATTAATTTAGCCTTTTCCTTAATCAACCATTTCCTTTCCTTTCACTTTAGATTAGTCTTTATAACAAAGGCTTATTTTTTTGCTAAGCATTGGGTTCCACTGCCACACCATTCTTTGAACCAAGATATCCTCAATATGATTTCCTTGAGATCTACTTATAAACTATTCCATAATGAGATTTATCTATTTTTGGTAACCAATGATTTTTTTTCTTTAAAATTAACTCTTATTCTTCAGAACTAACCCATGATTTCTTTTTAAAATCATCTTCTTAGAATTTATAGAACTAGCTTTTTAAATATCTTAATTTCTTTTTAAAACATTGTTTAATAAAGTAGAACATATTTAGGAGAACATAATTATGGAGATACAATGCCACAAAAAAAATTTCACAATATTTCTTTTCAAGAATATTACAAAGAAATTAAAGTTCAACCAAATCAAATCTAATGTCATCACATGTGAAATTCTTACTAAATTAGGCTACTAAGCTAAAATATAATAAACATCATTTATATGACCAAGTTATATAGGAAATCCTATTGTAATCCTATTTTTGGTGGTTTCACCTTAGGATTGATCTTATTTGTGAAATTCCATTTGTGAGCTTGAGTTCTTTTTTTTTGTCAAAATTTTATAATGAAATCTCTCAAATTCACTTTCTTCTCTTAAAGTTTGTCTTTCTTCCCTTCTTTTTCCTATTTCTATCATAGTTTCTTATTTTTCCAAAAGTTCATGTGGTAGCCCAACATCCCTTTTTTTAACACATCTCATGCATTTTATCTACCTTAGCTCTTCCTCGCCCTCAAACTATCACGCCTTTTCATTAGACACTCACTAGACAGTTTGTCACTTGCCCATTCCTGATACTTGGTTGCCATCCATTCATAGGCAATACATCCTTATATTCATCGATTGGGGTTTTAGGATAATTAAAAGGTTTAAGTAAAAATTTATTATTTTAGATATTTATTATATTTTTTTATCAAATTAACCTCCAAAAATTTATTAGCAACTTTCATATGAAATTATTTAACAAATTCTGACCATCATCTAATTTTCGTAATTTTCAACATCATTGAATATTTTTAATACTTTGTTCTAAAGATATTTATATTAATTATTTTATGTATATTCTTTGTATTTGTTTATCCTTTTATTTTGTGATTGTGATTTTTTTATGTTAAAATAATTTTATATTAATATTCTCTATAAGTTTATCTCTCAATTCAGTTTTATAATTTTTTTTATGCCAACTAATATTCTTAATAATTTGTGTCATGTATTAGTTCTAATGTTTAAACTATCATTTAATTCATATACATATTTAATCGTTTATTTCATGATCTAGTTACCTCTAATTTTTATCAACTTAGTACCATTGGTTACTTAACAATTTATACTCATAATTTTTCAAGTTATATCACTCCTTTTAAGTGTTATATCCCCTTTTTGATAATATATGATCCATGCTAAATTTTAATAAACATTTAGAAATTAATAATAATCAAATAAATTACAAAGTAATATTTTTACTTTCCTTGAGATTGATTTCTTGGATCTATCATGTGGTCATTATTTATAAGTCAATTTAAGCACCCAATAATTCAAATATCCAAAACAATTATTTAAATAATTACAACCCCTTGCAACCTTTAGGATGTTATAAATTTATTTCTTATTATTTGAATTTTATCCTCAAAATTTAGATCAAACAAATTTTTTTGTGCTTTCTTCTCAATTTCTCAAGGGCTTCCACCTTTATTTTATCATAAACTATTTATTATATTTATTTTATTTCTTTGATTATATATTTTATTAATAATTTTTCTCCTATCAAATATAACAAGTTTTTTATATCCCATGTGACATTTAAGATCAAATATGATACGAAGTGAGCTTAGGGTAATGTCTTGAGAGAGAAAACACTAAAACAAAGCATAACTCTTAATAAATTTATAGGTAAAAGAGTGTAAGGATAAATTATCTCAAATTAATTACTAAAATAATGATTCTAGTATTTGTATAAGATGTCATGGTCTTAAAATTGAGGCATCTTTTAATGGCAAAACCTACATGTGTTGGTATGAAATGATCAAATGAAACTATACCTCAACATAGTGAGACCAATATGTAATATTTGATATCACAAACAAACCTCACTAGTGTGATATGGTTCTAATATTAAACAAGCTGAAGTTGGTGAGCCGATGACACCTAGGACCAAAAAAGGTTTGGTGTGAGCCTAAATGATGTCCTTAGAGGAGAATTACTAAAGCAAAAAGTGATTCTAATATGCCTTTAATAGAGGGGTATATGAATAAATTGTCTTATATTGGCTGAAAGAATAATTCAAATATTTATATGAGATGTCTTAGTCTTAAGATATTTATGAATTTTTTTAAGACAAAATTTACTTGGATTGATATGCAATTAAATGAGAGGGTAATACGTAAACCTAGTAAGACTAAAATATCACATCCCAAACACATGATTTTTTTGCATTCTCTTTTTCATATATTTGAATTATAATACTTTCATCTTCTTAATCTCAAATCCATTTTAGTTCATTTAATTAATACATTACCATTTTTAAAAAATTAATTATTCTTCTTAATCATCATCCTTAGTTTTTCTTAATCATCATATATTTCTTAATTTGTAAATTATATTTAAGATCAGTATTAGTTATAAGACATCTAATTACTAATATTTTATTATTAATATATTTATTTTCAAAGAAATATAACACTATCAATATTTTTATCACATTATAGATAAGAATTTTATAACATTTGTTTTAATCTTAAGTGATTCCCTTGTATTCTTCATGTGAATATACTCAATTATTTTCATGTTATATTATTCCACTTCAAATGGATATCATCATGAGATCATTTATACATTTCATTCTAGGTGTTATTTATCATAATTTATAATTACTTTTCATCTTTTTAGCAAAATTCCTATTATCTATTCTTAATATGTTTTTATTTCTTGACCAACTATTTTTTAATTTATGCATGTATAACTTTTCATTCCAATATTTCCTACATAATCATTCAATATCTTTTCATGATATCCTCGAATATTAACACATATAGATTTCATTCATATAGTAATTAATAGAAAATTTTTTAAAGTGTATGTTTCCACTAATTTTCTAATCAATCAAATGGATGTAAAATTTTAAAAATCAATCGTATGACTAATATTAAAACTTTACTTGAATTAACAATCATAAATTTTGAAGCCTCTTTACTTATACCTTTGCTTCCTTCTATTGCTTTTATGATTCTTCAAAAATTTGTAGCATAGTGACCTCAAAAGTTGCATGCAAAATATTGCTTACCTACTTCCATATGTATGTGAATTGTCAAGTATATTCTCTCTATTGTTCAAGATTCCACTAGTGGATTATTTTAATATCACATGTAGACACTATATACTGTAGTGTCTAAATCTATCTCAAATAAAACACTTCTTATTCTTTTTATAGCATTTTTGCCAATGGTTTTTAACAAGTCATGCATTTTGGTTTCTCTCAGTCTTATTATGATAGATTGAGATTCTAACTTAGCTTTTGTAAACTTCATAAGTTCTTATCATGTGGAAAAATTATTCTTTTCTTTTTTCTTTTGTTTTTTTTAATTGATAGAAAATTGGTTATGTTTTCCATATTGTGAAACTTCCACCATTTCCTTGTATATAAGAAACTACATAATGTTTGTAATTGAGTTTATTAGAAAATATAAAGCTTTTATCTTTCTATTAAAACCATTTATGGACCATACACCAACATTTGGAATATAATTATTAAAAATCAACAAGTAATGTTCTTCTTTGATGCCACCTCGATAGTTTGTTATTTCTCTTTTCTTTTATAAATGTTGGAACGTACCATCTCACCAAAACTTTGACATAATTTTTCTCATGGAATTTCTAACTTGAGTGCGTCCTCTAAACAATCACTCTCTTATTATTGCCACCAATTTCCTACAGCTCCATCTAAAAGCAAGTTTACAATCTAGCCTTTCTTATGTATTAGCAAGCTAAAACTCTCTTAACAAAAATCATTTGCCTAGAAAGGATCAAACCTAAGAAACGACTATAGTAGATGATTAGTTTAATAACATTCCACTTGGTCCTTATTTTTGATAATTAATATTTCTTTTTGGACCTGCACTTTTATTGTTATCCTCCTTATTTCTTAATTTATCTTTTTCTCTAGGAGATTTGTATCTTATTATTCTATTATTGGAGCTTACTATTCCTCTTAATATAGAATAGGATTTTTCAATTTTCATTGTACAACTTAACCAAAATTTATTCAAAGTCAATGTATTTAAAATTTTCTTACAAATTACCCATGTTAAAATAGCATGTCAAATATATAAAATTCATAATAATTTTCTCAATAGTTTAAGCACCAAATAATGCATTATATGTCTTAAAATTCTATCATTTTTATTTATCAAATTAACTCATACTATAATAGCTCTAAAAATTTATCTCAATTATTTATTCTCAAATATGCATTTTATATATTTGGATACGAGGATTTTGGTTTTAGAATCTAAAAATATGGTATAATGGGTACCTCAAAAATGCTCGAGATAATGATTATTAGATATGAATTCTAAACATGTCATTGTAAATATCTCATTGTAAGGAATTTGTAATATGTGATTTATATTTTTTAGAGACTATTTTAATTTTTAATAAAATTTTAAAGATAAAAATTAGAAAAAGAAGGAAATTTATAATATTAAATAGTAATTGACTTATATTCTCTTATTAAATGAGAGGAAAAGCTCCTTCCTATGTCTTGAAAACCACCTATAGCATTTGAAGAATGTGTGAGAAAGTAGGAGAATAAGGAAAGGAGAAGCTCAAAGGTGAAGAGAAGCACTTCAGTTTTTTTATTGTGGTTTGTTGCACCACATCGAAGAAATTGTAAAGGAAAGAGGAGAAGCTATGAGAAAATAATAAGTTTTTAATCCCGATTTGTGAAAACCACATTTTAAGGCAAGTTCTTATCATGATTTTCTTCTTAAAGCATGCATTAATTTCTTAGATAGGTAAGAAAATGAATTTTGCAAAATTTTTGTTGTCACTTTAGGGGATGAAAATAGTTTAGATTATGTGGCAAAAGCCTACAATGTGAGTTGACAAGAGGCTTTTCACTAGGTGATTATGGTTAATTGCATGGATCAAACTAGTATGATGCATATATTAGACAATATGATGGACAAATAATATTGTTATAGGTATGGTTTCTACAAATTTGAAAAATGCAATCAAATACTTAATGTGTGGCAACTAAAAACTCCAATTCTTAACACAACCTTCCTAAGACACAAAAAAGCACAAATATACAAAATAAAGTTGGGAAAATACTTTTCATTCACTAGATTTCATAAGAGAAGAAATATACTAAGAAAGAAATATAAGTAGGATAATTGCTTATTGAGTAGTCTTGCCTCCTTAAATGTTAGGTATACATAATATTTTTTTTATGTATCTTTATTGAGAAGGTATGTACTTGATTCATCTTATGTTATTTAATATGATCTAGAAAAGATTAAAATTTAACCCTATATAATTTACTAGAAGTAGCTAATTAGAATCCTCATAGAACAAGAAAGGAGATTAAGAAATAAATTGGTTCCCATGTTAAATGTGTTATAGAAGAATAAAATAAAGAGAAAGGTAACATAAAAATATAATCTAGTGAGCATCTAAAAAAAGTATGCTAAGATAGTGTTCATTAGATCTTAAATATAAACATGCCATTATGACTATTGCTTTACAAGAAATTTGCAAATATGTGTTTTATATTTTTTTTAAAGATCATTTAAATTTTTAATAAAATTTTAAAGGCAAAGATTACTAAAATAATAAATATTTATGATATTAAATAGTGGTTAACGTATATTAAGAGGATAAGCTCCATCCCATGCCCTAAAAACCCATTATCGCACCTAGAGAATGAGTGAGAAAGTATGAGAGTAAGGAGAGGAGTAAGATCATCTATCAATTGCTCATTAAAATGATTAAGTGGATGGATCTTGTTAGTACAAGGCATATATCATATAAAATGATATGCATATTAGAGCATATATACAATCATTTATCCAATCACTTGTTAGAAAGATTAAAAATATTATACTAGTTGATGCATATGTTAAACTAATATGTTGTTGTATAAATCATGAATCATACTTGTACGATTAAGTTTTTGGATGATTATGATTGAGATTATTTTATTGCAGAACCATATTACTTGTCACACAAGTATGAAAGACAAAATCAACTAATACGATCGACATCAGGCATATGTCGTATAATACTAGATGTGGCATTATACCTTACAATATTAAGGTAAAATTATCACTAAAGCATAGATTGTATAAGTACAAAATAAGAATCAAACTTATACA
This sequence comes from Vanilla planifolia, assembly GCA_023846275.1. Lineage (NCBI taxonomy): Eukaryota > Viridiplantae > Streptophyta > Magnoliopsida > Asparagales > Orchidaceae > Vanilla > Vanilla planifolia. The sequence continues at coordinate 6,352,370 of CM043873.1, read as the reverse complement.
TTTATGTATTAAACTAGAGTCATTTAGATTGTTTGTTTGAACCCTGATATAACTCGTAGCTATTTTAGATCATATTAGTATGACTAATATTTCAAACTAGTACGATCAAAGTATTGTAATGGCCCAACTTTTATAAAACCCTGACCATACAATACGATAAAGTTAATTGTATTATATGATATGTTGACAACAAATAAAAAAGTTGGTACCTTGTTACTATAAATTAACATAGATTTTGAAAAGTATTTTCATAATAAAAATTAAATTATTATTAATAAAACTTAATATGAATCTTGTAGAGAATGAAAAGAATTGATAATAAAAAAATGATAAAAAAGCATCACAAAGTCCTAAGTAGAAAAACTAATTAACTGTGATATAAATGAGTTATTAAATAACCTATGCTATTATTATGATATGTTTGATGATGTGAGTATTTATATAGCATAATATTTTTTTCATATATTCTGATTTTATTATAATATTATATGGTTGTTATATGATATTATAAATTAGAATATAATATAAGATAAGACAACAAAATAAAAAAAAGAAAAGGAATAAAGGAGCTAATAGAATATGAGAAAAAATATGACTATGTGAGATAATAACTTGATAGATATGATATATGTAATATACATCATATTTGGTGTGGTGGTGCTAGAGATGAGGCTATGACATGTAGGGGTATCAACTTAATGATGATAAGATAGATGTTTTACTATAAGGTGCTATTGGTACTAAAAGATAAGGCAATGACATTTCAAGCACTTTCTTCTTTATTAACATAAAATTTTGCTATTATGGATCAAGACTTAGTGATGATAAGATATTTTACTTCTAGATATTATGGATACTCAACGATGAGGCTTTGATATTTTGAGTATCTCATTACTCTTTCGCATATAATATTGGTATTAAGAGTCAAGACTTAATAATAATGAGATACTTCACTCAAATTAATATTAGTTCTTATAGATAAGGCTCCAATATTTTGAGCTTCTTATTTTTTATTAGCAAAGGATATTGGTATTATGGAGTGAAACTTAATCATGAGGAGATACTTGACTCTCTAATAATGTGATGCATAGAAATAAGGCCATGGCATTTCAAAACATAAAAACTTTTGTTATTGATTATCATACATTTTTTTATTTGTTGCTTTATTTTATTACTCTGCTATTTTATTTGTTCTTTATGTTAACTTATCATATGTGGTTAAAAATTTACCAACTGAGCATATTGTACTCATTTCCCACTTACATTACAGTACATGATGCTAACATATTAAGCTAAGGATCCTCAGAATATTAGTTTAATATCCAAGGCTAAGACACTAATATATTTGATGAGTGTAAGTTATATTGTGTATATATAGATATGTTTATATTTTATTTTAGATTTTTGTATCTATATTTCTGACTTACATATAGTATAGTAATTGTTTTATTGATTTGTTATTTTTGTTGAGATATCCTTATGATTTTTGTAAATTTTTACATCACTTTTGTTCATTTTTAGTAGTACTTGTCCTCATTTTCATGTTATGAGCTCTTATTACCTCAATAAACTCATATTATGAATGTATTTTATCGAGTTATATTGGTTTATATTGAGGTGGGCACGACACATAATTATTTGTCTAAGTTATCTCTCAAAATCATTTCAACATTCATCTTAAATGTATATATGCTTTAAATATTCAAATCTCTTCAAATTCTTCAAACCATTCCTCGTAATATCATCTTTGGCATTTGATTATTTTGAATAATTCCAAATTTGTTCAATTTATTTATTTAACTTTTCCTTCACCTTACTTTTCATTATGTTTCTTTAAGTATCTTCAATTATCACTTAATTATTAATTCTTAAAAAATTCTCTTAATAAGCATTTCAAAATTAAATCCTCAAAATTTTAATTATAAATTTCTATAATTTCCCTCAAAATTCTTAATATGTTTTGACATATTATTCCTAAATCTACTATATGTCTACACCCATTGGGGGACCATTTAATCTAATAACAAACCAAACAATCTGACTAATTTAATGTACTACAAATATTGATTAACGTACAGTAAATCCTTAGTTGCTCCTTAATATACTTTAATGAATCATCCGACTCAATGAAAGATTGAACCTTTTGCACAAGCTAGCATACTATACATTAATTTTTGATGTATCAAACATTAATCTTAGTTTTCTCTCCTTCATCTTATGCATTTGAGTTTACGATGGTGGTAATGCTAAGGGTTTCTTAGGTGGAGAAGAAATATTGGATTTTGCTTTGAGGTAGGTTGCTATATGAATCTAATTTTATGCTCAAGAAGTTGAATGCATCAAGGATGCTTTGGATGGGCAAAAGAGTTGGATGGTTATGGTAATTGAGAGAGAGGAGGGAGGTTAAGTAAGCTTCGTATTTGATGTTTTGCACATTATCATTTCTCACTAGTTTTGAGCATAAGTCATTACTGAGAAACCAATTAATTTTTGTTACTTATGACATGAATAGTTTACATAATTGTATGATCATTATTAATGCTAGGTATGACTCATATTCAAACACTTCTTACTACATGCTCTTAACAACAATTTCAATCCCAAAAATTAACCCACAACTACATAGACATCTTTTCAATATATATATGAAAGTTGTGTTTGCTTATTATTTTGCTTTTTGTTTCACTTTCTACATTAGTTTGTTAAAATTTTTCTCCACTATTCCCAATAGTTATTTATAATATTGAACTTTTTTTTGATGTATTTAAGTTGTTGGATTTGCTATCTAATATCTTGTTCTTTTGTAAAAGCCCAAGGTAAGATTCCATGGGACAAAGCAATGTGTGGATCCAAAAGATAAGATTTTAGACTCAATTTACTTCAATGATGAGAGTAATATAAGAGAAAATGGTGAATTCTCAATAGTGAAAGTCTTTCTTTGTTATCTTTAATTTGCATCATTTTCATGATTTTTTAGCCATCATTATCACTAAAAAAACTTCACCCTCTTCCTTAGAACCTAAACCTTATGATACATCAACTTGTGTAAACATCTTTTAACAATTTAAATTACACTTTATTATTGACATGACGTGATCATTGAATTCATAAGATTATTCTTATTGTCTTTACAATTATATATTCCATTTGTTATTGCAATCATAGAGGTTATACACTTTTGTTAGCACCTCACCACCTAATTTGTCCAACTATAGAAACTAACAACCTTATTTTCAACAATTACATCGTTATCACTAAACAGTTTTTTTTTTATTTTTTGAGTATTTAATTTCAAGTATGTGCTTGTATTTGTTTATTATATAAATTACATCATGATTTAATATTTGGTGTTTGAATGTTATTTGAGGAACTATGAGTTTGAATCTTCAATTGAATATGGAATTTTGAAAAATTTTTATTATTTCTAACTTATTTAATGGAAGATGCATGTTCAGTTTTTTTAAACACCATTTATTTTATTTTTATTTTATTTCTATTTCAAATTTACAAAAAAAAAAATTATACCTCATGTGATAGAATCCTATTTTCTTTTCCAAAAATAATTATTTTTAATTTTTAGTATAAAACTCGCTTCCTTGCCCGCTTCCTCAAATGGAACGTCATGAACGCAGGCCCGCAATTAGGGCGTTCCTTGCTTTTCCCAAAAAGGGTATCTGTGAATCTTGGGTGACATGGCGCCTGCAGGTATCTGTTAGGATAACAACCCAGCGTCGTTATTCCCCGGTCGATTGTTGAACGTCTCTCTAACGACGTCCAACTGCCGTGAAACAAATAACTAAACCCAAGACATTATCTAAAATAAATATATATTTTAAATTATACCCCAAAGCCCGAAATAGTGGCCACGTAAGAGACGACGTGCTTTCCAGTCAAAAGGAACGAATACCATACCACCATAACTCAATAGATTCTTTAAATAGATCATAGTAAAATATGAACTACCGGATTTAAAGGGTTGTAAAAAATGGATTTTAATAAAATGTACGTTGCCTCGGATGCCAACTTTTTAACTTGGGCTTTTTTTTTTTTTTTTTGGGGAGTTTCTTGTCGAATGAAACGACCACTTTTGAGCGTTTGAAATTTGAAAAGCCTCCCGAGTGCAGGGGGCCATCAAACGGTCCTGATTTCCCGCTCAAAAGCACAGATCTTCGTGCCAAAGGCTGCAGTGCGGAACAGCTGTCTGTGCGTGGGCACCACTTCGTTCGAATTAATATGCCATACGACGCTGTTTGCGCCTTTAGTACGATAGCCTATCGAGATCCTATGGACGGCTTTGATTTGATGGGACCCATCTTCCGAGCCAGGAGATTGAGATCAAAATCACGAGGCGAGGTTTGTTTCTTTAAAGTTATGAATTATATATGTGGTGCACAAATAAAATATTTAATTAAAAGTAATTTTTAAAAAAATAAAATTTAAACGAAAATTCCCCGGGAGGCCCGTGTTCTCAAACAACTCGACCCTACGAGAATCACAACCACACATAAATGCGTATGCCACGTGTAATCAATATTGCCGCATTAATTATTTCGTTTTTTTAAAGAAAAAAAGAAAAAAAGCCATGCCGCCCATTGTAAAAGTAAAACAATTTAAAAATAAAAAATAAAAAATTCTAAATTAAATGGTTTTGTTTTATTTACTAAATGCGTTGGGAGTTTGAGTAAGGTTTAAGGATGAATAATGTGGTGGTATCATGTTAACTTTACCAATTGTTTTCTTTACTTTATTTTGCTTCACCTTTTTGTTTTGATGATTTGAGGTTTTGGCGGTGGGATTGAAATGCAAGTTATTAGAACGGGTTGGCCCACCCCACCCATTAAGCGAAATCAAGGGGATGGTTTAACGTTTAGCGGCTTTGTAAGCATTTTTGCCGTGATAATTTATACCTGGGCGTTGAAAATAATCATGCAGATGGAAACAATTAAAGAACAATTTGTTAGCTAACCTAACCATTAAAGCCCGGTTTGCTTGGCATGCTTGGGTTTATGCGTTACAGGTTTAAAACCAAAAGACAAACGTGCAAATTCCATGACCCGTGATTCCGGGAATACTTGACCCTACCTAAGAACGAACATCGGTTTAGTGGGTTGATTCGAGTTAAAATAAAAAAAACGGAAATAAAAGCCGGATGCAGACCGACCGGGTTCAGGATAAGAAAAAAGTCGGAGGGGTTTGGTTACAAGTTGAAGAAAGTTGGGTTTGGTTCGGTTCCAATACAAAGAGGATATAATTGAAGAATTTTCTAATGCTATTACTGGTGTGAGACCTATCGTCATCCACGGTCCAGCTATTTAGTGCATTTGGACCAAAGTCAAAATTGTTTGAGAAGAAGTTGTTCATTAATTGAAGAGGTTGAACTTTCAGTTACCAAAAGTTAACTTGAACTGGGTTATCTTATGAAGTTGCTTAAAACATTTGTTGTCTTCAAATATAATATTATTTAAAAATATTAAACATTTGATTTAATAATATTTTTAAATTATAATTTTATTATGAAAAGTAATTCTGAGATATTACTCAACATAAAGTGTGGGTGAGCTTAATATTTAAAAAAATATAATATCATCAATATAAAATTTAACCAGGCATCATTTATAAAGATTAAAAAAATTCCAAAAGTGAAACGATTAGATTTTGTTAAATTGAGATGTCAAAGTGTCATTATCTTATTTCTCATTCTACTAAGAATAGAAGTATGATAGAAGTGCTATATTTAATGACTTTTGATTTCTTCATATAATTCTTATTTTTTAATCATACTATTGTTTTAAAAAAAATAAAAAGTAATTTAATTTCTATATAATAATTTAAATTTCACATTATGATCATAATTTATTAAATATTATTATGTTTTAATCACATTTTTTTATATCCTTAATCTAATTATATTTTTATTACATTATGTTTTGAATGTAATCCCCTCAAAACAAACAAACAAAATAAAAAAAAACAAAATTAAAATAAAGTTAAAGAGGCAAACATTAAACCCATTTTTCATCTTAATTCATTCTGACCAAATTATAAAAGATGCTTAAAAAATTATGAACTTATTAACCTTTTACTTAATGAGTTAAATTATCAAAGTAATTGATTTTATAAAACTACGAAGCCTTTTATTCCTTGCCTTTTTACCTAGCATTTAAGTAAGATAAATTCCTTAAAATTCATTATCAAGATATTAACAAATAATTTTCTTAAAATTTTATCCTCACAAACATAAATTCTTTTTCTAAAAACTCAGTTTCAATATTTTTTTAGACTTTTTACAAAATAAATACTTAATATATTTGACTTTCTCTCATTACTTGATCCCACCATGCCTTTAAATATCTTGAATACTAATAATTGAGAATTGCAACTGGGCTCCTTTATAATTGTTGATTATCCAATCTTGAGATTTATCCCTCAATCGTCATGTGGCACTCAAAAAGTGTTGTTATATAATTGAAACATTAACAAGCTTTCCAAGCCTTGAGAGCCAAACAGTTTAATTGTAACATGGGCACATAATTGAGAGTGTCATAGTCATTCCTTAAAGAATAACAGTTTATTGGAGTTGAAGAGGTGAGAAATGATTATAGAAATTTTAATTAACAATAGTGTGAGAGATTTTAAATGAAATTTGAGAAATTGGAATGAAAGAGAAAAAAAGAGAAGTTTCTACCTTTTCATTATTATGACCATAAGAGATATAAATTGGGATAATTATTAATTTTTTATAAAGGGGAAGGTAAGAATTACAAAAATTTATTGGAGTCATGTAAAAGAAGGAAGAAGAAAGAAAGAAGTGACATTGTGTAAGGAATTTTGCAATCAGGGAAATAACTTTTGTTGTGATCACTATAATGTGAATTTGAGATAAACAAACTATATAATATGATGCATCTATGTAATGAATGTTTTATTATAGTTTAGTAATCTTTAAATGAGAAAATATTTTATTTGTTCAATAAAAAGTTATAAAAGATAAATTGGTATTTTTCACATACTTTTGATGTAATACAATAAAGGTTTTTCGAAAAAATTTTTAAAATCAATGCTTTGATTGATCAATATATTATGATTGATTTAAATGTTTTAAAGGCTAAATGGCTAAATTTTTTTGTTAACTATTATATAATAATGTTAATATTATTTTATGATTTTTATTATTGACATCACTTCTCATTTTTCATAACATATTATATATCTCTTTGTTACATGGAACTAAGAAAAAAAAGAAAATTGATATTTTTAAATTAAATAATTAAAATAACTTTTATTAAGATGTCTTAAATAAGAGTTGTAAAAACGGAAAACTTTTCTCATTAAGAACAAGGCTCTTATGTTAAAAAAGTTATTATACATGATACATGATGAAGATTGTTCATAAATATGATTTAGGCTAATGATTGTCTATATACGATATAAGGTGAGGACACTCTTATATGTATGAGGTCATATGATACAAGAGAATAATCATTTAAAAAAAAAAATTTAAGTTATTCAAATATAACACAATAGCAAGGAATTAGATAAAAAATAATATACTTATCTTAATATCTTTTGGTTTCTCTTGTTAATGATTTATTTGAACACTTATAATTTATATGTTGCTTCATGATTATCATTTATAGTATTATTGTTCTAGCCTTTATTTTATTCAGTTATATCATATTTTATATATCTTGTTATCTATTGGTTTATGTGTTGAGCGCTTTAGAGTCTAATTAACATTTATAAAATCGATATTGCATCAACTATAACAAGGGTTGGTTCCTTAAATGCAATAAAGGAGGATTATACACATAAGATATAAGAGTAAGTGGTGCTTTATTACAAGTCAAGTTTCTACATCCTATGTAGTAATTAGTTTTATGTAGGCAAGGTTTTGTACCTATTATGATATAGATGATTATAAATAATTTAGTAGTTAGAAATCTTTTTTATTTTGACTTATTATGTAAGTTATATGGTTAGATTATCTGATGGATTATAGTTTCTCTCATTTTTTAGTTATTATCTAAAGATTTAATATCTTTACCCATTATTTCATTAATGCGAAAAAAACCTGATTTAAGTATTTGAGTATAAATATAAATAAGGTCTTGAGGGTGTATCTCTTTCAAGGGCCTCATCAAAAGATATTATCTAATAATATAACCAATTACAAGGTATATATATGTGATAATCTATTAAATTAAGCACATATATTCTCTTAAAATATATTTTATTTATCAAATATAAGTATTACAAATCTGAAATTTAAAAATATTGTAAAACTTGTGAGACAAAAACAACAAGATGGGAGGAGTGAATTGTCCATTTAACAATATTTTTAATTCAAAAAATTAGAAAATAAGTTTTTTGCTCTTAAAAATATTTTTTATTTTATTGTTAAAATAAAATAGCTCAATAATAGGTAAAATACACAAGATCTTTAAGTTATTTGACCAAAACCCATACTTACATCCACCCCTGATCCCCGATCAGGCTTTCACTAATTACTCTCTTTTGTCAAATTTATTAAGGATAAACCAAAAACACATCGGTGCTCTAATGAGACAAAAAAATTGAAGAAAATTCAAGTTATTCAAAAAAATTTGAAACTTTATAATTTTGCGTTTACAAAATTCCTTGACTTTTAATTCTTGAAACAAGAGTGATACTACTAATGAATGAAGTAGATGTTATCAGGAAATACAAAAAATGATTATGAACGAAAGTAAAGAAATAGAGACCAACTAAAATTTGTAACTCTTATAGCTGTGTAGAAATTTTTTTCTTACAGTTTAAATTTTAACTGGACTTGTATATAAATTTTTAAACTTGATTCAATAGTCTCTATATTTTGTAAATGATCCATATTTATAGTTGAAATAAAAAACTCTAAAAATAATTCACTTAATGACTAGAATCTAAGCTAGTCGTTACAACAGAGAAGATGGTACAACTGCCTTTTGATTACACAAATAGATGGAGCGATAGTCGTTGAATCAGCTTAAATTATAAATGGTTCATATCTAATCACAGCAAGATTAGATCGGGAATGTTGGATTTGAAAGTTGGATGGATAATAACGATGATAAGGTTACTATTTACAAAGGAGAAGAGACTCTTAACCGTTCGATCAAGCATTATAGATGAATAGTTGAAAACAGAAGACTGTTAACAAATGTGGGCACAATCTTGGTCGTTCAATCACCAAAAAACATAATCTATCATTGCAGAAATTTCAAGTTTGGCAAAGCTTATCTTTAGTCCTAAATTGTGAAACTGCTTAAGTGTTTTGTACTTAAAATACATTCATAGTATATTATTATTAGCCTAATAAGGTTGGCTAACCCCTGATGTTCTTGGGAAGTCATGATTGAGCTGATAGCAGAGGCATACGGGGTCTGACCAGACCCCATTTTACATAAATTAAATAATGAGTCTACCCTAACTTGTTTCGCCTAAACCAGTTCAGACATGATATTCTAAACCTATTCACTCAATGACCACAACATAACTGGCTTAACTGATACTCGAGCTTGACCCATCTCCATTTTGGTTGGGTTCTTGGCATGCACGTCCACAAACCCCATGTCCCCTTCGGGCCACTTAACCTGAGCCCTTCGGGCTTTGTGATGTGGATGCTTAGGCAAATTTTTTATTAATAATAAAATATTTATAAAAAAATTTGAATATTTAAAAACTAAAATACTTTCAAATAAAATAAACTTAAACCAAATTCACATATACATGAAGGGTGATAGTCTTATGTGCTACAATTATGAAAATTTAAAAGTTTAACATGTTAACCATTAAGTTTTGGAAATAAAGTTTTTTGTAGATTAGCCACTCCACAAATATCATTATTCTTGGCTCCAAAGTCAATAGGTTAAGCCATTAAGTTGTATTCACTGTTTATGCTACAATAGTTCTTATTTCAAAAAATTTAGATCATTAGAATATTCTTTGGGAGTTAATTGAAATAATGTATTAATAAACCTTTTTCCTTACTTTTATGATCATTACAACAAAGGGTATAACAAAAAATATAGTGAATTATGAGTTCCTTGAAAAGATGTTATAATGTTAATAATATAATTTTATATTAGAATATACTATAATGAAGGTCTAATCATGAGAAATATATTGATATGTGATTTATAAATTTCAAAAGCCAATTAAATTTTTTATAAATTTTAAAATAATAATAATAATAATAATAATAGTAATAATAAAAGAATTATTTTAATCTTTTTATTTAATAAGAGGAAAGGATTTTCCCTTGTGTGAGACTTAGTGGCTACATTTGAGAAACTTTGAGAGAGAAGAGAGAGAGAGAGAGAGAAAGAGAGAGAGAGAGAGAGAGAGAGAGAGAGAGAGAGAAAACAAAAGAGAGGTAAAGCTAGAAGAGAGGGAGAGGCAAGTTGGAGAGAAAAAAAGAAGAAAATGATGATGTCTTTTGAGAAAAACAAAAATATCAAAAAAGAAAGTGGTAGCCTACAGGAAAAAAGGGATTTTGGTTTCATTTTGCATAACATATAAAGGTAAAGATTTTATCTTAACTCTCTTCTTAAAGTATTAATTAATTTTTTGAATGTCATGTAAGAGTTATGTATAAGTTCTAATGAGAAGTTGTAAGTGTTAAAGATTGTTTTAGTTTTTGACTATAATGATTACATAAGATAGTTATCTAGATCATACTAATATGACCTGAGCAGTTAAAGTTAAGAAGCTTTTAGCCTAAGTGTGAAAAAATCTACTAAAAATCATACTATGAAAGAGATTAAGGATTTTTTTGTTTCATTTTGCATATATAGCATGCAAAGGTAAAGATTCTACCTAAGCTCTCTTTATAAAGTACGTATTAATTGATTTGAATGTCAAGTAAGGGTTCCAGTGAGAAATTGTAAGTGCTAAAGACTGTTATAGTTTTTTTACTGTAATGATCATACAAGACGCCCATTTAGATCATATTAGTATAACCTGGGCAACTAGAGTCGAAAAGCTTTTGGATTAAGAGTGAAAAGAGAAATTGTTAAGATAATCAAATAATCATACTTATAACTATTGGATCAAGGAATCATTTAATTTGATTCAATTTAATAATTTAAGGGTATCTTAATAGTATGACGAGATGTTTAAATAAGTATGACGAATGAGTAAACGTTGGTGATCGTGCTAATACGACATGAAAATTGAGTAATATAAGAAGCTATGTACCACTTGACCAAGAGATTATCCTATCCAATTGCTTGTTCAATCATATTTACAAATATGAGTATGGATTGTACTTGTATGATGCATATATTAGACTGATATTCTTATGCATAATATGTTAATCATGAATCTTATTTGTATGATGTTGTTATTAGATTATTATGATTAGGCTTATGGTACAATGCATATATATTATGAATGGTATAAGCATGAAAGGTGGATTAGACTAGTGTAATTAGTTGTTAGAGATTTCATGTCATTATATTAGTATAAGAATTGTACCAAACATGCATAATCAATTCCTATATTATTTAATATAGATTGGTAGTACAATTTGTGGTTTGACTAATCTTAAGCTTGGGTTGTACAATATGATATGAGATATCATATTTATGATGTTAAGACAAAATTATCAAGAAGACATGAATTATGCAAGTAAGAAATGGGAATCAAACTGATACATTTATTTCATGTGTGCTTAATATAAATCATCTGTTTTATCCTTGGTATGACTTAATGAATGTTAGTATTATACTTGTATGATAATAATATCAAACTTATGCGATTAGTGTGATGCAATGATCTAACATTTACAAATTACTAATCATCCAATATGATAAGGTCAATCGTATTATATGATGTGATAATAACAAATAAAAAAATAGAGCAGCTTGTTAGACATGATTAATAGAGCTTTTAAAAAATACATTCTTAATAGTAATTAAATTACTATTGATAAGACTTAATATGAATTTTATAAAAGTTAAAAAGAAATGATAAGAGAAAAAGAAAAATGATAAGAGATATTTCTTAGAATTATCATATAGGTAAACTAATTAATTATAATATTAGTGAATTGTTAAAAATATCTTATTATTATTATGGAATATATGATGATGTGAACATTTGTATAACATAATATTTCTTACATTTATTTTCATTTTATTATATCACTTTTATGACTATTGATTTATACATATATATATATATATATACATATAGTTGCACATATATAAATATATGAGTTATGTGATAAATCAAAAAATATGATAAGATAAAGAAAATAAAATAAAAAGACAAAAAAAGTAAAATACTAGTTTAGCTTGAGAAAAAGCATTAATCTATTTGATAGTGACCTAAAAAATATGATATACATCACTCTTAATGTTATTGTACTTAGAGGTGGGGGAATAACATGTCAAAAGTCTTGTGTAACACCTTGGTTACTTCAGAAAAAAAGTGGAAAGATCAAGACAACATTTGAAGTATGGAGGCCAAAATGGTAAATAAGTTATGCATTAGTTCTAAGAGAGAAGATCGTGAGTGATATAAGCAAAGTCATAATCATTAGAATTGTGAGACATCTTTTGATGGCAATCAATGCTTGGATCCCACGAGAATTACATAATTAGGCATGCTAGAATCAGGAAAAGTTTGGGATAGGTGACCAAGCAAAGAGGGGACCCATGAAGAAGAACTAAATCAGATTAATTTAATATAATACCTCACAAAAGAAGGTTAGGATGTTAAATATGGTATTTAAACTAACTTTCAATTTCATGTAATTTGAGGATGCACCAAGTAGAAGCTTGTAGGTATGTGACACCTGATTAGTTGGCCAAAAGAATGGAAGGGTCAAAAAAATATCTGAATTATAAAGGCAAAGTAGGTTAATAAGTTTTATATTAATTATAAGAAGAAAGATATTAAACTATATAAATAAAATTGTAAGTTTTGAAATAGCGTGAAACCTTTTAGGGGCAACTTAGGTTAGGAGCCCATGAGAATTATATGATTAAGAATAAAAGAGTCTAAATCAAAAGCTTAAATCTGCATATGTTGGAATAGGGGTCATGAAAGAGTCTAAATCAAGAAGAAGAATGAATATGTGAAAAAAAAATAAAAAATAAAATAAAATTGAATACAAAAAGAAAGAAAAATAAGACAAAATTACCATATGATTATGATGAATTAGATGCATGTCTATGTCATATATGCATTGTTAGTGTACTCTTTTTACAAATTATGATGTATTCTTTTATTTATTACACAATTTAATTACCTAAATACATTTTTTGTTTTTTATATTAATTATTATATTTAGCTAGAGTTTTGGCTCATTTTTTACTTACATTATAGGATAAGATGTTAGCACTGACTGAGGTGAGAGTTATTAGATGATAGTAAAGAATCATAGATGAAAACTTATTATACTTTGTTAGTGTGAGTAATATTATATATATGTGAAGATTTTTATAGTATATGATAATCGTATAATATGTGTTGTTATTTTTCTTTAGATATTTCAAAATTATAATTGATTTTTGCATTACTTTCACTCTTTTTTAATAACATGTGTCTTTATTTTTATACTGTGAGTTCTAATTAATCTAATAAACTTGTGTTATTAATGTAATTTATTGGGTTATATTAATTTATGTCTTCTTGGGTGTGACAATCTCACTTTGAGATATATTCTAATGATAGAAACTAATTTAAAAAGAATATGTATCCTTTGTTTTGAGAACAAAACTAATAGCAAAAAAATGTTTAAATAAAATGTCAAATTAAAAGGGTTTAAGAAGCATTATTTTGAATGAGAGTTTTATAAGATGGATCAAAATAATTTTAAAATATATTTAAAATGATTTAATCTAAAGAGGGAGCATTATATTGACATATTACTCTTATTTTAGATAATTTTATTTTACATTAATATGATATGTTTTGTTACTTAGACCTAATATGTGACATGACTTAATGTATGCTATTTTCTATTATTATTATATAATTAACTATTGGGCCTATAATGATTGGCTTAGTTTAATTTGGTTTAATAATTTTAAAAAATAAAGATACACATCAAATAGATAAAAAGAGAACAATAAGGGATATGTTAGGTTTATATTTTTATTACTTTTGTTTATATGGTGGTATTGGGAATTAGATCACAAATGAAGCACGAGTGTCACTCTTACACCAATATGTCTTAATGTGATATTAGACATAATTTTTACTTTTATTTTCACAATAAGAATTACTTCACATAGTTAACTTTTTTTTTTGATAATTGGTTTATGCTTACAACTTAATAGCATTTATCTTGTTTTAGTAAAAGAATTTTGTTATGATCAAAATTTTTCAACATTCAAATGTTTTTATAATAAGGGTTTTTAAGTGTTCAAGATATTTAAAATAAAAAACATATTTAAAAATTAGTGGTTCCAAATATGGAGAACATATAATGACAAGAGACTAGAGCCAATAAGAACAATTAAATCAATAAGGATGTCTTAGGCAAAGCTTATGTAGTGATAGAATCAATTATGTAGTAGAGCCAATGACAATGACAGAACCAATAAAGGTGACAAAAGACAATAATAATAGCCCAAACAGAGTTGGCAAGTCAACAAAATCGATATGGTTTAGAAGAGAGACAAGAAAGCCATTAATAATGACATTGATAGAGATGATGGGGTATTAAAGTCAATATAATTTGACAAAATTGATATATAAATTAATGTTTCATATGAAGAAAATATTTACTAAAAAGAAGTATTTATTTATTTTTTTTTGAAAGCCCATGTTGGTGATCGTTTGGTAACAACATAAAAAAACAGCTACACTTGCTATATCTACCCAAAGTTCATTTGTTAGTCGCTTTTTTTCTCTTGCTTCAGTAATTGTTCTCTTCTTTCACTGGTCTGCATCATTTTAATTGTTCTCATGTCTTTGTATGCCAATGTTTTTATAAACGATTGATGTCATACTTTGTTTGTAAATCTTTGAATTACTATTTTCAAGACTTTGAAGTTTTCAATAAACATTTTTAATGAAAAGTACCACATTGTTAGTTAAGGTTTAAATGCATTAACTCTAAACCAAGAAAGCTTTAGAAGAAACATGAATAACAACCTTTAATATTCCTCCTCTACTTGAGCCATTTGATACTTTTTTCTCGTTAGCTTTTGCTTGAAAAGCTTGCTCATAATACGTATCTTGTTCTATTCACTCAAGCTTCATGAGGCTCGAGAATGCATTATTAGCACAAAAACGTTATATATGAACTCTTCAACAGTTCAAGCTGCTTGATCCAATTTAGGGGAAGGGGTCCTTAAAACTGTCTCGTTCATGTTTCAATTTGTCAAATCTTCATAAAATATCAAATTTCATTCACCACTGGAGAGCTTCATTGTGAAAAAAGCTCTTATGCACGAAATGTTGAGAGCATGGTTTTGGAGCATTAGTTTTATGCTTTGAGTTTATAGTCATTCTGCCCTAATGACTTTGCATTGTTAAGTAGACAAAACCAATGTTGATTTGTCTTACTAAGATGCCAAATTAATGGTTTATTTGCTATGACAAATGAGTTTGTAATTTCATAACAACTTCATAATATGTTACAGAAATCAGTTATTTTTCACTTTATTAGTTTCAATTGTTTTTTTTTAATTCTTCTTTCTTGTTATTATGTTGACCTAAGATTCAATAAGACTAAATGAGGTACATTTTGGCCAAAGTAAATGACTCCATGGCAATTGTTGTTTTTACAATGAAAAGAACTTTTTAGGCATCAGCTAGAGTTTTTGAATGACTTAGTCTACTAGCAAATGGAAGGGTTTCGAGGGGTGTGTTGTAACTTTTGGGAATAGAATAATGGCTTTTCGTAGCATCGCAAATAAAAAAAAATGTCTCTTGAATGTATTACATGGTGCTGAACAACCTTTTGGATGACTCAAGATAATAGGAGTAAGGTTCAACAATGTTGTTGAGGATGATTGCAACAAGCAAAGGCTAAACCAAATTATGATGTGCATTGTAAGCTATTTTTTTAACTCGTTCCAATTGAATTTCAGTTGGTCATAGCAAAAAAATTCTAGATAATCTTATCAGCTTTACCACATAGTTTGAATCGTCAAATTATGAGTTATGTAGAGAAAATTATACCCAAATTAATCCATCTACAAGCATTCTAGATCAATGCTCTTTTGAGAATTAAATTTAAGTAAAAGTAAGCTTTTGATTAAATATAATTTTAAACAATTAAGATTTGAATTTATTTGTTTTGTATTAAGATTATATTTTTAATAGTTGTCTTCTTCTATATTGTTCCAAGGGCCTTGGTAAACTATAAGGAACTCTAGAAAGAGATAATGAGATACCCTTAATTTGGATATTTGAGAGATCATTTTGATTGAGATTTATGTTTGAGTTTTAGGACGATACTACAAAAGAGATCTACTATAATTGAGAGTGTTTTAAGCTTTAGGGAGTTGCAAAAACGTTTAACATTTTTTGGATCTTGGATTGTCAAGAAGTTGAGCCTACTTTGTAAGTTGATTTGTTATAAGTTTCTTCTATTTAAAATTTTAAGTCTTCTTTGCAGTTCCATTATGTTTTTCTATCGTCATATCGATTTTTTTCTCAATTAATTGCACTATTTTCTAATTCTTGTTAATCTATATAATCCATATTGATTAAGATGGATTGGAACATTTGGTTTAATGGGATTGGTAATAGGTAATCTAGATGGTAGGCATGCATAATATAGTACTTGAGCATTAATCCTGTGTCGAAGAGGATTTTGGTCAGTAGAGTTTATGACCTTGTATAGTTGTGTTGAGAAGCAAGAGAGTTATAGCACATAATAACAATGCAAAGGCAGAGTGATAGTGTATGATGGAGAGTCATTCAAGTTGTTAGAAGAGCAGGTAGTTTTTCTAACGCACAAACTCTCTTGGACATGGGTGAAGAAGAATTGAAAGAGTCCACTTCGGGGAATGAAGGATCAACAACAAGGGAATAAGGAGGGAGTCCCTCTAGAGATGGTAATGACCATGGTGAACGTGTGGTATTCGGTGGAGATGTTGTAATGGCTTCTAAGGTAGAAACAAGGATTGATATTCCAACCTATGAAGGAAAAGTTTGACATTGAAAAGCTGGATAAGTGATTGGATCAGTTGGAAACGTATTTCTTAGTATAGATATAACACTTCCAAAAGGTTATCAGTTGCATGGTTGAAATGAATCCATCATGACTTAGCATGGAGCAATGATCTTCAACATTCTTTTATCATAAAAAGTTATGGTTGAAGTTCATTCAAGCAGCATGCGTGAGAGAAATTTTGTCCCATGGGCTATAAGGAAGTAGATAAAGGAAGTGGCAAAAGTTTTGATAAAGAAGAAAATGTCGGTGCAAGATTACATCATTAAGTTTTGAAGACAAGAGGTTTAACTCAGTGGATATTGGGCAAAGAAAGATATCCTAAGTAATTAGGAGTTACCTACTCACATTTCCATGGAGTTGTCACCCTTTATATTGGCCTGGTGAGCATGTTTGTGGTTATCAATGAGAAAGGAGTTATGATAGAGTTGAAAAGTCTGAGGGCTGCTTTAAGAGCAACAGCAGGAAGAAATTCTTTTGGGAAGGTACTTCTAGTTCTACTAAAGCCTACTTATGTCATCATTGCAAGAAACACTATCACTCCAAAATATATTGCTAAGAACTACATCTTGTGTTGGAAATAGAAAGGCATGGGATGTCAAGAAGACCAAAAAGTTTGTTGTTGTTGTTACCAAGAATAATCAAATTTTAGAGAATGTTTAGGCACCAGACCTAAATTTATCCTTAATGGTGAAAACACACACGGGCAAGAAGACTAATAGGGAGAAGCCTATTGCAAGGAATAACTCATGGATTTGTTTTAAGTTAAAATACAGGTCAAGAAGCAAGTGAAAAGCATTTGATTTTGGATATTAAGAAAATCTAGTTGCTATAAGCTCAATAGAAAAGCTTGATTTGGAGACAATAGAAAAGCTTGATTTGGAGACAACACTACACCCATATCCATGCGGTATAAGCCAAATTCATAATGAAGTAGAGCTGAAGATAAAGAAACAATTGAGGTTTTTCATCACTTAAGATTATATTGACTTGGCGGTATGTGATGTGGTGCCAGTTAATGCTTCTCAAACAATTTTTGGTTATCAGTGTTTATGCTGCAGCGATACAATTTGCTTACAACATTCTCCATACATTTGCCATTTGGATAACTCAACAAGCACAAGAAAAAAAGCATGGCTTAAACTTCATGAGCTATGTGGCTGGGCTAACAGCATGGATCACACCAAAAAAAACGTGTGGCTTCTCAATAATCAGTTGTCATCAGTGAAACCTCCAGAGTGCATTAGTGATGCTCCTGATCCTTAGTGTCATTGAAGCTCGAAGAACCAGAGGTCTCATCATGGACATGTATGGAAGGACCTCTCATGTCACAACCTCTATATCTTATCGTTTTGTTCCTAACTCAGAAGCTTTTGCAGTGTTACTCATTTTTCTTTTATGAATCTCAACAAATCAAATGTAGCAACCCTTTTCCCTTCTAACCTTTGTATTGTTCCAGTGTGTTCACCATAATTTCTGATAAAGCGTAATCTACTTGTCTTTAGCATCTCCCTTACATTTAACCACTCAAATTCTCAGAATGTGGATTTGTTGTTTTTGTTCAGCTTGCTTCATGCTTGGAGTTTGTTTGTTTTAATTATCGTTCATGGAATCTTACTTCACTTTGTAGCTCTTAAAATTAAGGAATCGACACAAAATAATCCCTTATGAACCTCTATTAATTTGTGTAATTTTCACAAGAAAACATAAATTAAATACAAGTGATTGAACCACCAAGCAGTTATTAGAGTAATGTTGGACATTACCAGTTTTGTGGAGAGGAATTCTTAGCAAAATATTTTGTCTACATATAATTAACAGCACACAAGAGAAGCTAGCCTTCTTGCTTTCTCCCCAAGTGACAGGTAATAAAGCTCATCACTTAAAATTAAAAGACTTAACAGTGAATAAGCAGCAGAGCTTTTAAAATAAAAGCTGCTGTTTCTCTGTTACACTTTTCCACAACAATACCTATCACACACCAAACTGGAGTAAAAAAGCCCAACGAGGAGATGCATGAACATAACCAGCTGATTTGTTCACGGTGCAAATAAGTTAGCTTACCAACCCATAGAGTTATCCTATTTGCAGCAGCAACATAAAGGACCTGCTTAGAAATGCCGAACTACATTAGTTAGAACACAAAATTAACAATTCTAAAAGCTGCAATTTAATTGCAGTACCGTTCATGAAGCAGGGACTTTCTTTAATAGTAAACTGAACCTGGAAGAAAACAAAAAACAGGTGAAATGTAGTTGATCAATATTTAGCTAAGAACGATTATATTTTATCAGAATTTCCCATGAAGATGCTTACAATACCTTGCCACCAATCACCTGTTGAGGCAACATCTGAACTGCTCGAATCATCTTCCTTATAATCCCTTTTGTGCTGATTTTTTAAACATCAAATACATAAACGAATCAGCTCATTTTTTTTTTTTTTGTTTAGGTGTGTTTGTTTACATGCAAGCAAATGAACCTTTGATCACTAAATTCTAAGCTTTGTATGTTGTGTTATTCAAAGTGTTTTTGGCATAACTGTCATTCTCATTTGACTAAGGGAAAAGCTTTTTGGAAAAAGCTTCGATTCCCCGTCTTCAGGAAACAGTTCTTTATTCTTTACAGCCAAGTGCATGTTCCCTTTTGGTTTAAGGTTATATGGTCAGACTCATTCACTTGAAGAAAAAGACTTATGTACTTAATCGAGGTTTCTAAGTAAAATATTAAGATTGAGATAAGTTGAAGACTAAAACAGACGCAAAATGTGTTTGATAAGATAAATTAGCTTAACCCAAATCAAATGTTTGGCAAAAAGGAAAAATTTTGAAAGAGCGTTTGAAAAGTGGTTAACAAACGGGGCGTTAGATTATAATGGCGATAACTTACAGCATAAGGCCTGGCCGAATGATAAGCATAGGAAGGGTCAGGGATGAAGTCATCACGACCGCCGTAAAACACCGACGAACTCATAAGACAAGACTCCGGTAGTTCCCAGAGGTAGACGGGATTGCCATTCCTTTTGACCATGTTATGATTTCTGCTTGAGCTGCCATGCGTGTTGACACCTGCAGAGATTTTCCCATCCATTTGTTTGAAATTATGCTGCAATCTTTGTCTAAGCATTAATTCTTTACTCAAATCATACGTTTCCACCAATTATTTTTTATCGCAACTGATATATAGAACGTGGAGAGCACGCAAGGATGAATAAACTATAATCCACGTTCGAAGAACTCAACTGGGGACATCAAGTTTGTAACCAAGCTATGATAAATGAACTTAGAGATAGCTAAAGAAGGGTACGAAGTACTAGATACTTGAAATCTGCTCGTCAGCTCCCTGTTTTCTTCCAGCAAGCGTCCGTTCTAAATGAGATGAGAGATTTCCGGCTACCTGAAAGCCGAAGATGGCCAAAAGAAACAGAGTTAAAATGCATGCAGGCAAACCTCTAATTACCGAATTACGGATAATAGAAAACCCATTTACGAAAAGTTCAAAAATGGAAGGAGTAGCTTCCAAACCCAAGAGGCTATTACGATGGAGGTGAAACAGGGGAAGTTACCGTTGGGCGTGGCGGGAATATAGAGCTCAGTATATCAGACTTTGTTTGAAGAGCTGCTTCTCTTCTCGGGAAGAGTTCATCCACAAATGATTTCTTCTCCATCTCTCTCTCTCTCTCTCTTTCTGCCAGACAACCACAGAGAGAAAGGCAAGAAGAAGAGGGCACGTGATGTGTTTTATGGTAAGAAGAAGGCAGTGGCTGCAGCTGCTGCTTTGCTCCTTCATCCCCTTAGAGCCCGCCCCCATTTAAAGCCTTCTCACTTGGTGCCTTTTTCTCACCTCTTCTCTCTCTCTCTCTCTCTCTCTCTCTCTCTCTCTCTCTCTCTCTCCCTTCTTTGATTGTCCACCAGATTAAATTTTATCCATTATCCAGTCTTGGTTTAATAAAATATTTTTATATTTTACATAGAAAATATGTTATATACTATTACTTTTCTTGGTTATACTTGTCAATAATTGATTAAATAATATCGAATTTTTTTTTAATACTGTGAAGTTTTCAAAAACATAAATCATACACCTCACCCAATTTTTAAATATTACTTAAATTTAATATTATAAACTTACTACGCACATCAAATTAAATAATTATATTTTTTAATTTTTTGATATGTCATGTAAAAATTAAATAATTATAATTTTGTTTTTTTAGAAAATAAATGAATATTTTCTCTCTTGTCATGGCACATCATACTTTGGGAAATAAATGTGTTTCACTGAATGTCTAATTAGTATAGGCTTTTGACGGTGGCTTTTATTCTGCATAAAACTCAATGAGACTTAATGATCAAATACTGGCTATTTCAGTTGAAAAGAAGCTGTTGAAAAGCTGCCACCAAACATAACTATTGTCCTACAAAATTATCATAAAAATAATTAATCATTTATTTTAAATATGAAAAGCAAAGAAATATAATCACCACTTAAAAAATTAATCAGATAAATAGTTATAAAAAATCAATTGTCAAACATATGACTTCTTCGAAAACATCAAATGACGATGGGCAAGCCTATATTGTCCCTTCTCTTTAGTAATTTTTTTTTTCTTAAATCACAGGTTTATAAAAATCCAATTTAATAAATCAGTCAAAATAAAAAATAAAAAATATATTTGAAATCATGATTTTTCAGGGCGAGTCATCAAATATCAGTGCTTTTTAAAAGTATTTTTTAATTCCCTTTCAATCACTGTATTTCGACGAAACGCCTCGCCAAACAAGAACCTTTTATCTCTTTTTTTTTTTTTTTTTCTTTTGTTTGTATTACTAATTATTTAAAGAAAATTTTTATTTTTAATTGTCGGTGGATAAGGGCCACGTCGTCTCCTAAGAGAATAGAGTCGTTGGGAATTTTGCCTGATCCAGCAACAATATAAAAACACCATTAAGTTTCACCAAAGAGGATAATGATGTGATAACACCAAGTATTTTATATAGGTAAAATGTGATTTATGTAATTATAAATCAATGGATTGAAAATAGATTAATTTAAAACAAGATCATATGTGATAGAATTTTGGATCTAATCTTTCTCAGATCATGTACGTGAGATAAGTTTGATAGCACTTGATCTTATATACCTAATTTTGTAAGATGAGGGATAGAAACTTCATTGAAAATTAAGTATTTGCATGTCACTTGAAGAATATATCTAAAATAAAATATTTTTCTATTGAGTTATTTTCATACATTGAAAATGTTTTTTGTGATAACAGTTTCGAAAAAAATAAATATATTTTATTGATTTTAAGTACATAGATTTATCCAATATAAACTAGGTATGTAAATCCAAATGAGAACAGAGAATTTTAAAATAAATTTTATTGGGTTATTTTAATACATTGAGAAAAAAATATTGATATATATTAATTATAAATATAATTATGATGACAAAGTTTATTTTTTGTGATAACAATTTAGAAAAAATTGAGCATGTTTCATTGATTTTAAAGTAAATGAATTTATCCAACACAGACAAGGTATGTAAAACTAAATAAGAGTAGAAAATTCTTGTTATACCCAGTAAAAAGTTTTATGTTAATCTTTAATGAATTAATTTTTGGCTTGGATGATTTCAGATCGACAGTAGGATGAGCCAGGAGCTCAATCAGAGGCTAATGGAATTTCTGAAATTTCTGGGGATTTTTCGGAGCACCGAGGTAATTTTTAAGTAATTTTCCCTGTTTAATTAGATTTATTGGATTTTTAGAAATTCGAAAATCAATTTAAATTAAACCGGAAATTGGTTTTTACCGCGCGTGAACCGGACCGGAACGGTTCAGCGGAGGCGGAGACGGTTCGCCGAGTGAGTTTGCGCGTGCGTTCTGATAAGCGGATCGGACGGTCGTGATCGACGGTTGGGATTGAACCGGCTGATCGGGTGCTTACCGTGTCGAAAGCGTGTCAACGGCGCGTAATGGGTTTCACCGTGTCGGCCAGAAATATAAAACCCTCGCGAAACGATTAGGGTTCGTTCGGTCGACCGATAGAGAGAGTTTTTCCGGCGTACGGCGCGTGATTCCGGCGGCCTGGCAAGGGGCTTTTTGTGCCTGGAGATTCACGGGAACGAGGAGAGTCAATTCATACCGGATTCGTTCGGCGAGGAGCTGCGGCGAGCTGCGAACGAAGTTCACCGTCGCCGGCGTCGTTGAGGTAGGAAATTCAGTTTAAATTAGTGATTTAGTAGAAAATTAAAAGCATGAAATACTTTGCTTAATGGAAACAAGCATGTGGATGAAAATCGGATTTAATTGAATGCTAATTTGTGTCTTTTGCAAATTTCGGAATTCCTGGAAAAATTCCCATTTCGCCGAAAAAAATTTATTAATGCTTAGGAGCATGTTAGGAAATTGTTCTCCTTGTTCACAGTCGCCGGAAATCGACGGAAGGATCGTAATGGTCGGCGATGGCGGCGGCTAGGGTTTCGCGGGCGCCGGGCGGAGGAAGGAGATGGATTAGGATTTAGTTAATTAGTTAATAATTAATCGTAAATTAATTAATTAACAATTATTAACTTAAATTGGTGCGGATGAGAGAGAAGCGGAAGGATTTATAATTCGGAAATTAATTCCGAATTTTCGGAAATAATTTATTTAATTTTAATGCGGCGCGGAAGAGGAAAGACGGGAGGAATTAAATTCGGAAATTTATCCCGAATTTTTGGGAAAAAGAAAATGCAGAATATTTAATTCGGAAATTAATTCGAATTTTGGAAATAAGATATATGAAGAATTAAACTCGGAAACTATTCCGAATTTCGAAAAAATGGATAAAGACGGAAATTGATGACGGAATTTAAAAATTTCCTGAAGTGGGGAAAAATGTTATCAGTGATGACAGTACAGCTGGAAACAGTCAGACAGAAGTATGGTACATGGATGCTACCAGAACAATCAGTAATTGACAGTTGTGTTGCCTTGATGGCAACGGCATGGATTGAGTCAGTTTATTCAGTGTTGGCATATTTTATGGATTGGCATACTGGACCGGACTACTATAGACCCTATATGATGTTTTAGGGTAGTTGTGGTAGGTAACTGTGCGGTTCAGACTTAGCTTCCACAGTATACATGTGACTGGTATGCGCCTTGTTGTACCTGGATACATGTTGCCGGATCTTGGAGTTAGAGATTGGCAATGACTGTAGGGGCGTGAGCTTCTATGGAAGTTGTTGGTAGAGGACTCTTTGGGACGGTGGCTGAGTCGATCTCTCCTGGTCCATGTGTGTAGGCCTGCGCGCCTGAGGGTGGCAGGGGTGTCTCGCAGTGGCTAGCCAAGTGTGTAGGCCTGCGCGCCTTAGGGTGGCAGGGGTGTCTCACGTTGGCTAGAGATTTTGTGACTGGATCTGTCTATAGTCTCCAGGAGATTGATTGACGAGAGACGCTGCGGTGTCGGGTGCTTAGGCGCCATGCGTGTTTCGAGATGGGCGTTCCCACTGGCACGCTACCTGGAAGCCCAGAGGAGAGCTACTCTGGTGTGACTAGGGGTGACTGTGGTTGGTCGGAGTCTGGGACTGAGAGTGCCTATCCACCATACATTGTTATGCTGTATTCCTATATTTTTGCTATTATCCTTCTCTTGCATGTGAGTTTTACTAGCTGTCTTTCCTACTGGGCGTAGCTCATTCCTGTATTGTATATTTCAGTGGCTCGGCAGACTTGACGCTACCTGATTAGGTGGGATCGTGGTCAGCAGGCTTGTGGAGGATATCTGATTGTGATTGTCTGAGATATTCTGGTTAGTTGATTGTTGCTGTTGGATGTATTTAATGAAGTTATTATTCTCATATGTCATGTAATATGTGAGGGAAATTCTGACTTATGTTTCTGGTTGGATAATATTGCACTTGTTGGACTTGGTCTTATTCTTGTAATGTAGTTTCCATTTACTACCCTACCTTATTGTCTTGGAGTATGGTGTGTGGAGTGTCATATTTTATCTGAGGATGTTATATATCTTTTTGTTTGATGGTGAGGTCATTACATAACTATGGAACTTAACCATGGGGGTTCAGACTTCTAATAGACCGGTTCTCCTACCCGTAGGGGTTAGGAGTATTGGGTCTAGTAGGAGTAACATTGCGCGAGTCCATCTGTTAATTCAGGAGTCATGAACCTGATTTGACGGTGTACCCGGGAGATGGGATCCACATTGTTAAGGGAAGTAGGTGTGTAATGATGTGTTATATCCTATGTTTTCGTAGGCTACTCAGGTTGGTATGGGACGATCTGAGCTGTCTATATAAAAAAAAAATTGTATGCCAAAAATCAGCCTAGGAAACATGGGGTGTAACAAGAGTGGTATCAGAGCCCTAGGTTAAGATAGTGGGGCTAGACATATCAGAGCCCTAGGTGAGGATAGCGGGGCTAGACATGTATAGGAGTTCAACCCAAGGTGGGGAGAACTGTTGATTCTTTTGTTTACTATAGTAGTCCATATGCCAATTGCCAAATGACGACTCTAATGCCAGATTAGTTGCTTTTGACAGTATGGCTGGTACCAGGAGACTTTCCGCTCGTGGAGCAGCTAGAGGCAGACCTGTATCTACTACTCCTACCCCAGTGACGAGCCCAGCATTGCCAGTTGAGCCAGCCGTGGATCGTTGGATCGATGCCTTCATGCGGTTGCGTCCGCGGAGCTTCAGTGGGTCGGCTGACCCAGCGGTGGCAGATGACTGGATGGCTCATATGCTTGAGCTATTTGATGCCTTGGGATGTCCATTCGGCAGGAGGGTAGTACTTGCTGCTTTAGTATTGGAGGGAGAGGCTACTACCTTGTGGAGAGGCCAGCGGCGCGCCATGTATGGGGAGGCCCAGAACAGCGAGATAGCATGGGAAGACTTTGTTGAGGCATTCAGGGAGTGCTACATTCCGGCTTCTGCTATGTCTCAGTTCAGGAGGGAACTTATACACCTCAGGCAGGGCCAGATGTCAGTGAACGATTACTTATCGAGGTTCACTTATCTGGCGAGGTACGCCGCAGAGCTGGTACCTTCTGAGGAGCGCAGATGTGAGATGTTCTTGGAGGGACTTCGTCCTATGCTGCAGCGCCAGCTAGTTGTGAGTCGGTTTGCCAGGTTTCGTGACTTGGTGGAGGCTGCGAGATCCGTTGAGCTTATTGACACCCGGATGGAGGCCCAGAGAGAGACTCACAACAAGAGGAAGGAATTCAGAAATGTCCAACAAAACAAAAAGGACAAGAGACACAGAGATCACCGTGGTACTCAGGAGGGCGTGGTCCAGCCACGACCTATCTCTGAGAGACCAGGGCAGCAGACAGGTACCCGGACTGGGGGGATTATCTGCTACCATTGTCGACAGCCCGGACACAAGAAGTGCGACTGCCCAGAGTTGAAGAAACAGAGGATCACAGGACCGGTTGGTTCATCTGGGGGACAGCCCAGAGTGTTTGCACTGACTCGGCAGCAGGCTTCAGAGTCACCAGAGGTGATCACAGGTATGCTTTATTTTGGCAACGTGCAGTGCATGACTTTGTTTGATACTGGTGCATCTCATTCTTTTATTGCTGAGAGGATCTGGAATCAGACATCAGGATCCAAGGGTTACTTGAAGGAACCCTTATTGGTTAGGCTTCCTGATGGGAAAGAGATTCCCACTGTTCAGAAGATTGACGGATCTATTCTGATTAGTGGACACGAGTTCGTGACAGAGTTGATATGTGTGCCACTAGCAGAGTTCGACATCATTTTGGGAATGGATTGGTTGTGCTACCATGCAGTGGTGCTGGATTGTTGGGAGAAGAAGGTCAGGATCAGAGTGCCTGGTTCGGGGGATGTGATATACTTTGGTCTGAACAGGGAGATTCCCCTGATCTCAGTTCTTCAGGCGGAGAGGTTAGTAAGTAAGGGTTGTACTGGTTGGTTGGCCTATGTGACCGATAGCCAAGCCACCACTACCCCTATATCAGATATTCCAGTGGGGAGAGACTTCCCTATGGTTTTTTTTCCAGAGGAACTGCCTGGACTTCCACCAGCTAGGGAAGTGGAGTTTTCGATTGATTTGGAGGTAGGAGTAGCTCCTATTGCTAGAGCTCCTTACAGGATGGCTCCAGCCGAGCTAGCAGAGTTGAAGACTCAGTTACAGGACTTATTAGACAAGGGACTCATACGCCCCAGTTGTTCACCTTGGGGTGCCCCTGTCTTATTCGTCAAGAAGAAAGATGGTAGTATGAGGCTGTGTGTGGATTATAGGGAATTGAATAAGGTTACTATTCGTAACCGATACCCTTTACCACGCATCGATGATTTGTTGGATCAGCTTCAGGGAGCAACTGTGTTCTCCAAGATTGATTTACGCTCGGGTTATCACCAAATCCGGATTAGGGATTCTGATATACCCAAAACAGCATTCCGTACTAGGTATGGGCATTACGAGTTCACAGTGTTACCTTTTGGATTGACTAATGCACCAGCAGTATTTATGAACCTGATGCATCGAGTGTTTCATGCCTTTCTGGATCGGTTTGTGATCATCTTTATAGATGATATATTGATTTATTCCAGAGATAGGGAAACTCATGCAGATCAGTTGAGGACTGTGCTTACAGTGTTGCGGGAGAATGAGCTGTATGCAAAATTCTCCAAGTGTTCCTTTTGGCTGGACTCAGTAGCATTCTTGGGACACATTGTCAGTGTAGAGGGCGTGGCTGTTGATCCTAGCAAGATACGAGCTATTATTGATTGGAAACGGCCATCTTCTGTCACTGAGATCCGGAGTTTCCTTGGTTTGGCTGGATACTATAGGAAATTTGTTCCTTACTTTTCTAGACTGGCTGCTCCACTAACACAGTTGACCCGAAAGGGAAAATCTTTTGAGTGGTCAGAGAGTTGTGAGAACAGTTTCCTAGAGCTGAAGCAGAGGCTTAGCACCGCTCCAGTATTGATGTTACCTACACAGGAGAAGCCGTATCAGATGTATACTGATGCTTCACATATAGGCTTGGGAGCCGTACTGATGCAGGATAGTAGAGTTATAGCATATGCTTTGAGGCAACTGAAGGATCATGAGAAGAATTATCCCACTCATGATTTGGAGTTAGCTGCTGTCATTTTTGCCTTGAAGATATGGAGACATTATTTGTACGGAGTTCCTGTAGATTGTTTCTCCGACCACAACAGTCTTAAGTATCTGTTCACTCAGAAGGAACTGAACTTGAGGCAGAGGAGGTGGTTGGAACTGATAAAAGATTACGAACTGACAATAAACTACTGCGAGGGAAAGGCTAATCCAGTGGCTGATGCCTTGAGCAGACACGCAGTTGTGCATACTGTGATAGCTTGCGACTCTATAGCAGACTTGGATTGGGATGTTGAGAGATGTCAGGAACAGTTGTCTGTTCAGAGACTGGCTCACAGACTCAGTTCGTTGACTATTCGGGCTGACTGGTTATCTGAGATGCGTGATCTTCAGCTTTGTGATGAAGAGCTGAAGGAGAAGTTAGAGTTGGCATCGCAGGGATTGGGAGGAGACTTTGCTCTCAGAGACGACATTTTGACTTTCAGGGGTCGCTGGTGTGTGCCATCACATCAGGAGTTCAGGGAGAGGATCCTTCGAGAGGCTCATTATGGAACTTTGGCTATGCACCCTGGAGAAGTCAAGATGTATAGGAATTTGAGGAGTGTTTTCTGGTGGAGAGGTTTGAAAGCAGATGTTGCTGCTTTTGTTAAGAAGTGCCTTACATGTCAGCAAGTTAAGGCCGAGCACCAGAGACCTGGAGGATTGTTGTAGAGATTGCCGATTCCGGAGTGGAAATGGGATGACATCACTATGGACTTTGTAACTGGTCTTCCTCGTACCAGACAAGGTTTTGACGCCATTTGGGTCATCGTGGATCGATTGACCAAGTCAGCCCATTTCTTATCAATTAAGAAGACGGATTCAGCGGCACAATTGGCAGAGGTATATATTCAGCAGATTGTCAGATTGCATGGAATTCCCCGATCTATTATTTCTGACAGAGACGCCAAGTTCACATCACAGTTTTGGAGGAGCTTACACGCTGCCATGGGTACACAGTTGAAGTTCAGTACTGCTTATCATCCTCAGACAGATGGACAGTCTGAGCGGACTATTCGGACCTTGGAGGATTTGCTACGCTTGAGCGTACAAACTTACTCAACAGATTGGGCCAGACGGTTACCTTTGGTAGAGTTTGTGTACAATAACTGCTTCCAGGCGTCGATTGGTATGGCACCTTACGAGGCATTGTATGGGCGTAGGTGCAGATCCCCTCTTTGTTGGGAGGAGGGTGATTCCAGGAGAGTGTGGGGACCTCAGATTATGCAGGAGACCACAGCTGAAGTCAAGTTATTGCAAGACAGATTACGTATTGTGCAAGATCGCCAGACGAAATATTATGATCCTAAGCACAGAGCTGTTGAGTTTTCTGTGGGAGATAGGGTATTCCTGAAGATCAATCCTATGCGAGGTCTATTCCGGTTCGGGAAGCCTTCTAAGCTTCGACCTCGTTACATTGGACCCTATTCTATTCTAGAGAGGGTTGGTGAAGTGGCTTACAGGTTGGCACTTCCTGAACATCTGATTGGGATTCACAATGTGTTTCATGTTTCGAATCTCAAGAGATATGTGCCAGATCCTTCTCATTGTATCAGTGATGATCTTCCTGGTTTGCAAGTGACACCAGATTCCTCTTATGTGGAACTACCAGTTCGCATCCTCGAGGAGAGCAGCAGACAGCTGAGGAACAGGTCGTTTCCTATGGTCAAGGTTCTGTGGAATAGACATGACGAAAGGGAGGCAACCTGGGAGCTAGAGCAGGATGTTGCGGAGAAGTGGCCGGAACTTCTTGCTGAATTTCGAGGGCGAAATTCCTGATAAGGTGGGGAGATTGTTATACCCAGTAAAAAGTTTTATGTTAATCTTTAATGAATTAATTTTTGGCTTGGATGATTTCAGATCGACAGTAGGATGAGCCAGGAGCTCAATCAGAGGCTAATGGAATTTCTGAAATTTCTGGGGATTTTTCGGAGCACCGAGGTAATTTTTAAGTAATTTTCCCTGTTTAATTAGATTTATTGGATTTTTAGAAATTCGAAAATCCATTTAAATTAAACCGGAAATTGGTTTTTACCTCGCGTGAACCGGACCGGAACGGTTCAGCGGAGGCGGAGACGGTTCGCCGAGTGAGTTTGCGCGTGCGTTCTGATAAGCGGATCGGACGGTCGTGATCGACGGTTGGGATTGAACCGGCTGATCGGGTGCTTACCGTGTCGAAAGCGTGTCAACGGCGCGTAATGGGTTTCACCGTGTCGGCCAGAAATATAAAACCCTCGCGAAACGATTAGGGTTCGTTCGGCCGACCGATAGAGAGAGTTTTTCCGGCGTACGGCGCGTGATTCCGGCGGCCTGGCAAGGGGCTTTTTGTGCCTGGAGATTCACGGGAACGAGGAGAGTCAATTCATACCGGATTCGTTCGGCGAGGAGCTGCGGCGAGCTGCGAACGAAGTTCACCGTCGCCGGCGTCGTTGAGGTAGGAAATTCAGTTTAAATTAGTGATTTAGTAGAAAATTAAAAGCATGAAATACTTTGCTTAATGGAAACAAGCATGTGGATGAAAATCGGATTTAATTGAATGCTAATTTGTGTCTTTTGCAAATTTCGGAATTCCTGGAAAAATTCCCATTTCGCCGAAAAAAATTTATTAATGCTTAGGAGCATGTTAGGAAATTGTTCTCCTTGTTCACAGTCGCCGGAAATCGACGGAAGGATCGTAATGGTCGGCGATGGCGGCGGCTAGGGTTTCGCGGGCGCCGGGCGGAGGAAGGAGATGGATTAGGATTTAGTTAATTAGTTAATAATTAATCGTAAATTAATTAATTAACAATTATTAACTTAAATTGGTGCGGATGAGAGAGAAGCGGAAGGATTTATAATTCGGAAATTAATTCCGAATTTTCGGAAATAATTTATTTAATTTTAATGCGGCGCGGAAGAGGAAAGACGGGAGGAATTAAATTCGGAAATTTATCCCGAATTTTTGGGAAAAAGAAAATGCAGAATATTTAATTCGGAAATTAATTCGAATTTTGGAAATAAGATATATGAAGAATTAAACTCGGAAACTATTCCGAATTTCGAAAAAATGGATAAAGACGGAAATTGATGACGGAATTTAAAAATTTCCTGAAGTGGGGAAAAATGTTATCAGTGATGACAGTACAGCTGGAAACAGTCAGACAGAAGTATGGTACATGGATGCTACCAGAACAATCAGTAATTGACAGTTGTGTTGCCTTGATGGCAACGGCATGGATTGAGTCAGTTTATTCAGTGTTGGCATATTTTATGGATTGGCATACTGGACCGAACTACTATAGACCCTATATGATGTTTTAGGGTAGTTGTGGTAGGTAACTGTGCGGTTCAGACTTAGCTTCCACAGTATACATGTGACTGGTATGCGCCTTGTTGTACCTGGATACATGTTGCCGGATCTTGGAGTTAGAGATTGGCAATGACTGTAGGGGCGTGAGCTTCTATGGAAGTTGTTGGTAGAGGACTCTTTGGGACGGTGGCTGAGTCGATCTCTCCTGGTCCATGTGTGTAGGCCTGCGCGCCTGAGGGTGGCAGGGGTGTCTCGCAGTGGCTAGCCAAGTGTGTAGGCCTGCGCGCCTTAGGGTGGCAGGGGTGTCTCACGTTGGCTAGAGATTTTGTGACTGGATCTGTCTATAGTCTCCAGGAGATTGATTGACGAGAGACGCTGCGGTGTCGGGTGCTTAGGCGCCATGCGTGTTTCGAGATGGGCGTTCCCACTGGCACGCTACCTGGAAGCCCAGAGGAGAGCTACTCTGGTGTGACTAGGGGTGACTGTGGTTGGTCGGAGTCTGGGACTGAGAGTGCCTATCCACCATACATTGTTATGCTGTATTCCTATATTTTTGCTATTATCCTTCTCTTGCATGTGAGTTTTACTAGCTGTCTTTCCTACTGGGCGTAGCTCATTCCTGTATTGTATATTTCAGTGGCTCGGCAGACTTGACGCTACCTGATTAGGTGGGATCGTGGTCAGCAGGCTTGTGGAGGATATCTGATTGTGATTGTCTGAGATATTCTGGTTAGTTGATTGTTGCTGTTGGATGTATTTAATGAAGTTATTATTCTCATATGTCATGTAATATGTGAGGGAAATTCTGACTTATGTTTCTGGTTGGATAATATTGCACTTGTTGGACTTGGTCTTATTCTTGTAATGTAGTTTCCATTTACTACCCTACCTTATTGTCTTGGAGTATGGTGTGTGGAGTGTCATATTTTATCTGAGGATGTTATATATCTTTTTGTTTGATGGTGAGGTCATTACATAACTATGGAACTTAACCATGGGGGTTCAGACTTCTAATAGACCGGTTCTCCTACCCGTAGGGGTTAGGAGTATTGGGTCTAGTAGGAGTAACATTGCGCGAGTCCATCTGTTAATTCAGGAGTCATGAACCTGATTTGACGGTGTACCCGGGAGATGGGATCCACATTGTTAAGGGAAGTAGGTGTGTAATGATGTGTTATATCCTATGTTTTCGTAGGCTACTCAGGTTGGTATGGGACGATCTGAGCTGTCTATATAAAAAAAAAATTGTATGCCAAAAATCAGCCTAGGAAACATGGGGTGTAACAAGAGTGGTATCAGAGCCCTAGGTTAAGATAGTGGGGCTAGACATATCAGAGCCCTAGGTGAGGATAGCGGGGCTAGACATGTATAGGAGTTCAACCCAAGGTGGGGAGAACTGTTGATTCTTTTGTTTACTATAGTAGTCCATATGCCAATTGCCAAATGACGACTCTAATGCCAGATTAGTTGCTTTTGACAGTATGGCTGGTACCAGGAGACTTTCCGCTCGTGGAGCAGCTAGAGGCAGACCTGTATCTACTACTCCTACCCCAGTGACGAGCCCAGCATTGCCAGTTGAGCCAGCCGTGGATCGTTGGATCGATGCCTTCATGCGGTTGCGTCCGCGGAGCTTCAGTGGGTCGGCTGACCCAGCGGTGGCAGATGACTGGATGGCTCATATGCTTGAGCTATTTGATGCCTTGGGATGTCCATTCGGCAGGAGGGTAGTACTTGCTGCTTTAGTATTGGAGGGAGAGGCTACTACCTTGTGGAGAGGCCAGCGGCGCGCCATGTATGGGGAGGCCCAGAACAGCGAGATAGCATGGGAAGACTTTGTTGAGGCATTCAGGGAGTGCTACATTCCGGCTTCTGCTATGTCTCAGTTCAGGAGGGAACTTATACACCTCAGGCAGGGCCAGATGTCAGTGAACGATTACTTATCGAGGTTCACTTATCTGGCGAGGTACGCCGCAGAGCTGGTACCTTCTGAGGAGCGCAGATGTGAGATGTTCTTGGAGGGACTTCGTCCTATGCTGCAGCGCCAGCTAGTTGTGAGTCGGTTTGCCAGGTTTCGTGACTTGGTGGAGGCTGCGAGATCCGTTGAGCTTATTGACACCCGGATGGAGGCCCAGAGAGAGACTCACAACAAGAGGAAGGAATTCAGAAATGTCCAACAAAACAAAAAGGACAAGAGACACAGAGATCACCGTGGTACTCAGGAGGGCGTGGTCCAGCCACGACCTATCTCTGAGAGACCAGGGCAGCAGACAGGTACCCGGACTGGGGGGATTATCTGCTACCATTGTCGACAGCCCGGACACAAGAAGTGCGACTGCCCAGAGTTGAAGAAACAGAGGATCACAGGACCGGTTGGTTCATCTGGGGGACAGCCCAGAGTGTTTGCACTGACTCGGCAGCAGGCTTCAGAGTCACCAGAGGTGATCACAGGTATGCTTTATTTTGGCAACGTGCAGTGCATGACTTTGTTTGATACTGGTGCATCTCATTCTTTTATTGCTGAGAGGATCTGGAATCAGACATCAGGATCCAAGGGTTACTTGAAGGAACCCTTATTGGTTAGGCTTCCTGATGGGAAAGAGATTCCCACTGTTCAGAAGATTGACGGATCTATTCTGATTAGTGGACACGAGTTCGTGACAGAGTTGATATGTGTGCCACTAGCAGAGTTCGACATCATTTTGGGAATGGATTGGTTGTGCTACCATGCAGTGGTGCTGGATTGTTGGGAGAAGAAGGTCAGGATCAGAGTGCCTGGTTCGGGGGATGTGATATACTTTGGTCTGAACAGGGAGATTCCCCTGATCTCAGTTCTTCAGGCGGAGAGGTTAGTAAGTAAGGGTTGTACTGGTTGGTTGGCCTATGTGACCGATAGCCAAGCCACCACTACCCCTATATCAGATATTCCAGTGGGGAGAGACTTCCCTATGGTTTTTTTTCCAGAGGAACTGCCTGGACTTCCACCAGCTAGGGAAGTGGAGTTTTCGATTGATTTGGAGGTAGGAGTAGCTCCTATTGCTAGAGCTCCTTACAGGATGGCTCCAGCCGAGCTAGCAGAGTTGAAGACTCAGTTACAGGACTTATTAGACAAGGGACTCATACGCCCCAGTTGTTCACCTTGGGGTGCCCCTGTCTTATTCGTCAAGAAGAAAGATGGTAGTATGAGGCTGTGTGTGGATTATAGGGAATTGAATAAGGTTACTATTCGTAACCGATACCCTTTACCACGCATCGATGATTTGTTGGATCAGCTTCAGGGAGCAACTGTGTTCTCCAAGATTGATTTACGCTCGGGTTATCACCAAATCCGGATTAGGGATTCTGATATACCCAAAACAGCATTCCGTACTAGGTATGGGCATTACGAGTTCACAGTGTTACCTTTTGGATTGACTAATGCACCAGCAGTATTTATGAACCTGATGCATCGAGTGTTTCATGCCTTTCTGGATCGGTTTGTGATCATCTTTATAGATGATATATTGATTTATTCCAGAGATAGGGAAACTCATGCAGATCAGTTGAGGACTGTGCTTACAGTGTTGCGGGAGAATGAGCTGTATGCAAAATTCTCCAAGTGTTCCTTTTGGCTGGACTCAGTAGCATTCTTGGGACACATTGTCAGTGTAGAGGGCGTGGCTGTTGATCCTAGCAAGATACGAGCTATTATTGATTGGAAACGGCCATCTTCTGTCACTGAGATCCGGAGTTTCCTTGGTTTGGCTGGATACTATAGGAAATTTGTTCCTTACTTTTCTAGACTGGCTGCTCCACTAACACAGTTGACCCGAAAGGGAAAATCTTTTGAGTGGTCAGAGAGTTGTGAGAACAGTTTCCTAGAGCTGAAGCAGAGGCTTAGCACCGCTCCAGTATTGATGTTACCTACACAGGAGAAGCCGTATCAGATGTATACTGATGCTTCACATATAGGCTTGGGAGCCGTACTGATGCAGGATAGTAGAGTTATAGCATATGCTTTGAGGCAACTGAAGGATCATGAGAAGAATTATCCCACTCATGATTTGGAGTTAGCTGCTGTCATTTTTGCCTTGAAGATATGGAGACATTATTTGTACGGAGTTCCTGTAGATTGTTTCTCCGACCACAACAGTCTTAAGTATCTGTTCACTCAGAAGGAACTGAACTTGAGGCAGAGGAGGTGGTTGGAACTGATAAAAGATTACGAACTGACAATAAACTACTGCGAGGGAAAGGCTAATCCAGTGGCTGATGCCTTGAGCAGACACGCAGTTGTGCATACTGTGATAGCTTGCGACTCTATAGCAGACTTGGATTGGGATGTTGAGAGATGTCAGGAACAGTTGTCTGTTCAGAGACTGGCTCACAGACTCAGTTCGTTGACTATTCGGGCTGACTGGTTATCTGAGATGCGTGATCTTCAGCTTTGTGATGAAGAGCTGAAGGAGAAGTTAGAGTTGGCATCGCAGGGATTGGGAGGAGACTTTGCTCTCAGAGACGACATTTTGACTTTCAGGGGTCGCTGGTGTGTGCCATCACATCAGGAGTTCAGGGAGAGGATCCTTCGAGAGGCTCATTATGGAACTTTGGCTATGCACCCTGGAGAAGTCAAGATGTATAGGAATTTGAGGAGTGTTTTTTGGTGGAGAGGTTTGAAAGCAGATGTTGCTGCTTTTGTTAAGAAGTGCCTTACATGTCAGCAAGTTAAGGCCGAGCACCAGAGACCTGGAGGATTGTTGTAGAGATTGCCGATTCCGGAGTGGAAATGGGATGACATCACTATGGACTTTGTAACTGGTCTTCCTCGTACCAGACAAGGTTTTGACGCCATTTGGGTCATCGTGGATCGATTGACCAAGTCAGCCCATTTCTTATCAATTAAGAAGACGGATTCAGCGGCACAATTGGCAGAGGTATATATTCAGCAGATTGTCAGATTGCATGGAATTCCCCGATCTATTATTTCTGACAGAGACGCCAAGTTCACATCACAGTTTTGGAGGAGCTTACACGCTGCCATGGGTACACAGTTGAAGTTCAGTACTGCTTATCATCCTCAGACAGATGGACAGTCTGAGCGGACTATTCGGACCTTGGAGGATTTGCTACGCTTGAGCGTACAAACTTACTCAACAGATTGGGCCAGACGGTTACCTTTGGTAGAGTTTGTGTACAATAACTGCTTCCAGGCGTCGATTGGTATGGCACCTTACGAGGCATTGTATGGGCGTAGGTGCAGATCCCCTCTTTGTTGGGAGGAGGGTGATTCCAGGAGAGTGTGGGGACCTCAGATTATGCAGGAGACCACAGCTGAAGTCAAGTTATTGCAAGACAGATTACGTATTGTGCAAGATCGCCAGACGAAATATTATGATCCTAAGCACAGAGCTGTTGAGTTTTCTGTGGGAGATAGGGTATTCCTGAAGATCAATCCTATGCGAGGTCTATTCCGGTTCGGGAAGCCTTCTAAGCTTCGACCTCGTTACATTGGACCCTATTCTATTCTAGAGAGGGTTGGTGAAGTGGCTTACAGGTTGGCACTTCCTGAACATCTGATTGGGATTCACAATGTGTTTCATGTTTCGAATCTCAAGAGATATGTGCCAGATCCTTCTCATTGTATCAGTGATGATCTTCCTGGTTTGCAAGTGACACCAGATTCCTCTTATGTGGAACTACCAGTTCGCATCCTCGAGGAGAGCAGCAGACAGCTGAGGAACAGGTCGTTTCCTATGGTCAAGGTTCTGTGGAATAGACATGACGAAAGGGAGGCAACCTGGGAGCTAGAGCAGGATGTTGCGGAGAAGTGGCCGGAACTTCTTGCTGAATTTCGAGGGCGAAATTCCTGATAAGGTGGGGAGATTGTTATACCCAGTAAAAAGTTTTATGTTAATCTTTAATGAATTAATTTTTGGCTTGGATGATTTCAGATCGACAGTAGGATGAGCCAGGAGCTCAATCAGAGGCTAATGGAATTTCTGAAATTTCTGGGGATTTTTCGGAGCACCGAGGTAATTTTTAAGTAATTTTCCCTGTTTAATTAGATTTATTGGATTTTTAGAAATTCGAAAATCCATTTAAATTAAACCGGAAATTGGTTTTTACCTCGCGTGAACCGGACCGGAACGGTTCAGCGGAGGCGGAGACGGTTCGCCGAGTGAGTTTGCGCGTGCGTTCTGATAAGCGGATCGGACGGTCGTGATCGACGGTTGGGATTGAACCGGCTGATCGGGTGCTTACCGTGTCGAAAGCGTGTCAACGGCGCGTAATGGGTTTCACCGTGTCG
Source organism: Vanilla planifolia (assembly GCA_023846275.1). Lineage (NCBI taxonomy): Eukaryota > Viridiplantae > Streptophyta > Magnoliopsida > Asparagales > Orchidaceae > Vanilla > Vanilla planifolia. Next base: position 6,314,507 of record CM043873.1, on the reverse strand, counting down.
GCCAGAAATATAAAACCCTCGCGAAACGATTAGGGTTCGTTCGGCCGACCGATAGAGAGAGTTTTTCCGGCGTACGGCGCGTGATTCCGGCGGCCTGGCAAGGGGCTTTTTGTGCCTGGAGATTCACGGGAACGAGGAGAGTCAATTCATACCGGATTCGTTCGGCGAGGAGCTGCGGCGAGCTGCGAACGAAGTTCACCGTCGCCGGCGTCGTTGAGGTAGGAAATTCAGTTTAAATTAGTGATTTAGTAGAAAATTAAAAGCATGAAATACTTTGCTTAATGGAAACAAGCATGTGGATGAAAATCGGATTTAATTGAATGCTAATTTGTGTCTTTTGCAAATTTCGGAATTCCTGGAAAAATTCCCATTTCGCCGAAAAAAATTTATTAATGCTTAGGAGCATGTTAGGAAATTGTTCTCCTTGTTCACAGTCGCCGGAAATCGACGGAAGGATCGTAATGGTCGGCGATGGCGGCGGCTAGGGTTTCGCGGGCGCCGGGCGGAGGAAGGAGATGGATTAGGATTTAGTTAATTAGTTAATAATTAATCGTAAATTAATTAATTAACAATTATTAACTTAAATTGGTGCGGATGAGAGAGAAGCGGAAGGATTTATAATTCGGAAATTAATTCCGAATTTTCGGAAATAATTTATTTAATTTTAATGCGGCGCGGAAGAGGAAAGACGGGAGGAATTAAATTCGGAAATTTATCCCGAATTTTTGGGAAAAAGAAAATGCAGAATATTTAATTCGGAAATTAATTCGAATTTTGGAAATAAGATATATGAAGAATTAAACTCGGAAACTATTCCGAATTTCGAAAAAATGGATAAAGACGGAAATTGATGACGGAATTTAAAAATTTCCTGAAGTGGGGAAAAATGTTGTACCTGTGACTGGTATGCGCCTTGTTGTACCTGGATACATGTTGCCGGATCTTGGAGTTAGAGATTGGCAATGACTGTAGGGGCGTGAGCTTCTATGGAAGTTGTTGGTAGAGGACTCTTTGGGACGGTGGCTGAGTCGATCTCTCCTGGTCCATGTGTGTAGGCCTGCGCGCCTGAGGGTGGCAGGGGTGTCTCGCAGTGGCTAGCCAAGTTTGTAGGCCTGCGCGCCTTAGGGTGGCAGGGGTGTCTCACGTTGGCTAGAGATTTTGTGACTGGATCTGTCTATAGTCTCCAGGAGATTGATTGACGAGAGACGCTGCGGTGTCGGGTGCTTAGGCGCCATGCGTGTTTCGAGATGGGCGTTCCCACTGGCACGCTACCTGGAAGCCCAGAGGAGAGCTACTCTGGTGTGACTAGGGGTGACTGTGGTTGGTCGGAGTCTGGGACTGAGAGTGCCTATCCACCATACATTGTTATGCTGTATTCCTATATTTTTGCTATTATCCTTCTCTTGCATGTGAGTTTTACTAGCTGTCTTTCCTACTGGGCGTAGCTCATTCCTGTATTGTATATTTCAGTGGCTCGGCAGACTTGACGCTACCTGATTGGGTGGGATCGTGGTCAGCAGGCTTGTGGAGGATATCTGATTGTGATTGTCTGAGATATTCTGGTTAGTTGATTGTTGCTGTTGGATGTATTTAATGAAGTTATTATTCTCATATGTCATGTAATATGTGAGGGAAATTCTGACTTATGTTTCTGGTTGGATAATATTGCACTTGTTGGACTTGGTCTTATTCTTGTAATGTAGTTTCCATTTACTACCCTACCTTATTGTCTTGGAGTATGGTGTGTGGAGTGCCATATTTTATCTGAGGATGTTATATATCTTTTTGTTTGATGGTGAGGTCATTACATGACTATGGAACTTAACCATGGGGGTTCAGACTTCTAATAGACCGGTTCTCCTACCCGTAGGGGTTAGGAGTATTGGGTCTAGTAGGAGTAACATTGCGCGAGTCCATCTGTTAATTCAGGAGTCATGAACCTGATTTGACGGTGTACCCGGGAGATGGGATCCACATTGTTAAGGGAAGTAGGTGTGTAATGATGTGTTATATCCTATGTTTTCGTAGGCTACTCAGGTTGGTATGGGACGATCTGAGCTGTCTATATAAAAAAAAAAAAATTGTATGCCAAAAATCAGCCTAGGAAAAATGGGGTGTAACAATTCTTTTTTGACATAAGTCATAAATCATGAAACTCATTGAAGTATTTATTTGATTTATTCTTTTTGTTTTCACTTTGTTTGACATAGAATTTTTGAGATTTTATCTAATCATATCTTGATATATGATCTCTGTCTACTAATTTTAGAATAAATTATAATAATCATTTAAAAAGATTCATTATCAATAAAATAATATAAGACTTTGGAATTCATTAGGTCTAATATCTATTATTAATCAAAGAAGTTAAAATAATTATATTCAAAATAAAGAATATATATTATTCTTTTTATATCTTAAAATATATTCAAACATTTAAAACACATAAGATGTCATTGTAATGTATCTCTAATAATAAATATTTATTGAAAAGAGAAAGACATAATTATCTAAGACATACATCAAATTAAAATTACATTTTCTGAATAAACAAAAAAAATTATTAGCATACAATAATGACATATGCATGATCATTAAAATAAAAATCAAATATTTATATGATAATAATCAAGATATACATATTCTAACATTATGACCTCTTGTTTTTTTTTTATAAAATATTTGATATGAAGGGCTTAATGGAGTGGATGATATGTAAAGATGTTAATATATAATGTTGAGATCCATCCAACTTAAAAATAATATAGTGAAGTATTATATGATCATGATTGGCATATTATAATCTTTAGACAACATTGCAATCATATGATATATTATGTATGATTATTTTAAATATATAATTATGATAAGCTAATATAATATTATGTTTTTATGATTGCTAATAAAATATCAAAATCCTTCATTTTAGCCAATATGTTTTTATTATATGGTCCACAAAAATAAAAAATTAATAAGAGAGCAACATATTATCATGCCTAGGCATCATGGATAGCCACAACATATATTAAACATTTGAAAAAATGGAATCCACATAATTAGACGATGACAAAAGGTAATGTTATGCATACATAATTAGGTATTGCATTTATTATATTATATTATATATATTTTTTATTATTAAAACTAGATTTTTCCTATTTAATGAAGACCAAGCTCTTGTAAAGGACCTCCTAATTCTAAAATCCTCGTCGTTTACACGCACAGGCATCCAACTTTAGGAGATTCTTCTAGAAAAATTGTCATTTAATTTTAGCATTTTAATATCATCACTTTCTTCTTTGGAGGTGATTGTGATATATATTTATGCCATGTTAAATATAAATATATATATATATATATATATATATATATATATTTGTGTAACTTTTGTTGTTATAAAAATCTTTACATGTTTTAAAAATTGAAAATAATGAAACTGTTAATTTTGGGTTTCCCTAAAAATTAACTTTGAAAAACATGCATTTTTATGGATGAAATATTAAAAAAATTATGAAAATGATTTGTGAATATTTTTTTTACATTGGAATAGAAGACAAACAAAAAAAAAAGGATCTTAAAAATATTTTTAAAATTAAAAAAAAAAAGATTTTCATAAATATTTTCTCAATGGCAATAGTTTGGTCTATAACTGTGAAGGGTTAATTTGGAGGGAATTTATATTAAGAAAAAAAGAAGGTGATTTTTAAAAAACTACGGTAAAAAATCATATATTTGGAATATTTTTACGATCGAGAGCGACCAATGAATTATTTAAATAAATAAATAAATAATTTAACTTTGATGGATATAATCGATCATACAATGGGCGGATCTCAACCAGAAAAGCCGAAAACAAACGGAGCCCAAACAAGGAACCAGAGATATGGAAGCAGACAGAAAGAAGAAAGAATATATGGAATTGGGAAAAGGATGAATCCAACACGTAGGACTGAGTTGGTCTTCAGCGAACTTGACCGGTCAAAGAAAGATGACACAAAAAGAATAGATTTCCCATCTAATAAGATAAAATCCTTATCCTGAGGACGTCGATGGCCAACTTGAGAACTCCATTCCCGTCCCCCACCTCTCGCTCCCTCTGCCTCAGAGTTCATGAGTTCAGTATCAGAATCATAGTACAACTTTCCTCTGCAGTACATCTCTCTATTGGATGCCTTTTCTCTGAAGCGAAGAACGAATATTTGTTCATCTCTTTCCCCCACCACCCATGGCGAATGAAGAATTTGAATCACCATCAAGTCTCTTCCTTCCTCTCCTTTTCTCTCTCTCTCTCTCTGTCTATTTCTCTCTCCACACGTATTGTTATATATATATATATATATATATATATATATATATATATATATATTTCTAAAGAAGACTTTATACTGTTGTTTTGTATATTTCACATGCCTTCAAGATTGATATCATTACAACAAAAGGGAATCTATGACCCTTTTATTTACAACTATGATTCATATAGTTGTTATTATTTAATGTGGTGACTTGTAAATTATTTGTTAATACATAACATGCTATTGATGATAAGCTATAATAGTGGTTTAAGCAGGTGTCATATATATATAAATAAGTAGTGATAATTATTACTCAAAATTTAATCTTTTTTAGTTATGATAATATTTTTTTTATCATCATTACTATAGTAGATGGTTATTTATGATAGTTTAGACTATCATAAATAGATAGTTCATATGTAAATGTGATGTTTTAAATCATTACAAAGGGTTATACAACATAAGCATAAAGTTTTTGAACCAGAGTATCACAATATAATTCAACAATATGCAATATATGTTTAATATAGAATAACAACTAGCAAAAGTTTTAATCAAATAAATTAAAATAAAGTTTCCATCATCAACTATCCATATGAATAAAAAAAGAAGTGACCAAAGCATTAAAAAAATGCAATTAAGTATCAATCATGCTTGTCTTCACTTCACCTTCTCATCCACATCCATTAATGAGTAAGCTCCACAAGATAAGAAATTGTGTGTAATACTAAATAAAAAAATGGTAATACATACTATTGAATTGCTTATTAGAGATGGTTGAAAAATATTTTCCATGCAATCCCAAGGCCCTCATCCTTTCGGAGAGAAGCAACTCGATCACTAAGAATACTCTTCAGGGTGAAAAACTTAGCTTTAATTGTGTCAATTTTTTATTAATTGCTTCTATTAGATTGAGCATTTAGCTAATCATATGAACAAACAACTAGCCAAGAGTCATCCCATAGTGTCTTCAAAGGATTAAACCCATTATTTATCAGGCATAATCGTATAAAAATTGGACTTTATGCTAATAACATAAGAGCTTTCCATTCCTTAAAAACTATTTGATGCCTCAGCTTCCCATGTTGTATTCAATCATTAGTCTTTCAAATCATATTCTCATCATAGTTTGATTAGTTATATAGCCAGTGAAGTTCGTAATTAATGGAATATACCAAAGAACTTTAGCTAGTGATTCATTATCTTTTTAATCAAAGTTCCTTGTCATTATGAAGAATCACAAGAATAGCAAATTTCTTGTTCAATTTTGCTACCCCCAAAATAAAATACTGCCATTTTAACAAGCATTAATTTTTGTATATCCATGATTGAATGCTTTCAAAATCCTTTTTCCTTGGTAAATGTTTGACAATAATGCAAATCCTTTGGAAGAATATCAATCAACAATAACATAGCAAATAGTTATGTTGTCCATGAGTTCAGATATTCAACATAATACAAGAATGAAATGAAAGATAGTTTGAAAGCTTTTTGCATTTGGGAAATAAATATTTGATTCTTATATCAATGTTGAAAATTATTGGGTTTTCGTTTTAATTATGTTGATGAGTTGTTTGTTAAATATCATTGACATATATCTTGTGCAACTTTAGATAGTTGAATATGGTAAGAGAAAGTATCCTTAAACAAGACATGAAAGCTTTCTCATCTTATATCACTAGACACATTTTGTAAGTTTACTTCATTATCCTTTCCTATTTTTTTTATTGATAATGTTTCACAAAAAAAATGCAACAAGATACTCACCATGACATGCCCATATAATGTAACTATGAATATTAATTTCAATAATAGACGTTCTTTAATTTTTTCATTTGGCTTGCAAAATCTATTGATACATGAACTACATGGACATGGAATCCTTGCAAAAATTGATTACTTGTGGAATACAAACTTAAGAAAACTTTTAATCTCATCAATGTATACATGTATCCATTGAGGTTGAGATAATCAACTTTTATCTATAGTAAATAATATTCTTTTTATTATCAATAATAAACTTGTGTAGCAAAAATATACAAAACCTATTGATACATGAACTACACGGACATGGTAATATAGCAAAACTTGATTACTTGTGAAATACAAACTCAAGAAAACTTTTAATTTCATTGATCTATTCACGTATTAATTGAGGTTGGGATAAAGAACTTTTATCCATTGTAATAACTTTACTATTATTATCAATAACAAACTTGTGTAACAAAAACATATAAAGTCTATGCAAATACCCATCAAATAATCATTTAATAATGCAAAGAATTAAACATGAATGACATAGAGATAGCTAATGACAAATTGACCATATATAAAGAAAAACCAATCAAAACATTTACTAGTCTCACCTATTTAATTTACATAATTAATTAATAATAAAAATAATTATAAATAAATCTAAATATGAAGAAACACAACTCACTACACATAGACCTAACAACAAGACAATTCAAATCAATATAATAACAAACTTAATTCACTAAAAGTTGTAACAAAACAACTATGTTTTAAAACATCCAAACACAAGTATCTCATTAAATCCTAGAGAAACATAATATCAACAAATAATACAAAGTTGTTACAAAAAATATATCAAGTATAACAAATTTAATACCATAGTATCAACTCTATATAATGAATCTTTTAGTGAGTAAAATTCACATTCATATCATAAAACATTTCATCTTTGTGTATAATAGATATACGATTTGTGATGTAAAAATTAGAGAGACTTTATAGATCTTAATAGATAAATTAATAAAAAAATGTATAATGATAAATAAATATAAAAATAATAACATGATAACTAATATCCATGTTATAAAAAATGTAGGCAAAATTTTTCATTCTTATTTAATGATACAAACTTTCATATATTATTCTTTTAGAGTCTTATTTTCCTATTAATTATTATCTTATAGATCTACTAACTAATATCCATATTTAAATGATCTCTATTTATAAGCATAAATAAACCAACATCCATCCATGATAACTTGAATATTTAATACATTATGTAAAGTATTAATAAAACTATCAAAATCATTTATATAAGTATGTGATCGCTTAGCAATACTTAAGGCACTTTATACCAAGTACTAGTGACATCATAATGAGACTATAACAATAATATTCAATAAGGGTATGTAGTATTGAACCCAAACTTTGACTACCTTAAACAAAGTACCAGTGGCAATGTTGAAGATAATGCGTTAGTAATCCTAATTTTATCACTAAACTTTCATTCTACAAGTTTCATTCTTACTTAAATGTCATACAATAACCAATATAACACTTTATTCTATTTTCTACATATAAAAAATTCCATTTACATATACGATTTCACCGATGGACATTATATAAATTAGATGAATAAAATTATTACTAAACAAATTATATTCCAATAACATACAAAACTCCCTATGATAATCATGCTAGATATATAAGAACAAACAATATTGAATAACCTATCAAAATGTCTTAAGTATGAGTATGATATTAATTGATTTAATATTATATTTACATTATAGTGACAAACTTTCATAACTTGAATTCAAGATGAGAATATCTTATCCTACTTTCTTATCCTCTTAAGTTCTTATAATATCAAAGATGCTTATAACCATTACTAATTCCTTGTAAAATAAATGATATAAATACCTCTTATATTCATTAAACTAAAACCTACTTTTTAATATTTTTTTCTTAGCTTTATTATTAGATATTAATCATACCATACTTTTCTCAAACTAACCTAATCATTCTAATGAAATTATGATTAGATGTATTTTTCGTAGTAAAAATTAGTTTTCTAAAATAAGTTGCTTATATATTAAAATATTAAAATATTAATATAATTTTGAAAAATATGCAATAGTTTTAAACATAGACAAAAATATTACTTAAGCATATCAATCAAAAGACCTCTTCGATGATATTAAGTTAGCTTCTTTTAGAGGTAAAAATAATTAATTTTTAATTTTTAAAAATAATAGTATAAATATAATTTTCAAGATTTTTTTGTGGATATTATTGTAATTTTACAAATTTTGACTTAGGAAAAAAATCAAATTTGTGGATAATAGACACGAAAATAAAAAAGACCAGGTGATATATGCAAATGGCATGCTCTATATCTACACACACACAAACATATATACCATATTTATTATTTAAATATTATTTATATAATTTTTCTATGATAATTTATTTGGCATCGACCTCTACATGTCATCGAATTAATATATCTATGCACACACACAAGCATCTATAAGTGGTATACTAGAGGTGCATCGTTCCTAGTCCTCTCATATTATGGAGAGGTTCTCTCAATCCTCTAATGTTTGCGACCAAACTATCTCATGATGTTCTGAATCTAGCTATGTACTACTTTAATTGGTGAACAACCCAACCCTCATAGCATACTACAACCCCAAGTGGTTAAGGTACAATATCAAGGTGCCAAACCTTCCCATCAATGCCGACTTTCATCCCTATTGGATTGGTGGGTCTTGTAATTAAGTTCCTTTATGCCCTTACACTCAAGGGTCAATCTCCATTCAATCAAAGGAAATCTTTGCATGCCACCATTAGAGATTAATATATATATATATATATATATATATATATAATCTAAAAGGTGACAAATTTAAATTTTCCTAAATAAATTCTTGTGCCACTTATTTTTTGCTTATAAAATGCTATTAGGGTTCTCTTTTGGTCTCTACATGCAAGTGGCTATCTTTGCATGAAGCTTGGGTTTGCTCATGTGCATAAGGTAGGTTGGAAAGCTAAGTGATGTGGTAAATAGGATATTGTCTTGTCAATGAGAAGTGCCAGGAGGAAGTAGTCAAGCATGATGACAAGAAAGACATTGTCTACCACCATGGCAAGCTATTGGGATATTGGGATTCCTTGCTGTTGAGCTGTCAATAAAATGTTCAATCAAGAGGGTTGCCAGATGTCCCACATAATTATTTTTATAATAAGGTACATAACTAAATATATATTATAATAAAAAAATAACATGTGAAAATAAAAAATCTTAAATGAGAACTTGACAATAAGACTAACAACTACATTACTCAAACCATTACAAAAAATCATTAACTTAAATAAGATTCAATTTAATTGATAAGTATAATATCCTACAACATGGTAATTTAAACTAAATTATAGCATTTAAAGTAAAGATACAACTAATATATACTACATATAATCATCAGTCCATTCTCACTCAACTAGAGTATAATCATTCTCCATAATGTTTATTGCTCTATCTCATGGTATCGTAGCTATATGTCCTATGAAGTAATACTAGTGAAATAATAATCATAATAGATAAATTTACTACAACAACAAATATATTCAATAATAATACAATATGAATGACAACAAGCGTATCATCAATATATAAGAGTAAGAGAATGAAAGAATAATCATCAACATTTTTGTGATATAAAGAGCAATCATAAAAACTCTTATTATAACCATGATTAAGCATGAAGTTATCAAAACTCTTATATCATTGTCTAAGAGATTGTTTCAAAATATATTATAACTTTTGTAGTTTGTAAACATAATCTTCTTTTCTTTCATAAATCCCTTTATTGATTCATAAAAATGTCTTTCTTAAACTCTCCATGTAGAAACCTTGTCTTCATATAAAGTTGCTCCAGCTTCAAGTTCTGATGTGATACTAATGTTAATATAACTTGACTAGAGGTATGTTTTACAACAAATGAGAATATTTAATTATAACCCATATCCTTCCTTTGATTGTACCCTTTAACAACCAAATGCGCATTGCATCTTATTTTGTTAGCACTTGGCATTATAATTGTTACACCCCATTTTTCCTAGGCTGATTTTTGGCATACAAATTTTTTTTTTTTTTTTTTTTTTATATGTATAGACAGCTCAGATCGTCCCATACCAACCTGAGTAGCCTACGAAAACATAGGATATAACACATCATTACACACCTACTTCCCTTAACAATGTGGATCCCATCTCCCGGGTACACCGTCAAATCAGGTTCATGACTCCTGAGTTAACAGATGGACTCGCGCAATGTTACTCCTACTAGACCAAATACTCCTTACCCACACCGGTAGGAGAACCGATCTAATAGAAGTCTGAACCCCCACGGTTAAGTTCCATAGTCATGTAATGACCTCACCATCAAACAGAAAGATATATAACATCCACAGATAAATGTAGCACTCCACTCACCATACTCCAAGACAATAAGATAAGACAGTAAATGGAACTACATTACAAGAATAAGATACAAGTCCACAAGTGTAATATTGTTCATCCAGATACATAATTCCGAATTACCCTCAAATTATATGTAACATATGAGAATAACAGTCTCACTGAAACATCCAACAGCAACAATCAACTAACCAGAATATCTAAGACAATCACCAATCAGAAATCCTTCACAAGCCTGCTGACCACGATCCCACCTAATCCGGTAGCGTCAAGTCTGCCGAGCCACTGAAAATATATAATACAGGAATGAGCTACGCCCAGTAGGAAAGTCAGCTAGTAAAACTCACATGCAAGGGAAGGATAATAGCAAAAATACAGGAATACAGCATAACAATGTACGGTGGATAGGCACTCTCAGTCCCAGACTCCGACCAACCACAGCCACCCCAGTCACACCAGAGTAGCTCTCCTCTGGGCTACCAGGCAACGTGCCAGTGGGAACGCCCATCTCGAAACACGCATGGCGCCTAAGCACCCGACACCGCAGTGTCTCTCGTCAATCAATCTCCTGGAGACTACAGACAGATCCAGTCACATAATCTCTAGCCAACGTGAGACACCCCTGCCACCCTAAGGCGCGCAGGCCTACACACTTGGCTAGCCACTGCGAGACACCCCTGCCACCCTCAGGCGCGCAGGCCTACACACATGGACCAGGAGAGATTGACTCAGCCACCGTCCCAAGGAGTCCTCTACCAACAACTTCCATAGAAGCTCACGCCCCTACAGTCATTGCCAATCTCTAACTCCAAGATTCGGCAACATGTGTCCAGGTACAACAAGGCGTATACCAGTCTACATGTATACTGTGGAAGCTAAGTCCGAACCGCACAGTTACCTACCACAACTACCCTAAAACATCATATAGGGTCTATAGTAGTCCGGTCCAATATGCCAATCCATGAAATATGCCAATACTGAATAAACTGACTCAATCCATGCCGTTGCCATCAAAGCAACACAATTGTCAATTACTGACTGTTCTGGTAGCATCCGTGTACCATACCTTTGTCTGACTGTTTCCAGCTGTACTGTCATCAGTGATAACATTTTTCCCCACTTCAGGAAATTTTTAAATCCCAATTTCAATTTCCGTCCTTTATCCATTTTCCGAAATTCGAAATAAATTTCCAAATAAAATTAAATTCCACATATATCCTTTTTCCGAAAATTCGGATTAATAAATTCCACATATATCCTGTTTTTCCAAAAATTCGGATTAATTTCTGAATTAATTTAAAAATTCCAAAAAAATCAAATTCTGCCCTTTGTTAATTTTCCGAAATTCGGAATAAATTTCCGAATTAAAATTTAAATTCACATATATCCATTTTCCGAAATTCGGATTAATTACCGAATTTAAAATTCCGTTATTTCCAATATACCGCCCGCACTTCCGTGAACCCGGTTCTCGCCACCGGTTCGGCCTTCGCGCTGAGCCGAGAACCGCTTCTCACTGAACCGCGCCGAATTCCCTGAACCGGATCTCGCCACCGGTTCGGGACCCTCGCGCTGAACCGCGGCACCGCCGAACCAATTTCTTAATAATCCGTTAATCGGGTTAATTTTAATTACTAATAAAATGGCGTAAATATCATTAATTACTTAATTAAATTTGATATTATCTAAACCCTTCTCCTTTCTCGGTCCGAAGCCCGCGAAACCCTAGCCGACGCAATCGCCGACCAAATCCAACTCTTCCGCCGATTTCCGGCGACCGCGAACAAAGAGAAACAAAATTCTATGTTCGTACTATCCTAATGTTTCAATAATTGCCACTAATTTCTAAGGTTCAATCAAAATTTTCCGAAACCCTAAAACCTAACATGTTAAATTATAATACTGCAATGCATTTCCGACTTCAAAATTCCAATCACATGCTCAGATAGGCATTAACAAAATATTCCATGCTTTAATTTTGCTAAATAACTAATTTAATTTCTGAATTTCCTACCTTTCTTCTCCGGCGACGGTTGCGACGGTGAAGCTCGCACGCGACCAACCGCTGCTCCTCGCCGCACGAAACCGGTACCAATCGATTCTCCTCGATCACGCGAACCTCCAGGTATAAAAAGCCCCTTGAGAGGCTGCCGGAAAATATCGCCGTCCGCCGCGCATGCCTCGTCTCCGGCCGTCGTTCGAAACCCTAAGGGTCGAAACGGTTCGGGTTAAATACCCCGCTTAAACCGGTAATAACCCGTTAACGACCCATTAAGTGCCGGTTGACCTGCCAAAACGCCGTTTAACCTTCGATCAGCCGGTTAATCTCCATCGCTGATCTCGTCCGTCCGATCCGCTTATCCGCGGCTTATCCAAACGCACGCGCAAACGCACTCGGCGAACCGCCCCCGCCTTCGCTGAACCGCTCCGGTCCGGTTCACGCGCGGTAAAAACCAATTTTTCCGGTTTTAAAAAAAATCTAATTAATAGATTTTCGAATTTCCAAAAATCCAATTAAACAGGGAAAATTACTTAAAAATTCCTCGGTGCTCCGAAAAATCCCCAGAAAATTTCAGAAATTCTAATAGCCTCCAATTGAGCTCCTGGCTCATCCTACTGTCGATCTGAAATCATCCAAGCCAAAAATTAATTTATTAAAGATTAACATAAAAATTTTTACTGGGTATAACAATCTCCCCACCTTATCAGGAATTTCGCCCTCGAAATTCAGCAAGAAGTTCCGGCCACTTCTCCACAACATCCTGCTCTAGCTCCCAGGTTGCCTCCCTTTCGTCATGTCTATTTCACAGAACCTTGACCATAGGGAATGACCTGTTCCTCAGCAATCATATTTTAATCTTTTCAATCATTTTCATAAAATAAATTTATTTTTTCTCTTTTAATTCTCATTCTTCAATCTCTTCATCATACCTTCATAATCATAATCTCTTAATTTTCTCTCATATTCCTCATATTTCTTCTTCATAATCTCTCTCTTCATATTCATCTATCTTCCTCTATATTCATCTATTTCTATTTCTCATTATTATCAATTTCAACCATCTCCTTTGTCTCAAATTCAGTTCCTTCTGAGTGAATAGATACTTGAGACTCTTGTGATCAGAGAAGCAGTCTACGGACACTCCATATATATAATGCCTCCATATTTTTAAGGCAAATATGATAGCAGCTAACTCCAAGTCATGAATGGGATAATCCTTCTCATAATCCTTCAATTGTCTCGAAGCATACGCCACAACCCTGCCATCCTTATTAATCGAAAACTCCACTTCCCTAGCTGGTGGAAGTCCAGGCAATTCCTCTGGAGAAACCACAGGGAAGTCTCTCACCATTAAGATATTTGACATAAGGGTAGTAGTGGCTTGACTATCTGTCACATAAGCCAACCAACCAGTACAACCCTTCCTCACTAGTCTCTCTGCCTGAAGAACTGAGATCAGGGAAATCTGTCTATTTAGACCAAAGTATATCACATCCTCCGAACCAGGCACTCTGATCCTGACCTTCTTCTCCCAACAATCCAGCACCACTGCATGGTAGCACAACCAATCCATTCCCAAAATGATGTCGAACTCTGCTAGTGGCACACACATCAACTCTGTCACGAACTCGTGTCCACTAATCAGAATAGATCCGTCAATCTTCTGAACAGTGGGAATCTCTTTCCCATCAGGAAGCCTAACCAATAAGGGTTCCTTCAAGTAACCCTTGGATCCTGATATCTGATTCCAGATTCTCTCAGCAACAAAAGAATGAGATGCACCAGTATCAAACAAAGTCATGCACTGCACGTTGCCAAAATAAAGCATACCTGTGATCACCTCTGGTGACTCTGAAGCCTGCTGCTGAGTTAAAGCAAATACTCTGGGCTGTCCCCCAGATGAACCAACCGGTCCTGTGATCCTCTGTTTCTTCCTTTCCGGGCAGTCGGTCCTTATGTGTCCTGGCTGTTGACAGTGGTAGCAAATAATACCCCCAGTCCGAGTACCTGTCTGTTGCACTGGCCTCTCGGAAATAGGCCGTGGCTGGACCACGCCCTCCTGGGTACCACGGTGATCTCTGTATCTCTTTTCATTTTCGTTCAGTTGGGCATTTCTGAGTCCCTTCCTCTTGTTATGAGTCTCTCTCTGGGCCTCCATCCAGGTGTCAATAAGCTCGACGGATCTCGCAGCCTCCACCAAGTCACGAAACCTGGCAAACCGACTCACAACTAGCTGGCGCTGCAGCATAGGACGAAGTCCCTCCAGGAACATCTCACATCTGCGCTCCTCAGAAGGCACCAGCTCTGCGGCGTACCTCGCCAGATATGTGAATCTCGCTAAGTAGTCATTCACTGACATCTGGCCCTGCCTGAGGTGTATAAGGTCCCTCCTGAACTGAGACATAGCAGAAGCCGGAATGTAGCACTCCCTGAATGCCTCAACAAAGTCTTCCCATGCTATCTCGCTGTTCTGGGCCTCCCCATACATGGCGCGCCGCTGGCCTCTCCACCAGGTAGCAGCCTCTCCCTCCAATACTAGAGCAGCAAGTACTACCCTCCTGCCGAATGGACATCCCAAGGCATCAAATAGCTCAAGCATATGAGCCATCCAGTCATCTGCCACCGCTGGGTCAGCTGACCCACTGAAGCTCCGCGGACGCAACCGCATGAAGGCATCGATCCAACGATCCACGGCTGGCTCAACTGGCAATGCTGGGCTCGTCTCTGGGGTAGGAGTAGCAGATACAGGTCTGCCTCTAGCTGTTCCACGAAAGGGAAGTCTCCTGGTACCAGCCATACTATCAAAAGCAACTAATCTGGCATTAGAGTCGTCATTTGGCATTTGGCATACAGACTACCATAGTATAATAAAATGACCAACAGTTCTCCCCACCTTGGGTTGAACTTCTATACATGTCTAGCCCCACTATCCTAACCTAGGGCTGAACTTCTATACATGTCTAGCCCCACTATCCTAACCTAGGGCTCTGATACCACTACTGTTACACCCCATTTTTCCTAGGCTGATTTTTGGCATACAAATTTTTTTTTTTTTTTTTTTTTTATATGTATAGACAGCTCAGATCGTCCCATACCAACCTGAGTAGCCTACGAAAACATAGGATATAACACATCATTACACACCTACTTCCCTTAACAATGTGGATCCCATCTCCCGGGTACACCGTCAAATCAGGTTCATGACTCCTGAGTTAACAGATGGACTCGCGCAATGTTACTCCTACTAGACCAAATACTCCTTACCCACACCGGTAGGAGAACCGATCTAATAGAAGTCTGAACCCCCACGGTTAAGTTCCATAGTCATGTAATGACCTCACCATCAAACAGAAAGATATATAACATCCACAGATAAATGTAGCACTCCACTCACCATACTCCAAGACAATAAGATAAGACAGTAAATGGAACTACATTACAAGAATAAGATACAAGTCCACAAGTGTAATATTGTTCATCCAGATACATAATTCCGAATTACCCTCAAATTATATGTAACATATGAGAATAACAGTCTCACTGAAACATCCAACAGCAACAATCAACTAACCAGAATATCTAAGACAATCACCAATCAGAAATCCTTCACAAGCCTGCTGACCACGATCCCACCTAATCCGGTAGCGTCAAGTCTGCCGAGCCACTGAAAATATATAATACAGGAATGAGCTACGCCCAGTAGGAAAGTCAGCTAGTAAAACTCACATGCAAGGGAAGGATAATAGCAAAAATACAGGAATACAGCATAACAATGTACGGTGGATAGGCACTCTCAGTCCCAGACTCCGACCAACCACAGCCACCCCAGTCACACCAGAGTAGCTCTCCTCTGGGCTACCAGGCAACGTGCCAGTGGGAACGCCCATCTCGAAACACGCATGGCGCCTAAGCACCCGACACCGCAGTGTCTCTCGTCAATCAATCTCCTGGAGACTACAGACAGATCCAGTCACATAATCTCTAGCCAACGTGAGACACCCCTGCCACCCTAAGGCGCGCAGGCCTACACACTTGGCTAGCCACTGCGAGACACCCCTGCCACCCTCAGGCGCGCAGGCCTACACACATGGACCAGGAGAGATTGACTCAGCCACCGTCCCAAGGAGTCCTCTACCAACAACTTCCATAGAAGCTCACGCCCCTACAGTCATTGCCAATCTCTAACTCCAAGATTCGGCAACATGTGTCCAGGTACAACAAGGCGTATACCAGTCTACATGTATACTGTGGAAGCTAAGTCCGAACCGCACAGTTACCTACCACAACTACCCTAAAACATCATATAGGGTCTATAGTAGTCCGGTCCAATATGCCAATCCATGAAATATGCCAATACTGAATAAACTGACTCAATCCATGCCGTTGCCATCAAAGCAACACAATTGTCAATTACTGACTGTTCTGGTAGCATCCGTGTACCATACCTTTGTCTGACTGTTTCCAGCTGTACTGTCATCAGTGATAACATTTTTCCCCACTTCAGGAAATTTTTAAATCCCAATTTCAATTTCCGTCCTTTATCCATTTTCCGAAATTCGAAATAAATTTCCAAATAAAATTAAATTCCACATATATCCTTTTTCCGAAAATTCGGATTAATAAATTCCACATATATCCTGTTTTTCCAAAAATTCGGATTAATTTCTGAATTAATTTAAAAATTCCAAAAAAATCAAATTCTGCCCTTTGTTAATTTTCCGAAATTCGGAATAAATTTCCGAATTAAAATTTAAATTCACATATATCCATTTTCCGAAATTCGGATTAATTACCGAATTTAAAATTCCGTTATTTCCAATATACCGCCCGCACTTCCGTGAACCCGGTTCTCGCCACCGGTTCGGCCTTCGCGCTGAGCCGAGAACCGCTTCTCACTGAACCGCGCCGAATTCCCTGAACCGGATCTCGCCACCGGTTCGGGACCCTCGCGCTGAACCGCGGCACCGCCGAACCAATTTCTTAATAATCCGTTAATCGGGTTAATTTTAATTACTAATAAAATGGCGTAAATATCATTAATTACTTAATTAAATTTGATATTATCTAAACCCTTCTCCTTTCTCGGTCCGAAGCCCGCGAAACCCTAGCCGACGCAATCGCCGACCAAATCCAACTCTTCCGCCGATTTCCGGCGACCGCGAACAAAGAGAAACAAAATTCTATGTTCGTACTATCCTAATGTTTCAATAATTGCCACTAATTTCTAAGGTTCAATCAAAATTTTCCGAAACCCTAAAACCTAACATGTTAAATTATAATACTGCAATGCATTTCCGACTTCAAAATTCCAATCACATGCTCAGATAGGCATTAACAAAATATTCCATGCTTTAATTTTGCTAAATAACTAATTTAATTTCTGAATTTCCTACCTTTCTTCTCCGGCGACGGTTGCGACGGTGAAGCTCGCACGCGACCAACCGCTGCTCCTCGCCGCACGAAACCGGTACCAATCGATTCTCCTCGATCACGCGAACCTCCAGGTATAAAAAGCCCCTTGAGAGGCTGCCGGAAAATATCGCCGTCCGCCGCGCATGCCTCGTCTCCGGCCGTCGTTCGAAACCCTAAGGGTCGAAACGGTTCGGGTTAAATACCCCGCTTAAACCGGTAATAACCCGTTAACGACCCATTAAGTGCCGGTTGACCTGCCAAAACGCCGTTTAACCTTCGATCAGCCGGTTAATCTCCATCGCTGATCTCGTCCGTCCGATCCGCTTATCCGCGGCTTATCCAAACGCACGCGCAAACGCACTCGGCGAACCGCCCCCGCCTTCGCTGAACCGCTCCGGTCCGGTTCACGCGCGGTAAAAACCAATTTTTCCGGTTTTAAAAAAAATCTAATTAATAGATTTTCGAATTTCCAAAAATCCAATTAAACAGGGAAAATTACTTAAAAATTCCTCGGTGCTCCGAAAAATCCCCAGAAAATTTCAGAAATTCTAATAGCCTCCAATTGAGCTCCTGGCTCATCCTACTGTCGATCTGAAATCATCCAAGCCAAAAATTAATTTATTAAAGATTAACATAAAAATTTTTACTGGGTATAACAATAATCTTTCTTTTAGAGATACATTTGAATCCAACAACACTCCTCCCTTTTGTAGAAAATATGAAGCAAACAATGTCCACAAGAGAGGTAAATTATAAAAATAAAAAATTTAGTTCAAAATCTTTTGATTTCAATTACAAGATACAAAAAGTAATAACAATCTTTTACTTTATTAAATTAATTCAACAATTCAAGTAATTTCATAATAGAAGTCTTTTGGTTAATTTTAATCTAAATACAACCAATTCAAATGTCATGCCCACACCTACACTTAGGTTGAGGAACGGCATTAAATTTAATGACAATCTCAATTTCTATATGTTTACTATTAAATCATAATTAAAATTTTACAAATCTAGAAAATAAATGAATATAATCTCTCTTATAAATTGTCTATTTTTTCATATACAATATTTATCCTTTACATATATTTTCATATTTTACATAATCTATGTAATAAAATTCACCATCAATATAAATATTTAAATTAAAATATATTTAAACTATAAACCACTATAAATCAAACCACAAAATTTACAAATCTATATAAAATAGAGACAATCTCTCACGCTCTCCAAATACAACAATAGCTAATAATACAAAATCTATATGATATAATATAGTCAACATCACAAACACATGACAAATCTCATAGCTTAGGCTCAAACACTCAACATAGACTCACTACATATATAAATCCTCAATCCTATTCAGATCCTCATCTCGATGCTATGAACTTGACTATCCTGTAATACTATTATAGGAAATGAGCTTAAAAAAAGCTCAATGGATAAATTGTAAGTAATAATATAAATCAAATAAATAAATACATACATAAATGAACATAAACAACTATATCATTGAGAGATAATAATATTATCAATTTTGTTATAAAAATTTATTTTTCTTATATATGCCTTGTTTGAATATTTGTTCAATTTTTTTTATTATTAATTAATTTTTTCTTAATTTGGGACTCATTTCTTCTTGACTATTATCTATGTTTAAGCATCAAATTACATCTATATTAATATCAATCAAAATATTTTCAATTTGTATGCTTCAACCCATAATCATATATCAATTAATTGGCATCATATCAATCCTCACCAATATAGTTATAAAAATCATATTCAACTACCCTATAAATCCAAAGGTAAGCTTGTGACAATTTCTTTGGCATTAGCTACACACCCACACTTAGCCACCATGCTGGTTCAAAGATAGTTTTTGACAACTCTTTATGAGGCTCATTATCATATCATTTGGTGTCATCTTATCTCTTTGTATAGCTTCTGATCATACCCAATTGTCATACATAGAGTACTAACATAAACATGGCATGGTCCGAGGAACCACATCTAAGTTGGGAGATATTGTTATTAGAAAAGCACATATTTTTTTATCATTATAACATGTTAAAGCAAGACATTAAATCTCAAACTAAAAGCCAAAAGGAAAATAAAGATTTATCAATAACTTACATATATTTTTTTTCTTTCAACATAAAATTTCATAGGAATCATGCTTAATTGTCAATATATTCACATAATTTGATATTAAAATGAATAATACATAAAATACAATCACAAAAGTCTTGTTAAGCAAATACAAATTTATGAACATAATGTATTTCATAGTCACAAGCATGAAATATTGTACTATTACAACATGCTCAAAAGATATTAAACAAAAAATATACTTATATTATAATTAATCAATTTATACACCTAATCTACATGTAGAAGATCTACTTCATGAATCATTTTGCCCTTGTAATTACTCAAAATCAATTACTTTCCTCATGACATTTCCATGTCATTTAAAAATTCTTAAACGACTCTAGTTTCCTTTCATAAAAAGACTTAAAGAAGAATTAAATATTCTAAATTTCTCTAATGCCTCTAAATGTAGTTATGTTTGATATTTAAATATCTTTATCTGACTTCTTCGTATTTTTGCACTTAAAAGCAAAAAGTCTCAATTTCTCTCTCTTCTAAAAAAACATAAAAGGTCTAAATTTCATCAGATTTTCTCCTCACTTCCAAAAAAACAAAGGTCTAAATTCTTTAAAATTTCTTGATTCTAGTCACAATAACTCAAAATCCAAATTCACCTCTAGTAGATCAAAACTTTCACCTCAAGTTTGGTTATCAAGGAGAGCAAACCACATAAGGTTAGGGATAAACCTCAAAATTGGTGATTAAGCTCAAGAGGAGACTTAGATCTACTATAAATTGAAGTCTTACCTTTTGATTCACAACTATTCATTCAAGGGAAGAAAATCTAATGATCGATACCTCTCAGTTTTCCTTTGATCAGAGAGGGATTGTGCTGCATAAGCTGAGTGCAACAAGGATTGAACATATGTTCCCATGAGATTTGACGGTAATAGGATCAAGATCTCAATGTCATATTGCCCAGTGACATGTATTACGAAGCATGTTTCAAAAATCCTTTAATATACTTTAAAAGAAAATTTCACATTCACAACATCAAATTGGAAAGACAATAATATTTTACATATTAAGTATATGTTGTAGAGCTGAAATAACTTTTACATTAAAATTAAAAATTTTGGGTGTCACACCAAATATTCTTGAAATCTTTTGCTTATCCTAATTGCTATTATTGATAGTTTTATAAAGTCTTATTTAACTTTAAAAAACCTTCACAATGATAATGTAATGTAATAAGAAAATTAAAGCAAGTATGTAAATTAAAGAAAATATAAATGACACATGAGATTTTTAGGTGGTTTAACAAAATCTTTGCTTACATCTACCTCTAATCAACCAAACTA
Source organism: Vanilla planifolia (assembly GCA_023846275.1). Classification (NCBI taxonomy): domain Eukaryota; kingdom Viridiplantae; phylum Streptophyta; class Magnoliopsida; order Asparagales; family Orchidaceae; genus Vanilla; species Vanilla planifolia. The sequence continues at coordinate 6,293,103 of CM043873.1, read as the reverse complement.
GACTTGCACAAAAATCAACACACTTTCATTGTAGTTAGTAAGTATAAACCTGATACAATCACTTCATTTTCATCACAACTAAGTAATAATCACTTGTACAAATCCACTCCTTTTCACCTATGGCCATGTAGGAGTCTCCTCTCTCAAATGAGTACAATAATAATTAAAATATGTATTATAATACTTATAAAAAGTAATACATGTAAACTCTTATATTATTTACTTGTAAAAATAATATAACACAATGTTTAAATGACACGAAAGAAAATTATTAAGAATATGAAAGATTATAATATAGTTAAGCTCAAAATATAATAACAATAGCAATAAGAATAAGATTTTCCTAACAATGTAGCTCAACTTATTGTAGTAAGCTGTCATTCACTTATAAAATGATTTAATGCTTGATTTATCAACTCATTCACACTCTAACATGCTCTTATTTATATCATGTAAAGAGACTATCAATTAAAGAAGTGGTAACAATCAAATATCTTTTTCAAACTAATCAAACTAGGTACTACAAGTTTTGATGATAACTTTTATAATTACAAACACAAGATCATACAAAGGGAATGGCATATAATTAGGGATCTCCTAGATGTTGTGCATGAGCAATCTATTGATTTTTAAGCACACAAAGAATCATACTAATATGGTTAGGAAATTATACAGTATGAATAGAACAAATCCTCTTAAATCTAAGTTTTGAACTCTCAGAAATTTTTTTTATGATGTGAGATCATACATTACGATATGTGTTATGATGTGCTCATACTTATTGATTACATAGTATTGTACTTATATGATAAGTGGATCATACTTCTATAGTAAAATTTTACTCAATACATAATTAAGTTCTAATACTATAATTCTCAGGTAAATGATATCGTAATTGTTTGAAGTATATATTATATAATTAAATAAGTAATTTAACCCATTAATTTTCTAAATCTGAAATTAAGCCATTATGATAAAATACTATTATGCTTATATGAAAGTGATATCGTATAGGTACTACCAAAATCAATTCACTCATTACCTAAGTTCTCAACTTACCTTATGTAGATAAATATATCATATTAGTACAATAATTCTGTCATACATATACAAAAATATAACTTTTAGTTCATTCTTAATGTCGCTTGATCTGATCCAACTCAAGAATATATCGCACAAATACAAAAGATAATATTGTATTATAAGAAGTTCTAAATTTCTCAATTTTAATGGAGATCTCTTTGGTAAGTATTAATATACTTGTTTGATAAGGGTATCATGTATGAACAATGTACTCTACGATTTAAAATAGGTTTTGTACATAGTTGATAAAAAGATTAGCAAAATATAGCCAAATCGGGCAAAAATAAAAGATTGATCATTTAGTACAATGAGAAGATCATAACTATATGACACGTAATCCTATGACATGACATAAAGCATGATAGAAGGATGTACAACTATGATGAAGGGTATCAAATTGTATGATATACATGCATTATTTAATTAAATGCTGTGTCAAGATAATTTCATTTCTTATTGATTTTACATTCAACCTAAGATAAACTAAATATTTTAGATATAATATTTTCACAATTGTTAAGCCAAGTTTTTATGATTAAACTCAAGTGAAAATAGGTATATAAATTATTAATAAAAGGGTAAATGTAATTCTATGTGTCATATAAAATTTAAGTGATATGTTTAACAAATCTAATCCAAAATAAAGTATAAGAGATGTGCTACAGATGGATAGACACTTTACCAAAACTAAGTGTAAAAGATCTAAGATTTGTAAGTTTCATCAAGCTTAAGTAATGTCACAAAGACTCCTTAACTTGTCTTATGAATTGCTTCATAAATTAATTGATCAAGCATTTCATTGAATTAATCTTGTTCAATTTTTAGATGTATAATCTAAAAAGTATTCAAAGAAAGAATTAATAAAAAAATAAAATAATTTTATTATCATTGAATAAGTGGTATAAAGACAAGGGATTCAACACCTTTTATTAATTTGATTAATTTTCATGTTTTATTTTTGTAAGGAAATTCTGTCTCATTATCATAACAATAATCCATTGATGAACTCTCTTTTTATGTGACATTCCACTTAATTAACCTGGGATTTATTTTTTAAAATATATTTTTATTTTTATTAGATTTGTATTTTTTAGATCTATAACCCAAAACTTATTAATAAGTGGGTGCTTTGAAAGCATAACAATATAGTAGTGGTTGTATCCAAAATTTGAATAGAGAAATTTGTAGGTACATAGTTTGTATTTTTTAAGAAGTTATTTAAATTTTCTATAATTTTAAAGTTGGAACAAGAAAAAGGAATTTAATATTAAACTAATCCTTCTACTTTATAAAAGGATAAATCCTCACTTTTCCTGAGCATTTGACCTAGTAGTAGGCCTATATGTGAAAGAATCTAAAAGAGTGAGAAGGAGAGTTTAGAGAATGGAAGAGAAGTGTTGAAGTAGTGTCAAATTGAATCCTTATGGGAATTCAAGGATATAAGAAAGAGAGAACGAACTCGAGAAAGAAGGGATTTTCCATCTCATATAATCAAAGTAACAAATTATGATATAATCTTACTAGAGTTTTTATTCATGAATTTAGTATATGCTACTTAAAGAGCATTGGAAAATGAATTTTGTAGTCTTGGTAAAGTTTTAGTTGATTGAGTTGCTCCTTCTTATCTCTAGTCATGATGATCATACAAGATGATTTGATCGATCTTCTATGATCATCGTAATTGGGGCTAACAAAGGGCCATTATTCTAGTACATTAATGTGTCAGTAGGTTCAACTAAAGATTGTATAATAGAATGCCTTTATCAAAATAATATAATCATAATTAGAAAATACATTGAGGACATCATTCATCTGATCCCTTCTTTGCCCAATTTCTATAACATATTGTATAGTATAATGTATAGATCAAACAAATATGATCACTTTAGGAAATAAATCAAGAAAATCATTCTTCAGACCCTTGTTTAACTAGTGATAGCTGAGGATCATACAAATATGATAAATTCATAAGAAGGCTGAACAAAGATTTCTTATTGGATCCCTTGTTTGACTTGTGTCTATTAATGACATACAATATAATGAGAGAGATTGTACATTACTCTAAATCTATAATATGGATTTCAATTATTTTTGGCAAGATCATTAAGGATTGTTTAGTTCATTTTTGTAGGCACTTTTGTTATCAAAAGTGAGCAATTGGGTAAAATAAGATAGAATAAAAAATAAAAAAGTAAGTGCATGAAGTTCTTTAAAATTTAAAACTAGAAAATGATATTGATAAAATGTAATATGAATTGTGGAGAAGAAGATTTAAGAAAAAGGAGAAAAACATGAAAGAGATATCTCAAATTTATCAAATAAACAAACTAAATAACTATAATATAAATGAGTTATTAAATTCCTTGGGTATCATTATAGAATGAGGATTTATGTGACATGATATCATCTATAGAATGAGGATTTAGTATTATATATCTTATACTTTTTATGGATCTTTATATTATGGCTTTTATAGATCAGATTTCTTTATTTAATTTTTTATGTATAAATAATTTTATTTCAATTTAAGATTAGAATGATATGGTATTGGATTGATTTAGGGTTGTCTTAAAATCATTTCTTTACCAAAGATATCAATTTATCATATATTTGCTTTTATTTTTGTCTCTTATTATTAATTATTATAAGTGGGTTAAATGGGGCTTTGAAAGATGCTATTTGGAATTAAGAAGTTCAAAAAGTTGAAAAGCAAACAATAATGATATTCTGAGGGGAGAATTTTGTAGAAGAAAGTTATGAAGAAGCATAAAGTTATCATTATGCCAACATCTCCTAAATCTCTTGCTTCACCAAGGTCAACATCATAGAAAGAATAAAAGATTTCTCTCTAAAATTATTAAGGAGAACAAGATCAATAATAAAATTATATGAGATTTGTAACTTTATATCCGTGGAACCCATAAGATTTGAAGAAGTGACAAGACAAGAAGTATGGGTCAAAGGTATGGAGAAGGACATGAAAATGATTGAAAATAATAAGACATAAAAACTAATAAAACATCTAAAAGATAATGATATCATCTGAATAAAGTGGATCTTCAAAATGTAAGTCAACTTAAATAGTTCGATTAAAAAAAATAAGATTAGATTGGTTGAAAAAGCTACTCTCAGTCATTTGAAATAGATTATAATGAGATATTCACACTAGTTACTGGACTAAATACTATTCAAACTTTGATAATTATGTTAGCACATCTTTTCAAGTGGATGTTAAGTTCGCATTCTTGATTGGATACTTAAAAAGAAGATTTCTACATGGATCCACTACCAAGATTCATAGTTCAAAGAAACGAAAATAAAGTACTCATATTAAAGAAAGTACTACATGCACTCAAGTAGGCTCTTTAAGCATGGTGTAGTAGGATTGACAAATACTTCACCATGCTCAAATTTAGGAGCAAGAGTGAGCTTACTTTGTATGTATGATGAAAAATCTAGTAATCCATTCAACCTAAGCTTAAGGATTTTCTCTAGGGTCTCAAAGAAATAAGATAGTATTACACAATCTTGAACTAAAGCAAAATACATCAAAATTCAAATTTAATATTCTATGATAACAAAACGACTATAACTATGATGAAATATCCAATAATCCACAATAGAATGAAGCATATTACAATTAAGTATCATTTTTTATAAGAGACATCAACTAACAAAGAGATCAATTTCAAATTGTGTAAGACAAATGTTTAGATTGTGGATTTATTCACTAAGATGTTATTAAGATAAAAGTCCAAGTTATTACGAGACATGTTTGAAATATTTGAAAAAAGGTTAAAAGACTAGTGTTAAAATATGATTAATATTTCTAGAATTTTTTAAAATATGACTGAATTTTCTAAATATTCTAGAAATATTCTAGGATTTAATGTCTCATAGAACTTTTCAAATTCTTTATAGAGTTATATATATATATATATATTCTTATATTTATGAAACTATAAATCAGAACATATGATAAGAAAAAAAGAACTAAATAAAAAAGAAAAAAAAGGTTTCTATTTCTTTGAGATTTGATAGATCATGAGAAATAAAGAATGATAAGATAAAATATTTTTTCTATGACTTTATTTTGTAGTTACTTAATAGATAAAATAGACATCAACTCTTCTATTGTTTTCATTGAGATAGAGCCATGATATGGTGGAGACATCATTATCGTTAGCATAAGTTGTTGATAGTAAAAAAAAAGGAGGCTCCATAATAGATGATTATTTGAAATAGAATCCCCAAGAATAAGAATAGTAATCATATGAGAAGACGCAAATTATAATAATAAGAAATAAAAAAGAATAAGAAATAAAAAATGGAAACAATTCAAATAAAAAAGTAAATTATATGATATAATATATGTTATATGATAATGGTATTACATAAAGACTACATGAATATATGAGTATGATACATATAAACATTTATGAATGAGTTTAATATATATACATTTCTTTATAGATTATTATGTTTTGTTTAACTATAGCTCTTTTATTACTATTGCTTACATCTTTCTATCTTTTATAGTACTTATATATTTGTAATTAATAATTTTTTTATTTATATCATGCTTATTTTATTTTTATATTATAAGTCAAGATGTAAATACTCATTGATAGTTCTTAAATGATAGATTAAGACATTAAGAGAGTACATTATATTATTCAAGCTTTATGAGATGTATTATATATGTGATGATTATTTATATCTTATTAATAGATATTTTATCAATAATTTTGTTATATTTTTTTCTTATTACATGTTATCTTGAATATTATGTGTAAGTTAAACTATTAAGTTTTCGTAATTTATAATAACTATAACTAAATTATGATAAAGATAAAGTAAGTGTTGTTGATTTTGTATTGATGAATTCTATCTAAATATTTTTTATTTTTATATTTTAAGATATTTTATTTTATTTATCACTTTTAATATGTTTTATAGGATATTTTGCATGCTAATAATTTCTTCATAAATATTAAAATAGCTTTATAACTGTAGAAATTTAATGCTGTCACGCAGGTGTGCTCTCGAGATGGGCTCCACCTGGCTCTTATGAACGTCTCCCAATCTTCATCTCTTGCCGTGTACGACTCTGTCAAATCTAAGATGATGTGTAAACGACGACTGGGCTCCTCACGTTGTGCTTCCCGTCGCTCCAAATCAAGGCAGCCGAGACAGTAATGCTCGTCTCCCCCTCATGCTTCACCACAGAGGATTTCTTCTCTCGAAGGCTTTCAAACGCCAACACCTGCGGCTCAACAGTGATTCGCAGTCCAGCGGGCGGCGCAATAACATTGACTTGGTAAGTCGAATTCGGTGTCCCCACGTTAGCAACGGTTCTGTGATACGTTGCGGAGCAGGGCTTCCCTACGCGAACAGATAACGCGAAGGTGGGGTAATTGAGATCGAACACCGTCGCATTGTTTTGCTTACTACAACCGTTCGAGTCGCCAGTAATCTTTCTCAGATTTTGCGACGTGTACCCTCGCCGCATAGGAACTTCACGTAGTCCCCCTCGTCCGCGTCGTACACAAGGCCGGGATTTAACGCCGCCACCGGATTCACATTTCCCGCACCGTAGGAGAATTCCGCATCGGCGTTCTTCGTGGAATTCATGATATAAGCTGTGGAAGAGATCGAAAATAAGCATCTTTTATTTAAAGTTGTGGTTGTAAAAATAATTTTTTTGTTACTTGTTGTGATGAGCTCGGACTGAATCGCGGCCGGTGACCAAGTTGGGTTGAAGGACTTGATGTAAGCAGCTACGGCGGTGACATTGGGACATGCCATAGACGTGCCTGAGATGATGTTGTATGAGACGGATTCCTTTTCTGCATTAATTGGAGGCCATGCTGCTAGAATATCCACTCCTGCGGCGGCCAGGTCCGGCTGCGGACAAACATTTTAGCGGAGTTATATGGTTTTCATATAACAGAGTCTAAGGCAAGAAGTTACAAAGCACCTTAAGTATATTAGGGGTGATGCGATTCGGCCCACGGGAGGAGAAAGACGCCACGTAGGTCGCTGCTTTGTCAAAAACTCCCTCGCTTTTTGAAACAATAGCCGTAGGATTGCTTGTTTTGTTAGCATATTGGAGGACGCTTTCGCTGTAGTTGACTCCCGGCACGGAGACTGGAAGGGCAAACTCGAGCGCCACATCATTCACACCATCTCTTCGCAAAATGGCCGCAACGGCTCCTGCGAGTTGCGGACCGTAGCCGAAGCTTACGGTGTCGCATATGATTACCTTCCGTCGAGACAACTCCGCATCTAAACTTCCTTTCGCACAAAACCTGGAAGCAGTTACGTGTAAGATGAATCGCGGCACACGTTAGCAAGGCTAAATATTCACCTGGAATTTAAGGCATTTGTGTTCGCTGACTTGTTCGGAGCATTGCCAACATATATCAGAGGGTATATCGTACCACCAGACCCATCGGTGTTCAGCGCCAATCCCTGCACCCAAATATTAAAAAATTTTAAATATTTTATTTAAAAAGTTTTGATTAAGTTGGTGATTACCTGGAAAACCTGGCCGTCCCCGAGGTTGACACCAGCGACAAGCTTGCGATCGATGGTGCTCGCCGCTACGGACACCAACCAGGGTGCCACGTTGACGACGGTGCTCCTCTTTGGGCCCAAGTTTCCCACAGAGCTCGAGACGAGGATGCCATTCTTCGTGGCGTGGAAGGATCCGATGGCTATGGGGTCGGTGAAGTAGTCGTGGGCAACGCCATCGCCGATGGAAATGGATATGATGTCCACACCGTCAGCGATGGCATCATCGAATGCCGCAAGGATGTCAACGTCGGAGCAACGGTCCCAACAAACCTTGTAGACTGCGATCCTGGCAGAAGGGACGCCGCCCCGGGCGGTCCCGTCCGCTAGACCTCTGAGGCTTGCATTCGCTACCTCACGGCCGGCGACAGTGGACGAGGTGTGGGTGCCGTGTCCGTCGCTGTCACGAGGGGGAGCGATTTGCCGTCGGTAATGTTACCTTCAAGGTGGTAGTACCGTCTCCGATAACTTTGCTCTTACACCATTAAAAATACTTTTGTTGTTAAAAAGCTTAATTCATTTTTTATATGATTAATTATAGAGGATTTTAAAATATATTTTCTATTTTTTAAATAATTATAGAAGATCTTAGAATTAGTTCCTAGTTAATTATAAAACATTTTAAAAGTCAAACAAAAGCTTTTATTCTAAAAAAACATTTAAAAAAAACTTTCTAAGATCTCACTTGAATAGAGTTTTTTAGAGTTAATAGAGAGATATAAAAGAGATAAAACACAATTATTAAAAAAAGATAATTCTCATTGTCTTTAAAAGCTCATCCAAATATTGAGAAATATGCTCTTGAGTTATATTAAGTTCCATTTCTAAAATATTCATTAGTTTCTTAGTTATTCAATAATAATACTACCAGAACTTTATTACATATGATGTTATAAAATCATAACATATGATAACAAAAAAAAATACAAAAAAGAAGATAAGAAAATTGCTTAAGCTTGGTGATTAGGAAAATCATAAAAATGAAAGATGAATGTGAACATTTCTTTTATGACCCTATCTTATAACTATCCATTATGAGAGAGACATCACCCCTGTTATTGTGGACACATAGAGATAGGTCATAACACAACGAAGTCCTTATTCTCATCATTACAGGATGTTGACGATAGAGGCAATGACTCAATGATAGATGAGATAGACATCACCTAAGTTATCATGGGCATTCAATGATGAAGCTATAACAAAGTAGAGGACCCATCCTTGTTTGTACCGGTGTTAGTAATAAAGAGTACTAACTTTATAATAGGTGATGATATAATATGAGATCCCAAGGAATAAAGATGGTAATCATTTGAGAAAATTTGGGTCCAAAAGAAAGAGAAAAAAATAATAAAAAAAGGATAAAAAATGAGATTATTTGAATATGAAAGAAAGCAAAAATATATGATATGATTTGTAATGTATGATAATTATATTATATGATGACTATGTTCATAAATATGTATAATATATAAAAGTATTTATGAAATGATTTAATATATATATATATATATTACCATGCATTATTTATCTATTGCTATTTATTTATTATCGTTTACATATTTTTAATCTTATATACTATTTTTATGTTTATAACTAGTAGTTTACTTACTAAGTATAACATGTTTATTTTTTACTTATATTACAGGTTAGGATATACACACATAGAGCTAATGATTTTTTAGATGATAATTTTTATTAGAAGTTATATTATATTATATTTTGTGAGTTGCAAGAGAAGTTTTCTATGTGATGGACTTATCGCGTTTTGTTAAAGTTTTCTTAATTTATAGTACCTTAGATATTGTGTGTTACTTTTTATTTAAATGTGTAAATAAAATTTCTTTATGTTTGGGATATTTATTTGTCGCCTCTACTCATCTTAGTTTGTCCTAATAAATTAATATTTAGATTTTATCAAATTTTTTTGGATTTAAGTTGGTTAATACATGTTAGGTATGGCTTTAAACTAACATAAATTATAGAATAGAATGATAATAATAAACTATTAGATTTATCTGAGATATTATCCTTAAATTACATGATATAATGCCACTATTAATTTATGTAAGTGGCCACAGTCAAGATACCCTTATTATTAACACACTAAATTTGTTTGATAATACTACTAATATTTTATGTAACACGATCAGGTTTAGGATACACTTATATGAATGATTTGCATAATATCATTAGTAATTTGTCTAAGATGGCTAAGGTTAAGATGCTCTTATATAGTTGATGTTAACTTATTGAAACCTATGAACAAAGGTCATATAGAGATGGGTATTAGTTATTGGATCTATAAGATGATGATTTCAAAGAAAAATTGGGTCATAAGAATACAATATCTAGAAGAATTAGAATAAATTAAACATGAAAAGGAGTTCTTATATTTTGTTTGGTTTATTTATAGTTAATAGTTATCATTTTATTACTTAGACATTAATATATTTTTTATATCATATTTTTATATTTTGTTACGATAGTGATTTATTTACTAAACTCTATAAGGTCTTATAGTATCTGTATCACAAGTATTGTATGCACTATGTATAAATGTAAGAATTATGAGACTATGAATGAGGGTCTTACTAATTGGAGGAGTTAATGGACAGAGCAGTGTATGAGGTTTGTTTATGAGATTTTATCATGTATTGATAATATATTGTATTAATTTAGTACTATGTATCTTATACTTTTTTATAGATCTTTATATTATGACTTCTATAGATCAGATTTCCTTATTTAATTTTTATGTATAAACAATTTTATTTTAATTTAAGATTAGAATGATGTGGTATTTGGATTGATTTAGGGTTGTCTTAAAATCATTTCTTTACCAAAGATGTCAATTTATCATATATTTGTTTTTATTTTTCTCTTGTTATTATTAATTATTATACATGGGTTAGATGGGGCTTTGAAAGATGCTATTTGGAATTAAGAAGTGTTAAAAGTTGAAAAGCAAAAAATAATGATATTCTGAGGGGAGAATTCTATAGAAGAAAGTTATGAAGAAGCATAAAGTTATCATTATGCCAACATCTCCTAAATCTCTTGCTTCACCAAGGTCAACATCATAGAAAGAATAAAAGATTTCTCTCTAAAATTATTAAGGAGAACAAGATCAAAAATAAAATTATATGAGATTTGTAACTTTATATCCGTGGAACCCACAAGATTTGAAGAAGTGACAAGACAAGAAGTATGGGTCAAAGGTATGGAGAAGGACATGAAAATGATTGAAAATAATAAGACAAAAACTAATAAAACATCTACAAGATAATGATATCATCTGAATAAAGTGGGTCTACAAAATGTAGGTAAACTTAAATAGTTGAATTAAAAAAAAACAAGATTAGATTGGTTGAAAAAGCTACTCTCAGTTATTTGAAGTAGATAATAATGAGACATTCACACTAGGTACTAGACTAAATACTATTCAAACTTTGATAATTATGTTAGCACATCTTTTCAAGTGGATGTTAAGTTCGCATTCCTAATTGGATACTTAAAAGAAGATTTCTGCATGGATTCACTGCCAAGACTCATAGTTCAAAGAAAAGGAAATAAGGTGCTCATATTAAAGAAAGTACTACATGCACTCAAGTAGGCTCTTTAAGCATGGTGTAGTAGGATTGACAAATACTTCACCATGCTCAAATTTTAGGAGCAAGAGTGACTTACTTTGTATGTATGATGAAAAATCTAGTAATCCATTAAACCTAAGCTTAAGGATTTTCTTAAGGGTCTCAAAGAAATAAGATAGTATTACACAATCTTGAACTAAAACAAAATACATCAAAATTCAAATTTGATATTCTATGATAACAAAACAATTATAACTATGATGAAACATCCAATAATTCACAATAGAATAAAACATATTACAATAGAATATCATTTTTTATGAGAGACATCAACTAACAAAGAGATCAATTTCAACTACTGCAAGACAAATATTTAGATTATGAATATATTCACTAAGATGTTATCAAGAGAAAAGTCCAAGTTTTTATGAGACATGTTCGGAATATTTAAAAAAGGATTAAAGACTAGTGTTAAAATATGATTAATATTTCTAGAATTTTTTTAAAATATGAGTATGAATTTTCTAAATATTCTAGAATCTAATGTCTCATAGAACTTCTCAAATTCTTTATGGCTATATATATATATTGATTTAATGTCACATTATAGAAAAAATAAGATAAAAAAGAATAATAAGGATGAAAGAAAAAAAACACAGTTACTTGTTGCATGTGAAGTTATGGTTAGATTGGCATAAGCCTTTCCACTTTTGTGGCGGTGGACCGAATCCATCATCGTTGAAGCTCTTGGATTCAGGCCAAATCCCAGTGTCGAGCATGCCGACGATGACTTCGGTCTCAAAATGGGAACGAGGCAAGTTGGCAGGAAAACCCATTAAGTTCCATGACCTTGTGGTGTGGAGCTGTCGTTGCCGACTAAGGAAGATGGATACAACCTAGTCCATGGCTGATACCAAATTAAATTTTATAAATAAAAAAAATGCAATTTGTTTTGTAATTTTTGGTTCAAAATTCAACTCATAGGATGTTTATTTAACTTACATGACAGCTGAGCGGCCTCTTCCTTGGTCAGCATGATTGCAAAGCCATTAAAGCTCTTTGTGTAGCTATATATGAGACGTCTCGATGCACCTTCGCTGCGGTTGCTTCGCAAGAAACTAACCATTTAATCCAAAAAGGAATACAATAAAATAGCTGTTGTGAAGCTCTTGCATGGAGTCTTTATTCACGTCTCGTGGCCGATCACCCAGATACACGATGTGAGCCTGAACAATTAACATTTAATTACACCATTAAAAAAACAAAACTAAAAGCTTTTCCATGCAATATACCTTCTGCTCCAGAGCTGCAACGTCAAACGATAAATGGAAGACGAGAAGACACAAGGGGAGGGCCGGGCCGAGACAGCGAGCCATGGCTGCCTGTGTGTCTCTCTCGGAAATCAATGCTCGAGGTAATAATAGAAAAAATGAGCTACTTAAAAAAAATATCTTATGATAAGATTATTTAATTATGGGATTTATATTTGATGAGTTTTTACATTTTTCATGTACGTTTTTAACTAGTCTTTTTGGTTGAAAAGAGCCGATACAGGACAATGGTATTTTACGACAATACAAATTTGCCATCTAAGCATTTCATTAAAGAATGCAGGCTCGTAAACTTAGAGATTGACTCGTGGTTCCAAATCGAGAATCTAAAAGATATAAGACATTTTAAGTTGTGGTTCGTTCGACAATAAACCATATTTTAAAATTAATTTTTACAACAAAAATAAATCATAACATAACACCATAGTTAAGTATACATATCCAAAAACAATATTCACCCAAGTGAGGTTTCACCCAAGAGATTATCATTTCTTGTCCTCTCCTTGAAGGTCGATTAAAAAACAATATCACGATTTATATGTCTTTCAAATGTCTATCCTTCAGTAACGTTACTTGAGAACAAATACGGCACAAGTATGAGTCCAAATTATGTATCCATCAACTTAGGTAATCCATTTGAACATGTTACTTGCGAATACGCATCTCAAACAAAATCCCAAAAAGAAGTTTACCAATCAAGTTGGGGGGAAACATTTGGCATGCTCCAGTGCTGCATATTATGGCAATCGAAAGAATCATCGAGCTTCGTCGAGATGAGATGCCGAAGTATCAACTATTGAAAGTAGCAATGTGGATAGGTATAAGAATTTCCATAGGAATCATCACTGAATGGTAACAAAGCTCTCCTGTTTCATTTGCATAAGATTATTCTCAATGGTACGTAGCACAGGCCTGTATCTGCACATCAAGAACAAGAAGACGAAGATTAGCAGGTGAACAATCTGCAAATGGATCAACGAGCAACGTGGAAGAGAGCTACAGTCGAGTAAGGTTGTTGTATGCATGAGATGCTTGTTTAAGTTCTGATGAAAGCTTCAGAATCTCAGCAGATAGTGCCTCTGATCTGCTTTGCTCCTTAGAGATTTGATCCTTCAATATATAAAATGTTATAATAATCGAGAACTGCATAATATCTAAATGAAATTTGAAGATGATATCAAGGTGACTAAGGCTTCAATGTTAGCGTCAAAATCGATGCACACAATTAGGTCAGAAGTTACATGGTAAAAAAGTTAACATCAAAGAATCCAGTTTCCATGGTAATGAAATGTGGTATCCCCCAAGAGAAACTAATAATGAAGATAACAATAACAATAAAATTAATTAATAGATCAATACTGAAGGCTTCCTCTGAATAATGTTCATAAACAAACCTTAAGGAGCTGGTTTTCAGTGATGAGTTGTTGAGGGACCTGAGCAACTGCAACAATTTTTTCAATTTCAACTTGAGATTGCGCACTGCTATTGCTCGATTGATTGGAATTAAGAAGCTCGGACCGGACTTTATCCAGATGGTGACGAAGTTGTTCATTCTGCTTTAAACACTCCTTCACCTATAGGGGTTCGTTCGTTCATGGGGTAAGCATCAGAAACAAAAGGCAAAAAAAAAAAAAAAAAAAAAAAAAAAAAAAAAAAAGCTAATTTATAATGAAATTCAAAAAGAAAATAAAAAGGACTAAAATGAGATCAAGTACTTGACTCGTCTAAATCTCCCAATAAATAATTTTTTTCTTGCACATGGTTTCCACACTTTAGAATAAGAGAGGGACCGGATCTAATATCTCAAGGATCCAAGTATCCTCAGGCCGTGTTCTTTAGTCAATCCGATAACAATCAAGGAGGATTTCAAGAGGTAAGTTCATGCACTGAAGATTCATTTTGCTATTTTCATGATCCTATCAATCAGTTTTTCTTGCACATGATTTCCACACTATAGAATAAGAGAGGGATCAGATCTAATATCTCAAGGATCCAACTATTCTCAGGTCGTGTTCTTTAGTCAATCCAATAAATGATTAATCCTATATCATAGATAGATACCATGTAACATGATCTAGCTGACTAGAAGTTTGGTCCCCTTGAATTTAGTTTATCAATTCTAGGAGAGATAAATTTTGAAAGAGAAAGGACCAAAGATGGCACGTAAAAAATACACAATGCCTATTTCCAATTAATCTACAAACGAATTAAGGAAGCTAAGACATTTCTATTTGCTTACTCCATTGTTTCACTGGAATATAGTAGAGAACTCTTTAAATTCAGTTGGCTTAACAAAACATAAAATTCATAGAAACTAGCCTTAAAAACAAATAATCAACTACATTATACAACTATGTACACGGGGATATGAGCAAGTATTTACACATCCAAGCTCACACGTAACACCCTAATTCAAAGAGATGATTTTTTTTGAGATGCTAAACATCAAAAAAAAAGGAGATGATGCGACTATGATTCCTCAATTTTGCCCTAAAAAGAGTATATGTGCATAATCTTAAAAAAAAAAAAAACAAACCAAAAGTAGTCCACTAACAATTTTCTTGCAATTACTTGGGCTATGCTCTAAAATAATATATGATAAAATAGTTTGCATCCAAATTCACGTGAAAATGAAGCATTTTAATTTTTTTTCCAGCACTCGGAAACATATTTTTGGACATTATAGCAGCTATTCATGCAAACAAAAAAAAAATTGTGAGATAGATGCCAAAAACCTCTGTAGACCGAGGACAGTGGAGAGAGAATAAATTCTTGTCATAAGAAAATATAAAAATAATCATAAAGCATGCCTGATTCTCCCACTGCATTGCAAGGCCCAGCGCATCTTGGTATGAAACTGAAAAATTGGAGTTTTCCTCAAAAAGCCTTTCTATCTCTGAAGATTGAGAATCAATCTACGACAATCTTGGATGATAAGTTTGCAAACAAACATTAACAAATTTATGTTAAGATTCATTAAGAAAGAATGACTTGTAGGCACCTCTGTTAGCAACTTCTGCCTGCTACTTTCAAGCCTCTCAACCATCAATGCCATGTCATGCAACTGCTTCTCAAATTTCTCCTTATCATGCTGTCAATATTAGATGCATTAGGTAAAGGGAGGGCAAATAGGAATATGGCATACAACTTACAATAAAAATGGTATTCCACATTAGCAGAGAGCAACAGGGTCATAGAAATAGAAGCAACATAGTGAAACATGATGCAGAAAAAAGAGTGAAACCCAATATACACTGAAAACACTAAAATTCCAAGTAATAGAATCCAATAGTTATAAGCCTAAATGCTAGCAACCAGAACGATTTCAATAGCAAGATAACAAAGGAAATACAAAGGCATTAGAATATAAGAAACCTCATCACTTTAGTGATATTGGTCAAATGTAATCATAGCTTCTTGGGAAAGTTATGATAAAGTCTCATCTCTAATCAAAATTCGTAAGGAAAGTGCACATATATACATCATACTCGGCAGTTAATAGAGAATCCAAGTTTCATAATAAACAAGATAAACCTCATCTTTACACATTACAAATAGGGAAAAGTGAAAATATATTATTTATAGAGAGAGAATTTTACCAGAGAAAAAGCCTTTGGACTAGACACATCTGATTTTGCGCCACCATCTGAAACAGGTAAGCAAAAAGACCTCATCTAATATTGTATAGAAACAGCCCTTGATAAAATGTGAAAGAAAAAGAAAGCTAGCAGCAAAAAACAGCTTCAGATTGGAATGGACAAACATAATAGAAAGACTCAAGTCAATTGTAAATACATATAACATAATGAAAGAGTAGCAATGGTAAACCCTTACCCCGGGTGATAATTTCTCACTTGCGGCTCAACCACACCTACTCTCCCCCTCAAACAGGTTTGCACCTCATTTTTTATCCTAGCTTTCCTCGCTCAACTTTCACCCTAATGGTCCCCCCACACAAATGTTTTGAGTCTTATTGGCCCCTCATAAAATTACATAACAAAATGAGATGTCCATATTCAATTTCCTTTACCATTTCCACATCTCTCATCCTTCCCAATTCTGCATATGCAATGATGACATTTGATCTACGTGCTTCTTTATAACCTTCTGAACATCAATCCTACCCAACTTTAGGTCATCCATAAGGCAAATTGACGCCACGTGTGCTCATTGAATGGATGCAAAAGATTGAACTGTATAACGATTTGAGTTCATCCTACATATCATGATACTAAATTTCGAGCTACTATGTCACCATACTTGCACACCAGTGAGCTGGCTCTCAGCTTCATCTACACTACTGTCACTTTCTAGAGTAGACAAAACATGGTATAGAAATGGTTAGTACATTAAGCCCATGAGCTTTTATCAATCCTCACATTCATTTGAACACACCTGAAATCAGACCATATCTTTTGCAGCACAAGTTATTCATAATTAATAGAGAAGCGCTAAATTGGCATTAACCCACTAATTATGTCAGCAAAATGAATGCTCCATACTATCCTTCTTAACAATAATTTTCTATGTCCCTTTAGTTTTACTCTTCTTTTATATAAGTATATTTACTATTTCCCTTCTCCTATATGAAACATAATTCAATACACGAATAAGCTTTCTAAGAAAAACAAATAAAGTCTGTTATAAAATTTTTAATTTTCCCAATCAATGCTCAAAACATTGTTTTCAAACCAAATTTTTCTTATTTGTGGTGGGTACCAAAAATTTTGGTACGTCTTGGAGCAACAAAGTGCACATTTTCAATAACGAGTAAAAATTCTGAACCCTAGAATGCCCTTGAATATGATAGTTAAAAGAAGCAATTGAAATTAGAATTATAAGTGCAGTACTCTTTTATTTGAAATGATCCTATGATCTATTTAAAATGATCCCTATGATTGAATTATTAACAAATCATACTAAACTATTAACAATGTAATAACAATTGCTCTAGAATCTGTTATGAGAACGATAACACAACAATGAGTTGAAATATTTTTGGTCCAAAGCCAAAGAAAACATAGTTCTATCGCATCTTTGACAAATTTTTGTACAAATCCCAAATGAAGCAAATTTGCATGAATTATGAAAAGTTATGATGAGAAAGTGAAATTCAGAATAAACAGGACTGTTAATGGTAACTCATGACAACACACTATTTTGGTGGTTTATTCACTATGACCTCAGAGAGTCTAATCTGGAGTTCACATTAACTCCAGCTTTGGCAAACATATCGCCTTATCATTGCACAAGGTTACATAGACCGTGTAGTTAGAAACCATTGGGTCAGCAAGTCCAAAGAGCACAAAGATTGAAAAAGAACAATAAGGCTAAATCTTCACTTGTTTCAACCCATTCTGTATAGCTCCCAAAAAAACAGCTCCTAACCATAGGTTGATTGTTATCAAATTGACTTATTTTTCTAATATAAGATTTTCCAAATGCATTAAGTTGTCCTTACAATCCACTAATTAAAACAAATACCTGATACCTTCTTTGATAAAGCAGCCAATCTATCTTCCAAGTCTTGCCTTACAGCCATTAGAGAAGAAGTGCGAAGCTGCTCCTCAGCCAGTTTGTGCTGCTCTTGCTGTCTCAACAGGGATGATTGCTGCAAAATGTCATGTATTTAGGAATTTAATTTGGAAATAAAAACATCATGCAAAATCTCTAAGGCTTTGGTAGGTAATTGTGATATTGTTGCGCATGCAAAAAACAACATTACATTCAATAAGGTGAGAACTACTCAGTACGTAACCCATGGTATAAAGTTTCATAGGGGGTGGAGCAAACAAGCAATACAAAACTTTATGACATTTTTCAAATTATCAGAAAACAAGGCTCCCAAGTAATGCCTAAATAAGCCATGAACAAAATAAACCTGCAACTCTGACTTCAAATATGCAATTTCTTTTTCCATAGAAAGGATGCGATTGGCTGAGGAGTCAATAGATGGAGTGCTACTGTATGAATTTGTCATTATATGTTGGTGCATAGAATTTAACTCTGCCCGCAAGGCTGCAGCATCCTCTTCTGCCTGTAAAACACAAAAGATCAGGAATACGGAGAGCACTAATCCAGAAGCCAAATACATACTTTGTATTGCTCCTCTTCTGCCTCTTTCAACCTTCTTTTAGCTGTCCGGAGTTGCGACAAAGCATCCTCCTAATTTTAAATAGCACTCTCAAGTATAGCCATAAAAAAAAAACAAAAGCAATAAGATAGAGTTTATTATTCAGTAGTGTCAATACCTTTGCAACAATGGCTGCATCCTTCTCAATGGACACGTCTTTCAGAGCTTTTCGCAAGGAAGGCAAAGTAGAATCCTCCTACACCACAATAATAAAGTGCTTACTGTTCGAGAACAAAAGGATGAACAATATATTATTCAAATATCACTTCTTGAATTCATAAACAAAAGGAAGCAATGCCACTTACTAATTCTTTCACATGCCTCACCAGAGAACTATTTTCCACTGCTTTTTCTTCAAGCTAAAAGTAGAGTATTACAAGTTCTCAGAACAGACAGGTTCAAAGATTATGTTTGTTTATACTTCAGAAAGACAAAATCAAAAAGGAAAATGCTACCTCGACCAATAACTGCTGATTTTCTTTTTCCAACTCTGCAATTTTAATTTGTAAATCTTTAACTTGAGAAAGCAAAGCATATGAATCCCTCTGCAGAAGAAAAGGGCAAATCACAACTGATTAGAAATTTTTAGATATAAAAGAACAAAGCGTGTAAAATTAATGAATATTCTCTACCACTGCCAGTTATCCTCCAAATAGGACGTTCAATGTTCAAATATGAGCATAACAATTCTCCAATGTCAGTTTCTTTTTAATGCTCTAACAATTGTTTTGGAGTTTGGAGGGATGAGGATTATTATTTGGGAGAAAAATGAACCACCATTAGCATATTCAGCAGGGTCAGCCCATTTCCAAGGTATTTGGTATTTTTTGTTGTTGCAAGGCACAGAAAAGAAAATCATGAAAGGATACAAAACAGTTTATTGATTACTACAGAAATAAAGCTAGTACGTTAAAAAAACACAGCTAGCATTACAAGACAAGAACATAAATTAGCAATAATGTCACATGAGACAAGGGAAACAGCTTAAGACAGCAGGGAAAATAGAAACAACATTGATTATTTTCCATGCAATAATTTTCTATGAAAATGATATTAAGAATAAAGTATGACTTAAATAAAAATGTTAATGATCAAGTATCAAGAGAATTTAGCCCTCTTAAATAAGCCTATCTAATCAAAATAACCAAACGTCAGCCTTAACATTGGCAATATCATGAACCGTCTCTTTACAAAATAACAACATTGATTATTTTCCATGCAATAATTTTCTATGAAAATGATATTAAGCATAAAGTATGACTTAAATAAAAACGTTAATGATCAAGTATCAAGAGAATTTAGCCCTCTTAAATAAGCCTATCTAATCAAAATAACCAAACGTCAGCCTTAACATTGGCAATATCATGAACCGTATCTTTACAAAATGGCAAGAAGCAAAATAAAGTCATCCTGCCAATCTGTTGTCTCTTATGTGACATTACATTGTTTTGCTCTCCGAAGAGAAGATACAAGATTCAAATCTAATCATAGCCGACAAATGATCATCAAATAAATAAAGCTGTCTGATATACCAAGGTGATGAAGGTCAATTGAAATATATTCATGTGAATTCCACAAAATTAACAAAACATCATGTGAAACATGATTACCATTACCATGGTTTTGGTGGTATCAATGGGCTTGGCCCAATGGGTAACATGGCCAAAGACGCAACCATACAAATATGTGAATTCTAATTTAATGCATAGGATAGACCTATTTTCCAATACCTGATTTTCAATAGGGTATTGATCGAAACAGAGAATTAGCAAGGGCAGATGGTAATTAAGAAAACTTTCTGAACCCTCATCACATGTTTTCCTTTAATCAAAGCTTTAATAGTTGTTGCAAGAACCTATGGGATGTCATAATGCATAAGATATATTTTTCTTTCATAAAAGGCAAGGGGCATTGAAATAACCATAAGAATAAAGTTTGAGAAATTTACTTTTTCACTGAACACGAAGGATTGAGAATAAAGTATAAATTTTTTTTCCAAAGAAATCTAGTTGGGACTATGCACAAGCAATTCATATGCAAATGGTTACTCATATTATTCTTTTAATAACTAAAAGAATAATGTTTTATCCGCTGGCTCCTTGCTTACTCTTTCCAAATCCTCTTCACATGTGGTGATGCGCAAACCTTATGAGTGTTGCAACGAGTTTAGGAGCATGGAGGATCAATGCACAACTCCAAACAATAGTTTCTTTGTTTGGCTAATACAACATTGGGGCTAACCTCTCAATGATAGTATAATTTTGCAAACCTTTTAGATCTAAACTTTCGCATGACAGCTAAATGTAAATCTTTAACAATTCCTAGAATTCGCCAGGGTAGAGCAATTGAAACAATGGTTGATTTCTCTACTTGACAAGTGAAGAGTGATAAAAAAAGAGGGAAAGAAAAAGAGAAAAATGAGCAGATTATAGAGAGCCTAACTAACTTTTACTCGTAGGATAAAAAGGTAAAACAACAAATTGAAAAGGATAATACAAATACTTTCTCAACTCTAATAAAAAAATGAATTGAACAAGTCTCAAACTCATAAAATCAACCAAGAATTAAACCTTGACACCAAGTGGGTCTTGAGCGAGGTCCTTCAATGCCAATGTAAGCCTTGAGGGAATTCCTTGGAGACCACTCCAAGTGGTGACTTTTGTAACTAGTTTGGAAAAAGATCTAACAATGATATAAGGTGTCATGGGGATCCCTTGAGACATATTTCTTGATAAGATAATGATTAATCTAATGATCATGCATCCCTTTTTCTTGCAATTCAAGTTGCTCAAATCTTTCTTTTATTTGATCCAATTATATGCCCTAACAACACTTATTTTTTTCTCGTCTCGAGAACTGTCAATATTTGACAAAACATAAATGTGAGAATTTTGCCATTCATTTTTCTCGATGTAATATTTGATTGAGGCGTGCATCAAAACTTTCTTGCAAATATCATAAGATATTTTTAAATGATATCTCATAGTTATTATCTTCTTTGTTGGGATGTTATCTTACTATACAACCAAGTTATGTCCCTACACTAGATTATCTAAAAATGGTAATGTTTCGCAGTGCTCTTCATGACGCATCAAAGACTTAAAAGAGAGTCAGTTGTCGACATTCACAATAAAGTAAACTTTCATATGCAATTGTAAGTCGAACCAGTAAAAATCATTGTTGATCTTCAAGAAAATTCATAAAGCTTTTTCTTGTCTCCCTCCAACCTATTTTTGACAAAATGCAGCAAGACAGGGTCAGCAACTCTGAATTTTTTTTCTTAACCTGCTATCAACCATGTCCCATTTTGTACTTTTTTTGGAACTTCAATTTTTTCATGATGTTTACTTGATTTCTTCAAAGAATTTATGAGTTTTCTATTAAGCATGTTTCTAGAAACCTTCAAACACATTATGTTGGAGCTCCATGTCAAAAGTATTCCTCGATATATGAGGTAAACATCTCTCGGATTGACTCCACTATTTAAATTATATAGAGCTCACTTTTAAATAAAATGCATATAAACAAAGTTTTCATCCCAACTTTTTGGTTGTTGAGATTTAAATCTCCTTAGTAGATGGACCATTTAATTGGCTTCTTCTCATTTGTCATTGGTTTATAGATGGATCATTGTATTCCTTGGTGTCCATCATCAACCAAAGTATATTCCAAAAATAACTCCAAATCTTCCATCCTTAATAAAATGAAAGATGACAATCTGAAGTATATTCAAACATTGTCGAAAAACAGTTCTATTGTTTCTTCACTTGAGATATCAACTAATATAAAGAAAGATGCCAATCCAAAGCACATCCAAACATTGTTGAAGAACAACTTTGTTGTTTCTTCACTTGAGATATCATTATTAGACAACATGAATGTAACTATTTTGAATAACCTATTCACGACCACATATGGACAATTGTTCCCAAGCCTAGCTATAAGTAACCCACCAATAAAATCTAGGGACATGCTCTCCTAAGGTCTCATGAGCATTACAAAAAGCATCTATAGTCCTTGCTTTTGAGATTGGCAGGCTTTGAGGTGTAGCATAGAATGTATCCTCAAGTGTATTTCTCAACATCAACTTGCATGCAAGACCAATAAATGTTAGTCTACAGATTTTGAGTAATATTTATCACTCCAATACATGCCTCTCAAATCTATCTCACACGACAAACATCTTAAGATATGCAAAGCTACCAAGTCTTGAATGGCAATCCGTCTTAGAGGATCTATTCAAACGACTTTCTTTCTTGAATGTCCTAAAAAACTCTCTTGAATTCTGCGTCTTTTACATATCTCATGCAGCACTTGTCATACACCTCTAATTAAAATTGTATCATAGAAGATAAGCATAGCAACAAGTGATAGAGGAGAAAGCATAGTTAGTTTATTCCGACCACCCCTCTTATATTATATAACAAGATTAAATTATTGCAAGACATCAATGTGTCACGCTTGCTACAATTCACTAAGCATATGAAGAAAATGGAAAGTTGATGGTATGAATGCATGATAATTTCCTTCCTAAGGAGATATTATCATCAATGCTTCATTGCTTGATGCAAGCCTAATATCTCCTTGTCATATAATGGATAGTTTCTCTGTTCCCTTTGTAATAACTTCAAATAGCATACAACAGTCCTCCTTTTTACATGAAAACAATTTTTATGACATGATTGAGCATCAAATTTTAGATCAATTGGTTTTTGAAAATTAAAAGTTAATATTGGTGCTTTACAAGTAATGTTCTTCAATTTTAGAAGCATCTCTTCATGAACATCCTTCCAACAAAACTTTTGGTTCTTTCAAGTTACAAAAAATGTAAATATGATGTTATTTTTGAGAATCCATTGAAAATCATCATCATATATTGGCATGCTCCCATAAAGTTTGACCAGACTTGGACAGCCATGATTTCTTTTGCATCAATATTAATTTCTCCATTCTCAACTCTAAAACCAAAATATAAAAATAATTTTTCTCCAAAGAAATCTTCTTATTGAGTTTGAGATGATTTTTTTTGTAGTCTTAAGAATACTTCCTTCACATGCCCAAGATGTTCTTTCACATTCCAACTATAAGTGAGTATACTATTAATATAAATGATCACAAACTTCTAATTATATAACCTCAAAATATTAGTCATTAGTCTCTTGAAAATAGTCAAAACATTGCATAATCCGAATGACATTACCAATAAAATACACCTTGTCAAGTCTTAAAAATTGTCTTCCTAATATCTTGATTTTAAATCAAGTTTTGAGAAGAACTTAGCATGTTAAAGTTGATCGAGTAAGTTCTCGACATGAGGTAGCGAATATCGATTCTTAACTATAATTTTGCTAAGTGCTCAATAATGGATCCACATACTAACATCCAACTTATTTTGGCACTTTATCAATTAGTGAACTAAGTATGTAGTGAATTGCTTTGCGTTAATGCTCCAATATAAAGATATTCTCTTGTATACTTCCTTATCGCATAGGTAATGCAACATCAATCATCAAATTGATCTTGAGCCAACAACTCTTCTTAGCAATAACCCAACAATTCCTCAAATTAGCCTGAATAGGTCTTGATAAGTTCTCAAAGTAGTTTGCTTAGTGGTATTTATGACAACTCCATCAAGTTTTTTGGGTCATATTAGTAATGATATGTCGTTGTAACTTACATTGACTCAACTCTTCACCTGGGTAGCTTCTAAAAAATCAATTGGTTGCTTCACAATATTGCAATTCACCATATATTCATTGACATCCTTAGTCAATTGAAATTGTTGAGCACTTTGATAGTATATGACACTATAATCCCAAAACTATAAGTATTGTAACATGATTTGATATATCAAATAGGATCATTTCATAGATTACTTCATCAATATCCTTTTGAATGACAGTTTATTTTGTATTACTTCTCAACTTAAGCCTTTGAATCACTCTAAAACCAATCCAATAAGTAAAGTTTTTAGGATGCGATGTAGCCACCAATTGTAGCTGCTCCATAAGATTTCTTAGAAATAAGGTTCTAATTTCAATATTGATTACTCTTTCTTCACCAAAAGCCTCCGGGTGAACAATTCTTCCTTCTTTTCTTCAACACAAGATTCATGTCTATTGTTCTTTGGCTTTGCCATAACAAAATAGTTACATTAGCTCTTCAAACTATTTCTAATGTAGTATACTCTGTGGCTTTCATAACTTTCTCTTTTCTCACACCAAACTTTTCAAGTTTTTCCATAAAAAGATAAAGATGTACCTTCGAACATTTATCATGAATGTGAACTTGATCTGATAACAACCACCAAACTTTCCAATCAAGTTAGAAGAAAGTGAAATCTTAGTAGTAGCAATAGGTGTTTTCTCATGTTGTGACGTCACTTTATTCATCTTAAATTTTTTTGTGCAACTATTGGCATTTCTCCTTATTGCTCCAATACCTTCTCTCCTGATGTCTTACTCTCGTTCTCAATGGGCATAGCAAAACTATAGACCTGATTTTGATTCTGAATGGAAAAAAATCCTTCAATTGTTATAGCAAGATATAACCTTATAGTGTTCTACATCAAAGTTCGTATCTTATCCAATTGAATTCACAACGTAACTACCAATCTTCTGAATTTAATCATATAATCTTACACAGTCTACTCCTAACAATATTGTAAGCTGTCATTTACTTCATCGCTTCTTTACATATCCCATAGGATAGAATTTCTCCTGTATCATTTCCTTAAACTTGTTCAAGGAGATATTATTTGCCAATTTTGTCATCAATTCGGCACTTCATCAAGCAAATGTATAGTGTGATAACTTCAATTGATCATGTACAAAGAGAAAGAAGTTTCCAATCAATCAAACCAAATTCCTAACCTATTGGGATTGACATCTCCATTATAAATAAAAAAATCAATATTTGCATCCATTATAAATAGCTTCACTCATTTGAATATTGAAAAGGTGAAGCTTTGGTCATCTTCATCTTTGCTATCTTCCATAATTTCTCTCAAATTTGGGTGATTTTAAATTTCCACTATGCTATAAGAATTTCTTCCCTTTTATGGGTTTTCTATTGATACAATCATGGTGATTCTTTAGGATAATTTTTATTAAAATCCAAACATGTGATATTTTTTTTAAAAAAAATTAAATATTTTTTCACTTCCAATAAAGTATAAAAGATCTAATACATGATGCACAAATAACAGCAATTAGCATAGACAATCTATAGAAATACTTAATAATGATCAATAAAGATTAATATTTATTCCTATAAGAATTTCACTTTTTCCCCTTACACTTGTATTGGCAAATTGAAAGTTCTAAGACTATAACTAGAGAAAGATAGTTATCAAAGCAATCTAATAAGACCAAAGTACAATCAATGACAATTGCACTATACCTTGGTTTTGACAAAAGGAATCATTTTGTTTGTAATCTAAGTAGAAGTTTATTTTAAAAGTTTTTGAGATTTTTGAGATCTATCTTTTTATTACAATCAATAACTATATATTTCTTATAGACATGATGCAATCTTGTGACAAGACTCAAATAAAATGCTTCAATTGTACGCTCATATAATGGTACTATTTTGACTAGGAGTTCAATGTGGGAGGAGAGAATGATGTGATTCTCCTTAATGAAGTTGTCATAGTATAAGAAATCAACTCTCCAAAATGATTCCAATATAGATAAAATTCGAGTTGACAGCCTTGATAGTAGTAAGATTACCAAAAGACCTTAAAGATAATAATCTTATAAATAAAGATACCCATAATAGAGACACGAACTAGAACAATGGTATACTGATCATAATAGATCTGATGAATAGCAATATCAGATGAGCTTGGCTATGTATCTGCTTTTTTTATTATTTAGATTTATATTTTTGTTTCCAGATTTTTTGATTTTCCACTATAGGATTCATATCGGGTTATTGATTCCTATAGATTTGCTCAAGATTTATACGACAAGGCAATTCCTTGTGATTGAGCATGTGACAAAAGGTACAAAAATTAGGAAGATTTCATATTCCATACTTTGCCAAAAAGCAGTTGAACAATTACTTATCCATATCTTTATTTGCCAGCTCATTTAAGAGATTTATTTTCACATATATCCTTGCAGCACTAGGCTATGCAAGGGATATGATTGCTACATCAATTTTAAGAGGTTCCCTGATAAGTTGACTAATAAAAAAAGGGCTCTTACTGAAGAAGTGTACCGGCTAATGAGCAAGGCTCAAATAGGCAAAATTGAAAATTTTGACTCATTGAATGAAATGATAACCATTTGAATGTTCTCATAAGGAAGCCATAACACTTCCAAATTCAGCACAACTAGCACCTAAGGAAATCCTTCTCTCATTTAAACTAAATTAAAATATACCTAGGGTCTAGAAGTCCAATTAAAAAACAACCTACAAATCCAAATGCTAAAAAATCTTTCAACAAAGACTCCATCCTGCAATGGCCCAAGGAAAATTACCAATCAAAGCAAATCTAAAAGGACCAAAAAGCAAATTCACACCAATCTCAAAGAAAATAATTGCTAGCTTTCTTTTATAGATGGAGGCGTCCCTCAAAATAGTCGATTGATTCATGGTGAAGGTGAGATTGAATTAACAAGATCTCTAACAAAAGAAGGCCAAAGGTGCAATTGATAAATGTCCACAAATGATCGTCCTAAATGTGCCATAGAACCCCTGACAAGACTGTGAAAGGTTGCAACCTAAGAAGAATGGATCGTAACTCTCTTAATTAACTGAGCAAAAAAGACTGTTATAGGAGTCAAAACCAGAGGCAAAGAAATCTAATAAGAGCCAAAGAAAGCGGAATAACTAAAGAGGGTAGAGCAAAGACTGACGAGTGGGGCTAAACCATTGTGACCTATGGCGCATGGCAAGGCCATGGTCACATGGTTGATTGGAAGTGACGACCGATGGTCTGAAGAGGTGATCATCAACAAGAAAAATTCAACATCTGGACTGGATTGGAGGAGGTGTAGGAGACAAGAGAAGGTAAAACTTACATGAACCGACATTGCCAGCAAGAGTTTTGCAAACCAAATGGAAGCCAATTCGAGCAAACAGACAGTCGAGCGAGCGACACAGCTTGGTGAGTGTGAAATGACAAGATTGAATGAATGGGAGAAGAAGATGGGGAAAGCTTCATCGTCAGCAAAATCACTATAGTCGACTAGCCATCTCCTCGGTGTGATCCCGACATCGAGACTATAGCAAGTGAGAGATTAGGGTTTTGTTTACACCAGACGACAAGCAAGACATGTTGTGAAAGTTAAGCAATTTATTATGCCACTAAATTCCCTTGAAACTTTCTCTCTTGGATCATAGCGGAACCTTCATTAATCATATGCTTTACTTCATCTGATTGCTCCTTTGCAAATTTTCTTTGTATTCTCACCATGATAAAAATATTTTGATATCAAAATAATATAATTCATCAACAAAGCTAAACTCTTTCTTTAATGATCGCATGATTTGACAAACCTTTTAAATCTAGTCTTTGATAAGATTGCTAGATGTAATCACAACTCATAGAATTTGCCAATGGTGAGTTTCAAAAACAATAATACATTTCTCTTCTTAACACGTGAAGAGAGAGAGAGAGAGAGCAAGAGATGTGGCAATTAAAGAGAATAACTACTCCAAGTTACATTTTCTAAAATGAAATGTTATTTTCCCCCTTCTTCTCAGTTCTCCTTTACATTTCTTTAATCATGCTCAAGAGATAAAGAGCTAAAACAACAAATTGCAAACGGTGGTACAAATGCTTCTCATACTCAACTAATAAAAGAGGGCTTAGACAAGTCACAAAGTCATCGAGTGAACCAAGGATTGATCTTCAAGTTCAAGTAGACTCAAGGAAGGGCCCTCAAGGCCAATGTGGTCCTTAAGGGTAATTTTTTTTCATGAAAATAGACTTGTGGATGCATCATTTAGTTTCTCAGAGACCACTCGAGACAATAAGACACCTCAGTGATGCCTCTTAAGAAGTTGTAGATACATCTCAATACACTGTAGAGCTACTCTTCTTCTCCTTTATTTGACAATACCCCTCATAATGGGTTTATAGAAAGATCTAGTGACCATATATAGTATCATGGGGATCCTTAAAAATGAATCAATAAGCTCTCAAAGGATACTAGTTGATCTCCTAATCGTAGGTTGGCTAAAACCATAAGTCTTAAATTATTTGCAACAATAGTTATCTGTAAAGAATTTGAATTATAATGATTAGCTATCAATTTGTAAAACCCATGATCTTAAAAGTGATTGGATGTGAGGATCTATAAATATAATTAGTTTGGAATTGGCAAAAAACTCAAATCAAGTTATAAAAATTAACAACTTTGGATCCATTAACAAAGTTTTGCTTTGTCATTTCAAAAGCTTTGAATTTAGTTTTGGCAAAAGTTTTCTTATTTTCAACATGATTATCCAATAAATAATATGATATAATAAAATAAATACTACTCAACAAATATTAAATATTTACAATTACTTTTAACATTATTAAAATAGAAAAAAATACTAGAGAAAAGAGAGAAATATATATATAAACTATAATTTTAAGAAAAAATCCAAAGATCGACTACAAATGTATCATGTGAAATAGCGCTTAACCAAAGGCTTTTCTGAGTTCATCACAGGTAGTTTATGCAAAAATTGTAAGAAATTTTATAGTTAGAAATCCTAGAATTTGCCAAATGTTCTTTTGTCATATTTAAAAAGTAAACATCTTTTAGTTCTAATTAGAAAGACAAGTAATATTTGTAATATCTATCCAAAAAAATAAAATAAAATTGGCCCAATTTGCCAACTTAGCATTGTGAGGGATCGCAAGAGTGATCCCATTCTAGACTCATGTAAAATAGATGAGAAGGCGAGGGAAACCCCTACTCTCCTTCTTTCCCTCATCTCTTCTCTAGTCTCAACCCAAGCATACTCCATCTCCACCTTGTCCTCCCCTCTAAGCTAACACCACTAGATGCCATTGCCTCCACAAGGAACCCTTGCAATAGGCATGCCATCCTCATAGCCAACATTCCTTTCCTTCTTACATTCCCATCAAAACCTTTGTTATCAACTATAAGAACTTTGTTGTAACCCTCATCCTTTGTTCCCATCATTCAAATTAAAAAAAAGTGCTGCTAATAACACTTCTTTCCTTTTGTTGTCACCAAGAAATTTGCCATATTTCCCTTTTCCTACAAAAAGGGTTGTTTGACACACTACCATATGACATCTTTGAAGCTCTAAATTCCTCTTCCTTGTATTATCCTTTTCTTCTTTTTCTCATACTCCACCAAGAGTAAAAAGTTTTTATTGCCTCCCCTCATAGTCATTGTGTAATTAATTTTAGCATATTCTTAAATAAATTCTACATCATATGTTGACTATTTTAAGATTTCATGTTCTCATATGAATAAAATAAACCTTGGTTTAAACTAAATTATTTTATTTAGTTGGACTTGTTCTTAAATGTTAATCCATTTTATGTAGTATCAAAAACATGAAATTAAGGATAGTTATGTATTATATATATGTAAATTAACAACCATGCATTTTAGTGTGCACTAAGTATTTCAATTAAATCTTTAATTTCTAAATACTTAATTAATTATGTTCATTGAACTTATATTGTTGAATGTGGTTTAACATAAATATTGCATATAGATTAATCATGTCAACAAGAACTGATTATAATACCAAGTTGAACTAAGCCTGAACTCCCAAATGTGGTGTTAAACTACATGAGGAAAATAGTTCTAAAAAGTTAGCTATTGAATGAAAACTCAGCGAATGAATAAAGAAATAACCTCTGTAACGCGATCCCCACTCCCTGATCTGAGCATCCCTGCATTAAAAAAAAAAATTCAAATTCGAAAAAAAAAGAAGGAAAACTCGATTATTTCTCTAAGAGGATCATATTTGAAGGGCAATCAAGAAAGCAAAACGCACCTTGTTGATTCAAAGACTCCAAATCAGAGCCAGACGCAGTCTTAATTATTCTCTCCGCCGCTCTCTTCTGACGAATCTCATCCAACTGCAAGCATGCTACCAAACTTAGATATCATACACAACTGATTTGGAAGGAGGGTTGGAAGGGAGGATGAGATAAAGAGGCAAAAATGCTACCACACGACGACCAAGGGAAGCATGGTGGGCCTCCATAGCCCCTGAGACGGCACCAGGAAAGGGATCACGAGAAGGAAAGGTTTACCCAGAAGCCGTGGTAGCGACGCCCCGCCCGCTACCACCTCGGAAGTTGGAACGCAGACGCGAACGCGGACGCCGCTGTGTGATTAAAATGTATAATTAGAAGAGAGGCAGTTAACCCATAGACTTGCAGATTTATAAACTATAGGAGAAAATATATTGTCAATAAAAAATAAATAAATCTTAAGAATACATCATAGCAATGAAATCTAAAAATCATAATAAATAACTTAAATATTACAAAACAAAGATAGACAAGAATAAATAATAAAATATACAATTCATTCAATCAAAAATACTAATTTTAAATATTTTTAAAAATAAATAATATTACAAAAAAAACTACCCCTATATCTTTTGGTAAAGAAATACAGTTATTTGTTAAAAATTTATTATAAAAAAACAAAATTATCTTTTTCTCTTATAAACAAAACGTGATAAATATTTATAAAAAATTTAAACTTTATTGAACACTCAAATATTTTTCAAAACCCAATCAAACATTTGCCTAATCTCATTTTCATATACACTTTTTCTTATTAAAACATGACAGACAACAATGAATTTTAACCATTCAACATAATTACTTAAATCACTCCATAATATCAATCATTTTATTAAATATTTATCAACAATATATTTATTAATACACAAACATTTTAATAACAAATAAAAATAACAACTTTTAAACAAATTGTACAAGAACAAACCTAAGTTTGAAAACAAAATGTCAATCACAGCATATGTGAGATGAGAAGATTGGTAACAATGAGAAAAGGAACAGTAGAGGAGAAGAACAGTAGGCAAGCTTTCCACAAGAACATAAAACCTGAAGCTCTGAAGAGTACTTAAGTACAACAGATCCCTAAAAAATTATGGAATTATTGTACATTTGGATGTGATTTGTGGAAAAGGGGCTCTGCATTAGCAACAATATAAACCATTGCCGGGGGACCAAATGAGTCTTTCCATAAAGGCAACATGCCCTAAAAAAATGCTTCATTTCTTGATTAATCTCAGAACATCTCCAACGAGGTGCAGGGAGCCAGTCACAAGAACCTGAAAAGAGGTATTATCCACATCAATCTCTAAATAGAATATTGTGATGAAGACAATGAGTAAATAAAAAAAAAAAAAGTGGAGGAGGATTAGGAAAAGAAGACATAAATAACTTAATTTTGATCAAAATATATACATGTTTAAGAGAATATTAAATTTAATTTCTCATAAGATATTTAATACAAATATAATTTTTTATTATCATTTTCTTGAGACAATAATCCCTCACTATATATACATAATTGATAACTATAATAATATTTTTTGTTCTTTTTTCTCTCACAATATATGTATAAGATGAATATATTATCTCTTTTTATTTTCTCTATGCAAATAAAATTTTTCTTTTATTTTGTTCTATAAAAAAATTAAACAAATATGAATTTATCTATATTATATATATATATATATATATATACTTTTCTATATATTTTATTATGAGATTGATATTATTGACATCATTTTCTGATAATAAATAAAATATATAAATAGATATATTAATATTTTTTCTATTTTTTATTCTCTTTTGATCTCTCTCTCTCTCTCTCTCTCTCTCTCTCTCTTTATAACACATGTTTTAATACTTATTTTTATTTTTATATAACATGGATATAACTCTCTCTCTTTCCCTCCCTTATAACATGAACATCTCTTTTTACATATAGTATAAAAATCTCTCTTTTCTCTCTTTCTCATTCTCCTTTGTTCTTCCTATCCATCTCTCATGGTGGCTATGACTTGAAGAGAGCATGCATATAATATCGAAATCTCTATCATTGATGTAACAGTTTCAGGTTTCAAAGGTGAACTATAGGATTTTACCTGTATACGCATTGTTCGGTTTTCTTGTGCACATTCTCTGAGCCACTTAATAACTGATGGAATAGAAGTAAACACTGCACTGTTCTCAAAGCTCCTTGCATTTATCTCTTCACCCACTTTACAGGCTTCATTTACATTAACAACTGTATGATCCGTTACTCCTGCGAACAAAAACACTCAAGCATAATTCACAGAGAACCTTTAGCTGAATAAACTCGTGAATATGATCCAAATATGGTCCAAAGGAAAATTATAATTAATAATGAAGTTAAACTGACATCTTTAATGCAGTCCTTACCTTTATTTCCTTTTATTATATTTTGCCAAACTCTTTGGATGGTCAGTTGCCAAGACAGGTCAACTTGTTGAGGATCTAATGGTGGTGTATTGTAAGAACCAACCTTATTGAAAGAAGATTGATTTGGTACAAAAATAGCCTTGTGAAAGCTCACCCCTATAACACAAGATATTCTCTTTAGTTTGATTTAACATTAACGTCGTGTTTCAACTCCAAAATGTGATAAGAAAACAATATACAATACAATCGCATGGTAATATAAGATCTTTGTAAAAGAACAAATGGTAGAAACTTTTATCTGAGAAAGTATTGAGGTCACAAATCAAGACAAACAAGTATTCTCTTAAGTTTTTTTAGACAAACGTTTGTCTCGTTTGATGAATTGAATCAAAATTGGATATACAAGGTAAGGAAAACAAGAAAATATATGGTGTAAAATCATATAACATGTTTAAGTAACCTACATGTTTTGCTTTCATTGCCTTTTATATTAATCACCTTAGCACTCGGATCAATTTACACCAATTTAAGAGTAAAATCACATCTCTATCCCAACAATCATAAAAAACAAAACAGAATGAATGTCAAATATTTGTTAATATGGAAGTTGATCATAAGAACTCGAAAGATTTTCAACACATAAATGTTGAATCTTGTTAGTCCTAATGATAATATATTGTTTTGATGATAACAAATCTTTTAAATATCTTATGTATAATATAAATTTTCTATTTAGTATAATATATGTTACTTTAAAAGATAGATGGACTAAGTGAATCCTTAATCTTTGTTAGATAAATAAAACCTTAGATAAACAAATCAAGATATTCAAAGACAACTAAGAAGCCATCAAATAATTCTAAGTAAAAAAGAAGATAGAACATGTGTCCATCAGGTTATCAAAAGTTACTTTTCTTAGAACATATGTAAAGATTACAAACAAATTACTAGGTATATACAAGAGCTTGCACTTCATTCACACAATGCATTTACATTTCATTCAAAAAATAATTTAATAGCCAGATCTCTAATTGCATGACACTTAAGAGATATTAAGGCTAATACATCTCATCTTATGGATATTAATGTATAATCATATAAGAAATGATGAGCAATGAATGGAAAAAACCCACTTTTGAAAATGTAAACTTAAAATTAACTAAGTATAGGTTGTATAGTATAAGACATAATTTGTACAATACAATTATTTTAGGTTGAAGTAGTGACTAGAATTTTAGATCATTCGATGTAGGTTATTATTATGGCTCTGTGGCAATCGAACAATACGATTTTATCATCAAACAGTATGGTCTTACGATCAGATAGTACAATGTTCTCACAAGAGTTGCATATAAGTGGTCAAAGGGTTCAAAGAAAGAAAAAAATACAATGCAGTTTAGTAAACATAGAAATCCCAAGAATTTCATACTATACAGGTTTATTTATCATATAGTAAGATTATTTCAAGGAGAAAATATTCGAAGAACATCAGAACAACTTGATAAAGTAATATTAGATTGGACGATATGACAATTGTATAGTATGATCATCTGAATATATATAGAGATTAAGTTATGCATTATATCTACACTATATTGAAGTTTTTGTATGATATATTAATAGAGTAACATAAGCTATGATCAATTAAGGACATTTAATCACAGCATTTAAGAAAATACATGACTATGAGAGTAGCTTGATAAAGGTGAAAGTGCTTCACTGCAATACTATTTTAGTTTAAAGAAAGAGATAAAGCAATTCAAGTCAAATATTGATTCGCATTTTGCATCAAAAGCTCTCATACGAAGTGGTAATTGTATCTTGTAATTCATTAGATTAATTGTAATTTCATTTATAAATTTAGTTCTTCACTACTGAGTGGGCTTGTGTTTTACATTTGGTTCTTGTAAGTTTGGTTTTTACTTGGCTGTGCTCTCGGATGTTTAATTGGGAGAGGTTTAGCAGAGCTCTCAACTGTTGAATGTGGAGAGGTTTGGTAGAGTTCTCAACTATTGAATGTGAAGTAGGTTCAGGTTGTAGTTCATCTTAGCAAATCACGATTGTACATAGTTTCTCTACCTTACTACAATAAATGAATGATTTGATTTAGTGGTGCCAAAGAGTGTTGGTGTAGACATAAGGTTGAAGTTGAACTGAATCACTTAAAAATTCCTCTTTTGCATGCTCTTTATTGCTCTCACAACTTTCATGTTTTCGTTCTACATAACACAAAAGTACAGCCTAAGAAAAGCATATTATCTTCTGAAATCTATCAAGGGATGTGAATTATATATTACAAGAATTTGAAATTACATTGAGTGTATTGTATTGATAAAAAAATTACAAAAAATCTTGATAATAATTTTCAACACCATTCATTCCTCCTTTTGGGGTGTCTCACATCTTCCAACAGTAAATGCAGCACAACAATAATATACGAAATAAC
This sequence comes from Vanilla planifolia, assembly GCA_023846275.1. Taxonomy (NCBI): domain Eukaryota; kingdom Viridiplantae; phylum Streptophyta; class Magnoliopsida; order Asparagales; family Orchidaceae; genus Vanilla; species Vanilla planifolia. Next base: position 6,257,522 of record CM043873.1, on the reverse strand, counting down.
AAGTTAAACAGTATGGAAATATATGTATACATAATAAAGTCTAAACTAAAGAAAGGCAGGAATCATCTTATAATATATGTATACATAATGAACTTTTCAGCTACTCAAGGCATCCTTAATAAATGTAAGCTCCAAATGGAAGAGAGACCTAAACATAGAGCCTCAAACCAATTTGGAAAGAAGGATGCTTATTCTATAACATCGATGTTCTATTAGCATAACTTACAGTGGAGATAGTTGCAAGATTTACTAGACAATTCAATTACCTTGGTCAGAACAAGTATTTATGAGGGGTGGGAGCAAATTTTGAGGGTCTCTCACTGACATGCAGTTGAATACAAGTATGCGCACCTGGTTCTAAAAACGCATCAAACAAATAGAAGAAAAAATTATCAAATATAATTTTAATAAATTCAAGAAACTACATTCTTCATGCTGCATGAAAAAGCATAGCCGTCCAAAATGCAAGAAAGAGATCACCTGTCTATCACTGCAACTATTATTAATATTTTCCCCGGAGAGAATCACATGTTCAATATTTTCTTTGACAGCATGAGAAAACCATCTTGCAGACATTATCATACTTTCTGGACTGTGTGCTCCATCTAAATAAAACACCAAGCCAGCAGGACTAAAGTTGGGGCCTTGTGTGATAAAATACGGATCAGGAACAATTTGAGCTCGTCCTTGCAAACTAGCTGATGACAATCCTCTCAAAAACTGGTCAGGTAGATCACTCTGTTATCAGGTAGAAGAACATCAGTGCTAACTTTTTCAAGTTTAATGAAATCTTAAACAATGTTAAGATCAACATTACAGCATTTTCAGCAAAAATTCCTTTGTCGTTTCCTGTTTTCTGAAGCCAGGAGCGAACAATAGCAATTGCAAGACCAGCATTCATATACTGATGCTCGCCATCCAGTCCAAGTTGTTGACCATTCAACAATCCTCTATCCAAAGGTAACGCAACATGAAGGGAAATCTATATTTGGAGTGGTATGAGTAAATACCGTTGTTAGATTCTCCATTAATGGCATTATACATCTAGTGCTTAAAAACATCTGTTAAAAAGTTCAACTAAAAGTTAAATATAACATTTTTATGGTGCTTACTCCCAATTGAGATGCTTTGGCCTGAAGAACAGTCATTGCTTCTTCAGGTTGGGGTACAGTATAAGCTGGGACTCCAGGCTACAACGATGAACAAAATTAGGGAAAAAAATTGCATAAGAACAACATCCTTCATGAGGAATATAATAAAGAGCAATATTAAACTATACTGAACTGCCAGAAACCTTGAAAATGCCAGCTTTCTCCCCTGCAATTTCTCCCAGAGTATTGCCTGCTCATTATAGTGGAAAGTAAATGTCATACAACAAAAATTGACAACCGCTAAGGATGTTTTGAGCGCCAAATTTTTTTTTCCAGTAAGAGCAAATCAAGTGAAGAATCATTATCAATCGCTATTTTGAGTGAAAAAGTGCATGTTATCAACATATATGATCATATTAGTAGTCAAGCCAGCAATTAATGCTAACAACCAAATTGTTACCAGCATGACAAACTTAATAACCCTGTCATACTACAAATACAAATGATAGCCACAAAGTTCTTTTTGTAGCATGAAAATATTTTTAGGACAGAACTAGTAACCTGATTGCATATCTAGTATTTGAGTGCATTGGTCGTTTCTACCACATAAATGCAGAGGTCTTATGCATAAATGTGCAACAACATAGGAGAGAGAAAGAACCTAATAACAAAGAACATGGTACTGTGTGAGCTTAGCAAAAGCAACTATTATAGAATTATATCATAGAAAGTGAATGTGAGGTATACAAATCCAAAAAGCTCCAGACTTCTCTTGAACAACTTACCAAGTATTTCCATATGATCATAACCAAGTGAAGAGATCCCACATACAATAGGCGCCTGAACCTGAATGAAGCTATTAAAATTAGGTTTATTTTGTAATGCAATTAATGACAAAACCCATTAATACCTTAAGCATATAACAGATTAGCAACCTCCAAATTGTTTAGTGCATTCTGGATAACTTCTAAGGATGAAAAAAATTACTTCACAGATTACTGCATGATGTTCTTAAGAAAAAGAAACAGAAACTCCATTCAAATTCTAATCATTGAAGTTTTGCATTCCAAGCTTAACAATGAGAAGTCCAACGATCCATGACAACCTAATCATTTGCTAGTTAACCTAATTGAAATCCAAACATATGCTTCCATGAGCAGTTGCTTTTGATAGATAATCATATGTATTGCATAATAGTATCTTGTCAAGATTGCAATCAACATGTAGTGGCATTTTATAGCCATATTCCTTTAATCAGTTACATTTTTTTTAAAAATGATAATAATACAAGAATCTGCAATAACAACACATTAAGTAATTCTCAATTAAATTAAAAATAAGCAGTAATTGACTGTCTCTAAAAAAAATAAACATAGAATAATCATGTCATTCAGGAGGGAGTTGAGAGCTGAAATGTTGAATTTTGGAAGGAAATTTTGGTATGGTATGTGCGCTATGGGAATCAATAGTTCCTTTAAGGGGAGAACTTTTGAATAAATATTTAGGAAAGAATTAATAGATAGGAAAATTGGAAAAGAATAAGAATAACAAATAAAATTTAGACAAATCACGGAGTTTATATCATATTTTCAGGTGTTATGATAAAACAAAAACAGTAAAAAGGAGAGCACTTTCTCAAGCCACCAATATATCGGACAGTTTTGATTCTTTGAGCAACATAAATTTAAAACCATACCACATTAGTGGCATCAAATTTCCCTCCTAAACCAACCTCCAAAATGGCAACATCCACCTGCATGTTGATCAAACAAGAGCATTTAAAAAAAAATTTAATTTATAATAGAGAGAAATATTCAGATAGACAAACTACACAAAGATACATATGTAAATTATTACTACATGTGACTAACATACATAATAAATAGACAACCGATATATACTCATTCTAATGGGACCAACAAGTCATTCTAAGAGGACTAAAAGTTTTGAGAGTTATTGGTTTATTGGAAATTTTATACCTATTTTTTGTACTTAATCATAATTTTTGGAAAGACATTAATGAAGATTTAATTAATATTTAATTCAAATTTAAATACAATTTATTATAATCTCATATTAAATATAAAATTATAAAGAGAGAAAAATGAGAAAATATAATTATTATTATGTGACTAACATATATGAACCAATGTACACAATATATAAACAACTTACCATGTCCTCGTTCTAATGAAATCGAGAATTGCTTAAAACAAGAACTTCTAGTTTGTTAACAAAATTTATTAGCAACAATACAATTAGTAGAGCCATGCTTAGTTATACGATTGTTTGTCATTCTGAATAGAAGGTTTGCTTTTTTACCTTAATAGGAGAAGTTCCTACGAAGACATTAAACTAGTGTTGAACAATATGGTAGTCTCTCTTGGACATGTAATATGGGTAAGCAAACACATCATTGAGTGGTTGAAGTAGATCGAATAACTCATATTGCTACCCGTTATAATTTATGAACTTACAACTATAAGTTGACTTGGATTATTAAAAAGTTTTTTATCACAATAGCTTTATGCCACCAATTCTTAGTTTCTTTTGTTTGAAAAGTTCCAACAGTGCCATAATTGGACATGATCATGTTCAAATAATACCATTAGGAGACTGTCAAGTCTCCTTGAATAATTATCACCCTGTTCATAAAAAACTTCAAGACATGGAAAGGCAAAGAGATGACACGAAAATTATTAAAAATGATCATTCAATGATGGAATTGTACATTGATCTAGTTCAATTGATCGCATTGTGTGTTGATGGTTCAAGCTCTCAATCACCAATTCTTTGTTTCCTTTACTTACCGAGTCTCCAACATTATGATCCTCAAACAAGTCCCTAAGTGTCCAGGGAATGATACACAACACCTTCAATAAACCTTCAACTCCCTTGTTTGCTATCCTCTACCCATGTTATGAGAGAGCAATGATTCCTCCCAAAACAAGCTTTTCATGATAGAAGCTCAACAAATAGTCATTCAAAGAAAAGAACTAGTATAAAACAATGCTTATGTGCTCAAATTAAGACATGAAGAAAAGTTTAACAATTCTCCTATCAACCAAAACTTGCTAAATACAAAAGCTGACCACTATTATTATGATGATTAGGGGATCATCACAAGGGTTATCCCAAAAGTTCTTTTAACCAAACTTTGATGAAGATGAAATTCAATATCAATTAGTTGACACTATTCACTATCATGAAATAGAATTAGTTAAGAGATAATAATCGATGGCTTTCCTTAACCAAGCAAAAAATGGCCTATGTGATTCAAAAAAGAAAAACATTAAGTCTGTTTTCCTTACTCAAGAATTGCAAGGGTTAAAAAATAAGTAGATAGCATAGAGTACTACTAGGTTTAAAGTTTAGACTGATGTGAACCATCCACCCAAAGACAAGATCTTATGACAACAATTGTTTAGATTTTTGCATCTACACAAAAAACCTTGATTTAGGTAGATGGTGAACCGTTGTTGTTGGGCCCTGTGCTAATTCTAATGTCACCACTATCTTTAACAACTATTCTTTCCCTATTGCCTAGGAAATTGGCAATTGTGCTAATCTTGATGAGGGTTTTGCCACTAGTCATGGCATACCCCACCATGATTTTGCCTTAAGTATCAATAATATACTCTTGTAATGCCCATCTTAAATGAGTTAGTTAATGTGGTGACTGAAAGCTTAACTCTCATTAGTGATGTAGTCATAATACTCATGATAACTACAATAACTAACCTAGATCACTTGCATTTTTACTAAACAAAGAAGGGAGAGTTCAAAGTTGCCACTCAAGGATAGTGAAAAAAAGCTCTCTTCAATATGGTTAGCATGGCATTCTTTGCCTACCTTGGTCATCAGTTGGCCATTAACTTGTCCAATGAGAGTGTCTCTCTAACCATCTGATCACCAACCTATAGTTTACCAAAGATGAGCCAAAAAAAGGAGGAAAGGAGGGGAGAGGGATTGGGGTGAAGACAAAGAGCATCCTACTTATCCTTGAATAAACTTGTAAGAAATTCTAGTGATTCTCTCCAAATACTCTAAGGTGTGGCACATGAGCTCATGTTGTAGTAGACTAAGTTGAAGTCTCCAATGTAACATAATTTTCACTACACAATGGCCATAAGCATTACCTTGCATAAGAATTTGCTTAAATTAGTCAATAAGTCATGAGGGTAATCACTTTCCTATTGGATGATATTGGTGAGCTCTCACTAACAATATTGATGATAAAGTTGATAAAAAAAAAGTAGATGGAGCTTGAAGAAGGCCTTTGCACTAGTACTACGATATTCTCTTTAGAGTCATGAATAAGAGAACATATCTTAGCTTATAATGGGTGCATGTCAATCATCATTTCAAACTTGATCACAAACTCCTCAATATCCAAAGTGCTGGCATAAGTATGAAATGTTGGTGGAAAATAGCTGAATAAGAAATTGTCACCTAGCAGCTCTCAAATAAATATCTGAGCATCAATGATAAAATAGTAGGAATGAGAATTGATGGCAAAAAAATGCTTGATTAGTGGCAATAAAAGTCATAGGATTGGATTCCTTCTAGGCACAAGTAGGTCCATCATTGACCACTCTCCACACAATGGCAAAATAATGAACGAATAGAAAAGGATGCTTTCTACCAAAAGAATAACAGGAACTAACCATGGGATCTCCACAAGATGTAAATGCGGCACATGCACCAATGGACTGAAATGTGGCACATGCACATGCACATGCACCAAGTTGGTGATGATGCTGATGCTGATGTTACTGGGATGTTGCATGATGGTGCAAAAGGCCATGACCATGTTTCGCCCACACTTGCTGCGGGAGACAAAACACCTATTGCTGCTGCTACTTCGGTTCAGAATGTCACCAGAATGGATGTCAACAACGCTCAAAATGTGCCTAAAGTAAGCTTCAAGGATGTGCTAACTGCTAACAGCAATGTCTCTCGGCGAGGCACCTCGTCTCTTGTTCGGCCGTCCCTCATCGACATTAAGGATTGGGCTGCTTCTATGCCAAGCTATATTGTTAATGATTCAATCATTATATCTTCGGAAGCATCTACACGGCGTAAGAACTTCCATCAACATGATATTGTTGGCCGGGCGTATGGGAACTCCCTTCCCTTCCACGTTATTGCTCGACTGCTTACCCGCCGCTGGGGACACTTGAAGAACTTTAGGGTACTGGACCTCACTTGAGGGTGCTTTTGTTTGCATTTTGAAACCCTTGAAGACAAGAACTCAGTGTGGCTGGGCGGCCCTTGGCAAGTTGCCGAGCAGGCTATGGGACTCGATGTTTGGACACAGGATTTCTGCCCCACTGCAAATACCGCAATGCATGCCCCAGTCTGGGTTCGTTTCCCTGCTTTACCTCTTCTATACTGTGATACGGAGAATATCATCAGAATTGAAAGCTGTTGGCGATCCTATTTTGTTGGATGGATGGACTGGTGACTTACAGCGCTCTACCTATGCTCGCGTGTGTGTTCGCATGGATCTATCTAAGCCGCTTATTCCGGGGATATGACATAGTGGTGACCTGGGGAGGACTTTCCAAAGATTTGAATATGAGGGGTTACCACAACTATGTTTCTCCTGTGGCTGTTTTGGCCACCTTGCGCAATATTGCCCCAAGAACCAGGCACTGAATGGGAGATCCCAGGGTCACCCCGCGCCCAATGTGGTTGGGGCGGGTGAGCTAGCGCATGTTCAAACTACTATGCATAAGGGGGACGCTGCGGCGTCGTCTGCAGTGGGCACATCTCTTTCGCACTCGCACATGTCCCAGCTCGCATCTTCCCGCACGCCTTTGCTTGCAAGTGTGTCCCCTGGGACCTCTGCGTGCGTGGTGGCTCCTAGGCGTGGCCAACAGCAGCAGCAGATTTTTGGCGCGAGCGCGCGCCATGGTGCAGCATGAGTCTGGGAATCGCGCGAGACATGAGCTTGATGTAGAATTTGATAGCCTTAATAGCATGGATAGTGAGATCAAGGATGGTTTTGGTCCTTGGATGTTAATTCAACCAAGGCGCCGTAATACTGCTGCCGCCTATCGTCGAAGCCAAGGTACAAGACAAGTGGTTCAAACTAACAAAACTACCCTCGGGAGGCCAGGAAGTTTTGATGGCAGGGGACGAGTCAATCAAGGAGGAGCGCGTCTGTTGTGCGCGGCAGGGAGCCATTCCGCAAAGTATGGGCACGAAAGGCCCCAATGAAGGGGGGCGACTCTCCTGCGGCGTCACGGCATGACAATGCTGCGACTGGTTCCACTGCAGTGAATGTGGATCGAAAGGGAAAAGCAATCATGTTTTATGACACGGATGGGGAAAATGGACTCAAGAATCCCTATGTTACACAACCGATACGTTACTGAGGGGATGGCCCCTTGGCTGTACTTCGTGGGGTACAGCCTCATTTACTACATGCTGTGCGTGTGGGGTATTCAGCTTTGCATTGGGCGATGCAGAGAGGTACCTGCTACAATAGGTGATGTGGCCAATTTGTTGGGCACCCACGGTGGATGCCTATGTGGATGTATGGTTGCAACAAAGAGGCTAGGTTTGGCGCCTATGCGCGTATGGGGGCTGCATTGCGTGGGCACGCTGCCCTATGGGTGTGCGCGTGCGCGGACCTTTGCGGCGCATTGCGCTGCAGGCTGCTGTGGGGGAATTTGGACATGAATGGTGCGGCTATGTTGGCAGGGAGGTTCCTCACTTTGTCTAGATTATTTCTCTATGAAGATTGTTGTATGGAATATTAGGGGGGTACGGGACAAGAAGTCAAGGGTATATCTCCAGAGGCTCGTGAGGGAGGAGAATGTCGTTGTGGTGGCCCTCTTGGAGACCCGTGTGCAGGAGTTCACTAGGAAGCATGCAGATGTTCTTCTTGAAAGGGATTGGCAGTCTATAGTTCAGCCGTCTATGGGTAAATCTGCTGGAATCGTTTTGCTATGGCGTGGCTGGTGTCACTTAGAGTCATTTGTTGCTCCACACATGCAGTGTCTGCTGCTGTGACCATCAATAGGGACCGCACTATGACTTGCTGCGTGGTCTATGGCCCCAAGGATGTCTATAAGAGGAGACAAGTTTGGGACTTTATGCGCTTGGAGGCTCGGGAGGACACGCCTCTCCTTGTGGCTGGTGACTTCAACCTTATTACATTGCAGGAGGAGAAGCGCGGAGGAAAAAAATTTCGCTACATGCAAGCCCAGCTCGAATTCTCGGATTCAGGAGCTCCAACTTGAAGACTTGGGATTCATCAGTAATAAATACAATTGGTGCAATGGCAAGGTGGGGGTTGCTCGGATTTGGGAGAGGCTCGATAGGGCCTTGATGAATACTTGTGCAATGCATGCATTCCCAACAACCACGATGACACATCTTCCTCGGATTGGCTCTGATCACTGCCCTCTTTTAATCAGCTTGGGGGGAGTCCAATGCAAGTCCATTTGTCCAAGACCTTATTTTGAAGCCACTTGGCTGGAGTTCCCACAGGCTGTGGGGATTGTTCGCAGCGCTTGGCGGAGGCGCGCGGGCGGCAATGTCATGGAAGGCCTTTCTACTAAATTTGGTCGCTGCCTGCGCGTGCTCCGCAGATGGAGCAAAACCAAGGCGGGAGCGCTTATTCACACTAATGGGAGTTTGGCTTATGAGATCTCTGCACTCCAGAACAAGGAATCCGAATGTGGCCTGGACAATAAGGAGAATATCTTACTTGGCCGCCTTATCATGGAGTTTCACAGGAGCTGTGCGCTTGAGGAGCGTTGGTGGTGGCAGCGCACCAAAGTCCATTGAGCTCACCTTGGGGATAGAAACACACGTTTTTCCACGCTGCGGCATCTACTCGGTGGCGCAATAATCGAATTACGCACTTGAAGGATGATTCGGGCGACATGGTCACCTTGTCTGAGGGCATTTGCCGAGTTCTTATGCAGTTCTTTGAAGCCAAGTGGCAGCACGTTGATACAGTTACCCCCCTGCGCTATTTCGCGCCGCACGCGCGCATATCTCTGGATCAAGGCAGCATGATTACGCAGGACATCACTGGGGATGAGGTTATGCACGCAATTAAAGCCATCAAGAAAAACAAGGCACCTGGAATGGATGATATTACCGTTGAGTTTTTGTGTGGTTACCAGGACATTGTTCATGCGGATATTTTGCTTGCGGTCAAGGCCTTTTTTGAGATGAAACAGATGCCAGTTGTGTGGAAGGATACTTTGATCAGGCTTATTCCTAAGAAAGTGGGTGCAAACATGCCAAGTCAGTTCCGCCCCATCAGCCTTTGCAATGTTATTTACAAGGTGGTTGCTCATATCCTTGTGGAGAGATTGAAGCATGTGTTACCCGATATTATCTCACAGGAGCAGGGCGCTTTTGTCCCCGGCAGATCAATTACGGATAACATCTTTGTGGCTCGTCAAATGGCGTCTAGAATGCATTCATCCACTTTAAGGAGGGGTATGATGGCTATAAAGATTGATATGGAGCAAGCCTATGATTGTGTCCAATAGGATTTTATCATTTACATGCTACGGTTTCTTGGGTTTCCCCCGCTATGGTGCGAGTGGGTCACTACGTGTATTTGCAATCCCCGTTTTGGCGTGCTACATAATAGCACCAGGCTTCCATGGATTACGGCTCACAGAGGTCTGCGGCAAGGGTGTCCTCTCTCACCGTACTTATTCTCCATTACCACTGAATGCATGTCTGCTCTCGCGCGCGAGTATGAGGCCCGCGCGCTTTTGGGGTTTCGCTGCACTCTGCGCGCGCCCCTTGTCTCTCATCTTCTATTTGCGGATGACATACTCATGTATGCACCGGCTTCACGCCGCGCCGCGCGAGCTGTGCGCGCTATTCTGCGCAAATTTTGGTGCGGCACGGGGCTCAATGTCAATTTGGCCAAATCTAAGATCTTCTTCAACAGGGCCATGAAGAAAAGTAGGAAAAGGAGAATAGCGAATAATCTAAAGATGACTCAGGGCGAGGATCTTACCTATCTTGGCATCCCCATTTCCGCCAAATTGCTAGTCAAGGATGACTTTAACTTCATTATCCAGAAGCTCGAAATGCAGATTGCAAAGTGGCGCATTCGTCCCCTATCTATGGCCGGGAGAGTGCTGATGATTAATGCGGTGCTGTAAGCTATTCCTAGTCATGTTATCACTCACTGCATGATGCCTGAGGGGGCTATCGATGCCATTGAGAAGATAATCAGACGTTTCCTGTGGTGTGGCGCCAGCAACACTAGTTCGATGCACTATGTCGATTGGGAGACGGTCATCATGCCGAAGGAGTTGGGAGGTCTTGGTATTCATTGCTTGCGCCTTTGGCAACGCACGCTCCAATTGAGGCAGTGCAAAAGAATCCTTATGGAGGAGGATTGCACCGCATGATTCACTGTCCGCCCGAGGGGGATTTCCTCTTGCCCACTATTGTGCACGTGCAAAGACTCGCCGCGCTTCGCATCGCGCATGTTCGTCGCGAGTGCAATGCCCCTGCTGACTGGGCTGCGCGCGAGGCATGCTTTGATGATTATGTTTGGGGTTGGGGTATGCCTCTCACTAAACCGCTTCTTAATCTGTTGCTAAATGATTTCCCGTTTGATCCTCCTTAGAGGACTTTTTGTATTGGCTTAGGCCTCTCTTTTGCAATTAGGAAAAACAAAACTAGAAGAAGAGGTGAAAAGGTGGATTGCTCACATCAACAATGCCTGAGTTGGAACCCTACAAGAAAGACCATAGGGTGCATAACCAAGAGGTGAAATCTTGTGTTTCTTAAGGATTTTGTGAAGTTTATTAGTTGGCATATCTACTTCAAGACTAAGTAGAACTCCCCTATGACAATGTTGTCTTCACAATGTACAAAGCTATTGGAGTTATGCCCTCTTATTGTAAAGATAGGTTCATAGATTTAGTTCAAATTTAAGTTTAATTCATTATAATACCATCTTGAATTTGCATTTAAGAGTATTTTGCATGGTTCTAGAATTTGAAGTTTTTTCGAATATGTGGACTACTTTATGTATACAAAAATACAAAATACCATAATCATGAAATATTTTGTATGCTCAAAGAATACAAAATACACCAAATGTGTTGATTGTGAAATCAAATAGACTAGTGCCACATATCACAAACATATTCACAAACCCAAAGTATAATATATTAGTAATCAATTTGCCCAAAAACACCCAAGAAATGAATGGACTGACACATTTATATAGTAAATGTCTATGAAATTGAAATTTCAATGTAAACACAGCATCATACAACTGTTATTGCAGATAGCTAAACAAAGGGAAAAACAAATTAAGGAAAGCACAGGTATAAAAGCAGATTCCTCTTTTAAACATCAATATTACATTGCATAAGCACTATGGGTTGTATAAAACAGACCTGTTCTTCTACAAATATCTTGAATACAAGCAGCGCAAGAAAACGGAAATAAGTTGGCATTGGGATGTTATCAGTAGCTCTTTCCTGCATATCAAACCACATGCGTTTCTCAATTAATTCTTGCAATAATGCAAAATGAACTAAGCCTTACAACATTTTTATGCTTCCACTGCTGTATAAAGAACTAAGGGATAATTTCAAATAACAATGAGACATTAATGATTGCTAGCTGTGAGACGAATGATGTTGCTCTTCAATTAAAAGCTTTTGGCTATTTGAATCCACATAGCACAAGAAGCTTGATTATAACACAAAAATTTGCTAAAACTATGTTGTGCTTACTGTAATAAAAATCAATACAATTACCTGCAGCGTATCCCAACACCACCAGAAGTATGCCAGAAATTTCTCCTCTGACACATCCATCCTGAAAGGTAAAACAGCCAACGTAAAAATTCTATAAACAAAGCGCGCCAAAAAAATGTCAAATCCGATAAAGGAATGACCGTGCTATAAACCAATAAAAAACATTCACTGCATGAAACGAATCTCTCAAGTAATCCAAACACCAACCCATCCAATCGGAACCTCTCTCGCACGTCAATCAAATGAGGAGAGGTGAAGAGACCAGTATGAAAGCCACAGCTTCGCAATATGGATTCTGTAAATACACACGTCGAACCCTACGGTCCAATTTAATACTTTTGCTCAGAACTACAATAGCAAAACTTGATCTTTAACAAAAGAAAGGCAAATTTGCAACACCTTTCCTTTAGTTCCAGCGACGTGGATGACCTTCAAACGAGAAACGGGCTCGTCCAGTTCCAGAACCTGTCACCCAACCAACACATATCCAGACAGAATCTGAATCAATATTTCACAGTGGAATAACATCAAACAGATGGCACCTTTAAATAGTCAAACATCAGATCGAAGCGGTCGCCTTTATTCGCGCCATGGGCTCGTGTCCGTCGAGTAATAAGAGAGGACAGGCAGCTGAGCGCTTCCTCGTACGCCCTCGCCGTCGACTCAGGTTCGCCTTCAATACAAGCAGCTAGTAACGTCCGAATTCGCGAGCAGCGAGAGTAGAAGAGAAAACGAGAGAAGGCCTCTTACCTCCTGTCATGCCTTCGAGTTGAAGCAGGCTGGGAGAGATTGCAGGTCGATGCACGAGATGGATGGTGGATCCGCTGTGGAGGATAGATAAATGATGAGAACGAGGAAGCGGAAAAACAGGGTCCGCTCGTGCGAGAGGAGCACCGAATCTTTCTGTTCCGCGGGAGCAAAGTACCCGATTCGCTGCAGCTGCTGCCATGGTACTGAAGTCCAACGCTCATATAACAAAGCAACTGCCCAGTTTTATGAGCTTAGCCATTTTTTATGTTAATTTTCTACTTCTATAGTTCAGTCTTCAAATTATCAAAATTAAAATTAGTTTTTTTTTCTCATTTTAACAAAATGTTGTACGAATCAATGTGACATGTTAAATATAGTCAACCAGCAATTTTTCAAACAAATAAAAAATTTAAATTATTATTTAATAGCTATAATTATAATATTTCAATTTTATCTCTCTTAAATTCATAAAACTATTTCATATATATATAATTACTTTATTTTAAAAATTTTATTTTAACTATTATTTACTAAACATGACTATTATATTTGCATATTTTCACTTAATTCATCGTTTTTTATCACTACCATAAAAAAAAAAATTGTTATTCCCATTTTCGCACTCTAAAGACCAATTAAGCATTGTTGTCATTCTCAACCCTTGGTATTTTCTCACTCATATTTTCTATGAAATTTAACTTTATGTTTTTGAAAATGATTCTTCCTTATAAGTTAAATAGAAACATTTCAAGTTTAAAATTACACAAAATCAATGCTAAACATTGAAAATATTTCATTGCTTCTAATTTTTTCAACAAAAAATAGCCAAAGAAAAACCTAAATAATGAAAAATGAATGAGCGTGTTCTTCTCTGCTTGTTGTAGATAAAGCAAACAATATTAATCAAATTGTGATAAAAAGAAAATCAGATTCATTTAAGAAAATTCAATCAAACCAAACAAATTTCTACCAAATTTGGGAATATGCTCATTTAGATCTCAATCAACAATAAAGCTTGCTATAAATCCAAGACAAAACATGGAGATTCAACAATGCAAGATCAACCTTCAGCCTTGCAAAGGAAGGCTAGTTGGATTTGAAAATTTTTATTAGCATGTAATTAAAATTTATTTATTTATTATTAACCTATTGTCATAATGCAAATAAAACTCTTCATACACAAGACTTGCTATATTTGCATTTTTCATATCTTTCAATTAGTATTAAACTAAAGTGACCTGAAGCTGCTTCAGTTGAATCCATTACACTCAGCTCACTGCTTAGTTTTTTTAGTTTCAGCATTTTGAACATTAGAATCAAAACCCACAAAATTTCATATATTCCTATCTCATCAAGCTCACTATATTTTCACTTCACTGGCTTGCATTTCGACTTCTGCTATGAACACAAACAAAGCCAAACATATAACAGATGCAACAAGATGCAAGAAGGGGAAGTACAAATTCCTTCCAACGAAGAGGACTGCATCTCTAAAGCAAGACTTGGTTTGCCCAATAAAAAGTTTTGCTATTAGAGGGGAAGAAATACCAAATGAATATTAGAACACAGATCAACATGCTGGAATTCCATCTTCAACGCATTTCGTGTCATCCATTGAAAATGCATGAAAGAAATCGAAATAGAGGACGCTTACAACAAGCTTATCTTCTAATCTAGTTGACGGTATCTATCATTCTATCATATATCTCAATAATGACCTTTCTAAAGGAGCCTAACAGTCTGAATTCCTGGCCTGGACCAATCTTAAGAATAGATTCAGTAGGCAAAACCTTGCCGCTCTCAAATCTTGCGGAGATTAAAGCATTCTTCTTGCCATCACACCCTTTAGATTCTTCTTTTTAGGACTTCATCCATCTTCTTCTTACCTGAGCAAAAGCTTTTCATTATAGACGAGAACAAGTTTTTTCTATCAGACGGATCCCTCAATTATAAGACAAAGAGGAAACATAGTACTTGCAACATGAATCTATGTGTAGAAACCAGTTTCCAAAATTTCTACAGTGCAAGACAAATATGCAATATTGCCCAACATTAAAACAAGCAATAAGATTATGGCCAAAGATCATTAGGGATGACGACAATCTTTGGTTATTATCTTATCATTTCTTGAAATATGGATAATATTAGAACATGTCCCTTTTAATTTAAAAATTTCAGAAACTCGTTTTTGTTTATTAGAACTATGTTGTGATTATTATGATTTTTCTTTTTTCTGATGATAACTATATAGGTAAAAAAATTTTGACATATATATATATATATATGATCATCACAATCACTATAGGAGACTTATCGTAGACAAAACAATAGAATCAATTAGGGCCAAAATAGAAGATTGACATATTGACTAAATTATGAAAAAAATAGAATCCAAAGTGAAACTCCCTCAATGTGACTAATAAAGTAAAAAACAAAGAATAATTTAGGTTAAAATATAATGATATTTGATAAATTGAAATTAAAAACTAAAATTTGAAATACTTTTTGATTAATTCATTATATTTAAAGATTAAATTATATTTACTTTCATAATAGCAAAACAAGAAGCTTTTCACGTATAGTACAATCATACACAACATACAACAACATATTTTCCCTAAGAATAGTTTTACATATCACCTAAAGCAGAAATGTTAATTGTATTATGATATCTTTAAATAGCCTAATGCAAGAAACTTAGAAATGTACCAAAATAATGTCAATGTCTATTTATAAAATTCTTCAACATTAGCCAAACATGGTTCTGATGGCTATCTTTGCCAACCAGTTAACCAACTAGTGAACGCGGATGATATGTTGGTTAATTCAACATAACTTATCAAAGGTCTTTTGAAGGATTCATCCAAATGAACAATCAGGAGATGGTGGAAAAATTTGAAATGAAAAGAAAAAAAGAATGCAAATAGCATTTACAAACATTGCAGACTATTTGTAAAGAAAAGGAATTGCTCTAAATATTCTAAAACTTAAAAAAAGTAAGAACATCACCTGTGCACCAATGCACTTGACATGAGAAAGCTTGCTAATTCATGCTATTCACTGCCAAATTTTCAAGCATGTTGATTGCTAATCTGATAGTGAACTCCAACCATCTTATAATCAGAAAAGCTCCTTCAACATAGTGCCATTTTGAAATAAGAGAAAGAGTACCAAAAAAAAGTACATGAAATGCAAAGGTGCAAGATAAATCTCATCCAGACACCAGCCTCATCAGATTTGCATTTTTCACCAACCAAACTGACTTGTTCTGGTAAATCAACTAATCTGAATTCACTGCGTTAAAAGGAATATGAATATGGATTGGTTGATAAGAAGGGATATTTGCCATTGAAGACCTCATCCATTCTTACAAATTCTGTGCATCAAACAAACGAAAAGTCCAGTGCTGATTTGGGATTGAATGGTAAAAAGCATATGATTTTTATGAATATCATGTATTGTTCCAAACTTATTTCTCTGGAAAATCTCCATTTATTCCTGATGGAAAAACACTCCCTCTTTGTTGAAGAGCTGAAGCAAACCCAAAAAATCTTCATTTGACAGCTTGGAAGGTCTCTTTTCACAAAATCCTCCATTTTCCAGTATTTTCAAAATCTTTTCTCTAAACCAAACAACTTCTGCAAAATTTTGATTCTCCAACTCTGAAGTAGTTGGCCATATGTCACAATCATCAGATTCACTCCTGTCGTCAACATCGCAACGACTTGTATGTTCTTCATATTCCGTGGTTTTGATGTTTTTGTGACTTGATTTTAACTTACTGTACAATTCAATGATCTTTCTCTTCTGTTTAAAGATGGCACCAAGAGTCTTGTTTTTTTTACTAAAGCATGTCCTGGTAAAGCATAACCACTCATCTAAGTCTACATCTGGTTTATCTAGTTTAGGCTGGATGCAAACAAGTGAAGAATCAACCTTGGGAGAAGGAACAAAGTTTTTCTTGCTAACATTCATTAGTAAGTAGGCAGACGCAACCAATCTTATATTTACAGCTAACCTATTAAAATCAGATTCCCCTGGCTTAGCAAGAAGGCGATGTGCAAATTCCTTCTGAAGCAAGAGGACTGCATTTCTAAAGCAAGGCTTGGATTGCGTCAGAAAAAGTTTGGCTATCAGAGGGGAAGAAATACCATAAGGAATATTAGCGACACACAGATCAAAATGAGGGAACTCCATCTTCAACGCATTCCCTGTGATCACCTGAAAATGAATGAAAGAAATCAAAATTTCCCACACCACTAAGCTCAAAAATCAGCAAATCTGGTTTTGACAAAAAGACTTACAATAAGTTTATCATCTAGTCCTAGTTCAGCAACTCGATTTTGAAGGCTATCAACCATTCTCTCATCTATCTCAACAGCAATAACCTTTTTGGCACACTCAAGGAGTCTAACAGTCAGATTTCCTGTGCCTGGACCAATCTCAAGAACAGTGTCAGTAGGCAAAATTTTAGCCTTTTGGATAATGGTATCCAGGATTCGTAGATTGGTAAGAAGGTGCTGCCCTCGACTCTTGAAGAGATGGAATCGTTCTCCTTGTCTTATCTCCTTTAGATTCTTCTTATTGGGGCTTTGTCCATCTTCTTCTTGCCTGAGCAAAACTTTATTATTATAAGCCAGCATTGACAACAAGTTGTTCAAGCAATAGAGCCAGCAATTTTATGAAAGACAAAAAGGAAACCATAATAATCAGAACACAGATCTAACAAGTAGAAACCAATTTCTAAAATTTGTAGACTGTGAGCAAATTGCACAAATATTGTTCACCATTAAAACAATTGCAACAAAAGATTGCAATGATCATTGCTGATTCTCAATCTCTTTATCTTTATACATACATACATATATACATATAAATACACACAAATATACACACATATATACATACATAGATACACATAGATTGAGGGAGTTAACAATAACTATATAAGAAACAAAAGTAAGATTGGGATAAGTGTGATCATGAATTTTGTTGTAAAAGGATATTTTTAAACAAAATCATGGAATCCACTAAGACCAACATAGAAAACTACTTGACAAGTTGACCAAGTAATGGAACAACAATCCACAAATTGGCATCCCCCTTAATATGATGTTATTTAGGGGAAAACTTAAAAGGTTTGGTAAATGATGTCCCAACTTGATGTGGGTTATAAAAGTAATCAAAGTGACATCGTTTAAATATGGGTTGATTAGATAAGTGTAGTTCATTATGGGCTTCTAAGAGTAGAAAAGACCTCCTGTCCACTCCATCTCCGAGAGCCGCCCTTCTTTTCTCTCAAATATCTGCAATGGTCTCTTCGCCCTTCTCTTGAAACCCATCTTTCTCCAACCCAACGATGAGTTGTTACCACCTTCCAGGTAGGTACCCAAGTAATCCCCCGGTGTTTGGGAGTCAACTGCTATTCCAAAATCTGGTCTATCTGTCAGCAATTACCTTTCCTGGCTTGCCCGCACCTTTCCTTAAGTTATTTTAGTATATGTTAGATAATAACCTTAAATTAACAAGTTATTAGTGAGGTCCAAATCATGAGAACTAGTTCGGAACAAAGCAAACATTATCTCCGAACATAAATCAAGTCACTACAAAATTAAAGCCTATAATAATAAAAATATTGTATTTTACAATATAATGGTTATTAAACTACTAAAATAACTTTTTGAAACCAGATAGATAAGACATGAGAAGAAGGCATTTGCATTTGATGCCTAAGTCTAGAAAAAATGATTGTTTAGTAAACAATGTAACAAGTTGTACATTAGACAACTAACAAAGGCATACAACAATGGATCTCTAACACATTAAATACATAGATCATTACACATTAACTCCACTACTTATTTAACATATATCATTACTAATATAACTAATTATGTCTCAATGCATACACACACATGCTATTGGATTATGTATACTCATGTGTGCAAATATGACTACACAAAGCCATATACATATAAATATTTATCACAATACTCATGTCCTCTTGCATTATTTTGATGAAAAATAGCCTAATGAATAATGCTACATATCATATTTATGGTAATATGGCTAACTCTTGTATTATGGCAATTGTTCTCTTCTAACGTTATCTTGTAGGTGAATCTTGCTCCCAAACCATTAAGCTTTGTGGAGAATTTTGAACTTTGGGAGTTGAGGTAATAGAATGACAGGAAATCAAGAAGATAATCCCACCTTTGTTAAAGTAAAATATAGGTACGCATTTAATTTCATTCAATGTTATCCAAGTTAACATGATGAAGAATTGTAGTTCCTACTTAATGTGAAGATTGTCGATACAATGTGCTTGAAGTATTGTATCAAGGATCCTTCATGAATTTGGCACATGAGATTAAGATATCTAAATTTTGAAGGGCTCAAAACCTTAAGAAAAGAACATGGCGAAAGAGATTCCAAAATTGCTTACCATAATCAATTGTGTGAGGATGCTTACTTGGGAAACATCCAAGGAATTTTCCAAAAATGTCCAACTCAAGAGTCACTAAGCCATCGCAAATTATCCATGCTAATATTTGCATCTCACTCAAACCTCAATCTATCAATAAAAGTTCATATTTTTGCCCTCTTATTTTCTGAAGAATAAAAGGGAGACATTTGAAGCTTTTAAGAAATTCAAAGCCAATATCAGATCAAGTCTCATGAACTGATAAAGGTGAAAAGTTTACTTCGAATGAATTTAGAGTGTTTTGCAAAACACATGAGATTCAACATCTTATGACTGTCCCAAGATGACCACAATAAAATGAGGTTGCAAGAGAAAGAATAAGATGATCTTCAATATGGCAAGCGCGATGTTGAAGAGTAAGCATAATCCCAAAGAGTTCTAAGTCGAGACAATTGCTTATGTTGTTCATCTCTTTGATCAATCATCCAAAAGGAGTTTGTAGGAAAAGAATCCCCAAGAAATATAAATCCGTTAGAAACCAAATGTGAAGCACTTGAGAATATTCAGGCCCATTACTTATGTCCAAGTCCCAAAAAAAGATGAAAAAGCTTAATGATAAGAGCATAAAGATGGAATTTACAAACTAAACCGAGAATTCAAAAGGGTAAACTAAAAAATAATGGTAAGTAAAGATGTAGAATTTGAAGGTGCATCATGAGATTGGAACACCCAAGAAGAGTCATATGATTTTCTCTTATATTTAGGAGAAGAAGAGAATTGGAAGCAAGATATCAAATGCGAAAACATAACCCCTACAGCAACAAGTTCCTCCTCACTAAGCTCAAGCAAAGGATCTCCAAGATTTTGGAGTATGGAAGACTTATATGATGCAACTAAAATGACAAATGATGAGAACTTGCTTTGCTTGTTTACAAGTGACCGGCCATTGAGCTTTAAAGAAGTCATAAAAGATAAAAAATGAGAATAAGCCAAAAAGAGAAAAAATTCGCTCAATTGATAAGGATGACACGTGAAGGGTTACAACATTTTCAAGTGGTCATCAGTCAAATAAGTGTACAAAGTGACAAAAAAATGCCAAAGAGAAATGAAAATGTACACAAGGCTATTTGCAAACGCGTAGAAATAAAAGTATAGTGTGGCCAATGAAGAAGTGTTAACTCCTGCTGCTCAATTAGAGACGATATGATTCTTTATTGCCCTTGCAACTTATAATCAGTAGTCAATTGACCAAATGAACATGAAATTTGTATTTATAAATAGTCTCTTGAAGAAGAATTGTTCGTGAAGTGGCCAAAAGGGCTCACAAAAAAAAAAGCAATGAAAATAAAATATTAAAGTTGAAAAAAAAATTATATGATCTCAAGCAAATACCAAGAGCGTAGTATAATCATATTAACAAATATCTCCAAGAGAATAAGTTTTCTTTGTACATTCATGAATATGCACTCAATGTAAAAAAGAAGACAAAAAACATATTATTTATGAGAATCATCTTATTCTTATAAAAACAATCCAAAAATATATAAAAGAATAAAAAATGCAATGACTCATAAGTTTGAGATGAATCGCATAGGTCTCATGTCATATTATTTGGACATTGAAATTAAGCAGTGAAGTGATGAGATCTTTATCTCTCAAGAAATATCTGCAAAGAAGATTAAAAAGAAATTTAAGACAACAGATTATAATCCTATTAACACCTCAATAAGTATAGAGTAACACTCTTTAATGATAGAGTAAAAAAGTTAGAGCTAACCACATTCAAAGCCTTGTGAGGAGTTTGAGGTACTTAATATATACAAGGCCCAACATACAATTTTCAGTCAGCATTGTGAGCTAGTTTATAAAGAAACCAGGAGCATATGAAGGCAGCAAAGCTAATTCTTTGATATGTAAAAGATATTTTTGATTTGATTATGGAATTTTATATTCATCTTTGGGGGGATGAATTTGGGCATTATAATAGTGATTATACCAAAGACATTAATGATTGAAAGAGCATTATTGATTTCTATTTTTCTTGAAAAACAATGCAATTTCATAAAGTTCAAAAAAAAAAACAAATTATAAATACTTTTTACAAGTGAATTAAAGCATGTAGTTGTCATAGCTAGTGCATATTATACAATATAGCTAACGAGTTTGTTAAAGGAACTCTATTTTGAAGAAATAAAGGTTACCAAGATGATGGTGGACAAGTCAACCATTGTTTTGTCCAAGAACCCAATGATTTATAATCAGATGAAACATATTAATACAAGGTTACATTTCATTCAGGATTGTATTACCGACAAGAAGATTAAAGTTAGGTATGTGAAAACCTTTAATCAATTTGTTGATCTTTTCACAGACCCTCAAAGCAAAGGAGATGATAGTAATTATGAAAAAGTCAAGTTTATGATAGAATACTAAAAATATTATCTTGACTATTAAATATACAACTCTTCAAGAAATGAGACAAAAAAAATATGCTAATGACAAAAATTTATGGGTAATTTTGAAAAAGATTTTAGAAGTTCAAACATATAAATAAATTGGATATTTACTTTCCAAATTAACTAATTTAAAATTAATTAGAGATTTTTAAAATAATATAATCTTAATGGAGATTGTCTAACTGAGAATATTTTTCATTTTAATTATAAATAAATTTTTTTAAATTTATTTTTAGATGTATAAATATATGATATATTCAGTCTTATAATACATGAATGTCATTTATTAACAAAGACATCTAATTTTCTTTCTTATCTATTTGTTTGTGTGATTAGATCACCTAGTAACATTTCCAACTGTTGGTGCCTTTGGTCAATGCCTCCCGATTAACCATCGTCATAAGAAAAACCAAACTCCATTTTATCCCACGATAGCAATTGAACATAAATCAAGATTAATTAAAACAGCCTCAGCTTACAGCCAAACAAAAATCTGGGAGTTAAATCCCGTCACCATAGCTGGAACAACTTACATATGGGGATAGGCTGCCGTAACCCAAACCCTATGCTTTTTATGCATAAATGCCAAATAAATTAGACGAACACCGTTCATCCTTCGGTACCATTCATACTCAACTAACTAAAGATTCTTACACAAGAAAAAAATGGTAGAATTTGATGCTTTAGTTCCAAAACAAAATCTCCAAACAATATATATTTAAAAAAAAATGAGGAAGCTAACCGATAGTTTTCAGTGTAATGATCGTCGCAATTGATCTCGTCATGGGATCTTCGAAGGAGATCAACATAGAGAGAAGCGGTGTCGAGACCAGAAGAGAAATTAGCCATTGGGAACAAAGAAAACGGTGTTCTACGCTCGAAGGTTTCGCGGGATTGGAAGTTTCTCAAGGCGGGACTTCGTAGAAAGGCGGAGCTGTGGACTACGCCGCCGGTGGCCAGACGAAACGCCCAAAGAGCGAGGCGTCGGATAGCGTCGGAGCCGGACATCGCGCACGGTGCCGGACAAGCAGCAAGGACGGAACTTGAGATGTGGTCTGCTGTTCCCCAATCATATTTTTTTGAAAAAACAAAAACTGCAAGAATGTAGTTTAACTCGTTTATGCCAACAAAGAGTTCACATTGAATTATACTTTTAATTTAAAACTTAAATCTTTGAGTTTAAAGATGATACGATTATAACAATAATATTTAATTACATATATTTATTATAAAAAAAAATTATTATATGATTTGTTTGATTTTAAATTTTATTTTAAGTAGATAAAATACCAAAAAATATGAGTGAGAAAGGGCATCCAGAGTAACTCGAAGAAGAGTCCATGATTTTGTCGGTTTGGTCAAAGAAATCCAATAATGCTAGAATAATTCAATATGTTTAGAAGTATAGTTTATGTTTTGAAATAATATTTATCGAATATTTAAAGAATATATAATTAATATTTGAAGATAATAATATTATATTTTTTTGTCTTAAATATAATTTAAATAGTTGTGAGTATGTTATGTTTTATCTTAATTTTTTTTTAATTTTAAAATTTTGTTTGCAAACTTTATTTTTGTCAAAATTTAATTAAGTTTCTAATATTTTAATAGGTTATTAAGTTGTAAGCACAAGATGAATTATTTTAATATTATTTAAGATAAATTTCTTTCTTTAAAAATTATAATTTTTGGAATTAAAAATAACATCTAAAAATTACTAAAATTTAAATATTATTAATATGAATAAAAATTATTTAGAAATTGTTTAATAAAAATATGGATAAAATAAATATTACTTGACAAATGTAGATTAATTTTTTTTCTACCTCCAAACATGATCTTTTTTAAAATGGCTAAAATCTTAAAGAACAAATCTTCGTTCACCTTCTTCATCATTTAAATGGCTGTATTTAAACAAACGAAATCAACCATTCTTTGTTCTTGTCTAAAACATAACTCACCTTCATCTACAGCTAAACAAATGAAATCAAATCGACAAAAGCATTTTACATAATTTCTAATTTCACCTTTTATTTTGTCATTCAAACAAAGAACATAATAAGTTTCAAGCAGAAGATTACGCAAAGTATGCATTATTGAAAATGTTTCTCTGCATACAGCAGAGTTTCGCATGATGCAGACTCATTTTTAAGCATCCAGAAAGGATTGAGATCTGCCCAAGCTTACAGAAAACAAGATATCATCTCTCTTTTTCAATGTACCTATCTATTTTTCTCACTTTCTCTATTTCGCAAGTCTTCCTTCATGAGTGATCGATCAAACTTCCCCATCCCAGAGATCCTCCAAGCTTTTGTAAACACTCTGGGGATGAACAGCAAATTCTCCAAGGATCAGCCTTTCCTGTAATGTAAGCAAGAAATAGCATCAGAAATAAATGTCATTCGTTGTATTGGAAACCTTAATTGTTACCAGAAAACACTGAAAGAATCAAAGAACTTAGAAATAGCATAAAATGTTGAATGAGAAGGTCAAATCCAAGGATGAACTGAAAGAATCAAAGAACTTAGAAATAGCATAAAATGTTTACAATACCAAGCTTTTGTAAACATTTCAAATCGACCCTTCAAAACTTTTTCTTTTTTAAAATTCAAAGCATTAAAATTCTAATAAATAGTTCTTGTCAAAATTTTGCTTCTACTCATACAAAGACAAGAATTGGAGAACATGTGAAGAAAAATATCACCATTGAAGAGGAGATCCTCTATCTTACCAACGTTTTTTTAAAGTAAACATGCTCTCTAGTAAGTTTACTTGCAAGAATTGGAGATAAAGGAGATTGTGATGCAACTCAGCAACCAGAGGTCCTAAATGAAAGCAAAAATGTGCAACTTGCCTGCTCAATTTCAGAAAATCTGGCAAACAACTCCTCAGGGATAGACCAATCGAAGAGCTCAATGTTTTCCTTAATTCTTGTTTCGTTTGCACTCTTGGGAAGAACACTGTGACCTGATTGTATCCCCCATCGAAGAACAATCTGAGCAGGAGTTAAGCCCAGCTTCTCAGCAATCATATTAACGATAGGATGTGCAAGAACTTTAGTCGATCGAGCTAGTGGAGCATATGCCTGCAAAAGGAATTAGTGATGGATTGCCAAAACATTCAATGGTTCTAAATGTGTAACTTACAGAGATGTGAATGCCATTAGATTGACAGAATGCATGAAGCTTGGCTTGTTGCCAACCAGGATGACACTCCACCTGATTTACAGCTGGAAGAACTTTTGCAACCGCAAGCAAATTCTGCAATTTCTTAGAAGAAAAATTGCTTACACCAATGGCACGAGCTTTACCCGAAGAATACAACTGTTCCATGGCAGACCAAGTAGCAGGTATATCAGGGGAAACGAAGTTTTCTGGAGTTGGATTGCTCCCCTTTTTAAGACTGTATGGCCAATGGATCTTTAAATAGAGAAGTTAAGAGAATCAGCACCTTCTAACGTTATAAAAATTCCATCAGACAAACAAATAGAAACCATGTGTAACATAAATAGCAACAGAAGATGAATCATACATCATTGCATGTCAGTATCTCAGATAGAGTAAACTGTTTTTTGCTGTGAATACATATCTAGCGGTACTTGCAATGCAAACATTGTTAGGATTTAAACTTATAAGGTTAACGGAATTGGATTGATAAAAACTTAATGCAGATAAAAAAGACAGACAACTACTTTATGTAGTTCAACTCAGATTAAGCTTATGTTCATAAAGAATAATAAAAGATCTGTAATAGTCAAAACCACAAATACAAAATATGAACTCAACCAAGAATTAAACAAGTTTATCCAAATAGAACCAATATTATAAACACCAAAGAATATTAACACTCTCACAATAAAAGTAAGATAAGAAAGTAATTCATCTTTATCTTTAAAAAAACCTCTTTTACTCTCACACATGTTTACCTTCACCTTCATAAACTCCATGGTATTTATAAATTCTAAATACCACGTGTTTAAAGTAAAAAATCTTGCCTTCATATTTAATCAATCATAATCATAATTTTCTTTAATCATAGTAGTATAGTTTCACACTTAGACATGATAAATACCTATAAACAAAGTTAGGTTTTATCTTTCAATTCATGTAATAGTGATAAGCAAGCACAATTTTGGTTGAAAATTTAATAAACATTATGAAAAAAATTTGTTGTGATATATGAGTAAACAAAAGGTCTACATAAATTCTAAGTTAAACCTGCTTTCCTTAAAGCTTGAAGAAACAAATCGCTTTTAAATTTAAGTGCACATATTGGGACAGTAAAATTAATTTTAAGTTATACAGCAGTAAATCAAATCACAAAATAAATGATCGCACCATAGTATACAAGGAAATATCAATGGAAAGACCCAATGGACATAGATCACAATATCAAAAACCCAGCCAGAATCAATGGCTGTCTACATGGACATAACACACAAATCCATCATAAAACAAAGACAAGAACATTCAAAAAAACCACAGATGAACATAGTAGGATGCAATAAAAAAAATGTAAACTGTATGTAAACACGATTAGTAATTAATGGAATAAAATAAATATAAAAGGTGAAGGTAAGAAAATTTGAGAAGCAAGCGTTCGAGTGTGGGAGGCCCGCAGCATGAACACTGCTCAAGCTGAAGAAAGGAAGGCCAAAGGTGGGTTTAGGCATTATAATAAAATCATAAGCTGACCTGGGCCAGGCCAACCCAATGATCAGGCCTAATATTGACAATAGAACAAGATAAATAAACATACTTCAGATTTTGGTGGTTTTTGTTTTTGGGACCATGAAGCAACAATTTCTAAACATTCCCTAATGCTTGATCAAGTAGGCATGTGCCATTGACCCTCTACATTTTTTCATCTTCCATGAAATGTGCTCATCAAAAAATCGTTCTCCAACATTTTTAAAAGGTATGCAACTCCAACTTGTGCTGCTTACTAGCATCAATCATATGTTCAAGGACAACTATTAGGAACAGAAAGTTGTGAACTCACAAGGTAAAGATCAACATAATCAAGTTGCAAGTCCTCTAAGGTTAACCTTAGAGCCTCTGGCACATCTTCAACTGCATGGTAGGTGCACCTGAAAAAGTATCATTATAGAGTTACTACAAAATGTCTACAAAATATGTAAAAACAAGTGAAAAACTCACCATAGTTTTGAGGTGATGAATAAATCCTCACGTTTCACAATACCAGCATCAAACAGTTTCTTCAGAGCTGATCCAATCTGTACTACTTCAAGTCAAATTGGAAGTATTGAATATGCCCATTATCAGTTCTTAATTACTAAATGTGAGGTACCTCTTTTTCATTATGATACAGCGGAGCACAATCAATATGCCTATACCCAGCCTGCATCACAAAATTGTGGGATTGAAACATCAAGCAATTTTGAACTCCTACTTTTTCAGCAGTCAAAAGGTAGTAAAGTTACCTTTTAGAAATAAAAACATACCTAAAAGCATGGAAGAACAACAATGGCCAATTCGGTAAAAAAATACAAAGGATGGGATTGGATTCATTAATATAACCCTATGAATATTTAATCTAATAAAACTTTGCAGCCTAAATCAAGCAATACTTCAATTGTAGTCATATCACTAGATGTTTGTTCATCGATCTGATTATCCTTCTTGAAACCATTTTCGCAAAAGAAAAGACAAAGATCTCAATAAAAGTATCAACACTTTTTATAATGAGGATTGTTTGAGACACGTGTTCATAAGCTAGTAAGGTGAATGTGTACATGATTGACCGTATAGACATGAGAGAGTGCATGTATATGTGTGCATTTAATGCCATGACAAAGACAAATGCCAGTGAGAATTAATAAAAGAGACATGCAAATTGTTTATATGGAAAAACCCCCCAAGGCAGGAAACATCATAGACCCTTTGGTGGCTAATGATTCATTACTTTCATGCTAACACAAGTTGCTGAAACGAAGAAAGACGAACAACGAAGCGACGTTACCTTAACGGCTGCGATGATGGAGGCCTCTACGACTCCGGGGCCGGCCTTGTAAGTGCCAAGCCCGACCGCTGGTATCCTTGCACCCGTGTTAAGTTCGAAAAACTTAGCCATGGCGACCAATCGATGGCCAATATCGATCCCTCTTCAAGGCAGAAGAGTTCAAAGAGCAAACGATGAGTCGAGGTCGTCCTCTCGCCTTTTTCGGAGATCCCGGTTCGCGCTTCGTTCGCGTCCATCAAATAGAACAATTCAACTGATTAAATAATAACAGATAGGTTAATATAATTTTCTTTTGGGAGGCTAAAGGTAATATGATGGTTAATTTAAGGTAAATTAAAGCCTGGATTAGCGTATTGCTTGTCTTCAAGCCCATGATGATTCATTCTATGGTAACCATTAGTTTAGTTACATAATACTTTATTTCTCAATTAAAAGATAAGACATTAAAAAAATGTTGATAAAGCTAAATATGATCATATGGGTAAATAAAACATTTGAAAGGATACGTTGTTTATATTTCTTAATTTTGTAAAAAAAATGAAAAAGAAATAAAAAAAGAGTTTGGTAAAAAAAATATATGATTTTGATTTTTTTAAATTTAAAAAAATTAAAATTTTGATTTAACTTACATAGTGTAGTACAAAAAAATTATTATTCTATGGATAACATTTTAATTTATAATCTTTTTCACTTACCTTATAATTAACATTAAGAAGTTAGTTTAACTTAAACGAGAAATAAGATGCCAACCGCGATCTACGAAAGGAAATGATATCAATTTGCGTCATTCTCCAGTCAAAATTAGAACTTGCAAACGAGCGACGTGTTGTAGCTTCGGGAGGTGGGCTTTTGCTGGTATCTAGGGTTCAGATAAAGCGGGAGTGTTGGGCGGATTAGACAGGGATTAGTGATGAAGATCGTGTTTGGTACTCCGGGTACAGTGAGCGGGCTGCTGCTGAGGTGTGCTCAATGCCTTTTCGCTGGTGCTTCGATCGGCATTATGGCTGCCGCCGTGGGATTCTCTAACTACACTGCTTTCTGGTATCTGATTGGACTTCGCTTCTTTTTCAGTTTCTAATTTTGAGCGATCAGGCGAAGTCTTTGTCTAGTTTGCTTGTACCCGTAAATTTGGTTCTTTGCTTATTAACTGGCATCGATTTGTTGCTACTATAGGAGAAACCGACGATCTGTTTGTTGTCAAATAAACTTCCATAGTTCCATGCTCGTAAATTTTGGAAGCATTTCCTGTTATAGTTTAATGGAACTGAGCAAGAACGCCTTGCGTATTACTCATCTGTATTGCCACGAATCTGATTTATTTTTCAAAATTAGGATTTCAGCTGGTACTTTTTTGTGGAGAAGTTGTGGATACACTACATTGTCACTTCCACACTAGGAAAAAAAAAGCTAAATATCCAATCTAAGGTGACGTTGTAGGTAGCATAAAGAGCTAAATACCTAATTAGGGATGATATTGTAGATAAGATGGGTAACACATTATTGATTCACTGCACTAACAAAACAAATGTAATGAAGAATTTGAAACTTCTTCTTTTAAAACATTCCAATGTAAAAATGAAACAATAATTTAAATATTATGAAGCATGTAACTATAGGAAAATAGCAATAGGCTTGTGATGTAGGACTAGACGAAAATTGCTTAGTTAGAAAATTCGTGACTGATGCACAACAAAGAGCAGGGCCGTCACCCTAAGGGACACACACCTAGATACGATGAGGGTTGAACGCAAAAGGCACCAACCAATGAATCCTAACTAAACTTAGGATCGTTAGCGGCTAAGAAGTCGCTAAATCGATTACGGCTACACACTTTCAAACACGCAGAAATAGGGAGTACTTAGATTGGTTAATTACCAGTTGAACTTAAAATATAATTTATAGTAAAAGTTGCACTTCGCAGAATGAAAATATATTGAAGACAAATTAATAATCTAGGAATAGAAATTACTCGTAAAAAGGAAGACGAGGAAAACCAAAAATTTCAACTTGAAGATGGTTGAGCGATGAAGGAAGATGATAGACTGGAGTGACGTCTCACCACTTGGACCTCGCGTCCCTCCTCCCAGTATCAGAGCTTTGACGAGTCGGCACGCCAAAGACACTCAGAGCACTCACGAACTCAGAATGGAAGCAAAGAACACTCAAAAAGCTTGCATTAACTATCCAATATCTTACAACAAAAGAGGACTCCCCCTTATATAGGAATCCATAAGGGTTCAAAAGACATTTTGACTCATAACATGGGAATACTAAAGGACACATGGGTAAACTAAAAGTCACCTAAAAATTACAAACAGACTCCTAAAAATCTGAGAAAAATAATGAAAATTAAGTTCATTCATTTATTTAACCCTAATTTCGGATGGCTGGAGGCGCGGCGACGGCGGCGGCGGCGGCGGTGCGGGTCGGTGCCGGCTGGCGTGGGTCGGGGCGGGCACAGGTCGCGGGTCATCCGGTGGGTAGCTTGGGTAGGCGCCTGGTCGGACTGCGGCGGTGCGGGTCGGTGCGGGCTGGCGTGGGTCGGCGCGGGCTGGCTTGGGTCGGCGCGGGTCACAGGTCGCGGGTCATCCGGTGGGTAGCTTGGGTAGGCGCCTGGCTGGACTCATGCACAGCGGTTCGGGCAAACCCGGATCCGGTTCGGGCACTAGCGGTTCGAAATGGCGGCGGGCGGTTCCCTGTGGCGGCGGAAGCTGCGGCGGAGGCGGCAGTCGGTGGCAGGAATAGTGATTTTGGCCTTGTTTTTTGTACAAGACCTGGTCCTTGGACGTCGAAAGTCCTTCTCGAACATGATGTCCTCATCATTTCTCTTGGGGTGGGAAAAACTCAGCTTTGATGAGTAATCTCTGGCCCTCTCATAGTCTTCAAGTGCTCCAGGGTTCAAACGATGAAGCTCCTCTCGAGATATCCAAGTGTCATCTTCTTTTAACCTGTCTTTCCAATGTACAAGATATTTCCGATATTGTTTATTCCTAGTGTTAGTAATTTTATCATCAATAATTTTTTCAATCTGCTCACTAAATTTCTTAAAATAGGCCTGTGGACACTCGGGTAGAGGTTCACTCACAAGGGGAGTAGATTCAGGCTCAAACGGCTCACTAGGTATTTCAACTGGCTCCTTGTAAGCCACCAAGTCTGAGATATTGAAAGTGTTGCTAACTCCATAATCGTCTGGCAACTCTAAGGTGTACGCGTTCGGGCTAATTTTAGTTATGATTCTAAAAGGTCCGATGCCCTTTGCATGCAACTTTCTTAATGTTCTCGGAGGAAACCTCTCAGGCCTCACATGTATCATGACAAAATCTCCCACAGAAAACTCCTTGTTCTTTCTATGTGCATCAGCCAATTTTTTATATGTTTCATTGCTTAGATTAATTTTTTCTTTTATACTTTTATGAATATTTCTTATATGTTCGGCAAATTCTATGGCTGATATAGTCTTATCTCTTCCAAAGTGGCCAGCTAAACCTCCCGCATGTATTTCCCAAATAAGAAAGTCTCTTAATGAGGTTTTAGGAATGCATAATTTCTGATTATAAAATAGATAACCTTCTTTTATCATATAATCGTTTATTACCATAGATGGTTTCTCTAAAATTTTAGAATAAATATCTTTAAAGTCCTCACATGTTGAATATAAAGATGGTAAAACATCGAATCCAGTGATTGAAACAGATAAGGTAGTTGCGACGGAGGCTGCGGCGGAGGCGGCAGTCGGTGGCAGGAATAGTGATTTTGGCCTTGTTTTTTGTACAAGACCTGGTCCTTGGACATCGAAAGTCCTTCTCGAACATGATGTCCTCATCAGCTTGTGTATCATAAGATATACTTATCTATTGGCATAATAATAATAGTAAAATAGAATGAGTTAACTATTGACTCAACAAGCAAATTGAAATAACATATCAGCAAATAGATTAAACAGAAAAATATAAAGTCATATAGTAGTAAAGCACTGGATTCGGCATGCTGCAATTTTTAGTTTTTATGTGCTTTAGTATTAAAACATATCTATTCAACAAAATGAAAGTAATATTAGAAAAACATTTGTTAGTTAATATTCTGTAAAAAGTCTGCAAAAGATGTCCAAGGCTTGTAGCACTGTATGTATAATGTTCTCACTATCCAATTAACTCAAGCCTGGCAATGATATGTTATCAAGCCAGAAAAAATTTCTAAAGCCGTACTCTATTTATCCTTGTCCACTAACTGCTACCATTCACCAACACAAGACACTGAAGGTCCCTCACCCACCTAAAGGATTGTAAGCTACCATTTCCATGTTATGCACTGTATTAGGAGTTGCCTCTTTACAATGAGGTTCTATTGTTAAGAAATGCTTGATATTGCCATAGTGAGAAGCGATGTTAGTGTTATGTAATGGAGACTCATGAAGTTTATCATGGCTTGTGAGTGTCTTTTAATTAATTAGTATGAAAAAAATGTTGTATTATCAATGCACATGTATTTTATTTCCTAATACTTGATGAGGGAACTTGTTCAAGTGATCAAAGAAAAACTTTTTTGGATATTTCATTTATAATGCCAGAGTTTGCTGTAAGATTTATTGTTTACATTTGTGGATGTTAACTGCTTGATTTAATATCCATGCTGCTGCATTGCTTATTAAAAGTCCTTTTAGTGTAATACTATTGAGTTGCTGTAGTCATGGACATTTATTTTTGCACATTCAGCTATTTAATTGCTTCCATGGGACTACAGCTTATTTGGAGCATGGGGATTTCTTGTTTTGATATCTATACCTTATGGACTAGAAGAGAGATCTACAGCCCTATTTTAGTCAGCTTGTTTGCAGTTGGTGACTGGGTAATTTTTACATTATTCCTATTTTGCCGGTTTGTCAATTCCATGATAGCCTTCGTCAATTAGTTGTTTCATGGTTTCATCTTTTTCTTATATCATATATTTTTCAATATTTCTTTGCATGTAGCATGAGTTCTAAAGCTGATGATTCAAATGTATATATGTATACACACAAATACAAACACAAACACAAGCACACCCTTACATACATACATATATGCACACACATATCCTCTCTTTATCAAATGATCTCTAAATCAACAAATTATGTTTTAGATATCCTAGTTTATTTAATATATCCTCTACAAATTTGTAAATTTACAAAAAGGAGAAAGAAAAATTCATAGATTCTTACTCATGTATATGTTGTGATTAAATATTCCTTATCTAATTGTATGCCTTATCTATAACTTAAAATCCCATCTACATTGTAGAATTCTTAAATTAGATTAGCATTTCAAGTTTTAAGATATTTTTTTCATTTACCGCTAGCAAACAAAAAACACAAATCATCACGTTTGAATACATTTTTTTTCTTGTAAATCGTGATGAGCATGTCCTAGTTTATTCTTTTATGTCGTATAGAGTTTTTGTTTAACTTTGTTTGTAGATTGCAGTAATTATAACCTTTGTATGAATAAGTTTTTTTTATATTATTGTGAATTTTGGTATGGTAACCAATCATGATGCAAGCAGGTAGGTAGTTTTTTTCTGTATTTATAAATAATATTTTAGTAATTGCCTAGATCTTGTTATGTTTGTCAATTCCATAGGTAAATATGTCAGAGTAATGTAATACGTAATAACCTCTATGGCTTGAAACTTGCAAAAAAAAACAAAGACCATAAATGTTTAGGTGATCTTTAGTTTGCAATGTAAGAGTTAATGAGTTGGTATATTTATGTTCTACCAAATATATTTTATTTTATTTATTCTTGAAATTACTAACCTTTTTATCGTGGATAAACCATCAAAATTTGTTAATTAATCTTAGCATTTGATGCGCATTCCTTAATGATCGAACTATTCTATAATGTGTGTAATAATATTTTTTTATCTTAATCTGCTTGCATATCCATTCTCAACCAAAAAAATATTTACTTGTAAAAGAATATCTTAAAATTTATGATCACAAAATGATGTACACAAAGTATGTAACAAATAAAGATAACAATATTGACTAAACTAATAGAAAGATATAATTCTAGCAAGTGTCATAATAGTTTTTCCTTGGCCTTCTTCACTTGAATTTTCATTTACCAACAAACATCTTGGCTTTTAAAAGCAATGCCCATTCTCATGCCTTTATTAACAAATTTACATAAAAATGATATAATTGAGTTTTATTACTAAAGGGAATTAGTCATGCAGTTCAATAATTTTTTCATTAAGGTTTTGCTATAAATATTTGCACTAAATAGAACCCAAATTTGGCCAAGCATTCATTAGGTCATGTAACCTAGTGTAAGGTGAGTTTAATTTCATATTGAAATTTTAATATTATGCTAAATGTACATTGTAATACTAAACTAAGCTAAATCTCATTTATTCTCAACAATCTCTCCTTA
This sequence comes from Vanilla planifolia, assembly GCA_023846275.1. Classification (NCBI taxonomy): domain Eukaryota; kingdom Viridiplantae; phylum Streptophyta; class Magnoliopsida; order Asparagales; family Orchidaceae; genus Vanilla; species Vanilla planifolia. The sequence goes on along the minus strand of CM043873.1, from coordinate 6,223,634 downwards.
AGAGAGAGAGAGAGAGTCTTATCTATATTGTCTTATTCCCTTTTATTTTGAAATATTTTGATAAATCAAGTATTATATTGAATATTGATGTCGTCGAGCATATCATGTCCTTAGCATTGCATGAGAATGTCAATCACTCTGGCATAGATAGCCAAACCCCAAGAGTCATGTGTCGATCACTCAAACGTAGCATATGAATTTTCATTGAATTTTATCAATACTATCAAGGATTATGCCTAGTAAGAACTATGCAATGTTGTGGAAACATTATATGAATTTGTCTAAGTACTATTCAACAATGGTAGAAAACATTAGAAAGCCATAAGAGCCGTCAATTGTATGAAGCATTTGATCACAATCGAAGCATTGATTCTCATGCTAATTATCAAGGAAGTTGCACTAAATAAATGGTCCAAACTAGCCCCAATATACTATTAGATAAATATTTAATAATTCAAATATTGAAATTCATAAATAGAGGTCACTTGTATATTAAGGTTTAAATACTATATTCGATTTATAATGTTAGGAGTCAATTTAATTTCACTTGTACTTCATATTTTGTTATGCCAATCATTTTTTTTTTTTAATTTTCTTAAGCTGTTTTTGGGAAATATTGTCAATGAATCAATCTAAAATATTTGGATCCCTTCAAGACTAGATTAGTCAATGTGTAGTAGTTGATGTTGTGCTAGTTCTACTTTTGAAAGATGAGGTCCAAGGTTCAAACTTCAGTACAGCCCTCAACTTTTGTCAAGAAGAAAGCTGAATGAAGTACCGATTGTCTTATTTTAGCATTCATTGGAAAAACTTATGGCGAATTTCAGCATCTAAGCTACTGTTCCTATTGTCATGTTGAATCCAGCAAGAGATTAACAGTAAGCTAAATGTATGCTTAGGAAAATGGCATCATATTTTTTGTAAGAGATTAGGGATTAAGAATTAGAGGTTAGGGATCATATTCTTTACAACTGCAAGCATTCATGCATGTAGGGATCAACACCCAAATGCATTATGAAAAAAAGCCCACAATTTGCATTTTGCTGAACATTGCGATTTACTGATGTTTAGTTGTCAACATTCAGCTTTGTATTCTCTCCCATGAAACTCGTTCTGCCACACATTTGAAGTCTTTTTCAGCTTAACAGAGTTACTTATAGCTATTTCATGCGTTAAACTTTGTAATTGAAGCCATTGGAATTGGTATGGCACAGGTAACATCGACGCTCTCTTCCGCAGCTGCGTGTTCTTCTGCTGGCGTTGCTGTTTTGTTTGTTAAAGATACTAATTACTGTAGAGTAAATTTTCAGCTTCCTTGTGGAAGGTATGGGTTATCCATAGCGTTGGCTTTTGTTGCTTGGTTCTTAACATCCATATCGTCACTCATCATGTTTGCACTACTCGCCTCAACTTGAACTTGCTTCTGTTGTATGCCCACTCTGAACAAATTCATTGTTACCATTTTGTTAAACCTTCCCTTTGTATGTTGAGTTTTAGATTTATTTTATGCGTTAAACTTCATACAGTTTGATTTTGTGAATTTTTCTTTTGGAACCAGTTGTACTTGAGAAGAACTATCCTGTAAATAACTCTGAAACTATCGATGTTCATTCTTCACAATGCAATGTATGTGAAACGTGAATTAATTATTCTAATTTTTAATCATCATTCATCCAAACAAACAAACCATTATGGATCATCAAAAGGAATTCAACAAAGTGAACGTTACAGTATTAAAGTGTCATGTGTACCCAACGAAGGAACAATAAGAGTTTCATTTAACGGAGGCAAAACAGTGGACAAAAATGACTAATTAATTGGGCCTTGGGGTAGCCCATTCCACCCTAATGATGAGATTGTCATACCCATAGCCATTGAGCTTGTTGATTGCCTTCTCTGCATCTTCCCTGTGAACAAAGTTCACAAAGCCAAAGCCTCGGCTAACCCCCGTCTTCTGATCGACGGCGACATAGACACGGCTTACGGGACCGAATTTGCTGAAGAGCTCGTGCAGGTCCGGTTCGCGTGTATCCTCCGAGAGATTGGTGACGCGGACGGAGTTCTCGTCGTTGCGGCGCCTCATCTCGGTGCCGCTCCTGTCGGCTCCGGCTCTCATGCTTGGCGGAACATAGGCGCCCTTGGCAGGAGCAGCCGATGGGCCATCGGCAGTTGGGGGTTTGTCGATGAAGGAATCGGCGGGCTGGGCAAGATCCTTGTAGGGGCATTTGGAAGTCCAATGGTCGCCCTTTTTGCCACAGGTCCTGCACACCATGAGGACGGCCCCGGCTTTCCCCATTGCAGCAAGCGGGTCCCCTGCAGCCTTCGGTTCTTCTACCTTGCTACCTGCAAGTGTCAAAACATGGAAGATAATTCTACAGCATTAGAAAGATTGCATTATAAACATGTGTTTCAGATTAAGGTTGGGTCTCTTTCCAAATGACTTTTAAATTTAATTTTCAAAAAAATATTTTTATCAATAATGTTCATCAAAATTTTATTTTTTTTACATTAAAATTTTTAAAAAAAAATCAACCTAATCCCTACTTAGCAGATTAGTAGCATCCTACATGGAAGCAATTCTAAGCAAAACAATCTCTTAATACAACATCACTATCTAAGTTGAACAAAAAGTATGCAAATTATATTTCGAGAAGGTTGAAGATTCCAAGTCTATGAAGGTCAAATAATCTCACCAAAGACAGATCAGAAATTAAACGGCATTCTAAATTCTATTGTGACAACTTCCAATTAAGATGAACCAACGTTACTGTTTCAAACAAATCTTTAACTTTCTTTGCCGAGCTAATATGCAATGGCCTAAACTCAAAGAGACTTTCAACCGACAACTAAATCATAAACATCAACACATTCTCTTTCATTGTCATACTTTAAAACAACTATTTCCCATCCACTCTTTTCCTCTCCCACTTGTTCAACCCATTAGCATTCTTTCTGCATAGATAAAGCAGTATGCCAGCCATCACAAACACAAGCTACCAGATATCCTATCAAGCAAGCTTATCATTCGAAATCAACAGAATTAACAGCATGCAAGGAACAGCTTACATGACAACTTCAGTGTATGGAAGTCAGTCTTCCTCTGTCAGCGAACGGAAGACAGAAATATCATTCATCCACCATATTATGCTAAACCATGCTCAAGTGTGTAATAATACAGGAACAAAAGCATTGTATGCTTAATCTTTCATCAAGTAGCATTAATTCCAAAAGAGATGGGAAAGGAACATCTATTAAGGGAGAATAGGGTCAACTAGTATTAATTACAAATTAGATGAGAAAACAACAACAATCAAGGGCTACTAAAGACAAACAAACAAATAGCATAATTGATAAATTTATTTTGTTATTTGGGTATAACACTCAAAGAAGGCAACAAAGTGATTATCAAGTGATATTTCATGAAAAAAAAAAAAAATCTATCAAACCAGGTGCAGCTCTTATCCAAAGCTTTTAATAATACAAAGATAAATTATTTCACATCGACTATAGGAAGAAGATCATTGACCTTATATTTCATATCATGGTCTAAAAATATCAATGCGTCTTTTGAGAACAAAATCGTTTGATGTACGATAGGACAATGTGTCAACATAGGAAGACCAAGTTGCCTATCACAAAGATTGTGTGCTTTGCTTTTGATATCAAAGGTTTTAAGAATATATTTAGAGTTAACTATAGAAGTTAAGTAATTTATTTTTGCACAATAGTTACTGAGATAAGCAAACTTTCCACAAACTTCTAATGAAGAAGTATTTTTTCCATGTGAGAAGTTTTTACTTCACATTTATATTGCAAAAATGAGACGTCAAAATGACTCACATTGTTGAATTCTTCTGGCAAGTTTATGAGATACTAATGCATAATAAAACATAACTTTTTTTTAAATTTAATTACACATTAAAAGCGCTAGAAGCATAAATATGGGATTCACACAAATGTGTAAAGGTAAGCAAAGTTGATAACTTACATGCTAGGAATAAGAAGCAAGATAATATGTAAACATTAAGATGTTTTCATCTAATAGTCTTGGAGCAAGAGATCACAAAGAAAATAGCATCAATCCATCATCAATCTTCCAATTGAAATCATCAAGCATTAATCAATTTATTGAATAATCCATCCAAGTCTCCAATTTAATTTACTATTCTTTTATGCAAATGCAAATTCAATTTGTTGTCCATTATTGCTTTGAGAAAATATTATCTTTCCTTTTTTTCCAATTGCTTTCACAAATGTTACAAATGGATGAGTGCATTTTGACAACAATAACAAATTCTTCCATGCATATGCTATAAGCTTTAAAAACCACAATTCTCAAATGCTTCATCATAGTACCTCTATTAATTTCATATGGATATGGTGTAATAAATAAAAAGTTTGTTAGTACTTTTACTTTTCTTTCTTGGACATATGTTCAATAATTTGAATATTCAAAGATTGTTTTGATCAAATGTCTTCATAGTTGATAGATTTCAAATTGGATATTAAAGGCTTGGATACAGGTGTTGCATTTGCTAAATATATTGTCCAATTGAATACAAATATGGTTTTGAACTATCACTAATGTTTAAAGATTGCTAGATATTATTTGTGATAATTTTAAATTAGCATGATACATAAACATAAAGGAATTTAATAAAAATCATTCAAACTCACTTTAGAATGAATTGCACTTTGAGCTATTAAAGCATAATACCAATAATTATATGCAGAGCTTTTACTTTCCATAAAATATGTATATTGTTTTATCAGATTATTTTCCAAATAATTTTACACGATTTCACTCTTATAAATGTTGAGATTGGTTAGATAATAATTATTTTATATGTCTAGATTGCAATTCAACCACACCATCTTGTCTCATCTATAGAGAATAGATCATGATGGAATTAACAAAACACAAACTTCACATTTAACAATATTTAAATTCCATAAAAGAAACCAAAAGTAAGCAAAAGGTGGAGAACAATGAATTTAAAACTTCTTCAATTAATTTCCATCATCCTTTATGATCCATTCAGTCCTTTCAACTTACTATCAATTTGACATATTTCTTCTTTGCTGTTTATTTAACATTTTGCAATTCCATTCTATAATCCATTTCATTTAATCGTTAGGAGATGAAAAATAATAGATTTTTTAAAGAAAGCTAACAATAAGACAAAGAAGAAGAAAAGGATTTAAGACTTCCACAATTTTTCATATAGATTATTATTGGCCCTCTCATTGCACCTTTTTCTTCGTCTAATTTCCTTCTTATGTTTAACCAAAATTGATGGTGAATGATTGATGATAAAAAAAAGCAAAGCAATAATAAGATATGGACAACAATGACTTCAAGACTTCTCTATCTTCTTTAAATTATCCTTTGTAATACATCCTCCCCCTTCGATTTGTTCAAAGCCTAATTTCATCATCCTACTTTTTACTTCTCACCTTGCAAGTATGAAGTCGTACTTTCTTTCAAATTTTAAAACTTAATAGATGGAACATCATATATTGGAAGAACAAAGCAACCAAGGGTAAAAAAATGAGAAATAAGACAATTATATTATGACCAAACATCTCTTTTTCTGCTCATTTTCCATTTAATTCAATCTCGATCTCTATTTTGTTCTCGTCCTCAAAACCTAATTTTTTTTTAATTTTCAAATATAACAGTGGAGATATGCTTGATAATCAAAAGAAAAATAAACAACTTTCAACTATCAAGACTTCTCCATCTGATTATCATCACTGCTCACTATAAAACAAACGAAAAGTAACTTCCACTAGAAGAATAACATGTGTTCCCTCAATAGCATCAATCAAACCCTTTCTTTAATCTTCAAAAGTAGGATTTGTTCACTTGATGAAGATATAATAGCAAAAAGAGGAGAGACAAATACAAAACGATCCAGATCTAAAGAAAAAAGACACATACCAGGGGCTCGCGGCCTCTCAAGGATGATTTCCTCGGTGGAAACCATCGTGAGGCGGCTACTGGCATCCTCTTGTGCAGCATCCCCAAACTTGGCCCACGATCGGCGCTCCAAAGCGCGTTTGCTAAGCCTCGCGCGAGCCAGCTTTCGGGTCCGTGTAGTGGTAGTGATCTTTACCTTGTTTCCATCGTCGTTGAACTTGTACTCAACCACCTTCTTGACGCCGTTCTCATCGGGCCCAATGACCGTCTTCGGCGGAAGAAAAAATTCGTAATCCGTAGCATCGTCTTCCTCCAACTCTCCCCACCGAACCTTGCTCACCGGCGTTCTCCCCACATCCGCCGCCATCACTGCTGTTACGCCGAATGGAAACGAATGCCGAGGATTGAGAAGAAAAGAGCGGTCTCAGCTGACAACCTAATGAGGGGCCTTAAAAATACGATACAACTTGTATGAAGCGTGGAATTTTATCGTGTGCCTCTCAAGTCTTAATTCGTGTCAACACGAGATTAGCCCGTTTCAAAATCTTTTACCGACTGGAGACTTTTATAACAATTGCACTTTTTAGATTTATGTAGCAATAATTACATTCATTGATAACAATCTAGTAAAAAAAATATTACAAAACCTAATCCGAAAAAAATCACTTTAGATTTTTATTTTAGCATATTAACCTTTTTGCATTTTATTAATTTTAACGATTAGGCAAAAGTGTCATTAATATGTTCATGATTTTTTTGCATAGCATGTTAATATTTTTGTATTATTTATCTACTTTAGAATAATAATAAGTTAGACAAAAGTTTGAATATATCACATAAAAATGTTAACATAAGTCATGTTTCTCGAAAAATTGATTAGGTTTTATAACATCTAAAAATTTAACATATAATAAAGTTTGCCTCATGGATAATTTTTTCAATATAATATTTATTTTATATTATATAAACAAATTAATAAAATCTATTTTAAAATAAAAAAAGTAATTAGTGATATTCATTTATTATTTTATTTTAAAGATTAAAATGATATTTTTACTTTTACAAAATATAATTATTATACTCTTTGATTGACTAAAAATTTGGAGAATAGTTTAATATCTTTCAAATAATTTTTCTAATAATAAATTATTAAACATCTAACTTTTGAATAACAGTTAGTCACAAACTTATTTAATCATAGTTATAACTAACTAATGATAATATTTTCACAATCCAAATTAGGTGATTCTTTATTTGTTATTGTGCTTGTCTTTTAATTTTTAGCCTAATTATAGTTATTCCTAGGCTATATCTTTAGGTGCATTATCACCATTAAATATGTAGCATTGTTAACATCTTCAAATATTATAGTATACTCATGTAACACTTCTATTGATTAAGAAACATACTAGGCACTAAAATATTTCTCTATGATTATGTAAAATATCCCATGCAATCAAACACAAGTGTAATTATGCACTTTTCTTAGAAAAGAATTCCTTTTATAATGCTCATAATAAGAAAGCTTTATTTTAAGTATTAACTTTTTAAGGTTTGATTATGAACAAATTGATTGTAAAAGTTTTTTTTAGTTATTGAATATACTAATTCTATTTGTTATCATTTGGCTTCCTTTAACATAATCAAATGAATCATTTTTTCTTTTTACAGGTACAACATTCTTTAAAAAAATATAATATTTCTCAAAAGTTGATAGTTTTTCTTCATTGAAAAATTCATAATGCCTAAATATTTAAGTAATTTGAATTTCCTTATTAGTTTGAAAATATAATAAATCTTTTCATAATCAATAGATGCAAAATACAAATCAAAATTAATTAAAGCAAAAAACTCTATCATAGTTAATAATGAATATGTGGCATCTATGAAATATAACTTTTAAGTCAAACTATAATTATAAGATCTAGCGTGTAATTAGTAATTCAACAATCTAAATATAATTTATATTTTAATACTAGAATATAATAATATTATTTTGGTATGTCTTAAAATGCATAAAATTTTGTAAAATTATTAAAAATATCAAAGTAAACATTTTACTAAAAAGAATTCATTAAAAATAATTTGTTGTTTTTAGTTTAGAATTTTTAAAACTCAAATGAAATCATGATGAATTAAGAAAAAAGTGAGATTTATATAAATGTGTGTGTGTGTGTGTGTTTATGTAAATAGCCAATTAATCTTTAATCCCCCAAATCCTTATAACGATGTTGAAAAAGTTATAGAAAACTTTAGAAAAATAAGAAAAGATGGAGAAAGAGAGAAGTTAGAGAGGTAATAGAAAGAAGAAGGCAATGTCATTACTTGAGGAGAGTTGCGTGGAAGTAGAAAGAAGAAGAGGAAAGAGAATGGAGAAGAAAAAGGAAGGGAAAAGTGCAAGGTATGCTAAGTAACTTGGAGTGAAAGCAATCCTTTCATCCATTTCTTTCAACTTATAGCATAAAATATTAGCATGTTGAGTTTAAAGGATAAAGAAAATGTTTTGCTTTTGTATTCTTAAGGCTTAAGATGGGTGTGTAAAGAAAAGTTTTGAAATTAAGTGTAAAAATGCATCTTCATAGCTATATGATAAGTTCGGGATGACTAGAAAGCCTTTTTTTTAACAAAACATATAATAAGTGCATATTCTATGCATAATACACTCAGTTTAGGAAGAACAAACATAGGTTTTTCCAAGAGGAACAATAACATCCCTTGTTTCAACCTAATCTTTCCAAATTTAAAGAGCCATGCATCTATTTTTTTTTACTTTTTTATATAGAAGATCAAATAGAAATCATTCTTTTCTTTTATAAAATATAAAAAAATTTCTTTCCTCTTTATAAAAATAATAGTAAAAATAACTTTTGAATATAAAACTATCTTAAAGAAAACCTCTTCAATTCATAGAAATCATTCTTTTCTTTTATTAAATATAAAAAAAAAATTCTTTCCCCTTTATGAAAATAATAGCAAAAACAACTTTTGAATATAAAACTATCTTTAAGAAAACCTCTTAAATTCATAGAAATCACTCTTTTATTTTATAAAATATAAAAAAAAATTCTTTCCTCTTTATGAAAATAATAGCAAAAACAACTTTTGAATATAAAACTATCTTTAAGAAAACCTCTCAAATTCGTAATGCAAATAACTTTTAACTTAGGCATTTTTTCACCAAAAACCCTGTATTTAAAATCACTATTATGGATCATAATAATCTGAAAGTGAAATCAAATAAGTATAATTAGTATTCAGATTGATTAACAAAATTCAGTTGTACAACTCGTTATTCAACTAGCTTAAGGCATGGATCATATAGTACAATATTGGAGATCTTACTATACCATATAAAGACTAAACTTTTAATAAAGTGTAGATCACACAAGTATAAAAATGAGTATCAAATTAGTATGCTTATTTGATGAATAGACTAGATCATAATTTGATCTTTAATATGACCTAGGTTTGTAATAGATCGTACTAGTATGACATAAGGATTTAACTCATATGATTAGTGTAATATAGTGGTTTAACTTTTATCAAGTATTGACCATACAATATGATATGGTGATTATACCACATAATGTGATGACAATAAATAAAAAAAAAATAATTTGTTATGATATTATTTATAGATCTTTTAAAGAGTTCTTTCTTAATCAAATTAATTTATTATTGATAAAAATTAATGTATATTTTATAAAAAAAATAAGAAGAATTAATAAATGAAAATAAAAAGTGATGAAAGAGGCTTATAAGATCATCTAGTCAAACTAATTAATTTTGATATAAGTGGGTTGTTAGAATCTCTTATTATTATTGTGGAATGAATTATTATGTGAGCATTTACGTGGCATAATATTTCATGCATATATTCTTATTTCATTATAATATTTTATGATATTAATGTATGTATGTATGTGTGTATATATAAATATATATATATATATATATATATATATATATATATATATATATATATCTACACATGTATAGATATATGATTTATATGATTTATATGATATTATATATTAGAACATACATATTGATAAAAGAAAGATAAGAGACTAGTATAGCTTGAGAAAGAGTATGGTCTTATCTGATGACAGGCTGATAGATGTGATAAATGTGATATATATCACTCATAGTATCATTATACTCATAATTATGATTGCATGTCACACAACTTGATTAAGTAATAATGAGATACTTCACTCAAATGTGTCATATGCACTCAAAGGTGGGGCTTTGACTTTTGAATGCCTCTTTCCTATTAATATAAGATATTATCATTAGAGGACAAATCTAAGTAATGATGAGATACTTTACTTCTATGTGATTTAGGTACTTAAAGATGGTGCTCTAACATGCAAGTGTATTTATTTTTTTGTTAACATTAGATGTTAATTATAAGTGATAACGACTACATGGTGATGTCACTAATATTCAGAGGTGGGGTTCTAAAATGTTTAAGTTCCTCATTCTCTTAAGAAGCAAAATTAGTGATAATGAAATGAGATATTTTACTTTTTAATATCATAATATTAGAGGTCTAGTCATTATATATAAGAGATTAAGGTTTGTAATGATAAGATGTGATATGAGATTCTTAAATATTAAGATATGAGTCATAAAAGAGCCTCAGTCTAAAAATAAATAAATTTATGAAAAAAATATTAAAAATAAAAATAAATAAATAAATAAATATGAAAAGAAATAAAAGTATTGCAAAAAGATTGTATGCTTATTATGAACTGAATAAATGTATAGGATCATATATGCATTGTTATAATACCATTTTTAATGATTATCGTTTAGTCTTTTATTTATTGCTCTATTTTATTACATAACTATTTTATTTGTTTTTATATTATTTTATTACATGTAGATAAAGGTTTTTCTATATAACATATTATTCTTATTTCTTATTTATATTATAAGATATTATAATAGTACTTATAGATTGAGAGTTCTTAAACGATAACACAACACCTTGTATAAGAGCTTAGTATATTTTTGTGAGTGTAAATGATATTGTATGCATATGAGAATATTTAAATCTTGTTTTTAGAGTTTTATATTACTATTAATTTTTAGATTTTTCATATTGTATAATAATTGTTTATTATATATTATTATTTTTATTGAGATATTTAAGATTATTATGAATTTTTATATTGCTCTCACTAATTTTTTAACTTATATCCTCATTTTTATACTAGAAACTCTAATTGTCATATTAAACTTGTATTTTGGATACAATTCATTGAGTTGAGTTGATTTATGCCTATTAAGAGTGACATGCATGCTATTGTATTACCTAGATCTACCCTCTACTCTATACATTAACATCCTTATATGATTTATTGGTTATCTTGGTAAGATCATTAGCCAACTTCTACATCTATTTAGATTAGTCCAACTCCATTTCTTATTACTTGATCATACTTTAAGATATACTTTTATCATATTATATGATCCAATCTTCCTTAGATTACTAAACTCATCTAATTCACTCTGGCAACACAACAACATGTAATTGTAAGAAGTTATTGTGGAGATCCATTGTGGCTCAACTTACAAATCATTGAGTCATTATTTTAGCTCTTAGCATAATGGCTTTCCATTTGGAGCTTATCACCCCACTTTCGAGTTAGAATTTATGAACTAATCACTTAATAATTATATCACACATAGGGTTGTATTTGTATTTCTCATACATATTTAAGATATGTGATATTAGGACATCTTTCCATGCTTGTTCATCTACTTCATATTTTCCTTGATGATCTTTAGAAATAGAGTTTTGCATATGCAAGATATATTCAACTCTTAATGGGTGCTTTGCTTTGAAGGTATGCATCTTAATTTGAGTGATTACAAACATATTTCAACATTGTTAAATCCAGTTGAATTGAAAAAGAAATGAAAGAGAGGGGACATACTATATACCAATCATACATGTACGATGTACTTAATGTATGATAAGATTAATGAATCTTTAGCATTAAATTGTGCATAAATTAGGTGTGGTCATGAGTGATTTGCTTAAGGTTTTAACTATACTTACAAGTATGATACCTAAGAAGTGTATTTCAAAGTTTAGGTGTTATTGATTTTTGTATGGTACATTGTCACCTTTCATATTGATACAATATACTCAATATATGGATCAGACAAAGTGACATTAAGTGTGTGAGTTGAATTTGTGGTGTTGTATAAGTATAAGAAAAAATTTGTATCTGTATAATCAATAGACTATGTGTTAGGAATTAAGGACTTAAGCTATAGACGAGACAAAAATGTGAAGTGAAAACTAATATATTAATCTCACAAGATGGGGGTGAATTATTAATTTTAAAATAATTTTTATTATTTTTATCTCATTTATTTCTCAAAAATAATTTTATATTTATAAAAAAACCCTGATTATATATATATATATATATATTAATTTTTAATATGACAAAGAAAAATAAAGATAAAAATTAAAAATAAAATACTAGAATTTTTAGATGATCTAATTTAAATTAGAGTTTATGTCCACCCCCAATTAATGTCAAGAAAAAATATAACTAACAAATGTTAAAACTTGAGATTTTTTTCTTACTGTTCATCTCGAACTTATTAGCTTTTGTAGGTTCAATTATAACTAGACTTTCGTGAGCTCAATCTCAACTTAGTTTTTTTATAAGATCAAATAGAACTTAAGCTTTCACAAATGTTGACCCACCCAACCTAAAAGAAAAAATACAACAAAACAAAAAAATTTTGATAAATTCGTATAACTTCTTATACTTGTTGATTAATGAAACAAGACACAACTAGTTTAAATATAAGAAGAGAATTACGAAATTTAAAGTTTAGAAGTGCAAGGTTTGTTAGAAAAATTTAACAATTTTAAAAGGACAAGTCGTAATTGCTACCAATAAAATTTACTCGTTAGAATATTAAACAGTATTTTGTTGGGATCTCAAATATTGATTCATATTTATTAGTTACTTTATTTATAATAGAGAGGTATTTATAAAAAAGTTTGATTATGGTCACTACATATATGAAAAAGCTATTTAAAAAGCTACTACCTAACAACTTTAAAAGCTTTTATAAACACTTTAAAATATTTTTTCCAAATGGCCAATGCAAAGGCTAGCAAATTAGCTATTAGGCAATATAGATTGGATTCGTTGGATCAAATCAGAGAAATTCTGGAGTATTACATCAAGAATAATATAAGTATTTGAGTTATGGATGATTGGATCAAGAAGTTTAGATTTGGCCCATTCAATCAAGTCAGATAAGGTCTTTATCATTCAATTAATCAATGATAAAATTGGAAATAAATGCAATCATAAGATTCAAATTGGATAATTTGGTTCCACATAATTTAAAGATAAATATTTTAAAAGGAAAAAAAATAAACATAGCCATTCGATGAAGTCAGATGTGATCTTTATCATCTAATCAGAGATTAAAAGCAAGGCTTAAAGGTAAGTGAGATTTAAGTCGTCTGATCAATAATAGAATAAGAGGAAATTCATAGAAGGTGTAAATGGATCATGATCACTATTTTAAAATGTAGAGGTGATCTCCACCATGCAATCACAAAAATGTGTACTCAAACAATGTTGAGTCGATCCTAGTTTTGGAAGCGAGCAAGCACAAAGGAATAGCCTCACATTTTAGAATAGGAAAAAGTTTCACACTTTATAAATGCTTGTGTGGGTGTTATATGGAGCTTAATTAGGGCTGGCTCCCCCTTTGTACACTTGAGATTTCACCACGAGGGTGTACTCGATACATACTGGTTATTACGGGACCAACATGATCCATACATATACTTAATTTGAGTACTTTCTTAGCTCAATCCTTTGCTTTATCCCATCCAATTTATGATTGCAGTATCATCACCAAGATTGGGTTCAACCTGATTTGGTTTCGGCAATCTCCTGACCCAAGACTTATGAGTGCCCACGCTCAAGCTTGCTCAGCCCTAGAATTTGCACTTGCCTATAAGAATGGGATGTGGCAATAAAATTTTTTATTATAAAAATTTAACATATTTATTATTATTTTTTTAAAATTAATCATGATTTAATGATCAACATAACATGAAATTTGGTAAATATATATATATATATATATATAAATAGGATTTAACCAAAAAAAGATAGAAGGATTAAAAAAATATAATCCAATTTAGTTGATAAATCAAGAAGATCATTGAATAATTAGATACTTGATTAAGATTTGAAATTAATATGAATAGAGAGTGTCTTATAATCAACAAACTAATATTTTATTTTATAGTAAAAAAATATTATCAAAATTGATGTATATGTCTTAAATCATCAAAGCTTATTGAACCATCTAAGATACTTTGAAGATCACTAATTCTCTATCTTTAAAGGTGCATAGCTTACTCTTTAAAACTAAACTTGATTTATACTAAATAAACCTAATAGAATAAAATGTTAAACATTTATGATTTGACTCATCAAACATAATGATAACTTAACAATCTCTCTTCTAATGATGATATGAAATAAATATTTAAATAAAAATATAATAAGAAAAAATATATTATTATGATAAGAGATATTAAAAATGAAAAGTTTTATTCTCTCCCTTCATGTTCTCCCTTACTACATGCTCCCTCTCACCTATTTAAATAATAATTATTCTCCTCTTTTGATACTATCAAAAGAGAGGTATAATTTATGCAATTTTTATTACACTTATTTGCTGTGTTATACTATGAAAATATTTGGTTGGAAAGAATTTAATAAATATCATTCAATTCTTATTTGGTAGGAACATATTTAATAAAGTCTTTAGCTACTTGATCTCTAATAAAATTATATCTTACATTAATATGCTTGGTACTAAAATGATGAACTTGGTTATTTGCTAAGGCTAAGACACTAGTATTATCAATTCTAATGAAAATATGTGAGAGATTTAAACAATAATCATGAAGTTGTCTTAACTATAATACTTAGGCAACATAACTTCTGGTCACTATACACTCAGCTTTTGTAGTTGATAGGACTGTAATTTTGTTTCTTATTTGACTATAAAATTAGATAATTTTGTAATAATTGATATGTACCTGAGATACTTTTCTTATTTACCATAAAAACTATAAAGTCTGAATCTGTTTAACCTATAAGATCACATGAAAGATTATTTTTAGGGTGTCATAAACCTAAGTTTATTATATCTTTTAAATATTTAAAGATTGATTTAATCACCTTTAGATGACTTTCCTTAAGATTTGATTAAAATCTAGCACATAAGCTAACACTAAATATGATGTATGGTCTACTTGTTGCGAGATATAATAATTATTTAATAAGACCTCTATGAAACTTTTCATCAATGGGTTTCCTAATTTTATCTAAATCTAAATAGATTGATTAATTCATTGTAATATTTCTATTTTTTCATATTTTTATACCAAAATTTCTTAAATAATTCTTTAAATACTTAATTTATGAAATAAAAATCTTATCTTTTAATTACCTAATTTATAATTCTAAGAAAAAATTCATCTCACCCATCATACTCATCTCAAACTCACTTACCATTAAATCACAAATTCTTAACATATATTTTTATTTATACTTTCAAAAATTATGTTATCAACATAAACTTGTACAAGTAACTAATGATCGTTTAAAGTTTTTAAGAATGGTGTGTTATCAATTTTTCTTTTCTTAAACTCATGATCAACTAGATAATTATTTAATCTATAATACTATATATGGGGAGCTTACTTAAGGCTATAAAGTGCCTTCTTAAGCTTATTTACATAATCATCATGTGCATGGGTCACAAAATTAGAAAATTATTTTACGTACACATCTTCTTCAATTATCTCGTTTAAAAATACATTTTTTACATCAATTTGAAATAATCTAAATTTTTATCAAATAAATATGCTAAGAGAAAGCTAATGGCCTCTAATATTGCTACAGGTGTAAATAAATCTTCAAAATCTATACCTTCAACTTGGTTATAACCATTATCAATAAGCCTAGTTTTGTTTCTAATAATCACTCCATTTTTATCTAATTTAGTTTTGAATACTCATTTAGTTTTAATTGGTTGTTGATCACTAAGCCTAGAAACTAATTCTCATGCCTTATTTCTCTCAATTTGATCTAACTCTTTATTCATTGCTTGAACCCAATAATCATCTTTAAGTGTGTCTTTTATAGATATTAGTTTTATGAAAGATACAAATGTATTATGATCAATTTCTTTTATAGAACCTCTAATCCTAACTCCTTAATTAATATCTCCAACTGTTAATTCCTTTGCATGTGAATCTCATACTTTCAATCTTTAGGTAATAGATGATTAATCTCTTCTCTTTCTTTTTTACTTTCTATTTTATTTTTATCCTCTTTCAAGTATAAGTTTTTAAGGACTTAATCCCTTCATCTAAATTTTTATTATTTGTCTCTTGAATAGACTCATTAAATACTATATAAAATATTTTTTTTATCTTTTGAATGTTCATGTTGTAAACTCTATAAGTTTTTTCTAAAGAAGAGTATCTTAAGAAAGGTCTTACACTTACTTTTTCATTAAACATGCTCAAGTTAACTCTTTCATTATTAAGAATAATACATTTATATCCAAAAATATAAAATAGATAACATTTGGTCTCTTAGTTTTAAATAACTCATAAGGAGTTTTCTTAATTATTGATCTTAAACTAATTCTATTTATTATATAACAAGTCATTAATCACCTCAATCCAAAAGTAATTTGGCATATTATATTTGGCTAAAATTATTCTACAAATCTCTACCAATATTTTATTCTTTCTTTCTATAATCTTATTTTGTTAAGATGTATAAGGACATATAAATTGGTGCCTTATTCCCTTGTCTTTGCAATAATCAAGGAAATACTCATCCTTAAATTGACTACTATTATCACTTTGAATATAAATTAATTTGAGATTGATTTATCTTTTTATCTCTTTTATCAAATTAATTAAATTTTTAAATATCTCATTTTTATTTTTAAGAAATATAACCTAAGTATATCTAAAAAAATAATCAATAATCACAAATTTGTATATCTTTCAACCTAAACTCAACTAAGTCTACATAATCGAATCATATGATACGATGTTTTTATTATATCTTTATGACAAATTATAATGTTAGTAAATAACTGAAAGAAAGAAATAAAATAAAATAAAATAGATTGTTGGTCGTATAATACAATTCTATAGATCATATTAGACTATCAAAAGAAATATGCTAAAATAGAAGAAGATAACTAAAGAACGAATAATGCAATACAATATATCATACTATACATTTCCTTACATGACTTATAGATTGGATCAAACGAATAGGTTTAGTAACAGAGAGCATGATGGATCAAATAGTATGATTATTATATCATACAAGTACAATGTAATATAGATTGTTTAGTTTTAGATGATCATATGATTTAATTAGGGAATTGTATCAATATAATTTTGGGTAGTAACTTAAGAATCTAAAGGGAATTAATATAGTTTTAATTAATTATTAAACATACTATATATAGATTATATGATGACCTTTACATACACATAATATTGTAAAAAATCAAGAAAGATAAATGTTAGAAAGGAAAGACAACTCTGAGATTTAGATAGATAAATCTATAACCTATGATATAACATAATATTATTTTATCTGATTTTTTTCAAATTACATTTTATTAAGATAAAAAAAGAATGATTTTTATGATTTAACATTATCTCTATAGTTTTCTATATTATTTATCACATAGCTTTATTGTTTCATGATTCATTATTTCTATATTTTTTATTTTTTACATTAAAGCATAAAGAATAATTAAATAAAAAAATAGAATATAAATAATGTTTAAAATGAGAAAGAATGTATATAGGCTTTGATAATAACATTTGAACTAGAATATATGTATTCCATTCATCTGGGTTAATATATCATATGACATTACATACCTAGAAAATAAAAATGAAAATTAAATTTCTAAAGATATTATCCTCAAAACAAAGCATAATGGATGTTATTGTTGGGTATTAATCTCTAGATTAGATATTTCTATAGTGCATGTGTTATGATCTCTTTGTATATATATGGATGATACAAAACCTAACTGACATTATCATAATATATAAGTACCATACCTACTTAGTGATAATAGGCCTGATAGATATTATCATAGGTTATTGATCTTCATGTTAGATATCTACTTAGTTTTATAAGATACATTGGATGGAATGTTGACTGGAGGTCATTTATTGGCATAATTATTGGATCCAATGAGAAAAATACTTTAAAAAGATTTTATTCTAATAATTATATAAAATATTAAAAAATAGAAATAACAAAAAAATAATATTTATATTTCATTTGACTTTCTTTTGTTACGCATGATATTTGATATGATTTCAGATTTATACATATAATTTATCATCATGCTCTATGATTTGTCTTTTATTCTATTCATCATACTTATTTACTTTGATATTTTTTATAATGATTAATTTATTAAATTTATCTAACAAGACTTATAAATCTCATTAGTGCATACATCATAAGTCATACATCAATGCATCGAGGTTTTGAGATTTTGATGCCTAGAAGAGAATCATACTCTTGAGATTTAAGAGTGAGTAGTGCTTGATGTATGTTTGGTAATTAAAAATATAATGTAATATTAGTTTGAATTTTTTATATGTTTTTATATAGCCTTATATCTAGAGTATATTATGTTTGTAATTTTTATAGTTTTATTTTGGGTTAGTAATAGGGATTTTGTAACATTATTAGATTTCTATCTAGGATTTAATATTCTTATTCTATATTTTAATTAAGTATTACATTAAATTTTTTATTTGATTAAGAAAATAATAAGATGAGGCCCTGATAGTAGCATCCTTCATAACATTTAGTCATTGTGTCATGTTATTATCTTTGTTAATGGTATATGATTTTATTATATTAGTTGTATATAAGTTATAAAATAATTGTATAACTTGTTTTGTTCTCTTCTAAGTAAAATTAATACCTACTTAGTTGTAGCTAAAAAAGAGTGAACTTATATTAAGTTGACCCTTACCTAGTTGTGGGCAAAAAGTGAATGGCTTTATGATGGTTTATCTCTTACTGTTGTGACAAAAGAGAATAGTTTAGTTAATAAAAGTCTGGTAAAGTTAATTGGGTGTGAATGTAAGTAAATATTTTGCCAAACTACTTAAAAATCAAGTGTTATTTTATTTGTCTTTAAAACTTACTTTATTTATCATATTTAAACACATTGTTAAAAAAAGTTTTAGAAAGTTAAAAAATATTTTCTAAAAAATATTGTAAAATAAATTAAGATAAACAAAAGAGATTAATTTTTTGAGATCGTTTAAGTTGTTTGAATTATTTTTACAAAGCATTTGAGTAGTTGTTATGAGGTTGCTTGAATTGTTATAATTTGGATCAAGTTTTTCATCAAGAAGTTGACAATTTCATTTTAATCAGTTTTTAAGCCAAGTTGTTAAGATTGTTTTAAATTTATTAAAGTAACTTGTTTTGTGTTAAAAGCTCATAATTTATAATTTTGACTTGTTAATTTGGTTTTTAAAATGCAAAAAAATTCTATTATTATATTAACTTCTATTTGAGACGAGTTAAAATTTGTATTTAAACAATTCACCTCTCTCATATAGACATTATTGTTTCATATTTTTAGCAACATTCTTCTCACAAAATTAAATAGAAAATATCTACTAAGATAAGTCAACATGATCTATCATCATTGCTCCTTTATAATCACATGTATCACCTCATGCTAATATAAAATTATTTCATCAAAAAAGGCATTAGCCAACCAACATTGGCTCAATGACAAAAATATGTATAATATATAAAGAAAATATTGTTTGAGTAACCACATACAATAGTTAATAGCAAATACATAATAAGAAAAGTACATGCAAACGAATAATAAAGATAAGGAATTTTCATGTGAAATATTGTAATCACATTATCCTCTTATTACTTTACAAATTTTCTTAATCTTTTTTGTATCATTTTAAGGATTATCTTTGAGGAAGGTCACATCATCAATGATTGAAAATATTTTGGAACTATCATTCCATAATAAACAGCCTAGATGATGTGCTCCTTTGGCTTATTTCTAGAATATACTATTTTGAAATACTAGTTGTCATTTTGGACAATTAATCATCATTTCATCTTTAACATTTTCTTCCTTTCAATTTTTTCTCTTTCTCTTTACATTTCTTTTCCTTTTTTACATATTTATCTTTACAAATTAAAATGTATCTTTTTTTGTTTTATATAAGCATACACATATTGCATGAAATGAACTAAACTTATAAATATAATACCAACAAATCATGCTTAATTATCATGGAAAACAGAACATATGTGTAAGAATTTTAATTTGCAAAGGAATCTAAAAGCTTTCATTTGAAATCATTTCTAAACCATCCTATGTTCTAACAAATAACATTACATTAAAATTCATCATCTTATTAACATTTCTATACAAGCATCTCCAAATTTTGCCAAGTACTAATCATTTTATAGACCTCTAACCTAGCAATATCAAATAGAAAACATAAACATATTTAAAAGTTTGCCTACATTTCAAATCCCAAGTAGTAATCTTCTCTAAATGTCCAAAATTGGCTCCAAGCTCTTAATGCTACAATGCAAATGATGCAAAACCTAACTCCTCTCAAATTCCTTTCAAATCTTTATGAACACTTCCCTTCTCTCTTTCCTTCACTATGTTACATTGGAAAAAGCTAATCACAAAACGTTTCTTTCCAAAAAAATCATCGCTAACTCTACTTCATTGCTTTTGTACACAACTCATGACTCTTTGTATTCGATCATTCAACTTCTACCAATGATTGATTGCATCTAATCGATTTAGTGATTCTTCACCAATGTTTTCATCTTCAATGGCTTCTCATTGGTTGGTCATTCCCTGAGTCAAATAAAACAACTATTTATCATTTAGTGTTTTAAAATCTTTTTTTGGTTTCTTCATGTCATACTTATGGTATTCTTATGTTTGTACTATATGATGAGTTACATATCTCTTCATCTATGCTTATTCGTGTTGACCATAATTATATGATATATTATTCACATAAGTATAATCCATTTTAACTTATTCAACTCAAGCATTCTTCATCCCTCATACTTGTTCAATGACATAGTCGTACTTGTCCAATACAAATATATCATACATCTTTATTAAGTCCTATCTAACAATGATCTTGTATGTTATACTTATGCTGTTACTTTTATCTTACTTATATGATCTACTTAGTCATATTATACAATCCATCTTTGTTAATATTATTATCATCTAAGTTGGTTAAATATTTTATTCTTTTTTTATTAGACTTATTTGATTTTTGTTTTCATACTTATCTAACTTATTATGATTATACATTAATATACTTATATGATGACTAGTAATGCTTGTATGATAACTAGCAAACTTCTGCTTCTACTTACATTACACTGTACTTTAATCCCTCTCACTTGATTGTAATATTCTTCTATCATATTGTATGAATCAAATTATTCTTCCTTATCCTATCAGACTCATCTAACCATTGTAGTGATGTAATTAATATACATCACTTGATTATACTGATACACTACTTAATTTTATACCTATTTGTGTAGTTTAACTTCACCTTTTACTACAATGGAATGATTTCTTTAATTGTCTTACATAATAACATAAAAATGATAAAATTTATAAGCATTTATAAAATATTATAAAAATTTATAAATATATTAATAACTCATATTTATTTAGAATCGTTTTTATTTATAAAAAATTTAAGTTGTTACAATATCTTATAAAACAAAAATTTTATTTTAGCTTAACAAAGTAGAATTAGAACTCAAGAGGAGATCAAATGGTATGTACAAAATATTTCATATTATACAATTAATTTATGGATTAGTAGTAAAAAAATTGAGTAGTACATTTGTTAGATGCAATAGTTGAGAAATGGTTACCAAAGCTTACTATATCATATGATATCGTAATTGGATGATATGCTTTACTTCAAAATGCAAGGTATGAGTAAATAATTAGATAGTTTAAAATATGTATTATTTACTTATCTTATGTACAACCTCATAAGTTTATGGTATAATAGCATTTCAACAAAAAAGATTAATAAGGAAAAAACTTAAGAAATATAAATAAAATATAATGAGCTACAAAACATGTTATTAATTAAAATACATTAGATCTTTGCAGTAAAGATCGAGGGAAAAATATTAAAATGAAGCATATCCTTAATAGATAAACTTGGAATTATTAATAGAAGCAAAAAAGTTTAATTAAAATAAAAAAGGTATTAGCATATACATTAGCATATCATTATGATTGCATGACAAAAAGTTAATGATATGATCAAATATATCTTTTTTTATGTGTGTGTGTGTGTGTGCAAAATTAACATATTATATGTATTGTTAAACTTTTTACTATACAAGACAAGCTTGGAAATAAAAATAGGAAAAAATAGAAAGATAATTAAATACATATGTACATAAGCTTAACAAGACTTTTTAGTAATACAACTTTATATAGATTCGGAGAAAAAGAAAATAAAATATGATTTTCCTAAAAACGTTATTCTGTGATAAGAAATAAAAAGAAAGAAAAGAAACACTAGTAGAAAACTAAGTTATAAAAGAAAAAAATGATATGTCATTGATAGTAAATTGGGTCATAAAAGAAGATGAAACAATACCTTAATATAAGATATGAGATATGATATAACATTGGCAACACACTGAGCTAAAAAATAAATATTGTGGCATAATAGAATTGAAGGGAAACAAAGAACTTACAAGAAGATCACAATTTGAAAAGATATTAGTAGAAAATAAAAAAGAATAAAAGGAAGAAGGAACAAGTAATTACTAACAAGAATAAAATTAAAACAACTATATAAATATATATGATAATATGAAGTAATAATTATGTATGAGCATATTTAACACTAAATTTTGTTTTCACTTAGGTATTAGTAACATGAGGAGATACATGAGTATTATAGTATGCAATTGATGTCGAGATGTTATTTTATTCAATAATTTGACTATTTTTGTTAATTTCATTTGTATATTATTTACTATTAAGATTATTTGTTATATAATTTGCTCATTATTATTTACATGATAGGTTATGTCATAATATTATGATTTCACTATATTGAGATATTATTTCTTTAGATTGTTCTATACCAATCTAAGTAAACTTTATTCTCAAAAAGTGTCTTAACATCTAATAACTATATCATCTTATATAAATGCTAAGATCAATTCTTCATTAACCAATATAAAATAATTTATTTTTATACCCCTTCACTTAGAAGTTTGTTAAGAGCTGCTCCTTATTTACTAATTCCTCTCTCAAGACATCGCTTAGTATTGCTCAATGCTCTCTTAAGTCTTAGTTATTATAGGCCCACCAATTCTTAATCGTTTATCTTTAAATCATATTAGACTAATAGTGGGTATTGTTCTAATACTAAATATGATATCCTTGTTTTACTATATTGATATATTATCTATTTGAGTTATCTCTTACTAACTCATGTGAATTTTGCCTTTAAAAAATATATCTTTATATCTCATAATATCTCATATAAAATACTAAGATCAATCTCTTAATAATTAATGTTAGATAATTCACCCTATATCTCTCCGTCTAAAAATCTGTTAGGAGAAACTCATTGTCTAATAATTTATCTCTTAATCATCTAATAATCACTCCTTAATCTATTGGTTGTGGTGTTACTCCCACCAGCAAAATATGCCACTAGTACATTGAAAGAGGTAAATCATAATGATAATGGTCATACATAAGTTCTCACTAAGAGTTAATGAGAAATATACATATGCATAACTTTAAATACATAAAAATTAATTGTTTAATTATGTAAAGTTGAACTTATTACTATAATGTTATGGATGTTTTGATAACCATATAAAAAAATGGCTACTAGAAGTATTATTGTCTCTTTCTACATAATGAAAAAAATCAAGTGGTCTCACTTCTTTTGTATAATATTTTAATTACAAAAAAATTGTTAATTAACAAAAACAGAGCATCAAAATGTGTATGTAAAATAGGAGACTAACACAAGATCATTTTGAAATATATAATAAACAAAAACATTGTAATGATATAAATTATGTATTTTAAATTTTAAGTTGTTTTAATTTAAAGGATTAAAAATTTATTATTATAAACATAACTCTAGTGAAGCAACAAATAAAAATTTTATTAAAAGATTATATTAATTTATTAAAATTTTTTGACTAGTTTATTCCTTATTATTTACTTCTTTGAGCTCTTCTTATTCTTACACACTTATGAATTAAATACTCAAAAATTCATGAACTCGAGTATGTCATAAATTTGAAATGAAGTAATGCCATATGTATGAATGATAAATTTTTTAGATATTTGATATTATAATATTATTATTGACTTTTAGTGTCATATTATACAATTGAATTGTTCCCTCACTTTTGCATATTTTTAGTAGTATTTCCTCTCATTGATAATTATGATTTATTTTTGTGTTCTATTTTTATTTGTTTATATTATGATTTCTATGTTGATTGATATTAATAATACAAATAAATAAACACCTATAATAATATTTTTTAGAGATAAATGCACTGTTAACATAAATTTAATTTTTTAATTATATTTTTTTCCTTATAATTAAGACATTGCAACCTAGCTTTATTTATTTAGAATCCAAAAAAAATATAGCGATACAAGCATAGCCAAATATATAAAAAAAATTAAACAAAATTAACCAAAAAAAAAACATATTTCTACAAATATAAATCAAACAAAACAAACATGATTAGCCATTAGTTAATTAATTTATTTGTTTCCAATAAAAACTTTTATAAAAATCATAAAATTAGGAACAGTAACTTCATTGTATAAAGTCTCACGATTCCAGTTTCTCTTTATTAAATTGTAATATTTGTTTTTTTTTTTTTTATTAAGTTGTCGAATACAAAAATTGGATGACTAACTAAACATTGTTCTTAAACCGTTCCATCGAACCGGTCCTTCTTCGGCCATCGGTTCCCCGCTGCCTTTGTCCTCATTCCACCTCGTCATTGTTCCATCGCAAGGGTTAGCGCGGCTGCTCTGCTTGTTTTCCTTAACCTCGCAAGGCAAGTCTAACATTTTTTGTGATTCACATAAATCCAAACTTCTTTAAATTTTTACGCCGAAACTATTAGTTTTACCTGATTTCCGTCTTCTTTTTCCATTAAACTGGTAGTTTTCATGTATGAAAGATTGGAAATTAAAGAAATCTAGCAATACTGCGTTTCGTTGTTATTTTGCAGCCTTTCTTAACTTTTTCCCTGCATTTTGGTTGTTATTCTTCACTATCTGGGTTTGTTGGATCCCCCTCTTTGATGCTTTGTTAGGGCTTATGTTGATTTTATTCGCTCATATGGGAATGCCCTTGCTGTTGGATTCAGGCTTTAGTAGAGGCATAAAGTCTCTGTTAGTTTTGATTGGGTCTCTTTATTCATCTACATGTTGTTTTATTTGTATTCTAGACCATTCCGAACGGTTTTAGGTTTTGTCACAGATTTTTTTTTTTTCGACCATCATATATTTATGTGAACAAGATTGTTTCTGTTGTGTAGGACTGTTAATTTTTTACAGGGGAATTTTTTGTACGTGCAAGAGTTACTGCTGTTGTCTTTCTATGCCCATGGTCATAAAAATAAAAATGAAAGGCTCTACTATAACTTGTAAACGAAATATTCTAGTTATGCAAACTTCTAGGCTTCACAATAAATTCATTTTAAAATTTTACACTCTTCTTCAATGTGCCACCAACACGTCAACTTATCTCATAGGAATTTATTCGTTAGTTGATGATTGCCATCCATTTTGCACCGGTAGCATCAATAGAGTTCCTTTGTTGGTTGTTACACAGGTGCAAATCAATGGCTATGGGGTTCAAGGACTTGTTTGTCCTCTGGATTAGTCAATTTGTGGGATTCAAGTTTAAAAGGAGGTGGAACAAGCTGGTATATGCTATTATAATAGGGAAATTGTGTTCACGAGATCTTTTTATGATAACATTGTGTTAATGATCTCATATCTAATAGTTGTTTGCAGTGTCTATGATTGTGTTCACGAGGTCTTTTTATGATAACATTGTGTTAATGATCTCATAGCTGATAGTTGTTTGCAGTGTCTATGTTGTAATGGGTAGGGTAGCTAGGGAGAGATGATATATGATAGAGACCCTTACCATCTTCTCAAAATGGAGAACTTCTGGTCCCTTGATGAAGCAGCAAATTATATGACGATGGGCTTATCATTGAGGCTTTGTTCTAGGAAGTTTACTAAACCATGCTTGAACATTTGCTAGTGACATGCCCGTTTAATTGAGAAGCTTTTACAAGTTCTTATTATCATTGAGATCTTACAGTTGATTGTACCAATTTTGTTACCACCCTCCTTTCTATTGTCACTTGCCTCATGCACACCTTTCTTTCCAACCACCCTTCATGATGTTGTCATTGCTTCTTCACTGTTACTGATTGTTCATGACTTGTTTTTGATGTGGTGCCAGAAAACAAGGCACCCTATCCTTTGTAAATTTTGGTGTAGATGGAAAGAGGATATGTATTGGTTTGTCTATTCCAGTTAATGATGTTGATTTCTTGTGTAGAGCTGCCCTGGTGGACGATATGAGATAGAAATCCAAAGATGGTGATGGTTGGTGAAAGGAAGGTAGTTTTGACTTGACTAGCTGTTCCAAATGAAATTTCTATTTGTTGGTAGTCATTGCCAACATACATAGCAGGGCAGGGAGAGGCTGGCACCTAAAAGGAATGTAGGCAGACTTGGTTGCTGGAAAAGGGAGAGTAGGATATGACGAAGAATTTATAGCTACAGTGTAGAAGTCACTTCAATCACACTACTTTACAAGGGACCTTTTTTAAAGAGATCATTTCAATTGTTTTGTTATGTGGTAACAGCGTTGTTAGGCTGAAAAAGTTGATAAATGATAACTTGAAGTTAGGCAAGTGTTTTTGATCTGGAGTCACCCCAGGCAGTTAGTATTTAGGATTCCTCCAAAAGCTCCTCTTAGAAACCCACAAAGTAAAGAGGGTTAGGTCTAATTTTATTTTATAAAACATTCATTAAGTATTGCAGGTGAGGACCATGAGGAGCTATTTATATGGTCTTATATGTTGTCAGAAAATAAAGGAGCAATGCAGCTTAACTAATTTTAAATTATCCCATATGATGTAAAGTACATTCTTTTTGATTTCATGATTTGCTTTTCAAGCAGTTGTAATGAACAAATGTTGTATAAGTTGCATGATAGCATAGGGTACATTGTGTAAAATTGAAAGAGAACTTGTTTAAATAAACTAACTCATGACGCTTTTCTAACACAGAAACTTTGTTACACTTTGTTCTTAAGGCATTAAACATGAGTTCTTATTAACATGCTAACATGCTATTAACTTTTTCTCATGAATTTTACAATAATTGACCAAATTAGGGTCAAAACAAGCAAAGTTGACAACTTGGCTCATCTTTCAAGCATCAATGTCACTTCCTGCTTCAACTTCGTATAGAATCATAGTTTCCTAATTTGAAGATGTCAGTGGTAGTGATGGTTCCACATTGTAACTCAATCTCTTGAAACCATACCTATGTAGATTTTAAAGGAAGTTTTTTTTTTTAATTTAGTGTTTTCATGAATCATTGTTTTGTGGTCTCCATTAGTTTAGGAAAGTGTAATTAATAAAATGAATTTATTATTTTTTTATAGAAGCATAGAAAATAGATACAAGTTGCCATTATAGTTGGCCAAACCAATTTGACCTTCTAGGTGAAATTTTATTATTGATTCTTTAGATGTTCTATTGGATGTCTTCATAGGTTTTATTAGAAGAGGAGATAAAGAATTATATTCCATAGATGTGTTGATTGAGGATTGCTTCAATGAGGAAATAGTTCATTAGTTTTTATCCCACATATTGATAAAGGAGGGTGAGTTCAATCTTGGTGTGCATGTATTTATGGAGATGAAGTTTTAGGGTATTGGATATGAAACTTGTATTACTCTTCTAGACTATCAACTTGATAGTATAATCAAGGAGGCTAAACCTTAATGGCATTTTGGAATGTGGCATTGGTCATGTCATGGGTTGAATTGACACTAGAAATATATTTACAAGATTTGCTTGTGAGATTTAAAGAGATGTGACACCATAATGCAATTTGGTTGAGGACAAGATGGAGCTTTGGTAGATAATTCTTTTAGATGGTATGAATGGTCTTTTTTGTGATGATAAAGAGATTCAAGTGTTGATTTTGATTCTATAACATATGGTGGTAAGATCCAATCATTTTATAGGCAAGAAATAAAGGTTCCATTTTGTGGAATTTATCTTAGAAAAAATCTCTTGATTATGGGTTTATTTTTAAACGACAATGGCTTATGTTTATTTTGTGAAAGCTTATTTGTTTTGGCTTATGCACTTCACAATTTTGATTTAGCCATGTGCAAAGCATTTTAAAGTAATGGTTTGGTTATGTTATTACCAAGTTTGCAAACATCCATTGTACGTTCCCTTTCACAAGAAATACTTAATAAATAATATGAACACCTATATATCTCATTTTGCCAATTTTAGGCATTGTTAAGGGTATGATATTCCAAGACATGAGTTGTCAAATATGTCACTTGGAGAGTCATATTGAAAAATATTTAATAAATTATGAACTTCAAAGAAATTTTAAGACACTTTGAGCACATGATTAGGTAATTGAGATACTTTTCAAGCACACAACAATCAACTTATTACTTTATGTCTCATATAAAGAAGGTGGCTTAAAGATATTTGTTTTCCTTATTCTCATGTCTTTCCTCTTTGGGTCTCATGTAAGAACTTGTCATTAGTTATTTTTCCATTTTCAATAGAGACTACTTAATTGTATATCTCTATTTGTTGCATATTTCAATGAAGGTTTGTACTATTATGTCAAGTCATTCGTTAAGGGAAGCAACTCTCTCCATGGTCAATTGAGCCAAATGTATCTTTTAGTGGACACTCATCGAACCAAATTTTTAATATTGTGGATAGGGTTCAAATAAATTATATATCAAGAATTTAATTATTGAGAATCATGAGAGCATGTTCACATAAGAGATGGGTGAATTGAGAAAATTAAAAATTTAATAATCTCAAAAACATCACCATAGGAGGTTTTTAATAATCTAAATGGCTGTTTTAAACCTTTTTGGAAAATCTTGTTTACTTATAATTTTTTTTTTATAGGAGTGCAAATACAATAAATAGATAATAAGTATTTTAGGTGATTCAATCTAAATTCAAAAGATCTTATATACCAACTTAAAAGAGTTTACAATTAATAGGTCAAAGTGCTCTTTACATTGGCCCAAAGGAGCTTATAATACCAAGACAAAGGATCCTACAAATCACTAGACCAAGAGACCCTTCAATAATGGCCAAAAGACTAATACAATGTTTACAATAGAAAACCGTGGGACAAAAGCTTAAGTTACATTGTGTTATAAACCAATTACAATTACAAAGAGATACTAAAACATACTAAATCAATGCAATAGAGTTTTTTAACTTAGGTCAATGAACAAATAATGAAGGCTTGAAATTAAGATCTATGCATGAGTCCCGCAACATTGCACTTTCCTTTTCTTAGAAATAAGGATCTTAAAGTGTAGCCTTTTGCGAATATATGTAGGTGATCGTTAATTTTTTTCACTTAATTTTGAACTTTTTATATAGCTATTTATATGCTTTCCAACGACTCCAAATAATCCTTTACAACTAAATCGAACTTTTCTAAAAAACCAATCTAACTAATCGTTATTCACAGAAGATTATACTTATACGATGAAACCATTGTATATGTTTGAAGCATATGGATTTTTAGACTCAATTTTTTTCATCTTTTGGATTTTTCAATGATTGAAAAATATGATGATGTTCGTACTTTTATGAAGACATACTCATGTAATACTCTTATGTACATTAAATATGATCTTACATGTACAATGCTTATCACTGTATTATGTGAAGCTCATTAGCACCATATGTTTTCTTATATCTCTTGGATCATACTTCTGTGAAAAGATAAATTTAATTCTTTTTAAATCGTCTAACTTGAATTATCTGATCTATTAATAAATTGATCGTACAAATACGATAGGGATATCATATTATACAAAGCACATTAATTTGATGTCTCAGCTTACCTCTCTCAAGAAAACTATGATTTTAATTGTACAATAATATATGTTCGAACAACTTATTTTTCAACTCAACCAATGATTACTCAAGTTTGATTCTTTGTTTGATCCCAAAGATAAGTATTCTTATTCTATGATAATTATATCATACCAGCACGATTAATACAGATTTTATCAGATCAACTCAATTCATGTGATTTTTAATTATACTTGATTGAGCTCTGATAAGTGATCCAACTTATTAACTTTGTAATGTTCTAAATATATTTTTATGTAAAGTAAACTAGATAAAATACATGCTTTAAGTTTAAATCTATATGAATAAAAGGATGATTTTAAACACATTTAATACTCATGTTCAACCTTACCAAGTCTTAGTGTGTCAAATAAATTTTTATAAGTTTAAATTCTAAACAAAGAAAGATAATTGCTAAGATATTTGCCTTGTTTGCTCCAACTTTGTATTCCTCTTGTTGATAATTACAATTAATACCAAAACATCATTAATAAGTTTTTTGAGTAAAAAATCAAGCTCTTTAATATATTGACTTATTTTATTTTGAGATACATGATCTAAAATACTTAAAATATTTGTAAAGCAATACATTGATTTATTGTTATCAAATTAATGATATAAAGATTAATGATTCAACATTAACATTATGTTCAACTTTTTGTGGAAATAATCATAATCTGTCTTGTACTCAACATTCTCTGTGTCGGATTAGAATTTCATGGCTCACATTGTCCCGTTGTTCCCCAACTTCGAAATATTCGAAAGTAACCAATCAAATACAATATGTAACTTTAAATATACATATGTTTTGCTACACTCCAACATTATATTCTAGCCATGCTCCAATTTCTTCATTGTGAATGGCCAAACCATGACAGTTATGTGCTAGCTACTCAAACTAAGCTTAAGAGGCTTTTTGGTAGCTTGTCAATATCATCAAGTATCATCCACATTTAGAGCAACTCAATTATGCCAAAAGAAGATCTAAGCTATGAAACTCTATTTAATCATGCTAGAAGCAATCAAGACTAATGAGAATCATAATATACATGAATTACATAAGTCCAAACATGATGGATTGAATTGTGTAAACTTATAGCTTAAAGAGATTTTGCATGTGCCAAAATAGCTTAGCCTTGCTGGGAGGTGATTAGCGAAGGGGAACACAAGCTATCAGGGTCCCTTATTGTCAATTGATGCTCATGAGGGTGAGCATTAGTAAGAGACTATCAATAAGAGGGTGGATGGTCGTAAGCAACTTATGGTGTCCTTATTTTATCTGATTAAAGGTGCAAGGTGGCAAGAGATCAATCAGATTTTGTCATTCAAAAGCTTTGATTGGTGGACGTTGGTGCGCTCATGTAGAGCCAATATTGTTTTTTTTAAGTAGATTGATGGTGTTTTGAAGGGCATGATGAAAGTTGTGGGTGGTTAGGGCCTATGATGTAGTTGATCCAAATGTTGGAAGGCATGATTTTATCAAAAATGAGTACTCTTACTCTATGTAGGTCATAACTTTCAGTTGCTTGAGGAAATGCTTTTAAAATGTTTGTTGTTCTTCTTATTAAGTGGAGGGTTGTGGTGTTATAAGTTTGTTGTTATTAAAGATGAGATGGGAAGGAACAGTTTAGTTTCCAAGCTATAGTTTGGTGGTTGGAGGATAGTCAATGGGTAAGCCAAGGGCCTTTAATCCTTTTGCTATGCCCTTGGTTAAGAAGGGTAGGAAAGGGTGCTAGAGTCAAGTTACATGAAGGTTGGCCATAGCTTATATATGATGTATTTCTAGAAATTATTAAATATAGAGGTTGAAATCCATATCAGGGATTACAAAAAAATCATCTAAGAGGGACATTCTCCCACTCTAAGTTCCACAAGTCATATGATGAGAAAAATCTTGCTCCCTAATTGCCTCCAAAAAAGTGCCACTATGATTTGGAAGAATTGCAACATTGCTAGTTATCCCACTCTTTTGCATGGAGTTAGATCATCGAGGCAAATTGGGCTCCAATCCTTTGAACTTTGGAGAATGAGCAATTGACGAAATCATGGCAATCCCATTAGTGGGGATGCCAAATGGAAGCAAAGGGCTGCCTCCATTCACCATGGCATTATGGTTGTGCAACATGTTGTATCTCCATAATCATGTAGTTAACCTTATTGTCTCTCTTGGACAATTTCGTTTTCAGGTAGTTGGTCAGATTGAGCAATTGTAGGTTGCTGTTTGGAATATTGAAGACCTTGCTCATAAATTTGTAAGAGAACACATCATGGTCAAGAACTTCCTCCTTTGCACAACCCAATGGCATTTGTCGTTCAACACAAGTCCCCTACATACCCAACTAAGTTTGCGTTAATGCCATATTATTGTAGATTTTTAGAAAAATGTTATGAATCTAGGCTGTCTTAATGGACCAACACACCAATTCCCTTATCTATCACACTTGGCAAAGTTATCCGTATAAAATGCTATTGTGGGAACACAAGCACTATTTATTTGACACTACTTTGGTCATTTGTTAAAATCCAACTTGTTGTGGTTTAATCACATGATCAGATCAATGTGATCCATCCCAGTAATTGTTGCAAAGTCTTTGCATTCAATTGCTAGTCCTCGAGAAGTAGTGTCACGAGTTTGCTTTATATTTGTCTATAGACCAAATTTGTATTACCATTAGAATATAAAGAAGATTGCTTGACCCTTATAGATGAGTTGACAAGGCTAGGGCAACTCTTGCTCTCTTTGATCTTTGGCATTATAGGCCCATCAACGTTCGCTTGGTTCATCTTCGAATCACATCTGATTAGAGGTACTATTCTAATACTATATTGTAACATTCCAACATTCTTTGTGAGATATTCTCTCAATCTAACTAGGTTTTATCCTTATTCAAGTGGTCCTTTTTACTTGGTCTATCATCCCAATACTATTTTCGTGTTAACATGTTCGACCATGGAGTTCTCATAACATCCAAGTTAAGTTTGCCCCCAAAATGCATTTCACCTTTTCAAAGCTTATGATTTATAAAGATCAGGATCTTCTTTATTGTAGTCAATGTAGGATTATTCATTTTCGTATCCTTACACTTGGAAACTTGTTAAGAGTCACTTCTTGTCTAATGATTCATCCACAAGATATCATTCGATGATCACTTTTTGCTCTCTTTAGTTGGCAAGTGTTATATACTTATCTTTATGTCAATGCAATAGTGTCTTGAGGGAGTGGAGAAGATTTATAATAGCTTGGACCCATTTTTTATTCTAGATGATGCAATGGCCTATCCAAAATCATACATTTATGTTGAAAAGATGATATATGCTCTCAATGGTTTGGTGTCACTTTCTCTTTGAGTTCTGGTGAACACCTTTGATGAAAAACATGTTAAAAGAGGACCATCTCAACATAAGGATGATGACTTGCTACAACGAAGAATACTTATTGTCTTCCACTTTTTTTCCTATCCTTTTGTTAAAAGTTTGGGAAGTATGGTATGGAATCATGGTCGGGTCTAGGGAACTAGAAAAGACTAAGACCTAGGAAGAAGTTCCAATTCTTTTTGCTAATTACTATTGACTATGAAAAACCTTTGATTTTAGCATGAATGTAACAATCCAAATGTTCCTTAAGGGGCTCACTCATTTGTCAATGATGACTTTTGATAGGTTAGCTTTATTTTAATGTGATGATCATTGTATAATTGCCTTTGTAGATGACTACTCTATAAGAATGTGACAATCATTTTGTTCATCCCGCTTAGAATTTAGTAGGCACATAGGTTTAAGAAAGAGCAGATATGTTGATCGATATCAGCACACTAGATCAACATGATTCGACTAGCAAGCAACAAGGACTTGGCACTCTCTGCAAAAATCTTTTCTCTAATAGTCTTGAGAACATAGAAGTTCTTAGGCATAAATTAACACATTCGAAAGTGATCTTGGTGTTTCCCATCATGATTTTGTCTATATCCCATGCATAAGAAATTAGGGTCTATCTTGGTTATCATTGTCTTGAGATGAGTTGATATGCCCTAAGCATGACAATGAGCTCCCTTGCAGATTGAGATGGAATAAGGGCATATAATATAACATCATTAGCATAGTGGAGGTAGGAAAACATAAGAACAATAATAGAAGTTTTAATCCCAAGGTGAGCCCCTTATTAGTTTATTGAATTGGCAATAGATTCGAGTGCAAGATAAACAAACAGGAGACAAGGGGCATATTTGTTTGAATCCATAAGGTGCATAGATTCATTGAGATCGGATGTCATTGACAAGACATACCCTAGTATGAAGACATAAGATATAGCCCATAGATATCATCTCTATGAGAAACCCAAGTACTAAAGAATTATATGAAGGAAGTTCCATTGCATCTTGTTAGATGTTTGCTTGTGTCCACATTGATGACATACCCCATAACAACCTACAAGGTAGAGAGATGATGCATGATCTCTTGCTCCATGATGTAATTTTTTGCAATACATTTGTCCGAGACAAATTTTCCTTACTCTTTGACAATCACTGCAGCAAGAAAACCCTTCATTCTCTTGGTTAGGATTTTGGCGACCACCTTATAAGTTATAGTGCACATGTTGATAGGTTTGGAATTGCTTGGCCCTGGATGCCTTTTGGACCTAATAAGAACCATAAGGGTGTCCTATCACTTAGGCATTGAGCCAATGAAAACAAAGTGAAGCATAGTTCTAGTTAGATTTCCTTTAGTAATTACCAAGTCCTAGAAGAATTATTCGATAATGCCGTCGATGCCAAAAGCGCTGTTTACACTCCAAGATAATACAATAGACTGAATTTCCATCAAAACTAAAGCCTCCAAAGTCGCCATCTGGGATGAGGGAATGATAGTGCAAGGGGCGAGGACTCCAACTGCAACATTGGACTGGTAGTGGAGCACCTATTTTTGGAGAAGCCATCAGGTAAAGGAAAAGTCATACCTGCAAAATCTTGCACTATACCATCCTCCTAAACAAGGAGAAATTGAACGCAGTTCACCCTCTATCCGCAGGTGGTGACACTATGGAAAAAGTGCAGTGTTCAAGTCCCCTCAAGACTCCTTCGACCTTGCTACATTCCCACCATGAAGTCTTGGCACATGCAAGGAAAGTGTTTTCGTATCTTGACAGACAATGCTCCTTATCCTTCAAGCCATCACCCTATACCTTTTTTCTCCAAAGTTCAGCAACATTACTCTTGAAACTGTTGGGCGATGTGAAAACAATCCGCAACCTGGTCCTAACTTTGCCTCAAAGCTCTAAGAAATTGAGCACATTTAAGTTGGAGAACAGAACTCAGGTTCATCTGACAGGCCTCTGTCAGGCTATGATAAGAATCTCACGGGTACCCCCAAATGGAGACTGCATATGTTCCAACTTTAATTGACCTCCCTGCAGTCTAAACGTCAAAGAGTCAAGCCGAAGGAGCGTGGAACAGTGATAAAAAACAATACCTTTCATGATTGAAGACCCAAGAAATGCCATAAACTTTGAGAAGTTTAGAAAAGTCTTGTCCAATTGAACCGCATCTTTGTCTTTCCCTCCTTGTTGCTGTACTAAATGAAAGGAGTGCACTTAAAGGAAAGGACGTGGAGGCTAAATGAAGCAATGAATTGCACAAACTCCTGATAAGCTGGTCTTGAACTTGAAGAGCCCATTGCGCTGCTTCTCTTGTCACAAGATGCTCTTGAAATCTCCATCAACTATGATGGGGAAACCCCTAATCATGTGGCAAACTACCTTTCCGATGTAGTCGTTTTATTCATGCACTAAGAATCTAAGGACTTTTATCCATTAAAGAAACCTTCATTGTCACAAACTACATCTGGAATGCGAGGTCTGTGTATGTGAAAAATGGTAAATCCAGAACAGGAAATATCTCGACCTATCGACTGACAAACTTTGTGGAAATCTCTCTCACCTGGAAATAGTCTGAAGAAGGATCCTGCTCTCTGACAAAGCCACAACCAAAGGAGAGTGATCTCTAATATTGCTTTGAAGTTGTTTCCTTAAGGAAGTCTGCCCCGACTCCTCTAATGCTCCAAAATAAGGCTTTGGTCTTAATAAAGTATGGAGGAAAGGTGTGTTTCCTGGCTCCAGCTTCTCCCAACGTGGGTTAACGGATGACTTTTAGCTTGCAAATTCGTTAACTCTTGGTTCCATATGCTTTGGAGTTCCACTCCTTGGAATCGTGCACCCTTGCTTATATTGCTCATGTCGCATACCATTCATATTCATATTCTGCATCCTGCAGAGATGATCAAGATACGATGCAACAAGAAAGTCATGGAATGTAGTGCATGCCCTGTTTGCCATCCTGTGCTGATGTAGTTATAACCCGTCTGCAAACCCTAATGTGACCTTAAGTATATCTTGCAAGGAATCGTAGAGCCTGCTAGGTGGGCTGAAATGGTGAACTGCTGGTCCCAGGTACAAAAACGCCCTCCTGCTACAAGCAGGCACGTCAACCCTTCCTATGGTATTGAGCATCGCCTCCACACAGTGACTGCTACATAATGTCCTCCTTAGTTTTGTTCACCTCAACTACGAACACCAGAGCTGCATATTTTGGTGACTTTTTCATACTTGTTTCCTCAGCATCCTTGCTTTTTCTGATGCAATACTTTTCATCAGCTTGGTATTGGAGTTCCTTACGATGCAGCCGTTGATGCTAATCTTTAGTTCCATCTCTATTGATGCCCAGTGATTCAGTTGGATGGGTAATTTAAGCATTCTACCTTTTTAACAAAATAATTGTGGATGTAAATCATGCATTTTGGCATGGTTTTGTTGCCCACCACAACCAGTAGTAGTGATGCTCCTGTCCCAAAAGGTTGAGTAAGCAACCTTTTGTAGTCTTTGGAATGGATTATTTGCATGGTTAATGAGCTAATGGTTGGTCTTATGTTATGAAATGATGTTAGAAAACATGTTTGGATGGTTAGAATATAAAAAGCTTTCATTTGTCATTTGCTTCAGGATGTCAGAAGAACCGTTTGTACCAAGGGAGAGACTCATTAAGATTCAACAATATTTTCAGAGCAGTCATAAGCATACTTACTTGAAGGGGCGTTATGATAAGATAACATCTGTTGCTATTCCTTTGGGCTTAGCTGCATCATCCCTGTTTCTCATTGTAAGCAATTCCAAAACTGGCGAAACCTTTAGTGTTAAATTGTCTATGGTGCCTTTGCTTATAAAATGCCGATTTCTTTCGTAATGTAGGGGCGTGGAATCTACAACATGTCTCATGGGATAGGAAAGAAAGAATGATGTCTTGTTTTCCCCCATTTTGCTCTCCTACATGTCTTTTATTAAACCAGTTCGCCGTCGACCACATGAATGATGTTGTGCTGTGTTTTCCCTTCCTAATAATGTATTCAAAAGCTACAGTTTAGCTTAAAGCTTGGCTTTGCTTTCCTGTTTGTCTTAAGATTTTTTATTGTTCTGAATCCAGTTAATAAAATGTTGGTAGATTCATGTGCTCCTTTTGAGTTAAATTAGGTATGCTTTCCAATTGGATCGAAATCAACAAGATGTTCTAATGATTCATTTCTTGAACTTTACTAACCGTGGGAAAGATTCTTGTAGTTTGGTTGCTAAATTAGTAATGTCATAAATATTATGTTGCAAAAATGTCAACAATTGATTGTTTAATATGTAATTTGACACTTTTCTGTCTATAAATGTCACTTTTTTTAAATGTGCGCATTTTTTAATGTATTTTTGTGTAAATTTAATTACTTTTTATGTTTTTTTACGATGCAAGTCTTCAACTAATTTGTTGTAAAAAAATTATTACAACTTTCTTCCAAAAATATTTTTTATATTAAAAAATGTTCTTTACTTTTCATTTCTTGACTATTTTTGCATTTTAAATTGAATTAAAGAAGACTAAACTTTGGAAACTGAGACGAGAAAATTTGTATTAGATGTGCATCGTCGATTGTTATTTATATAAAATAAAACTATTCTAGTATTTGTTATTGCCAAACTCGATGACAAATGGCAAGTACAATGCTTGCGAAACAAGTCATGGGTCCCTACCTAAATTGACTTTTAATATTTTTATTTTGTTTTTGTATGGTAAAATTAATATTTTTTTAAACTCTATTTTATTTACTATTTGCAAATTTTTTGGTAAAAAATATTTATTAAAAATATGATGTTTTAAATTTTTTAAAAAATATATTTAAAACTAATTATTCAAATACTAGGCAACGGCCTTGGCAACGGATACTTCTGAACCCAAGTGCATTGCCTATCTTACCAATCACCGCTCAAAGCAAGCTTCAACCTTGGAAAAATTCTCGTCCGCTAAACCAACAGGAATTTTTTTTTTCCACCTTAATTTTGTTTAACTATTTTTTCCATATACCATTTTCTGGAACGTTTGAATAAATTATTAAGCCAAGGACATAATTCATTTGATTTCTTAAATATAAATATATGTATTTCTTTTAGATTTGAATTTTTCATGTGTATAAAAATGCCATTTGCTTCTGGAAGC
Organism: Vanilla planifolia; assembly: GCA_023846275.1. NCBI lineage: Eukaryota > Viridiplantae > Streptophyta > Magnoliopsida > Asparagales > Orchidaceae > Vanilla > Vanilla planifolia. Next base: position 6,184,791 of record CM043873.1, on the reverse strand, counting down.
TACGGTTCAATTGTGATAGAAAGGATACGACCTATTAGAGTTTATTTGAAATTATTGTATGATTAAAAAATAATTTTAAAAAATATTTTGAAAATGATGGTTATTTATATCTCAATTGTTAATAGAAAAAATTGTATATTTTGAAAATAATTTTAAAAAAATATTAAAATTATTACAATTTATAAAGTTTTAATTATGTACATTTTTAGAACAACAACATTAGAATTATCAAACTCATGATGTTATAGAAGAAGGGGCAATCAAAAGAGTGATGGCATTTGTCAATAATAAGTGTCACGTATATCCAAAACATCTCGATCAAAATGAACAAATAGTGACTAAAAAAATGCTCGGTTTCATCTAGATAATAATAATTATTAAATGAGCAAATCGTCATAAAAAAGCTATAAATAATCAAATTATTAGTTAAAGATAAAACACCCTCTAAGTGCAAATATAAATATAATAATAACTTAATATTAACAATTTCACTAAGCTAAATAAAAAACAATCAACCGTAAAGGCGAGCATTATCAAACGATAACAAACTACCACAAACAGTTGAGGAAAACTCCCATATTGACTACAATGGTTATACAATATTCATCAATAAAAATAATAATAATAAAAATAATAATAATAAAAGAGATAAAGAGAGTTATAAGTATTAAAATATAATAAAACTATGTATAAAAATAATTTTTTTATATATTAAATAAGCAAGTAATCTTTCAAGATAATTTTTAAAGAGAAATAAAATTTTTATAAACAAAAAATAAGATAAGAGAATGAAAATATGAAAATATAAACTTAGATATTGAATTAAGGTTTGAAAATAAGATACTCATTGAAGATAAAGAAATTAATTATAAAAGAAGAATTATTAGAAAAAAAAAAGAAACAAAACAACTTGGGACAAAAAAGTAAGAATAATGAAAACAACGAATTGAAAAGAATAGAGACGATGAGAATAGCAAAGATGGTGAAGGCAATGAGAGTGGCAAGAAAACAAACCCTGGAGAAGAGAAAAAAAGCCTGCACAACAATTGCGAGGAAGGGGTTTGGAAAATATATGATAAAATAGGGTCAAGTATAAAAATCTATTCTACACAAAAACAGAAGATTTTTCTATGATTTTTCTTTTGCAAGTCAAGCATTTTAGGAATTACCAAGTGCTTTAATGCATATTAGTTTAAAAATAATGACTTAAGAGTAAAAGATGACAGAATTCAAAAAGCTTTTTATCATACTAGTTGTCATATGGAAGACAATAAAAAGAGAAGTAGATATTCGAATTAATAATATGATTATACAAATAATTCAATTAGCTCCACTAAAATATAATTGTTAACTATATAATAACACTTTTAATGTTAAGCATGGGCCAAATGGTTGGCATAAATGACATGACACAATACAAATGAATGAAAGTTATTGTTTAAAATATCAATTATATATGAAGATCTCATAAGCAAGCAATCATCTAATCTAAGACACATAAAGATACATGTCTCTTTGTCATTTGTCATGAAGGAAAGACATATGTCATCTCTTGAGATGTTATTTAACATGTTATATCTCTATGATAATTACAAGAAAATAAAAATAATACATCTTAACATAACATCATCTCATCTTTTTTAGATGATAACATAACTCTAGTCATTGTTAAATATTCTACTCTAACATCAACTTAGGTTTATCTATGATGATTAACTTCTCAAAAAATTAAAGAATAAAAATAAAAAGTAAAGCAAAAGATTGTTCTTAATGTCTAAAATATGTTTGTGAACTCGCCATGATTAATATGGTATTAAACTTTTCCTTTCGTGCATGACTAATACGTGGGTCTTTTTTGAAATTTTATTATTATTGTAATTTAAGCTAAATGTCTTAATAACCTAACATGGAATGTTACCAAATTTGCAAGAATAAATTCAAATAATGAGTTTGTATTGAATTATGATGTCCTTTAGTTTGATCTAATTTAGTGAAGTGTTTTTATTTTTGACTTTTTTTTATTCTTATTTTTAATAATTAGTAGAAAATTTGATATTTTTTGTATTAAAAATACAAATATTTTCAATAAATATCAAGATTTTGTTTATAATAACATTATAATAGATCATTGCTTATAATAAGATTATGTTAAATCATTGATTAATATAACCTAGTTAATATGATAAATATATATATATATAATTATTAATTTAGATCTATAAGATTTAACTAAAGTTTATATTTGATTATAATAAAAAATTTGTGTGATCAATAATTAATAATAACAATCGATGAAGGAAGTCGGTTGACGACGACATTGATGATGAAAGCTCGGCAATAACGATAGGACAAGGAGGATATAAGTTGTTTTGGCTTGCAAATATCAATGGCTAATGATGATAACAGTTGGACGACAACATCGAGGTCGAAAGTTGAAGCAAAAATGGTGTTTGGTTTTGTCCACACCACTTGAAAATATAACTTATAAAAAGAAAATACCTCGAGTCAAGGCCTGGTTTTGACAAACAAAAGAATGTACGCTAATTAAAACACTGTTATTGATGACTTCAACCCTAGAGTTGAAGCTTAATCAATCATCTCCCGGCTCATCTCCATCTCCCAACATGCAGAGGGCCAATGTACAGACGAACGGCGGGACGTCGGCGAGAACGAAATCCACACATCCGCACATCTGCTTCAACTCGTCCTCTTTTTCATGGGAAGAGCCATCCTTCTCCAAGCATTGGGCCGACCTCTCCTTTGCCTCCGGCTGGTCTCTGCGCTCCTTCACCTGTACCTTCTGCCGCCGAGAGTTCCGCTCTGCGCAGGCCCTCGGCGGCCACATGAACATCCACCGCCGCGACCGCGCCCTGCTCAACCAAGCCTACAGCCCCGACGACGAAGACCAACATCAGGACCTCCATTCTTCTCCGGACAACAACCCGCCGGTGAGTCGGGGAAACCGATTTCTTGGAAATTCGAGCGGGTCGTTGGACTCGACTGCGGGCGGTAAGCGGCGGAGGGGCACAGAAGAGGTTGTGGTCTTCAATTCCGGCAAGGTTGAGTTGGATCTTGAGCTCAGGCTTGGAGTTCCACCCAAGGTGAAGCAGAGCAGCGGCATACTTGCCTTGGAATAACTGTTTCGACTGTGGAACTCCGTTCAAAATTGCTTCATAGATTAAAAAGTTCCATTTTTTTTTCAGCACTGCGGAGAATTTACCCGTTTTCATGTTAATCAATCTTTCAAAAATAGTCTTTTTTTGAAGAAAATGCTCTCTTTTAAAAGGTTAAGCAGAGTTGCTGCACGCTTACCTTTGAATAACTGCTTTGTTTGTAGAACTTCGTTCAAAAATGCTTCTTTTAATAAAAAGTTCGTCTTTTTTAATGCTTCAAAGAGTTTACTCTATTTTCATGTCAATCTATCCTTAAAATCTGTTTTTTTTAAATAAAAAAGCTCTTTTTTAGCTGCAACTACAGCTTTTTGATGTTGGATTCATCAAAAGAGTCAACTTTTCAGATCTGTATGTTCTTCAACCGAGTTTGCTAATCAGCTAAGAAATAACCATCTTTTTTAGAAGAACTTAGAGGAATAGTTCAGTTCCTTATTGTTTTTTGAAAAACAAATTACAAAAATGATGGAAAAAATAAGAAATGTAAATTAACAAATAATTCCTTTGTAAATTTCAACACAAAACATTGTGCAAAACAGTTGTAGAGCTCCAATCCAATATTAATTGAAGTTATTACTATTATTTAGCTTTCTAACACCATTTATTTAGTCAAATTTGTATCTAATTAAGATCTAGTTTTGTTACTCATCCATTATAATAAGGGAAGAAATGATTTTTTTATTAGGTCTTCAAAGCATTATAGCATGTAACATAGTATTCCAATGAAAGGTCAAATCTTTAGAGAGAATTTTTTTTGGTGCTTTACTTGTTTAGGAATAATTTACTTTTGTGCTAAGATGGGAGCTCATGGGACGTTCATAATTATCATTTAAATATGGTTTAAATTATAAAAAACTTTTGACTAAAAAATAAGAGTAGAGTCAAACTTTTGTTAAACATGTTTAACAAAAATATTTCAATATTGTTCTCAGTCATAGGCATTTATGATTATTTCTTTAAAAAATTTTGAAAACTAGATTTTTTTTTTTAAAATAAGAGTCTCATATTAGCAGTGACAAAATTTTTAGGATAAAAATATCAAAATATTATGAACAGATAAGATATGATCAATCTTAATAATTAGCTAAAATCTTTCAAATTAATTAATTCTAAATTGTTTATTTGATGTGATCATTTACTTATGGATAAACATTTTGTAGGCTATTTGAGTTTTGAGACAATTCTACAAATAATTTAGATTTTATGATCTTAATAATATATATCATTAACTTTGATTATAAAGAATTAATTATCTCTGTTCATATTTGACTAATTATCGTGCTTAATAAGATCTTCTCATCAAATGCTTGCAATCTTCATCACTTCATCTTGCTACAACCTTTAATGTATAATGCTTTCATTTATGAATAATTTTGAGGAATAAAAGAGTCTCAAAAAGGGTTTTAGAAAAGATATTTTTATAAATAAGTTTTGTGTTATAAAAATAAAATTTTAGAAAGAAATATTTATTAAAATTTTAAAAAATGTTTGAAAAGATGCAATGCAACGAAAAAATGGGTCTAATTAATCTTAATACTAATCAGCATCTTACAAATTACTTAACTCTAAATTGTTGATCAAGCAACTATCATAAGCCTTAAAAAAAACTCTTCTTTTATTTGATTTGATTATTACAACTTAAAAAATTATAAAAACGTTTTTAATAAGGAGTAATTTAAAAAAATGCGGTGAATAAAAAAAAGGAGAGTTGCAATCATATTTATTTGGATGAGAAAAATCTGTTAAAATAACTCTTTCATGAGGAGCCATACATGTTGTCAAACGCCATGTGGCAGCAATTTATTCATCTTTGGTCTCTTTATATTAATTTTTAATTTTTTAAGATAACATTTACTATTCATTTTTTTCACAAATTATAATAAAATCCAAAATAATATTTGGATTGAACAAACTTATTTATTATGAATTATTATAGTTTTACAAAGATCTTTATTTATTATCTCTTATGATTTTGAGAACAAAAAAAAATTAAATATGTTTTTATTGTATGAAAAATATTGACATAAAGAAAGAATTAAGAAAATTTAAACGAAACGGTACCCAAGTCAAAGATAATGAATTTGACTTCAATGGAGATATCATATCTTTGAGCACTTTGTTGAGGTTTTATAAGCAACCTTGTTAAAGAAAAATTAAGAAAGAACAATGAAATTATAATAAGTATTGTTATAAAATAGATTGGGTGTTTAGGGGTATTCAAATGGCATAATTTGACACAGTTTGGTAGGTCTTGGACCAATGTAGTGTAGCTCAATGCGACTCTACTCAATGTAGTTCAGTTCATTGTAATTTAATGTGATTCAGCTTGGTCAAGTCCAATTAAGTGTAATTTGGTATGATCCAACTCATTTAGGTTATTTTTATGGTATTTGTCTTGATCTAGAATGACTGAGTGTAGTTTGACATTATATAGCTTGGTCTAGATAGGTTTAGAATGATTTGGTGTGATTTTGGCATGAAGAATCATAATTGAGTGTGATAGGCATAACACTGTGTAGTTGTGTGTAAGTATGATCGAGTGTGGTAACTCCAATTAGGTGTCAGAATGTTGTCTGTTGGACATTAAGTGAGTGCTTTGAACCATGAGAGCAACTCGTCAGCTTCAAGAACTTCTTGAGGAACACGGGTAGCTTTTAGAAAGCCATGGATAGGTATAACGCCTCGAATATGTCAAAATAAGCATAGCTAACTCCTTTCATGTGACAGCCATTTTTCACCACAATTCTCTTTTCTCCTAATTAATAAACTCATTGTTTTAAATCCTTATTTTTTAAAAATTTTCAAATTTAAAAGAATTATATTCTTTCATAGATTTAATCTATCTTCTATTACACACCATCAATAATTTACACATATACAAAAATATAATATTCATACAGTCTATATTTACAACTATCAATTAAAGTAACTAAAAATCATCACTAAAATTTATGTCTACACCTATAGTAGTACATCACAGTACTCATTTTACAATTAAATTCACATTTATAATACAAAATATCACACAAAATCTCAACATGTGTTATAGAATTGTATATTTCAATAACTTTTATATTTTTAGACTTTTAAGCAACTCTACTTACAAATGCTCTTCTTGACACTACGATCCAATGCATCTAAAGTGCCATTGCTAAATATAAGATGAGTTAACCATGACAGGGTTAACGTGCAATATATAACAATAAAATATGTGTATAAATAAAAATTTAATTAATATAAGTAGAGTTATCATATAACAAAATAATAGACAGTAAGTGAAACAACATGAAGTATATAGCTTAATAAGTATAACATATTATAAGAAAATATTTCAAATATAAATCATAACATACACATGCAAATATAAATTATTTTTTTTATATAATCTTATTTAGTAGAGCTTATTTTTACTAAACTTAATAAACCTAATGATGACTATATTTTTGCTCCTACTCTTCTCATAATAATTAATCAATACTCACTTTTAAAGTTACTTTATTATAACAAAATTCTCATTTGTTATTCATTTATCTAAAATTCTCATGCATATATATGTTATTCTTTTTTTTTAATATTTCAATTGAATAATAAATGTAGTCATGTTATCCACTAGTTATTAACCACTTCCATTATGTTGGATATCAATTTTGTAGCCCATTTGTCAAAAACCCCAATGTAAATGCAATTTAAAATGTGGCCCATTAACCATTGGCCAAAAAAATAGAATAATTCATTATAGTTAGTTTCGTCATTTACTAAGTTTATTTTAATTTAATGAATATAATAATTACACTCACTTAACTTATGTATATATTAAATCCACATTTCACTGAGCAAAAAAAAAGGATAATTTAAATAAACATGACATCACTATATTGATAATTGTAGCTGATATCCTAAATAAAAATATGTAAACTTATAACAAATAAGAATTTTTTATACATGATAATTACAAATTCATATATAACAATCTTATAATCCTTACAAAGTTTTATTAGTTTTTCATTAATAATACAAAAGCATCATAGTCATTATGCAAACTTTATTATATTTGTTATATCAGCTAACAGACAATAATATATCATATATATATACATATAATCATATTAAATTTTATTGCTTCAAGATTTTTTTGATTTTTTATTCTTGGCCTTATTATTAATCAAATTCTCTTCTCAAGCTTAACATATCAAATTGACAAAGTAAATATAAAAAATATTATGTGTGATATATATATATATATATATATATATATATATATATATATATATATATATATATATATATATATATATATATATATATATATATATATATATATATATATATATATATATATATATATATATATATATATATATATATATATATATATATTCACAAATTGAGAATAATCATGTGTAGTATAATAAAGATAAGGAAAAGAAAGAGAATAAATGAATTCAGTCTTTAAGCCTAATATCTTATAAAAAATAAGTAATATTAAAAAATATGTTTTCCTTATGGCCTTATCTTATAGTATCACTTGTTATGTAATTTGAAGACTACCACTTATTGTGTAATTTGGCAAAATTGGTACCATTGGTAACATATTTTAATGATTGAGTTTTTTGTTGTATGATTTGGTAGCCACAACTTTTTGTGTGATCTGGTATTTTAGGTATATAGTGATAATGTGTGTGTGTGTGTATATATATATATATATATGATGCTTGTTTTATGATTTAATAGTCATTACTTGTTATGTGATCTAGTGATAGATATGATGAGATGTGAGGAGATATAAAAATGAGATATCAAGACTAAAAACCATTGACGAAAACCAAGGACATGATTATTTGGAAAGAAACGTTAAAAAATGAGAATAACTAAGATTGAATCAGATTTAATAAACAAGTATATATATAAGTATTTATATAAATTATTTATAGAAATGGATGCTATGAAAATCATTGTTCATTAAAGATTAAATTATATAACATGTTTTGTATTTCATTTCAAAAAATTTTATTATATTCTTATAGAGTTGAAGAGATGTGATTTCTTCATCTTGATGTCATATATATTTTTAAAATGGTTAAGATTAGATGTATTCTATTACATATTTATTTTCATACAAGTTTATATATATTATATATTTATTTAATGAGTATTTATACTTATTCTCCTACTTGTATTATAAAATGTAACAAAGGTACATACTATGTTGAGATATTTAGAGATATAGAAGTAGGTATTGAAAACTAGAAGTAAGTTATTTTATAGATAATAATAGTATTATGGATTTGTTTGTAAACTCATGTATATGAATTTTTGGAGACTCTATGATATGATTTTCTTTTTTAGTAATATTACTTTATTGTGATGATGCATTGTTTATCATAGTGTTAATGATTTTCTCTTCTTAATATGATTTTGTAGTGATATTTTGTTTCAGTAATGGTATATTTGTTTAATATAAATTGTCGTTGAGGTGTATTCAATAAGTCAAACTTTATGTATAAGGGAAAATAGATAGATTTTAAGGGAGATTTTGTCTATTTGTTTTCTAAAATATGTGTCACCTGTGAGTAAAAAATTTGAATTATCAAATAATTAAGAGAGAGTAGTTATTTATCAGTCCTTAGGAAAGACTTTTGTGTTCTCTTAACATGATAAACTTTGTTCATTCCTCAAATATGCTCAATTGGAATTGAATTAAGAGTTAATGGACAAACAAGGTGCAACACTTATAACTCTAACATTACAATTATAAAAAAAATTACCATAAATAAGTAATAAAGAAAAATCTTGATTAATACTTAATCTTGATAATCGTCACCAAAAGCTAAGAAAAACATGATCAAGAATCAAATTTTGGTTAAGTAAACTCATTGAATCCTCACCACCATAACCATTAAGCATAAAATGACCTCTCTCTCTCTCTTCATGCAAGGATCTAGCTGGAATTCATAGATGGATTACTCCTTACCATTGATGAGAGGGAATTCCTAGGTTTAATCAATGAGGAATCATGCAAAAGAAGAGATTCGAGAAGGTAAAAACTTGAAATCCCATCCTTAGGGATTTTAGGTGCTTGAAAAATAATAATTACATTATTGATTCAAATTCTCCCTTTTAATTTCAAAAATTTATGGTAATTTGAAAAAATCGATTGAGACAAAATAAACGTTATTGGATTCAACATGAAGAGCTCTATCTAATTTTTTTATTTATTTTAAAATTTTAGGATAATTTATTTTTAATAATTTGATATATTTTAATAAATAGTTTGACTTGTACCTAACTTGGAAATTAGAGAATATTACAATTCATGTGAGCAAGCTTTGAGGGAAGATGAAAGGGGACTCGAGAAGTCTCAGTGACTTAGGCATTTGGACAACAAGCGTGATGAAAAAAAGGTTTTGTAAAGAGGGCAATGGGGCATGTGATGTAAAATCTCTTTAGGAGGAGAGAGAAAGGAGTTCTTCGTACAAATTTCATTATACAGGGAAAGGAGACTTGGTAATTTAGAAATGAAGAGGGTTTTTAAGTGATAAGAAGGAGAGCTCAAGAGCAACTGAGGCAAGGTTTGCAAGTCTCAAATGGTGTAGGCTCAAGTTGGTGAGGCAAAGGCTTTTGGCCTAAGTGGAGGGTGATTACCAGTCAATTTTTTTTTTTAGGAAAGGCATTTCAATGGAGTTCTTTTGTGTTTAATGCCCTTGGACTAAAGATATAAGGGGCTTTTTATAGCTATGTTTGGAGAATGTCACCAAATTAGCTAGGTTCCTCCTCTTCTCCTTTATTTGGGTACTCAATGAAGTATTCTCATTAGGCATCAAGGGCTTTTTATGCATCTTTTTACTTTTTTGCTCCTTCAAAAAATCAAGAGATCTTTTTTAAAAGTTGAAAAGTAAAGAGATTAGTTATGTCCAATTTGTATAAAAAAATATTATCTACGATGTTTTTATCATGTTAATATTATGTTTTTTCTTGCTTTGCAATAGCAATTGAGATTTATCCCAAAAAAAAGTAAATATCATATTTACTTGTATTTTTTTCCTAAAGGAGATATTAAGGGTCAAATTTTAGCGAAACATTAATTGTTCTAAAATAATGCTAGTACTCCATATGTCTAAAAGCATTAATATAATGGAGAACAAATTCAATTAGCATATAATAATTCCATTTTTAATTAAACATCAACTTAATTATGATGATGAGCATCATAATTATATTTACTTATTAGAACTATCATTATACAAATTGCTTCCATCCAATGTATTTTGAAGTATTCCGATATGTTGGCTAAAGGACCATAGTTTTCATGACCCATATATTTGGTTTGTTATTTAGAGCTTTGTTATTCAAATTTCTTGTACAATCATGTGTTTCAACCCTCTTCTATTTAGGTTTCACATTGTTCTATTTTGATAGCTTATGCTTTGCCACCTTGGGCTAATATTTGTTTGTGTAATTGTGGCATCCCGAGTTCCTTGTTCAGAATTAGGATAACCAAGTTTTTTCTTTTTTTTCTTTTCTTTTATTGGCTTGAAAATTTTTTTTTATGTTTTAAAACCTTTATATTTTCTTTTTTATATATTTCTTTGAAACCCTTTCCTTTTTTTTTGAAAAACATACATACTTTTTCAACATTATATTAGAATATAAAAAAATATGTCTAATTGTCACTAAACATAAAATTTTACATTAATATATAATAGAAATAACACAAGTTTTCTAATTGAATGAAAGATATTAGTTTAGTTGATGCAATGACATGTTACATTTAAAAATAGTCTCTTAACACATGATACTAAAATATAAAGAGCCCAAAATACTAAAACTTGGTTCATCCATTTATCCCTTTTCCTATATTCATATGATGTGCATTATTTTTAACCATAGTTGTTAATATAAAAAAAAGGCTAAGCTATCGTCACAAGCACTGTAGGCAAATAATATACAACATAAATATGGGACATTACAATATTGAATTTTTATCATATGTTAAAGTCTTAATAGCAAGCATTCTATATAAATTAAAGGGTAAATAAAAAAGTCATGCTTGTCTCTACAATGCATTCCATCCCTTATATTTAAACCCATGTCCTTTATATTCCATCGTTTTAACCCCATTTTAAGTTTTCCCTTTTTGAACCCTTGATTTTTTTATTCCTTCATTTTCTCTTTTATTTTTTCTTGTTTCATTTACAATTTCTTGACTTTTAGTTCCTATAGGTTACTTTGTCAGGACGTGTGAGTGCATCAACAAGATTATTTTTGTTGTAGAAAATATTAAATGATTCTTTTTAAATAAATTCTTGATTATTTTTATAAAACTTTTGTGTGATAAATGGAACAATTAAAACCAAGTAAAAGCAAAAGAACAACATATTAATTTTTAGGTGATTCAATTAATCCAAAGCTTACATCCACCACTAGTTAAATATTTAGGGTTGTACTAATACAATTATACTCTTTTACAAAAGATTGGTAAAGGAAAATCTTACAAAAGAAAAAGATTCATGAAGGGGACTATAACATGCTTAGAGGAGCTATAAACAAAACCTCGAAAGAGTCAAAACACAAGGGGCTAAAGAATAATATTTTAACGTGTTCTCAATATGATCATATAAGATCTTATACCTTTCACTTATAAACTCAAGTGCCACAACTACTAAATAATATGATAAAGATATTACCCAGCAAGTATGATAAGAGATGAATATTGAGTGAGTAAGATGCAACAATAACTCTTTCATAGAACTTCCAACAAAAGGTTTGAATATTACCTTTAAGTTCAAGCAGCCTTTAAGAGTTATGATAATATATTCATTAATCTTTACACAAGTAAATAACTTATTATTTATACATTTTATATAACATGTCTTATTTTAACCTAGATCTAAATAAGAGAAATCTTAAAATCAAGCTAAAGAGATGGTATTTGGGTATGCTTGAAATGGTAAAATTCACTTCTCATATTATATTGCTTATATGTAGAAGTGTCATAATTTTAAACTTAATTTAAAATATTATTTAAGTATTTAAACAGGAAGAAATTTAAAAAACGAGTCCCATGACATTGGATTTGTAATTTTTAAATACTTAGATAATTAATCATGAATATTTAAGATTCAATATATATTTGTAATTTCAATATTAAGCTCACGATAGATTTACAATTTTGTAAATTTTATCTTAAATTAATGTTCGTTTATGAATGGTAGACTTGTAACTATAGAAACATCAATTGCATCATGATAAATGCGTGATTTTGAAAATTTTGATATGAAATAATTGACTTTTGTGGAAGATGTCATTGCTATTGTTGGAATTTTATGGGGGTTTTATAAAAAAAAGTATATCATGTATAAGTAAATACACTTGCACAGTGCACGTTCAGGTTTTTAGCTTTTTAGGTCGATGGAAATATCTAATTCTAAGCATATTAGATTAAATAACAAAAAATATTAATTACGAATACTTATGAGAGTTAAACAGCTATTAGCAATATAAAAGCTGACTCATGCATCATCTCTCCCAATGGGGATGAGTTTAGGTTAGGGTTGACTATGCACAGAGGTTGGCAGGAGCTCAAGTGAGGTAGTGTTGTCGTCCAACTGAGAGAGGTGCCGAGCAAAGCATTGTTGTGCCGTTAAGAACCATTGTGAGGAAGAAGATGAGCTTGACAAGGAATGAGTTGTTGTCTGTCGTCGCGGCAAGATGCTGTGAGATCGGTAAATATAAAACTATACGCGAAAATAATTAGGAAATTATATTGAAATTCAATAAAAATAAAAATAATATCATATATATCTATATATATATATATATATATAGCAAAATATAATTATATACAAGAAGAAAATTAAAAAATATGTATTAAAATAATTATTAAGGGAAAATTAAATAAAAAGAAACATAATAAAATATAAACATAAAAAAATAATTTAAGGAAGACAACTTGATATTAAGAGAGGAAACTTAACGATAAGACAATAAAATGATAATAATATAAAAATTTAGCAAAATAATAATAAAATGTAAAATTATAGCAAAGGGCCAAAATTGATGAAATTAAAATGAAAATGGAACAAAAGAAAACATTTGGGATAGCTTAGGTAAGCGATTGTTAAGAACTTTGTTTTGCATTTTAATTGGCATGGGTGGAAAGTTGTTTAGCTAAAAATATCAAATAATTTAAAAAAATATGTATTTAAATATTGATTCTAGTGCATTTATTTTATTATAGAAGATTCAGAATAGGAGTAGATCAAACAAGAAAACTTCTTTGTTGAATTAGATAGATAAATTTGTAACATATGATGTATCATAATATTAATTTTTAAAATTTTTATATATTTTGTTTTAGACTACATTGATTTGTCTTCGAGGTGTTCTAATACCGAGCCCTCATCAACAAACTTTTTTTTCACAATAGTAACAATGAAAATGAAAGTGTTATAATAACGATAAACAAAAGAATAATAAAGAAGGAGAAAATGATTTTGTCACAAAAAGATTGATTTTTTAATAAGTTTTCTTCTAAAGGGTTTTGAATTGATGAGATTTTGATTCCCTAAACTTTCTAAATTTTCTAAATCCTCATTTTTCAAAAGTTATGACTTCAAACTTCCTTATCACTCCTTTATAGAGGTTTTAGATATAAAATTTAATTATAAAACAAAAGATAAGTGTTTTGACAAAAAATTTTAGATTTTCCAAATTTTGCAAATTTTTGCACTTTCTTGTGAGTGCCCGCATTCATGACCTATACCACGCATATGTACGACAACACCTAGGGTGTTGTCCACATGTGTGAGTACTATTCTTGCACATTGATAGCCTTCTACACGTGCATTGATTACGTAAGTGAGGTAGGTGTAACTACTGTGCTCATGTAGAACATGGGCACGATTGACTACCAACACGACACACATGAGCCTTGCTCTATGCAATTGCATATGGACACTCACCGACCACATCCTTCTAAGTGCACACTCACGCCTTAATGCATTACACTCAGCCAACACATCTACAGCATGTCTTCGCATGTTGCCCAATGCCCAGTCTTACTCCTTCATGTTGCGTCGCCTATTTTCATAGTTTTACAACGTTTTGTCTGATTCCTTGATTTTTTTTATCCATTTTGGATTCAATGAGTTTTGAAATAATCTTTTAATTATATATTCTGTTATGTTAGCAAATGCTTATATTTTTTCTATATAGTTTGCAATGATCTTGATGATATTCTACATTACGTGTCTTATAACTTTATCGATTATATGATTTTACTTTTTTTATGATTTTTATTATATAAAATACAAAGAATAGTTAAAATGAAATAAGATGTATATGCAAATGGCATTTGATTTGTCATGTTTACTTCACATGTGAGTATGGTTACAAAAGTAATTTGGTTATCTAAATGTCTTATATAGTTACTTGATAATAAAATAAAATAAAAGATAATACTTGGCATATCCTTAAACACTTATTCTCATAATATTTTTAAGGCAATGATGTATTACATATACGCATAACACATTAGTATGTCTAGGGTTATAATACATTATATGTGCAAGTTTTTGGCACTTTAGTTTGGTTATGTTGTGATACCCTATATATGTAAATCATCAACACATTAGTGTAGTTAAGTCTATGATATTTTATATGCACTAGTCACCAACATTTAAGTATGACTAGGGTTGTGAAACCCTATCTGCGTAAGTTATCAATATTTGTGTATAATGTGACTAGGGTTATGATACTCTTTTATTTGTTTTAATTACATGGTTATTAGTTATTTGGATCTAAAAAATAATAATTCAAAGAAAATTAGATCAGATAGTTACGTATATGAAATTAGAAATAAACAAAAATTAAAAATTCATATTTCATCTAACTTTTTTGTAATATATGCATGGCTACAGTGTTGTTTCTAACTTATTCGTATAACTTATATTTATATGGCTTATTGTAATACCTACATTGGTATGTTTTATATTTGATTACTTATTCAATTTATTTATTGAGATTTATAATCTTATTAGTATTTAAATTACATCATGCATCTATACATTAAGAACTATGAATTATGATGTCATGGAAAACGAAAAAATTTATTAGTTGCGGCAAATGACAATTTGGGAGTTGTTTATGCTATTGGCTATTATAGTATTAGATGTTTTTAGTTTGCATATTTTATTGTTATTGTTTATCTTATATCAATCTTTTAAAAAATTAGTTATCTTTTTATGATCCTATGATTGATCTTTGAGTTTAAAATAATTTTTATATTATTTGCACTTCGGTATCATATAAACTTGGTACTGCATTTACTTTTAAAGTACTTAAATATAGTTCTATTGATATTTCATCATTGTTAGTATTTGGATTTGTCTCATCATCGGATCTTCATCTAGAGTTTTTGTCATTATTTGATACTTAATTATATATTATCTCTAATTTTATGTCTTATTTAATAGATAGTGATGTGGGGCCCTAACATTTTATATGATCAAAAAAACATTTAAAAAAGATTAATGACTAAAATTTGATTTATAATAAAATTAACTAGCTATTAAAGTTCACATATTTTAACGATATAGATATAAGTGGGATATCATACTAAGGTGATACATGAAAATCACTTATTACAAATCACTTATTTTGGTTACTTAAATAAATGATCCAAGTATACTGATGGTTATCATATTATATGAGGTATACGAGGCTCTCAAGGTTAAAATTGTTCATTATATTTTCAAAACTTTGTTTTGGACTACTTTAAGGGATTATATAAGTATGATACACTTAAGGATTATATGTGTTCTCTATTTAGTTTGAGTCTTACAAGTCCAACAAAGAGATTGTATGTGTATGATGTATTTTTGCACTTAATTTAACTGCTTGTGGGGGTTTTTATTATTCATACAAGTACTATAGCTATATCATTTTAGTACAATGATATTTAAGTTTAAGGTTTGACTTATTATCTCAAGTTATAGTAACTTTGTATTGGTATGATAGATGCATTGTATTTGCATGAAAGTTTTTCACTTTTAGTACTAAAGTATATTTATGTAAATCATATTCATATGATACAAAATCGTATATATATGATATCTTCTAGCTCAATTTTAACCAAATTTTGTCCATGTATTTTGTATAACAATGAGATTTTTTATAAGAATGATAAAATATTTTGTTTTATATGATACTCTTATGTTTTTAAAACATAGAACAATGAGAAATAATGTACTAAACAAATATCATCAACGTGAGATATCACTATTACTTATCTATCTAGCTAAAAATAATGGTTGTACCAATACAATAAGAACATAGTACATATTGTCATGACAATCAAACCTCGTGATATTAATATACACTTTTGAGCAATTCTGTGGACTAAGATGTACCTATTTATTTATTTTTATTATTGGGCTACACTATTGGGCCATTTTTCGACGAGTTATACCTAGTTATTGGTCTCTATAATCAAGCTACACTATCAAGTTGCTCCCCGATATAAGATACGTTTTTTTCTATACAACAAGATAAACTAACTTATGTTGAGAGATTATAACTTATTTCTTTGAATAATCTTTTTTTTTTCTCTTTTTCTCCTTATTTTTATAAAGCTAGGCTTGATATGTTTAAACAATAACTTTTTTCTCATTATTCTAATTATATAATAAGGTTTATTTATTTGGACAATTATTTCACTTTTCTTTCCATTTATCCTTGTTTTGTGCAATTAGGTTGGTTATGGTATACAAAATAAAACAATTATTGCAAATAAAATATAATGATTTTAAATTTCATGTTTTTTCCAATCAAAATATGCACCATATTTCACAACATCAAACATAACATTTTTCCTATATTTTAAAAATATTTATAATACATCATTCATCAAATAAGTACCTTTATTAAAAAAATATGTTTATTTTAAAAATCATCCCATGTAAAGTAAAGTTTGATAACCATCAAGCATCAAATATCAATGCACTTATATTCCATGACATTTTCTACCTCTATTCAAATGTGGTGGTCATGAAGCCCTTCATGAGTTTGATTCTTTTCTTACTTTCTTGGTTGTTATTGAACTTTCTCTAATTCTTCTCCTTTTATTTTTTTATCGTAGTCTTCTTTCTTTTGCTGCTTTGCTCTCTCTTGCATGAGAACCTCAAAAACCTTTTCCTTCTATTTTGCTCTCTCTCTTCTTGTCTTTATTCCTTAATTTTCTTTTTCTTCAATAACTTCTAAAATATTTTCCTTTTTTCTTCAAAATTTTCACAATATTTATCTTTTTTTCCTAAATTGTTCTACAAAATCCCTTGATATATATATATATATACACACACACACACATACCTCATGGTGCCACTTCTCTCTCTCTTATTCTCTGTATGCTTCTCTTTTTTTTTTCTTTTTCTCGTTGCTCTCCTACTCTCTCCCCTACTCACTACTTCCCCCATTCCCTCCTCCTCCCCCTCTCTCCCTCTCTCTTTCTAGTGAGAGGCTCATGGATAGTGGCGCTATTCACTCTCCTTTGCTTTCTGTCTTTCCCGATGACAGCCCTCTGTCTTTCCTTATGATAGCTCTATCCTCTTTCTCTCTCTCTCCCAAATCATTATCTCTCTTCCTCTTCTCTTTTTCTAAAAAAGCTCTTCTTGTTGTCAAAATAGCACTCCAAACTAGTTTAAGGTAGAAGATAAACAAGATAAAAATAAAGAAATAAATTTCTTCACTTCTTCATCATATCTAATAAAATATTACAACTATATATATATATATATATATATATATATATATATATATATATATATATATAGTCACAAGAAATTTCTAAAATTAAACTAACTTTAACCACAACTAATCTTTACAAATAATAACTTAACTAAATTTGACTACCACACAAAGTCATGAACCATAACTAATTTTGATCAACTATATGACTCGTAATTAACTTTGACTATAACAAATTAATTATCTAAATATTTTATATATTTATAAAATTAAGTTCATTTTTTAATACTTTCCTCTCTTCTTCTTTCCTCTCCATAGACAATAGTTGAACCTCCTTCATATGCAAAAAAACTCTCAGCTTTTAAACTCGTGCAACCAACCTCTCAAGTTTTACCTCCTCTAGCTTTTTCTCTCCTTCTTGAGTGGTTCCTAAAGGCTTCTTTCATAATCATTGCATTTGTGTAGCATTAAGTTTTTGTTATATTAAGGTTAAGTTTTATTATTGGTTTTATTATTTAATTAGCTTAAATTAACTCTTAATCTCTCCTCCTCTACTTTATCATCCATCATAGTCAATTGGGTTTGTCGCTTAGGGATTATTTATTTATACATTCATTTATTTTATTTAAAAGTTGGAGTTAATTAAAATTTTAAATTTTTTGAGTCAATTTGATTTAAAACATTAGTTGTTCATTTTTTAAAATTCTTATAATCCATGAGATATATTTGTTATTAAATATTTATGTATTTTAGTTTTATTTAATATTTTAAATAACTTTTTCTATTAATAATTAACTTTCTTACTAAAGTTTAAATTCTTATTTTATGACTAATATTCTTCATATATTGATTAATATAATTTTAACATAAACCTCCATATGATCTTTATATTCTTGTTTATTTTCATAGTTTTTTAAAATCATTTAAGATGTACTTTAATTTTTTGATTGATTCTTGTTATATAAATAAATTATTATTAAATTCTCATGATTTTTTAATCTTTTATTTAATCATTCATAGATGTGATTTTTTATCATTTTGGTACAATTGAGTGTTAGATAAATTCTATTTATATATTTTAAGTTTGTCTCCTTCTTTTTAGAAATCTTAGCTTTTTATATTTACAAGTTCTCAAAGAAAATTAATATTTTATTAAATATTAATTTTCTTTGAGAACTTGTAAATATAAAAAGCTAAGATTTTAAAAAATGATCATATGAATTATTAATTTATTTTTGATGATATTTATAATTTTTCTTATTTTCTTAATATTTTGATTCATTTTATAAAATATTACATCTACCCAACCACTCTCGTTGAAGCATCCATTATAACCCTTTTTTTTATTTTAAAAGAGGATGTGGTTGTGAACATAATTGCAAAAGAGACTAGTCATTTCAATTTAATTTCAAACTCTCTATGTAACATCTATCTTATAACACCTTCATTAACCACAATGACCCATAAGTATTCTTTTTTTTAAAAAAATTACTATTATTTAAGTCGCATGCTAGATTGCAAAAAAGCAAAGGTAATATGTCCAAGTACAAAATACTCTTTCTAATAAACTCTCCTCAATTCATTAAAGTGATATTTTTTATTCTAGTGAACTCTCCTTACAATGCTTTATTCTCATTAATAATTGGGCATACCAATGTGCTACATCAATTATCGTTGGTAATGCTTTTTTATACTTATCATGCATATTGGTTTTACAAATGCTCCATCTTCAAAAGGTTTAATTCTCGTTACTAACTTACAATGCTTCATTCTCATTAATAACTGGGCATACCAATATGCTACATTAATTATCGTTGGCAATGCTTTTCTATACTTATCATGCATATTGGTTTTACAAATGCTCCATCTTCAAAAGGTTTAATTCTCATTACTAATATCTTATGTAGCCTTGATATCAAGAAAAAAACAATGCCCATACACATTTTTAGTTAATTACAATTATTTATTTTTTATTACACTCAAAGGACAAGAAGGTGCTATGGTTCTTCTCTCTAGACATGCAAAAGAACTATTTCACTTTACTAATAATTAAGCTCCTTGAATAAATTCCTTTGTTACAAGAATATCTATTTCTCTACTAAAATAATATTTGAAGTAGTTTCTTCTTTCATTTCATTACAAGGATCATCTACTTCTATATGTCATATATGTCAACAATGAAACTCACAATACTTGTCGTTTAATTTGTATTCATATATATCACCGACGATTTTATATCTTTTAAATTTTGATATTTTTGGCATCAACACATATTCACTTAGTACTTATATATAAATTCTATGTGTTAATCATTAATATGGCAAAACATACATATGACGAGTTCCATTAGTTCATAAATCAAATTTTTTGTATAAATTTTCTTGATTTCATATTTATGATATACAATACTTTATCATTCTAGGAAATTTCATTGCAATTTGACGATGCTACGATTCTTATTATCATACAATTTTAGTATTGTAATATGATATTTCATTCTCTTCTTGGTTTGATTCTTTATGTACATTAATTTTTTATATTATTAAAATGATTTTTTTAATTAATACTAATATTTAAGTTGCATAGATGATCTATAATAAAAAAAATTTTCATACACACATATATGTTGAGATTTTTTTAGAAGAAAATTCCTTTGATATTAATACAATTCATCCCTCATGAACAAATAAGAAAAAAATTTCACGCATGATCTTGTTGAAAAAGCATAGTCAAAGCTTAGAATTTTATAACAAAAGTAATCTAGCTCATTATCCTTCACTCAATTATGCACGAGAAGCTTGAGATTAGATTGAGTCTCATTCATACGGGTGAACTGAACATCCCACCTCAACCAATTTTTGAATATAATGAAAAGGCATGACAAACTTCTCCTAAAGTTAAAGCTAAAACTTGTACTAATCTCTTTGACACTTTTGTTTCTTGTACCATATGAATAGTGTTGTGTGGTCCTGATCTTCTATCCATGCATGATGCATGACTATGATATTTTAAAATCTTCATAATAAACACTATTTTGTTCAAGTTATTTTGAGCTAACCCTGCCAATGTTTTTACTCAAAAAAAAATCTTTCTATTTCCTATGATCTTTCTTTCTTCTTTTTTATTTTTTTTATTTTTTTTATTTTTTTTATTTTTTGTTGCTTCTGGCTATTTCTTTTCCTGAAATTTATGGTAGCGATGAAGTTCAGAAAACAACGAGTGGTTCAGAAACCAAAGGGAAACAAAGCCGTTCATTGGCTCTCAGTTCTTGAAGCTACTTGAGCAAGCATCAATGGTCGGCCAAGATGAAGCCGCGTGGCACAACCCAATCCCCTTCCTGTGGCTGTGAGGCACCCCTCAATGCCAACCACAAACACGAAGCAGATCTCTAGCCACACTCCCATGTCGAAAGGATTTTATCCACTCTGTTCTTATATAAGCTTTCTAATTTCCATAGCCATTGGTTATCAAGCGGCACAGCACGGCTCTCCAGTACAAGCCTCCCCTGAACGATGGCCGTTGCCTTCTCCACCGTCGGGGCAGTCAACAGAGTTCCTGTACTGTTCTCTTTCCCTCCGTTCACAAAATTTGCTTTTTGAGAAAGTAAGATTAACTATTTGGGTTTTGTTCCTATGGATGCAGCTGAGTTTTCATGGCTCGGGCTCGGGAGCTTCGGTACCAAGCCCGGCCTTCTTCGGCAGCAACCTGAAGAAGCTGGGCAACCCAAGTGTTAGCCTTGGGCGGCCATCCACCGGCACGTTCCGGGTGATGGCCAACGAAGCCGATGAGACGAAGCAGACACAAAAGGACCGGTGGGCCGGTCTCGCCTATGACATCTCGGACGATCAGCAGGACATCACAAGGGGTAAGGGTTTGGTGGACACCCTGTTCCAGGCTCCCGCGGGAGATGGGACTCACATCCCTGTCTTGTCCTCTTATGAATACATCAGCCAAGGCCAGCGCCAGTAAGCGTCAACGAAGGGCTCCCTGCTTCACTAGTTATAAAACATCATCGATGTTATCTGAAGATTCTAATGGGATAATATTTAGGTACAATCTTGACAATACTGCGAATGGCTTCTATATTGCCCCGGCTTTCATGGATAAGCTTGTCATTCACATTGCAAAGAACTTCATGACCCTGCCCAACATAAAGGTGCTTCTTTTATGGTGTTTTTCTTCAGTCTTCCTGTTTCATGGTTTAATAGCTCTTGGATATGACAGGTTCCCCTCATTTTGGGCATCTGGGGAGGCAAAGGACAGGGTAAATCCTTCCAATGCGAGCTCGTCTTTGCCAAGATGGGTATCAAGTGAGTTTGAGTTTGCTTTTCTTAGATTAGCCACCGTTCTGTTTGGTGTCGTGCTTTTTTTTAAGTAGATATTTGTGAACTGCGTCCAGCCCAATAATGATGAGCGCCGGAGAATTGGAAAGCGGCAACGCGGGAGAGCCGGCGAAGCTGATCAGGCAGCGGTACCGTGAGGCCGCGGACATCATCAAGAAGGGGAGGATGTGCTGTCTCTTCATCAACGACCTCGACGCGGGGGCGGGAAGGATGGGCAACACGACGCAGTACACCGTGAACAACCAGATGGTGAACGCCACGCTGATGAACATCGCCGACAACCCCACCAACGTGCAGCTCCCGGGGATGTACAACAAGCAGGAGAACCCCCGCGTTCCGATCATCGTCACCGGGAACGACTTCTCCACCTTGTATGCCCCCCTCATCCGGGACGGCCGGATGGAGAAATTCTACTGGGCTCCGACCAGGGAGGACAGAATCGGTGTCTGCAAGGGAATCTTCAGAACCGATAACGTTCCTCACGAGGACATCGTCAAACTCGTCGACACCTTCCCTGGACAGTCAATTGGTAAGGAAGCATCTTGGGATGGGAAGCTTCGAGATTGGGGGAAAAGCTGAGACATTTCTGTTCCGCAGACTTCTTCGGTGCGCTCAGGGCCAGGGTCTACGACGACGAGGTGAGGAAATGGCTTGTGGATGTTGGGATCGATCAGGTCGGAAAGAAGCTCGTGAACTCCCGCGAGGGGCCTCCGACATTCGAGCAACCCAAGATGACCTTAGAGAAGCTGCTCGAGTACGGCAACATGCTTGTAAAGGAACAGGAGAACGTGAAAAGGGTGCAGCTCGCGGAGAAATACATGAAAGAAGCGGCGCTTGGTGACGCAAACGAGGACGCCATGAAGACCGGTTCTTTCTACGGTTAGCTCTCAAACCCTCCAGGCCCCGTCTGAGGTTTGCTTCTATATTTCACCATGGTTGTTCCAGCTTGTGTGTGAATTGTGATCCGACTGTTTCCTTTGCTTTGAATCGTTGTAGCAGGGAAAGCAGCTCAACAGGTGCAGATTCCGATTCCTGAAGGATGCACGGATCCTGCAGCACAGAACTTCGATCCGACGGCAAGGAGTGATAATGGAAGCTGCTTGTACTAATGTCGGGGTGCCTAGATGTACTTATGTGGAAGATATATAAAAATGGAGTGTCCCTTCATGGCTTGAAGGACGAGCCGTTTGGTTGATTGACGATATATGTGTGATCTTTTTCTGCTATACTACATAGGCTCTTGGCTTTAGTAAAGATTTATGCTTTATGAATGCATGTTAATTCTTAGTACAATCAACTAAAATAAGATGAATAAAATAAAAAATAAAATAGGGATATTTTGTTTACTTGTTTATGGTATTGTAATTATAATTTTAAAAGTAAGATTGATTAATAGTTAAAGAAATGATCTTGTAATTTTAAACGAAGAAAGAAGAAGAGTGGAGATGAAGGAATTATCAATGATGTAGAGATTAGGATATTTATTTTCAAGATTTCGAGGTCATTATCATTTTGCAAATGATAAACTTCACCTTTTAATGAAGAAGCTAAGCTAATAAGTACTGAACAGACAAATTCTAAGAAACAAGATAATGATGACTAACTTCATAACCATAAAATCACACATCATATATTGATTATATATTTTCACCCTTTAGGTATGATTGATACATAATTATGACCATTTGTAGTAAGCCAAAAATTGATATGTTGTCATCACCTAAAGAATTTGTAACTTATAAGATAAGATATGAGAAAGATCCTAATACTCATGCTTCAAACATGAGCCATTATTCTTAATTGTCATACAATAATTATTAACTTAAGCTAATACATATTTGGAACTTATTATGATGTTCATTGCATCACATAACTATATATTTATAACCTATCAATAGTATTACATAATACGCTTGAAATATCTAAACAATAAGGATAAATAATTAAATAATATTTTAACAAAATTTAATTATTAGACACTTAAATAAATTAAAAATATATATAATCTTATGATTGATCAGAGATCTTATAAGGAAAGAGAAATCTAACATCTCAAGTATAATAAAATTTAAAATTATTTTGAATTACTTAAATTTTTAAAGATTTTAAGAAATTATAATATATTTTTAAAAAAATTATATTACTAAAATAAAATGTAACATCTCAAAGAAAGGAGGTGATATGAGAAACTATAGAATAAACAAATTTTAAAATTAGATAAGATAACTAATAAGGCATTTGTTCCAATATCGTGAGTGTTTTCTCGTAAGAATTAACTAATAAGGTATTTGTCTCAATATCATGAGTGTTTCCTCTTAAGAATGTCCCATAATATGATCAATTACTCTTCACATCTCAAAAATAAACTTACGTTATGCTTAGCTAATAATTAAGCTTTTGTATTCAAGTTTTTGTTCCTTATCATAAAAGTTATCTCCAACGAATCAAGGATAAGTGTCATGATGAAGTATAATGAGAAATTAAGCATACAAATTATCTTGGAGATAGTATCACTAAGTTGGTAAAATTTTAAATTTTCTAGAAATTAAAACAAATGATTTGAATTTTATAGAAATTTAATTACGAGTTTTGAAAAATACAAAAAATTCATTGAAGTATTCAATGGAATCAAAACAATTTGAAAATTTAACAAAACCTAGAATTTATTGAGATAAGTCTCATAAAATTTTTTCATCATAAAAAATAAGTTTGGTGACTATGAAATTAAAAATCAAAAAGAGACTTAAGGAAAATATTAAATAAATATTGTTAGAGATTTTAAGTTTAGAAAATAATAAAAAGGACTAGTTTTAACAAAAAAAAATTATCAAATTTGGTCGATGGGTAGATCTCTTTAAAAAAATTAAACAAAATTTATTGGCTTATTTTTCTAGCTTAATTTAATTGAAAATTGTAAATAATAAATTTATTTTATAACTTTAATAAATTTAAAATTTTAACTAATCTTTAAAACCCAAAATATCTAATCCTAAACTAATGAATAGAATGACAAAGAAAACTAAATGTCTATAACCTAAATCTATTAGGAACCATTAGATTACAAGTAGTAAGAAGGTGAGTTGTCCTCATGAAGAGATGCGATCTTTTATGGATTTCTTAGGAAACATTCGGAAGGTGAAGCCATTGCCAAGGCTTAGAGGAAGTGAGAGGAATTTATTGTTAAGATACTTCTACAACCTAGCAAGAGAATTAGGAAGTAAAATCCAAGGATTTAGAGAAAAAAACTTTGAGATACTGTAACAATACTATAGCGACTAAAAAGAAGAAAAATTATGTATTGCAATGTCCAGTTCATAGCATGATCATTTCTCAAAATTATAATATAAGCATATTTATAGTTATGTGTAACTATTTAATTTAATCTTGTTTATTAGCTTAGCAAACCCAATAAGGAATGATTTGAATTTACTAAGCTTAAAGATGTTTCTTATCCATGTTTTACTGATATATTACTTATGTTTGAAAAAGCATGATATATGCTTATGTTAATTCCACATGTTATATTAGCTTTTTCTTTAAATTGTGTTATACAACATGCTTACAAAATATGAATTGTGATAATGGTAACTCAAAAAGAGGAAAAAAGTATTGATTGATTATAAAGCAAACAAAAAAAATGTAAGAACAAGAGTTGGTTGAAAAGGACAAAATAATATTTTAAAAAAATAAAAACCTCAATTTGGAATAATGTATTTTGAAATTGGGACCATCATCCAAAATGGTGTATTCCAAAGGTGGAAATCAAAAGAATTTGAAATTCTAATGGCCATTGTCCTCGAACCAACTGAAAAGGGAAAATAAAATGTAAAATAAATAAAAAATGAAAAATAACCTATAAAATTTTTTAAAACAAAAATTAAGTTTTTTGAAAGGGAAATAAAAAAGTAGCATTTACTTTACATGTTATTCACATGTTGTATACATGTTATATTGCTTGTTGTTGACTCAACATGTGATATGATCCAAATATGTTTGTTATAAATATGTTTTATAGTTTTTGTTACTAAACTAGTGATAGTTGAATTTGTCAATTTTTAATCTAACACTTTTAAGTCAAGATGAAACCAAATATGAGATTACTATAGTATAATGAGAAATAACATTAAGAGGATTAGCTTAGATTATTATGGTACAATTATTTTTTAAAAAAATTATTTTCAAAACTAAAGCAATGAAAAGAAATAAATGATGAGACAATGATCCCAAGAAAGGCAAGATGGGCATACCACAATAATATAATCAAATGTAACCATTTCAAGATGTATTATGATCCAACACAACTTTTATTAAAAGCTATAACACAATAATCATAACTTTTACGATAATTGTATCAATTGGATTTTGTAGAATACTTGCTTTTGAGAGAAACTTTATCATCTAATTATTTGTAACTATATCTCCAATAGTTTATACACATATTGGCTATTCATTACCGTGATCTTATTTCCTTATTCCTAAAATAGATAAAATACTTAGTATTTTTTATATATTAAATAATATGTGAAAGACTTAAATGGTGCATACTATTTTTGGATTAATAACTTAAATTGAATAAAATAATAACACAAATTCTTAAAAATATTATCCATAATTACTAAATCTTAGATGAACACTTTAGACATAAATGCCACAAAATGTCCATAAATTTTTTAAATGTAATCAAATAATTTCCTTATGAAAGAGCCATGAGAGCTTATATGTACACATTTATATCCTATCAATGTAAGATATAAGATATACACATAAATAAAGCTTAAAAATCTATATAAATAGTATTTAATTATGTAAAAAAAATAGAAGATTTTCCAATAATCTAATATGAACTGATGAAATATAGTAGAAAGTAACTATGCATGAGACAACACCTTTTAGTACTATTTTTACTAAGGAACTCTCAAAAAGTAACTTAAAATGAACATTGTTATTCATTATGCTCTTTTTACTAAGGTTATTCGATCTAACAACATCATCAAATAAAAGTTATACAATCTATTATACATTGATTGTTTTCTTATGAGTAATAAAGTGAACCAACTTTGAAGAGCAAATTATTACCACTAAAACTAAATCATTTTTTTTAAAAAAGTTAATGTTGACTTTTTATAGATTTTATGTAGAATAAGTGAAAGTGTTTACAAATTCAATATGCAAACTTATAAGAGTTATCAGATAGACAAATAACATAATAATGATACAAGTAAAAAAAGTTATTAATTTTTTTATAATCTTATTATAAAATGTAATATAATATGAACAATTTATGTCATACTTTATCTATCCATTAACTCTTAATTTCTCTTTAATTAAAAATATTTAAAAAAAGATAATTAGTTATCTCTTAATCTTCTGATAATTCAAAATTTTGACTCATAAGAGATTCAGATTTTAAAAAAAATGAATAAAATCTCCTTAAGAAATTTTCAATTTTCTCATATATATGCAGTAATTTTATCAACTATATATTAACAATAACCTATATGAACCAGTTATATCATTACTAAAATACATTATCACTATAAAATCATATCATTATAAAAAAACCATTAACATTATGATCAACATTATATAAAAATTAATATGTAATAGAATACATCTTATCTTAAGTACTATAATAATTTATATGACAACAAGATATGGAGAAATCATATCTCTATAACTCTATAAGCATATAAAAAAATTTCAAATACAATACAAATATTTTATAGCCTTTAATCTTCAAAGCATAGTGATTTTCTTATCTTATTTTTTTTCTTACAAATAATTTGTATAAATACTTATATGCAAACTTGTTTATCGAATCTAATTCAACTTTAGTTTTCTCATTTTTCGTTCAACATTTTTTTTTCAATTAATAAAAGTCTTGGTTTCCATTAATAGCTCTTATCATCGACATCTCAATTTTATATCTTTTGATATCTCATCATATCTACCGTCAGATCACACAGTAAGTAGTGGTCACTAGGTTACATAGTAAGAGACATACATATACATCATCAATATAGAGCTCAACTGTTAGATTACACAAGAAGCAGCGACTACCATATCACACAATAAATATTAACTCCTAATCACATAGCAGGAAGTTCAATCATTAAAGTTTAATAATAATAGTACTAATACAACCAGATTACACATCAAGCAATATATATATATATATATATATATATACATCATCACTATAGAGCTCAACTGTTAGATTACACGACAAGCGGTGACTACCATATCACACAATAAATAGTAACTCCTAATCACATAACAAGAAGTTCAATCATTAAAGTTTAATAGTAGTAGTACTAATACAAACAGATTACACATCAAGCAACATATATATATATATATATATATATATATATATATATATATATATATGTTGCTTGATGTGTAATCTGGTTGTATTAGTACTATTACTATTAAACTTTAATGATTGAACTTCCTGTTATGTGACTAGTTACTACAGAACTCAACTATTAGATCACACAACAAATGATGACAACTTGATCACATAACAGGCAATTTCTGATCACACAACAGGTAGCATAGTCATCGAGGTTTAATGCTATGGTATCATCATCGCCAAATCGCATAGTAAGCAATAATAATCATATCATACAACAAGTAGTATATATATAGTCACTATAGACCTTAACTGTTAAATCACATAGCGAGTAGTGGCTACTAGATTACACAGTAAATAATAGTTACTAATCCAACATTATGTAGCTTAATCATCAATGTTTTTATGATATTATTACTACTATATCACATAATAAGTGGTAGTCTTCATATCACACAATAAGCGATATATATATATATATATATATATATATATATATATATATATATATATATATATATATCATCACTGTAGACCTTAACCACCATATCACACAGCAAGTGATGGTCACTAGATCACACAACGAATGACAGCTCTTGATCATACAGTAAGTAGTTTAATTATTGAAATCTAATGCTATGGTACTATTATTATCATATTACACAGCAAACAATAATCATCAAATCACACTGCAAGTGACATATACATATATCATCACCATAGATTTTAATCGTCAGATTACACAATAAACAATAACTATTAGACCACTCATCAAGTAATATTATGGGATAAGACTATAAGAGAAACACATTTTTTAATATTTCTTATTCATTATAATTTTTAATTCATTTTTCTCTCTATCTTTAGCATAACATAAGGATTTCTATCTAGAACCTAATTATTCTTAATTTTGAATATTTATATATGTGCATGCCATTTCATTTATCTTACATAATATTTTTAATATTTATTTTCTTATATTTTTTATTACAAACATGTAATTATACATCAAATTTACTACGTAATATTAATTACAAATGAATATAAATACTTGCATATATTATATGATGTTACTCATATCAAATTATGTATATATATGATATAAAAGAAATGATAGTTTATATCACAAAATCGTATAATAATTATATAAAGATTAATTATTTGTATTACAATCTTATTGAGTTTATCTAACTAGATTTTTAGGACTATAATATGAAATCAATTTCTCATTTTTCTTCATATTTTGATTCATAACCAATTACTATAAATCTACTCCCTAAAAATCTACATAAGCTTCATAATGATTGAACAAATTTTCTCATATTTTTTCTATGAAATCATACCTCAATAGTTTTCTTGTTTTTTCGTTCTTATCTTAATTTTTAGTCAAAATTCATGTTTCATAATTTTAACTTATATAACAGCACATATTCAACATAATGTAGAAAATTCTAAAATTTTGATTTACAAATATTGAAAATTCATTATACAACTCACTTTAAATTGATCATTTCTTTATTTCTCTCTTTAAACATTTTCTATCAATTTTCCCTTTTTTTGAAACCTTAGTTTACAAAAACTTAAGAGATTTAATATTTCATCAATCAAATAGCCAAGTAAGATCATGATTAAAACTAAATCATATCTTATATTGTTAAAAATAAGAGAAATAAAAAACAAGAAGCATAAACGATGGGTTACAAGAGTCATGGATCCTTTTCATCACTTGTTTTTTTTCGAAATCTCTGAAATAACCATATAAAATTTCTATTGGGGTCTTAGATATTGATTTTTTTTTCTTAGAATCTCATGAATTTCAAGTTAAATTTTGTGAAATAAAAGAGATTTTTAGGTTTTGTCTTTTTTTTACTTGCGTGAGTTTCCTAACAGTGCAAATCAGCTTCAGCTCTTTGATTCCTTCCAAAGGATGATGATAATCGATGCCCTTATCATTCACGAAGCAACTTTGTGATGAAATTTTGATCTTTCGCACAAGGGAAAACCTAGGGCAAGGATGTCGGGTATGATTGGGCTAAGGAGTTCTATTTTTAGAAAAAAGAAATTGAATATTATATATATGATATATAATTTATTAGTATTTATTCTTATTAGCTTTTAATAATTCATAAAACTTTCAAATGAACTTTGATTGAATGAAACAAATATCGTTATACTCATTTCAATGAGTTCTACCTAATTATATATTTATTTTTATATTTTATAATACTTAATTTTTTAAAATATTTTTAACATATTTTTTGAGATGTATATAAAATTATTATATTATATCATATTTTGAAAAAAAAATCTCTAATAAATATGTATTTTAGAAATAATACTACAGTATAAAATATGAGTCATCACAAATAATTTACATGCCATGAAGTTATTTGTATATGTTTTGATTTATATAACTAAACAATTGTAGTATTTTTATATATGTATATATTGGTGTATGTATGTATATTTTGATGAAATAAAAATTTGAATATATGATAATAAAAAAGAAATAAATAAAAAAAGAGAATGAAAGAAAAGCTATTTAAGCCTAGTTATCATAAGAAAGAAGAAAATGTGAATGTAAAATATTTTTTCTATGATCATAGCTTACATCTAACTAATACAAGAAAAGAAAATCATACCCTCTTATTATGAATACTCAGAGATAGGGTCATGACAAAGTAGATATTTTGTTTTTGTTAGTACTAGATGTTGGTAATAAGGGGTTGTGACTCCATAATGTCTGATAAAAAAATTATATCTTATCATTATAAGTACTTAGAGAAGGAGCTATGACATGATAGAGATCTTATCTTCATCAACACTGGATATTGACAATAAAAGGTAATAATTATGTGATAGATGATAATACTACATAAGATCTTGAGAAATAAATGTAGCAATCATACAAATAAATCTGTGCCCAAAAAAGAAATTAGAAATAAAGAAAAAAAAAAGAAATTTGATTATGAAAGAAAATAAAATATGTAATATTATATAAATATTATGTGATACTACATGATGATTATGCACATACATGAACTTGATAAATACAAGCATTCATATAGTCATATATTATACGTATTATTTTATATAGTTTGTTTATTATTCATTTTTTATTATTGACTTCATATTTGTATTTTTATATTATCTTTATGCTTAAAGTTATTAGTTTGTCTATTAAATATATCATATTTATTTTTTATTTATATTATTAGTCATGATGTAGATAGTTATAGAACTTGTGGTTCCCTAAATTAGAGAAGTGTTGATGTATTATATGAGCTCTATGAGAAGCATATTGTATATAATGACTAGTATTTTTTGTCATTTATTGTATTAGTACTATTATTCTAATTTTATCATTGCATGATAGTTTGAAGTTATATGTGTTGTTTTTATTTGGTTGTTCCAATAGTAACAATTCATTGACTTTAATAGTTTTATGTCACCCTTGCCTGTTTATAGTTTTATGTTATCTAAAATTACTGCTTACTCTTTTTTACTATCATTCTCTTCCATGATATTAACATTGTCTTTCCTCATTGATGATAATCTTTTAATTATCAAACCGTTGTAGCAGTCGGGTGCACCTTTCTAAGCATTCTATGTGAACAATATTATTAATAAAGTCTTAATAGATTGTACTCAAACATTAATGTCTCATCCAAGATTCTTCTTATGTTTTGATCATCCATAACTACTATTAAGGTGAAAGTATTTCTTTCGAAGTTAATTTTTGCCACTTTATTTTCTTATTTTGATATATATTGTAGAGTAATATTAAGTTGTGTTCTTAATTTCAAGAGGTAGTTGGTGGTGTCATCAAGAATGCTTCTATCAAAAAGGATAAAATAAAGAGATAGATTATGATTTGTCCCTAATATCTAACATTTTATGAGGGTTTGATTCTTATGTGTGTGATTTGTCATATGTATTCATTGTTTTTAATTCTCAAATTTTGTATTAGTTTTAGTACTAAACTAATGTTAAAAATTATTCAATAATTTGGATGGTATGTTAAATGACACGTTCACATATTAAAATTTTGTTTTAAGTTAAAATATTATTAAATATTAATATAACAAAATATATAAATCTTATATCTATTTTGATTTGATCATTAAATTTGTAGTTATTTCTAATATAAAAATGACATGTCATTGAAGTGTCAAATTGTTATTCAATATCTAGGTAGACAATAATTAATTTATTTATTACATATTTTTTTAAAAGATATTAAACATAATGTTTAGCAAGATTAACATTGGATTGTAAAAAACAATTGGATCATAATGAAGGAAGAAATTTATTTAACATAACCATCAAACAAGCTTCTTTTAGCTAGTAATGCATAATTGTTGTATGAAAAATATTAGTTGCATGTCATGTTATTAATCATCTTTAGTCATAACATGGTACAACTAACAATAGTAATTATATGTTGTTTGACATGCATGTATTGCAATTTCTCATATTATCCTATTTTTGAGGTTGTAAATTAATTAAAAGACCATTGGTTGATCATTTTTATTTTTATTTTTTCATGGTAGATTAATGCATCATTATTTTCTATTTTATTTTTTCTTATTCTTGTGATTCTAACATTGGTGATTTATGTAGATGTCATTTTTATAATTAATAATTCATTTGATTATGATGATTCCATCTTTTATTGATGAATTTAAACTTTAGTTATGATAATTTTTTTTAAATTATGATAAAAATTAAAAAATTGAAATACATTTTTGAAAAAAAAAATAAAGAAAATAAAAGAAAGACTATTTTAAAGTATAATATATTTTTGTATTTATAACAAAAATTTTCAAGGCTTTCATTAAAAATGAGTTAAACAATGTACATGCTTGACAATAGAATTATAAAGTGATGCATTGTTCATTGTGTTCTCATGTTTAAAATACTTCAGATCATATCATGTAATTTTCAAAAAATTATTTTAAAATTATTTATAATTTCTTCTTTTACTTTTTAAAGTCATTTAAAACACTATTTTTTTAAGAACGGTTGACCTAATGCCTGTTTTTTTTTTTTTTTTTTTTAACTTTCTTTTTACAAAACAAAAGCTTTCGAGATGAATTTTTTTTAATCATTTCTTGATCACGCACCGGAGCCCGGTTCGGGCGAGGGAAGACCGGGACGGCAAGATCCGCGGAGGGCGTCAGCGAAGACTGTTTCTATCGGGTACCGGCATACCGCAGCACCGGCTAGGATCGGCCGGCGAGAGTCTGACTCTCTCTCTCTCTTTCCCCAACTTCAAGGTTGGTCCTTTCTGCTCTATTGGGGAGTGAACTTGCGCGTCCTTTTTGTTAAAGTTGAGCGCCTTCCCCACGAGAGAGCCAGGTGGTCGCATCTACAAAATCATTCTCAGAAAGGGTTTTCCGAAGATATTGTAGACTGTTGCGTATGTGTGAAGTCTGTGCTTTTTTATGTTGTTTTTCTGCAATTTTGGTCTTTCAGGCATGGCAAGTTTGCCGTTAGGTAGTGTTTCGGCTCACGGGTTCGGCTATGGACAAAGATATGTGTAAGGTAGAGGGTCATGCACCTTCGTGAAGCTTGCGCAAAAGGCGTTTTGTTACACATCTAGTAATTAGAAAAAGGGGCTGAAAGTATAAAGCTTGAAGTGCTGAACTCTTTTTGGCGTTTGATTTGAATGAAGTGAGTACTGGAATTCAGTTCAACACCTGGTAAGCTTTTCAAAGCTTCCTTTTATTGAATAGTAATCTGCTTTTTATTAGCTTTCAATTCCTTAAGATCGTTCATCTAGATTTAGCGCTATATGTCTGTCTTTGTTCTGGTACCTTTGATTTGCTCTTGAAGCCTAAACGTACGCTTGCTGCATGCCTGGGTCTTATCACAATTGTTCTGTTTCATGTGTCAACTCAGTCTTTTATCCTTATGGAAATTTTGTGTAGAATAATCCTCCTTCAAGTATCTAAGTTAAATAAATGTGAGTTTCTGATTGCTCAAAGAAAACTCTAAAATTTGGAATATTCCTAATATTTTAAGAGATTTTGGTATGTGTCTCATCTAAAACAACAACAAAAATTTCCACCTTCCTATGTGTCCATATCAATCAGTGTTAAGCTGATACTTAAAGTAGATAAAAGAGAAAATTTTGTAGCAAGTCAAAAAGGTAAGAAATGCATAATAGAAATGGAGAAAAGCAGATATTTAGGTATCACAGAGGAACAAGTATTTTAGTTTGAAAGTTTGGAGAGACCACTGTTTTAACTATCTTCATGGTCTGTCATATCTAGTTTATTTTATGGTTCAAGTATTTTTCTTTTTGGCTTCTTTAATAAGATATGTGTTAAGGAAGGTGGATATTGTACTCAGGAATTTTAAGTTAGCTCAAAACTATAAGATTGCTTGAGAATTGAATTATTTTTAAAATTAGTTTGAAGGTCTAAGTTCACTTAAAAAAATCGAATTAGTTTTTGACTTTGATTGTGCTTATATGGGATTGAAATATTGATTATGATCCAGTTTGACTCAAATTGATGTTCTACGAGTTGATTATATGTGAAGTTTAAATCTCTAGTTCAAAAATTATTATTTTTATATGTGCATGTGTTTGTGTATTAAGTATATATAAATAAATAGTTCTTACTTGCACATAAATAAATATGTAATTATTCCTCTTGCATGATTGAATATATAAATGTATTCATATCTATGAATTTGAATATTTAAACTTAATGAAAATTTGAATTGTTGTTTGCCAAGATCAACAACCACCTATTAGGGCAAATTAGATTAATCTCCTCTCATGTAAAGTTTGGTTAAATCATGATAGAATTGTGCTGGCTCTACTCACATTTGTGGTTACGTTAATTATCCAAAGCTCGAATACCATCTTGTTGGGACAAGAGAAGTTTATGAGCAAACACAAAATAGGGTTAGATGTAATAGACAAGCAAAGCAATGGATTGAAAAGACTAAGCATACAAAATAAAGTACAAAGATATATGTTTAATATCTTAGTGCTCTTTCTGTGTGTTTGTCTCTTAAGCCTATTTTTTTGCTTTGTCACACACAATATGTTGTTGCTCCAGCATAAACGCCTCTTGTCTTAACATTATGTAATATTGATTCTGGACAATAATGATTAAAATAGTTGATTTTGATGGTAAAAAAGTTGTTGGGATGATTTAATCATGTCCATGTTATATGAAATATGCTTATGCAAAACCTTTTACAAGGTTAATAGTGATAAGATGAGGATATGTTATTTGGCAGGTAGATGCTTGTTGTCAGTTAGAATTAGCCTTAGATAGGGTGAGTAATGATGATTGTTAATAGAAGGGGTGAAATCCCCAGGATTATGTTGAATATTAAATGATGGAATACGTTGGTGGAATTCAAAAGAAGAATTGAAGTTCTCTCTTAAAAAGTGTCTTTGTATTCTTCTAGCTAAACACTTGAGCTATCAATTGTTACTTTTTTTTTTAGCATACATACTTACCTTATCTATTGACAAACCTTCTTAAATGGACAAAGTTATATTAATTTTGAGCTACAAATTGTATTTTCACTTTTATATCATAAACCAATTTGCATCTTTGTTGCTTTTTGTAGTGTTGTTTGAGCTTTTAGTCAAGGAATAATTAACTCTTTTATGTTCTCCACAAACTAAAGTAGATTTTTTTTATAAAAATAGCTATCTCACATGAAGGGTGAATTATATTTCTTTCAATTTATTTTTGTAAACTAAATGTTATTTTTAAACAAAAGCTTAATGTTGTTGATTCTAAATGATTCATTTGAAATACTCTAAGTTAATTTTGAAATGGGTTGTGTGATAACTACAGTAAAGTAAATGGATAATGATATTTAGGTGATTCTTGCAAAACATGAAGCTTACATCCACTTCTGATCACGTAAAACTAGGCTTTCTAAACATAACCGTTTTTAGTCAAAAAAACTTATAAATAGATCCACAAAGATCCAAAAGAAACTCAAAAATACCAAATAAGCAAATGGCTTGCAAGAGCCAAGACACAGAGAAACTTTAAAGAAAAAATTGATAAAACTAAAACAATACGTTTCCAATATTAGATGTACAACAATCACCTATAACCAATGTATAAAACAAGTTGTATACTATATAGATGATTGAAATGATGTTACCAATCACTGGTGGAAAGAATGAATGCCGATTGAGAGTGAAAACAACTTTAAATAAAGCTTTCTAAAGATTTGGAATGTGTAACACAGTATCCGTTATTGAACATGGAAAATATAATCGTTAGATTGAAAATTTAAGAATTAGATTCTTTTATTAAGATTTATGAGGTTATTTATAAGCCAAAAGTATTTACAAGTTAGCTTAAGGTAACTGCAATGGCTAGAGATATGTATTGTAGGTTTCTACAAGAACGTATCGTATATTGCTCACAAAATAAACTATATATATTTTATGTTAAATAATGATGTATCGTACATAAGTCTTAGACTTTGTATGACATCGTGTTTATATTCTAAGTGTAATATATGTATTGTATATTAATAATTAACGTATCATACCCAAGTCTTTGGTTAAGGTTTAGTAAAATTATATTTATAAAAAATTAAACGTACTATATGTTAATAAATAGCATATTGTACTTTAGTCTCAGGTTTGTTTCTTACTCTTAACGCACCATCTATTCATTACGTATTATCCCCTTTTGAACTAGATCTACTATATGTTACTACTAACGTACTATATATTATCACTAATATATTATATGTTGAGTTCAAGTTTTCTAAAATTCTTTTAGATGGATTTTTCTTAGGAATGTATTGCACGTTGACAAATAACGTATTATATGTTAAATGTATTTTATCATGATTTTAAAAAATATGTTCTTTTGAAGTTTCATGTTTAAGTATTGAATGAGAAGAATATATTTGCAAAGCTAGTTGGTTTTAACAAAATGTACGATTGGTAAGTATATGAAATTTAATATGAAAGGTGGTTTATGAATGATCATCAATGTCACATGTAAATTAGCAAAAGTTTTGATATTTTAAATAAAGTAAAATAAAAAAGATAATCAACACATTATCAAGAGCAAGATTCATCCATTGTTTCAATCAATTGTGAAATGCCTTATTCTTGACAATCTTCTATGATGAAGTACAATACTAAAATATCTTATTTAATTATCATCTTCTAACTTTTCTCTGACAACAAACTCAAGAAACACATTATTAAACCTTAATATATGATTTGAGTATTATCAAACTCTCATATCGAATTATGGTGTTAACACTTTTAGTCTCATCTTACAATTGTATCAATGTGTTTCTTCTTATATGAATGTTTAGATCATAATAAATTTGCAATTTTCGAGACAAGTTTGTCCTTGATTATTTGAATGTATCCATTTGATTGCTTTCTAACCTCAATCGCAGTCAGCCTTGTCAAAGTAAAAGGGTCTTTAGGCAAATTAACTTTTACATTTATCATAATCAAAAGTTTGATTCAATAATGTGTTCATCATATTGTATTTGATATATTGAGAATGAAAGCAAAAAAAATTCCTAAATTGATTGAAACAGAGAAATTCTATAGAAAGCTACAGTTTTTTGTTCTTCCTTTTTGGGCTATAACCTTGTTGAAATTCATTGTTCATGCAATTTGGTAATTTATAACGGCTAAAGTTAAATCATATACTTTCAGTTCTTT
Source organism: Vanilla planifolia (assembly GCA_023846275.1). Taxonomy (NCBI): domain Eukaryota; kingdom Viridiplantae; phylum Streptophyta; class Magnoliopsida; order Asparagales; family Orchidaceae; genus Vanilla; species Vanilla planifolia. The sequence continues at coordinate 6,146,487 of CM043873.1, read as the reverse complement.
TTTTTTTACATACCCTCTTATCTTAATTGTTTATTGACCAAATAGCATAATTTCCTGTCAAACCATGTTGTTTCTTTTTCCAGTCAAAAGTTCGCTAACTCTCGTAGAAAAAACTTATGATGTTTAAGTTGAGAGGATCTCATTTGAATATAAGCCTTATTTGCTATGTATATGGTATTATTTCTTTTAAAATTTAAACGTGATCCTTAGGCTTGAGTTCTGTGGTTTAGTTACTATAAAGGAATTTGGTGCCATTGTAACCATCAAGAACTATGGCCAACCTTTGCCAATATTGAGTGCATGAAGATTGAAGTTTTCCAAAATACCATTATATCTACATTTTGTTTTCAAAGGTTGGTGGTTTGTTTGTCTTCATCTGCTAGCTTTGTTGGAGATGAGTTCTTGAAAGTTATGGCATAGACGATCAACACATATTGCAACGATCAGCATACTTGAAAACTTAGCAAGCATATTTGATGTGCTTTAAGGTTAGCAAATTCTGATTGTCTTTACTATTATGATTGGAATACAATAATGTTGGAGTGCCCTGAAATTAGTGAAATTAGAATATATAGTTGGAATACAGTAGCATTTAGATTACAATTGGAACATGATGCTGAAAATAATTGGATGTTTGAAGACAAAATTATTATTTTATTTTTTGAAAAAGAGATAAAATAGAAGTATGATAATTGTAAGGGTTAAATGTTCTTTCGGTTTTTTTTCTTAAAAAACATTGTTGATGGATCCCACATAGGCCACTATTTGCAATTGGAATGCAACCCCAAATTGGGTTGCATTCAACCATGTCATCTTGAATTCCACCCATTGCAATAGTGTAGGTAAACTACAATTAAAACTCCATGATAAAATTATAGTGGATATACAAAGAAAAATTATATTTTCATTTTTTTTGGGGGGGAAAAGATTAAAGCACAATGATTGTAGAGTTTAGAAGTTGCTTAGGATTTTTTATTTTTATTTTGAAAAATTGGGTGATGGTCCTTATATCGAACATGCCACATGTAGTTGGAATGCATCCCCAAATGAGGTTGTGTCCAATTGTGATTTTGCGAGTTTCGCATGGAGTGGATGGACCTCAAAAACAAGCAAAGCTTTAATTGTAATATTCAACTTGTAGAAATTTTTTGCGACAGCATTTTGTGGCTAAAATGTTAGCCTACTTGGTGTTAGCAACAAATGAAATGAATCCCATAGACAGAAAAGCATGCTAAAATAAATAAGTTGATATATAAAACATAATGGTTGTTTGATTTGAGTGAAAATAAGAACAATGAAATGTTATTTCTATCAGAATTTTATTATTGATGGTTGTATAGAAAGACTTTAAGATGTAGCTTAGGTAACTTAACTACTTGAATTTGACTTATAAATTTTCATTCAATAATTACTATAATACACTATGAAAACTTTTTATAACCAAACTATTAGTAGTATGTTAATGTGAAGTTGTTAAAACAAGCTTATGCGTTAAACTAAAATTGATTTCCTTGCATTTTTTAGATCAGCAAAGCAAGTTAGGTAAATCAAATTTCACTTGTTTTTTATTTATTTTTTCCTTTCTTTCATTTCACTTAAACCAAATATAGCCAAAGGTTTAGGAATAAGCACATTCAAGTGAATGTTCGCATAGATGCACTGAAAGAGAAGCTTTGATGGAGTCGAGTAAGAGATGATTCGTACATAAAAAGCTCACATCCGAGTATGTTTCAGTAAGAACTAGGGAATTGCATGATCTAACCATTTCAATATAGGAAGAGAATAATCCAAAAAAGCATGGAAGGAAATCATCGACTTAAAGAACCTTGCATGGTTTGATCTTATTAACTTCACACCCAGCATAGAACAAAAGAGGATTCTTGTAGTTGACCGAGCTTATTGGAGTTAATGTTTCTTATTTATATAGTTTTTTATGTTAGTGCAATATGAAGTTGAGTGAATTCATTGCCATGAAAAGTTGATTGCCCATGCTTCAACATACTCTCTTTTCTGCTGAATAACTCCGGTTTACCTTCAGCATATTAATTCCCAATGTGTTTGTCAAAATTTTTACAGCAACATTCATTGCATTAATTTGATTTTTTTTTTCTTTTTGTTTCTTTTCACTTGTGCAAGTTAATTCATGCTATCATCCACATTATGGTTGCCGTTGAAACAAGTACAAGTTGATTACTACCTCTAGTATCTGTATTGCTTGCTAATAATATTTCATAAAACAAAGGAGTTTTTCTTCTTTGATGATTGAAATTATATTGTGAGACATTTCTTTAATGCAATCGTAGAATCCTGTACTGATATTTTTGCTATTCTTTTTCCTAATCTTCCCCTTCCAAAGTATAGATGGGAAAGATTCGACAAGCTGGGCCTTCGGCTATTTGGTCACACGATGTCGTTATGATGTTTTGCGACCTATGTTTGAGGGAGATTGCCCGTGGAAACCGGCCCAACACTCATTTCAACAAAGCTGGATGGAGAAGTTTAGTTCGCAATTTCAAAAAGTACTCAGGCAGGGACTATGATAGGCTTCAATTGAAGAATAAATGGGATCTCCTTAAAAAGGACTGGAAGATATGGAAGGACTTAAAGAAGGCTGCAGTTGGTTTTGGATGGAACTCAAAGAGGAACACCTTTGATGCATCGGAGGAATGGTGGACGGAGAAGATCAAGGTATAGCTTTCATTTCTTTGTATTTGATTTAGTAGATGTTTAATATTTTTGGACAATATTGATGTCTAAATATAATTTTTTTACATATCAATATTATCTAAAATTTATTGATATGTTTTTTATTGCTTGGTTCAACACTATCTAAATAATCTTTTATTATTATTTTTAACATCAAGTTAATAGATATTTATGTATCACTCAAATTTTATTGATATTCTGAAGTATTTTTTAACAATAAAATTGTAATTTTTAATAATATTATTTAAAAACATTATCAAACAATATTTAATGTCATTATGTAACATTATATCACATGACAATATCATTAAACCAAATGCTCTCTTACCCTTATGATGTCTTTCTAAAATTTTGGTTTCTAGGAATTATCTATAGCAAAACAGTTCAGATAATATTGATATCTAGTTTACAATATTATCTAGATATCAATGATATCTAAAACTTGTTCATATTTTTGTATTTTTTAGTTTAATGTTATATAAAAATTCTTTTATTATTATTTTTAACTTTTAACATTAAAATGATTGATATATAGTTAGATCAAATGTCTCTTCATTCTTATGTCCTTGGTAATGGTTTTCAGGAGTTCCCAACAGCCAAAAAGTTCAGATATCACGGATTTGATCCCCAGCTGGAAGAAAAGCTTGATAAAATGTTCTTGAATATGGTACCAGGTGATGATCTTGCTTGTGTACCTACTTCTGCTCCATCAACACCTGGTGTTGCTGAGGAAGATGATGAACCCAGAGAATTCGAAGACTGCGAAAGCAGCAAGTCACTATCTGGAGATGAGAAGGTATCGAATGAGCTGTCTCGACCCGATATTAGTTCACAGAGAGTCAACCAAATCTCTCCCTATTTCTTAAGGAGCAGAAATAAGATTAGTTCTCCCAAATCTGCTCCTTCCAATGTAGCTCAAGGGGTGTCTCCTTTTTTCCAAGAGCAAATGCGTCAGGCAAAAATTCTTCAAACCCAGATACAGCAATTGGTTGATGCAGTGACCAAAAGGAGTAAAGCCAGTGTTGCATTAAGCAAACCATGTTCCACCATAGCCGAAGCGGTACGAGAACTCGATTGCATCGAAGAACTGGAGCAAAGCCCTGAACTCTATGGCTATGCTGTAGACCTTCTGATGCAGAAAGATAGCAGAGAAATGTTCATGGCATTGAAACCCCGCAAAAGGATTTGGTATCTTATGAGAGAATTCGAGAAAAGCAGGAGAGGTATTATGTGAAAGCTTGCAAATGGCATTTACTTGCTTAGGCCGTTGCCATTGTTTCTGGCTTTGGCTGTGTTCTATGGAGGGTGTTCATTAAACATGGTGATTAATTAAGATTGAAGACTGATTGCTTGGGTTATTAGGGTTTGTGTTTCTCTTTGATGTGTACATGTTGTGCTTCAGTATGGATGTTGTTGGGTTAAAAATGGTCCTCATGGTTGGCATTTAATACATATTTTCTTCTTTTTTGTAATTACCTTTGTATTAAACTAGATTTTAATTCATTTGGTACATTTTTTTTTTAAAACATGATATCTTAAAATTATTTTTTAATTAAAAAAAATCAAGTTCTTTTTTGTTTTTTTTATACATCTGCTATTTCCTTCAACACCTGTTCTTTCTCACTCTTTTTCTGTTCATTCGGGACTCTATTTTTTCAAAAATAACTTTTATTAACATTTTATTTTATTCAAATAAAATTTATTTTTTTACAAACTCATTTTTAAAATCTCATTTCTATTGGGATCCATTTGTGTAAGATTTTTATACCAAACTAACAAAAGATATTTTATTTAAAAAATAAATTAATATCTTCAAATTCTTTATAAAACTTTCTATTCTAATTTGTGATTTTTTTTAAAAATGTGAAATTTAATTATTAAAATCTTGTATTTTTTTTTATTCTTTGTATTATAGCGTTTTTCTTGCTAGGTCGAGAAATTATATATATATTCGAGTTTTTAGACCTTTTAGTTTATAGGAAAATAGTTATATGACATACACTTATACACTTTACAATTGATAATTAAATTATTTATAAATGGAACATCCTCTCAAGGATATAAAAATCAAATATTTGTAAAGCAAAATAATATATTATATACATCAAATATATCTATATTTTTTGTAGGTATCCTAATCAAAATTATTTAATAAAATTCTTAAAACAATGTTTTATTTGATATGTAAGCAAATATACCTTAATGTGGGGATGCAATTGTCATTAGAGATTATCAATTGATGAGATCTTAAAATTGTGAAGTTACTTCCAAACACTAAAAGCTCTAAAGCAAATGTAAAGCTAAGAATCACAAAAAAATTTAAAAAATTACAACTTCAACAACAAAATTGCATCAACATCCTTGCCAAGCATGACAATATTTCATCATTTTAGATATCACAACTTTTATTATTACAAAAATAGCAAAAAAGAGTTTTACAATTTAAGCCTTCGTGTCATAATAGAAATTAAGATTGATAAGAAGAGTTTAGAAAATGTTTGATAGTGTAGGGATAAAGAGACTAAGACTAAATGACTGAACTCGAAATCCTCTGTCGAACAAAACCTAAATTGAGATTAATTTAAATTTTAACTTGTGAGCAAATTTTAACCCTCCCAAACTAATTCCCACTTTATAGTATCATCTTCTATTGCACAATTCTTAAAAAGAGCAATTTATTGAACATCTTTGTTGAATAACTCAATCATCCTTGTCATAGGAGGAAATAAAGGACTTTGCACTAGTGGATTTGTCTTAGACAACCTACCTTGACCACCTAATTAAGAAACATGGTTGAAGACCCAATAAGCATAAAGCTTAACAATGCATACAAAACATAATGAAGCAAAGCTAAACACAAGTTGCTTCGAGAACTCAACACTCAAGGGTCAAGATTAGCTAGCCATATGAGTACAACACAACTAAACTCTCGTGGAGGGCAAAAGATTGCAAGATAACATCCATGTTAGAGAAGTTACAAAGAGCTATGTGACTTGTTTTTGGCTCATTATATTTTAAAATACATGCCTAATATTAAAAAATAAAAATATCTGACAAATAAAAGATGTTCTTATCCTTTAAAAATAATTTTGTTCTTAGCAAAAACATCAAAAAAGTACTTCAATAACACTTTATTAAACATAATCATCAATATGTTGTTAAACATAACTTCTTAAACATAGTTATTGAACAAGGACTGATTTGGTGCAATGTTTAACATTCAATAAAAAACCCCAATTCATCAAATGCTTCAAAAGCGTATAGGGCTTAATGTAGCAGAATAATCATGAAGAAAGCTTACTCCAAAAGCTCAAAAACGTTCAGAGAGTTGAGAGAAGAGGGCCTTGAAGTCTGTCGTAGGTGTACCAGTTCCCTCTGGCTTTGATGCAAGGTCAAATGCCTTAAACTTTGCCTCCTCAAAATGTAAACTCTGGAGAAAACAGAGAATGGACAAATGCTGAAAAACAAGTCTTCCACTGGAATACAACATTATCAATGTTTAACAAAGGCAGTAGCAGCAACTATCTTTATACTGTTTAGTTTAGTGAAATGAAATGAAGAATATAAAAGGGAAAAGAAAGGCAAATTGCAGATCCAAGTTATCTTCATGATGATCAAATCTCATTTCTAACATCACATGCCAGAAACAAGCAGAATGAATACCTTTTGTTGTTAACAATCAGCAAAAATAACATAGGAAAAGAACCATACCTGAATGCAAACTTCAGCAACATCCGACCTTGCAATTGTTCTAGTTTCAGTTTTAAGAAGTTCATCATTTTTACTTACAAGCAGCTCCCTCAATCCCCCTTCTTTGTCCTGTAGCCCTCCAGCCCTATGCCAAGAAACAAAAAAGTCACTTCCAAAATAGACAATTGTTGGCAATCTTTGCTTATGGAGGTTAATTCAATCATGAACACAGAAATTTCATTCATATATAAAATAGAGATCTGCATTGATAGATGGTTGAATGTCAGTTGATAAATGGTTGAATGCCAGTAGATCAGTAAAACTAGGCCATGAATAAACTAAACTTGAAAAGTTAGAGAGGGCATGCAGTGGGTTTTCATTATAATTAGTCATTGCTTAGTTTAGATTAACTAATGTTAAGTCAGGCTAATCAACCATACACCTAAATAAACCCAACCTAGTTTGCCTATATAATGTCAGTGGATTAGTAAATATAAAAGGCAATCAATGACAATAATTCATTTGCCTAAAAATGATGATGCAACTGAACTTATAAAGATAGAGATGGTATGCAATGCGTGTTCATTGTAATTATTCATTGCTTAGTTTAGATTAACTGATTTTAATGCAGGTTAATCTACCAAACAACCTAAATAAACCCAACCCATTTAGCCTATACAAACTCAGATAAGTCAGTTAAAGGTAAACTCACTCCCATACCTAACAGGGCCCTTATACAACTAGTATACATAGTATGATGCTCTTATTTGGATAGCATGGAAACAAACTATGATTGAAGGGAAGTGGAAAACTAAATGGGATAATGTAGGAGAATATAATTATGGCATTTGTATGATAATAGGTTCTTGAGGAAATCATTATTTAGAATATTCAAAGATCAAGGTAGCCTAGTCAAATAAGGTTGCTGCTTGTTATTATCACATCGCACTACAGTAACCAAGTATAATTCAAATCAGCATTTTAGTGTATAAATCATGATTCATTATTTAAGTGTTGACAAATATATAAAACATTGTCCTCCAGAGATGTTGAACAGTTCAACTCATTTGGAAAGAATACTCAAATCTCAAAGGAAAGAAATACCTTTACAGCTATCTTTTGTTCTTTACATTTAACTTTTTATGCTTAAACATGCCTTCACGAGTACGCAAGTCATCAACTACCCTTATTAGTATGCCGGCCCTACGTTTCAAGCCTCGTATGACACATTTTTCATTCCTCACCAGGCAAGTCAACCTCTGTCATTTGCTTGAAAATGGCATGTTATATAAAATAAATAATCGATGTCACAAAAAATAATATTATCTACTCAACATTGACACGTTATGGAACCAATGTTATATGTACAAATAAAAAATAGGACATATCAAAAAGAAGATATAAAGATAACTTCTACCATTTTGCCAAATGGATCCTACGAGATGTGTTCTTTGCAAGTGGAAATTAGCATTGTGTTTGAGGAAATGGGTATGAAAAAAAAAACAGAAAATAATTAAACACAATTTAACTAAATATATGGAATCAAGGTAAGGAAACCATGAATGTGAAAAGACAATCAAGGCCATCGGCCAAGAAAATCAATACATTGGAATACTACAGCATCAATTTGGGTACCAAATCATGAGAATTGAAGGATAAAAAGTAAAAGACATGGACCCCTTTAACATCATGATAAGCATAAAACCAACAATTACGATCCCCATATGGGGTAGTCGAGAAGAAATTGCAAGCCTACATGAACAAGCACTTATTTTGAGATCATCGATTGAAGCCTGGGTGATTAAGTCAAGGTGCTAAATCTGAACCATTAAGTTCCAACAAACAATCAGCAAAATTTAGGCATCCAACCAGTGTTCTTTAGTCCAGCCAGCTAGATGAGGATGGGTCTACCTACATTTGTTGTTCATTATTTTAGATGGGTATTTCTTATGGTTTAAGGATGATGCTAGCATGGCCAAAGGAGCACCAAGGAGAGAGTTTGGTGAGGAGAATAAATGGAAAAGTTAAATATACAAGAGAAAGCTGACCTAAATAATCATGATAAGATAAAAATAAAACAAAAAAAAGTTTCCATCTAACTTTGTTTTGAATGAATTCGATTCGAAGCACATAAAAACAGACCCTGTATGATCAAATTTCATTACAAACCTATGGTACATTGACTTGTGCACATGGTGGGAAAAAACAAATATGGGCAAAAAGAGAACATTTATCAGAAATGCATACATGACAAAGATTGTTGTTGCTGCTGCTGATCATTAATAAATATGTTAACAATGAACAACACAATTTCTCTCCATGTAAATGCATCTATTTACAAAAAATTAGACCTTATAATTGTGTAAGGTACACCAGAGTCCACTAAGTATTGCTCAGCCTTTCGCTTCCACACCTGCAGAAACAAATGAAAAATTAACAATAAAGAAATTCTCTGAAAATTATGTATATAAGCCAATTTGGAACTAACAATTTAATTTCTCTGTTCTAAAGAATACACAAGCAGAAAAGGCCACGTTGCCTTTCCAATCTCTACCAATAGCACGCATTTCAACAGTACCATCTTCAACAAATGCTATTAAAGCTTCCACCCTCTAGAAATCAGTTTGAAGTTCACTTCTATCCCCATCAACCGAAACTCTTCTTCACACATTTAGTCATGACTTAAACTATTGAAATATTACAATCCTTTCTCTAGATTTGAGCTTGATGGCAACCAAAAATTATTAAAAGTTCTATCATCAATAACTTGCCATGCAAATTAAAGTATATGCATGCTCACTCATTAGCACATCCACTTGACTTCAATTTGAGCAAATAACATGAGCATAACTCAGATAACGTATTGATTGAATGTGACAGCCCAACCTATTGTGAATTTACATGTTTTAAAAATCAATAATAAAAGCAAAGAAATTTGGACTGTTCTGCAACAACAAGAATCAAAAGCACAACCTTCAAAAGCAATGATATTCGTTTCATGGTGACCTTAATAGCTTGGCTATGTTTATCTTAACAAAGGACAGCAAAGGCCAGCATATTTAATGACATACACAACGAACAACAAACAAGCCTTTATTATGCCAGTAATACTATAATTGCTTAAAAACAGATGTCAAGATTTAAATAAATCTCTTGAAAAACTGCAATAATTCACAAAAATTTATGAGATCAACAACAAAACATATGTTGAAAATTTTTTGGGTATCTGGAGAATATTCCAAACAAGAATAAAAAGCTAACAAGTCCAAAGAAAACAAAAACAAAAAATTACCAAAAAAAAGTAAGGTTGAAGAATTATCTTGATAAACAAAAAACAATAGGAAGAGTAGCGGATAACAATTGCTAAAGTTTAGATAAGATATAGAAAGTTAAATATGTTAAGTTAATAAATTCGAAGAATATTTATGTCTTACTAATATATTTCCATTTCCTAAGCTATTCAATGGGTGATTTGGATCTGTTCCACCCATTGAGCCAACCAAGACAATATGCTTCACTGCAGCAGACTTTGCTACATCATGAAAAAAACAAAGGATTATTGCTTGTATAAGTAGATAAGAGACAAAATTAAAAATTAGAACAACAAAACCTACCAGCATCAATCTGATTTTTCTGTCCAATCCAGTCAACCTGGCAAGTGATAACTTCGGTAAATAACTTAGCAAGATGGGCAAACTAAGAATAAACTGAAATCAGGAACAGTTGAGCATGCCTGTTCGGGATATGCACCATCCTCAAAATAAAATTCAGGTCGCCCTCCCTGAGTTGGATCAAATCCTGGTTTCATTTTTGGAACAGCACTCGTAAGAATTATAAGTGCATCAATTCCTTGTACTGCAGGGATGATACTTGAAGCATCCCTTATGTCAGCTATAAATACATCATCGGCTCCTCCAATTTTCTCTTTGCTCTCTGGTGTCCTCACCAAGCCCCTGGCAACATATCTGTCAGATCTTTCCTTCAATTTCTTGTAAACAATTTGACCTGAAATAAAGTCAAGCAACATCTTTACTTAGAATGAAGCAATGTACAAATTTATAAATTTGAAAGAATCTTTCTTAAAGATGAAACAAAATAGTTAGGTTAAGGATAAGAATTCAATGCTAATGATAAATGAGACATGATATACAAGAGTGTTGATGCAAAAAAAGGGATTCAGAAAATTTAAACAAAAATTTATTTAGGACAAAGGTGGAAAAACAATTCTTGCCGATCCAAAAATGTAAAAGACCAATTGGATTGGATCAAGCTTCGTTGTAGGCTTGTTTTTTTTCCAAGTAGTTTAATCTGGCATGGTCTGATTTGGGTTGGAGTTGTCCAACCTGGTTTGATTTGATTCAACTTGGTTTGACATTGTCCAGCCTGGTTCAGTTCGATTCACCTTGGCCTAGATTGGTTCAACTTGGTTCAGACCAGTTTGGCTCAGTTCATGATTGAACTGGTCCTTTGTTCTGCCTGGTTCAACGCATCCTAATCTAGTTCAATACTGTGGGTGGTCTAATTCAAGTCAACGTAGATTCGACGCGATTTGAATTCAGGTCAACACAGGTCAGGCAGAATCAACAGCACACGTGAGGCATTGATAAGAAGCAAGGCTCTCAGGAGGAGAAAAGGTAACGCTTTCAAAGCCTCGTGAAAAAGAGAAGGAGAGGTCGAAGAGACGAGGAGCTCGAGTATGGGAACAGACTCAAAGGAGAATCTTGAAGACTGGAAAGGGCAAAATTGGAAGCTTCGGGAACAGAGGAGGCAATGCTTGCAAACCCTGACCAGGTATGGCTATGATTGTGAAGGATCTCCAATGGTGGGACAAAGCTCGAGCAGAAGGCGATGCCTGGTTGATTCCTTTGAGGAAAAAAATGTCAGTAATGTTCCATTACCTTCAATGCCCTTCCACCAACCAGAAAAGAGCTTCTTATAGTGGTGCTTAGCAGATAGCACCAAATCCATGCCGGATACCTCTTCCTCTTTATTCCGACGTAGGAATGCTTTTTGGGAGATCGCTTAAAGGGCAGTAGGTTTTCTCTTTCTCTTATTTCATTTTATTTTATTAATTCTGCTTCTTCAAAAGGTAAGATTCTCTAATGTTAAGAAGACAATTCATTCAAATTGTTGTATCTCAACTTACATTCCTCAGTCATAAGAATGAAACCAAGAATTAATGTAATAAGATTCTAAATTTGGCTTATTGAGGAAGGTCTTCTAAAGACTTTTTTTAATGTTAAACAAGAAATCAACATAGACACAAAATGAAAAATATCCTCCAATTAATTTATGAAAAAATTTCTCAAATACAAGTTATCCACAAAATCAATTTACAAGGTTCTAAAGATTTCAGCTCAGTTCCTTAAGAAGCCAGCATGCATATTGAATATGTATGAAGTACTGGACCAGTGGATATTATTGAAATTCCAACACGTCATCATTTGTTTATGTTGTAGCTGTGTTCATAGCAAGATATGTAAGAGGGAAGAAGCAATATGAACACTATATGTAGTTTGTAAACAGTAGAAGTTCAATTGTCTTAGAGAAAAGAGCTGCTGCTCAGAGGTGAGGGCAAACAAAGCATTCAAACTAGAAAACTAAACCAAAAAACAAAATCAACTCATTTGCTTTTGATGACTAACACTGCACAAGCTAATTTATTCTAATAAATTCAGGTTTGAACGAACAATGAATGATAGGCTAACCGATCAAAATAAAAGGGTAGATCATATTTTTATCATAATCTTGTTCTTTTGTTGATTTATTGTAACCATATCAAATGCATAAGACCTAATAAACAGTCTATAAACAATGCCTTATAGCATCCACAATCATATTGAGAAACAGAACAAAAATAGAACATACTGTAAAGTTTTCAAATTTTTTTTATCTTTGAAGTTAGCTCCATTGAATTCCAAAGTATGAATGGCTTGTAATAAAAGTAGACAGAAAGCATTCTCCAAGTTCTCATAAAGGCCTCATTGTTTGTCCATAGATGAGGTGAGAGAATGATTCAGGAATCAAGTCATGTTGCATCTTTCAAGTTATGAGTTAACTAGACAAATTGAACATCAAAGAAAAAAAAAATTCAGAAAGAATGACCAATGAGACAAAGACTGGAGTCAACCTGGCATTAAAAAGTCTTAAAAACATGCTAAAGAAGCTATCAAAGCTGAAGTCCCAATGAAATAAACTGGGCAGCAGGTCACGAGACAATTGAGAGTGCTTTGAGCATCAAGTAATAAAATCCTGAAAAATGAAGTTTAATGAAACATGAATCTATGAGCCATGAGTAGGAGATCAACTCCAACCTAAGAATTTGTACCCATAAGGACCTTCAAGGTTGAGGACGTGATAAGCATGAATAGTTTGACGAGAAAGAAGCTCTGTGGTCAATTTCAACTCACAATGAACTTAAATGAGACCACAAATATCTTGGTGGTTAGACTCTCAACACATGGGACAAAATACAACATATGGTGTGGCTTTAATGAAATTCCTTAAAGTTATGCTTTACAAACATAAAGAGAACAACTAACAAGATCTAAGTGCTAGATGACAACTCATGACCATGATAGGAAACGACGTAAGAGAATGATGTGCATCATAGGTGTGCATGAAACCTAGGCATCAAATTTGGAAGCCAAGTCGACCCAAGTAGGACTTTCACAACCATCATACAATGTCATCCCATTACACATTATCGACATTGAAGGTAAAGTAATCAAAGAAACCGCTACAACGAAAAAGGCATAACAAGTTAGCCAAGTGTTTCTACTCAGATATTCACAAGATGAAGAGGTTCAATCATAATTAACCATCTGACTGATGAGATGTACCACTAAAATTAAGATCCAAATTTATATTTTCAAATTTGGGTACTTAAACATAGCATTCTTCTTAAATTTTGCATTAAAAAAATAAAATACATAATATACACAATTAACTTTAAAAAAAAAACAAAATAAACCAAACATACTAAACAATAACAATAGTAATTCCAAAAACATTTCATTGAATCCTACATAACCATACACAACAACTACATTCATAAATCTAACAATAAATGATCAATTCTTCTCTTGTTTAACATTGTTAAAATGAGAAGCTAAGAGGCATAAATCTCATGATAAAGATAGCATCAACACAAAACTAGAAGTATGCATATCACATCTAATGCTACGCAATTACAGACTGAGAAATATACAAATACCTGATCATTTTCCTACAATAAAAAAATGGCTAAAATGTTTGACAATCTAAAACAAATCAGCAATTATCTCCTCAAAACCTTTCTTCCATCCAATATCCCTCCACAAATCAACATTTTCTAAAGCAATATCCACGTCTCCATGGATGGAGAACTAAATGTATCTTGATCAAGATGAACAATTTTGTACAAATACTACACTAGCATTGTTAATGATCACAAGGTAATTAAATATTTCTTTGACATAATTATTACTAAATATTAAATTGATTAATAAATAAATTGATTCAAAATATTGATGTTAATTGTTATTACAAAATTGCATATTTGATATTAGGTAACCAATAAATTTTTGATAAAATAGTTGATCTTTGTGAAATTACTTAAATTGATATTTCATTTTGTATTGAAGGATAAAAATGAATACTTTTAAGGTTAATTTGAAACTACAAAAATACCTTTTGCTCTAACCAATTTTTCTTTTTCTTTTTCTTTTTTTTTTTTTTTTTTTTTTTGCTGTTTTTAAGGTTGAAAATGTGTTTTCTAAAAAGTTATCCAACAAACGTCTTAACAATATAAAATAGACTTCTGCAAAAAGCTAGGTTAAGGTTTTAGCTACAAAAATATGCAACAATTAGATCCTGCAGTAAAGATAACTTTTTTTCCATGTTGTCGTTGTTTTTAAGCCTTTCATAACCTCGTCAGCCCGTAGATGTCAGATTGCACTTTCTGTCTGATTCTGATACACGAACCCAAGTTGCTTAAGGCAACTCCTCCTTCCCACCAAACTTCTACTCTTCCCAACTTAACCTTACAAACAATTATTTTATTCAAATACAAACATGCGACAGGACAAAACCACGACAAGCTAACAATAAAGAGGAAGAGGCCATGAAAACAAAGAAAGCAGACGCCTCACCGGTTCTTCCCCCCGCTCCGGTGACGACCACAGTTATCGGGGAGGCATCCGCCATGGCCTTCGCCAACAGAGACCAGGAATTCCTACGCGACTTCCCAGAGAGACAGGAGTACCGGCAGGGGTGAAAGTTAACCGACCTGTCTAAAACCCCTCGAGGTTCTCGGGATAGCAGCGGGTTACTAAGAAGAAGAGAGGACGAGAACGAGACACGTGTCAGTATCGCAGCGGTCATTCTCCCATGGGCCGGGGCAGTCAGAGGAACTCAACTGGTGAATGCCTCACCGGTCTCCGGCAGCCGTGACTCAAATCTTTCTTTGTGAAGGGAGATAGAAAGGAGTGAGAGTGAAAGACCTCCTGAAGTCCTCTGCAACCGCCTTATCTGGTTGCGGGGACATCCGCTGTCGTCGAGCTGCTCAGCAGCTCCATATCCGGGCTGTTAAAGCCCAACCAGGAACGCAGGCCCATTATAATACATCCCATTAACAATGACGAAAAAACTGAAAGCTGTCGTCCATTGATCCTCGAGTAAGGTGGAATTAGGCATTTTTCCTGAACTTTTAACTGGTCTTCTTCAACAATGAGCAAACACCTATCTTTTCCCAAGAGACCTGAACCATTTTGGGTGTCTTCAGGTTTCAATGGGTAAGCTGACGCTGTTGGAAATCCTTCAATTGTCCACTGCACATGGTAGACAAGTTTTACGTAAATCAATTGCTTGTCTAAGCTTGCCCAAGGAGAGCACAACGAGATCAAAACAGGCCTTGAAATGGAGCCCAGTCAGATCCAATTGGGTCAAGTTAGGAGAAGTTCTACATTTGAATCAAACGATTTGATAGCTAAATCAAGCAACTTAAAAGCATCTTATTAGTCATTCAAAGTTGGGAAATTTTCATGGAATAAAAAGGTTGGTTTTTAGGTGAATAAATGTAGAGTGAAAACTATTTGTTTTATATGAGAATTGTTAATAATTATATTTGAGTTTGTTTAAAATAATGTAATAACTTTTTGTTTAATTTTATTTATCAAATAATAAGGCATAAATTTGTTTTTAACAAAATATATTATCATGAGACAAATCGTGCAAGTGCAAATTAGACAAATCTATTAAGTTAACGCAAAATAAATGTTATGCCAATCGAACATTCAACCAACCTAATTGACAAAATGGTGACTAATGAATGTTTAAGACGTGCATTGGCTCATGAAAACCCATAATAGAGATGGTAGCAAGATTTAAAATTCATTTTAAAATTTTCATATATTTTAAATTTTAAAAAATTTATATCATTTATTAAATACACCTATATGTAATATCGATTTAATCAAATAAGATCATCATTATATAAAAATTACTAATCAATATTTAGAATTGATTTCAAAACCCCTATTTTTACAACTACAAAGGAAAGGACCAAAACCAGCTTGACGTGCATGTCGGCTCGACTCGCTCGATCAATATCATCTCGACCCAACCGGAGCTCAACATGCAGACAGGACCAAATACTCAAAACAAGGTGAAAGAGAAATGGACCCAAATGGTCGAATCATCGGTCCAATACTTACATCTAATCCAAATCGATCGTCAAAACCAATTTGATGAATGATTTCTGCATGTGTGCGCTCGATTGATTTCAAACGGATTCAGAAACCACGCTCGAAAAGCTCCAATCGAGACAAGATCCACAGAAATCGAGCCATTGCCGGCCCTATTCTGTTCTGCAGACTTCGCACAAGGAAAAGAAAAAAAAAAACTATCTCATGTCCTGTGAGCTACGACACGCAAAACCGCCTTTATCATAAACACGCATGTTAGCTTCTAAAGCTACACTTATATCAGTTTGCCCGTACAATTATTTGCTAATAATTGCTAGCATCTAACATTGGTTGTCTTTTCACCAATGTAATTTTTTTAATAGTAGATAATTTTTTTTCATGAAGTTATATGCTAGGCTTTCGTCGCCATTTCATGGGTTGTTAGTTCATCATCGCCCATGATTGACCATGTTATTGTTTCTATTCCTTGTCGTCGATTGCATAGTTGATCACTGTCTGAAAAATGCTATTGCTTCGATGAACTCGTTATGCAAACCATCATCCATCATTAATTGACTGTATTATCGACCACCAGTATTGTAAATTAGTGTCAATCACAAATCGTCACTAAACATTCTAATAATGGTAACAACAATCCTTTTCTTTAAAAGTAATTTTTGCAAAAGAAAATTATATTAAGATTTTACTTTTTATGAGATATTTACAATAATGACATGCCATAGTTAACGCCTTATCTCATATGATTTTGTGGGTTTGTTTGAACAATAGTGACGAAAAAGCATTACAAACATTGCAATAAAACATACTTTGAAGTTTAATCAATTCAATAATCATGTATTGTAAATCTTTCTATGTCTATGAAGATCTACTCAAGAAATACTAAAAACTTGTAGAAGAGAAACTAAATTTTCTTTGAGACAACCATTATTATGATAGAAGAGGAACCATACATTGTTACATATAAGTGAGAGAAGATGAATCATTTGTTAAATACTAAGAGTTTGAAATTTTCATATGAAGAGCTCAAAAGGTGCTCTTCAATTTGAGACATATATACTATGCTTTTTATTGTTATTGAAATATTAATATCCCTTTAATTTCATATATGCTTTGAATCATCATCCTTAATTAAGCTTATCTCAACCTCAACAAGTAAATTGGAAATGCTACTTCAGTTATGAGTATGGCTATATGTACAATGTTAATTTTTTTTTTTTTGTAGATTTTCATTTTGAGAGATGAACATCTAATACATCTCTTTATTGGTTGAGTTCTAATCCATTTATCAAAAATAAATAATAAATCTAAATTATTAAAATTTTAATAAAGTATATTTTTTAAAAATTTTATTTTATCTCACATAAAATTATTTTTCTTGAATATTTATTCAAAACTTTTTTGAACTAAAAAACAAAATTACAAGATATTTCTCATAGTGTCTTATGATAATGACTATCATATGTCTACTTATTCATGAAGTTAGTAAAGAATATTATCTTTTTCTTTCTTTATATGTTATTTTGCAATGATATTATTGATATGTATGTTTTTGAAAGTATTTTATTTCTCAATTCACACTTTCCTAAAAAATACATCATTAGTTTACTAAGATAATATATTTTTATATAAAAAATTGTATTTAATATTTAATAAAAATATTTTAAAATAAATTCATTAATTAATTATTTTAATATTCAATAATAATTATGAAAAATCAATCTATAAAGTATGATTATTCTTCATAATAAGTTCTTATTTTTTCTTTCTCATTTTTTTTTTCTTTCTCATTTTAGGAAAGAATCACATCAACTTTACGATCAACTACATCTTTAGTAGACAACTTATCAATGGTCAATCTTGTAAACCAAATCATGTGCATAACAACATAGATGTCACAACCAAGATGTCCAGTCTCATCATACTCAAAATATATTTAGATTAATTTCATTCATTATTTTTATTAGATACAAATAAAATTATTCACAATTTCATTTTATAAATGAGAATAATATTAAAATATTAATATATAATTAAATTATTAAATATCTAACTAGATATATATTGAATATAACTTGAATACACAATGCTACAATTGCTCCAAAGTAAAGCTATTAAAAAAAACTTTTATTAATATTCACGAGTTTCACAACATTCTAACTCCCACATAACTAATAATCACCTCTCCTCGTCCATAACTTCATACAAACAAAGGAACCATTTCTTGTTTCTCATTGTGGAAAAGAGCAATCGTAATTGCATTGTTGACTATATTGTTAAGCAGACATTAGAACTTGATGTTGGTTGAGGGTGCAAATCAAACCACATGAAACACATAAGAGATAATGTGTTGAAGATTGCTTGTATGAAGAGAGAAGAGGCCTTGTTGACAACAAGAAGGGAAGACATGGAGAACTTGGTATAGACATTGATGTAATAATTGGGTCTCTTGAGACCAAAATTGGGTGTTGTTCGTTGAACTTGTGATGACTTCATGCTTTATTTATCCATTGTGTGACAATATAAATTGAGCCTATATTTCTGTGTTGATGAAGGTTTAATTGCTTTGCTTATGCATCATAAACGGCTCCTCCGTGCAGCCACCGCCTACAAGTTCACTCTATAAATCACAGTGTCTCTTTCTCTCTCTCTCTGCCCGCTGCACCTGTTGTGTTATCAATTGTTCGAAGGAAATCATGGAGCTGCAGGTGGAGGAGCATAGCATGCTTGAGAAGAATGGAGGCATGAAAACTTCGATAGCGGCAGAATCAACCAATGGAGAAGGGCGGCCGAGCTCGGCCGCGGTGTGTTCATTCGCCCGTCGATGCGCGAGCTTGGCGAAGGAGCAGAGGGCGAGATTCTACATCATGCACCGCTGCGTAGCCATGCTCATTTGCTGGAGAGAAATGGCTTGAATTGCCTTTCTCTCTCTAACCCAACTGCGTTCCTTCTTCATATGAGACAGCCTTCTTCGCCGTCCGATGAAGAAGAGTTGGGAACGAGAAAGGCAAGGAAGAATTGGGCATCGACACGTTTCAATGTTTCCTTGCGTTTTACTCTTCCTCGTATCGTAGAGTGCATAACTGTGCCTGTGCAATCTTTATCTGGCTTAAGCTAAGAAATGGAAGATTAACGCCAACAGATGCCTTCTTTTTGTTGATCTTTTACCAAGCGTTGAAGATTGCTTGCTTGCTCTTCTCGATGTCCATGAGCAACGGCTACAAGTAAGGTGAAATCATAAAGAAATTAGAAGACAAGGAAGCACAACAGGGCCATGCTTTCTTCATTTTTTTCTCACCTTCACAACTCTGCTTCCTGCGTTCTTTTTCATAAGCAATCGATTGGCTTCACTCGGCAGAACTAAGATACTTAACAAGCCCAGAAAAAGATAGCTAAATATCAACAAAGCTACCATCCTCCTTCGGTACAGCAGTAAAAGAAAGCAAAGCTGCCGTACAAGATATCTCCATATACAAACGGTTCAGGCTACGAAGCTGTTCGGTTCATCGATTTCGATATATCAGTAATCTTTCTATGTAACTTTCTGCACTGTAGATAACAGAAACTACTGAAAACGAGCGCTTAGAAGAATAACCCAAAAAAAAAATCTAACTTCTGACAGGAAACTTAAACAGATTTCATTGCCAACATTAACCTTCGTCAAGCTATTTGGTCTTTACAGATTCAAATGTTGTAAAACAAAGGTATTTCATAATTAAATACCTATCTGCAGCTTCTTTTGTGCTTGTACGCATCTATTCTTATTGAACTGGTAGTATCACAGGAGACGAGTAACTGACAATGGTGCTTTGATGGCAAAACTTTGAATTCTGGAGCCTGTATCTTCTACTGTAACATCTTTTTAATTGCCGAGTATGTTTCAAACTATTACTTGATTCAGTGCCCTCAAGAGAACTTAAGGTCTCGCCATCACTTGATCCATTTTGAAATGGGAACTCTGTTCATAAGAAATATGTTTGCCGAACACCCAATATGTGAAAAAAGGCATTTTATACCTGCATGACAGAATCGGATCTTTGAGTAGTAACACAGCATAAATAAGAGCCTGAAACGGTACCAACAATGCAAAGAGGCAAAATTACATGAAATATATGACCTCTTGTTAGGATTCAAGCGTCATGTGAATATAATCAAAACAAGTCTTACAACCAACATCACGAAAAGGGATCCAAGAAATGCCATATAAATCGAGTCTTGGGTGTAAGAAAAGCAAGACCCAACACAAAAGCTTTTGATCTTTTAAGCAAAACTTTCTTCATTATTGCTAAGAAATCAGATCAAATCACAATAAACAAAATCTAAATAAAACAGAGATTTACGAGAAAAACCCAAATGAGAAAATCCACGAGAAAACGTGAGCAAAAAAAATTATTATAATTGAGGGTTGCAAGAGAATTTTGGAGGAGGAAGAAAGTTGTCCTTAAAATGACCAAAAAATAACTATAAAACCCTAAGCCAACATATATATAAATAGGTTTAGGAAAAAATACTAAAGAAGTAAAATTACAAATATACACTCATAATATCTCTTTATTTATTTCTTCCAACAATAGTTATCTTATCTATTGTATTTGATTGCATATTTAAGATATACTTTATTTTTAATTTTTGAATTTTAAAATTAAAAACAATATTAACAAATCTCTACATTGACTTGAATTTTCTTTTGAATTAAAATTAACTGAAACAAACTCTGCTCTCCAAAAGATATCTTCATGAATCACATGACATTAACCAAGTCCAAACAAAGTTTGCACTTGGTTACTGGAAGCGCCTTTGTTATCATGTCTGTGGGGTTCTCCATAATGCTGATTTTCTGAATAGCTGCATCTCCAACCTCAATCCTGTTACGAGCAAAGTGTTACTTGATATCAATATACTTTGTCCTCTCATGAAACATCTGATCCTAGGACAAGCATACAACACTCTAATTGTCACAAATATGGTGATCGCTCCACCAGTCCCACTCAGCTCTCGGAACAGACCTCGTAGCCAGATAGTTTTTTGCACAGCATCAGTGATTGTCATATACTCTGTCTCTATAGTGGACAGTGCAACTGTATTTTGCAAAACTGATCTCCAACTGACAATACAACCCCCAAGAATAAAGACATATCGTATAAGAGACCTTCTTCTATCATAGTCAACTCTATAATCTGAGTCAACATAACATTTCAATCCCAAATTGTTTTCTCTAAAATGTAGATAAGTGTCAATAGTATCACATAAGTACCTCAAAATCTACTTATCAGTCTCCCAATGTTGTTTGCTTAGATCAGCCATGTATCTACTGGAAATACTAACATGTACCAAATCAGGACAAGTAAAAACCATCGCATACACCAAACTACTAACAGCATTCATATAAGGAACATGCTGCATGTATTTTGCTTCCTTAGTGTTTGGACACAGATTTCTAGACAACTTGAAATAAGTGACCAAAGGTATAGAAGCAGGTATAATTTCTTTCATCCCAAATCTCTAAAGCACCTTCCTAATGTAATTATTTTGAGATAAAATAAACCTTTTTTCCTTCCTATCTCTCGTGATCTCCATCCCAAGTATTTTCTTTGTTACCCCTAAGTCTTTCATATCAAACTCCTGTTTGATAAGTCCTTTTAAGCTTTTCACATAAATCTTGCTCATTGCTATAATAAGCAAGTCATTCACATAGAGTAATAAGTAAAGGAAAGATCCATCTACAAGTTTCTTAAAGTATATATAACTATCAAAATTGCTCTTACAAAACTGATGAGATAGCATGAAAGAATCAAACAGATCTAAAAGACTGTTTTAAGTCATACAGAGATTTCTTTAATCTACACACATAGTCTTATTTACCTTCACAAACAAAACCTTCAGGTTACTCCATGTATATCTCTTCTTTCAAGTTTTTATGTAAGAAAACATTTTTGACATCTAGTTGCTCCAACTCTAAATCATTCATAGCAATCAAACCAAGCAAAATTTTAATAGATATGTGCTTTACCATAGGTACAAAGACATCAATAAAATCAATACCTTTAACCTGACTGTATCCCTTGGCTATAAACAAGACCTTGAACCTATCTTCCTCAAAACCTGGAATACCAAACTTTTTCCTTAAACACCCACTTGCATTTAATGGCTTTCTTACTAGTTGGAAGCTTTGCCAAATCCCAAGTTTTATTCTTATATAAGGACTCGATCTCTTCCTACATAGCCAATAACCAATCTTTTGAGTTTTCACAAGTAATTGCCTTTGATTAAGTATAAAGCTCACTACTTAAACTCATGTCTTAAGCCACAGACAAAATGTATACAACCAAATCAGTATTTGCATATCTCTTTGGAGGTCTAATCATCTTTCTTTCTCGATCCCTTCCAATGCTATATCATTGTTCTTGTGGGGTCTGATCATCTTTAATAACTTGTGTATCTTCTGATAAGTGATTTGAATGAATCTCAATTTTTACATCATCTAGACTATTACTCACAACATCACCATGAACAACAATAAATTGTTTAAAAGTATTTAAAATAAACCCTTCATCAAACACAACATCTTTGTTAATTATCAATTTAGATTCAGAAGGACATCAAATTGGTATCATAGTTCCAATACCAACAACCCTGCATGATGCCTCATTGCCTATAAGCACAACTCCATTAGTAACAGGCTCATAAGTGGCGCACTAATCCCTGTTTTGTGTCATGTGAAAAGAGTAAGCTGAATCCATAATCCATTCTAAACTTGAGGAATTTCTTAAATCTGACACAAGCATGATGTCTCTAATACATTCTTCTTCACTAACTATGCTGGCTTCTCTTGATTTTTCAAATTTATGGTCACCTTTCTCAAATTCTTCTTTTCTCTTCAGTTTAAAACAATTTATTTTTATGTGAACCTTCTTCTTGCAATAGTTGCAAATCAAATTTCTATGTTTGAACTTTGATTTTCATTTTTGTTTTGCATTAGAAAAATTTCTTTGCTTCAATTGTCCTCTAACAATCAAACCTTCTTCTTATGATTCAAAAGTTGATAGATCTTTGTCGAGCATTATTTTTTACGACAAGGCCTGTGAAACGTCCTCAAGCAAAATCGAATTCTCGACCATAAAGCATTGAGTCACTCAGATTGGTGTAAAAAGAAAGCAGAGAACACAATAAAAGTAGAGCAAGGTCTTCATCATCATACTTAACTTCAAGCATCTCTTGATTTGTAATAATTCTCTTGAACTCGTCCAAATAAGACGTGATATCTTTGCTTTCATTAATACGGTACGTGTACAAACGCTGCTTTAGAAGGAGTTTGTTCGGTAAAGTCTGTCATACAAAGAGTCTCTAATCTAAGCCATAGAGTCACAGCTGTCTCTTCCTTCAGGTAATCTTACAGAATGTCATTCAACAAATGTAACTGGATCTGGGTTTTTTGCTTTCCAATCTTTCCTCTATTTCTTCTCTTCTATTAGAGTTGATAACATCTTTTCCATTCTGAGAAGGGCATCGTCTACATCTAACTGCACCAAAATTACTGACATCTTGACTTAACACATAGCAAACCATGTACTCTGATCTAACTTCTTGAAGTCATAATTCATGATTTTCATTCACAAAAAAATCCGATGGATCAACGAACATGGCTATGATACCAATTTGTTACGAAATCGGATCAAATCAAAGCAAACCAAATCTAATGATATAAATATTTAAGTGAAAAACCTAAATGGGAAAACCCACAAAAAAGCACGAGCAAAAAAATTTACTATAGTTGAGAGTTACAAGAGAGTTTTTGAAGAAGAAAACTACCTAAAAACGGCTACAAAATTCTAAGCCAATATAACAAATATATAGATGGGTTTAAGACAAAATGTTAAAGAAATAAAATTACAAATATGCCATCATAACATCTCTTTATTTCTTTCAACGATAGTTATCCTATTCATCGATTTGATTGTATATTTAGGATATACTTCATTTTTTATTTTCGAAATTCAAAATTTAAAGCAATATCGACAATTATGAAATTGTTCAGGATGGATGCATGGTCACCAATACAATGCGTGCTTAGGCAAAGTAAAAGGAAAAGGCCATCATAATGTTATTTGCATTCAGTTCTTCTATGCATAAATATTTGGAGATTTATTTGAGACTGTGGCACAAAAATACATTCAAAGCTTTTCAGGACTCCTTAATAGAAAATTGTAATATGCGAAGATACACAACGATAACTGCAAGCTTTATGAGAAGTAAGTCAGCAAAAAATGGAACAGCAAGCATAACAACTAATGTGAAGAAAACTACAACTGTTCTGATCAATACTGCTATACAAAAACACTGCCAAGTTGGAGGCGGAAACTCATCAAGATTCAGTGATATAGGAGTCATTGTGAAGGCTTAATCAGTGTAAACTTTGACTTGAGGGATTCTCCAAACATCAAAAGTTACCGTTAGAAAGGCCTTGAGGAAGCTAATGAAAAAGACGCCAAAATTAGAATGGGAATGACATTAGCATTAGAAGTAAACTGACCAGAGAAGATTAATTATATCGCATACCAAACCATCAGAACTTTTGAGAACTGGGCCTGATAGTTCATGGAAGAATACATGTTAGGGAAAGCAGAATGCCATGAATAACAGCAGCTGAGCATCACAAATGCAGCTGGAAGATTTATAAAATTCAATGCAACTCCATTTTGATGAAAGCACTCCATCCACTGCACCAACCCAAAACAAGCACAGCACCACTGATATTGATGCAATCACACCCCTAGCCGAAACGTTAAAGCTTTACAGACATGAATATTTCTATCTAATATGGAAGGAGGGTTCCATAATATAGTTGGTTTACACAACAACCTCAAAGGAACGACAACAAACTAAGGTCAGAAGAATTGCCAATGCTGCTGTAATAGCAAAAACTTGGTGGCAACTCAGAGAAGTCCCACACAAGAATACTTAGAAAAATGGATGATAAGCTATCACTCAAGAGAACGATATACTCTACACAATTTCCCTGTTAAAAAACTGTGCAAAATTATGTCACTGACTTCTCAGAGTGAATTAACGAATGAGCAAAATACACATTACTTTATTTACATAAAGCCCCAGTTATGGGACAATCTACATGGAAGAGGTGAAAATAGTTAGCCAAGGATGGATGCAATAATTCTCTCAAATCCAACAAACAAAACAACAGATCACAGCTAAAAAACTATAACCAAGCTTACCCGGCATTCAAACAAAACCATATGTGACTCCCTTTATCCATTGACTCATTAAAAGCAAACGCTCACACGTAAGGAGAAGATTCTCTTTTCATGATTTCTGACAAAGTTTAGAAATTATTATAGTAACCAAAATTTGACCCCTTCAAATTAAAATACAAATTTAAAAGCACGACAAAACTTTTGAACAAGACAAGGGTATGATTTTCAAAATTACTTTCAAACAAGTTGTATAGATAAAAAGAAAAGAAGTAGGACTATGAAGCCTACGTTGGTCCCAATAAATAATTGACACTTATTAACCCAACATAACATTTGATATATATGAAAAATAAACCTACATTGTTTATTGGATAATTTGTAGTGTTGATAATAAAAACATGATTGTAGCTCATGAGCCCCTAATGGGGTTACTCTCCTACAAAGTTGTATCAAAGCTAGATGCAATTGAATTAGGATCAACTAGTTTGCTAGAGCTTATCGTATGACAAAGTCGACCAAGTGGTACAGCCAACACAGTTGATAGGCAACAGAGCTAAAAATGGATGTTCAACAAAGCTGCAGTGATGGTTTACACAGAGATGAAGTTGTAGCAAAGACGTCGACAAATGTTCAATGGAGAAGTTGATGGTTTCAATAGAGTAGACAGTAATGGTTTCAGGTAATAGCTTAACCATGGACAATTGAATTCGTCCAAAATTTGGTTCAAACAACAGTTCCTTCAAAAAGAACATCGTTCTAGACACATCAAGCAGCTGTGAAGCAAAATGAGCAAACAAGTTTCCATGGAACTCCTACTTCTCTATCTGAAGAAAAAAAAAAAAAAAAAAAACAATGCATTGGGTATAACAAACTAAAAATCGAAACTGCTTCATTTTTCATATCCTAGTATCATCCAAAAATACTTAAAAGATAAGATTCGCCTTCGTACCAATTGAATCTCTCCATTACCCGACGCCCTCAGCACAGAAACCATTAAACTAAACAGCCTTTTCGAAGAAAGCTTCACCTTACCCAAAAAAAACAGGCAGGGCGCCAGCCATTCCGAACGCTGCCTGCCCAATGTCAGGAAAGGTCTGCAAAGACGGAGAGCTCTCGAGAAATCTCTTCAACAGTCTAGCAGGAAATAAAGCCGAGGAGGACGAGAAGCAGCAGTCCGACCCAGACCCTTTCTTCGATGGTGTACTGGAAGGTAAGAATCCCTACGCCGCACACAAAATTCATCCCTGTAAGGGATGTCGGATTAGCCCAAAGCAGGAAAATGAGTGAAATGGATGGAGTTAAGGGGAGGAAGCGAAGTTACCATTGACAATGGCTTGGGAGTTGGAGCAGCGAGGAGTGAGAGGGGAAAGGGAGAAGAAGAAAGCGGGGTTGGAGTGAGGAGTGGCAATGCATGAGTTGTAGGCCGTAGAGAGAGAAGCGGTGGCTTGGGTTTTCCACAGCATGCCATTTGTCTACTTCGTACCTCTCAGCTTCTTGATTCCATGAACTCGGTACTTCCTACGACTCTATAAGAATGTCTTCATCGCGAATTTCATGCAATTATTACTATTTATTAAAAGTTTTATAAAAAAAAAATAGTATAGCTTATTGTGAATAATACAATCATGGTGTTGGCAAAAAAAAAAAAAATGATAAGAAAATTTCTTTAGCATTGAATAAAATTAGTGAGGGTGGTGGAACTCATGCAATGAAATTACATATGACTAAGCAAGGAGGTTAGATTGGATCATTTAAAATGTAAGGGTTTTGCAAAGCTGTATCCTTACCCTTGGGACTAGATCTTTAAGACGTAGCTCTCGTGGCTAGCATTTCAAGTCTAGGCTCTCACATTAGTTGCTCTTTGCAAGACTTTTGAGGCTTAATTGCTATATCTACTCGATGAGGCTTATTTTTCAAATTAGTCTTCTATTGTTAACTTCATCAACAAATAATAATTCTTCATGGTTTTTTTAATCACAAAAAATGGAGCTTCTAGATACTTCATTTAATAACTTTTTTTTTTTGTTTTATAAAAATATGTATGAGCGAGTTTTAATGAGTATTAATAATTATGATAAAAATAGATAAATACAATTTGATGATTTGACTTATACTTTTTATATCTTTGTTTAGTAGCTTAAATATGAGTGAAATTTTGTAGTTTTTTACTTGTGTAACTCTTTTTTTAAGTGTTGCAAACTTTTTTGGTAAGTATTATTCTCTCTCCTTTCATCTTTCTTAACCTATTTTTTATTGATGTTAATCATCTATAAAAATAATTTTTTTTTTACTTGTACTTCCCTTAAGTCATTCCTATTAATATTATACATGCAATTGCAGGTGCACTATCTATGCACTAGTCTACTCACAGAGTACGTATTAAAACACCCAACAATAGACATGTAGAATGAATAATATAGGAATAACTTTTTTTTATTTTTGAGTTTGGATTTCTTTTATTTCATTCACATCTTCTTAAAAGCAAGAAACTTTTATTCCTTTCTATCATTTAGTATCTGAGTAGAAAAATAATTATTTAAAATATTTTAATGTTTGGAGAACATTGTAAGACTTATTAATTGGTAATTTGATCTTCGTTAAACTCCACTTTAGAACTCGACTTTGTAGTTTTCTATCCAATATTGGTGCGGACACCAGTTACATTCGAGACTTTCGACGCGCCCAACCCCGTCAGGCACGATATAGCTCGAGGAATTTATTTTTGTGCAGGGTCAATTTGGAACTCGAAAATAAAATCTATGCTAAAAAACGGACTTTTAAAACATTCAAAACGCTCACCGGCGACTCAGATCCCACCGCCCCGCCGAACGCCGTCCGTCCGCCGCCGTCCGCCGGCAGTCCGCCGGCCGCCGCCCAACATCCGCCCCGCAGGCGCGCGCGTGCGCGCTCAGCCAGGACCGCGGCGCGCCCAGCCAGGACCGCGGCGCGCCCAGCCAGGACCGCGGCGCGCCCAGCCAGGACCGCGGCGCGCCCCCGCGCGCGGGTACCGCACCATCGGCGCCACGGCTCCTGCGGAGCGCCAGCGACCCATCCGCCTCCAATCGGGTCGGTATCGGGTCCGCCCTTCCCGATTATGCTTTCGGGTCACCCGCCGGCCCTCGCGGGTCGGCGCGACCCGAACTCCGCCGCACCCGCCCACGCCGCGCCGAAAGCGCCGACAGCAATGCCCATACGCACGGCGCACGCGCGCGGCGCACATGCGACAGCTCAATCGTCCCTTGCAAGTTCTAATTAAGTTTGGGAACAGCTTATTTTAAGGCTTTTATGTATTTTTTGTACCCTTAGGCTCCCTATAAAAGGGAGGCCTACCCTTATGTTTAGAGAACGCTTAGTGAATGAGAATTTGTGTTTTCTTGCATCTTGTTGAGAGCTCAAGTGTGAGTGCATCAAGAACTTCGACGTGCTGATTCGTCGAGGCTCCGATACTGGAAGGAGGGGTGTGAGGCCCAAGCGGTGAGACGCCGTGCCAGTCCATCAACCATTCTGAAGCAATATCTTCGCGCTTCACCCACGAAACGCAAGTCAACTTCCGTACTAACGGTATGCTCGGAAACTTCCCGCCACTTCCCTTACTTGACGTGTTTCCTTCGCGGATTTTGGATTTCCTCGCTGTTCACTTTCCTACTATCCGATTTTCTTCGTTGCCTCTGGTTCACTCTTTTCGCGTACAACTTACTTCGTTATCCTCGAAATTAGTGTTGATTAGTTCGATCATCCGACTCTTAAGTCTGTGTTGAGCGATCTTTCAAAATTTTATTTTTCGAGATCGGTATTATTAACCCATCCCGAGTACCCCGTGTCTACGCCGTTGAGAGGTAGCGGGCCTAGCATACGGAGCAACCTCTGTGTTGCCCACGGTCCCCTCTTGGCTAGGATCGCCTTGGACGGGTGTCTCAAGCGTGTTACCTTTTTCGAAATTTCACGTAATTTCCCACAAGTTTTCTTTATTTCCCTAAAAGTTTGCAGGTTAATCGCTTGTATTGCTCAATAAACAAAAGCTTAAATCCGTCCGGCATCAAATATGACAATCACAAAAAACTTGTGGCTAAATTCATTTCCTTTTATGATATTATTCTTTTAACAAAGCCTCTTTTGTTCATCATTTTTTATTCAAATGATATATATAGATTAACAAGAAATGAATAGATAAAAAACTTGTCAAAATTAATGAAAAGTTTGATACAAATGACAAAATAATGAAGAGAAGAAATGCAAAATGAATTGCAAATTTTTAAGAATGACATTAAAAATTAATTCAAAAACTTGTGAAATAATCTACAATCCAAATGCAAAACTCTTTCATTTTCTCCAATTGAATAGATTGAGGAAGAGGAGGAGGTTTAACCCTAAGAGAAGAGTGATGACATTTATGTTATTGAATTGCTTATAGATATGTACACTAACCAAGTTTCCAACACTAAAGAGGGTTTACCACATTAAAAAAAAAATTTAGTCTATACATTTGAAAACTAACTCTTATGCAAGTGATTCATGATAACAATTTTCATTGCCAATGTTTCCAAAATATCTTGAAAAATGGCGATGTTATGACTCATGAGATTTTTTTAGTTAAAATTCTTTAAACAAATCTATTGAAAATTGAAAGAGTTAAGCATCCATTAAAAGAAGATGACCCAAAATGAAAGAACAAAACAATTTGATAACAAAATTGTTGAAAGACTATCTCTACTTTAAGATGTAGAATAAGTAATTCAACACAAATTTACATAAAAGAAAGTATAATTTGTGCTTCAAATATAAAAACAAAATATTCATATGAAGCTTGTCACATGGAACATTATATGAAAGTTCATATGAAGCTAATTTTAGGCTAAACAAAAAATAAATATTTGAACACTCATAAAAAATTATGATAAACAATTTACAAAAGTAAATGAAAATTTTAGATACTCTATTTAATGATAATGTAATATTGGTGGTTGATTCTTTTAATAAAAGTAAACATTAATTTTCATTTATAAAAGTATGTACGAGTGTATTTTAATGGATGTTAGCGATTTTAATGAAGAATCAAATATAAATAAGTCTAAAATCTGAAATGAAGAAAGATAATTTAATGATTTGAGTTATACTCTTTATGTTTTTGCTTGATAATTTGAGTATGGTAAAACTAAATGACTTTCTTTTTTTTCTATACAAGTCATTGGTTTGTGTTACAATTTTATTTAGTGAATATTATCTCTCCTTTCATTTTTATTAACCCATTTTTTATTATTGGTGATCACCTCTAAAACCATTATTTTTCCCCACTTACCTTAAGTTATTTATTTACAATTTAAAACTCAATACTATAAAAATCGCTCAGGTGACGCCATAGTAATTGCATTCACACTACTTACAAACTAGTTTACTTATAGAATCCACATTCAATATTTAACAAAAGATGTTTATAAAATGAATAATACAATAACTATTTTTTTTCTATTTTTTAACTTAAATTCCTTTTTATCCCACTTCCATATTATCTTGAAAATAAAAAACTATTATTC
This sequence comes from Vanilla planifolia, assembly GCA_023846275.1. Classification (NCBI taxonomy): domain Eukaryota; kingdom Viridiplantae; phylum Streptophyta; class Magnoliopsida; order Asparagales; family Orchidaceae; genus Vanilla; species Vanilla planifolia. Next base: position 6,115,668 of record CM043873.1, on the reverse strand, counting down.
CTTTCAATCACTAATGATCAACAATTGTCCGCACATGAATGCATCTTAACTAAAATCAAGCATTTTAATCAATATATTTCATATGAACTTAATGAACATATGTGACTATGTTCATTCATATTAATTTGTTTAATTATAAATATTTTTATAATTAGTTATATACTATCAATTTAATTTGACTATAAGCCAAAATACACAAGTTTATTTTCTTTAACATATATCTATAAAATTGTTATGCGGTTAACACCTTTCAGAGCTGTGTATTAATTATAGTTTTCAAACCCAATTTTTACTTTAATTGCAACCATCTGTTCCTTCTCCCAACAACAGCATGAGATAAGACCAGGAAGGCACACAGTTTAAGAGTAATCCTTGTATTACAAGAAGTTTAGCCTCTAATGATGTCCTTCAACTCATCACACATGTAACAAAACAATTTGACTGTATATTTTAATTACATTAAGTCATGAACACCTAAAATAATGAAATGATCTTCTTTTATTACATATATCAACGAAAACATTCAAAGAAAAATACCCATTTCATTATTATTTTAAATCTACAAGGTTGCTTGTGCGTGCAAGCAACATACCAAGGTTGAAGAAATCATAAAAGACCTTCCTGACCAAGAAATAATAAACAAAGCTATGGTAAAAGATATGCCCAGAGCATAAGCAACGATCAAAGGATGGTTATATGACAGTTTTCAATGATCTCAGCATCGATTGGCAGCTTCAAAACTGATCCTGTGATCATAACAAAATAATTTAGAACTCGACGCAAAAAAAAAATATAAAACAATCAATTTCCTTCCAATACCAATAGCAGCTTAATATAAGTCGTCAACATTACCAGTTTCATGGTTTTGTATCCTCAACATCATTCTATGCATATAGTCAATTGCCAAAAGATTGTAGCTCACTTAACATGAGCTTGGCTCTCCAAAGTGAAGGAGCAAGATTCAATCCATTTTCTATTTGGTTTATGATTGAACCATATCGAACTAAGAGATATACAGTTTTAATACCATCATGTCACAGTTATATTAACCTTATGCTTTGCTCTCTGAAGGATATCATGTCAAGTTAGGTTATGTTTGTCTTCAAACTTCTGTTTTATTTCAGATACTGTGTTTTAACCATTTTTTATTACAAACGTCACTGTGTTCCAACTGCATGTCTTCACCTCAGCCATCTCACTATGCTTCAACTGCTACTGTTGAAATAAAAGAAATCTTAAGATTATGATCCTACAAATATAGTATTAAAATTTTTCATAGTTCACCATGTACCCCTCCATCTAAGAGCCAATTCAGCAGTCACTCCTAACAATGATACACGCATGAGATATTCCTCAATGATCAAACCCTGATCTCTTTTATCCTCTAGGATCTTAATTGCACAGCTACAGTTTTGCTACAAAGCTGTATCCAACTATTAAATATTCAATCTGCTCTGAGTAAGTACAGTTCACATGTCTTAAAAGTGAAGGATAAGAGTCGTTGTCCAGCCTACAAACTGAGACCAAGTTAACAGAACACGTGAAACACTCGAAAACAGCAATTAGTTCCTACCAAACGATTATAAAAAGTAAATGTAGAGAACCAAAACGTTCAATGACTTCTATCTGCATCACAGAGAGAAGATTTGCTGTCACCAAAAAAGGAGCAGATCAACAAACATTAGGATCAAGCAGCTCTGTGAAGGAAATCAAACAATAGGAAACCAAATTAAAACTCTTCTGTGCAACAGAAAGTATCAAAGACAAATTGCTGGCAATGCATTGCATCACGACAAGGCATTAAAGAGATGCCTGAAGAAAGCCAATAAAACTTGCAGGGATCAAGCGATGAATAATTAGCAAACACAAAAACTTGGCTTTTCAACAGGTGATAATTCTATTCCAGGGATTCAAATTCATTTAAAAACTACTAAAAAAATGTTAAAGAGCTTTCATTATTGCAACAAAAGCAATAGTAAGGAAAAAGAATCATTCCTAACCATTTCCACTAACAACTGTAGTCCAATCCAAAGAATGCATAATAATACAGAAATAGCTCAGCTGAAGCTCGCAATGCAATACAGAGAAGTAAATGCAATATATTTATATCTTTTTTTGAAGGATCATACAGAGAAATACATCAACAACAACAAACAACTAAATTCATAGAGAAATGAATTCAAGACAGAAGTTTAAAACGAGGGAGTGTGAATATGCAACAACTATAACATATGGATTCATAGATCCTCTTCTCAAACCAGCAATGAAGCCTACACATCTCCCACATAGAATACTGCAGCATATGACTTCCACGATAACAGCAGAATTGTATTCACGAAAAAAGAAAGCACAACAGCAAATGCTGCAATTCCTATATTCATAGGAAACCAACAAATCAAATAAGATCAGATATGATGGTATATCAGTTCTAATGTAATATATCTTCCTCCATCACCACCTTGCAATCTCATTTGTATTCCCGTCTTCATGCGATAAATTGTAATGTCTTTGCGAACGACTCAAACTTGTAGTTCTCCTTCCTCCCCGAGAGGAATGTGATGCACTTGGTTGCCTTAACCTTGATGGCGGCACAGAGGAAGTTGAGCAAGTTCCGATGCAGCCAAAGATTGAGAAGAAGTTCTGAATCATCCTACCAATCCTTCCCCGTTCCCTCGATCGGTTCCCTCTAGAAGACCATGAAACTCTTCTTGGCTCTCCGCTGCCACTGAAGCTCCCATCCATTTCTGTATACACGTGAGGAAACTCTCGCTCTCCCGCCCTCCTTCCACCAGAAAACCTCCCCACCGCAAACCCACCACCAGGAAGCCTCCAAATGGTGAGGCCAATGGAGTTCTCCTCGCCACCCACAGAAGCCTGCCCCGAAACATTACCGCCCCTTCTAACATCCGTGGGCAGGTCGTGGCGGCAAACCGGGCAAGAATTCCTCAACGAGAGCCATGGCAAAATGCAATCTTCATGAAAGATGTGCTTGCAGGGCATCTCCCTAGCCAAACCCCCAAGAGTGAACGGTTCTTTGCAAACGGCACAGTGGGAATCCGTGCCTACATGACTGCTGGTTATCTCGACGGTTGGCAAAGATTCTATTGCCGCCTTTGACGCGGGGGTATTCTCGTAGCTCCTCCCTCCGCCGCCGGCACCGCTCTCAATCTGTGACAACTGGTCAAGTAGACGATCAAATCCTGAGCTCATGAGGAAATCCGACATGCTCTGTGGCAAGGGGCGGAGACCTGAGCCTGCACCGTCATCATAGTAGAGCTCGAATCCACCGTTACCGGTGCGACGAGGAACCTGATCAACCCCGCCACCTTCGGCACCGGATCCTCGAAGGACAATAACAGGGTTGAACTGAGATCGGTCGCCGATCGAACCCCGGCGGCTGCTCCGTTGACCAGCATCGAAGAAGCGAGAGGTGGGAAACGGTTCATCCACGGAGGATAATGGACGGCGACGGCTGAAAGCGGCGGCGGTAGTGTCTGCAGCTGGAGGAGGACGCGCGACCTCCTCAAGGAATCCGCCGTGACAGTCGGGGCAAGAGATGTCATCGCCGGGCCAAATCCTAACGAAACGGCTGCAACTGTAGCACCAAAACGACGTCGCCGGCGCCGCCGGCACCGGGAAGGACATCGAAGGTAGAGACCGCCAAAGAGGAGAAGAAATCGAGATCCCTAATCCATAGATCTGTTAAAAACAATAGCGAAACCTTTAAAAAATATAAAGTTTGATTTATGACGAGGGAGGTGGAAGAATGATACAAGAAATACCTAAAAGAAGGAACCTTTGCCAGAAATTTCTCCGCGCAGATTGAATGGTACATGTTCAACAAAAACAATCAATAAAGCCCTCAATAAAAGAGGCCAGCGAGAGAATACGGCGACGAACTATATATATAATGCACAATAATAAAAAAGGTTTTTTGATTGATGCCGTCGTGCACGGCGGCCCGAAGGGTAAAATGGAGAAAGAGAAAATTTGGAGATGATGAAGTTCATCCGATTTAACGGCGCCACAATCGACGTTATTGTCGCTAAGCCGACATCGACGTGGCCATGATGACGGAGTGACGGCGACGTTGTGCTTATTCTACCAGAGGTTGTTTTGGTCATTTCGCTTAGCTTCCAGCGTAACGGAAGCAGATGGCAGACTGAAACGGTAAGCGCATGTGCAAGGGAAGGATTGAAGTGACAAATTTAAAATCAAGACCAATAAATTAAAAATAGTTATAAATTCAATGGCATTTTAAAATTCATTTTAATCTTAAATTGACAAATCATTCTTTTGTTTTTAAAAAACGTTAAAAAAATTTATTTCAATTTTGAAATAAAAAATAAAATTTGTTAATTTAAGAGAAAAAATCAACAAATTTAAAAATTATGAATGTTGATCTTAATTTAAAATAAAAAAATAATTATAAAATATTGTTAAATTGCTTATTTTCATTTGAAATTAACAATTTTAAATTTGTTAATCTAAATGAAAGCCAACAATTTAAAAATAAATAATTTTTAAAAGTTATTACTTTTTAGCAATAAAAAATATCTTTCACAAGATTTTTGCCAAACTTAATATCCTTGGATATGACTATTAATTAATGTTTCTAATATTTAACATTTTTATTAACATCTGGTATAAATTATAATAAGAGAAAATGATCTTCTTAAACTCTTTCATTGATAGTAACGAGTAATGAGAGGAAGAGAGAGCACCATTTGCAAGGGGGTATTAATTGCAAACAACCAACAATAGAGGGTAAGGAAATGGAAAGGTATAACAATAGTTGACTATTGACGATAGGTGGTTGTGATCGCACGAGTGGAGGCAGCACTTGATGACAATGATGGTAGGTCATGGAGGTGATTATTTACTGTAACTGATAGTATTTATTAATTTGTACAATTGTGGCAATTTCTTAATTATATCAATTAATTAACTCACTATTAACTTTAAAAGATAAAGAATAATAATATAAAAATAATAATTAATGAAAAACATGATTTTTTAAATTTAATTTAAAAAAGGTATTATATTTTTTATGTTACATTTATCATGTCTACAATGCAAATAACAAGACTACAATTGTTGATCATTATTTTTAAATTTTTTTAATAAATATCACAATGGACCCTATAATGGCTAAACAAAAAGAAAAAAACCTAATCTAATTTAAGCAAGAGGCACACTAATATGAAGTTACAATAATGCAAAAATAAATATACAATTGAGTTCAATGTGTTATTAGAAGGAACATATTATAAAAATGACTTAAAATAATATGTAACTTAATTCAAATAATGTGTAATAAAAGAAGACTATGAAAGATGAAATCAATACTTGAAACCCATGACAATATCTTTTTTATTTTCAATATTAACTATTAAGTTGATTCCATAATGATTTTTCAACTCAACAACAATCTTTTCACGTATACTTTTGACCCATTTATATGAGCATTATAAATCTTTTCAATTGTTTCAAATAATCCCCAGTGAGTAAATAAAAGTTCAACAAAAAATTAGTTAAATTAGTCATTACTCATAATTTTGAAATAATCATATTATCTGATTCAACAATTATACAAGTACAATATCATTATATGCAAATCATCCAACTTTTTTAAACTTGTCAAATTAGTTCATTTTATAGCTGAGAAATATTGTACAAATACAATAAAACCATCATATATATATATATATATAAACCATATATATCTTTAGATTCAATTTTTTATTACTTGGGCTTTTAAGGAATCAAACAAGATGAAGATGAAGATTATACAAACATGACATACTTGAAGGTTTTTACCTTATCAAATATCATAGTATTGTGCTTGTATGATGATTACATCATACTTGTATGAAATATTTCAATGCACTAATTATCTGAGTCTTAAATTATATCTCTTTGTTAAATATGATTATAAATATACAATGATTATTATCATATAATATGAAACTCATCAACTCTATATATCTATTTACATCTATTGGGAAAACAACTTTCATATATGTACAACAAGCCAAACTTTTGTGCATACTTAAATTGTCCAATTTTTTGTCCACTAAAAAATAAATTGTACATGTTCAAAAATAACATCATACAATATAAACATCTTATTTAGTCAAATCAATTAATGATTATCCAAGTTTCATTCTCTACTTAATCACATAAGAGAACTAGGCATATAGCATGATAAGGTCATCATATAAGTATGATTGATATAGATTTTGTTAAACTTTATTTAATTCACATTCTTTTTATTTGCTATTTAATTAAGCTTTATTAAGTGATATAACTTATTAACTTTATTATGCTATAAGACATTTAATTTGTAAAGTAACTCGAATAAAATTCATGCCTTAAACTTATATCTATATAAGTAGGATAATAGTTTTAAAAGTATTTAACACTCACACTTAATCTTATTACATTATAATGTCTCAAATAAATTATTATAAGTTTTATATTCTTAGTAAATAAATCTGACTTATAAATATTTTCTCTTTGCATGCTTATGTTTCAAGTTTTTCTTAATGCTAATAATGATAAACACCAAAATCTAAAATAATAATGTCTCATACATTATGTAAAGGTTCCTTTTAGAGGTATATTAGTTTTATTTTGACTTAAAATCATGCCAAGATTGGCTATCTATTTCTCATTAATCTCTATTATTGTCATTTTGGGGGTCAATTACAACCAACCCTCTGTTTATCATACATCTCAGTTTATTTTTTTCTCTGTTCGTCAATTTTTTTGCATCTACAATTTATTTTGAGTAGTTGAAATGTTATTTAGCATCTTTTTATATATTTCTAACTTCAAATTTAATCTAAGACATCCATGTAGAAGTCTCCTAATTTTGTCGATGCAATCTTTGGTCCATTTTAGCTTAAAATTGAGTTTTTGTTTATTTCTAATGCTGGTCATCTATGCTTACTCAACTCGAGCCAACCAGTTGACAGGCTATGATCTACGTTGATCTGCACCAAATCACACCAACACGCGATCCACAAGCTTGCATTGATATGTTAACCTACGTCACTCGCTGCCTCACTACTTGTTAGATCGTCGCCCACAATGCATAGTTGTTTGAGGACTACTTAGTGCATTTAATTTTGCATTTTTTAAGGATTTTTTGGGCAAAATTCAAAGTATAATTTTTTTAAAAAAATTTTATGGTAACTTTTAAAATTATTAAATGACTTTTAAAATTTCAAAATATGTTAGTATTTTCAAATGTCTTTTTGTATTCTTAACTTTACAAAATTATCATTATACCATTGATGTTTTTATAAGTAGGGATACTCATCATGTAATAAATAATACATTTGAAAATAAAATAATAAAGTGTTGCTTTCAAGGATAGAGCATGTTGTGCGTAATCAATCTAATGGTGTGATTCTGAAGGTGCTCTAGAAAGGCAAGTGAGAAGCTTGAAAGAGAAGATCTTGACCATTATCTAATATTCACAAAAGAAAATGTTTAACCATACTACTCGTTATTATGCCTTTTGAAAGAATTAATCATTGTGTTTAATTTTCTAGCTTTTATAAGTAAATGTATGAATTTCTTCATTTGTATTATAAGAACTCTACTTGTGTGTACCTTACCACTTTACTACCAATTTGAGTATATTAGGTGTAAGTTGCTAAACCACACTCTATTTAAGTTAAGATTCTTATGTTAAAGATTTATATAAGTCCTTAGATTCTAACAAAGTTTTTATTTGTCTAGTGATTCTTTGATTTTTTTTATTCAAAACTAAAGTATCTTGAGTGGCCCTTGTATGGATATATTACTTAAACCTAAGTATTTCTCTATTATTTATGAGTTAAAGAAAAGTTTTAGCATATTATCTTACATTAAAAACACCACTAATTTACTCATTAAGCCAAAATTAAGTACTTCAATAGATTAAACTATTTAATCTTGTGTTGTATAACTTAAAACACCAAAAAAAAAATATTAGTAAAATAATATAATAGTTTTATTGTCATCACACTAATAATGTAATGTGATGACCTGTCATCACTATTACTATATTTAAGTATCACAATATCTATTTCTCTCTTTTCTCTTAACATTTTGAGAACATATAAAACCATCATTTTCTTTTAATAAAAAAAATATAACAAAAACAAATCTTTATCCTTTGAAAATTAAGTAACAAAAATTTATTTTTCAATCAAATGGAAATATAAAATTTTTCACATTTTTTAAAATACATATATATACAATATAAATGGTTATAATTTACTTACATATGCTTTTTACTCAAATAAAATATATATTAAAATCACACATCTAATGATAATTATATCATCTTTTAAATCATCATTTGTTAGTTCTCACTACATCTTGATAACATCATAAAGTATCTTTTTTTAACTTGAAAGTATTATATTAAATAAGTATAAGCCAACTAATGCTTACTCAATGGTAAAAACATGTAATATAGTACAAAATAAATAATGTTGGATAACCACATGTGTAACATCTCTTATTTTTGCCCCAATTAAGATACAAGAAATCATAGAATCAAGCCAATAAGATTCTAATTAGGGATGATTAAATTTGATATGTTTTTTATCCATAAAAATATTAAACTAATAAAAGAATCTTAGAAAATGTGTCATAAACTTTAATAATATTAAAAAGATTATTTGAATTTATTAATAAAAAACTCTTAGATAAACTCAATGATATTGAATTTATAATTTTTTTTCAAAAAAAATTATTATGAATATATAAAGTTTTAGATATATTTGTAAATTCCAAATTTATATGTAAGGTATATTTGCAATTTTAAGAATTTTATTTTAAGTCAAATGTGATTGGAAGATAAAAGATTTGTAAATATTAGATGTCAGAAGTACTAGGTTATATTTGTAATTTTAGAAATTTTAGCTTAGGTCTAATACATTTTAAGGAGAACATAATTATAAATATAGGAATATAAGATTTTGGTTGAGTATATTTATAATTTCTAAATGTTGAAAAATAATGAAATAAAAAGGATAGATGAAGGATGTGTAAATAATAGAGTTTTAGGATGTTTGTGAAAATGTATTACCAAAATTTGTAGGAACAAGATTTTTAAATTTTCAATTATGGTGGTGTCGATAAGATAAAACAATATTTTTTCCATGATGGCAGTGTGGGTAAGATAAAAATGGTTTTCTTGATAGCTCCCACTTCCCAAGCCTAACCTAATAAAGAGCTTTAAGAAATTCCAACCACTGTAATCTATAAATAAGTTCAATAAGTCCAGCAAAGAACCAAGTTTGTATTTTGCTTAGATCATATTGTTAGACTGTTGGTTGGTCAGGAGTTGAGTATAGTGAGCAAAACCAAGTATCGATATCTCTACAAACTCAAGAATGCATTTTCATTGTGCTTTGATCAAGAGGGAAGAATTTTGACATGGGATTTTGACATCTTCAATGAAGTATGATTAAGTTAAATTTGTTTTCAATTTTGCATGTCCCTAATTCAAGAGAGAGAATATGATTGGAAGGAGCCAATTATATTGACAAATAAGTTGAGGGATGTTAAGAATTCTTCACATATAGATTATAAGAAAATGTCATACTAGTATAATGACATACATCGTCTAGTACAAAGAGCTTGGTTCATAAAGCTACGATAGAGCTGTGCAAGGGCTGGGACACACCTTTTGCTTCCATGGATTTGGGAGAAATTTCAAAAAAAATATAGTCATCATTCTTTGATTAATAGTTGAGGAAGCTGAAGAACTATTGTTTAATGTCGGTTGAGCAATCGTCTATTACTTATAAAGTTATAGATCACTATAAGCATAACACCCTTAATTTTTTAAATTTTATTGTAGAATTTGCTTTGCTATATAATGTGTGCTTAACCTATTGAATATTGTAATTATATTGATTTAATGTTATGAGCATAAGAAATTTGTTAAAAAATAGATTAAATGATTTTCTTAACACGTCTCATAATTTGTGCTATTGAAAAAGTATCTTGAAATTTTAAAATAAAAATATATTTAATAAAATTTTTTTATAGTGAATTTAATGACATTTATTTTAAGTTGATTAGAGTAGATTTAAAATTGATGTGAATTTTTAAATTTATTATTATTGTTATTAATTATTATATTATATATACTATTTATTCAAATAAATCCTAAAATTCTCTTTTGCCTTACCTATAACCAATGCATATGAACTCTAAAATCTCTCTCCCTTGGATGAAAAGCTTCAAATCATGGAGGAGGAACTCTTGAATTAGGAAAGGAAACTAAATCCTTTTTTCTTGTGCAAATAACAATGAATTGAAAGGTAATATTTTAATTTCCTTGAAGATTAAATCTCCTTTTGTGTTTAATTAGTTGATTGTGAGGTTCATCTCTAAACTTTCTCGGATGCTTGTTGTGACAGCTAGATCAAAGGAGAAGGCATCAAGTAACTTGTGTTGACTCAGGAAACAAGGCCCTTTTTAATGGAATTAAGAAATGTTTTAGGAATTTAAGCACTTCTTGTTACTATGTAATTTAGGAGAAAATTTGAGGGGAATCACAGTGAACATTAAGGAGAAAAAAATTGTGGTTTTTCTACTATAAATGAAAAAATGTGGAGTTAAGTAAGAAATTTAGGGTGTGTGGCTCATGTTAAAGATTTTATCACTAGCTCACCTTAGAGTTTATAAGGTGACTGAGTGTGATTTTTAGAGTCATACCTATGAGGATTGATATACTTTTTTCCTGGGGCTTTCAAAATTCTCGGAAATCCCTCGCTTTTCGCGTCTTCATCTTCCTTCTCCAGCTCGCTCGCCGGCAGGCCTTCGGCGGGTGGACAATGTCCTATGGATCATCCGCCAATCCGAAGGTCATTTGTTGAGGTCCTCGGCAAGGTCGAGGAACCTTCCCCTTGCCGGATTCGCAACTCCTCGTTCTACAAGGGAGCTCCGGAGGTGGCTTTCTCGCCTGAGGACGTGGAGAAGCTGGCGGCGCCGCTCAAGTTTTCTCTAGTGGGGAAGTTCTCACATGGTAGGCCGCCGGTTGTCGCCATCCGCTCCACCATGTCCAAGTTCGGGTTCCGCCATGAAGTTCAGGTGGGTCTCTTAAACCAACGCCACGTTCTACTCCGGTTCGCGACGGAGGAGGACTACCTGCAATGCTGGATGAGGAAGGTTTGGTTCATCCAAGACTTCCCGATGAGGCTCCTTAAGTGGTCTCCGACCTTCCGTTATGAGGCTGAGCCGTCTCTGGTTCCGGTTTGGGTCGCCTTCGACCAGTTGCCGATTCACCTGTTCAACAAGGCTTCCCTGTTCTCAATCGCGGCAACGCTCGGAAAACCCCTGAAGGTGGACACAGCTACAGCGGCCATGTCCCGGCCCAACGTCGCCAAGGTCTGCGTCGAGATTGACCTCGCTTCCCAACTGCCGGAGCGCATTCGTATTTCCTCCATTCCCGGAGTGAAGGCGGGTGGATTCTGGCAACGAGTGTCTTATGAAAACCTACCCTCTTACTGCTCCAAATGCCTCACCATCGGTCACGACGCTTCCGGGTGCAAGAACAGAGGTGGTCAGAAGAAATCCACGCTCATCGGCACGAAGGCACAACCCCCCACGCAGGCTAAGCAGTTGGTGGATAAAGGCAAAGCCCCAGCAACTCAGCAGGACCTTCCGGAGCCTAAGGCCTTTAACGATCCTGGCCAGTGCTCTCACTCTTCCAGTCAGTTGGCACGGTCTGATGCTCTGCCTTTGGACTTCCTGCCTCGGCCTCCCCCTGGGCCTTGGGGCGATGGCATCCTGGGGCCGTCTCCGGCCCTCCCTCCTGGTGAATGGGACGATCCAACCCCGGAAACTATATCACCTCTTACGGCCTCTGCGGTCCGCAGGCCAACCCCTGCCCCTTCTCCACCGCTCGAAGAAGGGGAGCTTAAACCCCCCACGGAGCCTTGCTCCGTGCACCGTCCTGGCACTCCACCCAGTTCACTGTTGGTACAACGGGAGGAGATGGTGTCGAAGCTGGACACCGCTCCCGCCTCCTCCCCCCCCCTTCTTCGCCGCCTCGCATCTCCCGGGCCATGGATGGTGCTAACAGCGACAATGAGTCGCGGTCCACCTCCTCATTTCCAGACGATCCTCCCTTCTTGGAAGTGCTCTCGAGGAAGAAACGGAAGAAGAAGAGATGGGAGTTCAACCCTGAGCTGCCGATCCCGGTCACCAGGAGCTCCTCGAGCTCGGTCCCTCCTTCCCCCCCCCAATGATCAATTCGCTGACGTGGAATGCCCGAGGGGTGGCGAATAATGCCACCATCGGAAGACTCAAGAAGCTCATCTCCTCCTTCTCCATCGACGTTCTCATTCTGTTGGAACCATTCATTAGCGGTGACCAAATCCCACCCATCTGCTGTAAGCTTGGGCTCATGGACGGGATATGCTCCGGCAATGGAAAAATTTGGATTCTTTGGTCGAATCGGTGTCTGGTTCGACCCATCGGGTCCTCTGCCCAAGCGATCCTCTGCCATCTTTCTGTCGGAGGCATGCCTCCTTCCTTCTTCTCGGCTGTCTACGGTCAACATTCCAGACCCCTCCGGCGACCTCTCTGGGAGGACCTCTTGGCTCACTCTGCGACTGTTGCTTCCAGCCCTTGGTGGATCTGTGGTGACTTTAACGTCACCTTGCACTCCGTCGATGTTTCGCGCACGGCGCGATTTAGCCGATCTGCGGCCGACGACTTTCAACAACTAATCGACTGCACGGGGTTGCTAATCCCGCCGGTCTCGGGCAGCAACTTCACTTGGCAAGGTAAACGCAATGGGAAAGTCATCCTCAAGCGGCTCGACTACTTCCTCTGCAACACTCGCTGGCTGGATCTCCTGCCGGACGGGCACATCGACATCCTCACTAGAACAGCCTCGGACCATGCCCCGATTCTGTTCCGCGCCTCTGGCATGCGGAATCGGGTCGCGCGTCCCTTCAGGTTCCTTAATGTGTGGCTGTCTCACCCGAATTTTCACCAAGTGGTCAACAGGTCCTGGTGCGAACCAATAGCGGCTTCAGGCCTCTTCAGGTTTTCGGGTAAGCTCGCTCGTCTCCGGAAGGACCTGAAACACTGGAACTCGGAAGTCTTCGGCAATATCTTCGTCAACAAGGCGAAGGCGGAGGAGGCGGTTCGCGAGGCAGAGCGCATGCTTGACTCGGCCCTCTCCCCGGATGCAGAGATTGCCCTGAAAGCTGCCAATGAGAACCTCAAGTCTTCTCTCGCCCGGGAAGAGGAATTCTGGAAGCAGAAAGCCGGCCTCCACTGGCTCCGTGATGGAGATGCAAATACGGCCTTCTTCCACGCCTCCGTCAACGTCAAAAGGCAATCCCTGAAGCTGAACAGACTGGAACTTCTGGACGGTGGTTGGACTGAATCAGAGGATCACCTCTGCGAGACCATCTCCAATCACTTCAACTCCCACTTCAATGGCCATGGCGGCTCCCCGCAGGCAACGAGAAAACTCCTCCACCTGATCCCTAGCCTCGTGTCGGCAGCCGACAACTTACACCTTTGTGGCCGGGCAACGATGACGAAAGTAAAGAATGCCATCCAGTCGATGAGAGACTCCAGCGCGGCCGGGCCGGACGGGTTCTCGGTCCTATTCTTCAAATCGTGCTGGGACGTGATCGGCGATGACTTGACGGTGGCCGTAAATGATTTTCTGGAGGGCACGAAACTTCCTCGGTCAGTGGGCGCTGCTTGGTTATGCCTCATCCCGAAAGGCTCCGCGGTCGCAACTCTCACTGACCTTCGGCTGATAGCCTTGTGCAATGTCGTCGGGAAGCTGCTGTCGAAAATCCTTGCTAACCGCCTCAGCCCTCTCCTTACAACCCTGATCTCCCTGGAGCAAGCCGCCTTCATTCGTGGCAGGAACATAGCTGACAGTATCCTATTAACACAAGAGATGATCCACCGCATTGATCGGAAACGGAAAGTGCCCAACGCGCTGTTCAAACTTGATTTCAGGTCGGCCTTTGACAAAGTCAGCTGGCGGTTCCTGGGTGAGGTGTTGGAAGCATTTGGTTTCTCTGCACACTTTCGTCGTCTTGTTGGCAACATCCTCGATGCTTCCTGGCTCTCGGTCCTTGTCAACGGCGAACTGAGAGGCTTCTTCAAATCCTCATGTGGGGTCAAACAGGGGGATCCTCTTTCCCCCCTACTATTCCTGCTCTCCATGGATGTCCTGAGTCGCAGAATCGCAGGTCTGGTTCGTTCGGGCAAAATGGATAAATTCTCTTCCCCAAGACTTTGCCGACTGGTCTCCCACACGGCCTTCGCAGACGATTTTACTATTTTTTCCTCTGCGAGAAGGGAATCGGTCTCCAATTTCGCTGGCCTGCTCAATACATTCCTGGAGGCCTCGTCTCTCTCGCTCAACTTATCTAAATCACTGGTAATTCATGGGAAGCTCACCCCGAAGGCTCTTGTTCGTTCCACGAAATCAATTCTGAGCTTCAAGCGAGCGCAACTCCCGCTTATGCACCTGGGTTGTGCTCTCGATAAGGGAAGACTGAAATCGATTCACTTCCAACCTCTGCTGGAGAAGATGGCTCGACGCATCGCCTCATGGAAGAACCGGCTGCTATCAAAGGGTGGGAAGAAGGTTCTCATCAATTCCGTTCTTACTTCGATGTCGGCGTATGTGTCGGCGGTCCTTCAGCCACCGAGATCCATCGTCAAATCCATTGAGAGGCTCCTATCTAGGTTCCTCTGGGGCGGTAACGACAACTCCGCCCGCCACCACTGGGCCGCGTGGAAGCGGATTGCCAAACCTATCGCGGGCGGAGGCATGGGCATTCGGGACCTGGCCTCTCAGGTCATGGCCCACTCGGCCAAACTCTGGTGGCGCCTCTTCAACGTCAAATCCCCTTGGACCGACTTCATCCGGAGCAGCTACATCGACAACCGGGAAGGCATCCAGATCTCCAGCGGGGATTCGCCGGGGTGGCGCCGTTTGGCTTCCTTCCATCTTCGCTGGAAAGCCCTAGACGCTTGGGACGATGACCCGGGCGAAGAAACTCGGACCAGTGCACTGCTCCACCGCATCCGGTCCAGCTGCTGCACAGTGAACCGGTTTGAACCAAACTGGGCATACATTTTCTTTAACAATCTTCTGCTCCCTCTGGTTCAGATCTCCTTCAAGAATGAACTCCTATGGCACCGGCTCATTCCCGAAAAGGTGTCAATTTTCCTTTGGCGCCTTCATCATGACGCCCTCCCCTTCCCGACAACACTCCATCGGATTGGCATCACCTTGGTTTCGAAATGCCCCTTCTGCAACAACCTCGACGACCCGGACCACCTCTTCTGGTCCTGCTCCATATCTCGTCCCATCTGGAGATGGTTTGAAAGCAAACTGGAGATCTCCCCTTCGACTCCGCCGTGCGGATTCGCAAAGTGGTGGGCCCTGAAGCCGAAGATTAGCTCCCTTGCTTTCACTATTCCGGCTTATGTCTGCTGGTCAGTTTGGAAGGCATGGAACGCTGCTACAATTGCTGGCCAAACAATCTCGGTTAACGACCTCTTTTGGGAAACACAACTTCTTCTGAGGAGAGCCTATATGACTAGGAACCGCAAAGATAACATGCTGGAAAACTATTCTCTCTCCCTTCTGGCCTTGTTTTAAGGTTGTTTTCCCCCCCCCCCCCCTTGGCAATTTTGTATGCCAACTTTTGTACAACTATTGGGGAATGGAATATTTTAAAAAAAAAAAAAAAAAAAAAAAATAAACTGATTGATATACTTACAAGTGGAGGCCCATGTATTCAAAATTGTTTTATGGGTATTGATATAAATATGACATGACATTTAAGTAAAGATAATAATCAAGGAGAAATACAACCAAAATTGAGTTAAAAATTTTTTGAGAAAAAAATTTAGCAAATTTTCAAATAAAAGATATAAATAATATATATATGTATTTAATAAATAAAAGTATTTTTTATTTTTAATTTAATATAATTGTTCTTTTTTACTTATGGTATTCATTATTTGACTTATATTATTATTATTCTTTATATGCATTATTATATTACGTTGTTATTTACAATTTATCAAGTGGGTATTTTTAAGCTCATTTCTTATTACATTACAAGCCAATAAGGTTCACAACACCAAGACAAGGATCCGAGTAGGATTAAGGATTTAAAAATGTAGTCAATATATTTTGGATATTTAAGCTTGAGCAAAGAAATTTGTTATGT
Source organism: Vanilla planifolia (assembly GCA_023846275.1). Lineage (NCBI taxonomy): Eukaryota > Viridiplantae > Streptophyta > Magnoliopsida > Asparagales > Orchidaceae > Vanilla > Vanilla planifolia. The sequence continues at coordinate 6,099,421 of CM043873.1, read as the reverse complement.
GATTATGATGTAAACTATGGTATCAAGTGGTATTGTTGTTATCAATTTTGATTGTATTTTAGGAGTTATGAGTTGTATTGTATCTTGTTGGTTTATGAATTTTTTGATTTTAATACTATCTAAATTTAAATTTTATAGAGATGGTAAATTTTATTGCTTATGTGATATAAATTGTGAATGCATATGTAAATATTGAATATTATATTAGAAAAATAAATATTTTATGTAAGAGACTTTGCTCATTTATTGTCTTAATTTGTAAGATTTTACTTGTGATTTGATAATTAAAAGATAAAAAATTAAGATTGCAATTGGATTCATCTTCACTCTCTTCTAGACGTGTTATGGGGGTCTGATAGTAAAAGGGGTCATGGGGAGGACCTTGTGCAGTTGTTTGTATTTCTTGCACTGTATGTTTCTTCTCTCATGAAATCCAACAAAAGGAAAAGTGTTTTCCTAACCTTAATTTTTTCTTTTTGTGCATCTTTTTGTATTAGAAAGGCTAGACTATGGATCAAAGTTTCTAGTTAATGCATAGGAAACCATTTGTTGCATTTTTCAAATTTGTAGAAATCAAGCCTATTATAGTTGGTATCAAAGCCTCATTCATAAAAATAATTACCGAAATCAACAAGCTTAGAGAAAGGATTTAACGAGTAAAAGTTCTCTTTAGTGGTGCATCTAATGGGAAAAGTTCACATATTATTTTGAAGTGTAATGCAAACTTACGGTTAGTTGTGTAAGGTCTCTAGTAAACCCTAGTTGAGGATTTCAAGCAAATTCACTATGAACAAGATGAATTGCATTGCAAATTGGTCATGATGAGCAAAGTAGTTGGAAGTACAACTTGTTAATAAGAGAATGAATAATCTATGAGAATTCTTGAACCAAAATACTTCAATAGAACTATAAATGAAAATTTTCTTATGGGACATGGAGCAATACCTCATCGTTGCTCATGTGCCAAATATAGAGAAGGTTATCATTTCTAACATTTATCTTGTAGGAGAAGAGAAACTGTGTTGGAGAACATGGTGCATTGATGATGCAAGTGTTGGAAGGTCAAAGGTTGATACATGGAAAAAGCTCAAGAGGAAAATGAAAGATTAATTTCTCCCTTACAATAGTTCATGGATGGCTTAAGAAGCTCTAAAGAAATTGAAGCACAATGGAGTTGTGTGAAAATATGTCAAGGAGTTCAATTCCTTGATGTTGGACAACAATAATATGTTTGAGGAGGATAAGCTTTTCAACTTCTTCTCAAAGTTACAACCTTGAATGCAGTTGGAGCTTTGTTAGCAAAATGTGAAAAAATTGTCAAATATGATCGCTGTTGCCAATGCTCTTATGGACTTGAGAACTTTCAAAGCTTTATATGCCCCTTCAAAATCCAAAGAGAAAGCTAGAGAAAAGATAGTGAAATGGAAGTGAAATACAAAGAAGCTTGTGGGGGTGAGAAGAATGATAAAGGTAAGTAGAAGCACGTGTCATCTTTCTTCCAAGGTACAAATAACTCAATAAATTTGCAAAATTGTTCTTATGTGTAATAAACCTTATTGTGCTAGAGATTACTCCAAGAATGAAAAGCTTAATCCCCTCATGGTTGAGAAAACAAATGGAGAATTTAACAAAGAAATGTCTGCACTCATCAATTCTTTGTAATTACTTAATCCCTCTAATTTACTCAATGCCTTGATAATTGATTATACTAAAATGTTTAAGCTAATAAGTGGAGATTTGATTATTGCTCATTCTTTGGTGATGCATGTATTAGTGAAGGTGAATGGCCAAGAGAGTATGGCAATGGTGAAAATAGGTGCTACACACACTTTTTTGGCTACAATGCTTGTCCAAAAGTTTAGGTTAATGGTAAGTGCCCCAGTTTCTTGAAAATAGTGAATGCAAAGGCTCAAGTTGTGGTCAAAATGGCTTATGGAGTATCATTAACCTTGTGAAGTTTGATGGAAAAAGTCAGTTTGTTGATCATTCCTTTAGATGATTTTGACTTTATCCTTCGAATAAACTTTTGTAGGAAGCCTAAAACAATCTCAATGTCTCACCTTGATGGGATTATAATGATACAAGAAGCAACTCCTTGCTTTGTTCCTTATTAACATACATAAATGAATAAGAGAATTAAAAAGAAGAATAAAATAGAATGCATTTTAGCAATGAGGTTGGAAAAGGGGTTGTAATATGGTGAGGATACATTCCTTATTACATTGGTCGAGATCAAGGAAGATCAAGTTAATGAGGTGCTTGATGCAATTGCTAGAATTTTAAAAGAGTTTATAGATTTGCCAGTGGTGTTGCCTAAAACCCTACCTCCAAGAAGGGAGAGCGATCACAAAATTGAATTGTTGCCTGGTGCTATTCATCATTCATGTTCACCATGTCGAATTCTCGATTGGAGTTGGCTAAATTATGTAAATAACCAAATGAGATGTTAGATTCATTCAACCATTTAAAGCTCCATGCGATGCCTTAGTGTTGCTTTAAAGAATGATTTTTTGCAGATGTATGTGGGTTACTATGCATTGATCAAGATGATAGTGAAGAACAAGTACTTAGTGCCTTTGATGCAAGATTTGATGGATCAATTGTGTAAGGAAAAAAGGTTCACCAACTTGGATTTGTGGTCAAAATATTAGTAAGTTAGGGTGATGGCTAGAGATGAAATCAAGACCACTTGTGTGACCTACTATAGCTCTTCTAAATTCTTAGTCATGTACTTTGGTTTGACAAATACCCTTATTACATTCTATAATTAATAAATAATATTCTTTATAAGTATCTTGACAAGTTTGTTTTATTACTTGGATGACGTTGTGATCTATAATAACTCTCTCAAAGATCATGTGATACATTTTAGAAAGGTGTTATCTCAGTTAAGAGAATTTTAAGAAGAAAAAATGTGATTTTTTAAAGAAAGAGATTATATTCCTTATACACCTGGTTAGTAATCGTCAAGTGAGAATGGATCTAAGGAAGATGAAAACCATTGTGGATTAGCAAGTCACAGCAAAGGTCTCTGAGCTGTGATCTTTTCTTAATTTAATAAATTGTTATCACAAATTTATTACTAAATACACAATGAAGGCCATTCACATTTAGAGATATCTTGAAGAAGAGTGACATAAGGAATTAATTTGATGCTTATCATGAGGCATTTGACAAACTCAAAGCTATCATATCTAGTGAACCAGTGTCACATCTAGTTGAGATTGAGTTATCATTTAAAGTGCATACTTATGCATTAGATAAGAATATTGGTAGAGTTTTGGTGCAGGGAGGTCACCCTATTGCATTTGAAAGTAGGAAGATGAATGTTATATAGCAAATTTATTTAGCTTAAAAGAAATGGTTGCTCTTGCACTTTATCTTCAGATTTGGAGGATATACTTACTAGGAACAAAATTTGTTATGCAGATCAACAATGTTGCCAACATTATTCATCAAGATAGAAGAAACTATCACTTAAGCAAGCTTGTTGGTAAGAATTTCTAGTTGAATATGACTTTGTGTGGGAGCACAAGCCTAATAAGCACAATCAAGTTGTTAATGTGCTAAGTTGAAAAGAAGTGTTTGTTACCATCTATGGAATTATTCAAGTTGAAATAGAAATGGACATAATTTGAGCTACTAGTACTAATGATGAGACTTATAGTAAGTTGTTTCGAGTAGGTTTGAGAAGGAATTATGAGACAATGTTTGATTGAAGATGGACTCATGATGTCCAAATGTGGTAAAATATTTGTCCTCTATGGAGATAACTTGTGAAAATAGCTAGTTAAATAGTCAAGTGATCCATAATGGATTAGACATGTTAGTAGGGAAAGGATATTAGTCCTCTTATCTTATTCTTATCATTAATTTAAAACTAAGATTGATATTGAACTCTATGTCAAGATTTATTTGTGCGCCAATAAGATAAGATAAAGAAAAGAAAGGAAATAAGTTTGTTATAATCTCTTCTAATTCTAGAGAAATCATGAGCATCAATTTTCATAGACTTCATTAATAGGTTCTCCTAAGATCAATAACATAACTTTAGTGATGATAATTATTGATCATTTGACAAAATATGCTTTATTCATAACTATACCTTCAGTTTGCCTAGTTGATGTAGCTACTAATTTATTTTATCAATATGTGATTGAGTACTTTGGTGTGTCCAAAGATATTATGATTGATTATGATGCAAAATTTATAAGAAGGTTCTAGCTTTCATTGTTCAACTTGATAAGAATCGATCTAAAATTATTTACAACCAATCACCCATAAACAAATAAGTAAATAGAGTGGATAAACCAACTAATGGAAGAATACTTGAGACATTACTTTATGATAAGTTAGAAAAATTGGTTGGAGTTGTTGGATAGTATATGACTTTGTTATAAACATGCATAAGTTTTCAACAAATAGAGCTGAGTCTTGTTGAGTTGGTTTTGAGACAACAACCTAATACTTAGAGAATATGAAACAAACATCTAATGAAAGTGTCATGTAAAAGATAAGTATGTTAGAGATAGTCACAAGATGTTTGAAGAAGCCCATGATAGCTTGAGGAAAGCTCTAAAGAGAATGATGCAAATCAAAAATGCAAGCAAGTATAGTTCAATGTAGAAGATAAAATATTATTAAAATTAACTCCATATATTTGGATAAAAATTGACAACCAACTTGTGCATTGTAGAGTGATCTCAAAGTATGATATACCCATTAAAGTGATTTAAAAGGTCGATAATATGACTCATTGATTGAATTTGTTAGATATAATTAAGGTCCACTTATCCTTTCATGTGGGCTTCTTAAAGAAGTATCATGAAAATAATGCAGAGCCCTCAAGGAGCCAAATCAAGTGTGCTCCATTTATTGTGTCACAATAATTTCATTAGAATATGAAAAATATCTTGGATCACTAAACCTTAGAGCAAAGTAAAAAGATTTGTAAACTAGTGTTTTTGGTTCAATAAAAAGAGAAAATTGTTGGTGAAACTTTATGGCAGAATGACATCACTTTATAATAATTTGAGAGATATATTGCTAAGTACTTGTTGATGGGAACATTGAGTTTTTTAGTGGGCGTGAATTGTCACATCTTTAGCTTCCATGGATTTAGGAGAAATTAAAAAAACATGGTTATTGTCCTTTGATTGATGGTTAGGGAAGTTGAAGAACTATTGCTTAGTTCTTATTGAGTAGCCATTCACTACTAGTAAGATCATAAATCACTATATGAGAGGTTTTGGGGAGGACCCTCCAGACTTGTTTGTATTTTCTACCTTGTACGTTTCTTCTTTTGTAAAATTCAATAAAAGGGAAAGTGTTTTCCCAACCTTAAATTTTGCTTATTTATGTATTTTTTTTGCATTTTTGTGTTTTGAGAAGTTTGGTCTAGAGTTAAAATTCCCAGTCACCACATAAAAAACTATTGGTTATATTTTTAGATACAAAATCTCACATGTGACAAGTTACTAAAGGTATCGTACTAGACGATTCTTTGGATTGTACTAGTACGATGAACACTAAGTTATTTTTACACAAATGGGTTAATTGTATAAGATGATATGGGTATTATATTATATGATTGATTTAAGTTTAAGAAAAATTGGCTAAGTCTAAAAGGTTAGACTAGTACAATGTTAGTGATTGTAGGGTAAATTTTGATCTACTAAGATATTGTACGATAAAATTATACTAGGTGATGAGTAGAAATGTTAATAGAATTAAATTATGTGAGACAATGCTTTATTGTATCAATATGATTAATGTATGATATCAGTATATTAATAAGAGAAATAAACAAACTAAAAATAATTTAATACAATGGGATTAATTGTATTATACAATCATTAAGGATTTTCTTATATTGTATAATGTAATGATATATATCATACTAAAAATATATAATAAATATGCTAAAACATAACGAGATCATAGGTTGCAATTTTAATGACCATAAGATATGCTCACTTGCAATATGAATAACATAGCACTAATTATGAGGATCAAAAGATACGATCAAAGGGGATTATACTATACAAAGCTAAAACACTCGTGGCAAAAGGGAATCATATGGAATAATGGGTGTATCATTTTTGTGATTTATAGGGAACATATGATATGGTATAATGGATTATATTATATGATATCCTTATAGAACTTGAAGATCAGACCAAACAAATAGGTTAAATAGTAGGGAATAGAAGGGATCGTATAGTATGATCATGGGATCATATATGGACTATATGAATCATATTGCTTATTCTTGGAGGATTGTATTGTACGATTAGAGAATCTTATAAAAGTAGTTTTGAGTAGCAACTTAAGGATATGAAAAAAAATTAATATGTTTTTAATTTTTTACTGAATATGTCATGTATAAGATATATGTTAACTCTTGTATATACATAATATTATAAGAAATCAAGGAATTAAACTTGGAAAAGAAAGACACTATTAAATTTAAGTAGATATAAATTTGAAAACATGTGATGTAATACAATAATATTATTTTGATAATATTTTATTCAATGTATTTTATTATTACAATTTTTTTAATAAATAAATTCTTATAAGACAAATATTATTTTAGTTATCTTTGTATTTTATTATTATGGTTTTCCTAACATGAATAATTGAATATGTTACTTATTACATATTTTTTTCATGACTTTATCTAATACATAATTTTTTATTACATAATAACATGAATGATAATAAAAATAAATAAATATTAGTTTCAAAAATAATATTTGGATTGACATGATGACATGATTGAGATATATAAAAATTAAAGGTAGAATATAGACTCCAATAAATATTATCCTCAATATTAGGCTTAGCAATAGACCATAGGATATTGATTTTTAGATGAGATATTTGACTAATGTATATGTGTCATACAACCTGATGATATATGTGATGATACCAAGCCTAATAATGGATCACGGGATATTAGTCTTCAGACAAAACCAGTCTAGGCACTAAACCTAGTGATGGACCACTAGGTTTTATAAGTCTTCAAACCATATTTATCTAATATTTAATATAGCTTCATTGTAAATATATACTGATAAGTGATCATTGATAAAAAATGGTTATGATATGGATTTAAAAAAGATAATGATTCAAAAAGAATTGAGGTAGATAAAAACATAATAATTGGAAACTATAGTGAAAAAGAATTTTGGTATTTACATTGCATATGATTCTCTAAGTTATATGCATGGCTCATAGTGTGGCTTTTGATATAATATATATTCAAGCTTGATTGGTATATTTTTTACAATATACCTTTATTTTTAGTTACCACGTTTGATTTATTTGTTAAGATTATTGTCTCATATAAAATTACATTATAGATCATGCATCTACTATACCAAGAGTTAGGAATTTTGATATATGGGGAGAGGACTTTACTCTTGAGCTGTGAGAATAAGGATTTTGATTTGATGTAGATGATATGATAATTTTAGTATTGAAGTTATTTTTTATATTTGTTTATAAATTTTTACTTTTATTTTTTATTTTATTTAGTTAAAATTTGGAAAAAAAATTTGTCCTAACGTTAAGTTTGTACATAGGATTTTGTATCCTTACTATTGCACTTAAACTCTACTTTTCTATACTATTAAGAAGATGATAAGATGTAGTCTATATCAATAATAATATAAATTAGTAAAAAAAAATGTTATTTTTCTTTTTATTTGAATTTATTTAAAAATCAATTTTCTATTTAATAAAGTATATTAGCCACTTTTTCTTTTGTGCATCTAAAATATTTATTCCAAATCAATTAATGATATATCCTTAGCAACACTAAGAAAAATATTTTTCTAAATAGCAATCTTACTTTTAGAGAAATATTATTATGGATAACAAGTTTATTTTAAAAAACTATTATCAAAACTTTATCTCTTGCTCATGTTATATCACTTTGTTATCAATATTTATTAATTATTTATTTTATCTCTTAACACATGTGATATGGTATTTATTTAACATATAACACATGAAAATATATAACAAATAGTACATAATCATACATTGTTACAATGACAATGCTAAACATATCCATATATAACATTTTTTTTATAATAATTTAGATATTTAGTATACAAAATATAATACAACAAATTATATATATGATAAACAAGTTTTACCTACTTATGCATCCTCTTATTGATAACAATATGACATTACAAATCAAATGATTGTCTCTAAATATATCATTTTTAAACATCATTTGAGGTTTTTAACCAGGTATTACATATCACAATAAATTATATACACAATGTGTAAGTTCTTTTTTTATACAAACATCTTTTATTTATCGTGTTTTATATTTTATTTGGGACTCTTAACATAGCATTACATATCATATTAAATTATATGCATTATATACAAATTTTGTTTATATAAGTATTTTTTTATTTATCTTTTTTCAAATATCGTTTGAATATTCTAACTTACTATTATATATTATATCAAATCATATACAAAATATACAAGTTTTTATCTCTTAAATTTTAGTAGTGATCTCACAAAGGCATAGATCTTTACTCAGTCTTTTTGGTTGTTATAATACTTAAGATTATGTCATACTCAGGTTTTAACTCTTTTGAATAAATTCTTTCCAAAACTCTTGAGAACACCTTCGCTTGCTCTTATGTTTTATTTATTGACTATTGCCAGATGCTACACCCCTCAAGTTCGCCAAAAGAGAACTCTTTAAGTCATTATTAGTACTTTATTTACACTTATTCTCATAACTTTTTATATTCTTGATCTCATAAATGCCTCTAATAGTTATATCCTTTTATGTTGATGTCGTTTCACATTCTAACCTTTTATTTGTAAAAGTTTGTCATCGATTAAACTTGCTCTAATATTAGGTTTTTTAATTAATTTATTGTTTTGGGTTTTAAGCTTTATTTAGTTTCTATTACTCATGCAAGTATGATCACTAGATTTGTAATATATATTTCTCAATCCTATCTAAATCTACATTCATTTTTTCATATCGTATTATTATGATCTCATTATCATACTATATGATAAATTTATGTATCCCATAATCAATGATAACTCATGCTTTTATGTTTTAATTGTGATGATATGATAATTGTATTGTATTACACTATCATTTTAGGATATTTTTTAAACATTTTCACTTTAAGTCCATTTTACTTTCTTATCCCATAATTGTATAATATGATATAATTTTGTTATATTATATGATATAATATCTTTACAGATCCCTCATACATTGTTATACAAATACTTTTGTACTGTCATACTTGTGCTATCGAGTGTTGGCCTTTACACTCAATTGTATTTGTACTTTTGTATCTTTCATACTTTATGATATTAAATCCAATTGATTATTTGCTATTTTGTATTAATGGCCTAATATGGTATCATAATTGTTTTGTATGATCTTTAACATATTTTTATGGGTATTCACACTTATCTCATGTTTATTTTTTTACTTAATTGTATCATACAATACTCCATGATTATACTATACGAGCAACCTCTTATTTACCTATTAGATTATTTTGACTTACAGAGACTATACTCCATCGTCCTTATATGTTGATTTAATTATACTTGGTACAATCTTATATATTAAATTTGTTTTCCTTATTAATTATCTTGCTTGATTATATTACACGATATTATACCATACAATACCTTAAATATTGAATCATCATTATAAATTTTTAACTATTCTTTCTTAAGATCATAAATCATTTTCTAATATTTTTCTTTTCAACTTCTCATAATTAAAGTTTATTAAAATTTCTTAGACGATAAATTGGACTTATCTAATTCCTATCTACTTTTGAGATGTTACATACAAAGATTAAGTGTTTAACACTATATTTAACATGTCAAAATAAGACGTTTAAAATGAAATAAAAATTTGATAAAAAATATTTAATAGAAATAGAATTTAAAAATTGTTTTGTTTGGTGAGAACTCACCAAAAGTTTTTTATTTATCAATTTTTTAAATTTTTTTAATTTTTTAAAAATATGATTTCTTAAACAAATTATTTTTAATTGCAAAACTTATCACTAAAAAAAACACTTTTTTTAAGAGTTTGAAACTCATTTCACAACAAGCAGTAGTCTTTTTTTTTATTTCTTCTAGAACTTCAATATATGTTTTAATGTTGTGTGTACAAATATTAAAAATATTTTAACTACTTATATTTAATAATATTTAATTAAAAGTCTCATGTTAACAGTTATTTTGAAAAGACTTATCCACTTTTCCTTTTTTTTTTTTTAATCTACTTTTCCTTTCTAAATCGGAACCATGGCAACTTTGGCCACCCTTTACTTCCCTGTCCGCTAAATGGTTTAATTTGCGATGCGAATGCTCTCCACTTCTGAAACTCCGAGCAGTTGTTAAGCACGGAGGAGCTCTGCTTCTCAATTACCATCGCTTCCAAAACCCAACAAAAACCCTTGTCCTTGTTATTCTAGAATTGAAATAAGCATGCCCATGGCGCCGTGGTCTATCAGTGGTTGCTCCATACTCCGTTTCACCGACCACCCTCCTGTCTGCGTCTTTCGTTCTCGCCGTTTCTTCCACTTCGGTAATTCCTTAGCACACGCTGCTCTTAAATTGCCTATTGCTCTTCCAGTCTTCCCAACCAGGCCCCTCAACCTTCGAATCAATTACATCCACTCAACCTTTCATGCCCACAATCTCTTTGCCCTCGTCATGGAGGAGCTGAACGGTATGCGTTCGAGAAGGCGAGCCCGCTCGACCAATAAGTAAGAAAAGCTCATTTACTTTACTATTTTTTTCCCCTCTACCGTAGACAACATTTTTTTTTCATTTTTTTTGTTGACTGCTAGAGTGGAATTCCCTAGCACAGAGGAGTCATTAGAGGTTAAACATGGCAAGAGATTCCTTCAGAAGGGCTGTTTGCTTGAATTCAGGAAAGATTCGCAGAAGTTGTTACTGGCAGTAGCCGAAAAACCTGATGGGAAGAAGAACTGGATTGTTTGCGATCAGGTTACAAACGACCACAGTGGCTTATTGAATTTGTTTCTAGGTGTTTATTTGTTTTGAATTTTTTTCTTACTTATATACACCATCTGTCGCTGCTTTTTGTTGCCTATCTTCGAGAAATTTCTTATAATGTTGCACCTCATCGTTTCTTTAACTTACTGTCATAATTTGTTAAATCAGAATGGAATCGTTTCATCAATCAAACCTCAGCAAGTCACCTACATTGTGCCTGGCATTGAAAATTTTGGTCATACAGACATTCCTGATTTCTTCCAGAAAGCTCAGAGTCTCTTGGTAAGTGACTTGTTCCCTGCAACTATTTGGGTCCTCTATCATACGTGGAAATCATACGTATTTATTTAAGGACAGGCTCTTATAATGCCACTTCTCTTTTTTTGGTGTGAATCAAACATGTTTACCACAACTGTAAAAATGAAGGGAAACAGAACTAGAAATGAAAGACAATCATCTTTAGATAAAAAAAATCCCATGTACTTTCATGTTGTCATTTGCATGGGATGCATGCTTATCCTTATAATTTTTAAGCTATGGATATTCAAAACACAGTTTTTCCATCATAGATGCTTGATGCTTTTGTTTGTTAGGACCCAACAATTTTGGAGTGTGCTTGGGAAGAGCTTTTGGAAAATAACAGGTCTGTAACACCTGAAGATTTATCAGAGGTTAGAATTTCTCGAACAAGTAAAAGAAGTGGCATTTTTTATGGATTTATTGCTTAATGATATCTCTAAGGCAGAAGGATAAAATCTGTATCCAATGGTCTCTGCAGTTCACTTATGTATTGTTTTTAGTTTGATTGAGCTAATGGATGTACTTTCAATGTGCATTAATCATGCAAGAGAGACACTACAATGCCCAAACCAAACCAACACCCACATGTCTCAGTTGTGCTTTCCTTGTCCTACTTATGTTGTCTAATGTGTCCCTTTGATCAAACAACCAATAATTTTTTCTTTTGTGCTGCAGATAGTATATGGTAATAATGAGCCTCTTCAAAGCTATTGTGCTCATCTCTTGCTATCAAATGATGAGATTTATTTTAATAAACTTGAGCGCAAAGGATCTTCATCTGTTTATGAACCACGACCTATGGCACAGGTACTCCTAGTCTTATGTTTTCTTCCTTTTATATGGGTTCTTAACTGGCTTGTGATTTGATATTTATATTTATGTTATATTGGGACAAAGAAAGTTGTTATTTCACTCTATAATCTATTGGTTGAGTGTCTATTAGTAGTTGGCTTTGATGTCTGTTCAGAGGTTTGCCTTGTGTAGAACTTCTTTTTGCTTTTTCTGGTCCTTATCTATGTTAGTACTCCATTAGTATTCTTTCTTGTACAGTTGTTCTCATGCTTTAAAAATTTTATATATTATTTTAATTTTGATATAGTTCTTTGCATGCTTGTTACATTACACCTAATTAGTTTTGACTTGATCAAGTGGGCAATATTTTTTCATTTGCTTTCGAATGTTGAGTTTGTATTTGTAAAAAGCTATAGCTTATTTGCAATGGTTGACGTGATTTTAGGTGGAAGAGCTTATTCATCGGAAGCATCTAGAAGAGGCCTTGAAGAAAGAAGAGGAAGAATTTATCAAATTACTTGCTTCAGCAAAGGCTTTACCTCCTTGCTCCAAACCATCAAAATCTTCATGGCTAAAGGAAGAAAAATGCAGACAATTGATCAAATCTCTTGAAGCTTATGCTATCGACACATGTGAGAATGATGAGCAAAGTAAAATAGCTGGAAATGTGAGTAGTTTGTTTCTATATGCCTCATCTCTATGGTAAATACATATCATGTTAGCAATTTTGGGATTTAGAAGTGTTAAATTTTTGTCTCTAATTAGTCCTACTAGTTTATTCAATTAAATCTTATCTTAAATAAAGTTAAATGTATAAAATTTCATAATATTGTTAGTATCATTTAACTTTATTTATGTTTATTTAGATTTTAATTAATAATTAAAGTATAAAAGTAGAAACTAAATGTTATCAATAACTATGATATTATTATAAGTTTATATATTATTATGATTTTAAATGGGATTAAATGGATAATCTTTGTTTATGCTGATTTTGAATCCTAGATGGTTTAGTAGAAACTTAATTGAAAGTTTAAGGAGGTGATTATAAAGTAGATTAAGAAAGAGAGAAAAAAGAAAGAGTTCTCTATAGGAAAAAAGAGCTAGAGCTAATTGGAATTGACTAGCTTAAGAGTGACCTTATTACTTTAAGGTTTCTAAAATTGCCTTTGGACCTCTTGATTTGAACCGTAGGAGGTCTATTTATAATCGATGAAGTAAATGATTTATGCTAACTTTGCTTTAACATGTGAGGTATTACAATCATCATTTCCTTATTTGATTATAATATCCTAATCATCTAAGGTTGATGTGTGCCTTTTGTTCATGTGATTTAGTTATAACTGTTAAGTAAGAACTCAATCATTGATAATATAACATAATTTGTTATAATATTTAAGTAAAGAATTTGATCATTGACATGACTGTGTAGTTACAATTACCAAACTCAATTTGAAGTAATGAATATGAGTTTTATGTGTCTAGCTTTCAATTGAAGAAGTTGGATCCATGTTAATTAAGAGTATAGTCATGATAAAATCGTTTTAAACAAAAACTACCTCAAGAAATTGTCTTGAGAATGTTTCTTCAAAGATTTGACTTTGAGGGATTGGCCTTGAAGGACTAGCCTCCAAGTATTGGTCTTGAGAGATTGGTCTCGATGGTTTTGAGAGACTGGTTTCGAGGGTCTTAGGTGTAAATTGTTGTCTTCATTTTGTAGCTACACCCTTGACCACCAAATTAAGATTTAAGAAGTGATTTTTTTCATCTTTATGCATGCTAGCAAATCTAATAATAGTTTAATTTATCTGAATCTTAAAAAATATACATTTTCTAAAATAGGGTTTAAACAAATTTGAGTTTCTAATTAAATGCCTTAAATTGGATTCACCAAGTTTAATAATCAAATAACAAAAGGTGCCATAACTACTAATTTGTTTAATGGTCCTTTTATTGACAAAATATGCAGGCTTAAATTGGTTATATTGTTAAAGGGAATGCATATTTTGTTTGCTCTAATTAGGGGTGTACCTTCAATCAGTTTGGTTAACAAATCTATTGAATTGATTAGTTTTTGATTAACTTAATCTATTACAAAAGAGAATTGCATAGTGTCATAAACCATTTCAAACCAAAAAAGTGAACATTGTTCTAAAATCAAATTGAATCGAAAAAACTAAACTTCTTGTTTGGGCTAGGTTAATAGAACAAGTCTAGGATCTAAAAATTGGATTTTAGTTGTATCAAAGCCAAAATTTATAACATTGAATAGATCAAATCATAAAATTAAATAAAAATAAACATAATAGTTTGTTTTTTTTTACATTTTGTTTGGTTTGTTAGATCGAAAAACTGAATAGAAAATCAGAAACAGAGAAATATCAATTCTCCAACTAAAAATTGAACCAAACTAATTGAATGTTTTAAGTTCGGTTCTATTTTTCTAGTATAATTGAATAATGCTTACCTCTAGCTCTAATTTCATTATCAGTTGAGGTTGATATTCTAGTTTAGTTCAAGTGACTAAACCTTTTTTCAAGTTTGGATTTTTTTCATTTCAGCTCAAGTCATGTTAGAATTGACTAAAACATTTTGATTTTGACTTTGCTAGAGCCAAATTGAATTCTTAAAACGAATATTTTTAAAATTATAATGAATTTGTACATTCATATAATGCATTGTTGTACTTAGAATAAGTTTGCAAGTAAATATATTAATGCGATTTGACAATGTGTTTAGATATATGCTATTTAGACATATATTTCAAGTCATTTGGAAAATTTTCTATCCGTTCGATTAAAAAATGCTTTTTTTATTCATATTTCTCCTCTGCAGGCTGCATTTTACTAATGGATATGCGAGTCATGCTTTTGATGTCGATCTATGTTAGTCACATCAATAAGGGGAAATTTCATTTAATGTCCAAACTTTTTATTCATATGCCAAGCGATTGAATACTTTTATTGATGTGTGGTTAAGAGGTTTTGTTATTTTGTTTTTTGTGTAGCTTGCAAAATATACCATCACCCTGCACTAGTATTGTGTCAATGGCCAGTTGAGTCAAATTCCATTTCTGAAGTAATCCCTGTATCAATATTTAAATTCAATTTCAATTTGACTTCAGTTCGTGCTTTTATCTAGTGAGCTTTGTTTAGTTCAACACCATTATTAGTCTTATTTTCGGATCTAACTTCTTCATGGTAAACCATTCATAATGACAGGCCTTATACCAACTAATATTATCCTTAGATTGCTGGCGAATTACTGTATATGGTGTTAGATCATCATTAATTAGTCTATGCATTGATGCATGATACTAATATGAAGCACAAATGGTTGTGGACAAAGGTAGAACTTTTGGATATAAATTTGATAGTGATCAGCAAGTAGTCCACTTCTACAATGGAGAAATATAATTCAAGGGTTCTAAGTCCACTTGATAAGTAAATCTTCTTGTTGAGGAATCCATTAGTATTTTATTGATTTATGGTTGTTTAGAATTACAACCTTAGTTTATTTGTTAGCGTTCTATCCAAAAATGGTAAAAGCAATACCCATCATGACATTTTCCCAACAAAATAGTGCTTTTGAACTTAAAATTCTATTTCTCATAACAAACAAATTGAGGAGCTTATTTTAAAACATAGATTCAACTAAAGATATCGAATTTCATGCAAGCATTCAAATATATGATCATTTGAGATTCTTCCTCTTTATGGTCTGGATTTTTATATGTGGAATGGTTAGAAGTCAAATTTAAGCGCCAATCAAAGAGCTTATCTGTTTGGAGATCCCCCCTTTGGAATCTATCATTCCCTTTGTGCAGATGATGCCCTAAACTTTTGGCAATAGTGTTCCATTATCTTATCAACTCTTTGTTAGACATTCTCGAGGTTTAATACAAGTACCAGTGTCAAGGTTTACCTTATTTGATGCTTGTTTGAATCTCAGATTTTGTGGTTCCTGTATAATTGATAAGTTCTAACTTGTGAAGACCTCTATTTGGAATGTTCTTTGCCTTTTGGTTTGTAATCTTCAGTCCTCCAACATTTATCATCAAAATGAGATTCTTTCTTTTTAGTTCTTTTTGACGTTAGGACAGGAGAAATGGTTCCAGATTTTTTTTTTTTTTTTTTTTGAAGCATACAACAAAACCCTCCATATCTGGCGGTTTATCAATCCACCAGTTTCTCATCTTAGAAGATTCTCCATTTCAAGGTTTTTTTTAAAGAAGAGGAATCAAAGCTTCTTAGATGTGTTTGCACTGTGATTCTCCTTTAACTTCAGTGCCATATTTTGGATCTCAAATTTATCATAGTTCTCTGATTGGGTAGAGTTTATTTTATTATTATCAATGAAGCTATTATCTTTTCCTTTACCTTAAACAAATAATGGAAGTCATTTTTTTTAGTTGTGCATGGACATTCTTTACTTTGATTTTAGTCTACTTTTGGAGGTGTGGTTTTAAACGTCACTTTTTATGCTGATTGGGACGTCACTCTTTGCTGCACCATTCCAATCTATTAAACATGATTGCATTCCTTGAAAAGATGTAAAATTGCTTTCCTCAAGGGTTTTGAAGTATGGTACTTTTTGTACTTAATTCAATTTGCTCAAAAGTTAATTAGATTTATGTTTTAGATGCTCCTTTATAAGAAATATATTCTACGCCACTTTCATTTGGTAAAAGAACTCCACACACTAGCTTCACATCTTGGTATGGGTTCCAATTAATCTCTTTAGTTTTGAATAGAGTTTCATTTTGATGGGAAACTTATATACTATGCCTTTGGTAAGCTTATGACCAAGTTTGGATAGTTTTTGTAATTGACAAAATAAACGTGAGTTGTGGATAGCTTATTTGTGTTTATTTAGTTAAAATATTGTTATATCATGAAACTTGAATATTCATTTTGATGATAAGCTTATGCACTACTTAATTGATAAGCTTATGAACAAGTTTGTATAGTTTTTAAAATTAACAAAATAAATGTGAGCCAAGGTTTGCTCATTTGTGTTTATTTTAATCAAAACTTGAATTTGATTTTGTTAGTTAACTTGTGGATGATTGTGTGAAAGTTATAACTTGTCTTTGCCTTTTAGGTTTGCAGTTTTTGATATTCGAAGATCCATCATCAGGAAGATTAAGGTTTTTCTTTACTAAGCTTATTTTGGCATGAGTTTGAGGGAAGGGGCTTTAGCTATCTCATTGAAGCATATTGCAAAACCCTCCATTGTTTTTTGCATTCGAATTCTCTGTTTTGCTCCTAAATTTCACCTTTCTTCTAGCTTAAATCTCATCTTCAAGGTTTTTAAAAGAAGTGGAATCTAAGCTTCTTGCATGTTTTTTGCTGCACAAGTTGACTCTTGCTTTAATTCCATATCTTTGATCTCTAATTTGGAAATGGTCCATAAACTTTGTCCTTTGTGTAGGTAGAGTTTGTATTGTCGTTGCCATGGTTGCTCGCTTTCCTTATACTTTGATCAATTTATGAGAGGAATATTTTTTGGAGTTTTATGTGAATGTTGCTTAATACGAGTTTAGATGACATTTATGGCATGATTTAGTTTGAGCTTATAATACTTTTGGGATTGTGGCGTCAAACATTGTCTAAGATGGTGGTTGGAGCATTACCTCTTCTCTACCATTACATTTGGTCAAAGCAAACTACGCTTTTGGGAATTACTTTCCTTCATGGACAACCTTTTGATTGAGTTCATAAGGCGCCATTTACCATTCTTTGACATTTGTAGGGCTTAAGGGCTCTTGTGAACACCTTGTATGGTTTCAATTTGCACCTTTTTTGATATTGTATCTTTGCATATTAATTTTGCATTGGGATACCTCATTTGTTTTGCTTTTTTAGTGTTGTCATGTATGATAGAAATATTTGGTTACTCATTCCAAATTTCACATCTTAAAACATGGTTAATATCCCTATTTATAGGGATCTCGAGATATAATGGTAATTTGCTAAGCCTAGGAATACGAAAAGACATTTAGGAATACTAAAAGTCATATTTTGGAATTCCAAATGTTATTTAAAAATTTCAAAGATTACCACAAAATTTAAATAAAAAAACATATCTTGAATTCTACTAAAAAAATGCTTTGAAAAACTAAAAAATTGAATGCAATAAACAGTTCCCAAATAGCCTGTGCATTTCGAGCTGTGGTCCAACGAACAACAAGGTGGTCGGCGACATGATAAAGGTGGCATGGGCGAAGAGGCATTGCAATGCCTCGGGTATGGTTCATGGGTCAACGCAATTCGAAGTGATCAGCAGTGGTTGACGTGGGTTGGAGTGGATTAGCGACAATTGGTGTGGGTTGATGGGTTGGTGAGGGTCGATCGGTTCTATGCGAGTAGACGGGGGTCGGAGCTCATGGATCTGTGCTAGTTGATGTGTTGGTGTGGGTCAAGTAGATCTGTGCAAGTTGATGCAGGTTGAGTTGGTGGAATGGGTCGCATGGCAATGGCGACAGATGGTGGCCGGCAACAGAAATGGCTTAAAAAACTTAATTTTAAGTTAAAATGGACCAAATTTTGTAGCAGCAAAACTATGAGACTACTATAGGGATTACCTAAGCTGAATTTAAAATTAGAAATATCCAAATGCTGTCAACTAACCTTTAAATGACTCAAAATTGAAATATAGATACCAATAACTCGACGAACTGAAAAAAAAAAAAAATTATGAATAAGGGTTGGTTGTAATCAACCAACATAATGGCAGTGCTAGTAAAGACTAATGAAGAGTAGAGGAGCCAATCCTGTCATGACTCCGAGTTCAAATAGGACTAGTAGGCTTCCAAGTGGTGTGACGTGCAGGACGCTACTGTGTCAATCTGTTTCCTATCATTGTATAAATGTTCATTACTTATTATTGATGTCTTGCATTTTCGGACTCATTGATGTCTGACTTTTGAGCCAAAGCTTGGAGATGATTCTTACTATTAATGAGAATGGGGCTAGTCAAGATTGAAATTCTGTGGTCTGCCTTGCTGTTGTCTAACTGAAGTCATTTACTCCTGATTTGTGTTGGGTTGTGCCTAGGTTGCTTTGGCTCGATTAGCTTGCTTCTATCAACAACCTTGGAAGTTTTAGTGCGTCAAGTTTGATGCTCTGTTTTTCAGTTAATACTTTGGCTGACTTTGCCAAATGTTTCTCCTCTATGTGCATAACCATGTGCCTTGCATGCCAGTTTTTTCCCCTTTTGTAATTTTTAATTTTGCCAACAACTTTTTTTTCTTTCCTACTTCATAAGTTGTGTTTTTTTCCTTTCAATCCATTGGCACAATTTTTTTTTGCATTGTTCTTAGGTTTCCCTGCACCTACACATCTTAGTTTGCTGAAGGCGTTTTTTGCCTATCTAATCCCCCACAACCAACCCCCAACGCACATTCAAAGAAAAGGTGAAGGCTTAACAAGTCTTATATGTTCCTAGCAAATTCATTTTAATTTGCTATTTGATTAAAGTTACTCCACTAATCTTTTGAAACAAATATTTTCTTCATTTCTATCCAGTTAATTAACTTACCAAGAATTATATACTACCCAGGATTTTATATTGCTTTGTGGATTGTGTGGGGTTTTCTTTTGATGTATTCATTAAATTTCATTGTTTTCTTAGTTTCTACCAATAGCCTTATGTTTGAGGACACCCTTGAAAGAATTAGTTTGAAGGCCTTTGATTGGAATCATGAAAGATTCTCTATAAAATCCAGATTGTAAGCAGCATATATTGACCATCTTTAAAACTTGCATTGATGGGAACCTCATGCATTTTTGTAAAAGTGTGATTTAAAAGGTTGTTTCCTATATCTTTTTTTTGAAATAGGTTGAGGGCGGTGGTCAAATAA
The DNA here is from genome assembly GCA_023846275.1 of Vanilla planifolia. Lineage (NCBI taxonomy): Eukaryota > Viridiplantae > Streptophyta > Magnoliopsida > Asparagales > Orchidaceae > Vanilla > Vanilla planifolia. The sequence continues at coordinate 6,079,416 of CM043873.1, read as the reverse complement.
TGTGTGGGATGGATTGAACTGGTTAATAACTCCGGAGTTCTTTATTAACATGGTCATCTTGCACAACAATTTTCTCCAGTTTTGATATGCTCATTTATAAGTTTTATGCTAATTGATTGAAGGATGTAGTTTTCTTGTGGGGGACCATCATTTATACAAGTCTTGGTGATGATGTCAGAGTTTTAGTTATGCTCATAGTATTTTAATTTATGTTCATATTTTGACTTGTGATATCAATGTTGTGTTATATATAAAATAAGTTGCATTAAAGCTGCAAGGCAATTAACCTGAAACCTCGAAATATCAAATTTTGTTGTTTTTGATCCTTCAAATATCAAAACTTAATTTTTTTTAACTTTTCATCATAATATTATCACTTAATGGTTTAATTTTGAAATTCATGGTGCTAGCTTCTTAAGGGAATGGGATTATCCAAGACTTCATCTGCTGCAGTGAACCTTCTTATACAAATAGGCTATTTTCCTGTTCATGTTAATCTTGATATTTTGAGGTTGAACATTTGCACTGAACAAAATGAGGAAGTTTTATTGGATGTTGAAAATCTTCTGATGACATCTGTTGACCTTGATGAGGTAGGAGTATACTTGTTTCCAGATTTTCATTGTTTAGTCTTTCTAATCCATTTTTTCTTTTCGCACCTTGAAGTGTTTGGTATTTGCTAATCTTAGGAAAGAAGGAAAGATCTTTCGTCCCTTAAAGTATATGCAATTGATGTCAATGAAGCTGATGAGGTAAGGAGCATTGCTTTTTTTTTTTTTTCCATTAGATGGTTCATATATTTGTCATAACTTGGTAAATTTTTAGCACAAATGGCCTCTTTTTCATTGTAACTATGGTATTAATGATGTTACAGCTTGATGATGCACTCAGTGCAACTAAGTTGCCAGATGGTAGAATTAAGGTCTGGATACATGTTGCTGATCCTGCTAGCTTGGTCAAACCTCGTAGTCGAATTGACAGGTTTTTTTTAATACTTTTAACCAAATATTTTTTTGTTGAACATAATTTATTTATTATTTGGTTTAGGAAGGCAATGCAAAGAGGAGCTTCTATTTTTTTGCCTACAGCCACCTTTCCAATGTTTCCTGAGAAACTTGCCTTAGAAGTTATGAGTCTACAACAAGGGAAGCTTTGCAAGGCTATTAGTGTGTGTGTAACACTTAATCGAGATGGTAGGTAAGTATTCACATCTATTGCTAAATTCATAGCATTTCACTTCGCATGATGCAAGATGTGATAAAAAAAATCTAAGTGCATATTTTTGATGTAGTATTGCAGAGTACACCATAGAAAATTCCATAATAAGACCAACCTACATGCTGACATATGAGAGTGCATCGGAGTTACTTAATTTGGGCCTCGAAGAAGAGTCTGAATTGCAGATTTTGGCAGAGGCTGCTTCTTTACGTTTTTGTTGGCGTCAACACCAGGTCATATTTCTAGTTGTGAAACATTACTATTGATTTTGGAGTTTGAGAATACCTTTAGCTGATTGCATGAATATTGTCATGTGCTCAACCCCCATAATCAAGCTTTGTTATTCATTCTATAGTATTAAATTTTGTTATTTATTTTGTAGGCTTAAATTATGACCATATGTTTAATTAGTAGGCTTAAATTATGATTATATGAGGGCATATGAAAATTTATTACGTGTATGTACAAGACCTATTAGTTATTGAATCAATGAAGTAGTATCTGAAAATTACATAGTTTTAGTATATTTATAAAAAATTACATTGTAAGTCCCTTTATGTGTATGGGTATTATGTGTTGTTCTCTCTCTTTCTCTTTTTAACAAATTTGATTTTTTGTATTTTAAGTTTGAGAGACATTATTTCATTTAGTTTTTTTTTTATTTTTGTCTTTTTAGATATACCATCTAAATCTTGAATTTATAGGTAATGCTAGTCTTTAAGAGATTGAGATGTTATTTTACTTAAAATTTAATCCAAAACGCTATTCCCCCCTCTCCTTGACAAGTGAAGCCAACATACACCTCCTTATGTGGCAAAATACAAACCCATGATTGTCTTTCGCACACTAACCTTCATTTACTCTATTCCTCATCATAGGCCGGGCATGGATATTGCCTAACTCACTAGTTTTATTAATCGATGATGATGCATCGGAGGAGATCCTCTCTTAACATCTACGAGTTTTTGGTGGGTTGAATGCATGTGATTACTTCAACATGCTGGTTTGCCGTTCTTGACATTGATGGCGATAGAAAATCATAGAGAAATGTTGAGTGATCATGAGAATGTGTGATATGTTGGACATTTAGAGTAAACTTAGCAAAAGAGAAAGTGGAGAGAAAGAAAGGGATCAACATGAGAATCTGAGGGAGTTAGTGTGATGTGGAGGCGAAATCGTTTGATTCTATATAATATCTGTCTTAAAGCATTAAACAAAAATAGAAACAAAAGGGAAGGAGTGAAAAAATTGTGGAGAAGAGAGTACCATGAGTATTGAAGATAAGAAAAATAATTAGGACTGAAGAGAAATAAAAAGAGAAGTGGAAGACGAACAGTGGTGATGAATTTCTCTTCTCATCTTTGATGTTTGTTATCACAATCACTATCATTTATCGAGCATTGTTAATTGTCATCACTTCTTCTCACCTCCTTCTAAGGAAACATCATGATTGGTTTGAGTGTTTGGGTGTCCCCACGTCCATTGGGATGGTGGAGAAACAATCACAAAATATTGAAGAAATATAAAAAAATGGAAAAAGTGGTCGATTTTGGTAGAAATAATTATTTAACCGAGTGATAGAAAAAAAGAAACATCCAACATCAAAAGTTGAACAATATTTATCATTTCAGTTGATCTTTCATGACATGAGCTAGAACTACTAAAAAAAAGAATTGAGATCTAAAAGGTACAATATCTATATTAGAACACCTATTATAATAAAATTTTGTGGTGAACATTACGTAAAATTCCTTAAAAAGGTTTATAAACACTTCTTGTCATGCTTTTGGCTAATCTCTACAAAATGACTAATATGTTAGTGCTCAACTAAATAATGTTTCCAAATTGTCATTGGGTACAAAATTACCAAAGCAACCTTGTGATAAAGATTTTCTAAATGCAACAAGCTTCTCAAATGGCATCAGAGTTCATGTTAGGTTGTGATTTTTTGTTTTTCAAATCATCCAAAATTGTCAAATTACCATTGATGCTATAAATAACTAAAGGAGCCTTTGATATTAAAAAAATTCTAAAACATCACAAAGCTCTCCTAATTGCATTGAGGTTATGTGATGTTTTTGTGCATTTTTTCTGAGTCTAAACTATTTAAAATTACTAGAACACCTTTGGAGGTTAAATTTTCAAAATCCTTAAGAAAAACAATTAATGAAAAAATTGTCCACGAGCTTCATGAATTAACACAAAGATCAGACGTTTTTAGCATGTACAGCTTATGAGCTTCCAACTTGTCCCAAAGCTGCCGAAATGTTGTCGAGGTTAAGTTAAAATGACTAACATAGCCTTTCAATACATAACTTGATGAAATTTTAAGTTTTTGAATCATTCTAGGAGTCAATTAAAGTTGTTATTATGGATTTCTATAATAATCCAACTCCATTAAGTTTTATCATTGGGAGCCAAAATATAGAAAACACCTTAGAATGATGTATGTCAAAAATGACCTTTAAATTTATGGGAGTGATTTCATTGGTTGAATGAAGTTTATATACATCTTTATTGACATTGACAAAAAAATCATACTAAAATATTTTTAGGCTCACAAATTACTAAAATGTTTTTGATTTTAAATTAGCATAGTGCATTAAAATCATAAAGTTGACGGTGTACCCTTTGCATCCAAATTGCCAAATAATCCTTGGGTTTATAATATATCCAAATGACTACCTTAACTTCTAAATTATCAAAATACATCCATTGCCTCTAATCACAATAATGCCTTTCTTATTTTATAAAACACAACACCACGGTATCAAGAGGTCCTTTTAGCTTGAGCCAAGACACTTGTCATCAAAGTACTATCTACTAAATTGTGCCAAAACATGAAATGTTAAAATTTACATTTTAAATGAATTAAAAAATTTCTTAATTTCAAAGGTTGTTTTGAGAACTACTTATAACCATGGGTATGGTAAATGAAGCCATTCATAAAGGTTTATAGTTTTTGGCCATAATTAACAATCATAACTTATAAATCTATGATTAAGGAGATTCATGCTCATAAATTAACAAACCTATTTAGTCATCTTAATGGCATGAGAAACTCAAAATGAATCAAGGCATTAAGTAATTGTATGATAATTATCAACAATAAAAAATTCAGATATATGATGATGATCTTTAACTAGCAATTATTCAAGATTCATTTCTAATCCAAATCCAATCTTAGGCATTTCAAGCCTACTCCAAGGCACAATGTCATGACATTGTCAATCATTAAAAGAACTAGATCATAATATTTTTAAGCATTTTTTTGGGTTGCTTCCTTTGAGGGCAAAGGAAACCATGCCTCCCAACAAGGAAATATTTTTGCCAATAGCTAAGGAATTGTGATAAACAAAAGCTAACATCTCAAGTTAAAGGATTTCAAGCCATTGACATCATGAGGGCCATTTCCCTTGTATCGTTATTTTTGCCTAAATTACTGTGGATCTAAGGTTTCTTTAATTTTTAGAATAATCTCAAGGATTTATTTTTAAGAATAGTCAACAATACATGCTTATACTTATTAGAAGCCATGAATCTTCGAATGAAAAACTCCACATTTGATGTTGAAAATGTGAGCTTATTCTTCACATGATTTGGTAGGGTGTAATTTGTTCTAACTGTCATACATATTTTTCATTGATGAATCGACATCCCTTTTGTAGTTTCTATCACGTTGTTCCTTCTTTTACTCCCTTTGGAACAAGTACCGTCATTCGTGATGCCGCTGAACTGACAAGAGATTTAACAAATTTAGATGATGTTGAACACACGAGTATTAAAAAGCTATTAGAAGTGATGTTGGGTGAGGCAAAGATGATGGTAGGAAAGGTGTGTTTATTTTAGAAAATCCATATTTAATCCTGTTGCTCAAGATTTTAGGGAGGGGGCCAGAGTAATAATGTTCAATACATTGTGGAGCTAAAAAAGTTGAATGCACATTCTTGTAGTGTACCATTAAGATTATGTTATTCATAATGCAGATGGATGAATATATATATATATATATATATATATTCATCCATATGTAAGTGCTTTTTATCTCAAGACTTAATTCAATTTTTTGTGCCCTACCATTAGAATTTTGTTATTCGTATTGCATAGGATGAAAGTACATAGGTTGATATTATCACCAAAAGTTTGATAATGCATCATTTTATTAGTAGCTAAGCCCCTATAAAAATATTGCTCAAAAACTTGAGAAAGATGGAGAACACTTCAAACTTAAAGGGCTTGATATATGTGAGTTAGTTTTTTATTCATTTCTATATGCACTACAATTCCATCATGGGATTACAAAACTGAATAACAAAGTAGAGAATACCATGCAATGAGCACAAAATTGAACCAGTGTTACACAAGTCATGATGGGAATGGAAATGTGGTGTTATCCTTATTTGGTCAGAGAGAGGACTGCGACAATGTTTGTGTTTTTGTTTGTCGGGAATTGTTGGTTGGCAGGGTGGGGAAGGCAGAGGGGAGAGTGGATGAGTTTGGCTGAAAATTTTTCTTTATCTCCAGTAATACTTAATAATGCTGTGTGGTACATGGGAAATGTTCTATGGGTGAGTTTGGAGGCACAAACGGAGGATTTTGAAGGAAAAATGTGAAGTTGAGATAGCATATCAAGATTGTGGTACAACGAAATTGCATATGGCTCTGAGATTTGCCAAATTTTTTGTTATTTGATTTCTATGCTACTAGTTTTTAAGTTTTGGATATATGGAAGTATATCTCTGCTATTATACAAGTAAATATGTGGTTAGCTAATAGTATTACCATGAATGTTCTTTTGGATTACTTTTTTAGTTAATATTTGCAAAATAATTTTTTATGGTAATTTTTGTATGTTACTAATATAATTCTAATTTGTTTATTTAATGTTTTTGTACTTTATTGCCGCTTGTTATGTGCACCTTTGAAAATAATGAAATACATTGTATTAACTAAATAATCTGTTACCAGTTAATAATTTGTGGGTTTTTGTACTGGTACTTGGACAAGTTTTGGGAAATAAAAAAAAAAATAAACCCTTGACATAACGTGATATATTTGTAATGCATAGCCATTTATTGAGCATGTAATCAGTAGCATGTTGAGGTCTGCATGAAATATAGTTTTCTTGATAATGTACATACCAATGAATACTTCTAACATGCTATAAATACTTTTCATCCATGGTCTACTTTCTGAGTATGAACTATTGGGATATTTTCTTATGTATGAACAATTGATCTTGAAAATGCATAGATTATGTGTGGCATTTGATCCACCGGTGCTGAGGAGGATGGACAGACCTGATATTTATTATGAAGGCAATAGTTTGAGGGTTTAGTGCAAATGATTTTTTTTAATCTCCTTTCTTAAAATTCCATCGTGCAGATGTATACACACATACATAGTTTGAATATTTTTCTCCTGAAACTTCATGGAGCCAATAAGAGAAAAATTGTCATTATCTTGACATTTAATCCAAGTTTCAATATTTTTATGATCGTTTGAGCATGTGTTGAAATGAATTAATGGGATCACATGTTGATGCCCAAGCACTAGTTTACTTTTTAGGTAATTCAATATTCATAACCATCTTATATTCTATATTGTGACAAGCATGCACACTGTTTAGTAACCATATCTTGAAAATCAAGTGTCTCTTTTTAGGCAATTAATACTATCAGAGAAACTTTCTTAGGACATTTCTCAGATAATATATTATATACATTAATTACCTGATTTTTATTTGGTGATTGCCTTAGAAATGATGGCTCTTTTATTAGCATGAAAATAAAAAATTAGAATTTTCAGGGTGCAATAGACATGGCCATGATAGAGCCGCGTATTAAAGTAGTCAATCCCGATGATCCTGAACCATCTATCAACTTGTATGTCGAGGACCAATCGGATCCTGCAATGCGGCTTGTCTCAGAAATGATGATACTCTGTGGGGAGGTTGTAGCTACCTTTGGTTCTATCAACAATATTCATCTGCCATACAGGGGCCAAACCAAGTCAAGCATTTCAGTGTCAGCATTTGACCATCTTCCTGAAGGACCAGCGAGGAGTTCTGCATTTGTTAGAGCAATGCGAGCAGCTGAAATGGAGTTTAAAAGGCCTATTCGTCATGCTGCTTTGGGTGTTCCTTGCTACGTACAGTTTACGTCTCCTATTAGAAGATATGTTGATCTTCTAGCTCACTATCAGGCATGTCTTTTTAGATGAATGAGTGGTTTTCTTTTTCTACTGTAGAGAAAACATATATTTCGAATGTCTAGTTTCATGCTAAGCTGCAATTGTGGGAATATACATGAAATGATAGCAATAACTATTCGAACAATGAAAAACACCTAAATAGTTGAGGCAGACTGTATTTTTGATTGAAGTGCTTCTCGTGTACTTTGCAAAAACAGCTATTTTAGTGTTTCACCATATTTCAATTTTAGTTGTACTTTGCCATAGTATTCGACTGAGCATATGCATATCATGCTAGTTAACCATAATGTTATCGTGTCAAGTCCAACTAGTTGTTACAATATTGATGTGGTGCTTGGCGGTTTCACTTGGCAAATAAATGTGAACACATAAGTAATCCACTTGTGTCTTGATGGTTAAATTTCTTAGATAAATGTCTTATTTGTAGTGTAGAAGTTAAGGAAAATAAAATAATGTTTTCTTGAGCTTAACCTTACTTCAAAGTTAGCCAATGCATTTATTTGTTTACACTTGTCAAGGACCATTATGCCCAAGGGGATTTGGTTAGTTAAAAAGCTTCTTTGGGAAGAGTCTTAGGCATAATAAAAGTTGATGCATTGGATATTGTTGCCTTCGAATAGTCTTTAAGCTCTTAAGTTAGGAATGTTTGTCTTGAATGCATCTAGGTGAGTGACACATCTAGCTGTGGTTTAGGAGTGTATCTCATTCCTACACAGATTATTCTTCAACATGGCCAATTCATACACAAAGCTGACCTCTTCATGAATTTTTTTGACCAGATTGGCATGATCAGACTAGTTGGACTACGGGGATCAACCATAGTAATACTGACCAATATTGTTGGATCGCCCTATAGAGGTTATCATTATAGTGGGTGGATTAAGGCATTTCCCCTGTATCTCATAATTTTTGGGCCTATGATTATATCATGTGCCAATTCTCCACAATCAGAAGCAACAATCACAAAATTTAGAAGTTTAAACCTTGAATCATGCCCAAGAGGATTTGGCTGGTTTGCTTCATTACAAAGAGTTTCAGGCATAGTAAAAGTTGATGCATTGGATATTGTTGCCTTCAAAATAGTTTTCAAAATTTGAGGTGTAAATGTTTGCCTTAAATCTATCTAGGTCAGTGACACATCAAGTGATTTAGGAGCATCTCATGCCTTCACGGATTATTCTTCAGCATAATCAATCAACACATAAAGTTGACCTCTAGAATTTTGCTTGATTTGTGGGTATGATTGGACTATTTGGATTACCAGATCGACTACAAGAGTACTAGACAATATTGTCAGATCCTCCTATAGAGGTCATCATTATAGTGGGTGGAGTACAGAATTTTCTGTGTCTCATAATCCTGGATCTATGACTAACATCATGTGTTCATTCTCCACAATCAGATGCAACAATCACAAAATTTGAAGTCTATACCCTTTTAATTAGTTCACAACATTGTCTTACAACAAAATTGAGTTTTCTAGCAATAAAATTGAACTTTAATGAGCTCAAAACCTAGCAAGGGAAATGATATTTGTGGCAGTTGTTGATTTGAAGATTAAACTTACTGTGCTCAGGAGTTGAATGGGACTCTCTTTTTCCGTTTTTGCTTGTGTTTGGTGAAATGATGTTATCATAATTATTCAAATTGTTAGATGACTTGGAATGTGCATATCTTTTAATTGTGTAATCATAGGCAGGTGTTGCTTTCAAACCTTTTTTCTTGTAATATTGTTCATAAAATATCCTTCGATCCCTATTTAGAAGTAAATCCAGTAAAAAGATTTATAAAAAGGACTCTTAATACCCAATACTATTCATACAATGAACTAAGGGTACGATACAATTTTTGTGAACATGGAATTATAATTGGCAGTGTGTAGTTTTAGAACTTCAAGTGAGACTTTGTTGTAATTGAGTGTAACTTTTAAATTGGAAGTTATTTGGCTGATGCTTCTGAATTAGCATGTGATGAGAGGGTGTCATGAGGAATTAAAAGATAAATTTATCAGACAGGAATCACACTTATTATTCTTTGTGAATCTGGACATCTGTATGCAAAGTAGTCATTGACTTGAACACCTGTGCAAAGTTTCTGACGTGGGTGTCTTCTACTTAGTATATGATTGTGGAAAACTGATTTTGCTGTTATTGCTTGTACAAACAAGGGAAAGGACCACCACTATTGCATGTAGATAGATTTTATAGAAAGTGATAAGAAAAAATGTGATAAAAATTTAGGACAATGTGGCTAGGAGTTGTTGGAACTTCAAAGGACGATATGGGCTGGAGTTGACACTTCCATTTGAGATTAATATGAATCAATAAATTGTTATAACCATAAAGCCATCCTCAAATGATTAAGAAAGGATGAAGATTGCAGTGGTGTTTCTCATAGCAATATGTTTATTGTTGAAGCATATTTTGTTTGTATGTTCCAATTCTGGTTTTCCCCAACTCGTCAAATAGGTTATCAGAATCTGTGTTCCATTTTTGTTACTCATGGATTATAAATGTGTCTTGTTTTTGTTTATGGTTTCTGCTTTCACAATTTGAGTTCAATTTCATAAGTTTCTGTCACACTTAGTGCTCCAGAAGTGAATCAAAAGCACCATATATGTTCTGACTATTCCTTTTGAAGTTGTGTTTTGAACAAATTTTTAGTATAGCAGATTTATTCCTTCTTTCACGTTTGAGTGAATAGGGGATGTTATGTAATTTAATATATTTTTTTTAATCTTTTATCATTAAACATGATTTAGTTTATCGGGTTCTATTGTTATTATGTTCTCATTAGTTATGGTCAGATTGAAAATTTAATTATACAGTTTTTGGTTCCAGATCAAGTCTTTTCTTAGGGGTGAGCCATTACCATTTTCATCTGGAGAATTAGAAGGCATTGTATGCCTTGTTAATCTGCATGTTAGAGTTGCAAAGAAAATCCAAAGCAGCAGTCTCAGATACTGGTTGTTAGAGTATTTCAGAAGACAACCAAGGGAAAGGAAGTTTTGTGCCTTAATTCTTCGGTTCATCAAAGATCGGATGGCTGCTCTGCTTCTTGTTGAGGTATTTCCAATGTGATATAAAATCTTCTTTTGCTAGCTCATGGAATCATATCAAGTAATATGAATATATAATAAAAGAGTATTAAATACGTAGGAAAACCCAAAATTGTTACTTACAGTGATAGAATTGGAAAAAAAAGTTTACTTGGTCATACCAACTTTTTCTTTGTGGCTAAGTGATGAGGATCCTAGTATTTGATATCTCTAAGAAGTATTTGTTGATGTCCAAACCTGGTCTGGACATTTGCAGATGCAAGTCTTGTGTTCTCGTAAAGGATAGGGAAGATCAATGGGGTTTGTCGAGAAGGAAAAAAAGAGCAAGGGAAGAGGTTCGGGCTTTTGGAATGCTGTCTAGATGAGAAAGAAACAGAGAGATGAGAGATAGAAAGAGATAGAGATGGCGAGAGATCAAGAAATTGGTAAACTCTTTAAATTGGGAAAAAATCGTGGCCTCTACTATAGTTCAAGAACCTTCACTAATTTGGTTGATTATAGAGACAATCTTCCAGTGACTCAAAAGAACCATCTAATGGGGAGATGAGGACAACAAAAATTTCAAAGAAAGATTTGAGTTGAAGGTGGAAAAAGCTTGAGATCTGCTCAACATACATGCGTTGTAACCTTCTTCAGGGAGAGTGGAGGTCCTTGTATAGGAGAAGTGTAATGATCATCTAGATCATTACAGCCTTGCACATCTTTTGAGGCCATCTTTCAACTTGAAAGTAACCCATCATCAACGGGGACCAGAACCAATAAATGGTAAATCTTTGGGGATCGATTGCATCAACCGTTGGGTTAGAACTAGATGTTGAACCCAGGAATCTCTGTTTCTGGTTGATAAGCTTGACGTCCATCGAGGATCAATCGACAATAGATGTGGATCAATTTGGCACATGCGATGAACCTGGTTTTGCATTTGTTGCATTTTTCGAATGATATCACAATATTGAGAGGATCACTATCTGATACAGCTAAGTTCTAATTTTGCTTTCACAGACTCGGGTAATGTACTGATCACTTAAGCATATGCAGGTTGGAATTCAAGCTTCTGCATCTGTTTCGTCTGGGAAGCATATTGGTGATATGATTGAGGTTATTATTGAACACGCCCATCCTCGCGATGATGTGCTTTCAGTTAGTGAAGTTTAAATAAGAAATTTGGGATGCTCAGCAGGCTGTCTTTAATTGCGATGCTTGTTCCTTACTAGTGAAGTAAGCAAAAGTTTCTAATCTAGTTTGTATTAGTTTCCCTGCATCTCTGTGGATGTATAAGATGATTTAATCCACCAATCCTTTTGTTTATTTGAACAATTTTACTGTCTTTGATCTGCTATTTCCTCTGTATTCCAATGTATTTGATAGGCATCGACTCACACGGATCTTGCGCAACAATGACGATGATAGCAATTCGAGGGCTAATTAGCATCCACTTGTTTTTGAAATTGCCCAAGTTCTCAACAAACTTGGTTGAAAGAGTCATCCACAAAGGATATTGCCTGAACAAAATGAATGGAACAACATGTGATTTTTTGCTTACAGAAGCTGGCATTATCCATTGCATAGCCTTCAAGAAGCTGAAACAGCTACAGAATTGGAGTTCTAACTTTTCACTCATTTGTGTTTCTTTGTAAAGCTTCATATGTATTCTATATCAGAGGCATCTTTATGTTATTCAACTTTGATCAAACTCAAGTTTTTCAGGCAATTTTCAAATTAGTTTCAGTTGAAGCTGATTTCAAGCCATTAAAACAAATTGTTTTGGGTTGAAACATTAAGCTAAGCATGAGTTATAATCATTAATAAATGATTATTGTTGTATTTGGTTAAGTTTCTTATTAATGTTGTGTTTAGGTAGTGTGCTTGATAATTTTTTTTTCTAACATATATATATTTCTTGGTTTAAAATCCATTCTTCAAATGTGTCAAAAATTATCTGAAGGAAGTTGTCAAAGAAAATCTAATTATCACAAGCAAATTGTTATTTGTTGAATAAGATTAGATTAGAAATAGGAAGATAATTGAATGGAATCCATTTAAAGAGATGTATGAGCACTGAAATTTTTTTGGAAATTAATGGTTTGGTAGATCATTGTTGTGTTTAATAACAAAGAAGATTCGAAAATTAACAAAAAAATGTGAGTAAATTGGAAAAAATCATGTTAATAATTGTCAATTGTATATCATAAGATTAATTAAACATAAACATCTCTTAATTGTTTTAAACAATGTAGTAGTGATTATTGTGCACTTAATTGCATTTGAATTCTATTTGTTTCAAATGTAGAAGGAAAGAATGACAACAACAACAAAGAATACGGTGTAGATAAGCATCGATGGAGTTGGTCACCATTATCGTATACATGTTTAAAGTAGTGTTGTTGTTAACATCTGTGTATTATAATAAAATCATTACATAGTTAATGCTATGATAACAATAGTAACTATTGCTAAATATTTGTATTAACGATTTAAATTTCTATCTTATCATGTAGCAATTATTTAAAAGTCCAAAAAAGCAACCTAAAACTTACACTTATAGTACATATTTGCAACAACAGTTCAAATTAGATTTTAGTATATTAGGTCTTTATCTTGTGAATGGGGAAGTAAGATATGAACTGGTTTCAATATGTTGTAGCTGATTTCTATTGTACTTTATTATTGATTAATAAACTTTACTATTATTAATTTTGTAAATTTTCATTTTGCTTTATTGTTAAATGGGTTCATGTTACTAAAAGTAATTTTATTATGAGCACCAACCAATTTTTGCCCTTGGTAAGGTCTTAAACTAGTGGAACGCTCTATTAATCTAAAAAATTACAAATTATTATGGTTATTTAATTAAAAATTAGTTTTTTAAGAAAAAAATCCCATATATCTTTTATGATTACAATATGTTATTTATACATAAACTCAAGTGCTAATTATAAATACATAATTATTATGAATTAATTATGAATTATGATTTGATTCTTCAAATTCTATTGCAATGGAATTCAAAATATTCACTCTTTATTATAAGGTTAATCAAGTTAAATTTCTAAAAATCATCAATAATAGTTATGGATTTATTTCATAAGATAATTCATCACTAGCTTAGAGCTTGTTTGACACTTTTTAGTAGTTATAAAGGAAAATTCTCAACATCAACAAAAGAAACGAGAGAGAAAGAGCAAGGAAAAAATGATTACTCTCAAAATATTATTTTTTCTTTTTTACTATATTTGAACACTTTGTGATCGATGGTGAAAAATTTTAAGAGCACCATCATGATGTTTTTCTTTTTTCCTATGCAATGGGATTTTATGATAAAATCTTGCCCCTTTGCCTTTTAACTATTTTCATAACAATAACTAATTCAATTTAACTCAACTCACTTAGTTTAATAATAATAGAATAATTGAATGAATACAATCTTTTTTGTACTCTTGTTGAGAATTAAGCTTTAAATCTCTCATTTTCAATTTTAATGCTGACTACAATGACCAATTGATCAACAATCAACCTAATATCCCCATTAGTGAAATCATATCAACAAACTTTTGTAATAGTCTAGAATCAAATGCAAAGATTGACATATGAGGTCATATGGTTACAAGATGCTCAACCAGTAAGTCTTTACTATATTGCTAGAAATAAAATAATTATTGTTTCAATGAAGTATTGGTTTTTATTTGCTTGCTAAATAGTGAGAAGAAGATAGAATAATTTTTTTTTGTATTTTTAATTTTAATAAACAAATATTGTAGATATTTTGGCTTCAAATAATGTAAATGACTTAGTTTTATGTTTGTGTGTGTTTATTCTTATAACTTCGATTCATATTTAATCAAGTAGGGGAATGACACGATGTTTTTTATCAGAACTTGTTAGAAAAGGGCATTGCATTCATTAGGGATTTTCCATCAAATCATTCTTATATAATTTTGTTGTGTCTCCATTGTTGCCTTCCAAAGGACTATAACTAGCCACTGAGTCATTATTGCATTGCTTTTATTGTTATCATCATCTAGCATTGGATTGCCAACTATTAGTTGTTAGACATGCATTGGTAATCATCGGCTTTCATGGTTAGCTCATGAGTAGATGATAGATAAATATAGTGACTAGTGTCCTAATGATAGAATGCTAGGTGCTCTGGGTGATTTTGATAACAACGATTGGGTGATCTATCGATGGTCCTTAAATTGCCAAAGTTTCATTTTATTTTTTAAAAAATAAATTTTAAATGCAAGAAATTAAATATATTTTAATTTACCATAATAAACACATTTAATACTATGAAATAATCATTTTAAAATTGTAAATTTTGAATTACATTTGTAATATCTTGATCATGATATGTGCACATGTGCATGTATACACTATTCAAACCATTTGATTGCACGAGTTTGGTAAACTAGGGAAGGCAAGCTTCAGAAGTTCAAAAAAGGAGAGACATAGGGTGGAATCATCATTTGTTTTGATGCCTTTTAGCAGGTAGGAAGGAGGGCTTCTTATATTGGTGCTCAACAAATGAAACCAAATACACATTTGATCTCTCTTCCACTTATTTATTCTAGCATAGGTGTTTTCCTGGGAATCTAACAAACTATGATATGTATTATGGGTCTGCTTCTTCATTTGATCTTTCAACTCTTTATATTATCATTATTGTTACAAGAAATAATTATTTATAAATTTTGCTAAAAACATGTGAGATTCATATGGAATATTTTTAAAAAGATGTTGTACCCATGAAGCTCTTTAGTTGTGAACTTTTCAAAGGAAAACCATCTTTAATTTTGCTTTGAAATAACTAATATTAATAATTGTGATCTTGAAAGGACTTTTGTTGCAATGTTATGAATGATTGTTTGTTCTATCATTGAGTGTGAACAATATAATAACAGAAGTACTAAGGTGGGATTTCACACTTTTAGAATACAATAGTGTTTTTGTGGGAAACAAATATTATTTTTACATATGGTGATTTAAGAGAGCAATGGTCAAGCTCTTTGAGGCTTTTGTCAAAGGAGAAAAGGGAGAACATTTATGGAACGATGATGAATGCATATAACACCAGTTCTTCTCAAAGTCTTCGTGTTATTGAAAATAGTAAAAAAAATAGAAAAATGAGGGTAACACTGCACTTCTTTTCCATGTAACATTGTAGTAATGAAAGAAAAGAAAGGGGGACAAGAGCCTACTTCTTGAAACTTTCATGTGATAAAGGAATAATTAAGGATGAGAAAAAGTCAAGACCTTATCTCTCATATCATTTGTTTAGAAGTTATGAGAAAAAAGGTGTTGTGATCATCTCTCTCAGAGTTTTGTGACGTTTTGATAGTGACAGGAAATCGAGGCTAAGTTGGTTAAGCTTCCATATGATTGTGCATAAGGATATGAGGGAATGTTTTGATGGACTTTAGGTGTACTATATAGATTATGCATTACAATAGAATCTTTTTTAAGCTAATATGTTAACTCATACCTTCGTTGACATTCACCTATTAGAGATAGAACTTTTTTAAGTAATTCTCACTCTAAGTTTGTGGGAGCTTAATATCAACTTTGTTTGAAGTTGGTGAGCATTTGGTCGAACAATTTCTTTGATGAGATATGACCTCTCCTAATTTGAGGCCAACTTATCAAGCCATTTTTATTTCTTTGAGACTTCACATTTCTTAAGAAAGAGGTCCATTACTTTAAGAGGATGCCTTCTAATGTTCACATCAAAGTATTTTTCAATGATCTGCTTTATGATAAACTATTTTAAGTGTGCACAAAGACATCTCTCTTCAAGAAGATTTCGTCTCAAGTTTTTTTATTTCTTCATTTGTTTTTTGGGCATCGATTATGTCATGGAATTCTTATAATATTCAGACTTATAGGCTGGAGTGGTTGATTTCTTTTGAGAGCCTGACTTTGAAGCCATAAACTAGAGAGTGGGGAGATTCTCTTGTAATAGGAGTGGTTCGATATGCTCATACCACACTAGGAAGCTCATCAATCTAAATGTCTTTCTTGCTTTCTAGGTGAGGCTTCAAAATCTTCAACAAGCTCATCTTGAGATAAGCTTCCAAGGGAGTTATCTAGCAAAGATATCTCTTGAGCTTAAGGATTACTACCTCCATGCTCTTGGTGGATGGTTTTTTAAGAGGGGAAAAATATTTCTTGTGGTCTCCTTGTCATGTATGTTTGTCTCTTGATTTTGCTCACTAAGAATTTGAGTGAGGCTAATTTGATCAAATATTTGAAAGAGGGTTTGTGCCAATGCTCTATATGCTATAATGATTGAATCTCTAGATTCAAATGAGCCATTAACTTGGCTAATAACTAGTTGCAAGTCACTAAAGATTAGTTAGTGATTGACATTTAAGCCCAAATTAAATCTCCATTCAATTATTAAGGTTTCGTATTTGACTTCATTGTTGGTGATTGTAGTTATAATCCCTTTTTTAGTTTGACATTTTCTAGGTTTAATAAAATAAAATCGATCCCACATGAATCTTGTTTTAAGGTTTTATCCACAAATATCTTATAGGTGTCTAATGGATACTTAGGTTTTACTTTCAAGAAAATTCTTTTGACCAGAAAACTAACAAGTATTTGAGATTTAAGAAAATTCAAGATATGAAGTTAATGTCAAATTCATTGAGTTGGATAACTCATTTTTGCAATCTCTGTGAAACTTTTGTTTACTAAGAATGTATTTAAAAAACTTGTTTGTGATAACATTAATAATATGAGATTGGAAGTACCTCCACAATAATTGGGCAAACATAAAGAATGCCAACACCATCTTTTCCAAAGGAAAATATCTTGTTTCTACATCTTTTAAAGTGTGTCAAACATAATAAATAGTTCATTGCATACTTTTTTTCTTCTTGGATTAATAAAGAGTTGACAATTGAGCTTAATGCTACTAAGTAGATGAATAATGGTTCTTTAAATACTGAACTATTTAAGATAAGAAAATTAGATAGATAACTCTTTAGCTCTTAAAAGGTCTTTTCACAATCCTCTATTCATATTAGTATGATCTTGTTGCTAAGAGTTTAAAGAATGATTTGAACATCTAACGAGTCATTGGAGATGAAATTCTTAGACCTATAATGCATATAGCAAGGCATTGTCTTTTGGAGTCTTAAAAAAGAAAGTATCTAAAGATCTGTTATCTTGTCATTGTTTGGTTGGATTCCCTCATTTGATAGCATGTAACCAAGAACCTTTCTTAAGGATGTCTCAAAAGTACATTATAAAAAATTGAGCTTGAGATTGAATTTTTGATAAGTCTCTAAGGTTTCTTTTAGATCTTGTAGATATGCCTCAAAGGAAGTGTTTTTTATTAAGATTTCATCCATGTAAGCATAAAGATTTCTATTTTTTTACTCTAAAAAATGGTATCAATCATCATTTGATAAATTGTCTTAATGTTCTTAAGTCTAAAGGATATAATTTTATAATAAAATGTCCCAAAGTCAATAATAAATATAATTTTCTCTTCATCTTTTTTAGTTATCTTAATTTGGTGGTGGCATTCTGAGAATGCATCCAAAAAATTGAAACATGTGAGTTATAGTTTGAACTTTCTAAGACTTAAAATGAAGGATCAAATATTTATAAAATTTTATTTATGAAGTTTAAAAAATATTAAGAATCAATAAAAATATCAAATAGACTAAAAAATTATGAAAATGTATCTTGACCTAAAGCTTAAAAAGATAAACTTACTAAAATTATCTTAGCACAAAAAAGATGTATGATGATAATGAAATTAAAAGTGAAGAGTATTTAAAAAAAATATTTAATAGTGATTTTAAATAATTTTAAGTTTAATAAATAATAAAAGATACTAAATATCATTAAGAAATGAAATTGAGTTGATGAGTAGATCCTATTAAGATAAATCAAACAAAACTAGTCAAAGTTTTTTGGGAGCTAAAATCAATGAAAAATTCAAAAATATTGAATTATTTATGTTTAATTAAAAATTATTTTAAATAAATCTAAAATATAAAATTCCTAAATCCTTTAATTGAAATGGTAGGCACAAAGGTTATGAAGAATGTGCAGTATGCTAGCTATGAGGGGAGGAAAGGTTGGTAAAAGAAAAAGTCATGTCTAGTGAAGGATTGGAAGTGATTTGGAAAATCAAGCAATACGATGAATCCAAGTGGTAGAAAATGTCAAAAGAGGAAGGGATTCATTTCTATTGCTTCCAAAACTTCACATGGTTACAGATGCTATACTTACTTGATGTATTACTATTAGAGGCATGTTAGTTGGTATATTAATGTTCAAGCAATTAGTTTCATAAATAAGTAATTACTTGGATGTAGATCATACTTGCTAATTATAGTTACATAATCATGTTTAATGTCACATGCTAGTATTATCATGTTTAAAAATATCATAAGGTGCTTCATATTCTTGGAATCATATGAGATCTATTTATAACAAGTTAAGACATTATAGAGTAAGTATATAATATTATTATTAGATTTTTGTCAAAGAAAATTAAATCTTATATGAAAATGACTAAAGGGTGTTACAATACTAGATGGGCTCTCAAGGGTGCATCTTAAATTTAATATGAGATTCATTGAAAAGAAAATGTAAATTGAGATGAGAAGTTAACTAATGGATGTTTTTAAGACTAGGAGGAGCCTATAAGAGTACACTTTATACTTTATCATTTCATCAAAAGGTGTTACATGTTGGATAAGACACAAGAAAATACATTTTATGGTCATGCATGCAAAATAAAAAAATGAAAAAGAATTTGTACATTTAAAATCAAGAGACCATTGATAAATTGATCATTTAATTATTAAAATGTGCAAAGGAGTAGTAATGCATTACATATAATAAAAGCATTTCTTTGTTATGCTTGTTTATGTTATTGCTTTTATTATTTTGTAAATGCTATGAGGTGTCGCTTGACCCAACATGCAAAAAAAAATTTAGTGCTTTATATGTATAATACATCATTTTTGCTCATTGAACTAGTGTTGAATGACTAAGTCATTTTTAATATTAACAATTAATAAAAACTTATGCATATCATGATACTATAGGAAAGTAGTGAGTGAATATGGATACTAGATCACTAGTTTTCTTATATTAATTTGGCTTTAAAATTATGTATTAATGATATTTTAATATTATAAAATACTGTTATGATAGTGGAGACATGGGTTCAACATTAGTAATTTTATTTTATATTCTGTTGCATGCAATAGTATTTGTATTAAAAAAAATTTGGTAAGAAAAGTGATATTTTATATGTTTTCTTATTTTAACATTAAAAGGTAATCATGCAATTAGAATTTATAAAAAGGATATAAAAAGTTGGTGATACCAAGATGGGAGCTACATTTTTCTTCTTGTAGTGTGGGGCTAATGCAACAAAGGGTGAGATGTTCCTATCTTTTGCAAGATGTATAGATGTGCGGGTATGGGTCTAACATCTCAAATGTAAAGGTAATGATTTTATATAAATTTTAAGGATTTAGAATTATCAAACAATACAATATCATAATCTCAATGTTGATTGAAGACCTTACAAAAATAGAGGAATTTTTAGCATCCAAAATATACTAAAAATTGATATCTTTAAGTATTTAGAATTATTTAGAATTTTAAAGATTTTTAAGAATATTATAAATTTTTTTAAAATAATGAAAAAAGTATTTCACAATATGATATGAATAGATTATACAATATGATTTAATAAAAATAAGTAAAAAAAACTTAACTAAAAATATTATATAATATAATTAGAGACATCATATAGTATGATATACTATAAACACCTAAATGATATATTATGAATACTTTTACTAAATCAGATAAAATAAATCATATAGTATGATTAGAAAAATCATATAAGTATGATAACATGTTAGACAGTCCAATATCATAATGACTTGGATAAGTTTGATACAATGAATGAGAGAGAAAATACATATCATACAATATAATAATAGATATCATATAATACGATAAGAATAATGAGATGGCTAAGCTAGAATCGTATCGTACAATGTGATTTCTAACATCATAAAAGTATGTGGACTTTAAATGAGAAGGGATACAAACTATATAATGTTGATAATAGACATTCTTAGATATGATATAGTAAGAATACCATAGTAGAATACATTATAATGGATCATACAAGGATGATTAAGGATATTATTTAAATACAACTAATACAATGATGTAATAAGAATACTACAGTTGAATACATTACAATGAATTATATAAAGATGATTAAGGATATTATCTAAGTATGACTAGTATAAGTAATTGTAGATAAAAAGAAATGTCACATATCATATAGTATAAAATGAATAATCATATTATACAATGATGTGAAACTTAAAAGTTCTTAAGAATGAAATAGTGAACAATTAAGAGAACTAATGTAGAGGAAAAATCTAATTAATAGTAAACATTTAGATTTGAGAGGAAAAAAGGTGATAGGCATTCAAATGAAAAAGACAAACATTTGAAGACGAGGGGCCAAACTTTTGAGACACTGGATGGATATAAAAGATGAGAAAGGACAAACTTGGAGAAAAGTTTTAGGAAATAAATATGAGTAATCTAACTTTAACCAAGAGCATTAAAGAGAAGTGAAGAAAAGAGAGTTCTTTCAAGAGTTTGGGAGGAAACCACAAAGAATTGACAAGAGTTGAAAGCAATATAAAAGAGAACTTGGGGTTGGTACTATAATAATACTATAGCATTGAGAAGCGAATAAGAAAAGTGTGCAATTTTAAAATTCTAGTTGCATGACCACTACAATCGAAAGCAAGATAGGACATATTATATGTGCATACATTTGATGTTTATTAGAAATGTATAGCCTCGTTCATCATAGTGTATTATACAATAGGATGTTATCAGATAGTATGGTATTCTCGATCAACTTATTTACTTCCCTACTTCTAGCTTGTATTATATGATGGTTAGCTATCATACTATACAATGGTATCTACTTTAAATTAAGTTCTCTTTCTTATGCAAATTGTATTGTATGATTTGTTGTATCGTACTATATAATAAAGTCATTTATAGTGTTACAGTTCTTGAAATCTTCTACTTTCCTTCTAGGTTCCTTGGACTACTTAATACATATAAAACAAGCATTACATAATGTCAAATAAAAGTACAATATGTGTGTTTTTTCTTCTAGGTAGTATATCCATACTTACCACATAAGTTATTTATTTTATTTTTAGACTTCACATCTTAAGATATGAACTTGTGTGGAATGTCTTCCTAGGCTTTTTTAACTAGTTTTGTACCTTATGTTTTCATTTGTTTTGACATCCTAATGTCATATCTAGAATATCTTTCTAAACCCTTCCAAACAAGTTTTGCACCTTAAGTTCCATTCATTTTAATTTTGACATCCTAAATTGTTCGTTTCATACAATTTTTTACTCTATAGTTATGGAATCCCAAATTTAACCCTTCTCAGATTTATTGTCATAACATCCAATTCTTTTATCTTTTTTTTATTCTTAAAAATATAAAAATTTTCTTTTCTTTTGATTTTTTAAACCATCTAACCTAAGTACTTTAAAATCTTTATAATAAAACTATTTTAAACATAATTAGTTGGGCAAACCTCATTATTTACTTAATCATAATAAAAATTAGAGGTTATGTATATTTGAAATACCAGATGGTGAGACAGAATTGCTAAACAATAACTTAACGATGAGAAAAATTTAAATACTAATCATTTAATCACATATAACAAATAGAATATTAATATAAATAAGTGATTTAGCTACAAAATTATATATAAATATCTAATCTAAAGCAAATATTGTGCCAAGTCTAGACGAATCCAAGATATACATAATAAAAAAAATTATCACAAGATAAAAGACTAACTATTATGTTAGTTAATAAATAATATCTTCATTCATATAATCCAAGTTTATGTCTCTCAATAGATTGGATATATCATTTGTGCTATAAATATTAATAAAACTCTAAAGTTTTTAATAGATAAATTAATAAAATTATAATATATATATATATATATATATAATTTTATAACAAAAAAAATATAATCATACCATGATGATAAAAAATTAATGATTAATAAAATAAGTTATGATACAAGCAAATAAATAAAGCTAATATAAATTATAAATATGTACACTTATATATGTTCTTTTATTCCTAATTTTTATTTATTTATTATATTTTGTAAAATTCAAACCATATAAAAATAGAGTTTTTTCTCATTGATTTCATTTTTAATACATTTAGATATATTCTAAATAATAAATAAATTATTTTCCTCTTCACATTACCTCCCTAAACCAAATAATAAATAAATTATGTTTAACAAAAAATTGTTTGGTTAAAAGTATTAAAAAACCAATCAATTTAAGGATTAGGATTTATGATCGATAACATGTAAATAATTCATAGTAAGGTGACTAACTAGTTAGAAGTGAAGATATAATTGGAAATATTTGTTTCAAAAGATTAGCTAAGTAACTCCAATTAAATAGCAACTTAGAAAAAGTTTGCTAAGGACATTCGGGACTTATTCAACCTGTACCTTTTCTTTGTAATGTGCTTTTGGGATTAGTTTTGGGGGTTTAGATATGCAAAATATGTCTTTAACTAAAATGTCTAGGGATAAGGAAATCTAAGAAATATTCAAAAAAGAAAAAACAAATTGCACCAATGGATTGGAAGAAAAAACACAACTTATGAATTAACAAAGAAAAAAATTGTGGGTAAAAGAATATTTTGAGTGAAATGAATATAATGATCTTATCTATGTTTCCTCCATGTCTCATCCTAAGATAATCTTTAACTTTGTTGACCTATTGTTCCCCTCTTAAAGTCATTCAAATTATTCATTAGACTCACTTAATTACATTGGTCTTTTCTTTTTTGATATTCATAAATCTAAACCAACTTCTTACCAATCCAACAATGTTCATAACATAACATAAGGTTTAAATTAAATCTACTATTCAATAGAGCTAAATAAATCCTATAAAAATTTGAAGACCAAATTGAGAATACCACCTCATATTAACTCTATCGATACATTGATAAGATAAGTTATATTATAGAAGTTTAGTGCTTAACAATAATGGATGATGATAGCAATCTATGCTGAAGGTTAACTATATAAAATTGGCTTTAGTTCTATTGTTAATATATAATCATCTTATATTCTATGCACCCAAATTAACTCTTTGGGAAGTATCTTTAGATGAGGGAACCATGACTAATAATAAAGAAACATTCTTATCAAAACTCAATTCATTTGGGGGGAAGTGATATTAGGTTTAATCTTCTGTTATAAGTTGAGAATATTTTTGGGTCTTCAATACAAAATTAATTTAACCATCAATCATAAGTTTAAGCATATATATTGTTCTATGCATAATACATTCATAATTATTTTTTTATTCAAAGTTTTAATTTATTATGCATTTCCTTGATTTTTCATTTTTTCTCCATTTCTCTCTCCTCACTTATCGTATGCCCCTATGGACATACAATACATTAGCTACATAGAATGGGTGCTAAGGTTGTTTTTCTTCAATTAATTCATTCTCAGAAGTAACACTCCTTATGCTATCCATTCTCGATAGCAACTTTCTAAAATCTACTACAAAATTAAGCTTTTGAAATCAATATTTCTATTTCTAATCCAATTGGAGCAAAAAGTATGCAAAAAACCAAGTATCATGCAAAGCTAAAGTAAAGTTATATCTTGCTTAAGCTCTTCATAATGTAATTATCAATGTCTTACCTAACTAATCTATAATAACTAGAAATAATAAAAAAAATTAAATAAATGACCATATGAAGATACATAAATATTAGTTAGGAACCTAATGATGAAACAAAATCTTATATACAACTAATCCCAATGTAAACCAAATAAATACAGATGTAAACAAAAAATCTCAACTAATCTTTAATTCTTACTTTTCTCTTAAAATATTCTTAAATAATTCTATAAAATTTTTAAAATTTCATAACATATTTTTTCATTACAATCATGGTTATTTCATCAATTTTTTTTTATCATTCCTCCCTCTTCAAAGTCATCAATAATTTTAATATTCTTGATTTTAATAACTCATTCATCAAAATAGTTTGGCCCCAATTTTGGAATCTTAAAACCATTCACATATGAAGATTTATCAAGAGGTGTTTGTAACTTTGCTAAAGTTTTCCCAACTGGTATATTTAGGAGCCATTGTCTTGTTATTGTTGGAGTGGCTGTCCATTAAGAATTCATTATTAACTCATTCATTTGGTTTGATTTATTTATTTAACACTTGATTTATATAAAATAATTAGGACTTCATTGTATATTTTACTCATACATTCATTTGCTAAATCTCATCATTGTATTAAGACATTATTAATATTATCACATGATATTTGAAGTTTAACTCAAGTCTCAAGTCAATAAAATCAATCTTAAAACATATTTAATTCAAGTTATATTCTTTATTGTCTAAGGATCATATGCTAGAATGGTCAATATCATATTTCTATGATCTGTATTTTAGTTTAACACTACAATTAAAATTTAAAAGTGTCTCAATATCATATAAATATAATAACTTTATCTTACAATGTGACCATTATTTGGACATAGATTAAGTGTGCAAAATTGGTTATACAAGGTACATTCTTACTAGTACATCTTCTGTTTCTTTGAAGGTTGAGTTTTCGCTTGCATTATACCTGTACGAAGATTGCTTCACATGAGTATGCATCTTATCTCCTCCTATGGTTCATTATTTGTATAAGTTTAATATTAGTTGGATATGTATGATTACTATATTATACCACATTGTATTGTTACTATTAGCTTGGTCGTACACAAGATAGTCCTTATATGAAAGCCAAGTGGTGTTCTATATGTTCAAAAACTTGCATGCAATATAATACAAAATAAAGTATCATAGTTGTATATTTCGGCTCAACTCACAATTAATATTAATGACTTAGAACATTAATGTGCTTATTATATCATATGAAAACAACACTTGTATTGTATGAGTACGATAAACATCTAATAAGATTAAATACTTATCTATATTATTGTACAATGATGTTGTATATGTTGCATTTGAACGATTCAATTTAAAGTTATTATACTACAATAATCTTGTCATATATATATATATATATATATATATATATATATATATATATATATATATATATATATATATATATATATATATGACTAATCTTAACAGAGAGTTCATTTGATAGAGTACTTATCATATATGATTTTATATGTACAATTTATTTTATAGAGAAGTTTATTTGGCTTTGTACTAATATAATTTACAAGATTATCTATACAATATATTTGAAACTTTATTATTCTTTGAAATAGTGTCGTACAATATAAGGATTATCTCATACTTGTACGATACATTGTTTTTAAGTTAGTTGATAGTAGTATCATTGGATCGTAGGGAAATCTCAGTTTCTTTCTAATCATCCTAATACATTGTCATTGACCTGTTAATACGATAAGAATCCCTAAAGTATAACAGTTAGTTGGAGCTTCTTAGACATGCAATTATAACCATTGTAAGTTTCTTATTTGCGAAAAAAATACTTTCACATAAATAGAGAAAGAATACAATAAAAAGGAGACGATGCTTATTACAAAATATATAAGTTAAAGCTACAAAGCAAAGTCTCTTAATACAGGCAATGTGCAACAACAAAACATATATCTTCCCATTGTTGTATTCTTTTTTTGAACATATTCAATAGTGCATTAACCTATATTATATGATATAATATTATTAAACTTTATTGCAAAGGGTTATTAAGATAAGCCAATTACTCTCTTATTTAGGTCTAAAAAAATATAAATGATATATTATTTTAGTATTCAGGAAGTATATTATTATTGAAATGTTTAAATTTAGTGTTTTTTTGATATTGGATTTAATATTATTGTTAATCAAATAAACTATGTGTCAAAATCTAAGGAGAGAGAAATCTTCGTAAGAACACAAAAAAAATATTGGCATTAGAATTTTATCTAAACACGTGTAGATATAAGTCTTCTGTGCAAAGAATTAAAAAAAAACCATAGTATCTAATCGAGATGAAAAGAGCATGAGAATAATATTTCTTTTTGTTGAAACAACGCCTGTGCTAGAGAGAGAATAAACATGACAACCTTTAGTTATGTAAAACTCCTTAATTTGAATAAAATTTACAAATGCTAATGTTAAGAGAAGAAAGCTGGATGATTACTCCTTGCATATGCATAATAGCATTCTTCTAGCAAGTGGAGATCCTTTAATAGGATGTTTGCAATACCAATCCTCTCGATCTTGCATGACTACCATGTTGGCTTTGGACCTTAGAAACATCTCACAATTAGCATTTGTCAAATCTCACGAGATCTATGGACACTAGCTCTAGTCGTCAAATAGGACCCATGGAAGATGTATAAGGATTGGTTAGGCCCTCACGATTAAACTGATCTCCGTAACTTGATCATCAAACTCACAAATGAAGACCATCTGAGATGGATGACCAGGCTGATCAAAGCTGGGCTCCTGGCTTGATATGCTGCAATCTTAACATTATTCCTTGTATCACATCCTTTGATTCAGATAAGTTCTTTTTTTTGTTCATAATATTGAGGGCTCTTTAAAGATCAATTTTTTTTACGATAAATTGCTCAATCAATGTCAACGAAAATGACAATCTGGAAACCTACGGCCAACTGTGATGGAAGTCATGCCTTTTATTTTCTGAAGAAAAATCAAATCTATGATTTAAAAAAATATATATTTTTTAAATAATTAACAGATTTATAATCCAATCAACCAAACAATTTCACCATTTTTCAAATCACGAATTCAAAAATAAATCATGCAATCAGTAAATCCTTGGAAGAAGAGATCAATACCGATTCCTTTGGGCTGTTGGAGAAAACCTAGTTCCCACTCTTTCTTGCCCAACATATTTGTTGTGTTGTTTCCTATTACCAGTTTTGCATGCATCTGAAGAGGGTTTCGCATGCATGTTTCCCAGGTTTTATGATTCATGCAATTACTATAAAAAATAATCTATGCCAATTGTGAGGAAGACGATCTGCTTTTCTTGATAAATTGGTTCACAATACACCTATGTTGCTCTATTATCTAAGCAGTTCTTGGTTTCATGCCTTCCAACACATTTCTCACAACACATGAAAAGAAGAAAGCAGTTTTAGCATCAGTTCATGGCCTACGATAAGTTAAACATGAAGATAGGGCTGTTAAATTAGTTTGAAAATAAAAGAACATTAAAAAATTGGATTTAATTTAGGCTCTAATTGAAGTATAATGATCTAAAACAAGCCCAGCTTGGCCTTAACTGAAATTTTACAAAGCCATTATAAATCTAAACATGTATTGAATCGAACTAATAGTTTGTATCTTTAACATGATTGTATATTATGACAAAAATGGACTAATCAATCGAAAAGAAATTTAAGATTGGATTGGCCTTAGTTCAAATCAAACTTGAAGACATCAAATCAAATCTTTCCATCAATTCAGGTTACTAGGTCAGGCCAAAAGGCATAATTTTTATAATTAGGAAGAAAAATTGCGAACGTATCTTATTTCATCACATAAAAAGCTTAACAATCTACATATTTCTTTCATAATGAAATCAAACATTTTAAATTATACAACATACAAAATGTGGTTATAATGCAGGTATTAGCTCAATGAGAGCTCAGGAGAGTCAACTATGAATTTAATTGCATTGCTCTGCTAAAATATACAATCACCTTACAGGAGTTAAAGGACGCGGGTACATAACCTTCATACTCCCACTCTCTTTGATGTTTCTCTGTGGAGTCCTCTGAACTCCATGGGGCAAGCTCTGCGCATGCAATCTCTGCTCCATTTGGGATTTCCTCTCTGCATCCTTTGGAGCCTGTAGCTTCTCCAGAACAGACACCACCTCTTCCATGCTAGGCCTAAGCCTTGGCTCGGGTGACAAACACTGGACTGCAAGGTGTGCAGCTTTCTGGGCCCCTACAAGCGAGTACTGCCCCTCGAGCCGGCTGTCCAGGATTCGGAATATCCGACGCTTGTTTGTGAGGTAAGGCTTCGCCCATTCCACGAGATTGTGCTCGCCCGACGGACGGTTCTTGTCCAGGGCACGCCTGCCTGATAACATCTCAAGGAGGACGACACCAAAGCTATATATGTCACTCTTCGCTGTCAAATGACCTATCACAATGTAAAAAAGACATGTGTTCAGCACCTTAACCATTTTTGTATCTATAACTCAGTTTGAAAGATCATTCATGCATGTTAGACATCTGGGTTAGCTAAACATGGTTCATCTGCTTCAAGTGTCTAGCAATGGTTAACCACTGTTTGCAGGAGGGAATGTTTAATAGGGTATTGTTGACAGATGAATAGATTGGTTATACCAAAGTTAAGTTCTAATTGAAAGTGAACATTAGGTTGACTATACTGATGAAAAAATGGATTCGAATGACATAAAGCAATAGCCTCTTATTCCACATCACAAAAGCAAACAACAAGCTGTTCACAGGAGTAGAAATGCACAGAAGAAACAAGTTATCCTTACCCGTTGCAAGGTATTCAGGAGCTGCGTATCCATACGTCCCCATGACTCGAGTAGAGACATGACTCTTGTCACCAGTTGGGCCATCTTTCGCCAAACCAAAATCTGAAAGCTTTGCATTGTAGTCCTACAGGTGTGAATAAAAACAACTTGAAAGATGAGTAAAGAGAGTAGAACTACTAATAACAGTCAAGCAATGGAAATGTTACCTAAGAATTGCACTTACTGAATCAAGAAGTACATTGGAAGTTTTGAAATCACGATAAATGACCCTTGTTTCGGCACAATGCAGAAAGGCCAGTCCTCGAGCAGCCCCGAGCGCGACCTTCATCCGAATGTTCCAGGAAAGAGGTTGAAAACACGAACTTCCTGCATCATCGTTGCAGATCACAAACATAAGTTATATGGACACCAAGAGATTAAACAAACACGAAGATCAACCATAAGAGCTTACTCCTAAACAGATGGTTTTCAAGGCTCCCTCTGGGCATGAACTCATAGACAAGAAGTCGATGGTCGTCCTCTAAACAGTATCCAATCAGTTTAACAAGGTTGGGGTGATGAAGCTGGCCGAGATAATTAACTTCTGCCTGAAAGTTTAAGCAAGAAAGAATAAGCCACTTCGGATCAGAGGTGACAAAAGCCTGATAGTAAATAAACATCAGAATTTAACCATTTCATATGGATACCGACGCATTAAATGTGTTTCTAAAGATTATTGAATACTCACCAACCATTCTTTATGACCCTGGAAACCTTCTTGGTTGAGCCTCTTAACAGCAATAACCATTCCAGTGCCTGGCTTTGCCGCGGTGAGTGTGTGCTCATCAATCCACCCCTTAAAAACTGAACCAAACCCTCCCTCTCCCAACACACTATCCGGACGGAAATTTCTGGTGGCACATTTGAGCTCGTTAAACGTGAAACTCTTCACATTTGCACTCTGCAAGATCTCTCCCTCGCAACGAGGCGTCAGAGGCACAGAAGCTGAAGAAACACGGCTGATTCCACCACTTAATCCACTTCCATCTTTGTTACTTCTCCTTGAATTGGCCCCTGAATTCACCATGATTCAGTTTATAGCCGAACAAAAAAAAAAAAAAAAAAAAAAAAAAACAAGCTTTATCCATTTGGGACACTGCAAAGTTTTCAAGGTAGAGTACACGTTCCAAAAGATAACAAATCACGTGAATTTCCTCATATATGATGAAAGGGTAACAATTACACCCAACAAATATGAACCAAAGAATGCCACATTTTGTCTTTGACAGATACAAGGCTATAAACAGAAAAAAGTAAACTTGGAAAAAAAAAATGAAAAGCCTTGTTAGTACAATTTGAAAAGCCTGACCTGTGGTAGAGGCACTAAAGGACGGGTTCACAGCTTTGCCCTCAGCGCTCAAACAGATCCCCATCTCAAACCAAGCAAAAACCCTCCGCTCTCCCCTTCACCAAACCCCTTCTCTAAACCCAAAGAAAACACATGAAATTGTTGCACGCACACAGGACGGGCCAAAGGTGTGAGGAAAGCAATCGAGAAGCGAAAACCGTCTTCCTCCCAAGCTGCGACCACTCACCCAGACCGGAAAAAAGGAAGTAAATAGACCATCAAGGATATACTTGATGGAAAAGGAAACAAGGTCACTCTCCTGTAGGGTTGATCCTTTAGCTACTCCAGCTCACGCACCCCTTTCGTACCGCACTGAACCTTGACTTTCTCCCGCTGCAACTTGGAAGAACAGGAGCGAAATGTGAATTAATGGCGAACGGTAGCCGCCACCGTCTCAACTGCGTTCGAGATTCGCCTTCCCTTTCTGGATTTTATTTCTTTTTTAAATCTGATAATTAGTCCAAATTTCGTCGGCCGTTCCTTCTCATGATTAGATCTTGGTCGTACGTATCGCAGATTTTGGAGAAGTCATAGGGGAGTAACCCCTCAGACCGGACGGTTTGGGTCGCCCCGACGATGAAGCGAGACGTGTGGTTCACTTTTTGACGTCAGCGAGCGTGGGGGGTGGGTCGGGGAGCGGTGGAAAAGCCCTGCGCCGTGCTGTCTCCGCCGCCCATGTGTGGTGACCGTATGCGGAAGGGGTACGCTTACTCGCTGTCAACGACTTCTATTTAGAAGAAAAAAATATGAATAAACACGTCATGGCCTAATTATGTTGGAAAAATAATCTCTTTTATTTTTATAGCATATAATAATAAATGTCTTGTGCTCTTTTCGCGAGTCTTAAAAAAAGGTCTAAAATAATATCTTGGAAACAAATAAAAAAAATTATATGAACAAAAATAAAATTTTAGTAAAAAAGTATTTGTAAAATATATAATTATAAAAAACTAATTTAAAATGTGATTGAAAAATAAAACTTTAACCCTGTTAAATAAGAATTTGATTTTATAATTATTTATGTTAAAAATGATAAATATAAGTCCTTGGTGATTATCAGTGGTAGAATCAATGAATAAAATAACAAAAAAATAGTATTATCTTACAATTTTTAGTTTTTAACCTAATTAATTAGTATGAAGATCACAAATTAACCCATCATGATTATTGCCAACATATGACAATCAAGTCAAATATATTGAATATCATAATGACCTTGGACTAACCATTATCTAATTTGCTCTGTATCTTGTTAAGTCTTTTATTTGTTGTAACCATGACTAGGTTTTATTGACCAAGCTACCTACTCGAAGCCTTCCCTATCCTACCTTGGGTAATCCTCTCCTATTCCCCATCCAAATCTCGTAGAAAGGTTTGCTTAAGTTGGTTGCTAAAGTATGGCGTCCCCCATTTTTTAGCACTCGATCATTCTCAGGTTTTTATTGGAGAGTTACTTTGATTTTTTATTTGTACATTTTTTCTCTTTGTTCATAATTTGAAAATCATGACATTTTTCTTTTAAAATGATAGAAGCCTTTTGTTTTCAACATTTGCAAACTAACAACAAAAGCAACCATAAAAAAAATCACAAGAAATATCAATGTTTTTTTTATATTTATTTAGAAATCATAAGTTTATACACCATCATTGAATAGCAAGTATATTATATAAACTTTTATCACATGAATTATTTTTCAAACAAATAAAATTGATAAATCAAGAATTCTAATAATAAATTATCTTCTTCTATGATATGTCATGATAAACTAGTTCTAATTTCTCTTCTATAGTTCTATAAAGTGTCTTATTTAATCTTAAAATACTAAGCCAAAATAAGTATAAGCAAATCAATACTAGTTTGGTGACAAATGTTTATATTTATAACTAAAGAATACAAATTTTGAGTAGTAGCATGCTTTGGTTATTTGCAACCATTATAATATATAAGATAATCATATGAATACATGCATAAATGCCAATTATCATATAGAATTTCTTTTATGTTTTTATCTTTTCTTTCGTTTATGACTATTAACACAATAGCATTTTCTTTCTTTTTCTTTACTTTTTGTGACTATTATCACTATAATATTTTTAAAATTTTTTTGTGAAATATTGTCACATAATTTATAAAATAATGAAGCTTGTAAATAAAGCATTACAATATTTTATGCTCAAGTAATATATACAATTCAATAAGTCATAAGAACATTACAAATTATGGAAAATCAAACTTCCTCAAGAGGTTTTGTTTTGATCATCTCCTAGGATCTACCATCCTAGCCATCAATATATACATTAACTTATATATAATATTTTTTATACAAGCATCTCTAATTTGATATTTATCTAATCACCAATGTTTTTAGCCTACAATACACATTATAAGTATATATTTATAGGTTCAAGTTTCATTTACACATACATCCTCTAATTGATAGTAATATATTATTAAAATTAAGATTGACTAGTATTTTCTAGAAAATATTTTCACACATCTTTTAAGGCCTTTAATCTAGCAATATACATTGCTACGAGCATATATACATAAGTAACAAGATAGGTTACCTCTCAATCCAAGCAAGGGTCTCTCCAAGGACTTAGATTTTTATTCAACTCCTCGGTGCTACAATGTTCAGAACTAGTATCCTCTTGGTTTTGTCCTTGCCATGTGCTGAACTCTTCTTAAATCCTCTTTCAAAAGCTTGAAGCACTTACTCCTTTCTTTTTTTTACTTTGGTAGAATTGGACAAAACTAATTGTACAGATTTTTTTCTTGAAAGAATCCTCTCAAACTCAATCTCACTATTTTTATAAGAAACTCACAACCTTTTTACATTCCTGATTATTTCACCTCCATCAATGACTATGTTTATTCAATTTTTTATCTTTTTGATTTTATTTTCACTTAACTTTGGTAGTTTTACTTCAATTAAACTCTCTTTATGATGATTCATGCATTCATTCACTTTTTTGGATTATAAAAGATTTTTAATTTTCTTATATTATATTTATATAAGACCTGACATTGTTTTGTACAATTAGTTGAATATTATGTGATCTAAATTATTCACATTAATCATACTCATATATATATAATCTATTTTTGCTTACTTAACTCAAGTATTCTTCTTTCATCATACTTAGAGATTCCTTAATCATTCTTATATGGTATATCTTCCTTCTTATGTTGCAATCTGATGATTCTCATGTATTATGCATCTTATACATCTAATTGTACTTATATATTAATACTTATTAAATTGTATGATTTATCCATATGTTACTTAACTCATTAAACTTATTTTTTATTTGATTATATTTTACGATGTTTACTTTCGTACCTATACAATATGATATTACCTAAATTAACCCTTGTGTTTAATACATTAATATCTTTATAGTTTCTTGTATGATTAACACCTAACTTCTACATACATTCATATTGATCCAATTCAAATTTTTATTACTTGATCATAATTTATGATGTACTTATGTTATATTATATGATCTAATCTTCCTTAGTTTACTTGACTCATCTGATCACTATGATGATGCATTCGCCACATAAT
Source organism: Vanilla planifolia (assembly GCA_023846275.1). Classification (NCBI taxonomy): domain Eukaryota; kingdom Viridiplantae; phylum Streptophyta; class Magnoliopsida; order Asparagales; family Orchidaceae; genus Vanilla; species Vanilla planifolia. The sequence continues at coordinate 6,045,320 of CM043873.1, read as the reverse complement.
CATATTAACATGATTTCTTTGTTGTACTTTTATTAATTTGTTCACATTACACCCAACTCAATTTTTTATTACTTGATCGTACTTTATAGTATACTTTTGTCTTACTATACTATCTAATCTTCTTTAGCTTAACAAACTCATCTGGTCCATTGTGGCAATGCAATAGCAAATAATCGTGTTAATACTTTTAATTAATTGAACTTGTACTAAATTGTTCACATTATACCCAATTTCATTTTTGTTACACCCCATTTTTTTCCTAGGCTGATTTTTGGCATATTTTTTTTTTTACATATAGACAGCTCAGATCGTCCCATACCAACCTGAGTAGCCTACGAAAAACATAGGATATAACACATCATTACACACCTACTTTCCTTAACAATATGGATCCCATCTCCCGGGTACACCGTCAAATCAGGTTCATGACTCCTGAATTAACAGATGGACTCGCGCAATGTTACTCCTACTAGACCCCATACTCCTAACCCATACCGGTAGGAGAACCGATCTAATAGAAGTCTGAATCCCCACGGTTAAGTTCCATAGTCATGTAATGACCTCACCATCAAAAATAAAATACATAACATCCTCAGATAAAATATGGCACTCCACACACTATACCACCAAGACAATAAAGTAAACCAGTGAATGGAAACTACATCACAAGAATAAGATCCAAGTCCAACAAACACAATATCATCCAACTAGATACATAAGTCAGAATCACCCTCACATATTACATGACATAAGAATAACAGTATCCCTAAATACATCCAATAGTATCAATCACACTAACCAAAATGTCTCAGAAAATCACAGATCAGATATCCTCCACTAGCCTGCTGACCACGATCCCACCTAATCTGGGTGGCGTCAAGGCTGTCGAGCCGCTGGAAAAATATAGATAATAAAAGAGTGAGCTACGCCCAGTAGGAAAGACAGCTAGTAAAAACTCACATGCAAGAGAAGGATAATAGCAAGAGTATAGGAATACAGCATAACAATGTAGGGTGGAAAGGCACTCTCAGTCCCAGACTCTGACCAACCACAGTCACCCCCAGTCACACCAGAGTAGCTCTCCTCTGTGCTCCCAGGCAGCATGCCAGCGGGACACTCCCATCTCTGCGCACGCATGGCGCCTAGGCAAAGCATGCCAGCGGGACACGCCCATCTCTGTGCACGCATCACAACGCCTAGCACCCGACACTGCAGCGTCTCTTGTCAATCAATCTTCTGGAGACTATAGACAGAACCAGTCACATAGATCTCTAGTCAACGTGAGACACCCCTGCCACCCTCAGGCACGTAGGCCTATACACTTGACTAGCCACGGCGAGTCACCCCTGCCACTGCCACTCTCAGGCGCGCAGGCCTACACTCATGGACCAGAAGAGATCGACTCAGCCACCGTCCCAAGAAGTCCTCTCCCACAATTTCCATAGAAGCTCACGCCCCTACAGTCATTGCCAAGCTCTAACTCCAAGATTCGGCAACATGTGTCCAGATACAACAAGGCGCATACCAGTCCACATGTATACTGTGAAAGTTAAGTCTGTACCGCACAGTTACCTACCACAACTACCCTAAAACATCATATAGGGCCTATAGTAATCCGGTCCAATATGCCAATCCATGAAATATGCCAACACTGAGTAAACTGACTCAATCCATGTCATTGCCATCCAAGCAACACAAACTGTACCAAAATTCTGACTATTCTGGTAACACCCAAGTGTCACACTTCCTTCCAACTGATCCAGCTACACTGAATTTATGGGTAATTTCCAACAGTCAATTTCAACTTGGCTACGTGATTTCCAAAAATCACCTCTTTCTCACTTCAGGAAATTTAATTTCCAAAATAAATTTCTGCCCTTTTTTTTCCATTTTCCGAAATTCGGAATAAATTTCCGAATTTAAAATTTAAATTCCACATATATCCTTTTTCCGAAAATTCGGATTTAATTTCCGAATTAAATTTTCCTCCGCGCCATTCGTCCGCGCCAAATCCCGCTGAACCGGTTTTCGCTGCCGGTTCGGAAACCTCGCGCTGAACCGCGACACCGCCGAACCAAATTCTTTAATAATCTGTTAATCGGTCGATGCTTAAATAAATATAATTACTAATAAATATTATATAAATACCATTAATTACTTAAATAAATTCGTAATTAATCTAAACCCTTCTCCTTCCTCGGTCCGACGCCCGCGAATCCTAACTGAAGCAATCGCCGACCAATCCAATTCCTTCCGTCGATTTCCGGCGAACGCGAACAAGGAGAAACAAAATTCGATGTTCGTACTATCCTAATGTTTCAATAATGCCACTAATTTAAAATTTCCGCCGAAAGAGTTCGCCCGTACGCCATTGCCGTAAGATTAATCCAACAATTAATTAACTAATTCAATGGCAAACTGATAATACAAATCCCTAACATGTTCCTAAGCATTAACTAAATTTTCCGGCGAAATGGGAAATTTTCCAGAAATCCAAAAATTGTAAAAGATGCAGATTAGCATTCAACTAAGTCCGATTTTTCATCCACATGCTTGTGTTCATTAAGCAAAATATTCCATGCTTTTAATTTCTACTAATTAACTAATTTAAAACTGAATTTCCTACCTTTGCTCGTCGCCGGCGACGGTGAAGCTCACACGCGATCAACCGCAGCTCCTCGCCGAACGAAACCGGTACCAAAATGCTCGCCTCTGTCCCGCGAACCTCCGGTTACCAAAAGCCCCTTGGAAGGCTGCCGGAAAATACCGCCGTTCGCCGCGAACACTCCGCCTCTAGCCGCCGTTCGAAACCCTAACAGCCGAACCGTTTAGGTTAAATACCCAGCTTAAACCGGTAATAACCCGTTAAGACCCATTAAGCGCCGGTTGACCTTCCAAAAACGCCGCTTAACACCCGATCAGCCGGTTAATCTCCACCGCTGATCTCGCCCGTCCGATCCGCTTATCCGCGGCTTATCCAAATGCACGCGCAAACGCACCTCGGCGAACCGCCCCGCCTTCGCTGAACCGCTCCGGTCTGGTTCACGCGCGGTAAAAGAAAAAAAATCCAAATTCCGGTTTTTAAAAAAAATCTCGGTGCTCCGAAAAATCCTCAGAAAATTTCAGAAATTCCAATAGCCTCCAATTGAGCTCCTGGCTCATCCTACTGTCGATCTGAAATCATCCAAGCCACAATTGAATTATTGAAGATTAAACCTATAATATTTTATCGGGTATAACAATTTTTTATCATTAGATCATACTTTTGATAAATTTTTGTCATATTATATGCTATTATTCTTTCTTCTTTAGCCTACTAGACTTATCTAGCCCATACAAGCAATATAAGTGGTTACCATCATATTGTATTAATGTGATTGTCTTTATTATATCATAAGATCCTATTTAGCTAGTTCTCTCAATAATTATTTTATCATATTGTATGATTTCTTCTATCATACTACATGATGATCTTCACTAAGCCATATTTCTTCTTATAATTTTTCACAATTAACTTTCATAAAATTTTATAATTTTATAAATTATTTTTTTAATTAAAATTACAATTGTTTCATCACCTTTTACTACTCTCTTCTTAAAGTCTTCAATAATTATTAATATTTTTATTTCTAATATCTTATAATTTTGAATTTATTAAAATATTTGTCCTATTTTTTGGAAAGTTATAATCCTCTATCTTTATAAGAAATTTATCCTCAAAATTCATATCAATCTTTTAAATATCTATTATTAATTCGTCAGTTCAGTGTTTTTTCAATCAATCATATCTCTAAGAAATTATTCGTGAATTCTTATCTATATTATTTTCAACTCAAGTATCTCATCCTCAATTGAGTGTATTTAAAATTTCATTTATTGATTAAAATTTTTTTAGGATACTCATGCATCAATTATATATTAGATCATACAAAATTTATACAATAAATCAAACACTTCTTATACTGATGTAGGACTAGACGAAATTTGCTTAGTTAGAAAATTCGTGACTGATGCACAACAAAGAGCAGGGTCGTCTCCCTAAGGGACACACACCTAGATACGATGAGGGTTGAACGCAAAATGAACCAACCAATGAATCCTAACTAAACTTAGGATCGATAGCGGCTAAGAAGTCGCTAAATCGATTACGACTACACACTTTCAAACAAGCAGAAATGGGGAGTACTTAGATTGGTTAAGTACCAGTTGAACTTAAAATATAATTTGTAGTAAAAGTTGTACTTCGCAGAATGAAAATATATTGAAGACAATTAATAATCTAGGAATGGAAATTACTCGTAAAAAGGAAGACAAGGAAAAAACCAAAATTTCAACTTGAAGATGGTTGAGCGATGAAGGAAGATGATAGACTGGAGTGGCGTCTCACCACTTGAACCTCGCGTCCCTCCTCCCAGTATCAGAGCTTTGACGAGTCAGCACGCCAAAGACACTCAGAGCACTCACGAACTCAGAATGGAAGCAAAGAACACTCAAAAGCTTGCATTAATATCCAATATTCTTACAACAGAAGAGGACTCCCCCTTATATAGGAATCCATAAGGGTACAAAAGACATTTTGACTCATAACATGGGAATACTAAAGGACACATGGGTAAACTAAAAGTCACCTAAAAATTACAAATAGACTCCTAGAAATCTGAGAAAAATAATGAAAATTAAGTTCATTTATCCTAATTTAACCCAAATTTAGGATGGCTGGAGGCGCGGCGACGGCGGCGGAGGCGGCGGTGCGGGTCGGTGCGGGCTGGCGTGGGTCGGCGCTGGTCGCAAGTCGCGGGTCGGTGCGGGCTGGCGTGGGTCGGCGCTGGTCGCAGGTCGCGGGTCGGTGCGGGCTGGCGTGGGTCGGCGCGGGTCGCAGGTCGCGGGTCATTTGGTGGGTAGCTTGGGTAGGCGCCTGGCTGGACTCATGCACAGCGGTTCGGGCACAAGCGGTTCGAAACGGTGGCGGCGGTTCCCTGTGGCGGCGGAGGTTGCGGCGCAGCGACGGCGGAGGCGGCAGTCGGTGGCAGGAATAGTGATTTTGGCCTTGTTTTTTTTTTTTTTTTTTTTGTACAAGACCTAGTCCTTGGACGTCGAAAGTCCTTCTCGAACATGATGTCCTCATCATATACACATCAACTTTATTTCAAATTAAGAAATATAATTGAACGTGCATAAAGATTTCATTCATAAATTTGCAATTCTTTCAAAATTAATATACATATCCCATCCTTGATTATAAATTATCATTCAATAGGACAAGAAATTATTTTATACTTCAAATATTCTTCATCAATATATAATTAATATTATTTCTATAAACACTTGTAACATAGTGTCTCATGTTTCCACAAATGTAACACTAAAACATTTTCCTTCCAACTACTTTCATAGATCTCATGAACAAAGTGCTCAAACAATATCTATATGAGTTCATAATAGTCTTCATCAATGAAATTCTAGTCTACTCTAGATGTCAAAATAAGCATATAAGACATCTTGAAATGTATTATAACGATTGAAGGAACAAAAGCTATTTTACAAATTTTCAAACTATAACTTTTGGTTAAAAATTATTACATTTTTAAGGCATGTCTTAAGTGTCGAAGGTTTAGTGGTGGATAGCTAAAAGATGAAGTGATAACAAATTGGCCCAAACCTACAAATGCCACAAAAATTGGGAGTTTTATGGGGCTAGTTGGGTATTATCAAAAGTTTTTTAAATGCTCAAATTATTTACCTTGATAATACTCACCCAAAATTCAATTCCCATCATCAAGGATAAAAAATGAGAAGATAGTTTTCAAAAATTAAAGCTAAAATTGACCATTGCACCAGTGTTAACTTTGTCAATTCTAAAGGAAGAGTTTTGTGTTTATATAGATACATCATTACAAGGATTGGGAGCAACGTTATTGCAAAGTAAAAAACTCATTGATTCCCAACAACTCAGGTCTCATGAGAAGAATTATGTGATGCATGACTTAGAGTTAGTAATTATTATTTTTATATTAAAATTTTAGAGGTATTGTTTGTTTGGAGTGAAGGCTCAAATCTATTTAATTAATAAATCTTATAGTACATCTTCACACAAAAAGGAACTAAATCTATGACAAAGACGTTGGCTAGAGATGAAAAAAATTATGACAGAAATCTTTTATCATCTAGAAAAGGCTACCACGGTGCTAGATGCATTAAATAAAATGACAAGTTTGATCAACTAAAACTCTATAAGATGAAGCATAATTATGCAATGAGATGAACTTATTACATCTTAAATCAATATTAATAGCTAATAAGAAAAGTTTTTGTGAAGTTGCAATATTAGCAGAATGGCTCCAAGATTTGAAGGAATATTAAGAGATAAAAAAGTTTAGAAGATTAAAACAAAAATCATAGAAGGACAAGAGATAGAATTATGTATTAATCAAGAGAATAACCTTATTTATTATAAGAATATCTTATACAATTTGAACTAAAAGGAAACACGATAAGTACTATTATAGGAAGCACGTGAGTCAAGATATTCAATACATCTTAGCTTGACTAAGATATACCATGACATAAAAACTAAATTTTGTAGACAAGAATGAAAAAAGATATATAAGTATTTGTGAGCAAATGTTTAATATGTCAACAAATCAAAAGAGAACAACAAACCTAATGAGACTTTACAACATCCTTCCATACCATTGTGAAAATAGGAAGGAATTTCAATGAATTTGGTTGTAGGCCTACAAAGAACTAATCAAGGAAAGGTTGCCATTTAAGTTATAGTTAATCAATTAACAATATTGACATAGTTCTTACTAATAAAAACAAATGATTCAACATAGAAATTTGCTTAATTATACATAAATTAGATAGTAAAACTACATAGAGTACAAAAGATAATACTATCTAATAGAGATTCTAATTTTACATTACACTTTTGGAAGAAAGTGCATGAAATATTTGGCACTTAATTAAAATCTAATATAACATTCCATCTACAGATTGATGGACAAGCAAAATAAATGATTAAAACATTAAAACACATGTGTGTACTAGATTTTTTAGAAAGTTGGGATTCACATCTTCTATTAATTGAATTTGCCTATAATAATAATTTTTAATCAAGTATCAAGATAGCACCATTCAAAGCATTGAATGGAAGGTAATTCCAATTATTGATATGCTAGTATCAAGAGAATGAAAAGGCACTTGGTAAACCACATATGATTATCAAAACTACAAAAGGATAAAGAAGATCAAAGAAAATATATTGAAGGCTTAGGATCAACAAAGAAGTGCTATAATTCCAAACATAAGAAGATTGAATTTTAAGGAGAAAAAGTATTTATCAAGGTAAGCCTTATAAAGTGGCATTATTGACAAACCTAGTAGAAATTCATAATATGTTCCACACACCTTTATTAAGGAAGTATGTAAAAGATCTAACATGTGCTAAACTTGGATTCAAACTTGTTTGAGTCATAGCCAAAGTTGACACATAAAAAAAGACTCATAAAGAATTTGGTAAAAGAAGTGAAGAAATTAACAAACAAGAAAATTCTAATGATAAATATGTTATATACATTTTATATGGAGAGAGAGGTCACATGGGAATTAGAAGATTAAATGATAAAAAGTATCCCTCAATGTTCTAAATTTTGAATACAAAATTTTTATAGAGAGGAATTATAATATAAAAAATTAGGTGAAAATAAAATTTTTCTAAGTCTTTTATGTTTTTGAAATTTTTAGAAATTTTGTTTGAATTTTTTAGAACATCTTTATTTCTATTTAAGGTATCATACAATATGATAAGAATGGATTGTATAATATGATTGAGAGAAAAGAAATAAGTTTTAATAGATTGTAAAAGTGTAACTAATATCACTGTATAAGTATGATCATATGTTAAATAGGGCATCGCCATAATAAATCAGACAAGTCTAATAAGGTAAGTGAGTGAAGATTTGTATCATAAGCTATGAAAGCAAAAAATTGCACTATTCGATCAAGTTAAAATAATTTAATAGAGAATACCATACAATATGATACATGGTCATCATATAGTATGATACAATAAAGATGCTTGAATAAAATAGGTGAGAATAAATTATATAAGTATGATCAACTTAATCATATAACTATGATAAGTTCCATTAAGTGCAGATGAAGGGAAATATCAAGATTTGTATAATACAAAGTGAAGGAATTATAGAGTATGATATTATATAACTAAAAAAATTTTTAAGTTTGAAATAGTAAATGACTAAATAAATTGTCATGGAGGAGAATCCAATCAATGGAAAATTATCAAAGTTAAGGATACATTTAAATGAAAAGTCAAAGCTATTAAAAGAAAATTAAGAACCAAGAATTCAAGTAAACTTCATATGTGTATAAAAGAAGGTGAGGCCAAACTCAAGAAAATTTTATGAGAAAAAATCTAAGCAATATAACTTTGACCAATAGCAAAAGAGAGAAGAGAAGAAAAAAAAAGTACTTCCAAGGATTTGAAAGAAATATATCAAGAGTTAAGTTTGAGGCAAAGGCAAACCAAGAAAGATCTAGTCACGAGTACTAATGCAATACTGTTACAATTGAGATGTAAAGGAAAAAATTAAGTAATTACAAAACGCAAACCATTGTGTGACTACTACACAAGAAATAAAAGATAAGCAAACTTGTTCTTATATGTATGTGATTGATGTATTGATGCTTATAGGCTATAGGCCCCTTAAGTGAATATATGAAGCAATAAATTTAAGAATGCTCCTGTAGGAAATCCTATTCATGTGTGTATATGTCTGATATACGATATTTTTTAGAGTTGTAGAGTCTTAGGAGATGATTTTAAATGGATATCTTGAAGATGATTACTTTCTTTAAAGTTCAATAACTTGATAACATGTTTTCTTGAGCATGATATCCTTTAGATGATATGTTTGCAAATTTATACGCATTTTCATGGCATTATAATAATGATTAATTCAATGTAAACAAAAAAAAAAGAAAATAAGAGTAAATGTCATTTGTGATTAAAGTTACAAAGGTAATGAAAAAAGATAAAAATGTGAAATTAATATGATGAAAAAAGGATTTGGTAAAAGGAGGGGTAAAGTTCAAAAGTTGAAAGAATGAATGGTTGTCCAAAGTGATAACTTTCATTTCAAAATGACAGATGTAGAGATAAAACAAAAAAACCATTCATCCAAGCTGTTTATATTAGAATGACATGTTTATAAATATGCTCAATCATTTATGAAATGACATTAGCCTAAACTAATCTTTAAAGAGATAAAAAGTTAAAAAAAATAAGTCAATTCATAAAGAAGACAAAAAGATAAAATTTTTAAAAGCTTATACATGAAAAATTGGCTTTTTTTTATTATATTCTTTTATGTGCTCTTTATATTATATTACTTGAAATTGAATTATATATGAGATAACCTAATGTGTAGTATTTTACATATATGTATATGTATTGCCATTGAGCTAGTTATGATTGGCCCAATTTATTTTTTGCCTAATAGTTTTAGATCAAAATAAGGTACATCATTGAACTGCTAGAGAGTAATGAAGGAAAAAATAAGATGATATAACTTAAAGGATGTTTATCTTTACTTTCTAGTTATGTAATTTTTACATATAGAAATTATTTTTATTTGAGAAGTTCAAAACATGTAATGGAACTTTAGTGTTATTGGCTTAAGTCATACTTTGTTTAAGCAATGCATGAACCATGGTATTTTAAAAATTTGACTTGTTCCAAATGTTAAATAGTTTTTTAAATGATGAATGTGACTTCAATGCAAAACTTATTATTTTTAAAAGTGATTTTGTTTTATTGGTTTTTAAAATATGCATTTTGCTATGTTTTAAAATGATTTATTGAAAAGAGTTTAAAGTTGCTTCCATTACATAATTTTATCAAAAGAAATTAAAATTCTATGATTTTAAAATAAAAAAAATTAGATGATATGACACTAAATGTGAGAAATGTCAGGTCATGTTTGCACAAATGTGATATATACAAGTACATTTATCAATGATTCAACACATTTTTATGTTGTGCAGATGTAGAGCACTTTTATTTATTGCTCCGTCTCTTTTTGCATACTATATATTATATTTCTATAATGTGTTATCTACTTGTAATTAGCATTTTTGTTGTTGAGCATATCATACTTGCAGCTACTTATATTATAAGATAAGACTTTGATTTGCACAAAAATGGGGTTTCTTAGAGAGTAGCATGAGACTCAGAGTATAAGAGGGTGTTTTCTTTTGAGAGCTTTGTGATATATTTTATGTGAGAAGACCTTGTGATAAATCTATAAGATAATTGTTGTATCAAGATACTATTTTAGTGTATACATTGTATTGACAGCATTGACATTATTTGCATAGTTATTATTTTAGTTACTTTATATGAATTTGGATTTTGCAATGTTTCTTGTTATGTTCACTCGATTGCTAGTTTGTGTCTTCGTCATGTTTTTGCTTGCTTTATTTTTACCTAATAATTTTGTATTTATCAGCGTTTTATTAGATATATTTAGTGTTAAGCAGAAAAATGCATGATACTTATTAGGTTAAATAACAAAATATAAACAAATAACTATAATAAAAGCTTAGTTTATGGTAGTAAAGAAATAAATAAACATATTTATAATTTGATTTACTTTTCATACGTTTATTATAAATTTTTGTATTTATTTTTATATGACATTTATTTTGAATTTGTAATTACTATACCTCATAACAATATTCATAAAAGACGTACTTATCTAGAGCCTCACTCCTAACCCAAAAACCCCATTTATACATTTTGCTTATTAGCTAATCTCACATTATTTGCCTAAAAGCTCTAACCATGTAGCTAAAAGGTGCCATACTTGTCATATCTCATCATGTCACAATATACTATATTTCTTTATTAAGGGCATGTTCATCTACCAAATGACTAATCATCTCTTGTGCACATCTATAAGGTAAATAATATCCACAAAATGATCATAAAAGATTATCCCTAATTAACTAAAAGACACTTCATCTATCATGTCTTATCTTAATAACTCAAGCTCAAGGTGATAACCATAAAATGATATCTTATATACATATATAAATATTATCACATTTATATTAGAATAAATAATATTATAATTGATCTCTTTTTATACATCCTTTATTATATCACAACTTTTACCTATTCACATCATATTTCTTAAATCATTGACTTTTTGCATCATGACATTTTGATCATATGCAACTTACAACTTTCTTCTATTATTTTAGCCACAACATAATATATCATTAAATAAATATTATAATAATTGCATAATATGAATATAACAAAGATGGGTACAAACATTTGTTATAATAATAAAAACCAATCAATGCATAACTTTAATAACAATATATATTTATCTTGAAAAAGTTCAATACATGACAAATAACATGAATGATAAAATAAACACTTATAGTGACACAAATAACAAATTATCCATTGATTCAATTTACTTCAATTTTATAATATACCTTGATTCTCTTTTTTCTAATACTTGAAATTCACGTTTGTATTTATCACTTGACTTTCCAATTTATAAAATTATTCAAAATATAAATCAAAATTTTCTTTACTCAAATTACCTTTAAAACAATTCTTATATAGTCTTTTTTAATTTTTCCTTTTTAATTCTTCCAAATTTTCCAATTTCTCTTATAACTTGAATACATTGCAAATGTGGATATGAGACTAACTAATGTATTTAAATAGATTACCCTTTTTTATATTATTTGTGCAATCAAAATCCACCTATTGATTGATTGATCAAATAGTTTAATAATCACAAACATAATCAAATTGCTTGATACCATAAAACGCTGGCCAATTCATATGGAGTTAAAAAATAATAACAATGATAGATTAGAGACCAAACTCTTAAAACCCAATTTAAGTTGAAATTGAATAAAAAAACTTAAGAAATAAACACATTAAACATTTTTAAACATGCATCAAAGAAGAAAAAAAAACAAACCCAAAACATTGATATAATACATACAAGTATGATTTACATCTAAATCACGTGATAACTCAATATACCTTATTCTATAGATGATTATAAATACCACATATGTATATTTATATGTCTATTTATGTGTGTATTTAATTTTTCAATTAAGGTATAGTTCTAATTATTTAAATTTTCTCCTTCAAAAAATATCTTCATCGCTCTATCTCAAAAGAGTTTTTCAATTGGTTCTCATCTCTAAGTATTCTTAACATAAAAAAAAAAAAATATATATATATATATATATATATATATATATATATATATATATATATATATATATATATATATATATCAAAACATAAGAAAACACAAAAACATATATTAGATATTGTGTGAAAAGCCTTGGTTGGTATGATAGATTTATTATAATAACTTGAAGATATATAATGATACAAGGAAAAAAAAATTAAACGAAGATATTAGTAAGATTGAAAACAATTTTTTTTTATCAGAAATATCTATTAATATTTTTTAATGTTTTTAATATAAAAATCTAAATAATGAATGAAATAACGTGATAGACAAGTTCAACCTTAACAATGGATGCATGTCATCCAATTTGACTGGACACGACTGATATAATGTTATTTATTTATTTAGAATCTTCTCAAGTCAATGCAGATATGTTATTTTATCTACTTTTTCAATTAACGTAATGGTGTGTATCCCTTCACCTTGACCAGTGGATGAGCTGGTGCGCGCAGGCCGAGTCCAATTGGGCCTATAATTTGGAAGTTCAATTTAAGTTCAGCGTAACCCACGGATCAAGTTTTGTAGCATCAAACTGGCCATTTCTCATGCCTTAAATCTTTTTTGAGAAAAGTATCCACTCATAGGTAGCCAATTGTTTTTTTTTTTCAAAAAAGTCTTAATAGCCCCTTTTTTCATACAATTGTTATATAATTTTTTTAACTTTTTTAGATTTAAATAATAAATAGTGTTTTATATATCAAAATTTCAATGTAATCATTTGTTTTTGGAAAAGGATTGAATTAATTAAAAAATCTACAAAAAAAAAAAAACAAATTTACATGTATTTTTGGTGAGTTCATTAAAATCTTTCAATAATATACTTTATCTTGTCGCCATAAAGAACATGCAACAATAACCCTTGAGAGATCGTTGTGTTTTCTGTGTGTGGAGATGTGTTTGTTTTTTGATATCGTTGGATTATATATATTTCAAATCATAGACTTTAGTAATCTCAATGTCTATGAGGAGTTACCAAACATCATTTATGTCATTCTTTGACCTGCCTCTGGATCAATTCTCAAGCCACCTTTGGGTCGAGTCCAAACGTAACAAAAAGTTCTTAAAAATGGATCATGATTGTGTATCAAGATTGTTTTCCTAATTGGACTCATGAAATTGCTAGAAGACTAAATATTTTGATCATTGTAACTCATTGTAATTAATTTCTTTAGCTATTTTTTTAAAAATAAAACCTCATGAGAGGACATTTGAAGATTTTTATTACACTTGCACATTTATATTATGTTTTCTATTTTTGTATACTTATTAATCACTTTTTAGAAAAAAATTTTGACAAGTTACAGACTATTGTACTAAAGAAGTTAATACAAAAAAATCGAGTTAAATGGTCTTAGTTACAGAGAAATGTCATTTTAGTTTATTTTTTTTCTTCTTTACATGCCAACAAAGCATACAACATCAATCATATCAATATTTTCATATATTAAACTTCGTAGATTACTCAGTTATGTGTAATAGTTTTGATATTTTACATATTCTTCATTTTGTACATTATGGTTTTTACATGTACATGATTGTAATAGCATAAATAATCATTAATATTACAATTCTATTTAAAATGTTTTCACAACATATCTATTGACATGTATATCATATATATGTTTGTACTGATCACAATAATGCATCTAATTAGTTTTTTATATCTATAAACTTATATATTACATTCATAAAATAATACATACAACTTCTAATAATTATAATATAAAATCATATGTTACTTTACCAAAAATTATACCAAGTAACTACATCATATATATAATATTATTGCTATGCAAACATACAACATTATCAATGAACACTGATAGTTAGAACTTGTCAAAATTGGTGTATCCAAAATCTTTCTCTCAAAAATCATTATAAATTATGTATACATAATTTCATTATAATTTTATTTTTTTCAAATATCATGAAAATTTATTTTCAATTAATTAAAGTTCATTTGATCTAATAATATATTTCGTTGATTGAGTTGTTTATCAGTCATACACGCATGACTCATAATCTTTCTTATTGAAAGCAGCTAGATGAGCTAAAATTTAATAAGTTGAAAAATTAGATCTTATTATCAAACCATCTAATTATTAAAAAATATAAAAATTAACAATAAGACAAATCATTATCCATAATATTATAAATGGCAGTTTACTATAAAATTTGTAAAACTAATATTGATTATAAATGATTGTGATTTGAATATCTAAAATGAATACTTTTTATGATGTAGATACATTGTTTGATTTGTGTATCAAACTAAACAAAAAAAAATCAAAAAATTTAAAAATAATTATATTTTTTTAGAAAAATAATTTTCATTAGAATGAATCCAATGATAGTAATTTTATTAAAATTGAAATTCATTTAGATTTTTTTATAAAATTTTAAGAACAAATCATTATATAATTATAAAAAAATGATTATATATTCTCTATCCCTTTTTAATCAACTCAAATAATAAATGACAAAGGAGACTTGAGATTTTTTGGGATGTTGGTGTTTGGTTGAGAGGGAGGGAGAGAGAGCAAGCATAGAAAGATGACTTGAGAGAGAGAAAGATATAATGAGAGAGAGAGGGAAGGAGGGAGAGAGAGAGAGAGAGCAAAAAAATAGTCATATATGAGTAAGAGGAGAGGGTTCATGCTATGTTGATGAGAAATAATTTGAGGAGATAGGCATTAGCTAATGAGACGCAAAGAAAGGATTTAAAGTAGAGGAAGTGTAGGGGTTAAAAGGTGAGTCAATACTAATTTCTAACTTGTGAGATGTAACTTCATTAAGTTATTAGGTAAATTACCATTATATTGGTTAATTTTATATAAAATTTACTAATGATGAAGTCTTTGAGTTATGAAAATGTTATAATTGCAATTGATATTATGTTCAAGTTTTTACAGGCTTGATTGTACTAATACAATTAGACAGCATTTAAAATGATCAAGTTAATTATATTAAAGGCTAAAGGAGAATGATAATATCAATAAAATAATGAAAATATTAAGACGATACAAAATGATAGTTTCATTATGATGATGACAACATTAGAATGATCTATGCCGATAATTTGGAGTTAATAGTTAATTATCTATAAAAATCCAAAACAATGAGGTGCATTTTGAGAAAAAAATTAGAAAATTTGTTTTAAAAATAGAAAAGTTGGTTTGTTAATAATCCTTTTAGTATGAAAGATGGGGAAAAAACTTTTTACTATTAACAAAAGAATTGAACTTGCATGTGGATTAAGAAAGATGAGTTTGATCTAGTATGCCATCATTTTAGATTGTCGTGTGAACATGTATTGATAATAAGAGATATTTTTACAAGTTTCATATAATATTATATGCATTGTTAAGATATATATATATATATATATATATATATAAATGTTATCTAATTAACATTTATTTAAAACTATATAGGAATAATTATTCCTTACATTTTCTATGCCAAATGATAATCGAAACAAGTTAGATAAATTTGGCATGAGCTACTCATCAAGTTCTATATTTTTATATCTATTTTTATAATTTATTGATTTCATTTAATATTTTAAATAATTATTATACTAAGATACTTAATTGAATCAAAATTATATTATTTTATTTATTAACAAATTTAAATACATTCAAAATATTCCAATCAAATAAAATTAATATATGAGCTTTAGATGTTACATAACAGCTCTCTTTTCATGGTGACAACTTTTCTTCTTCTCTTAGTTCTCATTATATTATTGTTGTCCTCCCCATCTTTTGTCATCACTCTCTTATAATCATTTCAACCAAATAGAGGATTATCTCTAATTTAAGGGATTAATGGTTGTGTCTCCTAGGATCAAAAGAGGGGTATAGTTGCTACCAATGTTGTAGAATCATTGTAAAAGGAACATCTCCTAATAAGTTTATAGGTGAAGATGTATAAGAATAAATAGTTTTCAATGAAAAATAGATAAAAATGATTTTTTCTATACATGTAAGATCATATTTTTAAATATTAAGTTATCTTTTTAGACAAAACTAGCTTTGGTAAGTATAGATAATAAAAAATGAATAATACCTCAACCTAATCTAATAAAGTTGAATTATAACGCTACTGCATCAAAATGGTATCTTTCTCAATATAATATATTTTGAGAACAAGATGAGTCAATGGTGGGCTTGTAACATTAAGGATAATAAAAGGATAAGGAGCAATTGCTAAGTGATATTTTAATTAAAAAACTTTTAAGATAATAAATAATTTCTAATAGGTTTTTAAGTATAAGGGTATAAAGATAAACAACATATATTAAAAATAAGAAAAAGATTTTAAACTATATATTCAAAATCATAATTTACAAAATTGAGATGTTTTTTGTGATAAAAAAATTATTTGATCAATTTAGAATAACTAAATAAGAGTAATGCCTTAATATAGTAAGAACAAGTAATGACAATGACCTCAGTACTTGGAGGCTTCGTAAGAGGATAGATTATTAGTTAATATAATAAAATCTCAATAATATTATACTAATATATTTATTTTACAATGATAATTTAACCAAAGAAATGATGTTGGTTATGATGATAAATCCAAGTTTGGAGTTGCCTCATTGAGCATTGTTTAATGGAGCTTGAGTTTTTGAAATTGGATCACTTTTATTTTAAACTTAAAAATGTCACATTGTCGTTTTCTATCACCAAAATTTAATTTTCAAGTTTTTATCATCCAAAATCTCAAATGCAAGATAGATATGATTAATTGATTTTATTATTTTTTATGAAATACATAATTTAGATATAATCACAAAATTTAACAAGCAATACTTAGAACATTATGACTCATTTTACTAGTTGTTGAATTTACTATCTCATTAGTGTTTCAAATCTGATTGTCATATAACAAATAATGAATTGGATGGATCTACATTGTTCAATATTAAAAACCCCTCTTAAAACATTTTGTAATGTGACATTGAGATAAATTCATAAAAGATGATGTTTAATAAATAAAAAGTATAAACAAAAAATGAGAAAAACTAAACATATGGTGATAATGCATGCCTCACGGCTTTTCATATTAAGATTGTGTAAAGAGAAGGTGATTGACACATGTGACCATACCAAACAAAAGGAAGATCACTAGTATGCAATTGATTTTGTCCTGGTTCTAGATTTTATCAAAGTTGTTCTATTTGATCTTGATCTAATGCAAACTTTGGAGATGATGTATTTGATGTAGGCTTGATTTGTTAGTTGTTGGTTTAATCTTGATTTAATATAAAAAACAATCCAAATTAATTTTAGATTATTCAATCAAATTCATGATTATTAATGAGTTCATACATCCAGTCATTTTATATGCATTAATGTATGCATACCATATTATCATTTAGATCCAATTTTGTATTTGTTTGATTTAATCAAGAATTACTCATTATAGGAACAAACATATTGACATAAACAAGCACGGGTTTGTAATTGGCTCACTTTGAACCAATCCTAACTAGACAAAAACGTGATCAAATTTTTTAGCAATTCTTGACCTTTGGGATGATTCAATAGATATATAAGAAAGAAGGTAAAAGAATTCATCCTCCAAACATGGGAGTGGTCCATTTCTACAATACATCACATTTTTTTCAAAAAAAAAATATTTATATGATACCCATATAAGATAATGATGTAATAAATTGATTTATTTGTCAATTTGCAAATCGAGATGTCTTTATCAATGGAAATTCTTTTTTATAACGTGTCGTCGTTTAATATGTGAATCATGTGTAGGAATCTAGATGTTAAACTTGTAATTCAATGCATGCAATCTTGGCATCTGCAATTGGTGTGTTACATGTTATGATCAGGTAGTCAAAACCCGTTTTGGATCCAGGCACACAATAACGTAGTAAACGTGTAGATCAGCTGTGTGAAACTAACCCACCAAACCCACTATTTTGTTGTCGTGTCAGCAGAACTGTTTTGGGTATTCCATTGTACATGATCCATCCTGGACTTGCTTTTGTCTTTATAGTTTCCACTTTACCATTCCATCTCTGCCAGGGTTTCTTCCCCGGTCAGGATTCTGTCCTGGGCTCTCTTTCCTATTTTTTTACCGAGCGCCAGTGAAAGAAACCTCACCCTCTTTTTTCCATTTCCAGATGGTAGAATCTGACAAGTGGCGTTGGACAAGACTCATTGTTCTCTTTGCGAGGGTGTAGTTTTGCTCTTTTGAGCTGATTTTGACTGCAATTACCTTCTGTCGTGCCCATGTCCGCGGCATGGTTTAATGTTCAACTATTTCGTGCTGGGATCGGTGTGACTGTTGGTGAGAGTTATTTGCCTGCTCTCCCCATTTTTTCTATCATTTCGCTTGTTTCGTATCAGTTTTCCTTGTTTATTGATCTGTTGAACTTTGTGGAACTTTGTTTTTTGGGCTTCTCCAACGTTAGAACCAGAACGGAGTTCCCGATAGCCAATCCGCACGATCTGTTCCCTCGTTCTTGCTTCTCCAAAGTGTGGCGTTATGTTGATCTCATGTGCATGGAGTGGCACATCAACTTCCAATGTCATGCTTAACTCTCCTTTTTGTGATTTTAGCTCTGACATCCGGAGTCGAAGTTCCTGTCTTCTCGCAAAATCACCAAAGAAACTTGTGAAGATAAAGGCTAGAGTGGCCGACGGAGGCACAAACCAACCTCCTTCGAAAGGGAGGAACCCCCTGGTGGCCGTTCTTGAAGTTCCAAATGTTATATGGAGGCGAACCTTGCAGCCACTCAGTAATTTTGGATTTGGGGAGAGGAGCATTTGGGAAGGTGGTGTTGGACTCTTTGGTGTTTCTGGAGTGTTTCTTGTTATTCTGAGTCTTGTGTGGTTGAGAGGGTTTCATTTGAGATCAAGGTTAAGAAAATATCAAGCCATCTTTGAATTCTCCCAAGCTTGTGGTATCTGTGTCGGAACACCAGTAAGGATAAGAGGTGTGACTGTTGGGAATGTCGTTAATGTTAACTCATCATTAAGATGCATTGATGCAGTTGTGGAGGTACGTGTTTCAAAGAGCTGCCGTTTATGTTTCATTATAATTTTTTCAATGATATCTTGTAGATTATTGTTCAGCAGCACTGCAGCTTAGTGGAACCTGTGATTGTGTTTTCTACCATAATTAGTTTCACTCCGTGGCTGTGGAACTTGCTACAGTTCAGTTTAGTAAAAGTTTATTTTTGCTTGTTGGTTCAAAGTTATCAAGTGCATCTTGTGCCCATAATTTCGTGTTATGGTTATGATAAAAATTGCTAACTTTCATCATGAGAATTTTTGTAGAATAAATTCAAAATCTAACAATTGGAATATGATCACAAATTCAGATGTGGTAAATGTGTTATAAGATAATTTTTTTTTCATTACCTTGTAATACTTTGTGGTTTTTTTTGGGTGAACAAAAGGGGCCAGGTACAAGAGGTCCAAAAGAACTTAGGAGACAAAGGATAGATGATGTATTTCCTTTTTTAGTGTATCTTGAATATCGTTGGGGACCTTATAAACCGGATTTGATTGTTAGATTTCTTTACCCTGGCCATAGTAGCTTCATTGGATTCTCTGGGAATTTTGCATAAATTTTGCTAAGCAATCAATCCCATTCCATGCAATTTGAAAGAGAGTTGATGAAGAACAAATCCTTCTTTTACTTGCCAACAGCTTGATTGCTGATTTGCAGCATGATTCAATTATCAACCTTTGAATCTCTTGACCATGCAATTTGTTTGCCTTTGTAGATGGTCCAATCTTGACTTCAAAATTAAATTATGTTCTCAATAATTCATATTAACTCACAAGGAAGGATGACTCTTTTTCCTGAATTGCTCCCCTTACAAAAGCATAGGTCGATGACAAAATGTTGCATTGAAATTTAGTTTGACCTAGTTCTTGTTAGGATTAGTCCAAGCCTCCTTAAGCCGCCTTGAAGTTATGCTTTAAATATGTGTAGGCATGATGTCCAAGGTAGTCAAGTTCATGACTTCGAGATTTCTTGAAGTTTAATTCATAGAAAACCTTGCTTTTCCAAAACCAAGGCATATAGGCAGTATTCATGAAGTAGCTAATCCAGTTGCTTGTAATCACAGACTCCATCTGTTATTTAAACTGAAATGGAGACTTTCTTCTAAATCTGCGACCTACTTGCTCCAACTTGCCTAGACCAATGTACCTCATATTTCGTAGGCTCACATGTAGCATTGCAAACAATGCATTTTGGTCTTCTCCTACTCTCTACATTGAGGGATTAGGGACCTTTCTTATGTTCCATTGGTTATCTTGCCATCGTTATCTGAAGTTCCCATGAACCAGCAATCATATAAAATAACACACTCTCTTGGGGAACTATTCAATATCATACTCTAGATGTAATTTGATTCTCCAATGTTATTTGATGTTTTTTATTTGTATTTTGCAGCTACATAGAACTAGTTTTTGCAAAATATTTTTGTAGGATTTAATCTTGAATCCATCCTTGATTTGGGGTAGGTTTATCCATCAATTTTTCATAGAATTCTTAGGAGATGTCTTTCAATTAGATTTCTTCTCCAAGTTCCACCTTTAGCAACTAGACTAGCAACTATTATATTCTTATTTATCTAGGGGATTTCCCCCAGTGGCAAGTCTTCATTTTCTCCAAGTTCTCTAGCTAGTAGTGCTTCCCGAACTACACCTATTTTATCTAATTGAGCCTATGTATTGTTCTATAATATAAAATGTATTGGTTTGCATATATTGCTTTATAGTTTAAGGTTTTTAATTTTTTTCTAATCCATCCATTAAATCCAATATCTCTTTTTGTTGTATTTATATCTTATGCTTATGCTCACCAACTCTTGTATTTAATTACTCCCAACACGACCTTCACTTTAAAAGCCTCATTTAGGAGGCCAATACTCGAGTCTTGATCCCTCATTATCATCGGGTTGTCACATTCTTTTGTAGTTTATTGGTCTTTCTTTCCTCTTATTGGCCAATCCTTCCCATATAGAATTTTTGCACACCTTTTCTAGCTTATGCAAGCCCCTTTTAGAAAAGGGTAGATTGCATTACATCACAATTAAAGATAGAAGTGTTGATTTTTTGACACAATCTTCTAGTTAAGGAACTAGGGTTCAACTTTTACTTTGCAAGCCTCAACTTTGGTCTTTTAACAATGAATTGTTAGTTTTTATTTTTTATAGCCTTCCTTAAATTGATGCTCCTAGATATCTTCCAAGATCACTTGTTGATCTATTTGTGAGGTGTATTACTCCAAGCCCATGATACTAGATCTTATTGTAGAGTTACAACAACGAAATTAGGAAGAAATTGTGAAGAAATAAAAGAGTAAAAGAGAGAGTATGTGTTCTTGCCAAAGGTTGGAAATGTCGTGATTCTCCTCTCTTCACCTTGTTTATAGGGGCTTGTGTATAATATTTTATGGTAAAATATTTATTTCTTATTTTCCATATGTTTGATGTATTTTAACTTCACATTGATTGCTATGGAGAAACTGTGTGTGTGCGATTTGCATGTAGTAGTGACTCAGATTTGCGGTAGGTGTACCTATCGTAACACTTATTGCACGGGCTAGTTGTATCTACTGTGGCATTTTTTGCACGTGTGTTAATGGGTCTTGCAAGTGCATTGCACTTCTTGCACCTCGCTTTTCACTTGTCATTGTTTTGTGCACTGTTTGGCACTGTCTTGCACGCTGTTTGGCGTTGTCTTGCTTGTTATTTCTTGTGTTGTTCTATGCACTATCCTGTGCTTTGTCTTGTTAATGCGTGCACTAGTCATACTACATTCTATACCTCACGTTGTTATGCCTATTGGTTGGCTTATGCTTTATCCCGCATATTGTCTTGCACATAGTTATGCACCCTTTCATGCATCCTACACACTATTACGCACATGTTGCCTCCCGTTCATCGTGGTTCTTTATGCAGTTGCATGCATGGTGGTGTTGCATGTGTGCCACCCGACAAACTTTTGTTAGTAATCTCCTTTGAGTCCTTAAAAATGGATTGCCTGATAATTGAATAAATCTATAATTAATCCCTCGATCATAGGCAATTTTTTTCAGATTGGTATCCTATTGAATCTTCTTTTGTAATAATAAATTGATTCTTTATGGTTTCTCTCGATAACACAATTGTTTTTTGTTATCTTTTGAGGTGGTCTTGGGTGGCAAAGATTTTCATCAATCCCATCAATTGCTTTGACTTGGTTACAAGTAATATATAACCTTGGTAGGTATTCACTAGCTTATTTCACTTTAGTCAACACCAACAATGTCTTTTGTCAATATTCCTTTGTCTTGTGTTGTACTCGATAAACTTTTGTTAAACCTTAAGTCTTCCTCAAACATGGATTGTTTGATAATTGAATAAATCTATAATCAATCCCTCGATCATAGGCACTTTTTTTGACATCCCATCGAATCTCTTTTAATAATAAATTGATTCTTTATGGGTTCTGTCAATAACACAATTGTTTTTTGTTATGTTTGTGGTGGTCTTGGGAGGTAAAGATTTTCATCAATCCCATCAATTGATTGCTTCAACTTGGTTACAAGCAATATATAATCTTGGTAAGTATTCACTAGCCTCTTTACTTTCGTCAAGACCAACAATTTCTTTTGTTAATGCTCATTTGATTCGTGTTAGAAGGAAATTTTGCTCATTTTTCGTGAATCGATATAATTATGCTTGTTGATAATATACTATATTTTGATTTCATAAGTATGGATTTTCCAATATAAATTGATAGATTTCTAAAAATATTACTTCGTAGATATTCTCATTAATATATTCCTTGGCAATAATAAAATTTACCTTGCATTGTTTTTTGACTCTAACATCAAAGACTTTGAATCTATCCTATGAAATATAGTTTTAAATGTGGTATTGTCTCTAGGTTTAATCTCTTCACAAGGTTCTATAATGTTAGATTTTATTTGCTTCTAGTTCAATAATAGTACTAATGAACTCTTTCTTCACCTGAATATATATGGTAAAGTGTTCTTTTTGTTGTGTTTTATGAGATATCTCTTTTGGACTTACTCTAAGAGATAGGTTTTTATGTCTTTCTTAAACTTGTCTGGAAATAGTTCAAGATATAATTTTTTGTAATTTTGTTGTATGTGTCATGTCTTCTTGCAGTAGTTATAGTATTTCTGTGTTTTGCTAGTAAAAGTATTGGTAGTCATTGTCGTTACATATTTTGTCACATAATACTTGTTTATTTATTGTAATTTTTGGATTTGTTTTTAGATTCTTTAGCATTTGATCATTTTGTCTTTGTCCTTTTTTCTTGATTCTTCTTTTCCACAGCCATTGCGAATGTGCTAGCCTGTGTCGATATTAAGTAGGGAATAGAGTTAATTTGGTCGCAATAGAATAGTACAAACTTATAATGTAATTTGATAATAATTGCATCTCATTGATAAGCATTACCAAATTTATGTCTTATCGTCAGAATTCTGTGGTATATTCTTATACCGTTTGTCTTTGTTAATATCGTAAGTTATGTCACTTTCTTTATCTTTCTTCTACATATCTAATGGGTTGTCTTAATATTACTTCTGCAACTGTATTAGCTCTTAAGAATTTCACTAGGATAATGCATGATTCATCTTTAATCGAGTATTTGCAACCTTTTTAGTTGATGGTTAGACATATTGAGAAAAAAGTCTTTATTTATTCTAACTAGGTATCTTATTTCTTTATATCTACTATACTATCAT
Source organism: Vanilla planifolia (assembly GCA_023846275.1). Lineage (NCBI taxonomy): Eukaryota > Viridiplantae > Streptophyta > Magnoliopsida > Asparagales > Orchidaceae > Vanilla > Vanilla planifolia. The sequence continues at coordinate 6,021,249 of CM043873.1, read as the reverse complement.
AAATAGGTAAATCAAGTTTAGCATCTATCTTGAATGGACGTTAATGATTCTCGAGTTTTGAAGAGGTAAGACTAATGATTTCATATTCATTTTTATCTCTAGTATTACTGAATTATTTCTAAATTCAGAGTTCATGTTGTTAGAAACATTTTCTTTGCTTGAATTATCTTCTGTATCTATTGTTAGAAGGGATTGAGATTTCAACACTATCTCCATTAACACTTGCATTTGTTGGATTAGCGGGGCTATGTGTGCCTTCAGATTTAATGGTGAAATAGTTGACTTAGTTATCTCGGCTGATATCTCTTTAATCATCTTATTCCTTTTTAGCTCTTGTCATTGACATTGGATCATCTGATACCAAAATATGATATATTTGTGAGGTATTTTGTTCCAAGCTTTCTACAACAGACATTGCTTCAAAGTTACAATGGTTGAATTAAGCAGAAATGATGAATTTAAAGAGCGAAAGAAAGAGTGTTTTGGCCACATGTTGGGAATGTTGTGATTTGCCTTTCTTCACCCATTTTATAGAGAATTTAGTACAATTTTTTATTATTAAATATTTATTTCTTTATTTTCCACATGTTTTATGTGTGTTGTCTTTAAGTTGGTTGTTGTGGAGAATCTTCGCACATTCTATGCTGCACGCGTACGGATTGCACGTTTGTAGGGCTTGCGTCCTTTGTGTGCGGTTGTAGGAGTGCCCACCATGTGCTTGTGATGTACGTGTGCAGTAGGTATACCTACTGTGGCATGCATTGTATGTGTGAGGTGGGTCGTGTGCATGCATTATGTTTTATGAGCTTTTCTTTTCACGTTTGCCACAGTTTTGCGTGCACCTTTGTTTCTCATGCACCACTCTTTCTTTCGTGCTATCTGGTGATATTTTGCGTGCAGTCTCACGCATTGTCTAGCGCCTTGTTCTACTTGTCGATCGTCTTACGATATGTCTCGCACGCTGTTGTGTGCACGGGGAGGCCTGCTCTGTCCCACACACCATCCCATGCACTTGCTACTGCATCTGAATTTATGCACGCAATGGTACCAAATGTGTGCTGCTTGACAAATTTTTGTTAAATAGCCTCTTTTAAATTCTTAAATATGAATTGTTTGATAATTGAATGAACCTACAAATAATCACCTAATCAGTTGATGTCTTAAATCTCTTAAATTACTTATTTCGTTAATTGTTGTATTTTTATACCCTTGGAAAGATAGGTCATTATCTTTTGAGCAAAAAGCTTCCTTTCGAAAGTTTTATGTAAACAATTTATGCACCCAAATCATGCTTGACAAGTTGAGGAGCATGTGTTGATGAGCTCAAAGACAATACTTGATTTTAATGATAAAAAGCTTTTTAAGCATTTTCTTGCGGTGATTTAATATGTTTATTTAGTGTGTGTCTCAAATTACAAATTAGATAGACAGGATGATGGCCATCTCATTGAGTGGAGTAAACTTTAGCAAAGCTTCTCAAACTACTTAAGGACAGGAAGAATTGATAAAGAATTCAAATAGTTGCATGAGTCCATTGCTTGGAGATAGTCATTTCCTTTGTAGAACTTATGTAAGGATTGGGCTAATATTTACCTTATGTTAATTAATAGCTTATATAGATACCTCACTAATGCATAAATTGGCTTATGAATTTAATGCTCATTTAGGCATTTCATGGGATTGAACCAAATGACTCAAATTGGATCTAAAACTTAGATTGAATGCCTAGGCTAAACTTAATAATCAAATAAATATATGGATGTTTAAGTATATTGAACTTATGTTTAAGTCAATAAGAGTAAGGAATCATGAGTGTTCTAATAGTTAAATTTCTTTATTCATGAAGCAAGCATATATATTACCCGAGGAGCACATTAAATGCATTATTTGATCGTGCATTAGTTTAAATGTGAATATTAAATGAAAATTAATTGGCAAAAGAATCTTTGTCGGACGGGCCATTGGACTATACAATCTGGCATGTGATGAGTGTCGGACTTGATGAGAAAGATCTATTGCTTGGAAACCATCATTTAGAATTTCTATTGGAAGGTTAGACTATCTGATCAACAATCTAATTGTTGATTTAATATGATAATCAAACCATTTGATTACATAATTTGATAATTAATTAGATTGGGTATAACACCTAATTGGCTTTGGAAATAACAAAAAAATGAAATCCAGAATTCTAAAAAGATTGGAGGGCATCTGAAGAAGAATCCAAAGCCATTGGAGTGACACTTTTCTTGATTGGCTGAAGTACTCAAGTGGTTGTAGATGATTCTTTTTCAAGAAGAACCTCTTCGATTTCTTAAATCCAACGAGACTTGGTTGGCTATCATGTATAGGATTGCTTAATGTTTCCCCACTTTATTAGAAAAAAGAAGAACAAAGTTAAGGTCTAAATATGATTGGCATTTTGATGGAAGAAAATGAAAAAACACTAGCAAAAAATTTTTCAAATTCTTTTTACCCTTGAAATGAATCTTGCTTTGCTAGACCCGTCTTGGGCTTTATTGGAAGGGCTCGATGTATCAGAGTTTTTGTGCTATGCATTGAGAAAATTTCTTGTATCATTCAAAATGAAGTCATTTTAGGCTCTTAGAAACTGTGTAGATTTGAAAGAAATGGCCTAGGAATTCGAGAACTTATATTTGCAGGTTATATTGTTCTATTAATGAAAGGTTCAATAATGCAAATGGAAGTGGTAATAGGTTCATGAGGAGGCTCTATGGAGCTTTGAGAGAGGAAAGACTTTTGCACAAAAAAATTATGGTTTATTTTTTGAAGAAAACTGTGATAAAAAAAATCGAAGTGATATGTGGTGTTTGTGGATTCACACCAATAAAAAACAAATTGTAATACCTATGAGTACCAGTTTTGAAAGGTAAAGTAAAACAATGTATGCCTTTTTTTTTTTTACTTAATAAAGGCAAAGCTTGTGAAGTGGAAAGCATCTATTTTGTCCTTAGTTGGGAGAGCTTATCTGACAAAATCAATTATCCTGAGTCTTCCTACCCATGCAATCTCCTACAATGGCTGTGGAGGCTTTGCAAGATTTGTAGGAAGAGTCTACAGAGAGTTTATTTTGGGTGGTAGTATGAGCAAAAAATTGTAGAGTGGAAAGAATTGTAGAATTGGAAAGCATCAATTTTGCCCTTAGTTGGGAGAGTTTGTCTGACATGATCAATTATCCTGAGTCTTCCTACCTATGCATTCTCCCACAATAGCTGTGGAGGCTTTGCAAGATTTGGAGGAAGAGTTTGTATCGACTTTTTTTTGGGTGGTTATACAAGCAAAAAATTGTAGAATTGGAACAACATGAACAAAAAAATTGTAGAGTAGGGCTTGGGTTTCAAGAGCGTTGGTGTGCTAAGCAAGGCTTTTCTCATGATACTTGCTTAGGAAATGATTAAGAAATGCATTTGGGTATTGAGAGACAAATATAAATTTGGGGAGCATTGCCTTATTGATTGGAAAGGGAAGAACTCCAATTCAAAATTTTTTATTAATATTTGCAAACCAATGCCTTAGTTGTTGGAAAATTTTTAGTGGACTTTAGGTAAATGAACAAAAGTGAGGTTTAAAAACAACAGCTAACTGAAAATAGGGGAAATTCTTCAAATCGTAGTGGTTGGAGTTCTTCTAGAGCAAGTCAATAAGATGGTTTGTGGCTTTGTTTCAACAGGACAATAGTAGTAATTGGAGAGGTATTTACCTGGAGACATCTACAATTAGACAGAGATGTGCTTATTTGTGAGGGATCTCACTATGAAGGCAACTGAAAAGATTAGAAGATGGGAAGTTCTTAGTTGCCTCAACTGACAGGGTGTTATCTATTAATTGTGATGGGCTTTTGGATATGGTATCGGAAAATATTTGGAAAGATATGGTTGTGGAGAAGATTAGAATGCTTACCTATGTTGTGTTATGTGGTAAACTTCTAAAAAATGCTTGGACTTGGATGGAGTGAACGAAAGACGTACTATTTGTGCTTATTGGAGAACGCTGAAATTCATTGCCTTCATTGTGCGTGAAGATTCCGAGGGTTTGTGGTGGAAAATTTTCATCTAGATGGATGAGGATATTTTTTGATTTGGAAGAACAAAAAGGCTTCATGGTAATCTAAATTTAAATCATAGTTTTGAAAGATAGGTCAAATTTGATAAAGATCAACTGATACGCATTATGACTAATGAACAAGGATGAAAAGGGAGGTTCATGAGGAAGGTTTCAAGAGCCTGGGATGGTGTTGATTTCATCAAGATTGTGATATCAAAACACCTAGGAGCTTGGCATCTTGTGGCTAGTTTAGTGCCAAGCATGGAAAGGAACAAATACTTGTATGGTTGAGCTCCATTGGAGGTGGGTTGGATCACAGTCAACATGGGTGCTGTAGTTTGCCAGAATTTAAAAGTGCCATATTAGGAGTTTTTCGGTGGTCATTGGGGATATCTGTTAGTTCTTTTCAATAAAAAACTGGGAGATTTAACAATCCTTGAGGTTAAAATATGGGCTATCAAACAAGGTTAGGGTGGCATGGTAGGTCGGACATGGGCAAGCAGCATTTGAGTCCAATTGTGGTGCAGCAATTCTATACTCAAGATTGGAATAAAGCACCTCTCTAAGCAAAGATGGATGGAAGATATTCATGACTGTTTCTAGCATGTGATTCGAATATTATTGCAGCAAATGCACCAAGAAGAATTACTTGATGGTTGAGTGGCCTATAAAGCAATAAGATTACAATATATCATCTATGGCTCCAACTCTAGAAGTGATTCAACGGTTGAAAAAGGATCAAGATTTCTATGCTTATTTTGTAATTTGTGTTCTTATACTAAAACCTCCTCTCCTATTCACAAAAAAATATATTAATTTTACTATCATTAGAGTGCTTAAGGAAAAAAAAATATGATCATTTTGAGCTAGTTTATATGCACAGCCCTTGATGTTCTTACTAAACATAATAAATTATTTTATGAAAAGTGTTTCAAATCATACCATGATTTTTGGAATTTTATATACTCTTATAAAACCTTCAGACTTTGGAGGAATCCTCATATACACTTTTACATGTAGATCATAAATAAGACACATTTTGCATTCTTATTGTTGTAGTGTTTGGTTCAAGTTGGCTGAATAATAAAAAGGCTCCTTGAGTGTTGATTTTGGTAACTAGGGCCAATCTCTTGATAGACCATGCTATAGGTTTGGGTGAACGATTAAACAACAAGATTAGCTATGTAATGATCAATGCTTTTATTCTCCTTGCATTTAACTATAAATCAATGTGTTAATTTTCTTGGTTAATGAATAGCATTTTGGTGTAGTTAGAACTACTTAAATATTCTTGTGAATTTTTGTTTTCGAAACAATGTTAATAGTATGAGATTTTGATGATTTTATGGTTGAAGTAGATTTAAAATAAAAAAGAAAAAGGATCCATGATACATATCGGGTGCACCACTGAGCACCTTCAAATCATGTGTGCGAGATAAGAGGACCTCATCAGTTTTGTAGCTATAAAAAGCCTTATTACTGTTGATTCAAAGGCATGGGATGCACGACAAGTCCACCAAAGATTTCCCCCTCGAGATTTCAATATCTCTTTTGATTTCCTGAGCTTGCCTTCCCCAAGTTGGGTTTTTTTTCTTTGAGCTGCACACCTCCTTTGAGTTTCACTCGTCCTCTCCCTTTCTCAAATTTTTTGTGCAACCCTGAGCTGCCCGATTGCCTTTTGTTTCCCTAACCAAAACCTTCTAAGGCTTACATTGGCCAAGGCCTTCGCACTAGGTCTTATTGCATCCCTTTATGCTTACTCAAATCTCTTCGAGCCCATACGTGTCGACCTGAGTCATCCTTTGTTGAACTGGTCTAGAATTGAACTAAACCGAATCAAACCAAACCAGAATGCGCCAAAGCGTTTCAAATTGCGCTATACTAGGACAAGACTCCAAAGCCATTTAGATCCATGTCGATCCATGAGATGTTTCAACCTGCGTCAACCTATGAGACCACTTGTCCACATAGACATGTGCTGACTCGGGAGATCACTTTCGCTTGCACTAACACACGTTGACCAAGGAGAACGCTTCTGCTTGCTCTGACACGACCAATTGTGCCCCAGTGATGCCACCTCTATGCCCAACTATACTATTGCCACATCTGACCGCATCATCACTGCAATGATCGTGTTGCCATCTGACTTGACCTCATCGAGACATCCTAAAGTGGATACTTGAAATAGTGTCGTATACGTTGAACGGCTTAAAATTAAGCCTTTCAAACGAACTCTTGCCACATTGTGCCAATTTGCTCTGCAGTATGCTCGAACACTGTATGCACTTATCTAGAAGCTTCGCCTTAATCAAGCTTCCTTGCCTTTGTCGTAAGTTTTTGTTCAAATTTCTTGAGTTTTTTTTCACATCAACATTTTTTTTCTGCCGTTTGTCAAAAAAAAAACAAATAAACTAAAATGAAAACTCAAGAGAAAATCATGCTCATTTTCAAAAAAAAAGTGTTCGACAAGTGCAACCAAGAGGCAACAGAGATTTCGACACCCTTGCCTCAAACTTTGCAAACTTTAGAACTTTATCCATCAAATCTTTTTTGCTTATTTCAACAACAAATAGAACGTTATACAAAAGTTCTCATAACACTTCTCATGTTCATAGGAGAGCAAATCGGAGCGAGTTTGTCCGACTTATCTATGAGAAATATAACAAATATGTTGAATACTTCTCCTTCCAATAAAGAACCGCTCAAGGCTTACCTACTAGACTTGAACCTCATTGCATCACATTCACTTTCAAAAATCTCATAATACACTCTCCTTCGCAGCAACATTCCATCAACCAATCCCTTCCTTATGGTACAAAACCATCCAACTCAAGCCCAATTGATACCTGTTTTATCCTGACATAACCTTGAAATGCCACAAGCACTTATTTTTGATACACCTTAAGAACATCTAAGTCCCTCATGATGAGTCTTATTTATTTTGGCAATACGACTATAACCCAAATATCAGCGAAGAAGTTTTCCTTTCAACGTGGAGATCTTTTCCACACTTCTACTTTCTAAATTTTAACTGTTCAACTCTATTGTCTATTAAAAAAAAGAATTGTATCAGAAGCTAAGACCACTCTCTAGGAATAATTGAGACACAATAAAGTTTTATAAGTATCATGAAAATAATGATCACAAAACTTTTAAATACAAGATCTTTAAAGTTGTAATCGAGAGATTATTGAAGTAAGGCTACATTTAGGTATATCAAGTAAAAGTATCTGAACGTAATTCTGTTTATAACAAATTTACAGGGTCGAATGTTGCTAACAGACCTTAATCAGAGAATAACGACCAAACTCTTCAATTAACATTAAAAGACAAAGGAAATGCCCTTGTTAGAATCATCTATGTCATCATAGGATGGAGAAAATCCAATTCTAAGAGCTCCTCCTAAGATCACCTAAGCAAACATGGGTCGCTAATGTGACAAGTTAAGCTCCAATATCCTTCAGGCCTGAAGACAATACTATAGTAATCTTAGGGATAATTGTCAATGTTGAAATCCTTAACATACTTATTGACATTGGAAGTTTGGTCGATATTCTTTTCCTTGATACTTTCGATAAAATTGGTATTTGTCGAAACTTTATCCTCTCAATTATAAGGTCACTCATAAACTTCATTGGAGTCTTTGATGTCATTGGAAATCATTACATTGCCACTTACAATGGGAAAGTCTTTCGACTCAGTCATGCATATGGTTAACTTCATTGTTGACATCGCTCCTACTTACAATGTTATCCTTTGGAGGCTAATGATGAATATATTCAAGATGGTGGTCTTGACACCACACCTATGTGTGAAATTCAATATCCCATCAAATATGGTTCAAGTGCAATAGGATTCCACAATAAATGAGATGCTATCTAAATACCATAAAATAGTACTTAAGCTAACCATTGAACTCCTTAAAAGAAAAATTAATCTTGTCTCATTTTCTCTCGATACTTCTGACTAAATCAAGCTTATAATTAGTTTTGCTGATTGAGATGAGAAAGAGTGATAGGCTACCCTTAAGCTTTTGGTTGAATACTTTGATGTTTTTGAATAGGAGCCCCTAGAAATGTCAGGGATAAACCCCTCAATAACTTAACACTTCTTTCATATAGATCTGGAAGTCCTCATCTTTCGATAGAAGAAACGAGTATTTAGCATCAAGAAGCAAAAAAACAATCAATGAAGTGTCAAAGCTCTTTGAAATCAATTTTATTCAACTAGTCCATTATCCTAAATGGTTATCAAACGTGATACTTGTAAAGAAAAACAGTGGCAAATGGTATATATGCATGGACCATAATGTCAATCGTGCCAACTTAAAGCACTTATGTTCTTTGCCTCCAATTGTCGATCTCATGGATTTGTCTATTAGCTTTACATGTTTTAGTTTTCTGAATACATTTTTAGGATACCTTCAAGTTAAGATGGACAAAAAAGATGAAAAAATTACATTCATTACTAATTTCTAGACATTTTGCTATAAAATCATGTTTTTCAGGCTCAAGAATATCGAGGCAACTTATCAAAAGTTGATCGACGCCATCTTTTAGAATTATAAAAGCAGAAATCTCACAGCTTATATGGATGACCTTGTGGTAAAAAGCACTCTTTTAGGCATATTTACAAGTCCCAAGAGAGACTTTCAAGACTTCTCAAAAATTCAATCTTAAGTTCAATCCTCTTAAAGTGTACTTGTGACGGACCATCATGAGTTTCTTGGCTACATGGTATCAAAGAAGGGGATCTAATCAAACCTTGGCAAAAAGATCTCTTGGATATGCCTTCTATGAAGGCTCAAAAAGACATCTAATGCCTCATTGGGTGCATTGCAAGGGTCTCACACTTCAAAAGATGTTGAAACAAGATATTCTGCTTTGGAAAAGAAGGCATTGGCACTATTCTTGTCTACCTGATAGTTGCAATGATACTTCCAATCATGCACCATCAATGTTATCACAAACAAGTTTTTGAAACGCATCTATCAGTCGACAGAAGTTTTAAGGAGATTGTAAAAATGGGTTATTGAGTTCAATGAATTTGAGATCAATTTCATACCTCGATCTTCTCTTAAATTTCAAGTACTTGCTGATTTTTTTTTATTAAAGAAATTTCCCTTAAAGTAGAACCCATGCCTTCGTTAGACACTTTGAAGTTATTTGAAACTTCAAGACAAGGTTCATGTGGGATCGGTTTTGTTCTACTAAGCTTAGAAGATGTTAAACTAAGAGGGATCATAATTAACTTCTTAGTCCCAAACAACCAAGTTGAATATTGATCTTTAATAATTAGATTAATATTTGCTTTGGGCTTGCAAGTCAAACACCTACTGATTTTTAGTAATTCACAACTAGTTGTTAGCCATTGTCAATAACTTGTTTGAAACTAAAGATCTAATCTCAAAGTATATAGAGCTTTGGCACAAGCCCTCCTATAGAAGTTTGATCAAACTAGCCTCACTAAAATGTCTCGCGAGCAAAATCAAGAGGCAGACCTATTGACTAAACATGGGGATTGTAAGGAAGACTTCCCCCTTCTTGAAAAACCATCCATGGAGAGCATGGAGATAGCAATTGACCTCAAGAGGTTTTCTTAGTAGATAACTCCCTGGGAAGCCTACCTTGATATGAGAGTTTTTTCTCATAAAAAATCGGATGCAAGAATAATCAAGAGATAGGCTTAATGATGTCTTAATCAAAGATTAGCTTTATCAAAATCCTCCTTGAGCCTTTACTCATCCATCAGTGGTTGAAGACATTATAAAGGAGGTTCATTTAAGAGAATGCCATAACCATACCTTTAGTTGTAATTTGGTTATTAAAATTATGAGATAGATTTTTCTGGCTCATTATGCAAAAAGATAATGCACTACTTGTTAAAAGATGTAAAGAGTGTCAACTTCATGCTCTACTTGACAACTAAGAGTTCTAATGAAAGTCATCAACATTTCTTGACCTTTCTCTGTCTGGGGTATGGATTACCTTTGACCTTGTAACAAAAGGAAATTTCTCTTCGCAATTGATTACTTTGTAAAATGGATTGAAGCTAAACCTTTTGTTGGTCTGACAATAAAATAAATTTGTAACTTTTTTTGGGCTGATATAACCAGTCAATTCGAAATTCCTTCAGCTATAGTCATTGATAATACTATAATATTCCAAGTAGAGACACTCCAAAACTTTTACAATAGATATAGTTGTCACTTAAAGTATGTCTCTTTTGCTTATCCTTAATCAAATGGCCAAACTGAGATTGCAAATAAGAGCTTATTGAAGATTTTGAAGTTTTGCCTAGAAAGCAAAAATGAGCTTGGGTTGACAAGCTTCCTAACATGTTATGGGCATATCAAACCATTCCTACTAACACAGAAGAATCCTCATACTCTTTAGTTTATTGCTCTGAAGCCATGTTCCTGGTAGAAATCAACCACTCGACTTTTCGAGCTCAAATGTTACAAGAATGCCAAGACATGGTTGATGTCTAGCAAACAAATAAAATAAAAAAACTTGAGCCAAATCTTCTTGAAGAAAAACGCCTTCTAGCACACCTGAAACAACTCAACAGAAAGTGAAGTGTGGAAAAGTACTTCGACAAATATGTCAAAATATGTCCTCTTAAAGTAGGGGATCTTGTTTTCAGGAAATGGAAGTCTCAAAGTGACAACAAGGGCTTAGTAAATTAGCCCCAAACTGGGATGGGCCATATCTCATCGAAGAAATTGTTTAACTAAAAGCTTACCAGCTTCAAACAGAAGACAATATTGAACTCGCTTTCAAAAACTTGGAATAGAGATCAATTGAAAACGTTCTACCTTCTGAAAGGTGAATGTCATCAAATGTATGGGTTAACATATTAGCTCAACAAAGATTTTATTACAAAATAATTTGATCTTGAAGCATAATCTATCACCTAAAAACATCAATATCAATTCCCTTGCATAATCAACATGATTCAAATGACTCTTAAGATCCAACAAAATATCCCAACATTATGCACAATCATACGGAAGCTTCGATAGCTTACTCTCAACTTCTTTCATCTCCATCTAAATGTCGAAAAGTACTTAGAGAAATGGTCTTTATCCTTCTTTTCGATGTAACCCTCGCACGAAGGATACGAAAGACAAGGTCTCGACTTTTTCTCATCCTTTATTATTGTTTCATCACATAAAGGCTTTGGGGAGCATGCTCCCCTCTCTTTCCTCTTGTCGCAGCTATGTTACATGATGGATTCAAGAAGCATGGTGTTTCTCTCATTTCTCTCTTTTTTGACAATTTTTTTGTAGCATGAAGATCAATAGAAAATCTGGCATCCTACCTCCATTCATCATCATCCCATAAATGTTCTTCTTTTATCGCTTTTGACAAAAACCTTAAAGAGCTTGATCATTGTCTTATCATATCATCATCTTTAGAAACAATCTTTACTTTCCACCAAAATACTATTGTGTCCTTAAAGTACAAAATTTCATCTCATAGCTTATATTATTTGTACTTGGGGACCAAACAAATGAATATTCATAAAGTTGCAATAAAAGACCTTTTTGGATCGTAGTTATCAATGTTAATTACTTTTTGGAAAAATCAAATATGTCATCCATTTTGAAAAGTCTACTATCTTTAGAGATGCTAACTCAAAAGATCTCTCGGTAAATCTTCTTTTTAAAAATATTAATTACATGGTAATCTTTTTGTTCTTGGTAAATCATTTCGACCCCACAGACACGTGTCAACCTTGGAGATTACTTTTGCTTGCATTAACACGTGTCGACCTGGGAGATCGCTTTGACCTACTTTGACACGCGCCAACTCAGGAGACTTCTTCCACTTGCATTGACATGCATCAACTTGTGTAGACCCGCACTGATTTGCATTGCTCGCGCTACATAGTGCTTGACTGCACTTACTACACACACCTGCAGGCAACCGCATGTGCTCAACCATGCCCCAATCGTGTCACCTCCATGCCTGACAGTATCACCACACCTGACTGCACTGTCGTTGCATTGATCATGTTGCTATCACTCCTGACGTCGTCGAGATATCCCGAAACAGCTACCTCAAACAATGTTGTTCATGCCAAAAAAACAAAACCATAACATCAAGTCTTTCAAATGAAGTTACATTGTGCCAATGTGCCTCGGAGTGCGCTTGAACACTCCGTTCGCACTTATTTAGAAGTTTCACCCCGATTAAGCTTTCTCACCTTTGCCTTAAGTCCTAAGTAAGCTTTCATTCAAATTTTCTAAATTTCTTTTTTTCACATCAACAATAGTAGACAAACTCGAAGATTGGGTATCGTGTGCATGACATTGTTCACTTTCAAAATGGTATATGATGCTCCATTTTATGTTCGTTTGAGAGGTAGAATCTCTCCATTTTTATTCAATAGGGGATTTAGTGTATGTCCTAGTTGAAAAGGTGGAAAAGGTTGAAAAGACTAACTGTCAAAATTGTCAATGTTTTAGTGATTGTTCCTTCAACTATGCAAGAACTGGTTTATTGAGCATATAGTGTACTCATCTTGTTCTGTGATGACATATAGATGGCATATTTGATTGTGCAACGATAATAGAATGTTAATGGGAAGGAGGAAATTGGCTAAGCTCATCAATTATTTCTCAAGATTCATTTTCATGTAAGTCCCCTAGTCAAACCCTTTGAATAATAGATTGGGAACATACAATTGTGACTTTATTGATGTGATATCTATGATAACAAATATTGGTTTAATGATTGGAGAATAACACATATGCTCATATTGAGCACCAAAGTACTCAGCAATCACACATTTGTTGTCTTTAGGATCAAGCTGGGATCAATTTTGATTGTGAATGTAAACAAAGTCTAAGAAACTGAAAATTTTTTAAGGGCCAAGATGTGGTAGAGCCAAATGATGGGTTTTGAGAAAAATTGAGTGGATACTGAAATTGCAATAATTTTGTGTTGATTCTGTATATCAGATAGGAGGCCTTTAGAATGGTTTCATCGTGAAACTTTTCGATATATTCATTGTAAACATTAAGGCCCTAATATCCTCATGAAGTTGACAATTCTTCCTCTCACTTACACTTTTTTTTTTGTGATGCACCAAGGCATGAACTTTAGTTGATGGTTCTCTTGAGTAGCTAAGTATTCATGTAAAATGGAGTGAATATATTCTCTTCCATTTTCTGTTATAATAATTTGAAATGATTTTTGGAACCATTTTTTGTTGAGAATTATCTACGCTTGGAGAATATAAATTGGGACCATGATGAGTAGCATGCCATATCTTGATGTTCCCTCAATTGAAGATCTAAATATTTGTTTTTGTAGCAATTTTAACATTGTAATACATTTGTATGCAAATTTGCAGGAGATCAACACTGTGTTGGTGGATTGACTTAAAATGCTTGTGGAGTGACTATAGTTGTAATTTATATAATGTGAAAATAATGATTGTAACACTTTGAATTATTTGTACATGGAAAATATGATTGGAATAATGACAAGTTACCTACCCATTTGGTTAGATCCTCCTGAGTCAAAAATCCAATTTTTATTTTGACTCAGTTGTAACATTTTTACCATTAAAAGCAGTACCTTTGCCAGCAAGCATATAAGAGGTCGAATTGACGTTGCTTCATTGACTTAAAAGCTTGTAGAGTTGCTGTAATTGTAATTTATTCAGTGTGACAAGAATGACTTTGTCTCCATTGATATTTTCTGACTTATGGATGCATGAAATTTATTCTTCTTACCATTATTATGTGGCTGCCAACTTGGAGGTTTGGCATGGATATTCCAATAATTCCCTCTGGTGTCTAGATTTATTGTAATGATTGAATCATGTTCCTTGTCAATTTTACTTATTACCTCTTCCAGGCTAATATGTTGAAGATTAATAAGACTTTTTTGCAACAAATGCATTGGTCGTGGAGGTTCAGACTTTAGGGTTACGAGGGGCAGCCTGACTAACCTTTTCCCCCAACATGGCTCTGTGCTATCTCCTCACCATTTAACTTCAGGTGAGGCTTCCCCAGAGGAAGGGAATGGCTTCTTTCCAAGGATTCTCCCACAAACCTTGCTAAGTTCCTTGTCAAGTTTTTGTAAGTAAACATAGGCTCATGTAACCCCGATTGGCTTTGTAGAATACATTAAGCTTTGTAAGGAGTTAAAGTACTCTGTTATTTTAGAGTTTCATTGTTGCATGTCTTAACATCTTTTGCTTTTGATCTGAAAACTTGTGTAGCATGTTTGAGGTCCAAAGAATTCTCCTTGACATGGTCATTACTTTACCAACCATGTGATGACAATAGAATTATTGAGTTCCCAAATGGTGTAATTAGAAACTCCAACATTGGGCTTCTTTGCTTTGCTTATCCTATTTTCCCTTTTCGTTGGATGACTGTCGGGATAGGTTGGGACCAATCGAGAAAGTTGTTCCCATCCAACTTGTGGTTGGTGATGAGAAAGGATGGATTTCAACAAAAGACTGAGGACCATCTACACACGTCTACAGGAGTTTGGGAAGCAGGATCAAATGACATGGCCGAGAATGCCTCCATGCTTATGCTTATGTACTGATTTATAATCGCTGATTTGATACCATAAAAGAATAAGCAATAATAACCAGAAAAGAGAATCCCTTGTTATTGTTGTAGTGTGGGACAGAGAGTACACATTTACTGAGATTAAAATCCTCACAAAAGGAATGAGATAAAGGTTTTTATTCTATCGAATTTGTTTGCCTTTATTTGGTGTTAAATAATATTTAAATTAGAAACAGTAATAGAGAAAATAATATGCTTTTAGTGACAGTAGCAGGAAGCTTTCGTAAACAGAACATTGTTGTAGCTAGGACTGATTATTATTATATTCTTGCAATGTAGACTGAATGTATTCGGATCTTTTAACAGCTCAAACAGAAACAAACCAAAACTTTCCCATTCTGTTACCTAAATTCATATTAAATGACTGAATTTAAACTAAATGACGATATTTTATAGAGGGAAAAGAGACAAGGATAGTCGAAGACGATTAAGAATGCTGCATTTTTTTACCAAAATTCTCATGGAAGAAACTAATATTGTAACTCAATCTTTAATGGAAAATCTCGAACCACAAATCTTCTAATTAAATAAAGGACGAGCTTGCAGTTTTCGTGTTGGATTTATCAATATCAGAAAGATTAGGATACCATCCCTGATAGAAAGTAATTGATCTTGAGGTACAGGCATCCAGAAAAGCTCACAATGATTGATGACCATTTAAATTAGTTTGTTTAGACCATCAGCCTCAAAAGATCTGTTCTATGTGGCACAAGAAAATAGCTGCTATCTTTACTATTTATTATGGTTCTCCACTTGATATGTGGTAGTTAATGCAATTGAACCATCTTGAGCTGTAACTGGTCCACAAAAGAGCATCTCAACTTGCAGCGCTTTGTGAAGGGTGAAAAAAACCTTTCAATATGAATTTCAAAATATTTGGGTAGCATAGCATAATTCTGAAATATTTTAACAATTTCTTCTGTTTCAAAAATCTGATCGAGGAAAGTTGATTCTTTACAAGAGTGATGTCAATATAACTGATGTTGGGGAGAGTTGTCAAATTGTTCAGATTCAATAATATGCTAAATATAATTTAAGAAACACTTAAAAAATATTTTCATTATATTTGTTATATAGTTTGAAACAAGGCTATCTATTTTGGAAAGTTGATATGGGGAGCTTTTAGCAATTCTAAGTTTTAGCTTATTCTTTTGTCTTGTCATTTCACGCATCATGCTAAAAAAATAGTTCCCAGGAAAAGTTTCCTTGATAATCTATATGTGCCTTATTGTTTCTCGTTCCTTTCAGCAATTCTTTGTTATCTTGTTCTCTTTCCTCTTTTCTTTGATGTTGATGTTCGCTTGAGCAATTTACTGATGTTTGCCAATGCACAATTCATGTACTTGGGCCAAAGACTCCAAGGTGCACCCGTGTTCTGGCTTTGAAAGTTAGGTAATAAGGTAAACAGTTTTGTTAGTAGTCAATACTTACTATAGAACTAATTGAAATAACATGAATCTTTAAAAAAGTAGCATTAATGTTAGGACTTACTGGGAATATAGGCATTGTATTGCTCAAGTTCATTACCAATGGTGTGAGAGTTCATATGTTGATGCTCGGGTCTAGGGTTATGAGCATGGGTTTCCACATCCTATTAGACAAATACCTCTAAAGAAACTAGTCCAAGGCATTAGAATTACGGTAGGATCTTGGGATATAAATATTTTAACTAGAAAGTTGATGAAATTGATAGATCACAATTCATAAGAAGATAGATGCATACTTATTCAAGAAACCAAGTGGGTAGATGAGAATGTAAAGGAAATTAATACTATAAGATTTAAGTTTTGGTATAAGAATTAAAATAAAAGTATAGTTATTATTTTGGATAAAATAAATAAAGATAATTTAGTGGAAGTTAAAAGAATTGTGGATAAAATCATAGCTTTAAAATTGGTTTAGTAGGGCAAGCTATCAATGTTGTCACTCTCCATCCCCCTCAAATAAGATTAGATACTAGTGCTATAAACAAATTTTGAAATAATTTGGAGTTTATAAAAGGAACCCTTGCATGTGAAAATATTTTTATTAGGCAGAGATTTTAGATGAGCAAGTAGGAAGGGAAGCAAAACAATGTAAAGATTATTGATAGTTTAAGTTTTGGGGAGGCTAATAAAGAAAACAAAACTATTCTAGAGTTTTCTTTAGTGTATGATAATGGTATTGCAAATAGTTTCATTAAGAAACAAGAGGATTTGATTGCTCATAAGCAAGGTTTTTAAAACTTCACTACATTGATCAATTCAATTGTAAACCATCTAGTAGACTGTCAGGTTGTAGTTTAGAGCCCTCTCCCTCTAAGAATCATGTTGAGACAGCGTTGACCACGACCATGTGCAATGCTGAAGTTTGATTTTAAAATTTCGATTAATTTTTATTGTTTAACTGGACATGTATCACATTATCTGTACATGTATTCATGATCTTTAACATCATTTTGTTGCAGTGATTTTCCATGGCATGCACATAGCAACCATGATAGTTTTTTTTAATCCTTAAATCCTGCTAAAACGTTGTTTCTTTTAATGTTATTTGTTTTCTTTTTATTTTGACTTGGATATGCTACCCTTAGTTTTCATGAATTTATCTTTAGATTCTTTGCTGATAGTTTATAAAAAGTGATTCTATAACTGTAAGGAAAGTGATATTATGTAGAGTCCTTGAACAGTACTTGTATAATCATTTGCTTTTTAAATCTAAGTAATTATATTATTCCTTTTTTAGTATTCAGGCATATTTTGCTAATCGGCCTTGAACTGTAATTTGTTATCACTTTCAATTGTTAGGTTGAGGATGATAAAACCATCATACCTAGAAACTCTATCGTTGAGGTCAACCAGTCTGGACTTCTTATGGAGACATTAATTGATATAACTCCAACAGATCCACTTCCAACACCTTCAGTTGGACCTTGTGATCCTGATTGCCACACAGAAGGGCTCATTGTTTGTGACAGAGACAAAATTAAAGGACACCAAGGTGTAAGCTTGGACTCCCTAGTGGGAGTATTCACACGTCTTGGACGAGAAATGGAGGAAATAGGCATCAAAAGAAGCTATAATTTGGCTGAAACAGTTGCATCTATTATACAGGAAGCCCAGCCTCTTCTTGCAAAGGTGTGAAATTTGCCATGCAACGAAATTGAGTGTTTGAGATTATTGAATTTCTTGTTTGTTCCTCTTTTTTCTTTAATTTTATTGAGAACAGGTAATAATTTGGTATAGTATTCTAAGGTACATAATTTGATTGGAATGACCTTTGTTGAAATGCATTGATGAACAAGTGCAGTTTTTGTTCTAATTCGAAGCAGATTTCCATTATTGCCAGCATCAAGATACATAAGTTTGTGGCTGTTGTGAAATATGTAGCCCTCCCATTAATACCCTTTGAAAACTCTTCTTGATGCACCATTTTTGTACAAGTACTTTTACCCTCCTTTTTGTTGTCAACTTTGCCTGCCTTGCTGCTGTGAAAGATGAAGTGTTGGAAGTGTTAAATTGGCCGGCAGATTGTCAGATTTATAGACCTAAAATTTTGCACTTCTATCATTTGGAAAATGTTTTGTGCTTTTGTAGTTAGAAATATGCTTCTATGTTGAACGACTTGAGTTATTCCTGAATTAGGCAAGTAATGTGAGCAATTCACTGCATATAATTGATGCTATTTATCAGGGTTTTTTTTTTTTCCTGGCTTTAAAAGTCATTGTTAAAAGTGTTGCTGAAGGTGCTGCTTAAGAAATCATCTAATATTTGTTTTATGCAACAGGTTGAGACCTTGACCCAGGATATTAGTCCTCTAATTGCTGACATTCGTGATAGTGCTGTTCTCAAGGATGTTGAGGTCTTAACCAAAAATCTAGCTGAAGCAATACAAGAATTAAGGTAACTCCATTGGATTCTTCGATTTTGGTATAATTGAGTAGCTAGTTGATGCTGTTGTTTTCATCGTAAAATCTGTTCTGTTTTATATTCTTGAATCCGTTTCATAAAATCACAAAAACCTTCCATTCAAAACTATGAGCTAGGTCAGGGTGAAGGGACTAGAGTTGAAACTCAACCGTCTGTCATTTATGGATCTCACTAATAGGTTTGCATCAAATGCAACCCAGCTTTATTACGACTATAAAATCTTGCATTGTGCACTTCAACTGTTAAATGACTAGAAAGATCGGTGCCCCTGTAAAGTTTTGAGGAAAGCCCATCTAAACCTTTTGTTAAATTGGCTATTGAGGGTTGACCTAATTTCAAAAAGCGACCCTAAAAGCTTATTCTGGGTGTTCCTTCAATTGGTTTCAAAGCTAGTGGTCGAAAGTCCGAACCCTTCCAACCAACTTTTTTGATGCCGTAACTAGAATGAGCAACATGCCTAATGTTTCATTATAAGCTGCATTTGAAATTTGTCTTTGGCTTATGAGTAGTAGTATTTGGGAGACCCTATTTTGTGTTTGCATAATATCACATTTCAACTGAACCAACTTCATGAAAGTTGAAACATTGAAGTCATAATTGACTCGGACATGTATTGGATTTCATTTCTCAAACCTGAAAAATTCTGTTGTTTGTAACTTGTGTTGAGATCGTACAGGATTTTTCCCTGACTTAGATTTAACAGAAATTAGTAGGTAAGTTGTAGTTCTTGGTGGTAGCTGTGTGCTTCGTCTAGATGCGTCAAAAGCTTTTAAACAGGCTTTCCTCAATGGTATTGAAATCTTCAATGCGTCTAGGACTACGAGCCATCTAACTCTCAACAAATTCATGTAGGGTTTTAGCTTCAAGTTTTCAAGAGATTTGCTTACATTCTGTTATCAGTTTACCATAAGAGTCTTCCAACAAATTCATTTTGGCTTCAAGTTTCCATGAGATTTGCTTATGTTCTCTTGTAACTTTACCATAAGAGTCTTCCCAGAACAAGATGCACCAAAGACAAGGCTACGTTTGATTTTGAATGAAAAGCAAGTACATAAAAGACTATTGGTTTGACTGAAAAAGAACATAAAAGAATCAAAAAAATGAAAATAGAAAGGAATTAGAAACTGTGAAATCTGGTTTATCTATTTTGTTCGATTGCCATGATAGAAACGTTATATTACTTCAACACAAACTCGATTCAACAACAAAAACCTTTTTAGCTGTACTTCTCTGGTTAATTTTTATTGATTGAAATTTTTTTAGGTGATATTAATTGATGGTAGAACAGGATTACTCACAGAACCTTAGTGACAATTCTTGAAGTTGTAAGCACCCACGTGAGTAGAATTTGATTACCTTCTTGCTTTTTGGTATAGCATCGAGTGTTACCTAACATAAAAACAAACACAACACAGAAGTGTTGCT
The DNA here is from genome assembly GCA_023846275.1 of Vanilla planifolia. Taxonomy (NCBI): domain Eukaryota; kingdom Viridiplantae; phylum Streptophyta; class Magnoliopsida; order Asparagales; family Orchidaceae; genus Vanilla; species Vanilla planifolia. The sequence continues at coordinate 6,001,251 of CM043873.1, read as the reverse complement.
ATATATCTTAATGATGTATAATCTCAAAGCTACTGTATCTACAGTACTGAGAATTTTGTCTTATACAACTAACTGACATTGATTGAACCATTCTCTTCTATTTGTTAGAAGGCTAAGGACATCAATTTTAACTCCAGAGAATGTCGAATTGTTCCGGCAATCAGTCTTCACTCTCGTATACACCCTCAAAAACCTAGAGGTAGTGTACCTTTACTCTGATATGCCATGCAATGCAAACCTAAAACTCACTGTAGTTGTTTCATTCTTCTTGTTTTCCTACAGAGCATTAGTTCTGACATCTCTGTTTTTACAAGTGATGAGGCCACTCGGCAGAACATAAAGATGCTTATCAAGTCGCTTAGTAGGATGTTGTGAAGTATTGTTGATTGTGTTCTTTGTCAACTGCAAAAAACTTCTTTAGCTGATGCTTAGGGGTTTTGTTTCTCGATTTTATCATTTAATAGCCTTTCATCATTTATGTTTTATTTGTTTTTCCTGTGGACCTTTAAGATACAAGGAATGAAATGTTCTTTCAATTGGGAATCTGTCTTATTTTTATTATGGATTAAAGCTCAACTATTAATGTTTTTTCTGCTAATTTATATGTTGGTGGTGTCTTGATTTCCTTCAGCTGACTTAGAGTTTGAGTTCTCTTAGACCATTAAGCTTTTAATACCTGAATCATCGATTTCAATGGAACTGATTTTAATCTGTAGAAACCTCTGAATTGTTTATGAATCATGGTTTTTAAGTGAATTTTTAAAAGGTTTATTTGTTTAAATTTTCATTATGATTTTTATCGAAATTTTATTCGTATTGATATAAAGCCTTTTTTATTTTTTTTTATTATCTTATTTTCAAACCTGTTTTGAAATTCATAAACTATAAACAGAGTCCAAAACTTCTATGAAGTGATAAATTGAAAACTTGCAAACTTCATCACAGGAACTTAACCAAATTCTTATGTTCATGTGGTAAAAATGGTAAAAATAGAATAAAACGACTACATTTTTAATCAAACATTAAGCAAAACAAAACCCGGTTTAAAATCATGATGTTTATTTGAAAAAAAAAATTCCCCATTCAGCCAAAAAGGGCACAATTCATAATAAACGAAGTTGCTAAGAGCCTAAGAAGAACATTAAATGCATTAAGACGAGGAGAACTGGAAGAACAGCCATTATCCAGTAAAAGGCATGCTTGCAACTCAGTCTTGTGTAGCTGCACCCTGATTGAGTTCAGCAAATCTCATCCCAACTCTCATGGAGTGCTTCAAGAATTTCTCCGCACAACGTCGAACGCAAGTTTCCTCCTGTTTGTCCAGAGTCTTGCGTCGGAAACTATCCACGCAATCGTTGAAACATCTCTCCACAAGTGAATTGTACATTCTCAAACTGCAAGGCAAATCACAATAACAAAAGAAACATTAGGGTATCAATCAGAATAATCTTCCTGGCTTAACCAAATTCAAACATGTCGAAGCTTTGAATAGTCTAGTCTACTCTTTCTTTCAATATCAGTTGTGTTTAAGTGAGTTGAAAGAAAAAAAAAAAGAAAAATTAAAAAAGAATGAAAGAAATACAAAATAGTATGTATTTTACTATATAATTTTGATTTCATTATATAGTTATAAAATAAAGGTTTTGGTATTCAAAATTGCTCCAAAATATGATGACTTCTTGTGGGAAAATTGCAAGTGAGCATGTTCCTAAGCCATTCAAATTCTTCATGACTTACAATGAAAACAAAAACCAAACTTGAACTGTTATGCAAAATTAATTTCATTTTTTCAATATTCAAAGCAATAGGCTTAGTAAATAATGCATAGAAAATGAAGTAAAATCATAAATCATTTGACTTAGCCAAATTTCTTTATTTGAAAAGTATATGTTTGATGGTTATTTTGCTCTTAAAAATGACAACAAACCAATGATAAAAAATTCCTATAAACCTATGAACCTTGGTTACAATATAAAAATGTGGATATAAAGAATATCAAAAAAATTAGAATTTGGATATTTTTGAATATGGCAATTAAATATGATGAAAATTATTAAACAGAAATTCAAAAAAATAACATCATATTATTGCAAGAAAAAGAAACATCATTTTCTTGTAAATAAGAGACATGGGTTTGGATTATCACACATTGGTTAAGATTACATTATAATCATTTATATGTTGTAATAATCAAAATGTATAATATTAAGTCATCAACATCACACCTATAATATAAATATAAATTTAAAAAATTTAAAACTACTCTAATTTGTATTAAAAAATAAAACATTTTCTTGAATATTGTGACTTCACAAAATATGTTAAATATTAAAGAGATTTAAAATTTTTTGGTTTATACTACATAAAAAATCTCAAAAACAATATCCTTTATAATTATATATGATTATTTTTTTTTTCAATCACGTCATAACACATCATGCATATTATGAAGATAAGAATCTAAAAATATCTGATAAATATCAAGGAAGCACTAGAGATCATTAGGGAGTATATATGCAATCATTTTCTTTTTCAAATATGTATCTAATAAGCATTGAGGAATATCTATATTAGATAAATATCTAATATAGATAAGTAAGCCTTAAAAGATTATCAGTTTTACATAACTCAAAACAAGAATGCTTTGAAAACCATTCTTCTCGAATGCTAAAACAATGAAGATCTTAGGAAAACCCAATTGTCTTGGTAAAAGCCTGCTAATTGAAAACAAACTAAGAAAAGAGTTGCAAAGAGAAAGGAGGCCTAGAAGACTAGTAGTTCCCATCGATTTCTCTCCCAATTGCATACAAATTACTGAGCTACAAACACATGAACAAATGTAGACCAAAAATCTAAAAGGAAACAAAAATATTTCTTTATTTGCTAAACAAGTATGGAAAAACACTTTTCAAATGTTTCTTATTTTCAAACTCAAAACATCAAAAGTCCAATAAATACTTTTCACCCACATAAAGCACCTTTTTCAAAACAAAAAGGACCTTCTAAACTCAAAAGTCATATACAAATAGATGTGATGTTCTAAAGCATGAATTAGATGGTATGTCCATGTTGAGCTTGAGTCACACTTTAAATGATATCAAAGTCAAACCAATTAAATTTATGTTAAGATAAGCCCAACTTTTAGCCTAAAAATCTTTATAAACGGAAAATTTCATCAATCAAAAGACTTTCTAGACACACAAAAGGCAAATAATCTTTACATTCTGAAAGGCAATTTGAAGTAGCTCAAGCATATTGAGCTCAACTCAAAATTGAAATGATTTCAAAATCGAGACCAATCAAATTTATTTCAAAATAAGGCTAAACTCTGGCTTCAAAATTGTTGTAAACTAAAAATAGTAACATCTGCCCAAAATTTGTCATGGGCTGAACAAAACCGGGCAAAAGGAGGCAATCACAAAAGCTAAAGAGGAGGTTTCCCAAGCTTTTAATCTAGCAACCCATAAAGTAGGAGTTAAGTGACTTGGCTATTACTACTACTAAATGAAAGAATTGGTTATCCAATGTGATATCTAATTTATAAGCATATTCAGTTAAGTTGAACCAATCCCAAGTAAGTGAAAACCCGCTCAACCCCATAAAAAATGACCTCTGTTTTGCTAATTAGCTCCACAGTAAATTCAGTTAAATTCGAGTTCCACTTGAAGCAAACTTTGAATATTTTTTCTACTTCTATATGTTACCTTGGAAAGTAGCCCTAATTTAGTATGCAAGCCCACAGCAATTAATGACTGAAGGGATGGAGTTCGTGAGTACAGAAGTTGCAAGATTTGTTAGTACTTTCATCAAAATGAACATCGAGGATGGAAGTCTAGAGTAACATAGCAAGAAAGACAATTGAAGAGTTCTCAAATATACTCTAGCCAAACATAGCAAAGCAAAACTTTACAACATTCCTCTTTTACTTTCTTCTAGTTAATATGTATGAAGGCCATACTTGACCATTTTATTCATAGGCTTCATAATATTTCATAAACAAATAACAGTACATACATTTCTCTTAGATGCTATCTTAACTCTTTTTTTATAAGTATTACATCTTAGCTCTTGAAAGTGTCAATTCAAAAAGCAAAAGAACATGCCTGCTATCAGCAATATAATGATCATGTACATATATGGCTGCTTGCAATCAATGCCATCACACATAAATAATTAATCATAATTATCCTTCAAATAGACCAAAATAATATAACTTTTGGTCTTCTTATCACATAAAAATGCCCATATTCGCTGCACATAACCATAACAAACTCCAGCCCAATAAATTAATCAGCGCATGCTTTAAAAGATTGAAAAAAAAAACTCATTATTGGCTTGCATGTTTAAGTCTAAACTTCCAATTTCTTGTCCCTTTTCCAGCTAACTAATTCAGGTAATAAAAGAAGGATTCATCTTCCAGTATCACTTCCACAGCCATTGGTAGCATTTTTTTACTAAGGGTAAAACTACAGAACCAAACAAGAAGTTCATTCTGTTTATCACTATGCTACCGTTCTTTCTGAGAGCTAATGCAACATGTTCTGCACTACAATATTTTCTTTTGATGATATTCTCTTGAATCTAAGTAGGGGAACATCACAATAATATTGGAAGAGGATTTTGCTTTCCACACGGTACATGGCACAAGAGGACTTCGACATCCACGCGGTGCTTAATTGTATGCTAGCAAATTGAACACATCCCATTAGCTTCGTCAGTGTTTGTATAAAGAGTTTTCAATGCGTTAGACATTCAATTGGAAGAAACACAGTAATCTTTTGTGGTCTTTATTTCTTGCCTAAAGTCTCACGAAAGTATTGAATTTTCCCCTAAAGTGATTATAAGAATAAAAAAATAAAAAAAAAACTAGGCAAAGGTGGCTCTATTATTGATCTGAATCAGCAAATGCTAAGTTCTAAACAATTTCACGCGAGGAAAGAAAAAACATCTCAATATGATAAGGGAATATAACGAACCTGTCACGTATCTGCAGCTGATCAATCATGGCGGACATTCTGATCTTGTCTTCCTCGGGAAGGTTCTCCAGATCGCCAAGCATGCTTTTGTCCATGCTTTGCCTTTTCCTTTCTCCCCTTCCACTTCTTCGGATACACTCAGGTCTAAGATTACGGAGAAAGAACACAGTAAGTTACACTTCAAAAACTAGAATAACAGAACAAAGAAAGATGCACTGTGTTAGATCGATACCAGACAAAAGATTATCGCTTGGCGAGATCCCGCTCGACCCGCCGGTGGCTTGGAGAAGAGGGTTAGGTTAAGGTTTGGAAAATCGAATGAAGGGTAATTTCGACATTTCTCTTCTTGCAAGGGCTTTGGAAGGTTTGTCTTGCGTGCAAGTTTTTTTACGTTCAAATCAAACGGCCAAATATAGTTCTTGAAAAGAAGTTGCGTGGGGGTAATCTTGGAAGATGTTGATTTGTCTTTAATTTATAATAAATTAGCAAAGTAGATAAAAGTATTAACGTGCTGTATAAAATATTGATACGAAGACAGGTTGAAGGTTTTTTTTTTAATAAAGTGATTGAAAAATATAACTTTTAATTTTTTTCTTAAGAAAGAATGGTGCAAAAAAGATTTTATTTTTTGCAAAGATCAATCTTACAACAATTAGATCTAATTGGGTTTGGGTTTGTGAGGTTCATTGTGCATTTTACAAACAAAGAATTTCAAATCATCACTCAAACTCTATATTTATTATAACTTTTTAACATTTTTACAAAAAAAAAGAAGCTATAAAATATATTATTATTAATTTTGTAAAAATTGCCCTAGTGATTATTGAATACATTTAGTATCTAAGCTTTCAAATCATATACAAGAGTACTCAAATTAAAGTTAAATGATATTATAACTTAAAACACATTAATCTTATCAAATGATTTTGTTGAGTTGAACAAACAATTTGATCAATTCCTCTTATTTTATGAATTAAAACATTTTTTGGTGGATGATCATAAAATAGTCTATTTGAGTATTCTACAATCCGATATGGTTGATTGCATAGTGTGATTGTCTTTATTTGTTCAGAATTTGTTTTTGGTTTAACAATTTTCAAACAAATCAATCAAATGATTCAATTAGTTTGAAAAATTCTCATGTCAATTATTTTTCTAATTTTGTTACATTTTCTCTTTAGTATATTTGCTAATGCTTTTTAGAGTATTATAGCTTGTAATTTTTGCTTGATTAATTACTTGATTTCAAAGGTATCTTGAAATTTGTAATATAGCATAAAAGTTAATATAAATATTGCCATTTCCAAATTCAAATTTATCTCCCACATTTTCGAACCAAAAGAAGGAGAAAATTAGGATAATCGAAAACCTATCGTTTACATTGCTAACACAAAATGTTTAACTATTAGATCTTAGCTCACACATGATAAAAAATTCCTTTGAATTCTACGAAGTTATTATCAAGCATTTTTCATTGAAGGGTTGAACATGCATTACAATAAGGGCTCTGAAGTTTCACATAATGATTCAAAGCTTCTCTTATTTCATCAAAAGTTAGTGCCTTGGTTAAGAAGAATCATAAGATGCGAAAAAATTGGGTTTGGTTGTTCGAAGGGTTCACAAGTTGCCAATGATTACCATCTTAAGATGATTAGTAAAGATAATAAGCACTAAGTTATCACTTGATCACTTATAATTATGATGTAATATAATGATCATTCAAAAAGATTTTCAAAATTCTAAAACATTTAAATCAATCCAATATAGTCTGATTGTTCATCTAAACAAATGTAAATTCATTATTGTAACACAAACTCAAATAACTAACAAACAAAAAAATAAAAGATGATGCAAATATATCAAAATACATAAAAACAACTCTAAATGTAAATTGAGTGGTTGTAACATATTGTGCTACAATCCACCCATTTGGCAGTCTTAAAATGCAGCTCTATTTGGAGTTAAATTTATTTCATATTATTTTTCTCTTAAAAAGTCAAAAGGTAATTTTAATTTTGTTTATATTTCATATATTAATTTATTTTTTAAAAAAATTTTAATTCTCAAATTGTATTATCTAAGTAAATATTTGTTATAGCAAAACCTACTTTCACTCTTGTAAAACTCTTCATTCAAAATTTTATTTTTTTAATTTTTTTTCTAAATTTATAAGCTATTTGTAGACAAAGCCTTTGTATTTGTAAACAAAGGACACATTTTTTTCTATAATGTGTGCTTTCCATAAATTTGAAACACCTAAAATAATTTTCAATAGCATTTAAACAATTATTTTTTTCTTATTTTTTATGATTGTATTTTATATTTAATTGATAATGAACGTCTGAAAGTTGTTTGTTTTGATGTCTTTCATGTAAGTTTTCTCAAAATCATTTTCCTAACAAAAATTATATATTCCTCTAAATATTGCAAAGTAAAAGTTTACTTGATTTCTCAAATTCAATATAGTTCAAGCCTTGATGAAATTGAATGCTTCATATTTTTTTAAATATTTTGACAATTTCTAGTCAACTCCATATTCCTTCTTAATATTACAATTTAATATGAGCAAAGTTGGCACTAATGTATAGCCAACGATAACTATGCAACACTAAAAACAACACAAACCTCTCAATGTATACATATTCAAATGTTTGAGTCCTGTTAAGCTTTGCTTTGTAGAAGATATTTTTCAATTAAATATCGTTTAATTAAAATATTTTTTTAAAATAAAAAATATATTTAAAAAATTATTTTAGTAAAGAAAATGAGAGATAAAGAATATATATATAAGTTTGTATACTTGTGTGTGATAATTTTTTTTATATATTTTCAAAATTACATCAAATAATTTTAATATTTTTATTAATTAAAAAAACTATTTTTAAGATTAATTTTTAAATATTTTTTGTCAATTATAATTTCATTTATATTTATTTAATCTTTTTTTTTCTTATTGCTTACATTCTATTTACTCATTTTTTTCTCAATCTCTCATTGAGTTTGATCAGTCAGAGAAACATAGCCTATCAACTCATCTTCTTTCATTCAAGGTTGTCTTTATATCTCTCCTCTTGCTCACCATTACTCTTCAACTCACCTCTTTATTGTTATATAACTTCTTCTTTCACAATTATGGAAAGAAGTTTTAAAATAAAATAAGTGTTTTTTGGGGAAAAAATTATTTAAAAAAACTTGGTTTGAGAAGACATATATATTATAGAAACTTTTATATTTGCTTTTAAAAATCACATAAAACAAATTTAATGATTATTTTTTATTACTATTATCTTTTCAAAAAATGATTTTTGTAAGACTATTTTTTAAGAGCTTTTTATTACTTATAATTTTATCCACAAGTTCACATACATGTTACTCTCTTCATTTTCTTTCAAAATTATATAGGATCTCATTATTTGATGTCCCTTTTCTCCTAAAATTCCTAAAGCATTAGTACCAACTTTTCCTTTCATTCATTCTTTAAATAGGTATGGTTACAAGTTTATAACCAACCAACTTGTCTCAATTGTTCCTAAATATATATTTATGGTAAATATTTGTTTTATGTGTTTTTGAAAATCACATAAAATAATTTGTGATTCTTTTCTACTTTTATTATCTTTCCAAAACATTTATTTTTTAAGATTAATTTTTAATAACTTTTTGTCAATTATGATTCTATCTATGAGATTGATATGCATATTAGTCTTTTTATTTACTCTCATAAACTCTTTCATTACCATATTATTTGATCTCCTTTCTCAACTAAAATTTTCAAGGAATTAACTATCAAATTTTTTTCTTATTCTCTTAATAAATCTCATCACCAGTGAACCATAACTTATAAACTATTCTCTTTTTCTCTTCTTTTTTTGTTACCTCTACATCACTCACCTCCTTACCTTTTTTTGTTGTTTGCTTTGTCATCTTTTTACTCCTTTCTTCCATCTTTTTAAGATTTTGAAACACCATCATCCTCTTCATAAAAAAGTTTCAACACACACTTCTTTCTTTGAGGACTAGAACTTTTTGCTTCATTTTTGTCTCGCAAGACTTATAACCATGCCTCTTTTTTTATTTGGTGATATCACAAGTTGTTACTGACATCCTCCTTGCTAGAGACATTGAGTGGTAATCGACAAGCCTTGCAAGCATAGATTCTAGACAATGTTAGTCACAATTAGCAAATATGATTGGTAACATGATTGCCTATATTATATCAAGTACTCTTTTACTTGCTCATTACTATGCATGAGAGTTGATGGTCAGCTATTAGGAGATGAACAACCTAGATTATTGACGATGTTAAGAATCGATAAACACTATTATACTCGGCATCATCATCAAATAAAATTGATTTGAAACCTGTTCTTCGGTTACTATTGAATGGTGTTCATAAAAGTCATTTGTCCAACAAAGATTTGATCATTACCATGGATGAGCTAACATTTAAGACATTCTAAAGTCTTTTTTTCTTATATACAACAATTGACCTCAATGTTGTGCTCTAAAGTTCACTCCATTTGTCAAACAATTGATGACATTTAAAAACTTTGAAAAAGTCAACCCCATTTTGTTATTATTACATTTAAATTTGAGCGGAGTTGTCGCTATCAAATATGTGTCACAAAAAAAAAATATATTTCTCACATTTTTTTTTTTTGCTTTGTTTAAGTATTTTTTATGATTATTTTAAAGAACTTTCTAAAAGTGATTTTATTTTCACAAAAAAAAAGGACATACACAACATTTACAGAGCTAAATTATTTATTTGAAAGATACAATTTTAAAAAATAATTAATGTAATTCCAAAAGGATTTTTTTTTGGGAGAGCCGCAAGTGAAGAGATAATTTATTACATTTGAATATTCATGTTAAATGAACAATTGCATTTATATATTAAATTAAGATATAAGTTTTTTTTTTTGGAGCTTTGTTGCATTGTTGAATATTATTGTAAAAAAAGCTGCATTCGATGAGTTGGTCTAGTTTGACTTGGCATTTATCACACATTATAAAATAAGCAAACGTTGAGGGGGTGCATATGAGAGAAAGAGAGATAAGTTAGAGAAAAAGAAGAAATGAGATAAATAGAGGAATGATGAAGTAGAAGAAAAAGAGAAAAAAGAGTGAAATGATCTCATAAAAGAAAGAAAGGAGAAGGTTTAGAGTACATCATGAGCAAGAGTTGTTGAGGTGATATTGTGGTTATTAGAAGATTTGAAATGTTTGCAAAAGAGAAAAGTATGATTATTATTGATACATTTATTATTTTATATGATTTATTGCTTTTGTGGTTTATTTCATTAAGGTGATTGCCCATACAAATGATAATAGATTCGTTTATTGTTTTATGATATATTATCTTGCATAATAGATTCATTTTTATGTCAATAATTATATATTATCTTATTATCATCATTCTTTTATAGTTAAGCATTGTCATGAGCTATTTATAGGTCCAAGTGATTTGAAATAAGTATTTTTAGTTTTTGATAAATTGTAAAATGAATTGTGAAGTATACAATCTTTTAATGCTAATGAATTTTTTATTTATGAATCTTAATTATGAAATATTCACTTATTATTCTTTTTTTAATTTAGGTTATTGACAAATTTAATACATATCATTTTAAATTTAATTTGATAAATAATAAAATTGTCTTCTGTTTTATAAGTTATGAATCATTCAAGACACAAGTAAATCAGTAACCCTCAATCAATGAGATATTTCTCATTTTATTCTTTTATATACATCTATCGTCTCTTAAACAAATGACATAAAACACTAAATCATATTTATATAAATTCAATACCACTCAATTTTTATTAGAGTATGTGTGCATGATTTAGCTTTATTTTTATTTGTTTATTTGTGTAACAATTCATAGTATTTTTTTTGTTTAACTAGATATCATTAAAATGCTTATGTTCAATTGTTAAATACATTAAAAATACATTATTGATTTTTTTCTCTTTCATTAAATAAATATTTTGCATAAATTATATTATAATATTATATTTAGCATAGATTTATTTGAATATCTTATATTGATTTTTTTTTTATTCGAGTTTACTTCAACACAATTTAAATTTTATCTTATAAAGATGAACTACAAAATTAGAAATTTTGAATATGGCCTTCTATGTATATATGAATTTATGTTAAATTTTAGAAAAACATTAAATAAAATTTATTTGAAATAAATCCATATCTCATTAGTAGGATGATCAATTGTTAAAAAAATTTAAAACTTTTAAAAACTAATGAATAAGATATTTTAAAAAGTTTAAATAGATAATAAATATCTATAAGATATTTATCAAGGGTATTAAATAACTTGTTATCTAATATTAATTTTTTTCTAAAAAAATCGCATAATAATTGTTTTTTTAATTTTAATTTCATAGAATTTTTTGAAGCTTGCAGTGTGCTTAGCGATTGGATGCCAAAGATAAAGTAGGTGTCTGATCTTGCTTGTGGGATGGTTGGCGAAGGCACGGAGGAGATCGTCGTCGTAGGTTACCGAGGTAATTAATGGGATGACCCATCCAAATAATAATATCACACGCGGTGAAAATAAAATTAAAACAAACCATATTTAACATAAAATTAAAATCAATATTTCTTTTTAGTAAAAAAAAATAAAATCATATTATTATGATAAGTAATACAAGATAAAAGACAACATTAAAACGAAGGACAGCTGGAAGAGTCGACTTAAAAGAAAGGAGTATAATGGATTGAAAAGGGATTTTAAGCAGGATTGCTTAAAAATGGAAACTTTTAGAAGAAAAATATCTAATTAAAAATTATGATAATAATTTATTGCCAAAGATAGATAAAATCAAGTTAAGTTTGTCTGTCACTAATTTGTTTTTTGTTAAAGTCAACCGCTACTTTCATGATGGATTCTCCGCCAATGTGTCCGTCATTTTCTTACAAGTGTAACCCATCCGGTTTCAACAAACCCGGCCGGGCGCCTCCTCATGCTTCCCCGATTCACCGGCCCAGGCCGATACTTCGTTTCTCTCTCTCTCTCTCTCTCTCTCTCTCTATCTCTCTCTCTGTGGGCCATTTTTATTTTGAAAACTTTCTATCCCTTTCCATCTTCCGGCTTCATCTTCACTGACAAAAGTCCACCATGTATATCAGCTTTGAAAAATAGTAGTAAACAATCTCTCCCACAAAGGTCGACTCCTCGACTTTCTTCTTCCATTCCATCATTGGTTCGATGGGTAACGGCATCGTAAAGTTAGCCCCCTGCTTGTTCGGCGAACAGTTTTGCCGCACTCCCGCTTCCGTTACCTCGGTAGCCTACGACGACGAACTTGGTCACGCCTTCGCCTACCTTCCCTCCGGCAAGACACCTATATTACCCACCATCTCCGGAGCCACCGTCAGCGCCAACTCCGCCACCGCCCTCTCCACCTCCTTATCTACAGACTCCTCCTCCGACTCCGCCGTCTTCCAGAGCTCCGCCAGCTTCTTCTCCTGCCCACTTTTATACTCCGCCTCGCTCCGGACCAGGCCCCACCGCGCATACGGGAAAACACTCCGTTGGGCAAAGGGGAAGGCCGGCGAGGACCGGGTTCACCTCGTGCTCTCCGAAGAACGCGGCTTTCTCTTCGTTGGCATATACGACGGCTTCAACGGCCCGGACGCCACCGACTACCTCCTCTCGAACCTCTTCCCTGCCGCGCAGCGAGAGCTGAATCACTTACTTCGCCACGAAAAAGGTGGCTCCTCTGAAGACGGGCATTCTCAAATCCTGAAAGCCCTGAATCAAGCTCTGTGGAAAACAGAGGAAGGGTACCTCGACATCGCCGACAATATGGTGTTGGAGCATCCGGAGCTCTCCCTGATGGGCTCTTGCGTTCTCGTGATGGTCATGATGGGGAAAGACGTCTACTTTATGAATGTTGGAGACAGCCGGGCGGTGTTGGCTCAGAGCATCAAAGACCAGGACGCTTCGAGTTGTAGTTTATCTACTCGGCAGATCACTTCGGATCATAGCACCTGCGTTAAAGAGGTGACGATCTATCAATCAATCATATGTTATCAAACTAAATTCTTTAGCTTTTGAACTCCACTTCCCATCATTCCTTACCATCAGGAGGTTAGAAGAATAAAGGAGGAGCATCCGGATGATGTCTCAGCCATAGCCAACGATCGTGTGAAGGGTTATCTACAAGTTACAAGAGCTTTTGGTGCTGGGTTCCTGAAACAGGTTTTGCACAATAAAACATTCGTCTATTTGAACCTTTTAAGATGCGGTGTCTTTATTTGTTCTATTTCTGCGTCGGAGCAGCCAAAATGGAACGAAGCACTTCTGGAGGTGTTCAGAATAAATTACGTGGGCAATTCTCCCTACATAACTTGCAGGCCATCTCTCTATCACCACGAGCTCGCTGAAGGAGACAAATTCTTGATATTGTCCTCTGATGGGCTTTACCAATACTTCACCAACGAGGAGGCGGTTGCGGAGGTCGAGCAGTTCGTTCGAACGACGCCTGGAGGGGACCCTGCAAAGCACCTGGTCGAACAAGTCCTCCGACGAGCAGCAAAGAAAGCTGGTCAGTCAGTAGTTAGTTAAAGGTCATCCGCCATCAGAAAGAAAAACTGAGAGTTGTATGTATCTTACAATTGCAGGGATGGAGTTACACGAATTGCTTGAGATTCCACAGGGAGAACGAAGACGTTACCATGATGACGTTTCTGTAGTCGTGATTTCGACGGAGGGAAGAGCATGGAGCTGAACTTTGTAGTGAATAACGGTCAGCATTTGCAGTGAATAACAGAACACAAACGTTTAATGATATCAGCAGCTCTTCCAGCTTTGGCAAGCAAATGTACATCAGATCCAAAAAAGAGCAGAATCCAAAACCAATACTCTTTTCTAACATTTGTAAGCTTGATGCATCAAACGCCAACAAAGAGCATGAACTGAGTCATAAAGTTGCTATGTTCTATCCATTTCAACAGAGGATAAGCCTCCAATCAAGCGTACAGTATGAATATATCTTGAATCACTGCATCCACATCAAGCTGCTTCATTGGAAAACATAATTTTCTATAAATAAATGCAACCAACAGTCGTCGATACATGAACGCTGACATGAACAAATTCGATCGATCAAACCTGCTTAACTACAAATGGTACAAATGCATGGTTTGTTTCGAAAAAGAATGGAAGAAACAAAATTAATTTACAGTAGCAGTTTCACCACTACTTCTTAACTTGAAAAGAAACAAATCTTCAAATCTGTTACAATTTCTATTTCATTCTCCTTCATTTTTCATAAACTTCACTACGTTTTCATCTTATTGTGTTCCCACCACAACTACTGAAAAAAACAGATCAAAATTACAACAATGTTGCATAGTAAGGAGAAAAATACAAGAGGACTTTCTTTCTTTCTTCACGTACCTCAAAACATCCCTCTCAAGGCTGCAAACACAATAGAGATATAGGCCTTGAAAGAATCAAATGACATAAATATTATAAAACGTTCACAACAACAACATTCCCATGAAATTTTGAACATTTGAGCATGATTTAGCTTATTATGATAGAAAATAATAGCAATGTGAAATAAAAAATTTTGCATATTCACTTCTATTGTCTTTACTATTCGTTGAATGTATCTGACAATTGACGATTACACTTGAAGTTTCATGGACTTGATTAACTTGAGGAATAAATAGAAATTTGCAGATTAGTATGCTGATATAGAACCCACAAGCTTCTGCAATAAGATTAAGGATAAGTTATTATGAAAATCAGCAGAGCATCACCTAAAACCAAAGGCAGGTTCCAATCCTCTCTTCAACATCTCAGCCATCTCCTTAAATGACTCGCATTGATTTCTAAAGGAAAATTTGAAGAGTTTCAAATCAGGATAACACATTCAGGGACGAAGAATGAATTCAACAGCAACACATGAAAGAAAGATTATCTCAAACAGGCTGCATGATTAATATTGTACACAAATTGCAAGAAGGAAGACGACTTGGAAAACCGTAAATATGGTACCATTCCACTCTACTGTTGAATTAAGACGAACTGTAAGAGAATATTTTCTATCCGTAGGTAAAAGCAAATTGAAAAAACGATTGAGTCAATCAATTGTGATCTCTTCTTTTTCAAAGATATTATTTTTTTAAGAGCTGCACCTAATGGCGCTCGAAAATTCGCTCAAACAACTATAGCAAAAAAATCAATTCATAATCCAAGTCAAGAAAGAAGATAAGCATCAAGTTTGCTCCATTTCAGATTTCCTAAAATTTACTAAAATAGTTTGAAGATTCAATAACTCATCAGCAAACCCTAAACATGAAAACGCAAGAGAGAACAGGGATAGGAGATTTATCAGGCCTCGATAACGATTTTCCTTGACAAAAAGCTCTCTGACTTCACCTCCGCCACATTCACTTTCCCCTTAACCGCCACGGCCCTCACCCTCTTACCCTTTAGCGAGGCCTCGATGTCCTTTGCGGTCCCCTTCACCTGCATCGAGCTGATACAATTCCCGCTCGTAGATCCCGGCTCTCTGTCCTTCCCCTTGGCCTGATCTCCTGCTGCTTTTGCCTTTTTTGAGACCTCCCACTTCTTGCTCGAGCCCGCCGTCTCGTCCTCCACCTTCTCCCTTTCAGTAGCATGATCACCCGACGACGGGGTAACCTTACCTGATGGAGATTCGCGTTTTCTCTCCTGTGGGATGGCTTCTTCCTCTTCGCTCTATTTCCCTCTCTTTCTCCTTCCACAGTCCGGTGTGACTACGAGCTGAAGGTTTAAGCTTGATCTTTCTGCAGCAGTCGGTGGTATTCCCCGCCAAAATCCTGTGCCGCACTGCGTGCAACGTTCGGCAATTCTCCTTCGATCAATTTGAAGATTTGTAATATTTGATATCATTAATTCTAAAATTAGGAAAAACAAAATATTATTTTCTACATATTGTAATCATTTAGATAAATTATGTTACCTTTAAGAAAAACTAGTTAATTAATTTGAAGATTAAATAACACATGATTAAAATAAAAGGTAAACTTACATCTATGATAATATCTAAATAAAATAATTGTGTATGTTATATGATAATAATAATAATTTAATTTCTCTAATTTTATAAAATTTATTATCATTTCATCGATAGTATTAATCTCATGAGGGCTTATTGTCACACACACAAAAGTGTTTATCAAACCCGATAGGAGATAGGATCTATTGATAATCTTAAGACCCAATCTTAACCCACTATTTCAACAAGTTTAGACTTTTTAAACTTGGCTATAATATGATCATTTTTTAAACATAGTCAAAACAAGTTAAAATGAACATGTTAGCAACTAGGATTCATGTTGGAATTTTTTTCATTGTAATGCTTCATTGCTGATGATGCATCGATTTTTTAATAAAAAAACTTTAGACATTGCTTGTTCAAAAATCGATATGTACATTAGACATATCTATAATTACATCATAAAATTGCTTATCTATGAGTTATCTAACATATGTCTTTAAAGGTTCAAACATATAGATTTAGACCTATGTATGAAAATGAAGAGATCTGTTAAACTTTCATAGAATTGTACGAATACAATTCACAAGAATATTAGGAACAAGCAACAATAATTTCTTTGAAACCATTATTATATATCTATAATTTCTTTGCATGATACATTGCTATCTTAGTGAAATTAAGAAAAAGAGAAGTGTTTCCAAACCCTAATATTGCATAAATTGCGTTTAATTGTTTCGGTAAAGCTGGACTAACGGTTGAAATTCCTAGTTGCTACACAAGATGTGGATTGTTGTAAAAACTTGAGTTTATGACAATGCTTTATGACTACTAGTATTAGAACCTCAATCATCAAAATAACTGGAGGTAACAACAAACTAAAGGAAATGATTTCATGTTTAAAAGTCCTTTGCATCACGCTTAATGGGAAAGGTTCGTGTGTCATTTTGGAGCACCTTATATACCTAGAGTTTATTGTGGAAGGGATTCTAAGCAAATCCACCACAAGCAAGACAATTTGCATTGCTAGTTGGTCTTGATGCACAGGAATTAGTAATATAGTTGTGTGGTCAAATGGGCACTTTATGAACTTTCTTAAACCAAAGTGCAATAATAAAAATAAAAATACAAATGAATTAGAGAACTTCTTATGAGACATAGAGTAACACCTAATCATTGTAATGTGTTAGATATGGAGAAGGTGACCATTTTTAGCATGTATCTTGTGGAAGATATAAAATTGTTATGGAGAACATGGAGTATTGATGATATGTGGGGAAGGCTCAAGAAAGCAATGCATTGTCAATTTCACCCTTGTAATACTTCGTGGGTAACTCGTGAAGTCTTGAAAAAGTTGAAGAATAGTGGATTTCTGTGGGATTAGGTTAAGGAATTCAACCTTAGTGTTGAAATGTTCAAAATATATTCGAGAAAGATAAGCTCTTCAACTTCTTGTATGAGTTACAACCTTAGGCTCAACTAGAGCTTAAATAGCAAAATGTGAAAGACTTATTGAGCGCAAGTGCTATTGTTGATGCTCTTGTGAACTTGAGAGTCTCTAAAGCTTTAGATGCCCTTTAAAAATTAAAAAAAAAATGTAAAGAAAAAAAAGAATTAAAGTGGGATGCCAATAAGCATGATTGTAGTGAGAAGAATAACAAAGACAAGGGGAAGCAAGAGTCATCTTCTTTCTAAGGTATGAATAACTCTAACAATCAACAATGTTATTTCTCGTGCAATGAACCTCGTCGTGCTCTAGATTTTCCCAAGCGTGAGAGCTTAATGCTCTAATGATCGTGAGATCACCAAAGCAAGCTCATTGGACAGAGGTTTTGACAAAAATATGATTTTGCATAAGAGCACAAACTTAGTAAGCATAATCACTTTGCTGATGTGTTGAGTCGAAAAGATGTATTTGATGTTTGATGCCATCCATCTTATCATGCAGGTGGAAAATAGACATAATAGGCAAAATTTGGGCTGCCACTACTAATGATAATGCTTACAATAAACTCTTGAAATTTGAGACAATATTGTCCGAAGATGTTAGATCAATGATGAACTCTTGATATCTAAAGGTGACAGAGTATATGCCCCATAAAAAGATAGCTTGTATCACATAATTCACAATGGGTCAAACATCCGTCAATGAGAGGATGTTGACACTCTTATCATATTCATATTATTGTCCAAGGATGGAGGTCAATATTGCGCTATATGTTAAGAGTAACTTGGCATGTTAGCAAGCAAGAATTAGAGAAGAGAATAGGTTTATTGAAACCTTTTTTAATTTTAAAAAACCATGGCAATCAATTTTCTTGAACTTGATTGACAAATTCCCAAAGATCAATAACATGACCTCATTGATGGTGACTGTTGATTGTTTTTCAAAGTATGTGACGTTTCTAGTGGCACTTATAGCTTCTCCAACCAATGTAATTATCGACTTATTCTACTAGCATGTGTTCAAGTATTTCAATATGCTTAAAGACATTGTGAGTGATCAGGATACAAGATTTATAGAAAGATTTTATACTTCATTGTTCAAATTGATGATAACTGATTTGAAATTTTTAATAATCCACAAATAGATGGGCAAACCAAGAGAAAAAAATCAATTATTAAAAAAATATTTGAGGTATTATGTCATGACATATTTTTGCTATAACTTGCATAACTCCTCAACAATAGAGTTGAGTCCTTTTGTGGTAGTTTTGGGACAACAACCCAACACTTCTTTAAAGATTACATAGCAAACATCTAGCAAAAAATGTCATGCAATAAACAAGTATGCTAGAGATAAACAAGAAATACTTGAGTTCGTGATAGCTTGAGCAAAGTTGCCAATATGATGAAGTATGCAAATTAAAGACACAAGTAGGTGAAGTTTAGTGTAGGAGACAGTGTTATTGAAGTTAACTCTACAAATTTCAAAAAAAAAAAAAAAATCAGCAACCAAAGTCCAATGGATCATTTGAAATGGTTCAAAATATTGATAATGTGGTTTACCGATTAAATTTGTCCAAAAAACTTAAGATTTACTCAACATTTCATGTGAGCTTTTTAAAAAAGCATTATGAAAACGAGACAGAACCTTAAATGAGCAAGACCAAGTATGCTTCATCTATTGTGCAAAAACAGTTTGATATGGATGTAAAAAATATCCTAGACCAATGAACCTTTCAACAACAAGAAAACCCACATAACTAAGTTTCTTGTTAGATGAAAAGGGAATTTGGAAATTAAAACTTCATGAGAAAAAGAAGCTACTTTATGACAATTTGAAAGAAAGATTTTAGAATACTTTTTGACGAGGACGTATGATTATTCTGATCGTGGTGGTTTGTTCTACCCTTAGCCTCAACAAATTTCTATCAAGAATATATAATATATTTATGAAAATTAGGTTATATTTTGATCGACAATTGACAGACTAAAAAAACTACCTACTAACTCACTAATTACATTTGTAATTTATTAATGGGTATTGAAAAATTTCTTTAAAACCACCATTACATTTCTATAATTCTTTTTATCTTGTATATTTTAATTTTAATAAAATATAAAAAAATATTTTCTCAATACTAATCTTACATATACTATGCATTTAGGTGTTTCAAAAAAATCTAAACTAAGGATTAGAACATCTAATTACCACATAGAACAAATAATTACAAAAGTTCAAAATGGTGACAAGTCTTCTATGACAGCAAACCATGTAGGTTAATTTCTTCTTATGTTCTATTTCTATTAAAATTAAATTTGATCTATGACCAAGGAGAGTAACATTATATTCAATTTTATTCAAAATTAAGCTCATCACATCACCATATTTGTAATCAATGATGATTTGTTGAACTGTTATTTTCCAATACAATATTACAAATTGCAACAACAACAACATAACAACAATTATACAATAAATGAAAATATCAGTTAACTTTCAACAATAATTCAAAATGTGCATTAGAACCAACATTCAGAACTGAAGGAAAACTAACAAATTCATCTCATGCATTTAGCCATGGCCCAGATTGCATGAAGCCAATAGGTACACTTGCATCAGTTTGCAAAATGCATTCATCATCCACAAACGGAACAGTCTTCCAAATTTTCAACTTAAATGGCTCACTTTCTTCACCTGAAACAAGAGGAGAATGAAGATAACAAAAGGCTAAAATTTCAAACAGAACTAACATAGGATACAAATCAACCTCCATTGTCACAGGTTCTTTCTACACAAATGGTAGCATAATGAGAACTTAGTTCGACAAGGGCAAATTGCCAATTAGTGGTAAGAATGTCGTCGTCACAATGAGCGGTGATCGTGATTTTAGAAGCCTATGATAACAAATAATGTTATACGTTTATGTATTATAGATTAATCAGAGGTTTTCGAAGAATATGAAGATGATACCATACATTTGAACTGGTCAGTTTCCCTTCTTCTACCTCGAGTTGTATTGCGAAATTTCTGAATGGTGCAGCTGAGAATCCCCTACCAAGAGCTTTAACATATGCCTCCTAAAAAGTTTGATATGCAAACGTAGAATTTCCAACTGTTAATTAGGTACACTTCTTGAGCAGATCAAGTGAGTTTATGGAGCACAAGTAAACCATAGCATAAAAGAAAAAAGAATCAAAATACATATTTGTTTGCCAAGTAAAAATTGGGCCTTGTTCATTTCGACCACTACGCAAAAATGTTTGAAAAACTGTGATTGGAACATAATCTTGAAAAATAAAATGATAAATAAAATCAATCAAATGAGATCCCAACACTCATGGTTTGAACACAGTTTTCTAAACAAAGCTATTTCTAAATACAATTTAGTGAGTTCAAACAGCAGCAATTAGAATTCTGAAACAAACAGAATCTTATACAAGAGCTCTCTTATCAGGGATCAATACTGCAATTAAGATGGCTACTGCAAATTATTTCTTGGTAGTGTCATATCCTTGCCTTATGGTCATTCAAAGAAGTATAAGCAATAGGAAGGTGGATAGCTTCAAAATTTGCTCACCTTCATAGTCCAAAGTTTGATAAATTCCTGCCGCCGCAATTCGTGCTCTGAGAGGCCTTCCAAGAACCTTACTTCATCAGGGGAGTAAAATCGTCGAGCTAGAGACAAGACATCGTGCTTCAGTTTGCGGTTTCTTTCTTCAACGTCTATGCCTACCTGTTATAAAATAAACAATTTCATCCAAACTTCATGTAAATCACTGCATTGTCCAGTTCAAAATCTATTAGACAGCTTGTGTATTGACAAGCATTACAGTAATTACCTGTGAATTCATGGCAACACAACATGCAACTAAGGAGGAAGAATGTGAAACGTTGAAATGCAAGCAAGGAAGGGAAAGGCCATCGCCATGCTTCCTAAGTAGCTGTATAGATATGTAAAGGCTAAACAGTCAATCCCATACTTGAAAACATGACCCACAGAAAAAAAAAAAAAAAAATGTTAAGAAAAGCATCTTTTTCCCTCTCTCTCCACAAAAATGAAGGGAAAAGAAAAAGGAAGACAAGGGGACAGAAAGATGTGAAGGGAAGTTACCTGTGGCTTCCCATATCCATTCTTGCCAAACCTAAGTGCCGCTGGAGTTACATTGCAATCTGATCTAGCGATAGGTGATAGCAAATGCAATACCGTGAACATATGATAGATAGTTTAAGCATAAATAAATCAATTTCATGCTTTGGTTATGCAATTGTCCAAATACTCAATTTCTAATGCATATTGACAAAATTGTACTAATTTTAAAATGGAATGTTAGAAAAGAGTGGAATCTAACAACAGAATAATGCGCAGAAATCATCCTCTCCAACCTCGAGCATTAGGCACCAAAATGATGTTTTTCATTTTCTACAACTCTTGTTTGATTTGTTTGATAAGCTAGGCAACAAGCATAAATAGTTTTCATATCTAGCATAAATGTTGTGTAGCTATATTAATTATAACAACCATAATATACAGAGACAGAGATATAATTAAAACTAAAACTCTCATGTAAATTACAACCATCCAACATATTTAGGAATCATAAAGCTGACAATTTTTTATATATCACTAAACAATTCTACTTTTATCTTCCTTAAATGGGTTAAAGGAGAATCCAAATAACATGAAAAAAAAAAAAATTAGACAACCATGCAGTCATATTTTGTTCCTCCTTTTTGATAGAACTTTGTCCTTCCGTTTTTCACAATAGAATTTCTTTCTATAGGAAACCAATATCAGATGACTAAACCTTGCAAAAACATAATCATTGTCTCCAAATACCATTTCCTTTTCTAATTTATATGTTTTATAGCCAGGCTAAACCCATTTATCCTTCACAAACATTTATCATCCAAAAAAGAATATGGAATCACAAATACTAATGAACAAGAACAATTCTAAAAGGAAATGAACTGAGATTAAACAAAGTCTAGTTAGCTCAAGTTAGGCTCGTTTACAATCAAACTAATCACTAAACTATTACAGATGCTCCCAAATGCATACCCTATCCCCTATAATAAATCACATTAAATGTTAAAATAAGTCAACATAGTAGAAACATAAATGCTTTGCCTTTATCATGAAATTAAATAACATCAGTCAAACAATGAAAAAAATGCCCCGAAGTACTTGTATATTAGAGCACTGGTTAGTCAAAGAAATTCAATAAAATCTTTAACATGACTTTTAAGTATAATAAATATACATTTCAACATACATCTTGAGAGGGTAGTGCGCACCAAGGTACGTGCCAATAATGCACTCTTTTGTAGCTCCGCTCCATTTCTACGTAAAACATCTTGACTTTCGCATGGAGAGAGTATCTTTGAATATTGATTTATTAGGGAAGTACTCTTCACTTCTTCCGGAAGCAAGTACCATAAATGAGCTTCCCTACCAATATGTAACATCAAGAATAACATTCAATCAGATCAATTCCCCAATTTGAAAAGAAAAAACATTTATAATTCAAATGCAAAAAAATGCACTGTTTGTCTTATAGTTCAAAAAGTATATACAGTTAAAAGCAAAACAACAATAACAGAAAGACAAACAAAAGAAAACTAAGCACATTTCCAAACCAAAAACAAGTATTTATGATACAGACTCCAAGTATAAGGCATCATCTCCACTGCAGCAGCATCTTGATAAACTAGTCGGGATGTTTTTAGATGCACCATGTAAAACTTACACCAGATATTTTTAACAACATTCATATCAGGAAAAGTAGGTTTTGATGCAAATAAACAATAGATTATTCACTAAATGAATAAAAGTGTAAGCTAATTGTTTCAAAAATAAAATTATTGAAAATTGTTAACATAATGTCTAGAAAAAGGTCATAGGCAAATGTGAGTCCTAATCCATGAAACAAGAAGTTCAAAAAGGCACAGTATCTTTGAAGTAATGTGTATTGTTTGTTGAAACATGTGAAACCGGCAAGATGGAGCTTCTCAAACTTCAAAAAAAAAATGAGTTGAGATCCCCAAATGGGAAAATCAAACTGAAGAAAATGTTGATAGAAAGCATTGGAAAGACATGTGAAATAGGAATAACCACATGGATATCAATAAACAAAAATAAATGAAATTATATGTGAAATCTATGTTTCAGAAACATTGGTGAAATACCTTGGACATGGAAGTGGATGTGAAGGTAGAGAAGAAACGGAGAATAAATTCCTACTAATTATTTCGTTTCGAAAAGGCAACATCCCCTTGCTGAGCTATAGAAAATCTATAATGATTACGACCTAGTCACATGGAAAACCACTTATCAGAAGCAATCATGCACTCAGTAGTGTTTGATAACCCTATTACTAGAAATTCATCATAGTAAAATAGTGTCTTAAATAACGAGTAAAAAAAAGGTTGAAGCAAGTCTTTATGCACGAACTAACAGTTTGTTATATTAATAAACATCCTAACAAGTTTTACTTTCAAGGGCTCCATTTAATCCGAATCAGGCAAAAGCTTATATTAAAGTGCAGAAGGAAATTGGGTAGACTAAGAATATTCAGATCCATTGATAAATATGCTTAATAATTGAATGCCAGCAGATATAGACATCATGACAACAACATTTACAAGAAGAAACTATTTTTTTATTAAAAAAAACATATCAGTTAGGAAACAATATATTAAGATTGAAACTTGCAGTCGTAATTAACAAGATAAGCCCAAATTGTCTATCTGTTAGTAAACAAAATTTCCAAACTAGAAGAAATATCAAGCTTTAAACAAAGCACTATATATTTCATAACAATACTCATACAGCAAACTTTTCTTTAATGTATCCATGATTCCTGTGTAAAAAGTTTTAAGGAATAACAGGCAGAGTTTTATTACCGGCTGTCACATTCCAAATCTAGAAGATAATTCATATCTTACAAGGGATATGATAAAATATCTTAACCTTAACTAAAATGTTATGCTTTGCCCAACTTGATTTAAATTAAACCCAATAAAATAATTTTAGTGCTTATTATTGATTTGAATTAAATAATTTTACATGAGCCAAATGCTAACACACATAATCTAAACATCAGAATGTCTCATTTATTGGTCCTATAGAAACCATGCAACAAGTACTAAAAAAAAAACATTCCCCAAATATAACGTACATCAACAATATAAATAACATAATGAACAAAACGATTAACAACTGATAATCAAGGAATTGAACAAATTAAATAATTATTTAAGCATGGATAATCCTTGACGTAAAATAAAAACAAATTAGTTGAAGTGTATGCACTAAATGAACATATTGTTGAAGTTATGCCATAATAATTAATACATGGTGCTAATAGGGAACTAAAATCTAAATTATAGAGTACAATCAACTATTATGAACTTGCTTCATGGATTTAAGTATATTAACAAATCAATGCGACTAAAAATAAAGGAAACATCGCAACTAAAACCTATACATAAAACAATGTTTTCTATAATATGCTTCAGAAATATTTAAAATCACCTAACAAAAAAATAATTATCTAATATATGCAACAAATAATCAATAACACTGATAATTACAATAACTTAAAACTCATTTTAATTCAATCTTATCAAGGATACATCATCTGATCCAATTTATGCGTAGCTACACAAGCAATTAACATGTCAACAATCAAAATTAAGTAACAATAGCGTAACTAAACCACTAATAGAATAAGCTAAATCTTAAAAACCAACAAGCTAGAGAGTAACATTTACAAGAACTAAATTATTCTAAAAGGAAATTAAACACAAATAATTACATAATTTGAATTAAAATTATAACAATTACCAAATAAGAAAACCTAACAATGAATGATAAACTCATCCACTCGTAGATAAGAGTTGCCTGTTCATGATATGCAAATCAAATCCAAGTTCCTTTAAAATCTTAAAATCCCACTGATTTGCACAAGATTTGCACCACTGAAATGAAATATTTCATGTGAACAAACCATCACATGATTAATTCTATCTACACAATACACTAATGAATTAAACATTTACTTTAAACCATATAAAAAATAATCAAACCATATCACCAAAAATAATTTTGCCCACCATGGAAGGGGAAAAGATCCCAAACATTCAATATCTCTACAAATTTCAATGAAAAACAATGTTGGTGCCAATAACAAACTATTTGACCACTTAGGCAGTAAAACAACCACTGTTAATGGCAATAATAACAACGATGGCAAAACAAACTGATTTTTCCCTTTGGTTTTGGATAGAGCAAGAAATTAGAAATATTGGGGATAAAGAGACATCATACATTGGAGGGGGAGGAGGATCCGTGGTTTCCAACTCATCGACAATCCTTGTCTACAAAGAGGGCGATGGAGTCTGATGACCTTGGCAATTTCTCCTTTTCTAAGGAATCAATTGAGTGAAAGAAACAAGGCATTATAGTCTTCATCAACAGCTGAGAAAAGTGAGAGGTGAGAGGCAACAAATTGCACTGGATTTTGGGAGGGTACAAAGTGGCGATTGTGGGGAAGCTAATATGCATGAGATTAGTTCCCAATCTTGATCAATGCACATCTTTTTTTTTTTTTTTTTTTTACTTATTCTTCATAGAGTTAATAAGTTACCATGTTAGCTACTATATTATCCCATGAAGGGCACCTTAAGAGATTGCTTGAGCTACTATCAAAACATGCTACACTGGAGAGGAAGTTTACACACATAACATGGGCTTGCCAATATGAAGGACAAAAAACAAAAAGGATATAGAAAAATTGCATTCCTATAATTGAAGACTCAAAAATGATATAGAAAAATCTTCTCTCTACTGAAGATTTGGGAATTAAGTGATTAAATGGCTATCCGCAATGCATAGTAAAGCAAGCCAGTATGTATATAAGAATCAACCTAACTATTAACACCTTGTAAGCATAGAAGCGTTATACCATCAAGTTTTCATATGTCTAAATGTTTAATTGCATTCTCTACCTTCCAAGAAGTATTCCAACTACTATCTCATGTCACAATCAATGATCTTCTTTATACTTTGGAACTGTTACTTGAGACAAGTGCCATAGGAAGCTAGAGAATAGCTTTGTGTAGTTCACATTTGAATTATCCTAAACAGTTAGAGCGTTTTTCTTTTTCAGTTGATTTTATTCGCTTGACCTGATGCCTATATATATGGAGGTATATAATGCAAAATAAAAACAAATAATAGAATACAAACATAAAGATTATGTGGTGCATGAAAAGAAAATGTTATTTGGGCTTAAATTGCATAAATAAAATGTATATCATAAGCCCAAAACATAAAAATTATCATGAAGCAATATATGAAAACCCATATAAAACTAATTTATGCCAAATAAAAAATAAATTATAATCAAAATTATATAAAGCATGTAAAGAACCTATTTGGTTACAAAAATGGTATTAATGGTTGATTATTTTACCAAAAGTAAATATAATATTTTTTACTTTGTAAAAGCATATATGAGTAGGTTTTAGTAGGTGTTAATGGTTATAATGTGATGTTCATTTTTTTTCTTTTTCTTTGTCAAAAATCTCTATTAACATTTTAGATTTAAATTCATGCTTTGATATCATAAATGTGACAACTTTATTTTCTCGTCACATACTTAATTCACTCTCCCAAATTTCAAAATTCAAATGGACAAAATCTCTCCTAGATTTTGTCCGTTTTCCAATTTACAAATACATCTATATAATATTTATATCCACAATATAATAATCACGTAATTTATATCAACAATTATTAACTATAAACAACTGAATCCAATAACTATAACCAAATGAAACCATCACAACAACCATATTTCATAATTATCATAATTTATTTATAATATTAAACCTAATTTTCACATATATATATAATATTGAATTTATCATATGATTGATAAGTCATTCAAAACAATTCTTATAACACAAACTTTTGCAGTTTTTAATTTTTTTTTATAAGTTATTCTTATGGATAGATCTCTTTTTGTTGTGATTTCAATATACTTGAAATATTAATACCAAAAAAATATTAAGTTAATCATCATTAGCCTAATAAGTTATTTCTAACAATAAATAAATATGCAAAATAAACAATAATTTGGAACAATCGCATGTATGGTCTAATCATAAGCATCAACCATAGAACATAAACAAGCATAATCTCATTTCTATTACAATGTAAAAAGAAGTATGATATGTTATAAATGAAAACATTCTACTAACTCTAAAAAAAATAACAAACACATACAAATTTTTTTTATATTTTCAATCTTTTTTCTTAATTTGGCCTTATTTATCGTCATTTGTTTTTACTTAACTAAATAAACATTACAATGGCCAGTGTTTTTGCTCCCTCTCTCTCTTAATAAAGTCAATCAGTATCTTCATTTTAATTTATTTAATTATAATAAAAATCTCTTCTATTGACTAAACATATCATGTTTTCATGCACAAATATTCTTAGTCTTTTCATATTTTTTTTCAATGGCTATATCTTTAATACAAATTATAATAATGAAGCCCATTGGTCACTAGCTACCTCATGAGAGCAATCTCAACTATATGGCACATTGGCCACTAGCTATCACACAACGATAATTCCCTTAATTTATTTTCATATGTACAATTCTCATTTTTCATACTATTTAACTAGATATATGTTTTTGAATCAGTACATCAATGTCATACTTATACAATTAATCATAACAAAATAATTCATATTTGTATTTTATCAATATTAAAAAGTATCCATCTAATTACAAGTATAAAATCTTATGCAGTTAATTATATATAATAACACTATATCAATATATCAATATCACATATTCTGTACAAATTTACATACAGAATTTTACCTTTAATAATAAATAACATATCAGATATATGCATAAAATATTTATGTTATAATACCTATCTCATAATTTTTTTCATTATTTGGCATTATCCTATAACTGTTTAATTTCTGTTGTTTGTCAATTTCACATTGTCAATTATAATTTTCGCAAAATAATTTTTAAATTTTCACAAAAATTAAAAATTTTCAAATTGTCAAAGTAAAATTAGTTTTCCTTTTTTAAAAAACCTTAACTTTCAAATTTATAACAAATTTCTTCTCAATCGTTCTAATAGTCAAATAGAAATTTAAGTAAGGTTAAATACTTTGATCTTTTTTCATAAATTATAAATATTTGAAGTTAAATCGATAGAAATAAAAATCAAAATCCATTTTCAATTTTTCGTTCTCACCGATAATTCCCGCCACTGGAATCGCACTTCTTGTCCTTAATTTTGTTGAAAATGTGGCAGCAAGCAATGTCCTTGCCACCGGTGAAACCTTCAGCCAATCGTGCGAAATTGATACCTTAGGGTTTCATCGTGCATGAGGACGTGTCGCCATGAGTGTGGAGGGGGAAATAAAATTTTGTTTTCGAAAAACCAAAAACAGTTAATATATATATATTAACTTCGACAATTAGCAAAAATTTCAGATGAACTTCAATTGAGACAAAACAAATGTCATTAGACTCGTCTCAACGAGCTCTATCTAATTTTATATTCATTTTTATATTTTGAGATACTTTATTTTCTTATATTTTGATATCTTTTATGAGATATTTTAATTCATACCTGATTTGATAATTGAGTATATTACATAGTGAAACATTATACATAAATACATCTAAAATTTGAAATAAGAAAAAGATAATTTGAAGTTTAAGTTTTTTTTTTTGCACTCTTGATAGCTTAAGTGTAAGTAAAACTGAATGATTTTTTCTTCATTTTGTACACTTTTTAGTAAATATTATAAGCTCATTTAATAAGTATTATCCCTCCTCTCTCCATCTTTCTAAAGCTATTCTTTATCTTTGATAATCACAAACAATTCACTCTGTTTTTCTTAAGTTATTCCTTTGCAACTTAAAATATGACACTGTAATGATCACTTGACTTGTACTACAGCAATTGCATGCATGTTACTTATGCACCAATCTGCCTAGAGAGTACACCGCAAGCTCCTAGTCAATACACATCCAGCACCCAACCAATGCATATCCAATACCCAAAAATAGGCATTTGCTTAATAAATAGTATCATAACCAACTTTTTCTAATTTTGAACTTGGATATTTGATTCCACTCTCACGTCATTTTAAGATTAAGGAAATGTTATTCCTCTACATCAATATATGGTTGTATATAAGTTTTATCTTTCTATGAAATAAAGATCTTTGTGTCTCTTTAGCATTATAAGATCTAGGTGGGATGACAATTTACATGTTCTCCTCTCAATAAATTGTTATGATAAATATGACTCCATTTTCTTTTACTTCATTTCTATTCCAAAGAGTTGTTCATTTTCACCTCTTTATTTATAGTTAGTTTTGAGTCTTCTTGTGATTTGGTATAGTGTATGTGATGATGTTATCAAATTTTATATATGTCATTATTTCTTATGAGAAATTGTCATTTTATTTTTCATATCATTGGGGAAACATCTTGAAACTTTTTTTTAAGGAATAATATGTAGATATTAAAATACATGACATCAAAAGACAAACAATCAATGACAGATTGCTAGCAAGGGCTAAACAAATTTTTTTAACATATGTTATTAACAAAATATCAAATAAAACATTTCACATTAACCTTAACAATTCATTTGACAATTAACTAACATAATCATACAGTTCATAAGCATGGAAAAATAATAAATAACACTAACAGAAGTCCAAGGCCCATATTTATAATATGACAAACGTCCCTACCTCAAATCAACACTCTGAATCTCAGCTGACAAACGGGCTACATTAAAAATAAGTCATAAATATGAGAAAACTAAAGCAAATTCATTTCTCCAAAACCGGGGTCGACAAGGTAGGGGTTTTTAATCAAAAGTGAAAGGAAAAGGCAAAGAAAACCATTATAACTCAAAATAGGATCACCTCGCCGTTGATCAACCATGCCCTCCTTGCAACTATGGCCCGCATGAAACCGATTCCACTTCTCCGCTCAACGTGAACTCCTCGTCGCCAACTAGACCCCGTTGTCTACAACTTCCTCTCGCACAGAAACTCCTCCCGCATCTACACCTTACTGCCAATCTTGCTGAAGGCCTTCGCGAAAACTGACCCCTCGACCTGGTCATTGATCGGCCTGATTCGTCTTTTATTATATTATTATTATTATTATTATTATTATTTTAAAAGTTGTCTTTGCTTGAATCGTTAAAAAAAAAAAATTCAAAGTCTATCTTATTAAATAGTTTTTCAAAAATTTGTTTTCTTCAAAATAAAAATTGCTTTTCAAAACAATATTTCTAAAACCATGTAATGTGTTGTTACATCGATCCTAAGCCATAGTCAAGTATAACATACACTATTATCAAATTAATTCACATGTGTATTGACTTGCTCTCTTCATTATCGTATGCATTCAATTCAAAATATGTATTGTATAAAATCTCAACTTTTAAATGAATAAAGTCTTCATCATGTCTTGTCCTTTTTCCATACATATACATTTCATATTTATTTGATATATCATATTCACAATATCCTACATAATTATCTATAATGTTTCACATAGTTAATAATTACATATCATTACTATTCAAAATCTATAATTTATATTCAAAATTCACAATCTACAATAATTTATTAGTAGATGAGAAAATCAACATTATAGAAATTCTAATACAATAATAGATGAATATAAAATAAGCAAAATTAAATTAAAATATTTCCAAGCTGAAACACAAATTTGATAAATATTCTTAAAACAAGTGAAATATTGACACTCCTCAAAACTAAACATGTAGTTGTTTAATTATTATTATATTATAAAAGAAGTATTGTCACATTTTATTATTCAATCTCACTCTTTTGAATATTGGATCTTAATATATTATAAATTTTTAAGAACTAGCATAAGATCACTTACAAATATTATAGCAGATTTGGTCACGTTGCGTGCTTGATTCATATGCAAATAATAACATTGACTAACAAATCATGCAAATATATCATATATAATAAAAGATAGCACACACATACTAATTTAATTATTATGTGATTTGCTAATCACTTTACATTTTTTTCAAACCTATATCAACCTTTCTAATATTCACCATCTTATGATCTTTTACCATTCATTTTATTTCAATTTATCATGACATTATCAATACCAAAGTCTGTATCAAAGCTTATCATTACATCATCATCATTCATTATCATATTACATCTTATCATAATATCATCACCACTTAAGATTATATTACATTTCATTATGATGTCATTATCACTCAAAACTATATCACATCTCATTGTGAAAATCACTGTCACTTAATATTATATCACAATTTAGTGTGACATCATTACCACTAAAACTCATGCTTATGCACAAGGTATCAATTTATACATTCCACTTATCTATGTCACAACACTCCATCTTATTCTCATTCAAGTAAAAATCATGCCATATAAACTCATCATGTCAAAGCAAACACCCCTTATATATCCTTAAATCACCATAAAAACTATTCCAAATAATTAAATAAATAGGCATTAATCATACACTTACCAAATTGATAGAATGCTCACCTCAATGCTTCATGCAATTCTCTTCCTCTCTTACTTTTTTATGCAATTTTCTTAAAATTGTCATCAACTTCCACTTCCTTGGATTTAATAAAATAGAAAGTGATGAATATTGTTATGCTTAGAAACCATAGATCCCACAACCAATCAAGGAATCAAAAGTACAAAAAGCACAAATCCAAACTTAAGAATTGGAAAACTCACTAAACATCCACATCAAAGAAAATTTTAGTTCCTCTTTCTATTCCTTAATTTCTATCTCTTTTCATTTCTTCTTACCATTGGCAAAATCAACTCAACAAGAATTGGTGACTAGGGTCCAATTCCTTAATTGAGTTGAGAATTTCCTCATAATGCTAATTTTGAGATGAGCCTTTCTTTATAGTGACTTGACAAAGAGAAAAAGAAACAACTATGGTTACACGAAATAGAAAAAAGATTTGATACAATATAAATTAAATTTTTATTATGGTCTAATTTGGAGCTTACAATATTAGAGATATTTAATAGATTATTAAAGAATATTAAAAGATATCATATACTAATTATAATTAGGTGGCATACATGACATTTTATAATCATTCAAAAATTAGTTTTCAAATTTGTAGAGTAGATTATTAAATAGAATAGGTGACAACACAATAAGAGTTAAGCATAAAATCATACTGATTAATTTCATTACATTTAATCTTACACAAATAAAATAAAGATTTTAAGACAAATTTTATATTAAGTACTATAATAAAAGAAAGAATAATCATAACTTTAGAGTATTACTTAAAAAATAAAATCTACAAAAAAAATATGCATTTTTTGTAATGATGGCTTGTAGTTTCCTTTAAAGTTGGTATGTAGAGCACTGAAGATGAAAAACAATAACGAGGTGAAAGTTTGGATTAGTGGGGAAGTTAGGTTAAAGGGGTAACAAGATAGTAGGTTTAGACCTGAAGTCTCATTGAAGAGGGTGATAGTTTAGTGATTAGAACAAGAAAGTAAAATGATAGGTGAAGACTTATGGGTGTTGGTGGAAGTGAGAATTTGTTTAGTTGTCGACTCTCTTAGAGAAAGGTCTCTCACCTTCAATCTTTGTCTCTTATAAAAGAGGAAAAGTTGGAACCCCTTTAACTAGAGTTGAGTATACACTCATAGAAAAAGTACATAAATAAGAAAAATTTTATTTATCCATAACTTCATTATAATGAGAAAGATTCCCTTATTTATAATGAAGGAGAGATCAATGTATGAAAAAAAACAAAAAATACATCTTTGAAAAATATCATAAGTATGAAAAAAATAAAAAAAAATAATCTTTGGGTTAAATCACTAGGAAATCTAAAAAGAAATATTTAAAATTTCATGATATTAACTCCTAGTAGATCAATCACATTAAATACAAAATATATAATAAAAGATAATTTTGGAGTTAGATTACTTGAGAAATTAAAAATATCTTTAGAATTTTGACATTAACTCCAAATGAGTTAATCACATTAAATACAAAATATAAAAATGTATGAAAAAACTATGACATAAAAAATTATACAATCATGAAACATGAT
This sequence comes from Vanilla planifolia, assembly GCA_023846275.1. NCBI lineage: Eukaryota > Viridiplantae > Streptophyta > Magnoliopsida > Asparagales > Orchidaceae > Vanilla > Vanilla planifolia. Next base: position 5,967,612 of record CM043873.1, on the reverse strand, counting down.
GATTGGAGGTCAATGACGATACAACTAAGATGCCAGCATTGGACAAGACGAATGACAACAATCGATGAAGATTGGAGGGTAGTAGCTGACGGGTGGCCTGGCGATGGTGAGCAGTCGGGGAACAACGGGCAGCCTAACAATGGTGAGTGACTAAGTGATATTAGGCAATTAGACAGCAGTGATTAAGAGCAATAAATGATCAGGTAATGATAGATAATTGATGATAGTGGACAAAGCATGCGCAGGAATCAACATAGATGATGATATACTTTACTACAAAATATGTTTGAATGAACAGAGCAAAAATAGTAGGGATAATAACCATAAGAAAAAATAGAGTACTATAGTTCACCCTATGGTTGACAAAGATGAGTAATCGAAATAAGATTTGACTCTGGTATAGCTTCAAGTTTGAATAGGATTACTGTAATGCTAGTAGGTATGTGTTGTGAGCTAACAAATGACACTAATGCATTATCCTTCTCAGGTGGGAGAGAGCTTGGCTCGATGGTATCAGGTTGATGAGTACAATAGTACTCTAACAGGTGTGACATGATATTGTATAGTCATCATAGGTAAATATAGAGTTTTCAGTCGGAGGCTTGCCCTTTTGACTAATTAAAAATTTTTTAAGTATACAATCTTTAGTTAGAATTGTCTGATGATCTAAAATTTCTTCTATATTGTCCTTACTTATTATCAAGGCTAATTTAGTAAGAAAAGGTTCACTCAAAATTTGAGAATCATGCTTAAATGACTCACTATGTATTAAGTGTGATACCTTATACATGACTAAATTTTAACATCAAATGTTACATTACTCCCATGCTATTTTGGCAAATCTAGCACATATGCATTAGTTCTTAGTTTTTTAACAATCCTAAAAGGTCTAGCTCCACATTATTGTAATTTATTGTAAGCTTTAGGAGGGAACTATTTTGACCTAATTCTAATTATTACATAGTCTCTTTCATAAAATTTTCTAACTTTCTTATGAGCATCTATTAGTTTCTTATATCTTTTATTACTTAGAGTAATTTTTTTAGATAATGTTTTATGTAATAAAGAGATATGAGGAGTAAAGAATGAAGCAAAGATAAAAGCATAAAAGTCTACTAATAAGAGAATAAGATTAGTAGGAGGTCTTAACAAATTTCAAAGAGACTTAAATCAATGCTATGATTCACCAAATTACTACATACAAATTTAATTCATTGTAGTAGTTGATCCCAAAGCTTAGGTTATTCCTTTAGTCCATAACTTTATCTATCTTTCAAACTAAAATATCTAGATACAAGGTTTGGAGTTGATTTGATTTTTTGATAAATTAGTTCAAAGTCAAAATAGTCAGGATATTAGTTTTTAATTTGGTCAAAATTTGAGACCTTTATAAATAAAATGGTCAATAATGAACACATCAACTAAGTGCATAAGTTACTTTGTTTTCTAAGCTAAGCTTATGTCTAATAATGAATGATACTCTTAGATGTACTCAAATCATTTGACATGCCTATGACTAAAGTCTTATTGGGTATTTATAAACCTAAATATCTCATGGCCAGAATATAGGATAAAATTTTTAGACAATAAATAATGTCTCTAATATCTTAAAGATTGAACTACGACATATAATTCTTTTTCAAATGAAGCATACTTATTTCTAACATCATTAAGTTTCTTATTAAAGAAGATAACATGATGTTTATCTTGATTAAGGACACCACTTATCCCTACTCTTGATGCATTGTATTCAACCTTAAAGGTAACAAAACAATCAAGAAGTTTTAGAACGGGTGCCTTAGTTATAGCCTATTTTAATTTTTCAAAAGCTAAGTCTACAGATTTGGTCCAAGTAAATTTATCAGACTTAATTCAATCAATAATCAAAGTGATGATAGTACTGAAGTTTTTAATAAATCATTAATAGAATGTGGCTATAACATGGAAGCTTCTAATATCATTAATTATTTTTAGAGTAAGCCACTTTATAATTGTCTTAGCTTTGTTAGAATTAGCAAACAGCCCCTTAGAAGAAACTATGTAGCATAAGAAGGTAACCTCGATCGTAAAGAATTCACATTTCTTTATATTGACAAATAAGTGTTCTTTTTATGAGAGTGCAACATAATTTACACAAATGGTCTTGGTGATTATCAATAGATTTGCTATAAACCAAAATATCATCAAAATAAACTACGATAAATTTTCCTAAGTATGGCTTTAGAACATGTGTCATCAATCTTATTAATGTATTTGATGCATTTAATAACTTAAATGACATTACTAACCATTCATATAAACCATCCTTAATCCTAAATATTATCTTCCATCCATCTCTTATCATAATCCTAAATTAGTGGTAACCATTTTTTAAGTTCATCTTAGAAAATATGATGGCACTAAAATCTGATCTAAGAGGTCATCTAAATGAAGAATAAAAAACTTATTTTTTATTATGATTTTGTTAATTACTTGATTATTAATACATATCATTCACATTCCATCCTTTTTTGATACTAAAAGTGCTTAGACAGCACATGAACTAAAACTTTCTTGAATAAATCATTTTTTAAGTCTCTTACTTGATAAGCTAGTTGAGTATGAGCCTTTGAGTTAACATATAGTGGAGAAGGTTGAGTAAGCCTATTCTGGGAATTAGATCGATCATGTGTTGTATCTCTCGTATAAAAGGTAGAGTGTCAAGTAAATCATCTGAAAAAATATCAAAAAATTTATTAAATAAGCCTTGTATAATAAATGAATGGTATAGTAAAATGATGGTTAACTCTTTAATTATAAGAAATCAAACTAAGTCTCCTTAATCAAAGGTCTTCCTAACTTGGAGTAATATAATCAAGCTCAAATTCTTTACCTTTCTTCTTTCCTTATCTTTGGGCTTAGAATTTTCTATAGATTTGTTAGGCTTAATTTCTTGAAGTTTCTCATAAGATTAGGTAAGGTGTAATGTGATGATCTTTTCTTCATAAATAAAAACATATATATTAGTCCTACCTTCAAAGTCACATCCTTATAAAAAAGATATGGTCTTACAAGGATAAGATGACCTACTTACATAGATACAACATCACATAAAATCTCATTATTATATCTCTCCAATTTTAAAAGTACTTATCATCGTTGCTTAACTGATATAGAGGCTTTATTTATCCATGACATAGAGTAACGATTTGAGTGTTCTGATAGAGAAGCTCATATTTGCTTAGTAGCCTTAAGAGATATTCTATTGAAGCAACTATTACTATCTATGATTATTCTATATGATTGTTTCTTAATTTTTATGTCGATGCTAATAATATTGGTTCCCCTCTAATAATCTTTATAGTTATGGGATTTTAAGGATGCACGTAACCATTAAAATCATAAATTTTTTTATGTTTTCTAACTCTTACTCAACTTTTTTATTAGGTATTATATTTTCTTTTTTTTAATCATTATCATAATCTAGGTTTATAGTCATAACTCTCTTTGGGTAGTTGACAGTTATCTTTTTTCATGGCAGATAAAATAGGAGACTCTAGATTGAGTAGTTTGGAACTTAGTGGCTTAGCTTGAAGAAGGGTGTGAAGAAGTGGATGGTAGCATGAGTTTAGGAGATTTAAAAATTATGGTGAAAGGGGTAGATGAAGTGTGAGTATGAGTGGGTTAAGAAATGATAATATAGGCCTTTAGAGAAATTGGCTAGTCATTTCTCTTAAAATATAAGGTTTTACTTTTTTTTCTTTATTTCTTGCTATATGATAGACTTTCTATAAAGACATTTCTCAAGTTGAGCTAAGCTTATATGTATTCTTTTAAACTTATCCTAAAATGAGAGAGTATTACAAATTTAGATTCATTTATATCACACCTAAATTTATAATCTTCAAACTTGTTAATGTATTCTTTAACAAATCCACCAAATTGAGAAATCTTAATTATTTATCTAATAATTTAACATTATAAGTTATTGAAATAAACCTATTATATAACTTAATCTTGAGATTTCTCTAAGTTTGGAGTATCTCTTCACCATTGTTAATATATTATCACTCTAACTTTCTAAGGAGCCTATGAAAATATCAACGAGTTTTTTAATAAATTATACTTTCTTTATTTACTCATTTGGTTCTAATCAAAGTAATCATTCATATTAGTTTGCTAGTCTATATAATACTTAGGATCATAATTATAATAAAAGTTTGGACATCTAGTTTGACATTAGAGATATGTTTTCTCTCTTGATGTCTCTTACGTCTTTCATCATCATTAAACATATTTAGGTCATCATTTAAATTTAACTCATCAGAAGGTTTATTTTTTCTTCTATGATTATGATTTCTTCTATGATTATCTTGGCTAGATTCATTAGAAAGATCATCATATCTTTCATGATTCTTACGTCTCTTAGGGTTTTCTTCTTTTATATTATTTAGTGTGACATTTCTTCTTATATTATCTCTTTCTCTTCTAAGTTTTGATTCACATTATTAATTTAAAAGGATTTATCTGACCATTTGAGTGAATTAAGCTATTGATTGAGATAGTTATAGCATGGGGTCTTGGTTTAAATTTTTGTTTTTAGTTTTAGATTGATTATTGATTTTGATTTGCCATGTGATAAGACTTACCAAACCTTATAATCATACAAATATTTGACACATAGGGGGATTTCAAGGAAGGAGAATGATATGAGATGTCTTCTTCTTTTATATTTGTTTTTTTTAATTATGAAGGAAAAGTGTGACCATAGCTATAGAGTACCAAAACTAAGATGATGTGTGCTTACAAGAAAATGATAAGTGATCGAAGTCCCACTTTTGCCAGACCACCTCTTAGACAAAATCAGATGATTCTCAAGAAAGAAATTGGAGAGTAGTATCACTAGTTTTATCTCACTTCTTAAGTCAAAGTTTATCTAAAACTAGCTAAGATTTTTATAATAAAACACTAAGAAAAAGAAAAAAATTTTAATAAATATTTTTAATATTTTTATAAGAAAAAAAATATTATTTTATAAGAAAAAAATATTATTTTATAAGAAAAAAATATTTTTTATATTAAATAGGAAGTCATGTTCTTTGATACCAAAGTTGATTTAGGGCAAATTAGAATTCTATTATGGTCTAATTTGTAGCATACAACATGAAAGATGCTCAACAGATCATTAGAATATTAAAAGATATTATATGATAATTAAGATTATATAATATGTGTGATATTTTATAATTATTCAAAGATTAGCTTCTAAATTTATAATATAGATTATTAAGTAGAGTAGGTGGTAACATGTAAAGAGTTAAGTATAAAATCTTACTAAGTAGTTTTGTTACATCTAATTTTATATAAATAAAATAAAAATTTTAAGATAAATTATATATGGAGTACTCTAATAGAACAAAGAATAACATTAATTTTAAATTATCACTTAAAAAATAAAAGAAAAGGTATACTTTTTTTTGGCAATGATAGCTTGTAGTTCCTTTTAAAGTTGGCATATGAAGCATCAAAGATGAAAAAAGGAGACTAAGTAGAGGTTTGGGTTAGCAAGGAAATTTGGTTAAAAGTGTAACAAGATGGTAAGATAAAATCTAAAATATCATTAAGGAAGGTGGCCATTTGATGATTAAATTAAGAGAGTAAAAGGCTAAGTGAAAATCATAAGTAATAATAAAAGTGAGAATTTGTTTGGTTATCGACTCTTTCGATGGAATGTCTCTTATCTTTGATTCTTGTCTCTCACAAGAGAAAGAAAGTTAGAATCTCTCTAATTAGAGTTGGACATTCACTCTTTGCTCATAAAAAAGAAACACACAAATAAAAAAAATTTTATTCATTAACAACTTCATTACAATGAGGGAGTCTATCCTATTTATAGATAAAGAAGAGCTCAATGTATGAAAAAAATAAAAAAAATAACACTTTTAAAAAATATCATAAGCATAGAAAAAAATAATTTTAAAGTCAAATCATTAAAGAATCTAAAAAAATCTTTAAAATTTGATGGAATTAACTATAGTGAATCAACCATATTAAATACAAAATATATAGGAAAAGATAATTTTGAAATTAAATTACTTAAGAATCTAAAAGAGATCTTTGAAATTTCATAAAGTTAACTCTAAGTGGGTCAATCATATTAAATAAAACATATAAAAATACATGAAAAAATTTATGAAATAGGAAAAATTATGCAATCGTACAACATGACAATCGAACATTAATAACAATACGACTAGGATGCTAGTAGTGGACGAGAGAGATGACAGTGGTAGACAACAACTAGAGGGTTGTAGCTAACTGGCGGCTAGGCAATGGTGAGCATTCTATGAGCAACGGGTGACCTAACAATGGTGGGCGACCAGGTGATGTTAGGCAACTACGCAGTAGTAATCAGGAGTAGCAAACAATTAGGTGATAGCAGACGATTAACAATAGTGGACGAAGCATGCATAGAAACTGATATCGATGATGACATACTTTACTATAAAATATGTTTGGACAAACATAACAAAAATAATATAGATAATCATAAAAAATGGAGCATTGTAGTCGACCCTTATGGTCAACAAAGATTAAACTTTTGTTTATTGAAAAAGTAATGTCATGATCATGACTCATTAAACTATATTTCTTTTGGATATGATTTTGTTTGTTAATGACATTAAAATTATTAACTCCATGCCTCACATGTCATTACTAAATTTACAAAAATAAAAAATCAAAACTATTATTCATTATATATCTTTATTATGTTTTTTATTCATAAAAATTAAAAGATAAGTTTATCTTTATATTTTTAATTTATTTTTAAAATATGATTTACAAAATATAATCTCATCTTGACCACACCTCATTTTACCAATCTCATGTGAATCATGTTTCTTCTATGGCTATTAAAATCGTAACTTGGATTGTTATATCTTCTATGCCATGTACATTAAAGCACAACTTTAAATTAGTTATGTTCGCTTAACACTTATTCTCTTTCATCCTCTTTTTTTCCTCATCTCTCTTACCTTTTTCTTTTCATATTTTTTTCTTTTTTTCTTCTATTAGAAACAATATTCATCATTATTATCCTCTATTTTTTTTTCTTTGTCTTTGATCTTTACTCCTAACCAATTACATCTCAAAAGTTTATTCTATACTTCTTATGTTAATCTCTTCCCCTTAGCCAAGATAACAACCCATTAGCTGTCATTTTTTAATGTGTAAGGTAGGTTTTACCCCCCTTTTTTCACAAAAAGGTATTAAATAATAAATAATAATAAACATAATAATATGTAAATGTTATATATCATGTTTCTTACTCTCATTATGCTTTTTCTCATGATTTGGGGTTATAATAAAGATACAATATTTCTTGTCCTTTCTTTTTTTGAAATCATAACCTATCTCTTTTAGACATTCAAGTTATTGTTTCTTTAGCATGTGCTAACCTATGTCAAGACCTTACAAGAACTACATCAATTATTATTCTTTTGTAACATTCCCTTGACTTGTTTGTGTTGGAGTTGCACCCTTGTTTTGTATACTTTGGTTTATTATTACTATTCAGGTTTGGACCTCCATCATGAAGTCATAAGTATCTTATCACTAACATCATTTGTTATTGCTCAAAGATAATGCTTCCTCCTTGGTAACTACTCGTTATGTTGTTTGTGAGGTTTAAAAAAATTGTTTTTCTAATTATCAAGATTATAGAGTTTACTTTTTATTCAATAGTTTAGATTACATGACTACTATCCTATTTGTATTATGCATCCTACACACTTTAAGACAACAGTCAATACATGCAAGTCTAGTAGCCACTTCATTGCCATCCACAATACTACCTCGAATGCTCTTTTCTCCAAATGCCAAACTATCTTCAATAGTTTGGTGGTTGAATATAAACTCAACCTAAAAATTTGTATCATAGTGAATCATAATAGTTTAGTGTAACCATGTTATGTAACATGCTTCTCACTCTTGTTATACTTTTTTCCATGATGTGGGGATACAATAAAGATATAATGTTTCATGTCTTTTCTTGTGTCAAAATCACAACATATTTCTTTTAGACATTCTACTTTTTTGTTTCTTTTTAAAGCATTAACCTATGTCAAGATCTCACAAGCATCTCACCAATGACATCAAACATTATTCTCTTATAATGTTCCCTTGACTTCCTTGTGGCGAAGTTGCAACCTTGTTCTATAGGCTATGGTTTATTATTACTAAGGTTTGAACCTCCATCTTGAATTCATAAGTATTTTATTATTTACATCAATCATTATTGCTCTATAATAATGTTTTCCCTTTGGTAACTACTCATCATATTGTTTGTGAGGTTGAAAAATACTTGACTAATTATCAATATTATAAAATTAATTTTTTACTCAATAATTTAAACTACATGGGTATTATTTTGTTTTAATTATGTATCATACACATTTTAGATTAATAGTCAATCTTTATGAGTCTAGTAATGCCCTCATCATCATTTACCATACTAACTCTAATGTTCATTTCTCCATATGCCAAATTATCTTCAATCCTCATTAGCAAAGAAAAAATTAAAACTTTATTATTACCATCTTGTTTGGCTACAAGAGGAAGAGCACACAACACCCCTTAAGGATAATGAGAACATGAGCTATGCCTATCCAAAATGGTTGTGATGTTAACCCCAAGCTATATCACATTAATCATTACCATAATTCACATACTATTAAATATTCTTCTTATGCATTCAATTTAAAATGTGTATTAGATAAAATCTTAATTTTCAAATGGATAGAAACTTCATATAACTTGTCTATTTTCAATATCATATACATGAAATTAATCATATATTTAAAATTTATAACATCACATGCAATCATCTATTGTACAATCTATACAATAATATATTACATAATTCATACAATTATTTATCATGTAATTCACATAATATTAATATGTGAAATTCACAATCTATGAAAACCTAGTAGTAAATGAGAAAATTAACATTCTTGAAATTATAAAACCATAATAGGAGGACAAAAAATATTTTCAAATCAAAACAAGAATTATAAGAATTTTAAAATATGCTAAAATATTAACACTTCTCAAACTAACCACAAATTTGATTAATTATTATATTTCCATTATATTATAAAAAAAGCATTGCTACTTTTTGTTTCTTGATCTCATTCTCTTCTGTGTTGTGACCCCTGTGCATTTAAAATTGTTAGTCAAACATGGGTTGAGTCACAATAACAAGCATAATATCACGTATGAATATTATAAGAAATAGAGTCATGTCACTTGTAAGCTCTATATATAAATAATAATAATATTAATTAATACATGTTACAAAGGTATCACATAAAATAAAAGTTAACAAAGCACATACCAATTTATACTTAGATTTCACTCTAAATAATTTCTAGGCTTTTCATAACCTTTTTGGCATTCACCTTTTTGCATTTCATTATCATTCATTTTATTTCACTTTTTGTAATATTATCATTACCCAAATGCTATTTTATACCTTATCGTGACAACATCATCGCCCTAACTATATCATAGCTCAATGCAGTATTATATCACCATCTTGGGCTATATCATACCTCAGAAAGGTATTATCATCACATTTGGTTATATCATACATCATCATGACATAATTACCACCATGTTATATCATAACTCAAATGACATTATCATCATCTTAGGGCACATCATATATCATCATGATATTATCATAATTCTATATTAGATTATATCTCATTATAGCATTATCATTATTTCAAACTAGATTATATCTTATTATGACATCATCATCACTTCAAACTAAATTTTTATATCATCAATATCACTGTAGACCAAATATTTATCACCACTCTAGGCCAGATTATATTTCATTGCAGCATCATCATCACTTCAGGTCAAATTATGTTTTATTGTAGCATCAACACCACTTCATATCATATTGCTTTTATTGTGACATCATCACCACTATGGGTGGGTCATATTATGTTTCATGCTTGTACACCATATATCTATTTATACATTCTATATGCTTAAGTTATCACACTCAATCTTATTCTCATGCAAATAATAATTATGCCATATTAAATTATCACATGAGAGAGATTAGGTTTTAGGGAAAACTGGCATGATTCCTAGGCCAAACAGGAGAATGTCGATGTCTACTTCACCATGAAGCTCCAATGACCAAATGGTGGCAAGTGGTGTAGCAAAGTGACTAGAGGTCCAATCGCTCATTAACTAATGGAAGGAAAATTAATTTTCCAAGAGCCATAAGAAGAGATTAGGGAAGGAAAAATACATAATTAAGGTTATTATATCTAATAAATTAACTAAATATTTTATTTAATTATTAAAATCTTAAGGTTAGTCATACATGATAATTTAAAACAAATTTTGGACAAGACTGAAACAACCATTGTTAGATTTATCTCTACTAGTTCTATTTGACAATATTTTTATTTTCACATTTTCATTCATTCATAATAATATTTTATTTAATGATGTATTATATGTATATCATATTTTTTGAAATGTTACAAGGGCATGTGAAGGAGTTGAATATTCATTCTAGAGGTGCTTGAGATTACAAGCATTTCAACGTATTGCACTAGATGATGTATCATCATTATTTATTGTATTTTTTCTTCTTTCTGGATGTAATAATGATCACAACAAGTACAGCCAATATCGTGAATATTTTTATTTCAATATGATATTTATGTTTTATGATATCTTCTTTTAAAAACATATAATCCTTTATATTCTTTAAAAATTATTATTATTACCATTGATTTATAGAACCTTTTTGTGACTACTTAATGCATTATGTCTTCTATCCTTTACAGAGGATGAATAATTATTTTAACCCTCTATACTCTAAAAGAGATGAACATTTACTTAACAATGTGATATATATATATATATATATATATATATATATATATATATATATATGACTTTTAATCATATTCTTAATATTTGTTTAATTGCAAAAAATTGTCAAATCTTTTGGAATGTATTTGACATAATTAGTATGACCTAAAAAATGATTTAAGTGAATTAAAAAATGTTTTTCATCACTATTTGCTAAAAAACTATTTAAAAAAGAGATTTTATTACGATATGTCAAACAAATATTTAGCAACAAACACCAGCTCTGCGAAAAGAAACCCTCAAAACTCAATTATATATTTGGATGAGAATAATGGATAGTTCACGCAAACAATTATTCAACCATTATTTTATGAATCATCGAACTAAATACCATTCGATGTAGTCAACTGAGCTCAATGGTGATTTCGTCAACAATTCAAGTTGCCGTCTTCGTTAGGTCTCAAACGTTAAATATCAAGCTATCAAAACTCTGCACTTCTCTGCCCGCAAGTCTAAGCCTTTCCCAGCTCTTGTTGCGGTGGCTGCGCCAAACATGCCCATGCCGGGTGCCGGTGGTGCATGCATGCAAACGAAATGTTCCCTTCTCAATCAGGTTAAGGACTCCGTGCTCGATAGCTGCGAAAAATCCATTGTAAGAAAGAATTCCCGAGAAAGACACCTGAATCCTTCCTTCTTCATCCATATTTGAATGACTTATCTCTTGGCTTTAAACGAGTCGTCAAGCAAGAATTCATCTCCATTCTCAGATAAGGCACAAGCTCAAGCCAACTGAACATGGAAAACGTAGAAAGATAGCATGCATGCCTCATCAGCTACGTCGGTGATTGCAATGAAGAAAGGTCACCTTTCATCGAAGATTCCACGGTGCCAAAGCTGAGAACCTTTGATTAACTCATCACGGCTCAAGTACAGCCCCAGCTTTCGTTCTAACGACGTGGAGAAGTAAAGCATCCAAAGATCAAAATTGACCAACTAATTAACGTTGATTTTCTACAAATAAAAAGTACAGAAAACATTACCGATATAACCATGCGACAGTAATCGTCAATGCAAGGCAACTAATCTCGTCTCTCTATCTTCTTATCTGATAACTGGAAACCTACACGCAAATGGGTTATATAAACATTGAACCATAGTAAATAGACACCTTGTATGACGAAATCCAAGCTATGTAGGGAACGACAACCACTTGAAGAAGACAGCTTAGCTTGTCATCTACGCTTAAACGAAAAGAAAATGTTAAAACTGCTCGATTTACCTCTCTATTTTCGACAACTTGACCTTGTAGCAAACGCTTTCCACATTGAATCATATATATGTAAGCTCAATGCAAGTTTACCGACAAAAAGCAATGTCATCTCCTCCTCCTAGTCCTCTTCCACCTGACCTGTCTTACAGCTACAACAGCCACCTTCTGGTCATCATCGCCATCATCGCTTTGTTCCTGGTCATCGCGACGATTGCGGTGAGCGTTTGCAGATGCCTGACGCCGGCAACTTTCTGGTGCCTCAGGACATGCAGGATAAGAAAAAGGCCGAAGGCCACCGAGACAATACCGGTGAGCCGGTACAGGGAGGAGGAGTCGTTCAGCACGGAGTGCTCGGTGTGCCTGACAGCGTTCAACGAAGGGGAGAAAGTACGGCAGCTGCCGGAGTGCAGGCATTCGTTCCATCCGCCCTGCGTGGACAAGTGGCTCATCTCTCATTCCAGTTGCCCATCATGCAGAACCCCGGTGCCGCAGGCTCCCCCGGGAAGACAAAGCATGGCAGGAGCCGCGGGTTCATTGGCTCGGCTGCAACGGGAGGACAGGGACCTGATCGTTGCAATGACACTAATTTGAAGAAGAAGAAGACAGTGTGCTGTAAATGTTATTCAAATATTAGTTATTCCTTCAAAAGCTGGTTTCATGGAGTACCACTCAAAACTTAGTTTTCTGCTGCTGGTTTTTCAAAGACAATTATTTCTTTGTTTCCATCAACCTATACATTCATAAGCAAAGCTAAACTAGAATACCAAGAAATTAGACTGAAGGAGTGCTTGGCCGGTTGCCAAGAAGAAGAAGAGCGGAAAGATCGAATGTTCAAGTTCTTGTGGATATAGTGGACCATAAACGTCCTCTGCCATGTAGCTTATTTATTGACTTTAAAAATTAAAAAAAAAATACACACTTTTACATATAAAGACGCTAACACCTTTTTTTTTTTTTTCAAGTTTATTGCTAACACTATTACTCTTCAAACTTGAAAGACCTTTATGTCAAAATGTTATTGTAACTCAATTAAATATTTTTATCACAAGTGATTTGTTGAAGATTTTATAGTGTATTGCAAATATTAAGATCATTTTTATTACATCAAATCGGATAACTAGTGTAAAGACTTCATCATAGTCTACACAACGACACTCCATGATGAAATTGTTATGAGTGACATGTATTAATCATTACTTATACTAATTATCAAAGTATAAGAGCAAGTTTTTTTGGACAAAAAGTAATGATACTTTCTAGTTACCTTTGTATTCTTTCTTTCATAAGTTAACATTTCATATGTAACATTACTAAAACAACAATTTCAAACATAATTTATACATATAATAAACTTATCATTCATACAAACTTGTACACATATAATTTTTACTATTTCATGATAGATGCCTACTTTTTCTCACTGTCACTCCCAATCTATCTCTCTCGATGTGTTGGTAGCATGTCTTATAATATAAGTCGAATAAAAGTGAACAAGTTGTCTAGTAAATAAATCATAAACATAAATGATAATAGAATGAAATTAATAAAAGAAAGATGCAAAGTAAGTTAAATAAAGCAATATCATAACATAAGCAACCTATTTGACTCCTTTAACATATACCCTATTAAATAAAAATGAAATTAGAAACAAGTAATTCATTTTCAAATTCATTATTTGTATAATCATATATAATTAATAATCATAACATAATTATTTCATCTTCATCTTTATTGAGTTTACTTGTTCTTCCTTTTTTAAAATTTTTTCTTTTGTTTCGTTTTATTATCATTATTTTTTCTTCTTATATTTTTCATATTTTCCTTTTTTTTATTAGAGATGTGACATCCTAGTTTTTATATATTGAGATATTAACCATTGGGTTATCTTAACCCAACAAAAATGAGTTTTGTAATATCTTAAGATTATGATATCTCATATAAATATCAAAAAATTATCCCTTTAATAATTAAGATTAAACAATTCATCACTACACCCCTTCTCCTAAAAGCAAGTCAAAAGCCATTTTTTATCCATTGATTTATCTCTTAAAACATCAGTCGATATTTACTCCCCAACCTATTTAGCCCCGAATGCCACAAGAGTCTTGTTTCTCATCAATGTTACCATCTCATAATTTTTATCATCTAAGCATGATACATTATCAATGTCATATTCTTTTTGTTTCTTTTTTATTCATTGTCCTATTTATTATCAATATCTTCTTTTTCATTCATAGTTTGATTTATTAATGTTAGTTTGTTTTTTCATTGTTGACTCATCTATTGTTAGTGTTATTTTTTTCTTTTGCATTCTTAACCCAATTTTTTTACTAGAGTCAATCTTTCTTCCTTTACTATCATAAGATAATGTATTTAAGAAAATTAAAATTTTATATTCTTATTTATTTCTTTTGTCTTGTAACTTAGTTAGCTTATTTCTATATTAATTTTATTCATTTTTTTATTTCTTTTTTTTCATTTTTATTATAGCAAAGAATTTAACAATATATACAAAGATAATAATTTTGAAAGTACTTATATAAGTAAGATGGATTTTATCACTTGCTCTATAACATATAATTATAGATAATATTATATGCATATGCTAATACTTTCTTTTTATTTCAATTTCTTTTTCTATTTACATGAGATTTGTTTCCATGAATTTTTGAAGATGGGTTTCATTCCAATTTTTTTTCTTTTTGATAGTTGTGTAAAAATTAAATATATTTACTTAATACTAAATCTTTCCCTAAATTTCTTTATTATTTCTACATTCTATCATGATTTATCATTTTTTTTCTTCCTAAATATCTCATACATTGAATATATCGTACCATACATTAAGACCATTTTTCAAATCTAATGGACCATTTGATCTATCTCTTGGACTACTACTAAGCTCAATATGACATAAGTTAACTATAAGAAAATAAAATTTAACTAACAAGATGATCCTCCTTTCCTATCACATATTTCTCTTTAACCTTATAAGGCTATTTAAGATAATTGGATCTGCTTTCTTTTGAGCTTAACATACTATATGCTATCTCCAAAAATATAGTTCTTTGAATCAATATGTAATCCTTTCCTATTAGAAAATGATCTTATCTCCAAAAGAGTGACACCAAAGTTTCATAAGGTCTTCTACACACCACTTAAGTAGTACTCAAATGGACAAAATCAATTTCTAGCATACATTTCCATGATTTCTTTGAATCGTTTATCCTTTAACTACTATTTAGTAGCAACCCTTCCTTTTTCCCCTGCTCTACCTTTCTACAATGCTAACAACTCTTCTTGAGCTCCTCTTTTCTCTTTTCCTCTCCACTCAATTCTTCTTATTGTACTTCTCTCTTTATTGGTTGCTCCTCTCTCCTCATTTTCTAAAGCTTCTTTAAACCAACTATGTCATTAGCAACTTTAATATACTATTTTAGATAGAGCTAAGATATCATATTTATATACCTTGACATTCAATGTAATTTTGTAAAATTTTGTATTTTTTAAAACAATGCTATTATATTTTGTCCTCAAAACATAAACATTACTTAATTGTGTATAATCTAATTACATGCCTATTCTTATAGTTGTCATCTTATACAATAATTATGTCTTAGCGACATCATACAATCCTTCATATTTTTCTTTGGACATGTTGCACCACTCGATGATGACATCCAAGATCTTCCTCAACTAGGGCATTAGATGTTATTAAATCGACTAAGCGCTCTTTGCCTAAATTTCATAACTTGATAATATTAATAGAAAATCTACCATATTCAAGCATTAAATGGGCATTCAATGCTTGACCTATTCACCAATCACCCTATTCAATCATTTACCTTAGCAAATTATAAATCATCCCTTGATAATGATTGTCTTCTAACTTAGAACTTTTTTAGCATTTAACTCTTTTTCACCTCCACTTGCCAAAACCTTAAGAAGCCTTGTTTAATGTTATTGCATTTGTTAAAAGTTGTGACCTTATCCAACAATCTCTTCTAACAATAAGGCAACCATTATTGTCCTTCATAAAGACAATGAAATGCTTTTGCCATTAACATCTCCATTTTCACTCTTTCCAATATCTTTATTGTCAACATTTGTTTTTATACTTGAGTTTAAGACAAGTATCTTACTTCTAAGATCTTCTTCATTAACAAGTTCTCATGATATCTTTTATCCCATATTCCTAAATTGATGTCTTGATTTTTACCTTTTGTGGAATCTTCTTTGTAAACATTTGCTTTTGTATTATGAGTTTGAAACAAATGTCTTCTAAGATCTTATTGATTAGCAGGTTCTCACAATATCCTTCATTGCGCACTCCCATGCCTATGTATAGAACTAACATTAGCACGAGCTTTAAAGACAAATTTCAATGTTAACAATATTAATATTTTAGATGATATTTGAGTTATATATAGTTATTAAAATAGTCTATATAAGTAAAAAAAACTTGCAATAAAAAGAAAACTTCAATAATGAATATTCTACAAAAGATTTTATACAACTAAAGCTTATTGAACCAACAATCTCATAGCAATTATAATATAATCTTTTAAATAAGGTTAAGATCATATATATATATATATATATATATATATATATAGACTTTGAATTCAATATAATTTTGTAAATTTTTATATTTTTTAAAAAATAATATTATTATATTTTGATCTTAAAATATAAGCTTTACTTAGTTGTGTATCATATAATTATACACTTATGCTTATAATTGTCATCTTACATAATAATTATATCTTAGAAACATCACATAAATTCTTTGTCTCCTCCTTTAGATAGGTTGCACAACTCGACGATAACATCTAAGATCCTCCTCAATTAGGGTATTAGATGTCATTGAATTGGTTAAGCTCTTTTCCTAAAGTTCATATCTTGATAACATTAATAGAAAATCTATCATATTCAAACATTAAATGGGCATTCAATGCCTGACCTTTTCACCAATCATTGTATTTAATCATTTATCTTAGTTGATCATAAATCATCCCTTTATAATGATTGTTATACAATTATAAATGACTTTTATCCCTTCCATATAGATATCTCAACCTAGATTCATGCAAATGATAAAATTATATTTTTAACTTCTAACTTAGAACTTTTTAACATTCCTCTCTTTTTCGCCTCCATTTGCCAAAATCTTACGGAGTCTCTTTTAATGTTATTGTGTTTGTTAAAAGTTGTGACATTTTTCAATAATCTCTTCTAACAATAAGGCCACCATTATTGTACTTCATAAAGACAATGGAATGCTTTTGCCATCAACATCTCCATTTCTATCCTTTCCAATATCTTTGTTATCAACATTTGATTTTATATTCTAAGTTTAAGAGAAGTCTCTTACTTTCAAGATCTTCTTCATTAACAAGTTCTCATGACACCTTTTATCCCACATTCCTATATTGATGTGTTGATTTTCACCTTTTCTAGGATCTTCATTATCAACATTTGCTTTTGCACTATAAGTTTGAAGCAAATATCTTACTTCCACGATCTATTAAAAAGTTCTCCCAACACCTTTTACCACACATTCCCATGCCTATGCATACAACTAACACTAGCATGAGCATCGAAGACATATTTCAACACTAACAATATTAATCTTTTAGATGATATTTGTGTTTTATATATAGCTTTTAAAATAAAGTATATGGTTAAAAATAACTTGCAATAAAAAGAATACTTCAACAATGAATATTCTACAAAGGATTTTATACAACTAAAAAATCACTAATAAAAAAAATATTCATCCATGAATCTTTTGTAAAAGATGCTTATCATTCATTTTACAACATAAAACACCTCTATTTTGTAAACTTTTATTTGTAAAACTAAGACTATGTCAAAGTCTTGTCCATGATAGTCTCGTCAGTTTAATTTATTAGCAACACATTCAAATAATTAACTAAAAATTAAAGACCAATTAGTATGATTCACATCATACTATTATACTATCTAATGATACTCTTATTTTTCACATAAGGAGTACCATCTTGTGTTGACACCTGTCAAATCTAGACAATATCATCGAGACCAACTTGGACCTTATGATGTACAAGCCAAACATTCAACAAACAAGAAGAAGATGAGATCTAGTTCCCTCAACTAAAAGTACTAAAAAAAAAAAACCACTTCACCGACAGACTTGGTAATGGGTAGACCAAGTTTAGCTTTTGTCAAACAAAATCAAACTCGTTATTTGAAACACAACCCACATGGGTTGATTAGCTTACACCCATCCGAGCTAATGAGTCATTAAATACCCATAAAATTCTCAATCAACATCATAACTTAAAAACTTAATCATTTAATTTGAACTCAAAACGACAAAAATTAAGAAAAAACATCATCATATAATAAAATTTATTATTTAGATACTCCAACTTCATAAAATTTATTATATTATTTTATCATGTGAGAACTTGTAGTCACACACTTCTGTAGTTAATCCAAGGGCAGATAAACTTGGGCATGCTAGAACCTGGTCCACCATTTCAATCAACTAAAGCTTTTAAACCTAATTGTAGACACTTACTGTTTGGTATAGCTGAACATAGCGTAAAAAGCTTCGGACCTAACTCAATCATCCCAACTTAAAACTGAGGAAAACTAAATTTTTACTCACATTGAACATTTTCATTTTAAGATCACATTTTCAACTTTCTGTTAGCAAACAATAACCACACCAAATACAGCACAGTTCTTCCCCTCATAAAAAACTCCGGGAAGTTCAAACGCTACATATTGCTACATTCACTACATCATAATAGCCACTGCCATTCCCTTAGTTTCCCAACAGCTCCCTGTCTTGATTATATAACAATAATGGGCATAACAAAAAGATTCATTCACTTTAGCATACCGAGGCCTTCCATTACATAACTCTTGGGCTAAGAAATAACAGTCAGGGTGGTGGAAGCAGGAGTACTTCATCAGCTACTGTAGACGGAAGCTGTGATTGATGGTTTAGTTCAGCCTGGGACATGATTTGAGCCTGAGCTTGCTTCTGCTGCTCGAGGAACCTCGTCATCCTCACGAGCAACTCCGCAGCCTTTCTTTTGCCTCTCTCTGTACCATTTGAAGCCAGTTCCAATAAAGGACCCATGACTTTACGTTCCTGCGCCTCGGCGAGATGCTGCTGTTCTTGCTCCCCAGTGCAGAGATGCAATAAAACCGCTGCAGCATTCTCTTTGTTTCTTGGAGAACTACTCCTGATGACCTCGACCAGCACAGGAATGGCCTGGAGATCTCCAATCACTGCTTTGCACTCGGTGTTGCTCGATAGAATTGCAAGAATAGCGAGTGCCTCATCCACCATCCATCCGTCGGGCTCGGTCACGAGCTTCATTAATGTCGGCACGACTCCGGCTCTCACAGCCCGGCTCTTGTTCCCCTGGAATATGCACAGGTTAAAGAGGGCAGTCGCAGCATCCTTCTTTCCCCTCTGACTGCCTTCGCTCAGCAGCAAAGCGAGAGCAGGAATCGCCCCCGATGCGCCGATGGTTATCTTGTTGTCGTCCACGACGGAGAGGCTGAAGAGCGTGGCTGCAGCATTTTCCCTTGCTTCCATGCTTCCACTTCTCAAGACATGGACGATTCCGGGAATGGCCCCAGAGGAGGTGATGATCGCCTTGTTCTCGTCGTAGATGGAGAGGTTGAGAAGGGCAGTAACAGCGTGCTCCTGCGTTCGTTGGTCGGCAGTAGACAACAGATTAACGAGGAGCGGGATTGCACCGGCGTCTGCAATGCATATGCGGTTGTCCACGTTGCGTTTTGCAAGTAAGCGAAGCTCTCCGGCGGCAGAACGTTGGTCGTCGATGCTTGAAGAGGATAGCTTGCGAATGAGCTTGTCGATGTTTGCTCGTTCCGCAGGGGAGCACGCTGAAGTTGGCTTGTTTTGTTTCGAAGGAGGCTGTGGAGGAATCATGCCATTGGCTTCACACCACTGGGCTATCAGACTGCGGAGGACATAGTTTGGAGTCAGGCTCTTGTTTCGTAACTTCTGTTGCGTCTTGGGGCATGTTGTGTGCCCTGCATCCAGCCATTTCTCAATGAAGGCCCGTTCGTAGGTCTGCAACAAAGTAGACATTTTTAGCGACATGGGTAAGTCGAATACTGCAAAGTACACGTTTTTACCTGTCCAGTGGAAACAATCACGGGATCCTTCATCAGCTCTAAGGAGATGGGACAGCGGAAGTCATCAGGAAAGACAGGAACTTTATTCTCTCCTTCAGAAATAGAAACCTTGGGATTTGAAGGAGTGCCCATCTCAGGATTCTGCGTTAGCACGTAATCCTTGGTTTTCTGATTTGAAGGAGTGCCCATCTCAGGATTCTGCATTTGCACGTAATCCTTAATTTTCTTAAGCAGCATTGACATTTTCTCAATGCTCTGTTCAGGATCTCCACTAGCAATAACCATCTCGTGCAGAGCTAATGATTCCTGCGTGAGATCTGAAATGGTGCTTAGCTGCAAATTTTCAGCCAATCTTCCAAGAATTTCTGGTTTAATCTGCAAATCATTGCCCTTATCATACAAACAAGAGAGGTCACCGTATAGCTTGTCATCAGGCATGTCGATTCGTTCCTTGGCTCTTTTGAATTGAGAATGAACAAGCTCAACCTATAGAAGAATTGTCTCGTAAGAAACAAAAATGACTTGAAAGTTGGAACGGAAACAATGACTTTGCTGTTTAAGATGTGTTTATATGTTAAATACTGATGGCAATACCTGTTCTCTAACTTCATCAGATATGTCGAGCTCATTCAGGGGAATTCCATCCAGAGCTTGTTCTAAACGAGCAGTTACTTCTTGGAACCATTTTGTAACTTTATCCCTCTCCAGAACCTGGAATACTAGCGTCATTACAGGCAATCACAAGATGAGGCAAAAAAAAAAAAAAAGGTAGGAAATGCACATCGCAATATCCACGGGTCGTGATTAAAATATGAAAATAGAGAAAATTGGTGGCACGAGATTTATAGTGAAAACCACCAAAGAGAAGAGAAAAGCTGGCTCACAATGCGCCTTGAAGCTTTGATAAGAGGATGTTGATTACAATCATAAAGGCTAGCACAAGTAACTATTTGATGAACAAACAATACGGGTTCTCTCCACAGCGTTCCTTCAACCGGATCCCTCTTGTAACTCCTTACCCTTTTACAATGGAGGACATAATGATGAAAATAAACTAAAGTTGATGAATGATACAGCCAAGCAATTTGCTGGGTGCTAATCACAGCTCTGGGATGGAATCTCATTTACAAACAGAAGAACAGAGCAAACGTCTGGTTAATAAGCATTAAAATTATGATTTATTCCTATCACCTATCAATACTCCATGTGAGGTGCAGCGACCAACAATCTTCACCAAGAGGACTTGGTCCTTTTTTTCCTATTTGCTTGCAACTCAGCTCATCCCTTATGGCTGATATATCTAAGTTGTATGCCATCGTCTTATGGAAGAGTGTCCACCTCAAAAGGTCATCAATAGGAGAAGCAATTCTACTAAAAAGGTTGTTGTAGAAAAATATTCCTCCTGTATCAACCATACAAGAAATTAGACGTGCAGGAAGAGGTGGCTACGGGTTTCCCACGAATGAATCAGAAGAATCATCAACAGATCCTTTTGCCTCTTAGCTTAAGGAGCTAGTAGTCAGCAAGAGTAGATTCTTAGTTTTGTACACATTGAATGGAAACAATCTGATTGATAACAGACAGATGAGGATATTTGATCAAAAGCTTCTTCCATGATTGTCGTCAAAAGAAGTCTTTCAAAGGAATGGGTTGCATCACACGTCTAGCATGAAGAAACCAGAGCAAGATAGTACCCTCCAAAGGTGTTGACTAAAATGACAATGTTGAAGGGGAAAAGTTGACGCAAAAAATGAGGCATCATTTGAGGTGGTGGATGGTTGATAAGATCCCTATGTCTACACCAATAAAAAAGGTGAAGAATCATAAAGCAATGACAATTGATGAGGGTATCCATGATGATGTGATAACACAAGTGAGACAATCAGAGTTATTAAGAACAAGATCATCATCGCTAATACAAATACGAATGAAGCTATTGGAATGTTAGCTGATGGAAAGGGCTATATTGGCGAAACTAATCATAGTATGCAACAAGATGTCATGGATCAAGTGATATAATTCATTTTAATGGTACTAAATGCCACAATCATATTTATTGAAATATGTACAGAGAATATATGCATGACACATTAATCAAAACTTTATGAAGTCAACAAATAGGAAAGAAATAGGCTTCAGGGTTAAGAGTCCCATCGAAGGAGAATGTAACCATGGAGAAGACGATACGAGTTGGGATGAGCAAGTGAGAAGAGATGATAAAGCAGGAAAATGGAAGGAGAGCACTTATAATTAGTAAAAGTCAACAAATAAGAAAGAAATAGAATTCTTAAAGGGTTATGAGTCAACATGCAAGTTCATTTTAGACATGAATATCCTTGTGGAGAAGGCTCTAGAGGAAGTCTCCTTGTTGGACAGATAAAGGATGAAGAGATAGAAGGTGTCTTTGAATGTTTCAGCTCAATTTCTTTACATGAAATCCCTTTCATTCAACAAGGGATTGGCAACACAATTAAGAAGAGATCATAAAAGCAATGAAGAAGCAAATAAGCCAGCTTTAGCGACCAACATCTCAGGGAAACAATCGAATAAGAGTTGAGGTGAGCCTAACAAGGATGGTTTTTAGGGTAAACTATAATCTAGAATCAAGATGAGATTTTTGAGGTTAACGAGCCTTTGGACCGCCATTATAGGGAAAAGTATGACAAAAAAGTAGTATTTTAATAGGTGGAGATTCCTCTGGACATAAGAACTTTTGAATGAGAAAATATCATAGATATAATAATAGAAGTTAGACAACTACACTTAAAAGAGATAAAGATGATGTTGACAACAAATCTACAATAGTTAAGTCATCTCAACTTAATTAGAGTACAAGATATTACCATCTTATGACCTAATTAACTTATTTCAACCCACAAGAAAACTCAACATCTGTCTAAAAAAATTACATCATGGTTATCCTAAAAAACAATTGCATATGCTTGTTTAAGCAAAAGCTAGTGATAACAACATGGCCATCAAAATTTATAAAAAGGAAAACATTAGACAAGCCAAGGTTAACATTGAATTGTAAAAAACAACACTCGAGCTTTTCTAAGGGGGCAAAAGAACGAAAAGGAAAAAAAGAATTGGATGAGACTTGAATAGAGATGAACACTTTGTAAATGATATGAGGACAAAAATAGGTAAAAGCGAGATTAAAAAGAGAACGTTGATGTACAAGGCCATCATAAGAAAGCAGTGGAGGTCTAAGAAGAAAGAAGGGCCACTTGGTGGCATGACTAATGATAAAATTAAGTTCTAAAGGATGTTGTTAGTGAGCTATACAGAAGTGAGTGCAAGGATGGAGAAGGAAAAAAAATGCAAGCTCCAAATTCACGGAATTGCCAAGTAGAGAAGGGAATTTTGTGTCCATTGCATGATCCATGAGTATAGGAATTCAAGGGAGTTCTTGGACATGTGTTGAAACGAATTCAACCAGACTTCAATACACCAAAAACTTCATTGATGAAACTTGATTGAAGGTTCAATTGTTGTTGATCGATCCTCTCAAGGCCATTTTCTTCCCTTTTGACGATTTAAGAAACAAACTCTAGCCTAACTTGGATGAAAATACTAGAAGCTTTATGCATGATGCAAGGTAACATACTTCAATGCCTGAAAAATAAAGATGTAGTTTTTCTTAGGTAAATGTGCTTGTTTCCTAAATGTTCTTTGTTTTACCATCATTCTGTGTTTATTATTCGTATCATCTTTATTCTCAAGTCAATGTGTTGACAAAGGCATATTACAAATTGCATGTTTAAGTCTATGTTATTAGATTCTTACCAACAATGTTCAATCCATGTTTGCTAGTAATCACAAATATCCATATAACTACACCCATGAGTTCCTTGCTAATATGCACAAGTTTAGCTACATTATGGGAACTAAGTTATATCAACATTTATTCATACTCATTACATAGGTTTTATCTATTTACTTTTTAACTCATTGCACATGTTAATGTCTAAACTACAATTTAAGTTGTAATATTTTTCAAGCATTATGCCCATATGAATGTATGATATCATCACTCTCTACTCTCACTAAAATAGATTAAATGCGAATATGTGATTTTTAAAGCATACAAACAAAAAAATATTTAACTATGATCTAAGTATTTTTCAAGTCATTATTATGTTGATGTTACTAGGTTATATGTTATCCATTATGAAAATGGCTAACTATTGTCAATTAACTTTTCACCTAAATATTCACTAGTTTTTATCCTAAACTATGTCTTGCAATAGTCCTCATATTTGATGCAATATAACATCATTTTTGAAACAAAAAATGACATATTCACAATAAAATACAAATTATTGTATTTCAAAAATACTAATAGCTTGGTGCTTGAGATTGTTAAATTTTGCTTATGTTATTAGCTTACAAACAAACAACATTGACTAGACTTATACCAAACTAATCATGTTATTTTTGGCATCCAAGTTTACTGGAGGATTTGGGTGTTTGAGGCATACAAGGTGGACATTCCTCTCAATATGAGGGCTTTTAATGAGAAAGATCCACTAGATATAACCATAAGGGTTGGGCAATCACTCCACCCAAAAGAGGTGAAGAAGATGCTAACAACACATCCACAAGAATTCAGTCATTTCAACTTAATTCATGCAAAAGAGGTTTGGATGGGATTAGAGCAGGTGGTATTATGATTTTATTGTTCTATTAACTTATTTCAACCTGAAAAGAAGCTTGAACACTTCCTTGCAGAATTATAACACCTAGTGAAAAGCTGCATACGCTTGCTTAAATAAAAGCTGTAAGCAACAGTGTAGTGGCCAAACTTTGTTAGAAAGAAGAGATTAGACTAACCAAAGTTAAAATTAAGCTACAAAAGGCAACACTAGAGGAGAGGAATAAAGAGTTGGAATAAGAGATGAAAACATTGTAGTTGCAATTAGATGAATGGAGGAGCAATTAAAAAGGGAATGGAGGAGCAAAGCATGAAAATGATCATTTTGTGAGCAACACAAGAAAACTAGGAGTAGGAAAAGGAAAGATTAAAGAAAAATGTGGACATACAAAACCATCATAAGAGAGTAGTGAAAACCCTCTAACAAGAAGCAAGAAGGACCACTTGGATTATTGGTTTGGCTGATGGGAAAATGAAGGTACTGAAACACACTATTAAGGAGTTAAAATAGGTGGCCACAAGGATGTAGAAGGAAATGAAAAATGTAAGACCCAAATTCATGGAAATGTCAATTAGATAACAAAATTTTGAGTCTATTGCTCAATCCACAAATTTAGGAATTCAAGGGAGTTCTTGGAGTTAAGATTGAACTTATGCAACTAGGCTTCAATGCATCAACCACTTTGCTAATGTGGAGGAGCTTAATTCAAAGGTAGGAGTAATTGTTGTTGGCCAATCCTCTCAAGACCATGCGCAATCCTTTTGATGAATTAAGAAAAGAACTTTAACTTGATTTGAATGAAAGTGATAGGTTTAAACATGATTTCAATCAATGAACCTAAGACTAGACCTTTTCTCATGTAAATATACATGCTTTCTAAACCCGCTCTGCTTCATATTTTTCCACGTTTTACGTTTGCTCCATCCCTATTCTAACCATATCATTAAACTAATTCTCCTTCTCTCTTCAAGCATGCACACTTCAAACATTCATGCTTTAGCTAAATTGTGAATTGCACATTTAAGTATGTGTTATTAGAGTCTCACCAATTGTGCCCAACTTATGTTTGCTTGTCTTAAAAAATTACACGTTTTGATACACTCGTCAATTCCTCACTAATACCTATGAGGTTAACTACATTATAGGAAGTAAGTTATGTTAACATTTATTCGTACTCGTCATGTGAGTTAACTTTTGCTATAGACTATAGTTTAGTCGTAACATAGTCGATTACTCTATAACCATACAATTGCATGATATCATCATTCTATACACTTGCTAAAACAATTATATTCTTCTACCATGTGAATATATAATTATTTAAGCATCTAATGTCTAAACATAACTACATTTGACTATTATCTAGTCATTTGCTAGGTCATTGTTATCCTAATATCAATAGGTTGTGTTATCTATTATAAACAATACCAACAAATATCAACTAAATTTTTAACTAAGTATGCACCAAATTATTATCCTACCATGAACTAATTGTCATCCTAAACAGTCTTGTCATAATCCCCATATCCGAGACAAATAAAACACAAGTTAGTATCAATAATATGCAAAATATTAAATTTCTAAATACTAGCCACTTAGTGCTTGAGGCCATCAATGTTTGTTTATGCTAGTGGCTTAACAATGTTTGATGCGAACTGGACTTATGCTAAGGAAAAAAGGATATTTTTAGTGCATAAATTTACCAAGGCTTTTAGTGTTTGAATATCTCTTTCCTACAACAGGACTTCATTTAGAACAACCAAACCTACTGAGTTGCCCAAAGCAATGGGACATCAAATCTTCTCTTAGTTGAGATAGGGCTATAAAGAGATGCCTAAGTTTACAAGGGCAATTTTGAATTGATTGTCGACGAAGTCAAAATTTGGTAACTAAAATAAAAATAGAAATTTGAGCTCGTTGAATTTCAATCAAACCCTTATTGAATTAAATGCATCAATAAAAAATTATTAAAACAAAATATTTTTAGTTTTATTTGAATAGATTATGAGCCTAGTCAATTCTCATGGTTTATGCACAAAACAAACCATAAATATTATAGTCAAGAAAGGCCCAATACATGATAACATTCCTTCTCTTTCAGGTTGTGCCCAATAATTGGGTCATTAAATTGAAACTAGACTTAATGATTAAAAATATATTTCTTTAAATATAATGATGTGGGGGAAGAGGATGTCAAAAAGAGAAACCTTTCCTTCTCTCTCTCTATAATGATTACATGACTAACCTTTTTATAGAATTATAAGCTCTAGACATTGCCTTGTATTGAATTGAATAATACTTTTCTCCACAATGTAAACAAGAAGATAGTTTTGACAAACTACCTACATTCTTTTAACTATCTTGAAACTGAGATGAGTTATGCACTAATGCCTTGGTCAAGACAGCCAAGCCTAAGGTTATCGCATCCAATGTTGAGGACGATTGTGTCTTAAAATGCATGGGGTCAACTTTCACATGATCAATGGTAAAAAAAAAAAAAGAGAGAGCTCATGTTATTGTTTATCAAACTTTTCATCTCACTACTTCCTCCTTATCTTCCTGATCTTAGTAATTGTAGTAGCTCAAGAAAAGCAAGTAAGAGGTAAGTCAGAGCAGCTTTCCTGTTCATGTGAAATAGATAGATTGAGCTACTATAGTAATGATTACCAAAAATCGATTGATCAAGGTTAGCAATATAGAGAAGAGCTACATACATAGAAAAGCATGCCCTTACCTCCATAGTTCCCAAAAAAGGCCTACCCTAAATTTGGTTCTAAAATCAGCATGACAAAATACTTGCATTCTTTAATAATCTTGAAACTAAGACAAGTTATGCACCAATGCCTTGGTCAAGACAGTCTTGCCTAAGGTTATTGCATCAAATGTCGAGGGCAATAGCGACTTTAGATGTGTTGGGGATAAAGGTGCATCATGGCTAAGCAAATCTTTATGAAAAACCTATTTGATTTCTGACTAAGGTCAAAAGCCTCAATAAGTGATGGGATTTGGATGTAATGAGCTATTTCTGGCAACAAAACCACTATATTTGCACTATGTTAGGGAAACTCTTGACCCTAGAGTAAAAGGAAACTACTTTTTCCAAAGGCAAGCATGTGACCATTACCTAAACAATCATTGCTTCCAAACTTTTGCAGCAAAAGGGAGTAAAGAAATCAAGAATGCAAGAGGAATCTAATAAGAACATCAAAAGATGTTTATGAGAAAACTATAGAAAATATAGGTCAACGCCCAAGAGCCACAAACAAGTAAAAAAAAAAATAGACAAGCTAAAAATATTAGGAACACAAAATTTGTCATAATGAATAAGAGAATATCGTACAAGCGATGAGTTATGAAATTCTATTAAAAGGGTGCTGATTACAATTACAAACACCAAGATAAATAACTCTCCTATACTTTTATAATATAAGTACTCTCAAGGGATCTTCATCATCAAGCTTGCAACCCATTAATGAGATGTCATGTATGCAAAAGGTATATCTAAGCATATAGCACCAAAACCTAACCTAAACAAGAAACCAACTTCAAGTGTCACTTATATCAATTCACAAATAAAAAATTGAATTTATTGCATTAGAAAATTTAATATTAAAGACATGCACATTGCAAAACTTAATATGCCAAGGTATAGAGATGCCTCTATTTTTCAAAAAAGCTAAATGCTACACACACAAATGATATCACAATGGATTTCTACAGAAAAAAGTTAAATTCTACATCTAATGCAACCAAAATTATCAAACTCAAATCTCTCTGCAAAGATAAAAGGAGAAAATGAATTGAAACATATTTTATGAGCCCATTGGACCAAGAAGAGAATGCTTGGATTCATATTATCACAAGAAAGAATATAATAAAATGTGTAGGCAATCCATAAGGTTCATAGAAAAACTAACATTTTTTTATTTCCTATATCCATATAACAAATATTAAAAAACCCATTACTAGTTTATCAATAAAATTAGTCTTCACTCTTTTTTTATAAAGCTAACCAACAATTTAGATAATACATACATACATATATCCTAGAGCCATGCAACAATAGTTAAGAAAGAAAAGATAAAAATCAAGGAGTCTTAGGGCTTTACATTTGAATCATTCTTAGTCTCCTTAATAAAATTAGTTAAAATTTTTTCATCGTCTAAGTTACACTACATGAACTTTGCAAAACTGAAAAGCAAGCTTTATCCTTTGAAGAACATAAACAAAATTTTAGCAACTTAAACATTTAAAGTAAATATTTCAATCATTTTACTATAGCAATGACGAAAGCAATAAGCAGTCACTATTGGCTCATATCTGTATACACATAACAACTTCCAAAATAATAAGATTCAATGAATTGGTCTATTGTGACCTCAACTAATAGTCACATTCAAAAAGGGAATACAAAAATATTTATTAGAAACCATGCAGAACAATGATAGATATGCACCTTAGAAAATAACTTAGTGTATATTTAGTTTAATGGCATTGTCACATAATATTATGTTATTTAAAGATATTAAATATTTGGATTGATGATACCTCCAATAACATTGTTAAAAATTAAAACGTTGCTGCCTAAAAATAACATTGAGATATCCTCCAAATATGAGCTTCATCTAGATGTCTATTCTCATGATATTAAAAATAAAAATAAAAAATTATTTACATAACAATGAACCAAACAAGAAAAAAATATTAACAAGTATTAGATAACACTAACATTAAGCAGCATTATGATTAAATTATCAATGTCTATAAATAACACTCAATATTAAACCAAATACCCCTTAGTAAAAACAAGGAATCACATTGCATTATGAAGTAGCATGTTTCACAATTGCCTAAAAATTGTCTTTATTGTATATAAACATAGTATTTATTTGAATACTTGAACTCTGTCTGTCCAATTTAGCATTTCTATCTTTAGCAAGGGCTACTAACATACGACTACAAAAGATTAGACATATGACTACAAATAATTGTATTTGGTTAAGGTATTGTGCACACAATTTAATAGAAAAACACGTGAAACTTTAGACGCCATAATCATCGAACAACCAATGAAAGTAAAAAAATTAAGAAAACAAAAAATTTATACGAATCTTTATAGCAAATTCGCAACTCTTATTGCCACCATGAATCTTGATTAAAAAATGCCAAATTTTCTAATATCATTTTTATTCAATATGTTTAAAGAAAAGATAAATGGCAATGAATACTATAAAAAGATGGTGAGAACAAAATTTAGGTAAAGTTCTAAATTATATGCACAAACATCAAATATATAAATAAAATATCTTTAAACACAAACAATACCACAAAACCAATTTGATCAAGCATGTCAATAATCCAATCCATTGTCATGATAAATCATTACATAAATAACAGTTTTGAGTAATAAAAATAAGCCTTAAGCTCATATTGAGGTCACTAATATCCAAGAATGACAAATTATTTTCAACAAACTCTTGCCACACCTTTTTTGGTCTTCGTCCAATTTTCACAAAAGAAAACTATAACTTAACTCTTCTTAAAAAAGCATTGAATGATGTAAGGTTATCAAGGCCAATCCATTTAAGTAAACCCTCTTTAAGTTTATCATTATTGACAGTGCATCAACCTTCTCTCAAATGCTCTTATTTTTAATCATATACTTTCAATTATATGCATTCATACATCTTAGAAACCCACATTCTATTTGTGTAATTGTACTTTACATTAAGCAATCAATCTTTTATGGTTCAAGCAACTTGTAGCAAATCAAAAGTGAACGTTTTTGCATACTCTCCAGCTATTTGTTTTAAGCTTTTGGCAATTGAAGCAACAAATACATTGGAAGAATATTGAAGGCAATATTCAGCCAAACTAACAAGAAGACCTCGACATGTACCAAAGAGAATCCCAAATCTACATTTAGACCACCTATTAATCATGTGAGATATTTTATTTTTTCAGAAATGAGGAATCAGTGCATATTTTCCGCAGAAAAAAATTTCCAACGTTCAGCAATACAAAGTCAAACTTTTATCAAAAAAAAAAAAAAAAAAAAACTAAGGAGCCTTTTATCTCTGAAAGAGTTGCTGTACGATCCTGTAGAACAGATACTGTTCAACTATGAAGAGCCTTTGAAAAATGATAAAAGACACAATCCTAACAAAACAAAAGCCCCAAATGAATAGCCTAAAAGTAAATCACGACCAAGATGCTTTGCGCATGCACAAGGAACCACTATGGCAATCACTTCAGTAAGGAATCTAAAATAAAGCTTGCACTAACGTGTATCTCACGATTATGAAACCAATGAAATATTCTTTTTACTACCACGTCGGAAATCCACTATCCAGGATCCAACAGCATATTCACATACGAGGCACCAAAAGTGTTACTATTTAGCATCGAACGCACAGAAACCAAAGAAATTTAAGTCTGGTAATGCTATAATTAAAGCAACGAGCACTCAAAACGCTCAATGCAAGAAGCCAAAAAGTCCAAAACCCGAATCCAAAGCACGCTGTAAGCAACACATCGAATGAACAAATACCAATTCCCCAATTGCTATCACTAAAACAAAAAGAACCACGACCACAAAGTCAATCGAACTAAAACCAACCACAAACCAGCAAGACAAGAGTTGCACTCGTTCTAATGGAAAGGACGACCAAGAAAACCGTGCGTCAATCGCCCGAATGGCGCATCACAACATACCAGACAGATCTTGCTCCCATCGTTCCCGAACCGGAGTAGCTCACTGGCCGCATCAAGTGCGTCCCCCAGCCGCGCTAGGCTCCTCACCGCCTCAGCCGGAATCGGCTCCCTGCTGTCCTTTAGCTCTTCGAACATTGGAGCCAGGAGCTTTACCCGCCTCGATAGATTACTGAACTGCTTCTTGTACGCATTCCGGTAGTCAGAGATCTCCGCGATCACCTCTATTGTCCCCAGTAGTCTCCGCACCACCTCCTCCGCCTCCGCAACAGGCGATCCCTTGTCCTCTTCCATGTACCGCTCTGCAAATTTCCACAGCTCTGGCAAATTGCGTCTCGGGAGTGGGGAACGGAAATGGCCACAAAGAAGGCAGTCGAAACTTGGGTCTCCCTAATGGTCCGATTTTAATTGCCACGTTACTCTCAAGAGTGGGTAGGCCGTGAGCACGAATCATAAGGTTTTCGCTGGTGATTTGATTGCATACGTGGCGAAAGATTGGTGGGTAAAAAGATGTGGCAGCTGGCAACGGCGAAAAAAGACATGGCACCCAATCGACGCGCTGTGTCTTTTTTGACTCCTTTTTTTTTTAAGGTAACTGGCTATATATGAATATACGTGCATTATTGAAAAACTATGATTGTTCTTGAGAAAATTATTTAAATTAAATAGTTATTAAGTTTTATTTTTTATTTAAATTTCATACACATTTAACTCTTTTTAAACTTAAAATATTAAGTTTAATCAAGTTGCACTTTGTCTTAATCACATGAATGACATGTAATAAAATTTGACCATTGGTAGCTAGAAACAATGAACTTATTGATGACAAATGACTAATAAAATAGAACAAGATAAGAAGTTAAATTATAATATTATTAAAGAATTTGAATGTCTTTGTTTTGTAAGAGAGTTATCCAAGGATTGCATAAAACAATCCAAATCAATTTTAAATCCCAAAAGAAAAAACTCCAAATAACTCTAGTTGTCCCAAGTCAAGCAATCATAAGCCTAATAATACAACACGGATCAATTTTAATAAAATAAAATAATCTAACCAATAAATAGCAAGATAATCATTGATTTTTTTAACCAAAATGGGATAATCATTTGAAACTTGATATGAAAATTGTGAGAAATCAACACAAAATTTCTTAAATTTTTGTACAACTTCAAATTGATTTAACTAGAAAAAAATATTTCATAATACTGAAGAGTTTATAAAACCCTTTTTAGATGGAACTTTCTAGGGATAGAAATTATAAAAAAAAGAGATGAAATTAAAAAAAAAAAACTTTCTATTTCCCTTCACAATTTAATGAAATAAAACACTTAAAAATTCTAGATAATTTAAGATAATAAACATGCTTCAAGTTATAGATGAAAATTATTAGCCAATTCGACAGTGAAGTTACACAAACATTACAATAAATTATAATGACTTCATTATAGAAACTGTTAGAATAATATCTTCATTCTCAAAAAAACCAGCATATACCTTATTTTGAACTAAACCTAACACGATGCCAATCTCAAATTGTAAAGATAGATGAGGCCCTACCACAGATGTAGATCCAAAAAGAATATTAAAAAACGTAGCGTGCTGATGTTCCATTATTCATCAAAACTAAACAAAGGCCCCCCTTTTGTATCAAAACCAGACTGAACCGCACTGGAAAAATGTTCAATAATCCATAAAGAAAAGCTGACATTAAAGTTAATTTAGTCATTTAACAAAAGGCGATTCACCTAAAAGGCGATTGATTACTTCTTCTTCTCGGCGACACCAGCAGACCTGCACAGGTTTTATGGTTGTACAGAAATATGAAACCAATACATGTGGTTTATTATCTTAAACTAAGAAATTTACCTATACATTTACACAGCTTTTTTGCACGGACAATTAAAGATAGCTTAATTCCTATCAATGAAAAAAAAAAAATAAAACAAAACAAAATTGAATGGGTATTATAACAAAAAGGAACGGACCTCATCTTTCTAAGGACAGTTGCCATCTCCTCGCGCTTCCTCTTTGCTCTCTTGTGTGTACCCAGCTTTCTCTTGGCAACCTTTAGTGCACGCTTGTCCTTCCCAACTTTAAGAAGCTCTGTGATCCTCTTCTCATAAGGGGCAAAGCCGGCAACTTCTCTAATTAAGTTCCTCACAAACTGAACCCTTTTGCTTGTTTTCTAACAATTATACAGGTTGCAATAACACAAACACGTCAAGGACACTCAGCAATTTTAATACTATCAAGTTTTAATTGCAATGTTCTTTTTAACACAGAAAAAGAAAAGAAATGCTTAAACTAACAAAAATGCTGACTTCAAGTCATGAAAAGATTGCTATCACGGAAGGAAAGTATGATGACATGCTCAAAATAACAAAAATGCTAAAAATGGTTTAAAAAGGTTTAGAAATTAAGTTGGGATAATTTTTTTATTCCGAATCATAGTTCTACAAAGCAGCATGTACAATCAGTTCCAACTAGCCAACAGTTATCCAAGCATAACATGCTGACTTCAGGTCCTTAAATAACGATTAGGTAAACATAAAATTATATTTTTCAAATTGCACACATGCATGTTATGCTTGCACCAGAATAAACAAAGCAGAACATTGCCATATTTAGAACCTGTTCATGGCTCACCATGCAGCTTCCTCCGAGCCACCGTTGGCCTAGAGTCGAACTTCCTCTAGCTTGGTCCTTGGTAAATTGTCGAGCTTCCTTCGATCCAGCCTTTGGCCCATTCTCAAGTTTCCCCCACTCTATCCTTGGACCAGTATCATGCTCCCTTGAGTTTGTTCCTTGGCACACAACTGAGCACCCCATGTCTCACCAATGAGTTTCCTCATGTTTAGCCCTTAGAATAATGTCAAGGTTTGTAGAACTAAACCGTGAACCATTATCAAAAAAAAAATGGAGGATGACATGTGTATGGACCATCTATCAACAAAGTAATCATTACGAACCAATACACATCACTTAGGATCAACAATATGTTGCATCAATTGAGGTACACAAGAGTCTTTACCAAGTTGGATCTAAAGTCTAATTGTTATCAGGTGCAAATCAATGAGTAAGACACCTGAAAGATGGCATTCAAGTGCCTTGTCATCCCGTTTAGACCATGCAGTGCACAAGCTACCTTATATAGTTGATGAACGACGCTTTGAGACATTATCGGAATAGCCATGCTATAATATATTTGAATGGCATTATCATCTCGAACAAGAGTTTCACCAAACAAAAGAAGTTTGTGCAATAAGTTTTTGATCTCTTCCAATAACATTAGTTGAAAGCGAACCCTAAAAGGATTTGAATTTGGGCACTCTCGTTTAACATGAATTTGAGGTATGCTAGGGAGATCGAGATTGATGAAGAGAAAGTAAGGATTGTTTGTGATTGGCTAAGACCAACAAATGTCACCGAAGTCAAGAGATTTGTAAGAGCTTTCTAATACTTACCAAAGTTCATCAAGAATTTTTCTAAAACAGAAACACTCCATCTCACCCAAGCCAATAACGAATTCAAGTGAAAGGAAGTACATATGATAACTTTCTTGTGACAAAAGCAACAGTCTATAAAGAATCCACGTTGGCTCCACCCAACCAATGACAATCCTTTGAGTTCAACGTAGACAAATCATTTTAAGCTATTAGAGCCATGCTACTACGACAACAAAAGACCTAGCATACTATCGAAAGTGGCTACAAGAAGAACAACAAGGATATCCTATCTATGGCAAGGAGTTATTAGCATTATATTGTGCCATGCCACACTAACGACCATACTAGGTAAGAAGACTTGAGCCATGACACACTAAAGGCCATACCAAGTAAGAAGACAGTGGTCTACTCTAATCATCGATCACTCCAATTTCTTTAAATGTAGTCAAATATGCAATAAGCCTGACACTTGACGTGGATGGCATACTTGCAGTAATACAACTTGATTGTGAAGCATACAAAGAAAGTTAATAACAAGCTAGCCAACATGCTCTCTATATTATCGATAAGCAACCTAAGCATAGCTATAGTTATGCAGATATAACAAAAGGAGCAAAAGGGGTATGTGATGAGCTATGTCCAAGACCTTGATTACCAAGGCACATTAAAAGAGTTGAAGATTAAGAAACCCTTAGAGCTTACTCTCCTAGAAGGGCAACTTAATCATGAGCATTTCAATGTGACAATGATCCTATTAAATCTTTAGAGATATATGTACTGGCCTAGATGAAGAATGACAATGAGAAAATTGTCAAAGGGTGTGCAATTTTAGTTTATCAAACTAGCAAAATAAAAAAATAGATTATACATGCCATTATCAAAACCTAACTAACAATAGAAAAATATATTCAAAGACTTTTTTCAAAAGATTATTGATGACATAAAGAGATCACAATTACTTATTTAAGGATCTTGACAACTTTTCCAAAATGAACTGTTAACAAGTATTATATCTAATCAATATACCAACTTTTTAGCGAATTGAGGTGCAATCTTTGATTGATAATAAACACGAACCTACAAAAAGTACAACTTTTCTTTCTTAGATAGATGGTTGAATAGAGGTCATGTATCATGCGATAGTACATCCATTGAGAGAATATAACTTGCATTATCCAATGACATGTAATGAGAAGTTTTCATGTATCTAGTTTGTCTACAACTGAGCTATTCACAAATTAACAAGTCAAAATTAATTTGAGGTGTTCTTAGGTTGTCAACTATAGATACATTTGATTTGGAATTTCAAATCAACGCATTTTGAGAAGAACAAGTAGTAAAACAAAAGCTAAGAATTTTATTGAGAGCTTTCAACAAATGCATCCTATTGTCTAGAAGCAATTAACGCTCATGCAAAGGAAGTACAAAGAAAGATACAAAAAGCATCACTTCAAGAAGAAAGTGGATAAAAGAGATCTAGTCTGATTATAAATCAAAAATTTGAAAGATGAAGAAAGAAAACTAAAACTCATTTAGTATGAACAGTACAAAATACACTTGCTATCATACATGGATATATATTCAATGGTAAATGTGGAGAACATAAAACTCTTTGAAGCATTAAATGATTGTGAAGAATTGCATGAGGCCCTACAACCTATGAACGATCTCATGAAGGGATGTGAGTGTCCTCATTCAGAAGATATTATTGTCGATAAGAAACCTAATTGTTAAAAGACTTCTAGTAACTTTATTTTAAAAAGCTGAACATATAATAACAACTACTAGAATTATTGAAGAAATAAAAATAAATTAAAAAATTATTCCTATAGTTGAAAGATTAGAAGAAAAAATAGGATGATTAGAGACTAATATAGAACTTCAACAAATAGAACAATTTCAAGATTTTATAGAACTAATGATTAATGACCCAAGAAAGACAAAATTATAAGAAAAAATCTTACTAAAAAAATATTAATAGAAGTAATAATGTGTACCAAAAAGGCATTATTAATCTAAACATAAGAATTACCTATCATATAGTCAAAGCCATATGATAAGACTAAATCCAAGAGAAATATCATGAAATTACTATCTTTAGGATTAATTAAAGAAACAAATATTCACATAGAACCTAACCTTTTATAGTAAATAAATATAAAAACATAGAGGAAAAAGCTGAATGGTACTTAATTATAAAAGGCTTAATGATAATACAAAAGATGATAGAAATCCTCTTCATTGCTAGCATAAGGACACATTACTACAAGATGCTGCTGCAAGGGACAAAAATTACAGCTAGATAGCTACAATAATATAGAAACATTCAGCCAAGATGATAGATATCTCTAATCCCTAACTTTAGCAACAAATACAGGAAGAGTATGTCTAGTAGCAAATTTAACTAAGTATTTTAATAAGTTAACAAAAGCTCTAAGAGATTTAAAATACAAATCTTGGATTCAGTAAGATAATGAGAACATGGCAGGTGTAGGTCTTACAATACAATTTACCTTCAATTATTTAAAAGAAAAACATTTAGAAACAAAAGCACAACGCCAAGTAGCAAGTTATAGTCATTGTAATAAAATATATGCCCTGACCTTATATAAGGAACAAAAGAAACAAATAAACTTAAGAGAAGTTCTTATAATAAAAATGGAAGACAAATGCCTAATCCTGTGTTTTGCCTCATCCGAATAATTAGTCAGAAAGACTGGCTCAATGGAAGTTACTTAGAGGTTGATAAATCCTCCTCCATTTAAATTGTTTTTCTTAAAAATCTATTACAAAATGTGACTCAAGTCTCCATGAGAATCTGAGCTGTGTTAACTGGGCTTCTCTTGTAATTATTATTCTGGCAACGAATCCTTTGCTTATTAGACTTGGCAGTGTGAAATTAATACTGGAAACTTGTCGATCTTTCCATTATGATAAAAATAAAGAAACTCTTGTAACATAAAATCCTATGATGCAAATGCAATGGGAATGTTGATGATTTTCCTCTTGAAATGCAATCATATTGAATCCCATTCCTAATAGTTGTTCTTCTGCAATGGATAATTCCTAAATAATTTGTTGCATTTTGATATACTCCTCTTGCTGAGTCTTTAACACCTTTTTCAAAATATAATCTTGTACTTCATTCAATTGTTCAGAAACGATTTCCAATTGATCCATTCTTTCTTTTCATAAGTCCTTCCAAGATTGTTCTAAGAAATCCTTTTCTTTTGAAGTTTCTCTAAGTTTATTTCTGAGATCCTTGTTTTCTCTTCTTCTCCAAAACAATTCTTGTTCTAATAGCTTTATCTTTTTATCCTATACAATAAATGTCTTAAGAGTTTGGGGTTTTAATGGTGGATTGTGGGTAAAAAATATCATTATTGGATGGATATTTAGATATGAGAGATGGTTAAAAAGGGCATGCATGATCTTAGAAAATTCAAGTGTTTGTCTTTTGTTCCAAAGATTTGAGAGTAGAAGTAGTTGGTAAGGTAATATTGGCACCCGGGATCAGAAGTGGAGGTTTGATGCTTTAGGGTATTGGGTTAAATAAGGAGGAACACTCATCTCAAACTATGGCTCCATATTTTCTGCAAACAAAATTTGATTAAGCCCAATGGATTGGTATTTTACCTTTATTGAATTTTATCTATCTAATTTCTTACTCCTATATGGGCTTTTATCTGTCTAATTTATTACTCTTATATAAACTTTTATATCTTTATTGCTTAGAGGCTCTTATTTGTTAATTCATTACTTATATGAGCCATGTAGAGTTAGGGCCATTAGTACGATTAAGCAACAATCCTCTTAACTTCTTATTATACTAATCATGTAGACTTTCTGAGCAATGTTGCCTAAAGCTATCAAGGGATTCTTCCAAGAATCAAGACTTTTCTTCTCTATTAATCTTCTTGAAGATCAATTATAAGCTTCCAGATGGTAGTTGCACTTTTTGTCTAAAGTATATTTGTATAATCCTTAGTATGCTAAAGCACGACTAGCTAATGGTAAGTAATTGCAAATCCCACATTCTACAGTTTAACTTACGAGTAATGATCACTATTAAGGAGCAATCAAAATAGTCTCTAGAGGCCATCATAGTCGTTAAAGGTGTTTGTAGGCTATAGAGAATACATTTTGATTCGACTCCTTGATATATCGATTTCTTCCAAGCAATTACGAAGAGCCAAACCTAGCTAATGCTCAATTGAATAAAAAATGAATACATAAAGATGAAAAGAATAGTTGGTATTAGAGCTTAAAGCAAGCCAAAGAAAGAACAAAAAAGAACATGACATCATAAAGAAGAATCCAACAAAATTTGCTTTTACTTCTTTGGGCTTTTTCGTTAGAAATCCCACCAACTCTGAGGATGATCCTTTTGTACCCCTTTCTCTTTATCTTTTGTACCTCTCTCATCTCAAACATTGGTATCAAAGCCATTTAGTGTGATTAAGCAGCCAATTGTAAGGTATGTTATTATGTACAAGATAAACATGTCAAACTAAGTTTTTAAATTCCCCTACGGGAGATCAAATGTAGTATAATCTAAGTGTGTCTATTTATGTTATTTTGATCCTTCTTCTTTGTAGTCTTCACTCATTGAAAAACTTTTCTTTTTTAAATTTAATTAGGCTAAACGTAATTAAGTTTACATGAAGATTAAGTTACTTAAGTTGGATATAACACTATCAGGGTAAATTAGGAGTAAACTAGAGACAGTTAAGCTGAGAGAAAGGTGCCAGAGGCCGTAGCTGAAATCTTGTTTCTTCTTTGTTAGTTTGACTCTTTCCCACAAGTGCTTAATTGTCAGTTAGATTTAAAAAGTTTAAAGAGGAATATCGATAAATTTAAGCTACTTGGATCTAGAATTAAAATATATTAAAAAAAGGTATAAATAGAAAACAAAACAACTTGGTACTTCGTAGAAGGACTTTATTATCATAAGATAACAA
The DNA here is from genome assembly GCA_023846275.1 of Vanilla planifolia. Taxonomy (NCBI): domain Eukaryota; kingdom Viridiplantae; phylum Streptophyta; class Magnoliopsida; order Asparagales; family Orchidaceae; genus Vanilla; species Vanilla planifolia. Next base: position 5,927,509 of record CM043873.1, on the reverse strand, counting down.
ACATTTGAACTCTCTCTAATCTCATTTTTCTCATACACAATAATTTTCAAAAAGAAAGATTTAAAAAATACAAGATTTCAATAACAAGTTTTAGAACAAATAAAAAAATTTAATTTATTAAAAAAAATAGAAAATCAATTAGAATACCTAAAAAAATCAACAAGAAGTAATTTTAATAAAAATACCCAAAACCAAACTAGAGAACTTTCTTATAATTGAACTTCCTCAAAAATTAAGAAAATCGAAATTATGGTAAACAAGAAACAAGAGAAACTTGAAAAGTATATGGGTACAATATTACAACAATAAGTAATATTTATGAGTTAGCTACAAAACAAGTCTCTACCTACTTAGAGCCATCAATAAGAATTTAAGATAATTCTAAAAAACCATTTAAATAATCAATCATAAAAGGAAATAAAATTTAAAGAAAAAAATAAAAAATATAATAAATAGATGACTTAGGAAAAAAAACTTTTAGAGCCTATAGATAGGAAGTAAAATAGTAAAACCTAAGAAATGATCTCCATATGCTATATGGACACCTACAAAAAATAATAGCAAGTAGTACTAATTAGTTAGTAAAAATAATACAAAAAAAAATAGACTAAAAAGTTTAACTTGTTAAACTCGTTTGTTTTCAACAAAAGACATAAGAGCTCTAGAAGCCTTAAATACACTAGCCTGAGGATTAAAGACAAAAACATAGATTTAGTATCAGAAGAACTTCTCTACCAACATTGTTTATTTGAAACCAAAAGTAAATTATACGAATACTAATGTGGGAAGGAGTCGAATTAACAAAGAAGAATCAAGATTTCAGCTAAGGCCACTAGCACCCTTCTCTCGACTTAATAGCCTCCAGCTTACTCCTAATTTACCCTAACAATGTTGTATCCAAATTAAGTAATTTAATCTTAACGTAAACTCAATTATACTTGGCCAATTAAATTTAAAAAAGAAAAGAAGTTTTTCAATAAGTAAAGAAGTACAAATAATAAGGATAAAAATAACATAAATAAGAAACTTAGATTATACTACATCTAGTCTCCCATAAGGGAACTTGCAAACTAAGCCTAACATGCTTATATTGTACATAACAATAAATCTTACAGCTGGCTGCTTAATCACACTAAATGGCTCTGATACCAAGGTTAGAGCCTAAAACTAATACCAAGGTTAGAGCACAATAATCAAGGCTCCCAAAACAAAAAAATGCAACCCATTAATAAGTGCCCCAAAACACAAAATACAACAAACTAATAAAGGCCCTAAAACACAAAATACAACCCACTAATAAGGGCCCTAACTCTACATAGCTCATATAAGCAGTGAACTAAACAAAAAAGAGCATCGAAGGAATAAAGATAAAAGCCCATATAAGGGCAGCAAACTAGATAGAGCAATCATAGCTAGCAACAAAGAGATATGTATCATCTTCAATATTATTGTTAAGCCTTTTATAAATAAATATCATTCGACTCTTTCCTCTATCTCACTATGTTTATTTACTATAAAAGCTCAAGTTCTGTGTGGACTATTTGTTTCTTTAATTAATCCTAAAGATAGTAATTTCATGATATGTCTCTTAAACTCAGTCTGTTCATAAGGTGTGGCTTTGACTATAGGATAAATAATTCGTGTTTGGATTAATAATGCCTATCTTATAGACATCATTACTTTTATTAATATTTTTGGTAGGACTTTCTCCTATAATTCTAACATTCTAAAGGTTATTAATCACTGGCTCTATAAGATCTCAAAATTGTTCTATTTGGTTAAGTTTTATATTAGCTTTTAAGCATTCTATTTTTTCTTCTTCTACTCTTTCATCTACAGGAATAATTTCTTTATTTATTTCTATTTTTTTCAATAACTCTAAAAGTTGTTATTACATAGTCAGCTTGTTTAAATAAGGTTACTAGAGGTCCTTTGACAATTAGATATCCTAATTGGTAATTAATAAAATTTATTTCTACGATTATTTGTATACTTTTTCCTTTTTTAATTTTCTAACCTATGTTAAAGGTATACAGTACTTTTGCTCAGAGAAAATGATTCCGTAATTTACTAATTTGTTTCCAAAACATTCTGATTTCCAACTACATCTCTGCAATAGCTTTGTACAAAGATTTTTCTACGTAAATTTTTAGGATAATTTCTTAGTGAATATTACTTTTGCTAGCTCCTGTGTCAATTATTCCCTTAATAGGTAACCAGAAGCCATCACTAAACTCAATAATACATTGCATATTTAAAGTTATTTGATCTTGTTCATGTTTTCTCTAAATTGCATTTTTCTATTTCAGCATAATCTTCTATATGATCATAATCTTCAATTTTTAGATCACTCAATTGTTCCATAATACTATCATACTCATTGTCTGTAAATTCATTATTTCTAATTCCTCATTAATCCTAATAAATCAAAGGTTTCTATTTTTTCAAGTTTGTGATCAATCTTTTCTTTATTATTTCCCACCATGCTTTCATGCAAAATCAGATGTAAAACTTTGTGGGATAAGTGTACGGTTTAGTGTCATATTTACAATTCTATATCTTCCAAATTACTACAGACATCTGATTAGCATAGCCTTTTGCTTTATTATCTGTTTATGCTTATCCAATTATGTTATATGAATTAAAACCTACTAGAGGTATCTTACAAAAGTAGATGTTGGACAAAATAATGTAATGCCTATTTTCTTTGGCTTGCAATTAAGTAACTCTAGCCAGCCAAGGAAGAAAAATAGCATCACAATTTCTTCATTTCTCTATGTAAGTTTCTATGGATGCTAGTGCATTTCTTTGATCTAGTCTTCCCACACCTGTGAGGGTCAATATCTTGCAACAGAAATACACACCTCTAAACAAAGAATAATGGAATGGGAAAGAATGGAACACAAAAATCTAGAGCTTGGACAAATCCAAACCACAAGACTAGAGCCTTATGCCAAGAAAAACCCTGTTGACTAGAACAGAACATCCAAAAAACTTCGTCTTAACTCTCATTCCCCATCTCCCAACAAGACCATAGCATAAAAAGTAGTGCTTCCCTCTTCACCTTCTTCCACCATCTTTCATTTCTCTTCAATTATTTCTCCTTGGACCGTTGTAATGGGAGAAAATCATTTTCCATCATGACAATACATGATTAGAGGGCCACCAATGAAATTATGTTTTTCCCTCGCTTAAGTTTTCAGCATAAAAAAGTTGTGGTCACTCTCTCATGCACTCTACCATTTTATGGATCCTTGTCTCCAAATTCACTTGTGATCTTTTTTGGGGTTGAAATGATATTTGAAAAAGGCACACATACCAATAAAAATGCAGGCATATCCTCATTCTTTTATATATCTGAAGGTACAGTAAAAAGTTTGAATTCTCACCCAAACGACATGAAATAACCATAGGTACTTTAACTACATGTACTAATGCACTTTAAATGCCAATCTACTTTTCATATTGCATATACATTTTTAAAGGGGTTCTTGTAGGTAAGTGGGGGCCAATTTGTTTCCAATCCTATTTGCAATTTTAATAGAACTGGCACAGATGAACAAACAAAAGTCCCATTCGCAACTGAAGATCATGAATCGCTTACAATTTGCTTACGATGACCAAACTATGTATCTTTCATTCATTATTTGGTGAATTGACTGCCATTTATTTCAAAAAAAAATGGTGAAAAAGCCCATTTCTACGTTTTATGAACAGTGATTTTAGGAATGTAGCCAGATGTAATCCAACTACTTTGCTTTGATTAGAACTGATCATTATAACAATAAAAATATTCCAGTGTGCTATAAAAAATTTTGCAGTAACCGCATGATCATGAAAAAACAAACTATGCATCTTTCCTTGGCAATTCACGACCATTTATTTAACAAAAAATTGGCGAAAAAAACCTATTTCTACGTTTTATGAACAGTGATTGGAGGAATATACATAGCTTTAATCCAACTACTTAGCATCTGATTAGAGCTGATCATTATAAGAATAAAAATATTCCAGTGCGCTGTAAAAAGCTTTGCAGTAACCACATAATCATGCAAAAATGTATAATCTCATAAACCAGTGAACTTAATTTTAAGATTCGGGCAAAAACTACTTCAGATGAAGAAGTGAAAACTACATATGTTTACAGGAGAAGTATAATGTGAATACACAAACTGAAAAATTAGTTATTAAGACGAACAAGACAACAATTATATCCAGAAAATAAGATTAACGCTCCCCTATTAGAGAACTTACCCCCTTGCGGCTGGAAGGGCGAGGTGGCAACTCCCTCCTGGTCACCACATGTCCTTTGTTTAGCCCAACGAAGAGGCCGGTCTTCGGCTGGGGAGGAGCCATCTTTGGATCCTGTGAAAGCGCGGGTAGCAGCAAGCCACCACACTCAGGTCTCTGAAAAAATAATAACAATAAAGAGATTGGGATCGCAGCAGCTAAAGATCTCATCAAACAATTTGAAAATCAAGCAATGCCGGAATCACAACAATGACACGGATCACAGATAAAACAACGAGAGAAAATCGAACAATTAAATATTACCTCCGATTTGCGGCACGGACTGAAAACCCTAGCAGTCAGTGGACGAGCGAAGCTAAGGCACTTTCCTTCACACAGATTCACCAAAATGTCGTCAAATAACCACGGATTCGTGAGCTAAATCAACTTGGACATGGATCAGTAATGGGAACACGGCAGCACACGATAAACACGATTTAAACACACACTATTGCAGGTCAAACTGTTATTAATTCACACAAATTATCTCTTAACAAACTGTACATTAAATATTAACTATTGAAAAAGAAAATCAATTTTATTGTCAATGAAGTTTTTCTTTATGATGATGCTAAAAATAATTATAGATATTATTTGAAAACAAACACATTAATGATACAAATCAGGCTTTAACTTATCCAATTTGACCAAAATCCTATCTAATTAAAAAATCCTATAAATTCTAATTAATTTTAAAAAAATTCAATTCATATATCGATAAAATTTATTGTGAATAATTCTTTTAAATAGTATGCAAAGTATCTTTTCAGCTATTGTAATATAACACATATCTTGAGATATACCAAAACTCATTAATTGCTTAAATTCACATCACATATATAAATATTAACATATTTCATTATTAAATATGTAAACTATTACATCTCCTACTCATTCTTTGCTATTAAGACTGACAAACACAAGAATAATTGATAAAATTTAAAGAAATGATACAAATCATTGTGGTCGACAAAATACGATGAAGTCATTCTAATACTATATTGATGATATATGTATTAAATTAAACTTATAAAAAATATAAAAGAAAAAAGATAGAGAAAGAAAAAATAATAAATATGAATAAAAATAATTCATGCTTTAACTAAACATTTATTTAAAAAAAAACATAATATTAAATACAAAAATCTAACAAAATATCCTAACAAGTTTATAGGTGATCATATCATTTCATGCACTAACAATTACATTGAATTAGAATATTAATATAATTCTTTTGTACTAAAAGAATTACAATTTTTTTTAGTTTAAAATAAAATTTCTTTTAAGAGAGTCGGTTTAAGGTAACTTTTATAGAACAGTTGACTTCAATGGTTAATAATCATTTAAAGACAGAATTTTGAATATTTTTTTTTAATTTAAACTCGAACCATTACGAAAAATATAGTTTTAGAATTTAATGTGAAAATCATTTTTACAATAAAGATATTTTTTTAATTAAAATTGAATATGAATTTTGCAATTTGTATGAGCCGTACATTTATGAAGTCAAAAATAAGATTAATTAATAGTTTATACGTCTTTGGTACAGCCGTACAAGGCGGATAAGGAGAATTAATTATCGAGCTGATGAACTTTTATTTTGATCCATTTAATATTTAAGAGTTAATTTGGAATCTTTTCGTAATTTTCAGTACATTTTAATTCCTCCATTTATATAAAAATAAAGTGACGTCCGTTACAAACGGCGATGCCGGTGCCTTCCGGTGGAGGTGCCTTCTGTAAACGGCTACATAAACCGAGCCCACTTTGCCGTTTCCTTCCTTCTTTCTTCCTCGGCTTCTCTCTCTCTCTCTCTCTCTCTCTCCTTTTCTCTTTTTTTTTTTTGAGCTAAATGGGGAAAGGATGCACCTTTGACTTATCGGTGGCGGAGGGTTTCTACTCTTTTACATGGACACCGCCGCCGCCTTTTTAAGCGAGGTAACCTTTTCTGGGCGATCACAGGCTTGCTAGTGTTAGGGTTTCACAGCTTTTTTTCTCGCGTTCGACTGGTATTGAAGTGTTCTGATCTACTTTTTGCGACTTCTCTTCTCTGTTGTGCAGATTTCTTCTTCTAGGTCGATTAGGGCTTTCTCAATTGCGTAAAAGGGTCCGGTGTCACGTATGTGCAATAAAGATTTCGGTTTTGTTTTAAGTTTTGCTGGATTTTATTGGTAAGATTGGTTGGGTTTCGGGATTTCTAATTCTGTTTGATAGAACTTTGGTGGCGGTATTTATGGAATGGAATTGTGAGGTTTTCCTGTGGGATGCTTTTCTTGATTGCGGTGGAGTTCGGAATCCACCAGACGGATAGGGCACGAAGGAAGAGGACGCGGAAGTCCTCGGCTTAACTCCATTAACGTTCTAAAGAGCAAAGGGAGAGGGAAAATCACATGGGTGAACCCCTTCTCACCTCTCTGTCGATGGAGAACCATCACCCCTCCACTCTTCTGTCCATGGATCCAACCGGCGGTCCGCTTCCGGCCGCTCCACCCCCTTCTCATGACGATTCGGACCGTGACCTATTGATGCAACATTTGCTTCCCGGCCCGCCTGACATCAACCTTCCCCTGTCCGGAGAACGGTCCCCTCCCCAGCAAAGTTGGAACCCAGAGCACTGCGATATGCTTGACGTCAGCCTCGGAACTCAATTTTACGACGCCGAGGCAACGGTCATCGTCCCGAAGATAGGATCTCGTAAATACTGCAAGAGAGGAGATGGGATATGGGGCGCCTGGTTTTTTTTCAACTTCTACTTCAAGCCCGCCCTCGCCGAGAAATCAAAGGGAAAGATCGTGTGGGACGGCTCTGGTTTCTCCGGTTTTGACAAGTCCGACCTCCGCCTTGATGTCTTCTTGGTCCAGCATGACATGGAGAACATGTATATGTGGGTTTTTAAAGAAAGGCCAGAAAATGCACTTGGGAAGATGCAGCTTAGGAGCTACATGAATGGCCACTCCCGCCAAGGTGAACCCCAGTTCCCCTTTGGTGTCGACAAGGGTTTTGTTCGATCCCATCGGATGCAGCGTAAGCAGTACAGGGGCCTCTCGAACCCTCAGTGTGTCCATGGGATCGAGGTCGTGAGCCAACCCAATCTGTCGGTTGTTTCCGATGCCGACCACCGGAAATGGATGGAGCTCACTGGGAGAGAACTCAATTTCTCAATTCCGCTCGAGGCAAGTGATTATTCATCGTGGAGGAACCTTCCAAGCACTGAGTTCGAGCTTGACAGGCATTCACCTTTGTTAAAGACCATGACTCCCCAGCTTCTTCAGAGGAAGCTTCCCAATGGTACAGGATTGAACCTCTTAGCACAGCATTCCAATCATACTGCTGCAGATGGCATAGACTTCCCTCCTGCTTCCAACAAGCGTAGGAAGGATTGTCTCCACCATGGATTGGAGGACGACTTCAGCTCCCCGAACAGTTCTTATTCAGATAGGGCTCATGATATAGAGTTGCATGCGGTCGAGCCTCCATGGTTGAACGAGTTTAGTGGTGTGATGAGGCAAGCTTATGGTCCAGTTACTGCTGCAAAGACCATATATGAAGATGATGAGGGTTATCTTATAATGGTTAGCTTGCCTTTCTCTGATCAACAGAGAGTGAAGGTATCTTGGAGGAACACTCTAACTCATGGAATTGTTAAGATACTGTGTGTGAGTACTGCTCGAATGCCTTATATCAAGAGGCATGATAGGACATTTAAGTTAACTGATCCTTCTCCCGAGCACTGCCCTCCCGGTGAATTCATTAGGGAGATACCCTTGGCTACCCGCATCCCCGATGATGCAAAATTGGAAGCATACTATGATGAAACGGGAGCAGTTCTCGAGATTATGGTGCCAAAGCATCGTGTTGGACCCGAAGAACACGAGGTTCGAGTTTGCATGCGCCCTCCACATATCGTCGAACCAATGAACTTCTGTTGATGACAGTAAGTCTAGCAATTTATGTTGTATTGAAGATTGTTATGGTTAGTTCCAACCCTTAACGTTTTTACCGTAGAAGAAGTCGTATTGTATGGTATGAAAGACCATCCTTACCATTATAACCAGCATGGAATGTTTAGTTGTTGGTCTTTTGGTGCAATGCTTTACCTGGAATGATTACTAGAGTTTTGCTTTCATATTGCAATTTGTGGATGTCCTGGAGAAAACTAAGCATCTCAATACACCTTGTTCGGCTTTAATTGACACCTTTTGTTTTGTACTCTTGCTTTCGGATTGTTATAAGCTTCTTCTCTGCGGCTATGTGCATAGCAAATCATGACTTCTTTTGAACTCAGCAGTTGGCTTTATCTTGTGTAATTGCCTTTTCTGCTACATATAATAAAGAAATGTTAAGTGATCTGCACGTTTTGGAGTTTATTTGTTTCCATGTTTTTGGTTGAGAACTTTGCATATGACTGATATATGCAAGCATCTGATCACAGCTGATCTTGAGTGAAAATTGTTTAGGATTTAACGAAGTGGCCATCCTCTCCGACGGATGGCTAAACTGCCCTTCACCTCTTGGTTCTCTGTGTGCCCTTGGGAATCAACTTTTGCATTTTTAAATTAAGCTTTGTTGGTTGTCTGTATGACTATTATTCATATCTGTTCAACCCATTATGTCGAGAACACATGGCAAATAATTGCACAAAGTGGGTCTCATAATGCAGAAAAAAAACCCTTCAAAGCACTAATTCTGCACCAACTTATATGGTTTTCTGCTTCAATTGGACCCCTCTTCTTCAACCACTAGAATTTGCTTGTGTTGTTGGACTTCTGTGCTGTGCACTAATGCAATCTTTTATATGTCCGTTTTTATTTTGTAAGTCAGCCTCAATAGTATGTTTTGGTGTCTCAATCTCCCAAAAGTGTAAAAAGAATTGCTGGTCAGCTTTAACCAAGTCAACTAGCAAAGCCATGATGAGGAGGTTTTGCTTATCTAGAACAAGAATAAAAATGAGTTTTAAATATGTTTTTGAATTTTATTTAGACTATTTGTGATAAGAAAAGGTGGTTTTGATATTTTTTAATTAAAACAAATAAATTCTTAAAAAAGGGTTTTATGTGAATTTTTAAGGAGATTGTTCTTCTCAACATTTATAGGTATCACAAGTGGGATTAGAATAACTATGAACTCTATGAGAGTAATAAGAGATTGAACCATCCAATCAACGAGATAGCAGAAACCCTTTATTTATATAACTCATCGTTTGTATATGTAAATTTGTTGAAATAATTATGTTTTTGAAAAAAAAAAGGTAATTTTCATTAAAAAAAAAGATAAATTTTTATCAAATAAATTAGGAGTGAGTACAATTGGTTTATAAATATAAGTGTGGTAATAATAAAGCATAAGCTTGGTTAATAATATAAGTGTGGTAATAATAAAACATAAGCTCGATATATTTTATGTTAGTTATAAATTCGTGTATAGTAACATAAATGATGATACATTTTGAAACAACATGCTCCGAATTATCTTGCGCAACAATGATGTTAGAGTTAGAAGGCTCTTAAGCTAAAAAAAGGGTTATATATTTACCTCGTGTTAGTGGATATTACCTAAGATAAAAGTATATTATCGACAAGTGTAATATTATTAGTATATATGAGTAATAAAGACTATGTAGGCTAAAAAACATTTATTCAAAATAGTAGATTTGCATAAAAAGTAGAACATAAGCATTTTTATAGGCGGAGAGAGATTTTTTTTATTATGAACAAAAAATCTTTAAGGAATTAGGACCTAATATAGCTTTTATAAATAATGGTTCAATATTGATGGGTGTTTTATGAATAAATGCACGTTGTTTTGTATATTAATAAGCATGCTCATCATGCTTAGACATCAATGAGATTGTTCAACATTTTATTTCCTTTTTAATTATTTTTTAATGAATTGTTCTTCTATAAGATCTAAAGTTATAATACACTTAGCTCTTGTAGGCTGTATAGGTTTGTCTTTGCTTAAAGTTGAGTATAATGATATATGACAATGAGAAAAACAATATGACAACTCGACAATGTTATCACAAGTTTGAATGATGGCATTATTTTTTAAGATCAAAACTTGACATAGAATAAAATCAATACTATTATATTATACTAAAACTTTTATATTTATCTCCAAATGTTATGAACAAAAGACATCACTAAATAGTTTCTAATTAGTTTCCACAACATGCAACTTTGTGAAAGCCTTGAACAATAATCAAATAGAAGTTTCAAGGACTTGTCATATTTTAAGAAGATAATATTTATCATACAATAGAATAAATTACACTCTTATAATTGTAGCCTTTATAATATGTAAGGACACAAAATATCTGACATCTTTAAATTCAAGAAATGATGATAATTCAATCGTGAGAAAAATAATAAATTGTAGATAAGAATCTAGAATTGTTTGACAATCATATTTAAATAAAAACTTAGGCAATTGTGATGTATAACAGGGCACTATAAAGGCAAAATACTCTTATTGAAACCTGCTTCCAGTAGCTATCATTCTCTTCCTTTTGATTCAAAGCTATTCCTTTAATTGCAACAAGTTTTCCAATATCTTTGGTACTTCCTACTCTCAATTTCTTGCTTTTCATCTCCCAATCGAGGCAATCTCCCTTTTTCATTCTCCTTCTTCTTCTGCTTCTCTTTCTCTCCCAAAACCACAATTTACCCTATTTATTTTTCTACCTTAATTGAGACGATAAAATAAATTTATTAATTATAAAATTCATTTTCAATAATTTAAGAAATTTCATTCACACCATTTTTCTTAAAAAATTGTAACTAATAATCTAGAAGTCTAAAAATTATCAACTCATCGACATTAGATTTCTCTTAATTAGCTCTTTCCAATAATCTACTTAAATAAAATCTTTTATTTTGTTTGCAATTATGATATGTTACTTAAGATCATATTATTCTAATAATATTTTAATCCATTAATATCATATATCATAAAGTTAACTTTATATATATATATATATATATATATATATATATATATATATATATATATATATATATATATATATATATATATATATATATATATATATATTAAAAATGATTTAAAATTCATGCTTTATTTTAATAAAATGATGGACACCATAACAAATATGAGTCTTAAGCATATAAATTATTATAATCAAATGATAGTTGCACTGATGCCGGACGGATTTAAGCTTTTGTTTATTGAGCAATACAAGCGATTAACCTGCAAACTTTTAAGGAAATAAAGAAAACTTGTGGGAAATTACGTGAAATTTCGAAAAAGGTAACACGCTTGAGACACCCGTCCAAGGCGATCCTAGCCAAGAGGGGACCGTGGGCAACACAGAGGTTGCTCCGTATGCTAGGCCCGCTACCTCTCGACGGCACAGACACGGGGTACTCGGGATGGGTTAATAATACCGATCTCGAAAAATAAAATTTTGAAAGATCGCTCAACACAGAATTAAGAGTCGGATGATCGAACTAATCAACACTAGTTTCGAAGATAACGAGGTAAGTAGTACGCGAAAAGAGTGAACCAGAGGCAACGAAGAAAATCGGATAGTAGGAAAGTGAACAGCGAGGAAATCCAAAATCCGCGAAGGAAACACGTCAAGTAAGGGAAGTGGCGAGAAGTTTCCGAGCGTACCGTTAGCACGGAAGTTGACTTGCGTTTCGTGGGTGATGCGCGAAGATATTGCTTCAGAATGGTTGATGGACTGGCACGGCGTCTCACCGCTTGGGCCTCACACCCCTCCTTCCAGTATCGGAGCCTCGACGAATCAGCACGTCGAAGTTCTTGATGCACTCACACCTGAGCTCTCAACAAGATGCAAGAAAACACAAATTCTCATTCACTAAGCGTTCTCTAAACATAAGGGTAGGCCTCCCTTTTATAGGGAGCCTAAGGGTACAAAAAATACATAAAAGCCTTAAAATAAGCTGTTCCCAAACTTAATTAGAACTTGCAAGGGACGATTGAGCTGTCGCATGTGCACCGCGCGCGTGCGCCGCGCGTATGGGCACTGCTGTCGGCGCTTTCGGCGCGGCGTGGGCGGGTGCGGCGGAGTTCGGGTCGCACCGACCCGCGAGGGCGGGCGGGTGACCCGAAAGCATAATCGGGACGGGCGGACCCGATACCGACCCGATTGGAGGCAGATGGGTCGCTGGCGCTCCGCAGGAGCCGTGGCGCCGATGGTGCGGTACCCGCGCGCGGGGGCGCGCCGCGGTCCTGGCTGAGCGCGCGCGCGCGCGCGCCTGCGGGGCGGATGTTGGGCGGCGGCCGGCGGACTGCCGGCGGACGGCGGCGGACGGACGGCGTTCGGCGGGGCAGTGAGATCTGAGTCGCCGGTGAGCGTTTTGAATGTTTTAAAAGTCCGTTTTTGAGCATAGATTTTATTTTCGAGTTCCAAATTGACCCTGCTCAAAAATAACTTCCTCGAGCTATATCGTGCCTGACGGGGTTGGGCGCGTCGAAAGTCTCGAATGTAACTGGTGTCCGCACCATGCACCAACTTAGCTTTTGTCATCAACTTATTCAACTATAACTTGGTTGTAATAATGCAATTTATAGAATCCAATCATATTTATTCTAAGATAAAATGTGTCCCGCCAATCTAGCCAAATGTCTTTTGTAGAGAGTTATTTATTTTCTTCTTTTCGTGTATTTCTTAAGTAAAATTTTCATTCACCTTCCTTCTCATCCTTAGCTTATGAAGATCATAAGCTTTCTCTTTTATGCTTTATAAGTTTTTCCTAAGATATCAATAAAAATGACGTTTTTTTATTTTCTAATGAATTCATAATTTAAATCAACAAAATTTCCTAAAAAATCCAAAAATAATAATAATAATAATATAAAAACATGATAGGTTGTACTTGATACAATGATCAAAGTTTTTGAATAAAATAGATTAGATAGATGATTAAACATTTTAATCAAAGTATCAAATTAATTAATTGATTGATTGAATAGATGTTTCGATTAAAACAATAAGTAGTTATGAAGATGCTTGAAGCATAAACGAAAATAAGGATCACTCCAAAACTCAAGACATTATCATTAATAAAGTATGATTAAGCACAAATGACTTACAAGTTTGAGTTGTTACAAGTAATATATATTGATGCTTTGTCTAGTAACAACTTCTAAAAATGTTGGATAGCAATGTCCATAAGGACCTTGCTCTTATTAGTCCCAAGAAAATAGTGTTAAATAGATTAAAAATCAATAACTAAAGATTGAATTCAATACACCTAATTTTATTTAAAAAATAGAGATCAATTGATCATATTAACTAATTGCAAAGCATAAAATAATAATGAACAATTTTTTATGAAATAAATATGGTTTAAGTTGCATAAATTCTATATATTTTTCAAAAACCCTCAATATAATAAATTAAATATCACTTGTTTCATTTTAAATAATAATTATTTTTAAAATAATAATTATCATTCTTTTTTACAACTTGCAATAATTTATATATAATATTCATACAAATAAACACAAAATCAAATCCTTATCCAAACCTTAACTCCTTAACCACAATACCCTCACTATTTATATTCATACTTAAATAACTATCTATGAATTATAATTTAGTATTTTTGAATAATGGTATACTTTATGGGATTATAGTTTCATACTATTGAATAAAAGTATACTTTATCTCCTCTTATATCATTTATATAATGTTCATGAATAAAAAAGAAGGGCATTATATGAACCCATTGAGCCTAACCAATAAGTTCATGCATCAACATCAATAATGCAAAAAGATTCAAAACTAAATATAATTAAACAATGTTAAAAGAATTTTCAATGGTTTTTAGCTTTGAAGACAAAGCACTAACCAATTATCCATGTTTAATATTTTCCATGCACAACATGTAGAAGATGACATTTATTAGTTGTTTACGTTTGTGTGAATCCACAATCGAATATGAATTAAATTATAAACATTATGAATGTAAATAAAAAATAAATTTAAATTTAGTTCTAAATCTCAAAAAAAATAACCATTTGATAGAAGATCACACCTAAAAAGTCTGATTTTTCTATTAAATAGGAAAAAAATTAACATATTGAATACCAAAAAAAAATTGAGAAAAAGAAAAAAAAGTTTCTCTAATGAGATAATATGAGCTTTCATGTTATTTTTTCAACCTCAACAATTATGAAAAATTTATTTTTAATTGAGTTTCAAGGTTGATAGTATGGTTGATGAGTGCATTTTAAAAGTATTTAGTTTTTTTTCCTTATTTTTATAGTTAAAATACTTAAATAAGTAGTATGAAAAAAGTTTTAATCATAAAAAGATTTTTGACAAAAGTATTTTCGGCGTTAAAAAACTTAAGAAGAATCGTCAAGTGATTGCATTGAAAAGAAATTATTATGCTGACATCAATCGCTTTTAAAAAATTAATTTGTACTATTTTTAATAATTTAATAATAAAATCCAAGTATTTTTTGCATGTTTAATTTAGATCATGCATAATGTTGGATCATTTTGCTTTAAATAAATGTGTTCATATGTTGCCTTAAACATGGATAAATTTGTATTATAGTTAAGAATTTTGTTGTGCATGAAAACCATTTATTATTTTTTCCAAGAAATAAATTGGCATACATTATCACCATAAGTTCATTAGCTTTAAGATTATTAATTAATGCATTGATGAATTTGATTATGATAACATAGAATTAAAGCACGATAAAATCTTGAAGTGATAATTGAAACAATGTGGTTGTCAGCAGAAATAACTTATATATTTTTATTTTATATTATGCTTCAAGAATTGCATAATTGATTAATTTGAATTTAGTTTTGATCGAATTAAAATAATATTTTTAGTGCACAACTCAAAAGTATGATTCATGGAAAGAGCTTAGAATTTGAATTTTAGTATGTCGATAAATAGAGCTCGATGCAAGGATATAATTGTGTGTAATTTGTAGTTGTTGGAAACTATTTTGGATATTATTTAACATAATGAAGTTAAAGGAGATAAGGATTGATTAAATTCATTTTTTGTTATTTCGTTTATCTGGAAGTTGGATATGGATATGAGATTATTTTGTAGTTGTGATTAGTTGTAGTTACGTAAGGTCCAAGTATACATGTGATTGAGAATAGGATACATGATTGGCAGGTAGCAAGAGGAGCAAAAGATACATTTAGGAATGAAAGAGATATAGACAAAGAGAACTTGACTCAAATGCTGAAGGAAAAGTCGATGTGATGACCTATCTTTTTTTTCCAATTGCTCTAATTATCATATAATTAATTAATGCTCTCATACCAATAATGTGACATCCCTTTTGTTTTACATATACAATTAATTCTCTCAAAATTAAGAATTCAAATAGACATAATCTTTTCTAGATTTTTCCTATTTTCTAATTTACAAATACAATAATATAATATTTATATCCATAATATCATGACAAAGCAATTATATCCACAACTTTTAACTTTAAATTACTGAATCCATCAACTATAAACAACAAAAAACATCACCGCAATTGCATGTTATCATAAATTATTCAGCATAATTATTATAATAAAAACTTTTATAGTTCTAATTTTTTTCTTTTCTTATAGATTATTCTTATATGTAATCCCTTTTTCATTAAGATTTTAATATAGTTGAAATATTAGTACTAAAAAAATGCAAAGCTAACCACAACTAGTTTATCAGGCTATCTAATAATAAATAAATATGAGAAAAAAATAATAATTTAAGACGATCATTGCTAGAGTATAATCATATAAATCATTCATATCATGTAAACAAGTAGAGTCTAATTTATGATAAAATATAAAACAAAAATATGATATGTTATTAAGAAAAAAAACATATTATAATTTCTAAAAGAAATAATACGTATATACAATTTTTAATTCTATTTTTTTATCTTTTTCTTAATGTGGTCTTATTTATCAGCACCTATTTCTACTTAACTAAGTAAATCTTACGTGTTAATCACTTTTTGTTTACTTAGTTATAATGAAAACCTCATTTATTAATTTATTATATCATATTCTTATATACAATCATGCTTAGTTTTATCATATTTTTGATACATATATCTTTACGATAAATCTCAATAATATGACCTGCATGGCCACTAGCCACCCCATAATGGTCAAATCTCAATATTGGTCTGCATAGCCACTAACCATTAACTACCTTACAATGATAATCTCTCAATCTTGTGGCCTACTTGCCACTAGCCACCCTAGGTGGAATGTCTCAATCTTGTGGTTTACTAGCCACCTTATGATGACTATATCAACCATGTGTCTTACTAGCCACTAATCACCCTCCGATGGTGATGTCTCAATCTATTGACTCACTAGTTATTAGTTACCTTATAGTGACAATATAAACAGTGTGACTCATTAGTCACTAATCACTTCCTAGTATTAATGTCTAAATCTTATGGCCTACTAGCCATTAGCCACCTCTGATAGCAATATCAACCACGTGATCCACTAGCTACTAGTCACCTCCTAATTATAATATCAACCTTGTAACCCATTAGTTACTAGCCACCTTATAGTGGTAATGTCTCAATCTTGTGACCTACTAGCCAATAGCCACCTCTTGATTGTAATATCAACCATGTAGCCCGTTGGCCACTAACTACCTCCTAATATTAATATCTCAATCTTATGACCCACTAATTACTAGCCACCTCCTGGTGGTAATATCAATTATGTAGCCCATTAGCCACCTTAAGATGGTAATGTCTCAATCTTATAAGCCTCATAACCACTAACCACATCAAAGTGGTAATATCTTAGTCTTGTAGCTCACATGACCACTTGCATATTAATTTTTAGAGAATTCATAGTTCAAAAACGTTATTTGATATTTTATAAACTCTTATTTTTCTTAATTTATTTTCACATGTAAAATCCTTATTTTTATAATATTTATGTATTAGCTCATCAAATATCATACTTGTATGATTAATCATGTCAAATAATTTAATATAATAGTTTATTAATATTAGACAAAATATACATCATTTTTTAAGTATAAATTTTTATACAACTATATATGATAACACAATATTAATACATCAATATCACATATGCTGTAAAATATTCATATGTAAAGACTTAATTTTAGCAATCAACAACACAACTAAAATTTGTATATAATATTTATATTACATAACCTACTTCTTATTTAAGGACATAATTTCAACAAATCTATACTACATCAAACATATATATATATATATATATATATATATATATAATATTTATGTTAGAATATCTACCTCACAAATTTTCTTATTTCTGGTGATAATCTGTAAGTATTCGACTTTCTTTTTTTTTGTCAATTTTAGCCTCTTAATAATTATTTGTCAACTTAAATTAAAAATTTTAAGTATCAATATAAAATTGCATGACTCACTTTGTAAATTGCAAAAATCACCTCTTTCTTACCATGTTTTTTAGATTTTCCCTTTTTCTTAAAATGCTAGCTTACAAAATCTTAACAAAATTATTATTGATCATTCTAATAGTCAAATAGAAACTTAAGTCTAAATACTTTGATTCTTTTTATAAATTAAAAATATTTAAAGTTAAATTCTAAGAAATAAAGTCTTTTTTATTTTCAATTTTTTAATCTTATGCAAGGTCCTCAATGGTGAAATTAGCCTCAAATCCTTGATTTCCTTGAAAGATGTTCAAAATTAAATTCATTATCAGTGAAGTGGCTCTCCAATGAAACTCCTAGTTGGCGAGCGAGAAATCCTTTTTTATGGTTCATAATGGGCATGAGGTAGGGTGAAGAAGGTTCTATTTTTAAAAATAGAACATATATATATATATATATATATATATATATATATATATATATATATATATATATATATATATATATATATATATATATATATATATATATATATATATATATATATATATATATATATAATTTATTAATATTTATTCATTTAGCTTTTAATAATTCACAGAATTTCTAAATAAACTATGATCAAAATAAAATAAATATTGTTAAACTCGTCTCGATGAACTCTATCTAATTTTATATTCATGTTTATATTTTGGAATACTTTACTTTTTAGGATTTTAATATATTTTATGACACATGCTGATTCATACATGATTTGATTATTGAGGATGCTACAATCAAGCTCTTTGAGACCTTGTTTGAAGTTTTTATAAAGAGATTCAAAGAAAAGAAAAGAAGATTTTTATTGAAGGTAAGAATAAGAATATTTTCTTATTAAGCTCTACTTCATTGAATTTTTTAGCATGTTGTTATGCTTGAATTCCAAAGTGAAGAGGGGTTTGAGGTACATGCAAAGAAGAGAAGTAAATGAAAATTTTTTGTTGATGAGGGAGAACTAAGAACTAGTAGCAAGAGAAGAGAGTAACAATGCTACTATTAAAGGAAAAGAAGAAAGGATAAGTTGGATTTACTAAAGCATTAAAAGGCTACCTAATACGAGGATTTCAACTTTTTGGTGTGGTTAAATTTTGCTATCTCTTTTCGGTTGTTGTTGTTGTTGCATCAAAGTTAAATTTGTTTGAATTTGAGCAACTTGTGAACTGATTGGGTGATATGTTAACCTTAACATATTGTACACTTATTTTATGTTAGGAGGTTTGAAGCATTTTGTATTGTTCAAGTAGAAACTTTGGATGATCTATTTAGTGAAATGGATAGTTCAATGTCCAACGAATGGGTAATGCAAATTGTTGTCAAAATGTCAAATGCCTTTTTTACCTAAAAGCTACCAATAATAACTCGTTACCTAACGATTCCACCATATACACATCACCTGATTACCACTTATGATGTCTTAGTAATGGAATCATTAAACAAATAGATTTTAGAAGGCTTCTATGTGGAACTGTAAAATAATAAATAGTCTTGTATTAGAAATGAAGATAATGATTCTAAATAAAATCATAATCTTAAGATGTCAATGAGCTTTTTAAGATAAAATCAACTTTGGCAAGCATAGAATATGTCATGCCTTACTTAAAAATGCCTCTTAATACCATCCTTATAACTCGATTAGAAGGAAAATTAGAGACCTAATGCACCAAGCAGGCACTAACCACCTAGCGATGCAAGCATAATTGTTAAGGCCAACTTCTCATTAAATATAAATCACCTATTCTTTCTATCACTAAATAAATTTCAATAATAAATAGACAAAAACTATTTTAAAAAATATCTATTTTTCTAAATACGCATAATATTATTTCCCATAATAATAATAAATAACTCATATATCTTGAAAAAATATAATATTTTTATATTATCACAACAAACTTACATCATAGATAGATAATTTGTAAAACAAAATAATCCACATCCACAGAATCGTTAACAAAACTTCATATACAATACATCAAAATCAACATCACAATATTAGTAGTCTTAAATACATTGCTTCTATGATCGAGGACTTAACTCATATATCATTAAGATTTCCTTAGTGATTAATCATGTCATACTCTACAATACAAGTAAAAAAGTGACCATAATATGCTCAATAAATAAATTAATAGCTAAAACAAAATAAGTAAAATAAATATACTAAAATGAAACTTGGTTCAAAGAATTTTATCAATATGCCTGGCATCTAAGAAATAATCATGTCCTTGTAATAATGTAAAAATATAATAATATTTTGATAAATATTCACACCATGTAATAACACTTAATTTTTCAAAGATATTTATTTTTATATTTTTTATATTTATTTTTATATTTTTTTTCCAATTTCAAATAATATTGATTTTTATTAATATCTATTTTCAAATGATATGGGTCCTATTTTCTTAAATAACTCTTATTCTAAAGATTTTTATCTCATCTCTATTGACATCTTATCATATTAATCACTAGGTCAAAAAAATAAGTACACACACATACACATACACACAGAAATATATATATATACACACACACACACTCTCAATAGACTTCAATCATTATATCACATAATAAGTGTATGATATAAGATCACACAATAAACACAACTCTTAATCACATAACATGTAACTCTAATCATGATGAGATTATGTGCTAGTGGTACCAAATACCACTAAATCACATAGGAAGTGATAGTTGCCAAACCACATGTTAAGGGATGTTAAAGTATAAGGCCACAAGGAAAAACATGCACCATTAGTATTAACTCATTTTTATTTCATATAAAATACCAGGTTTAATAGCTTAAATCTCTTTTATATCTCTTCTTTTTATAGACACTATCACATCACATAAAATTTTTTCTCTTCTTTTTTGTTTTTACTTTTTTCTTTACTTTTACTTCTATTATATTGAATATTCTCAAATGTGCTATCATAATATAATCAAACATATATATGCATTCATATGCATAGTGTTATTCATGTTGTATCTATTATATATTTTGCATACAAGTAATCGTGTAATGTCAACCATGAGATACTCTACATGTAATCAGTGAATAGACATATATTTGTTAATGATGTCATGTTATTCATGATAAGACATACAATACAAAAACTACAAAGAAATAATTATTATGTCACAAATATTTTAATTTAACATAGTCTGAAAGACTACTACTTGAATTACAATTAAGTTGATTTATTTATCTAAATATTTGGACACTACTTTATTTAATTCCACATTTTCTGTTACCTTTTACACAATAACAAAAAAAATTTTGAGGTTCATAATCACTTATTGTAAAATTTTTATTGACTGCTTATTTTCCTTACATAATAACTTTTTAGGAACTATACATATCATCAGGACGTTAAGAAAACATATCTAAATAGATTGCTATATCCTACAACTCATCAACTTAGACATGTATAAATTAACAAAAACCAAGCTTATATACTTAGACTTCCATTATGCATAAAGATCAACCAATGATAGAAATAGTCTTATATTATTATTTTTCAACCATAATATGACCTACTAAATATATTTGGTCACTTTTCAAATAGTAAAAATTAAAGAAAAATAATACAATAAATTCTTGGGTACATCTCTTAAGCTACAAATATCATGAATCTTATGAATAATTATAAAACATGCTTTAATTATTCTTAAAATTGTGCATAAAGAAAAAAATATATTATACATTATCTCAATTATGATATTCTTTCCTATTATGGTCCATGGTTAACTATAGTTGATTCTTTCCTAAAAGTTATCATAAAACTATTCCAATAATTAAACATCTCAATTGATAATCTCAATTAAAGTAAATAAATAAAATAAAATAAAATTTGTATTCTTACCTTTTTCTTTGTTGCTATAATTCACAACAAACAACTTGAGTCCCTTTTTCCTCCCTTTCAGTGGCATGAATTTTCAACAAACTCCTCACAAGAAAACTCTGCCACACCTTTCTTCTCTCAATAATGGTAATAGTCCTACATAAAAAGCATAATGGGTAAAGCATGGCATGGGGTTTCAAAGAAATCACACCCTGTTTACATAGATCTTTCACTCGAAACAACCAAAGACTAGGAGAACTTCCCATCATTGTCAAAGACCATGGATTCAACAACAACCTTCGATCTACTTGGCATAGTTTAGTTCATCGAAAAAAGGAATTTGTGAGCCTATTGGTCACCAAATGCGTTGAATCCTTCCATCATTCATCCTTTGACTTTATGTTTACGAAAAGCTTGAAAACCCCTTCTTGAGAAGTTGATCCCACTAAAAAGGACCACAAGGTGCTAAGTATCCAGTTATTCATGAAAAATATAAATGCTCTTAAAAAATTGCCATGTATATAACAATGATTTTTTCACAACTCTCTCTAAAAATATATTCAAAACCAAGTTTCAAATTACTTTGTCAAGCATACATTTTGAATTATACCAAAATAATATTATTTTAATATGATCTAAATTAATTTTAAAATATTAATATAAACATCTAGAATAAAGATAATACTAAAATAAAAAGAATAAGTTATCACAAAAATATGCTAAAAGAGAATAATATATCAATATGTTAATTACCATATGATGTTATAGTACAAGAACAATACCTCTAATAATACATTATGATTTGGATATGAAACATGTAGTTTAATATAACATCTTACTTCTAAATGTTAGAGTATTGTATCCCATCAAAACTCTGTAGTTAAACATGTTATGATAAAAATAATATTGGGATGAATAACTTATAGAAAGATCATTTTGAAAAACAAGGATAAACCCAAAGTGATGAAGACAATATCTTATTAAGAAAATTAAGACATTGTATTACGATATTAGAGTTAACACTACTATTAGTTCAATATAGTAGTGGATAGCTAGTAAACTGTCTATGGATCAGATTGTGTGTCTATCTCAAGAGAGTATTGTGAACACCTGAAGGATTAGTCTCACACATCCTTCAAGGGTAATTATGTGCTATATATGTGAGCATATGAACTTTTTATAAAATGAGGGCCCTTTTGAAGAAAAAATGACACTTTTTTTAGTCTCATAAAAACTTTATATTCAAACAATTTTAAGGTGACTTATGATAGTGCCTTCTAAAAAAAAAAGAAAAACAAAACCTAAGTGATTAAGACAAAATTCCATTAGAAAGGTTGAGAAGTTATACTTATAATGTTTAAGATTTAAAATGATTGAGAGTAATTGCTAGTTTTAAAGAGGATTGAGAGTGACTATTTGATGATATTCTTTTAAGAATAAAATTACTTAACAAAGGTTACTTTATAGAAAGTTCTTATTTTGATTGACATTAGATAACAAAAAGTCAACAATCCATGAGCAGAGTAGGACACGTCATAGTATTATGGTATTAGAGTAAAACTTTTTTTGTATAATATACATGACATTATCTTATTCTATATAATAAATCTATTTATTATTTAAAAAATAAGCACATAAACATGAAAAATAGTATATTTAAATTATTTATACTGTTATGGATAAAATATTATTCACTTTGATTATAATAACATTATTTTAAAAGGATAAACAATGTAATATCATTTTTTTAATATTTTATATTATGATTTTATATAATCATATTTAAACTAGGAGTAATGTGTAGATAATTAAATGCATAATAAGTGCATTATAAATAATTAAACTCATACAGTTATTTATAATAAAAAGGTTCATTCAATTATCTTATATTTATCAAATCAAGGGCATTTCGTATGTCTATTAGCTATAGATTATCGTTGTTAATATTATAAAACTTTGTTTTGATTTTAATATTTAAAATTAACTAAAATGTTGAGATTCTAAATAAATTTGAAAAGTTTAACCATTTAAATAAACAAATAAACCAAACAAATGCAACCACCGCGTTAAATACTTCTTATTTTGTACTTAGAAATAATGGATATTTAAAAAAAAAGTTTTCGAAAAAAAGCACTTTAGAAAAGTGTTATTTGCTAAAAAATGAGTTTTTGGCTATTTTTTTAAACAGAGCTATCAAAATGGCGTATTAAAGAACACAAGGTTCTCAATTATTACAGTAACTAATTAATTGCTGTATTTTAAATATATTTTAAATTTTTATAATAAACTTTGATTTAAAAAATAATTTAAATAAATAATAAATTAATTTTATTTCGACATGACATTGAAAATTTGAAATATAAATCTACGAAGTTTAGAGTCGTAAACCATTCGCCACAATTTTTTGACCGCACGCCGAGCTCTCTCTCTCTCTCTCTCTCTGTGCGCTTATTCGGTTTTCGCAGTTCTTCTTCGTCGACGTGGATGGCAGCGCCTAGCCAAGCAAGCCTGCTCCTCCAGAAGCAGCTGAAAGGTACGTTTAGTATCTCGCTTGCTAGGGTTTCTTTAGAAATAATATCTCATGCATCCCACTAGGGAGATGTTAAGAGGTTTAGATATCTTCAGTGTTATTTTTTCAGATCTCAGTAAAAATCCGGTTGACGGCTTCTCCGCCGGTCTTGTCGACGATTCTAATATCTTCGAATGGAGCGTCACCATCATCGGGCCGCCCGACACGCTCTAGTTAGTGGTTCTTTTTGAAATTGCGTGGCTTTCATGTGTGGTTGTGCCTTTCGACGTTGATTTTTGTTGAGGAAGTATTCTTTTGAGTCGTTTGTCTTCCATGCTCTTGCTGGAAGACGAAGATTCTTTCTTGCTGGATGATATTTGGCAATATCTGTTATGCGCTGGATGATATTGCTTTATGTTTTTATTTTATCGGAATTGATGCTTCTCAGGGGATATTTAGTGTCAAAAAAGCTTCTTGTTTCATAGAGGAACGAAAAACTATACATGTTGTGATTGTATACTGATTTCAGTTACTTTGAAGAATTCAGCTTTTGTTGAGCCATACGAGGATGACAAACTTGAATCTCATGAAAAAAGTTTTTTTGGGCTTTAAAGCTAGCCTTTATCATTTACATTAGATGTGTACTAAACCTTTTCAAATTGCGAAGAATAAATTATGTGCATAAAATTGAGAACTACAACTGCATGAAAACTTTTGGTTTCTCTTAGTTTGCTTGCCAACATATGTGATGTTGCATGGTATTCATTTTGCTACAAAAATATAATGTAAATTTTTAGCTTCCTCAAGGGTCATTTTAATCAGGAGCGAAAAGTAGTTTTATTAGTGCTGTCGAAAATGATAAGCAAGCTTACACTTTTAATTGTACTTATACATATCAAGACACTAGAATCTTAAGTTTATTGGAATTCAAGCCTATTGAAAGCCCATTTGTGCATTTTGTCTTTGAGATTATTGTTTTTTTAAGACAAAACACCTCGGAGTGTTTTGCGAGCTCATTTGTTATGGTAACTTTAGCAAG
The DNA here is from genome assembly GCA_023846275.1 of Vanilla planifolia. NCBI lineage: Eukaryota > Viridiplantae > Streptophyta > Magnoliopsida > Asparagales > Orchidaceae > Vanilla > Vanilla planifolia. The sequence goes on along the minus strand of CM043873.1, from coordinate 5,902,399 downwards.
CACCTTATGAATAGTAGGCAATGATAAAAAAATCTTTCAATTTAAAGGTTCTTTTGATAACTCTACATTTATATATCTTTTGCAATCTTTTATTTTACTTTTGACACAAGGATATCGATCATTTTTTGTTATGTTGATCATTCTCAGGATCACTCTCTTGGCTTTCCTTGACAAATTGTTTCTGTTTTTGAGAAGAGATAGATTATAAATAGAGAAGAAAATAAAAATAAAAAATGGTTGCTCTACAAAAACGGTTTAAAGTTGAGAAATTGGGCTTCAATACTCTTACAAGGGTTGAATTTTTCCTTTTGTAGAAAAAACTAGTTAAATAAAATACAAAGCCTCATATGCAAAGTTTTAATTGGCAATATTGCACCCATCCACACATAGGAGTAAGTGTTGTTTGTTGGCTGCTCATCTCTTTGACATATATGGTAGAGTAATACTACTATCACCTTACCTCTTTATTTCCTAAAAGACATAATAAGATAGAAAACCTAGATACTTATGTGCTAATCATAGTGTCGATACTATTGTTAGCCTCCTAGAATTATTGATTTAAGGCAAAACATATATAGCACACAAATATGAATTAGATCATATTGTTATTATGGCTCAAGGGTTCTAACCTTGGCGTCATGCATATGACTTAGCTTGTGTATGAGCTTTGGCTCCTGATCCAAAAGCTTTTTTGTGGGCATCTACATGTATTACCTTATTGTTACATATACGTTTTATTCTTAGAGATGTTATACCATCTAAATATTTATTACGAACTCTCTACTAGAATGAGTTTGTATGGGATTGTGCATTAGGTGTGGAATGTTGTCCTTGAAAATTCTTGAAATAGAGAAATTAGTTAATATTTTTTTTGTTTTAAATCACACATTGATAGTTTAGATAATACTTTATTTTTGAATTACATGAATCATCTAACTTGATAGACACATCATTTATTATCATTTGGAAAGTTATAAATTAAGAATAACTAATTGTTACAAAGTAATAAATTATATTTTGAATTTATTAAAAATTGGGTTAAGTAATCTTTATTTGGTTTAAAAATTTTTTATCTATCATTGAACTCTCTTTTCTTCTTGACCTTATCTTCTGCTCTCATGTAAACTTGGTTGACTAGTTGGCCTTCCTCTTGATGAAGTGTGATGAAAAGATCGTTAGAGAGCATTGGATGTCTAAAAAAGAAAGGTTGAGCAACCATCACTATTTGATTTAACTCCTAAACTTTGAAGTTTGCTGCAATCGCCTCAGATCCTATTGAAATTTTGGTTGCAACATTAGGCAAACCATCCATTGAATGGATTGCCTCCATCGTAATAGAGATTGTTCTTCTATAAGCTTTACCAGTAGAGGATTTCCTTTATAAATCCAATGTTCTTCAACAAAGCTTGGTTTGTACATTTAAACACATTTACTTGAACCTAGATTTCTTATTAAAGGGTAAGTTAGGAGAAGGGTGAGAAGAAGAGGAGGTCCAATTAGGAATATCTCAATTGACCATATTTGAAGATGAAGTACAAAGAGGAAAGTGTCAATATTCTTCAATGTAGAGGGAGTGGAGAAAGAGATCAAGGAGACCATTGTGAAGAAGTGAAGGTAAAGGAAGGGGGTGATCTAGAAAGAATTGTGATGGTTTTGGCTATAAACATAGGAGAGGTCAATAGGAAAACTTTCACAACAATGATACGACTAAAACACATAAAACTTGTATGGAGCGGAATAACTAGGACCATAATAATGTTGTTGAAACTCATCAGAAGCAAGCTAGGACGGGTAAAAAACTGAAGAAGTTGAACAAAGAGTGTCTCATAGGGTTAATACTTTTAATGCGTTGTATGAGACTCATGTTATGGTGACACAATTAATGAGTGAGATAATTGAATTTTAGTGAAAGAAGGAAATGGGTGGTGACAAAAAATATGGCTTTTTAAAATTGTTTGAAGGAATAATATAGAAAATAATTTCTTTTCAAGAAGGAATGTCAAGAGGATAGAAGATTAAGAGAGAGGAGAGAGAGAGAAATGACTTGTTATTTTAGAATAATAAGGTAGATGTTGAATTGGAAATAACTAAGAAAAGACTAGATGAAGTAACCAAAATATTTGGGGAGTTAGAAGGAAGGATAAATGGATTAATAAGCTCAAAAACTCATCCACAAGAGACCTTGTGATTATTTATCAATTATTTATTAATGATGTCTTAATAGGATATCAGGTTATTAAATTTATTTAAGGTGTGTGAAGATCATTGATACAAAAAAAGGGATTTAGGAAATTTAAAAAAAACTTTAAGGCAAAGTGAGAAAACTTAAATGGTACAGAGCTTCTGAATAAGTGTGGGTGGAGAGTTTGAGTGGTCTCCGGGGCAGATTGTCACTATATGATTAGATTTTGCATGAGAAGCTTGATTTTTAAGTTTTGTATGTACGCATTATTTGGAGGTAGTCTGTCACTATTTAGGATGTTCAGGCACGGGCCAGAGCGAGTCAACACAAAATTTACTTGACCTAACTTGGTCCACAATTATTAGACATGGCCCTGTTCAGTGTAGAATAAGTGCGGGTCGGGCAATATGCGTGTTCAAATGGCCCAGTTCAGTGTAGAACTAGTGAGGAGCAGGGTTCTCAGGGGGGAGAAAAGGAAAATGCCTTTGAAGCTAGGAGCACTCAGGCGAAATAGAGAGTAGTGGTCAAGGCGGTTGGGAGCTCGGATGTATAGAAAAAGCTGGAGAAGAATAATCCTGAAGTTTGGTACCGATGAATTCAAGAGCTTTGTGCTAAAAACTCCAAGTTTGGGAGAATTCGAGCTCAATGCATGGGGAAGATGAGCTTGAAATCTTGTAGAAATCTCCAAGGAGAGAGCTTGGTGAAGTTGTGCTTTCAATGGCCTCAAATCTACGGGAATGAAGGTTTTATAGCCATGTTTGGCGAATGCCACAGTTGGGCTTTTCTTATTCTTTTTTATTTTCACATGATCAAGCTGGTGCTCAGCGGTGCGCTCTTTAGGTATCGTGGATTCTTTGTTTAATTAATTTAAAATCTATTACTTCAAAGACTAAAGAGGTTAGGATAATATTAGGACTATTAAGGGCTCAAAAGATTCTATTGTGAATTGCTTTAAGGATTCAAGTTTGTTGGATGCAAAGACATGCGATTAGAGGGTTGAGTTATTAGTGAAAACATTAATTCAAAAAGTGTGATTTGTTCTACCTTGTTGGGTGCCTCTAACTTGTGCATGCATTTCAATTGACTCGCTAACTAGGTTGATCAAGCATGTAATGTTCCTTCATTGGTTAAGAAATAATTGTTATAGAGGCTTCTTTTAATGCCAAGCTCAATAGAATGATATCCATGCCACTTATTTAAATCTTGTATTTTGTTTTACATTTTGTGGAGTTTATGTGATCTCTTTCAAAAATTGATTGAATGAAGCTTCTTCTCCTTTGTAACTTTCTATATCTTGTGAAAAATAAGCTATGTATGCATCGATGATATAATGTAATGCGCTTTATGCAAAGTGACTTGTACCGAAGATCTCATTCTACCCCATAGTGCATTACGTTCACTCAAAATGTTCAAATACGATCTGCTTCCTATGATAGATTGTATCAAATCTCACACAATCAAAAAATAAGTACTTTATTTCAAACAAAAGAAAGAAAAAATGTTTAATCCTTAGTGTCATTAAATGCACATGACTCTACGCATTTCTTTTTGCATGATCATTGTTTTAGTTATTGTGCTAATAGAACTACAAGGAATGGTCATCCATCATTAGTCATCTTTTGTGCTTAATAACCAATGGTGGATTATATTGTTGGTTTGCTTATAAATAGAGGACTTATAACTTTTTTCCTTGTTTCCATATGCAAGAAGCCTTTAGAGCCTTCATTTCTATATTGTTTGTCGTCTTCCATGCGTTCGATAGTTTTGAAACTTTGAATCTGTTCTTCCGACATTCTAATGGTGTAGGATAGACCATCAAAGCTATAGCCATTGCTTTCAAGGACATCCCAAAGATGGATTCTTTGACCCTTATCAAGCAAAGGTTGAAATTGGCCATTAAGTTCTATGCTTATGACCAATTATTGAAGCTTTTGGTTCTTGGGGAAGACAAGTAGCAAATAGCATAATGAGGGACATTCTTTGAATCCTTATTGCCTTCACCATTATCAAACTAGCTTGACCACTTTCAACCTACTTCAAGTTTAAGCTTGGTCTAATTGGTACATGCACAATTTTTGCCAAATGCGTTTGTCATGAATGGTAGATCATATGAGATAGAATGACATTTGGATTTGTTTGTGCTAAGTTTTGAGTTTGAGAGCATGACTCATTTCTCTAGTTCTATTAACCTCAAGGAAATGATCAACAAATTTTTTTTTTGAAAGAACAATTTTATGCAATAAATTGTGAAGCAAGCTTTTTCAAGTTTGAAGAAATAATATGGTGGGTTTTGGTAGATAAATATAGTGTGTAGGGAACTCTAGAGCCTATCACAAAAGATGTACTTATAATGTTTGAAAAAAAATGGGGGTACAAATAAACTTGAAATCCATATAATTATGAACTACGCAAACTTACTCGTACCATAAGCTTGTATGGGATGAGATACGTTATGGTTCATTGCTTTGTTATCACATTTGCACCTGATAAGAAGAACTGCCTTGCTCTAGGGAAGCAAGTTCTACATTAAAGCACCAAATATAATGAGGAGTATTAAAAGTAGAGTGAAGAAGACTAAGGCAAAATATCTAATTTATGCTTTCCTAAATCCCCATTAGATTAGATGCAAAAGCAATTAAGATGATGGAGAGAAGTGGTGTTTGTTCAAAGAAAGAGAGTGGTTGCAAACATCTTATTAGAGGTTTTACAAATCATATTATCTTTTTAAAAGAAACACTTGAGGGTACTTTGGTTAAGATGAGAATAAGGACATTCAAGGAGGGTGAAGTTTGTGAAGTGCTCACTTTTGTAGTAGCAATATACTAGATAAGATAATGGGAAAGGAAAGGAAAGGAAAAGGAATAAGCAAGACAACTCAATGATGCATTAATGTTCAATTCGTATAAGGAGATAAAATAACTTTCTAATGGAAGGGATATCATGACTTAAGGATTAATTTTAGGAATTCTTCCTTCTACAAAAAAAAAGAGGGATAGAATTGTAAGGTTGTTTGATCTAGATTTCCCTCGAACAATAAAGTTAAGAGGGGACCAATATCTCATGACAATGATGCTAGGGAAGGATCTTGGCCATTCATAAAAACTTTAGAAGTTAGATGAGATTCATACTCTTGACATGGGCAAAAACTACTCGTGGTTTACATATAAGGTAAGTACAATGTATATAATTTCAAATTAGCATTATGATCAAATGGCTATGTATAGTTTGACACTTAAGAATTATACTAATGTTTCAGTGGGAGATTTTACAATATGGTGCAAACAATAAATTTTGGAATACCATAGCAATTTTAAGAAAAAGATGTATGGCAAAATAAATGTTATTATTGAAGTAGGTTGAGAAGATGAAAAAGGAGAAGAATTAGAAAGTGAATTAAAAAAAAATCTATAAAAATTATTGAAAAAGTCTCACTAAGTATGAAAAAGAGAGTATCTAATGCCCATAGCTACTTTGAAGTGAGTACTAAGGAGTGGGGCATGTTGAAATGTTCAATTTAATGAGAAATGAAGTAAAATAAGATGCAATGATAGTTAACTTCCCAAGAAAAATAGATTTCATAATTATTATGATAGATGTACCTGAGGGACAAGGAAATTGAAGAAATCATGGAAGCAAAAAAATTAATCATAGTAAGATTAGAAAGAGAGAAGAAGGATTTGTTTGCAAAATTTGTTACCAAATCAATAGAAGGAATTCTAGAGTCATCAAGCAACTTAATCAGGAGTTCAATTTCAGATTCATTAAACCCAAAATGGTAAAAAAAAATTATAGGGGCGGAGACAAAACGACGAAAATCGTCATTGTCGCAATAAATATCAAGAGTCGAACCATGCGTGCAGCCACATATAGAGGCTTGTTGTCTGTATGTTGGAGCGTGCACTGTAGTGCGCAAGTTGTGGATCACGAGCACGAGAAGGCACAGTGTGCTAGACACTCGCATGAGCTAGGTTGCAACACGATCTGGACCGATGCATGTGCACTGCAGATTGGTCACCTACCACACTCACAGTTTGCGTGTTGGTAGATGAACCTATTGTGCTGACAAGTTCAACACACGTTACTAGGAACAATACCTGTGCATGTGAACAGTGCTTTGTCGTGCGCTCCCATGAGCTCAGATGGGTTGTAGCGACGTGGAATTTGCAAAAATTTTTTATTTTTGTCAAAATTACATATTTCTTGAGAGAATTAAAAAAATTATTTATTTTATAATAAAATATTATATTCAAATATTTATATAAAAGGGTAGGAATGATGAATGAAATGATTCAAAATTTTGTGAATTTAAGAACTTGAATTCAAATTTCTTAGAAAATTTTATCTTTTTGTAACAAAATCTCTCTTCCTCATTTCTTTTTTTCTTAATTTTTTGCTATTCTTATACTTTAACTTCCGTTGTTATGCGAAAAAAAGGTTTTTTGTCAAGAGCTCAGGTGAGAACATCTCGTTGGCATATCACAACCTTATTAAGACGATCAAGAAACCAAAGGAATTTAGTGACCTATGGTTGGAATTGGCAAAATTTGGTTATATGACGATGATAACTACTTTAAAGATTCAAGTTCTTTTAATTAAGAATAGCTTACCTAAGTTGACTCTCTCTAATCTTTATTGTACAACTTTTTCATCTATTTATTTTTTTATTTTGTCTTCTAGAATAGTTGTTAACTTCTACTTGGGTTTTGAAATAAGTCAATTAGAATGATAAACTCCACAATCAAAAAAGATGAGAAGGGTGTTTCTCTTATAATTTTATTAAGAGTGGTATAGTAAGCCCAAAGTTTGATTAGTTGCTTTTGTTCTTAACGGAAATTTGCACTTCCAAGTCAAGCGTTTAAGCTATCCACGATTCTCTCATTCATTGTTTTAGCTTGCCTATTGGTTTGGGCATGACCAACTAACTATAGAGATATTGAATACTACAAGCAAAAGTTTTGCATGTTCTTATTATCAAAAGACTTATTATTTGTTATAATTTTGACTAGTGTATCATAACTAAAACCTTTTTCAACTAAGCCTCTTCTATTGTCAACAATGATTTCATTTTTGTCTATTTAGTAATGTGTTAACACCAATAAGACCTTCCTTTGTCATGTAGAAATTTGATTAGTTCTAAGGATTTTATTCTTGAGATGGCAAATGATGATGAGTTGTTGATTGGATTGAGGGTTGAAATCGGTTGTCATAATGTTTTAGCAGAAAACTAATATGCTTGACATCTTTTTGGCAAACTTAGTTGCATCACTACTTGTTTTCGGCTAGAAGTAACCATTGTCATGTATTACTAAATGCAATATTACACACTCTGCCTTTTTATGCATTTCCAATTTTCTTTAGTAATGTACTATCTTATAGATCATCATGTACTTTCATCTTTTTAAGCTAAAGTCCCTTTGCATGTTGTGATGTTAAAATTCAGGTCTCATATTTTTCTTGATTATTAGAAGCATAAAAAACAAATCCAATGGCATGTTTAAGAATAATGCAAGTGGGTCTTTTTGAATATATTTTTATCCCTAAATGACTTCCAATTGAAGCTCCATCCACATACAATTTCAAACTTGATTGTTTGGATCCTTCAACAGGAGATTGCTTTGTTGTGGCTAACCTCATATCAAAATCTGTGAGAACTTCACCCCTTATTGTGATCCAGGGCACAAATTCAATGTCAAGTGGTTTAATCGCCAATTTTAGTAATTGGCTAGATACTTTGTGAGTGTTGAATAGTTTCTTTAAGTGTTGATTCATAACAATTTAATTGGATGTTTTTGGAAGTACAATTATTGCCTAATAATTGTCATAATGAGCATGAAATGTAGTTTTTTTAGCATGGGTTTCTTGCTCTTGAGCACTAGTAAAATATGACTCGTATAGTCTACAAGACTGCATATTTTGCTCTTCACATGCCAATATAATATTGATTGCTTCACTTGTAACATTGAGATATGATAATAGAGTTTCATGGCCTAGGGCTACAATGGAGTGAACTTAAAAGGCACTTTTTTAAATAGTAGGAAGATTCTCTTATTCTTCAGGCCATTCGAGCTTTTTCTCATTCCATAATGCCTTGTTGAACGACAAGCATTTACCAATGGATCTAGGAACAAAACATTTAAGACCAACAATCCTATCTATAAGTGTCTAAACATCTTTTATGCACTTCGGCAACCAGATCTCTAATATGGTCGATTTCTTATAAGGATTAGCTACAAAGCCTCTACAAGAAACTTGTCAAATGATGTGCCAAAATGCATAGTTTAAAGGATTTAGCTTCATTAGGCACTTTGACAATGTTGAGAGGTTTTTGTCAAATCAAGAAAATGTTCTTCAACAATTTTGGTTTTCATCAAGATGTCAATGTATTCCTTTATACTCTTGCCTTGTTGAAGATTAAAAATGGCTTCAATCATCCTTTGGTGTTTCGTAGGTATTTTTTTATCTGCATGTCATCATTTTGTAATTTTATGCATCTTAGTCTATGATAAAAACTGTTTTTTCATCATTTTGCTCTATTGTGGAAATTTTATTACACTCAAATGAAACATCACGAAAGCTTTTTTTGGAATACTTAGACGTTGACTTTACAAGTATATCAATTCTTTGCGAAGGATAGTAATCTTTTAGTTTTAGGTAAGATTTGTTCAAATCAATGAAGTCCATGCATGTCTTTTATTTGTCGTTGCTTTTCTTCACGAGTATTACATTTGCTAACTACTCTAAGTTTGCACTTAAGACAATTTTGGTATTCAACAATCTATCAGCTCCCTTAGTTGCTTCCACTTCAAAGAGGTGTTGCTTCTTCTATTGGATTCCTTGGTTTTTGCATGGAACCTTTAAATGGTGCTTACTCTATATGGGGAGCGACCATTTATCCATCCTTGTATATCTAATTGTGACCAAGTCATTGATATATTCTTCATGGGGAGTGATCATGGTGGCTCTCTCATTTTCGTTTCCATTGATATTAGTTGTTGCATTACATCCATTGCTCTCTTATGGAGGGATATAATAATGATTGGCTCCTTGGCACATATCAAACTCCATACCTTTCCTTCTTGGAGGTGGGATTTAGGCACAACACATTTAAAATAGAACCTCCAATATAGTTTTATGTCCTACCTAACCACTACTCAGGAACTTAGTACAAGCATTGAATGGAGGATCTATGGATTTAAAGTTGTTCAAAGAGGTTATTCTTAGAATTTGGATGTAGTTGGATGAAGCTTGAACTATGGTGAAGTCCAAAATACGATTGACTTGATCAACACACCTGTTCCTATAGTCAAGGATAGAGGGATAATCTCATCCAAGTCTACACATTCTTTGGAGAAACCAAGAAGGTGCCCTAACGAAACTTGATGATCATCGATGCTTATCTTAGATCAATTGCTACTGCAAATGTGATATACATTAAACTTCTTGTATCAATAGGCACACTTCTTATTTCAATATTTGCAATTATTATTAAAATGTCAATTGTTTTAATGTATCATTTACCATAGGGAGAGAGATCTGTTACTATTGGAGGCCTTTCCATGGCATATGCTTTGGCATAGGTCCTATATAAAAGAGTGACAATTGGCCCGATCATTCCCTCCATAAATGCCATAGATTGTGGGCAAGGGTTGTATTACTTTTGCAGCATCTTGGATTGAATGTATAGTACGTTTCATACAGGATGGTTATGTGGTTGGCTTCGAAAGTCTACCTTGTCATATTCTATTGAGCTGAAATTTGTTAGGATGTCATGGAGCATTTTTATATGTAATTTTGCTAGAGGAGGTTCTTTATTAAACTCTTTTAGGCGTGGTAATTATTTGTGAAATGCCTTTAATTTGACGGAATTCACAAAACCTTTCAAGGTCATGGGCATTCGTAGTTAAGCCATAGGCTGTCTTACTGGTAAAATTCTGACTTTGTCGTGGGAAGAAAATACTAGCAAGGCATGTTCACCTTCTAATCATCGAAGATTGGAACTTTTTTGTTCTTGTAGCAACTTTCGACGAATGCCATAAGCATGAAATTAGGCAGTGCCTCTTGTAGAGTACTTTTGGAAAATTTTCTTTACTCCTCTAGTGTGTTTGGAATATGATGCTTCTTCCCTCTGTAAAGTTTTTGTCGTATAATAAGATGTTCTAATTTATTTTGAGTAGATGTATTTTGTGACATCAAATAATTGAGTAAAACTTGGAGTTTTCCTTGCCAATTGGCCTTGAATTCTTAGTTACACCCACAAATCAATATAGAGGTTTGACTGTAATAGTTCTCAACAATCTACAAGAATTATTGTCGACTTAGCTTAAAATTGAACATACCTTCTTTTCCTTCTAGTCATAGAAAAAAATAGAGATTAACTCTTTTTTCAACTGGTCAAAAAGATAAGTTCTACAAGTAGTCTAAAACACCATTCTTGAGCTAAGCCTTCAATTGGAAGAGAAACTTCAACATTTAACTACTTTGCAAACACAATAGGTATTAATTAATTGTTCAATAGTAACCACTTGATCCCTTGTATTTTCTATAGATGTGTAGAGGTAGTGAAGCATAAACAAGGTCCATCTTGGCAATGCACCAACAAATTCTTCACTATCTCAAGTTGTCATTGGTGCAGTTTGAGAAGAGGCAAGTTAGTAGTTGATGAAGTAGGCTATCAACTAGGAAGAAGTAAAAAAAAGGAAAAAAAGGGTTTCTCCATGAACAAGAATCAAAGTAGAGAAATAACAGTCCAATCCTCTTCACAAGTGTCGAGCAGTCCCTTCGATAAAAGAAAATAAATAAAAATATAACAAGCACAATAATCCTAGCCTCATACACATCATTTTGATTGGCGATACTAGACCCATTCTTTGCATGCATGGTGTCACATCTCGTTTTTCTAATTCCTCGTCTCTTTGACAAATCCAATATATCATTGTAGCTTATCACCTTTTCTCTTCATTGCCCAAAAGATATGATGAGATGGAGGCTGATTGTATGCAAGTATCATATAATATTAATTGTATTGTATCTCATTACTACTAACCCTCACATCGTACATATGATGTCTACAACAACATTTCTCATCCTTCACAAGTCCATAACTATTAGGAGCCTAACAACGTCAACATACAAGTAGCCTTAGAAGGCAATTGCGTCCATGATTAGCCATGTTGAACAACTTTGATCCAATGTGGGATAGTTCTTTTTGAATGACACGATCTCATTTTTTCATGGTTTTGATATATTTCTTTTATTATTTAGATCGTAAATTGAAACCAACAAAGTCTTATATTTTGGAACAATGAGTGGTTAATACTAAATAGTAGCAATTTGTTGTATTAAAAGCGTAATAAGAAAAACATTTTTTGTAATTACATAAATGTTTAAAGCTTTTGTTATGGAGTCTTGTATATTGAAGAAGTAACATGTCTCTTTTGCTAAAATAGAGAGTACACTGATAAAAATAAAAGAGTACATTTTCATCCTAAGAATGGAAGAGATTTTTTTAAAATTCCATATTTGATTACAAGAAAAGTAAATATTTACAAAAATGCTAGTTAACTTCTTTTTGATGTATAAAGGCTTAAGGGCTTTAAAAAAACAATTGGTTCTTAAATCTATTAGCAATAAAGATTAGTGATGTCCTTATGGTGGGGTCATGTTTGGAGGGCCAAGATTATTAACCCATCATTGTCATCTCCAAACTTGCATTGGGTCAAGATAAAAGAACTACAATTGATGGAGAAAGCACTATAAAGATCTATAAAGTTTAATTAATAAATTATTATTTTTATTTTGATATGTTTATTGAAACTTAGTATTGTGATATGAGATAAAAAAAAAATAGAAGTCAACTTTTGTGATAGAGTTAATTTATTCTACTAAAATATTGAAAGATGACTTTTAACCACCCATCATGGCTAAGAACCACATATGAATCTATACCAAAGATTTCAAAATTCACTTTTAACTGAGTTTTCATATCTCGGTGATACAAACTTGGATTCTTATTCATTAAGAGGCAATTGACTTTTTCTAATTTTTTTCATTTGCTTCAAACTTTTATTTTTCTTTCTTTGAGCCCTTCATCAATGAATTTGAAATCATTTGTTAGATATATAATATCAAATATGTTTTACCTATTGCAAATAAAGACACTTTTTGTAATCTAAATATTAGCCTGAACTTTCTCTAATTATGAGAAGTTAACTAAAAATTTTGTGGAATAAAGTTTTAAAAGCAAATAAACACTTAAATCTTGTTGTTTCTTCCTCTCCTTGTGTTGTGCTTCACAATATGAAAAAATTAATTAAAGTGAACATAATTGGATTACTAGATTAGTCAAACATATTTATATTTCAAAACAATAGTAAGCAAATATGTACAAGAAATGATTGTATGTGTGTTTATACACATGCACACATACACATTACCTCACTTGAGGTGGACAACTTTTTGTTCAAAATTTTCACAGATCAAAACTTCAAGAAATGAAGAGCCAATTGGAGTGAGGTTTGTTTTCGACAACAACAAGATCATGTTGTTCGACCCAAGGAATATGGCATAGAAATGGAATGTGTAATTTGCCAAAAAACCATTTTCTATTATTCAACTGGCAGGTTGGTACAAAGTCGGTAGAGAAGATATGGATACAAGGGAGACAAGAATGTCTCCATTTGAACACTCTTGGCATAGAACATCGTCAATGATGTAGTAGTCGCCAGTTTGCTAGGTGATGAAAATGCTTCAATCAGACAAGGGAATCAAAACTTCCTTGAACTTCTCCTCGGATCTTTAGGTAAAGGAGATTGCCATATTAGGACATGACCACTATGTTGCCCTATGTCATAGGGGAGGGATCATGGAGGAGGCTATGACCAAGATCACCAATAGTGTAGTTGTAGAGGTCATAGAGAACTTTGAGATGCAGGATCTTCTCCTCTCCAAATATGTGTATCATCCTTCACAAGTCCATTACCAATATGACCCGGACAACATCAATAATTGGCCTTAGAAGGCAATCGCATCCACAATTGACCATTATTGAACTACTTTGATCCATCATGGGTGGTCTGCCTGGCAAGTTGCATGACCTTTAATCAACAATTTGGTTGACAATCCAAGTTAAGGGAAATGGCTGTATGAAAGGAAATAGACAGTATTAGGAGTTGAAAATATATTTAATTTGTAATTAACGTCTTCTGATCTTTTTAGTTCATTTAAAATAGCATGAGGTACATGACAAAGCCAGTACACAACAATTTGCCTAGGACACAATATCTGTTAGGTTGAATCTTAAAAAATGAAGCCAGGAAATCTAAATTTCTAAAAGATGTTTAAGTCCTAGTTAATAAGCATCTTCTGATCTTTAGGCTGTTTCTAATAGTGTGGTACAGCAAATGTTGTGCCCAGGAATCTCACCATAAAACATATTCAGTAGAGTAGATTGAATTATCAGCATCAAGTATCACAGAGTTTTGAGGAGGTTTTGAAGCTTCCATGTTTGCAAGCATTGCTTTGTGTAGATCATATGTACTGTTATCTATGCTTGCACTAAATATTCCTATTTTTTATGTACAATGTATGATTGGATGTTTCCTTTTGTAACACTGCTTATGTTTTTGATACTATATATACGTGCTTATATTATTCTGAATAAATGATCACTAATAAGCACACATATAAATTGGTTTTGGTACATAAACATGTCAGCAAATAAAAAATAAAAAAATGACAGTAAATCATTTTTTTATCTATTTTTTCAATTCATGAGCATCCTTGTCCGATGTTGTGCCAATTCTTTATTGGCGTCAAGATCAATGGGTACTTTTACTTTTTTTGAAAGGATTATTATCCCTAGGAAATGTTTGACAGTCTGAATTATTTTGTGATACTATTATGTTTTAATTTTTAGTAATGACTTAAACTTTTGGCAAGATTCAATGGAATTGAGTATAATTACTATTGCTCTTCTTGATAATTAGTCCTTGGAAATGCAGTGATGGTGGTTATTTCAATGCTATCATGAGCTTCCCACAAAATTATCCTAATAGTCCTCCTACAGTAAGGTTTACATCAGAGATGTGGCACCCAAATGGTTAGTTTGCTCTCAAACTCCCTTTAGCATGTAAAAAATATCTTCTTATGAATTAATGCAATTAATGAAAACACCTTTATTTCTGATTTCAGTTTACCCTGATGGTCGTGTTTGTATATCAATTCTTCATGCACCTGGGGAGGATCCTACTGGTTACGAGCTAGCAAGTGAACGGTGGACTCCTGTACACACGGTACGATTAAATTGCACACTAGTGCTAATATGTCCCAAAACGTTTATGTTTAATTTAGATATAATTTAGCTTTTTTGGGGTTCATTACACTTCATTTAGTGCCATATTTCTTTTAATTTGGTTATTTGAGGATGAGGATCTCCATTCTAACTTGCTGATTTTTTTCCTTTTTTCAGTTTGAATTAGAATTAGATGCACATGATGTACAATAGGATACTCTTTTTCTTATTCTTCAAGCCTTTGAAAACAACTTCTTCATTCTTAGAAAGTTAGTTATAGTGGATATTCTTTGATGAGGTGAATAAAACACTAATGACCTTCACATACAGAGCAAGGTTAAGTAAGCTTCATGTTCCTTTCTATGTCATGATTGCTTTGGTAGACTTGTGCGGTTATGTTTGTATTTGTTGGAAAATAAAATTTGATTCATAGCATGGGCAGAAGAAATGAAATCATAACCTTGAGAAATTAGATTTCTGTCAGCTTATCCTTCCATTAAGTTTTCTTTCTTTTAGACTTAGATATCACAATTTTGCCTTTATAAGCAAATTCCTCGGTATAAAGCTAAAGCTATAAAGCACAATATTGCATCGTTTTTTTTTATGGTACCACAACCATGTACAATACACTAATTAATAAATATGTTATATTTTATGGGAATGGTTTACATATAGATTGTATTCAATTGGATCGATTCACTAATTGACCAAATTAATCTATAGATACAATCGAGAATAAAGTCAGGCCGATTGAACTGACCTAGTCACTCAGTTTGATTCTTCGAAACCCAATATCATTGTTCAATTTTGAATTCTATTAGATATAATGTCCAAAAGACTACATAATAGATTATAGAATTAACTTTAATCTAGAACCATAATTCGGATTATAATAATTTAGTTTTTGGATGGTTCAATCATCCATGCATAATAAAATAATATATAAAATAATGTAGAACCCAAATTGGTTAGTTGATGATAATTTAGTTAGGTTTTATGGTTTGTAATCAACTAATGCACACTCTTATTTCTTATGAGATTGTGAGCAAATAGAAATGATGAATCTAGTCTCATAGAGTATTATAAACGTTGATGTCACATGATGTGTATCTTATTAACCTTAATTATAATGGATAGACAACCTTTTATGTATAACTTGAACTCTCAAATAGTGACTAAAAGATTTGTTCTAAGTTTATCAAATTATTGAGCAATTCAACTTCAAAGAGGACCCTAGGAAGAAAATAGTGAAGGGTTAAAGTTTTGTGGAGTGTGTCAAATGGAAATATTAAAATATCAAGAGTTTCAATAAAAGTTGTTCAACTTTGAGGACTTAAGAAAAAAACAATAAAGTATCGAGAAGTCTCAATAAAAGCAATTCAACCTCAAGGAGCTCTTAAGGTAGAAAATGGTAAAATGTCAAAGATCTTGAGGGGAATTCTTGAGAGGGGACAAGAAAGTATTAAAAGAGCTTTGATAAAAGCAACGGTCTTTTTGACACATCAACATAATGTGGAGGGCCTTGACCTCACGAACTAGCAATGTCTCTCAAGGACATGGAATGGTTGGAATGATCACACTTGACAAAGCAAGCTATTAGCTTGGGGTTTTCCAATGTCATCGAGAGTAAAACATGGGTGAGTGTAGTACTTGTGCACTCCCCCCTTATCCATACCCCCATTGTCCAAAATCATTCCAGTAGTGCTACCTATATGGAAGAGCAATAAATAAAAGAAGGGTTTTTTTTTGTGTCAAATTAAGGGATTTGTTTTACCATTGAAAAAAAGAATAGTGTAAACACATGTTTGCATGAAACTGGCTGTGATGATGATCAAATCAATTTTTCCATTGCTCCATAATTGCAATGAAAAAATGTTTATATAAGGTATATGACATTTGTTTAAGTTTTAGAGAAGTTCAAAAATTATTAGACCAAAGGGTTTAATATTTTCATTTTGTTGAACTAACTTGAGTTCTCGTTTTAACAGGGATTTTATTGTGGAATAATCCTTATCACTTTTGTGCCTATAAGGTTGTACATGTTACTGATTAATGCAACTGTTATATAGGTGGAAAGCATAGTTTTGAGCATTATTTCAATGCTTTCAAGCCCCAATGATGAGTCTCCAGCAAATGTTGAAGCTGCGGTAAGTTGAGGCATTATGTTTAATTTATGCTTGTTATCTAACTGCTGCCTCACTGTAAATTGACAAGCTGGAAATTCTTGTACCTTAATGTTATATTTTCCTATTTAGCCAACAATGTTTCAAATATTTCCAATGTAAAATGATGATGTGCTTTTTGTGTATGCAAGTAATTTTTCTTAAATGGAATTGCAGAAAGAATGGAGAGACAGAATGGATGACTTCAAGAAGAAGGTTAGGCGCATCGTTAGACAATCCCAGGAGATGTTATGATTGTCTCGAATCGTTTTATAGCTTCCTCATTGGCATTCCGGAAGAAGAGGATGGAAGCCTCGCTTTTGGGTTTGGTTTGCTGCGAGAGAATCGCTGGGTTTCCAAGCGAAGCGGCTTCAATTCAGTCGTTAGTCATCTTTATCTGTGTAGAAATTTCTTAAGGGTTTGGGCATCTTCTAGCGAGGATAAGCTCTCTCTCTCTCTCTCTCTCTCTCTCTCGCATCTATGAAAAATTGCTGAGTGCTTGTTGTATAATGTATATGGTATTCAATTGCGTTTCCGGCTGACTTGATCTTTCCTGTGTTGTATTCTTAGGTTTACATTCAAAATTCAATTAATGGTCTAGTAAAGATCGATCTTTGCTGTTTAAGAGACGATCTTAATTAAATCCACCTAAGAAGGTATTACTCATTTCAAGTTTGAAAGCTAGACATAACCTGACGCTTCGTCGTCTTCCTTGCGGTCATGACCAAGAGTTTCAAAGCTGAACACATCTCCACGGCATGATCGTCAGGCAGGATGGAGAAGAGAGTTACAAGAAAAGTCACTAAAACTGTGCAAAGAGACGAAGTAATTAGTATTTAATGCCTATTTGGCCTTCAACCCAGTCTTCGCTTGATCCAGAACAGAAGAAATCAACGAAACATTAACCGTCAGGATTCCTTTCTACGGCAGAAAAATAAATCTTCGTCGGCATACAACACACCAATTAAAAAGAACCAGCAAGCACAGCACTTAAACACATCGGCATAGGAAAAATCGAAAGCATTCATTTCAATTGACGTTGCAAATAAGAATATAATACATTAACCCCGCAACCAGCTCAGATCTAGACAAACCCTAAATAGAAGAAACTTTGGATGATCCTAAATACGATAAAACAGAGAACTTAACAACGAATCGAGGAGAGCAAATCGCTCAGGAGCTGGTAAACTTGGTAACCGCCTTGGTCCCTTCCGAAACAGCATGCTTGGCGAGCTCACCAGGGAGAACAAGGCGAACGGAGGTCTGGATCTCACGGGACGTGATCGTAGGTTTCTTATTATAGCGGGCAAGACGAGAAGCCTCTTGCGCAAGCTTCTCAAAGATGTCGTTGATGAAGGAATTCATAATGCTCATTGCCTTGCTAGAGATACCGATGTCGGGGTGCACCTGCTTCAATACCTTAAATATGTAGATCTTGTAGGTCTCACTGCCCTTCTTAGTCTTCTTCTTCTTCTTCTTTTCGCCCGAAACCGCTTCCTTTGACGGCAGTCGCTTCTCGGCCTTAGGCTTCTTCCCGGCCGTCGGAGCTTTCTCAGCCTCCGCCTTCTTTTCTTTCTCCTCCGCCGGCTTCTCGGAGGCGGGCTTCTTCTCCGCGAGCTTCTTCTCTTGCTTCGGCGCCATCCGATCAAACGAACGAGATCAGAAATGAAAGACAGCAATTTAGGTTGCTCTAGGGATCTTTCGATGGAAGACGGTGGCGCTTCGGTTAGGTATTTATGGAGAACTGTGGAGAAGGCTTATTGGACCGAATGAAAGCATCGGATCCATGAGCTGGCTTATTCTTCGCCGTCAGATTAACTTTGCAGGAGCTTGTCTGATGGGATGGATTGCGGTTACAAACTTAACGAGGCGAAGCGCATAATTTCAGCATTTGGTTACATATTATATACATTAGGGTAGAAAATATTTCGAAAAAAAAAAACAAAGGATGATGACACAATTTTTTATTTATTTAGATTTAAACTTTTGCTTTAAATTTTTCATAATTTTAAAAAGTACATAAAAAATGTGACAAACAAACAAGTCAATCATTTTATTTATCCCATTTTCACGTGAATTATTAAGAACTATACCTCACTCATAATGTATCTTTAATGGGTCTTCTTTATATAATCTAGTATCTAGAAAAACTCTTATTTTTTTTTTATGAATAATTTAACATTATTCAAGTAAAAATATATTTTCTTGACAACTATGTTTTGATTTCCTCATACTCATATTTAGACCATTATAAGTCCAATGGATATGACTTTTCTTGGATGGTATCATATTCTTTTTATTAATTTTAAAAATTACCTTTTATATAGACAAAAAGAAAACAACAAGTTCAAACTTTAAAACTAATTTAATCCATATAAAATAAGTAAAGTATGCTATTCTCACTTTTTTCCCAATCATGCCAAGCACAAGGCACCAATTGACCTAAAGAATATTAAGTAACGCTAATTCTACAATTATATGTTTTTAATTTATTAGAAAGTCTGATTTGTATATGGAAGCACCATTTGATACGCATGACTCACCTTATGTAAGCAATGTTATTATTTTTAAATTACTCTCTAATTATATATTTCCATGAATATTTTGATCAGATTTATCAAAATGATCATCATATATTTTTTGGCTCTTATGTCTCCTAAGGTTTATTTTTAAATCCTTGAGTATGGTGCTTCTCTTGTTATCCCTTTCTTTTTTAGGATTTAGTTCGTGTTGTTTGTTTAATAAGATTTGTTTAACTATCTGGGTGAGTTGGGATATTAATCGGTAAATTTCTAGTATATAGTTTTTGTTTAAGTTTTGTCCTTTGTTTTGGATTCATTATTGATTTTGATTTGCTATTTGATAATATCTTCTATATCTTATAATCATATAGAGGTTTGTCATATATGGGATATAAAGAAAAAAAATAATGAGAGATATTTTCCTTTATTTATAAAAGAAATTGTGAAAATAAAGCCATTGTAGATATAGACTACCAAAATTGAGATAGGTGTGCTTCTAAGAAAATGATTAGTGATTAAGGTTCTGCTTATACCAGATTGCCTCTTAGACAAAACTAGATGGTTCATAGAGAATATATTTTTAATAAAATCTTTAGTGGATACACTAAGTAAAAAAATTAATAAAAAAATTGTGCTATAATATCAAAGTTGATGTAAAATAAATTTAGACTTTTACTAGAGTCTGATTTAGAACTAACTATATTGAAGATGCTTAATAAAGTATTAAAAGTATGAAATGATACTATAGACTAATTAGGATTAGATAAAATATATGATATTTTAAAATTATTAAAATATTGACATCCAAAATAGTTGTAGAGATTATTAAGTAGAGTAGGTGACAAAATATTGAGCATTAAGCATAAAGTCCTATAAAGTAGTTTTTTTACGTTTAATTTTACACATAAAATAAAACATTTTAGACAAACTCTATATGAAGCATTTTAATAGAAAAAATAGCAAATTTAATTTTAGATTATTATCTAAAAAAATAAAAGTTATTAAAAGAATGCACTTTTAGCAATAATACTTTATTGTTTCATTAGCATATGCACGTTAAGCTTCAAAGATAAAAAAAATGGTGATAAAGTGGTGGTTTGGATTAGTGGAAAAACTTAGCTTAAAAGTGTAATAAAATAGTTCGTTAAGATTTGAAACCTTATTGAGGAGAGTGCTGTTTTGGTTATTAGATCAAAAGAATAGAAAGGTGGATCAAGACTTATAAGTGTTAACAAAAATAAAAATTTATTTGGTAATTGGTTCTCTTAATTGAAAGTTTATCATCTTCGATCTTTATATCTCATAAGAGGAGTTGGAATCTCTCTAACTAGAGTTGAGTGTACACTCTTTATTTAAAAAATGAAAACACATAAACAAAAGAAATTTTTATTTCAGAATTATCCCCTCTTCATCATGGTAGACATCCATACTTATAGAGACCTCAAAAGTTAATTAATAATTAAAAAAATTAAAAAAAAAACTACAATATTAAATAACCTTAAGTAGTTGCCAAAGTGGTCGTTTATTTTGGGTAGTGGTAAAGATGAGCGAAAAAATGATGAAGTGAGCGATGCAAAAGGAGCTACCAGTCCAGTTTTCAAATAGGCACCATCCAAAAGAAATAGTATAGATCAGTGAGGACTAGCGGGTTGGTGCGAGTCATCACGAGCAATGATGAGTGTAGGTTGAGTGAATCAACCAGGTTCTCAAGTCAATTCAGGTCACACGAACATAGGGATCAGCTTGAATGGTGGTAGTGATTATTGAAGGTGATAATAGTAGATATTGAAAAAAAGTGAAAGTTGGCAAAAACAAAAAAAAAACTCAATTTTATACAATTTTCAACCAAACTTTGCATCAATGAACTTATGAAACAAGGTGACGCTAACGAGTGTGTTTGTGTGGTAATGTGATGTGCTCCTACATCATATACAAAATAATATTATATTAGTTCATCAATATTATGTACTCTATGTAAGTTTTACATACAAAGTTTTTAATTTAATAATCAACAGCACATCACACGTACACATAAAATATTTATGTCATAGTGCCGACGTCAAAAGTTTCTTACTTTTCGTGCTTATTCTTGTTGTAAGAGAAGTTTCTTATTTCTTAATTTTTAGCCTATCTAATAATGTCTCTTAACTTAATAAAAAATTACAAAATTTCAATTTAGCAAAATTTTATAACTTTTTTATTTCAAAAATTTACTTCAAGTTAATGGATTTTCTCCTCCCTCTCACTCTCTTAAAGCAATTTATCTTTCTAGATTTTCCCTTTTCCAAAACCTTGATTTGAAAAATTTAAGAGATTCTGCATACCATCAACCTAATAGCCAAATAGGATCTTTGATTAAAACCACATTTAGCTTATATTATCGACAATAAAAGAAATCAAAGGCAAGAAGCATGAATGGTGGGTTTTAAAACTAGCGAATCCTTGTTGTCATACCAAACTCCTCCTTGCTTTTCATCAATGTTTTAATGATTCCTACAGTCTTTACAACCGGTGAAATGAGTTTCAAGAAACGTCAGATGGCTGCATGAAAATCCTTAGGGTTTAGTTGGGCACGTAGATGCATCGAGCATGAGAACTGGTGAATAAACTTAGTTTTTGAGAAACTAAATACAGAGAATATATATATAAGAGTATTTATACTTATCAATTTTGATGATTAATAAAAATTTTAAATGAACTTCGATCAAGTTGAAACAAAAGTTGTCAAACTTATATCGACGAATGCTATCCAATTTTATATTTCTTTTTATATTTTGTTTTATTTTTTTATTTAATTTTGACACATTTTATAAAATACTTTAATTCATATTTAATTTGATGATCAAGAATATTATATATATATTATATAAATGTTTTATTTGGAGGCATACTAATCATATTATGACTTAGCCATATCATAATTAGCTAATTTATTTCTCATTAATCTTTATTATCATTGTAACAAGCAAGACGTGATAGGGGAGGTCAATTATAGTCGACAATTGTTTGTCATTAAAACATATTTCATTTTTCACTTCAACTTATTTCAGATTTCATTTAATTCGTCTCGTTATTTGTATATATACTTTTTTAGTCATTTAGATATTAATTTGTAATTTTTTTTGATATTTTTAGCTTAAAAAAATCAATTCTATGATTTTCCAACCGCTTTCTCATAATTCAATCACTATAAAAATTGCTCAATTTTGACTTATTTTATGCTTTTGGAGTTGTTTACACTTGCTTACCCTCCTCTATATCACTTTAAGCCACTTGCCAAGTCATGCAACCAGTGTTGACCCAGAAACCCTCATCGATAGCCCAATTGGCTCTTTGTTGTGTCTTTAGATCGTTTGCCATGTCACATAACTTGCATTGACTTGTGAGCCCAAACTTACCCATGAACCTACATCGACCTACTAATAAGACTCCAATGATTCACCGTTTCTTCTTTGCTCATTGCAATGATTGCATTACTTACCGTGCACCACTGTCTAAAACATGAAAATAAGCACAAACGATTCATAAGAACTTATTGTATTTTATTTTGTAACTTTTCAAGGAGTTTTTTTGTTGAATTTAAAGTAATTTTTTTTTAATTTGTGACAACTTTTGAAATTCTTTAAATGTTCTTTAAAATTGCAAAGTATGACATTTAGAATTTCTAAATGTCATTGCATGTTCTTTGGCTTAGAAAATTATTGTCTTACCAATTTAGTTTTTTATAAATAAGACTTCTTATCATATTGTAATTTTTTTATGAAGTATCAAAGTGTTGTTGCCAAGCTTGCTTTAGACAAGTGTCATGAGAAATCATCCGATAACATAATTCTAAAATTGCATTAAGAAAACAAGTGAGAGACTTAAAAGGGAAGATCATGACTTATTATCTAGCAATAATAAAAGCTTTAATCACCTGGAAAGTACTTAACTATTCTTATCATCATTTTTAAGGGACAAATTACTCGTTGCATCCAATTTCTCATGCTTGTATATTCAATGTGTGAATTAATATGTTTGCAATTTAAGAACTCCACTTAAGTGTATATTGTCATTGTCATCATGAGCTTGAGTTACATTGGGTGTAGGTATCTAAATTGCTCTTCATATTAGATTGAGATATTTGATGTTGAAAAAATTATGTAAGTTCTTAACTTTTGAGGAAATCTTTACCTACTTAGTGATTAAAATATATTCCAATTATAAACCTATAATATTTTGATTATGCCATTATAAGAATCTATACTTAAACAAAAATATTTATCTATTGTTTGAACAAAAACTAAGCTCTTAATAATTTCATCATGCACTTGAATTTTGAATGCATAAAATATATTAATTTTGACAACAACACTTGCATTAGAATCGTATAAGATATAACTTAATTTGAAACCAAATTAGTATGATAATATATCAATAATATATTTAATTTAATATATAAATTTATCCAAGGCAAAATTTTTTATTAAACAAATTTTAAAAATTAAACAGTTCGATCATATATTTTAATTCAAACTTTGAACCAAGAATCATACCAAATCTTTATTGTTCATAGCCTAAATAGGATTGAGATTTAATTGAAGAACTTATTTTTGATATAACATTGAAGTCAGCATCATAAAGTATTCGCAACCGTCCATTATTTGGAATCAAGCGGCCCACGACGATCACATTTCATCCACATCCCCAATAAATGTCCGTTTTTCGAAAAAGTTTTCCATCGCCGTCCACTTCACCGGAAAAATGGAATCTCCGGCAAAAGGAAAGAAGGCCCCTGCTGGTCGGAACGTGGGTGGCCTAAAGAAGAAGCCGATCACTCGATCGGTGAAGGCTGGCCTCCAGTTCCCCGTTGGTCGCATTGGCCGTTACCTCAAGAAGGGTCGGTACGCCCAGCGCGTGGGAACCGACGCCCCCGTCTACCTCGCCGCCGTTCTCGAGTACCTCGCCGCTGAGGCATACCAATCCCGACGCCTGATATGATATGCATTGTACTTCAGAGTTTCGGAGGCGTATGCTGATGCCATTTCTCCTTTGTCCAGGTGCTGGAGTTGGCGGGTAACGCGGCGCGGGATAACAAGAAGAACAGGATCATTCCGAGGCACGTACAGTTTGCCGTGAGGAATGACGAAGAGTTGGGGAGGCTCCTTTATGGCGTCACGATATCGCACGGAGGGGTTCTGCCGAACATCAATCCGATGCTGCTGCCGAAGAAGACAACCGTGAAGGAAACGGAGCCCAAATCTCCGCACAAGGGCGGGAAGTCGCCTAAAAAGTCGTAGGAGCTCGTCGTTCTCTCCTAGTGTCCACCGTGTTGGAAGTCCATTATCGTTTCTTTACCGAAGTGTTCATGATTCTTGGGGTTAATATGTGCCGCTGTGTGCGTTTTAGGTGTTTGTTAAAATGTTTTGTTTCTCTTTTATATATATATAATTTTAAACATATTTTGTTTGATGAGTTATTTTTAATAAAAAATATTTATTAAAAAATGATACTTAATATGATTTTATAAACTTAATTTTGCATTAAAATATAGAATAATATGAGTTCAGAAATTAAAATAAAAATATAATAAAACGTGTAAATTGAAATTTCTTTTCCTTGGGGTCGGACGGCAAATGCCCAAACATTGATAAGTCGACGTCACCAAGCAACGATTCGTAGCCTTCTTTTAGCTTCAAACCCCACGAGACTGAGGGATTTGAATCGTTCACTGATCCGGATCCGGTAGGCATTTTTCTTTCTTTCTTTGCTGACTTCCTCTACGTGAGCGTATTCCTACTCATTTTGACTTCATATTGCAGAGGGAGATTCGGGATTGGTCCCTCTGGGCATGGCTTCCTTTGCTGATGGCGGGGTATGATGACGATCCCTTTCTTTCTTTCTTTCTTTATTGTTTACATGTAGAAGGCATTCATGAATCTGTTTTGAGCCTCGGATGACGGCCGTTTAATATGTCTAAAATTCTTGTGGTTTTTATTTCCCCTTGGTATTGTAAATTTTAATGGATGACATACGAAATTATGACTTATCAAGGAATTTAAGCGTGAGGCGCTTTGTAATCTCGCTTTCTTCGGTTAATTTGTAGCTGAGATTGCATGCAGTGTTTCACTGAATTGTCCTTTTGGCATTCTGAATGTGTACTCAATTGGATGCTGATCGAGGAGAAAAAAAATCGAAATGGGAATATGTGGAGTTCCTCTTTATAATAACTCTTACATTCTTGCTTAGCTAACACAGAGTATTTTGATTTAACTTTTGAAATTTTGTGATGTTTTATCCTTTTATGTAGACAATCATTGCTTGAAAATCACAGAGGTTATAACTGTTGTAACAAATTAATTGTAAAAGATTTTTGGTTTTGGGTTCTTTCTTGAGGGATTAGTTGGAAAATAGTTCAGGAAAAGCTATGAATTACTTTTTTGGAAATAATTGCGTTGTTGTGGGAACTTAAAGGCAAGTTGAACACAACAATGACATGGGTTAGGAAATGACTTGATGGTTTAAGTAAACACTAGTTGGGGTTGAAAACCAAATCTTAGATAGCACATGCATTTGTTTGGTTGGTGGAGACATAAGATCACGATTTTTAAAGTCAAATTTACTTATTGAATTTTCAAAACAATATAGATTAAAAACTTTTATATGGGGAGTAATTATTTAGAGCTACTAATGCTCATTTTCCAAAGACAATTAATGGTCTGGTCTATAAGTAATTTGTTATGAAGTTAGGATTTCAATAATTTCAATTTTTTTTAAAATACTTATAATTAAATTGTTTGCCTTGATGGTGGTTTAATGTGATGGAAATTGCTAGACTCCTATGCTAATTTTTTTAAAATATATTGAAGTTGATTTTAGGAGTCAATTCAATTTATTTTAATGCTTCTCAAGACAAATAGCATTATTGAAACCTTGGTAGTTATGAATTTATGTTGAACACAACCCGAGGGATGATGGAAAGTACATTCTTCATTGCAGCATCTTTTTTTTTTAAGTAGCTTTATTTCCTTACCATTTACTTGGAATGCTAATGGCAATGCCACATTTCTAATTATTAGCAACTTCAATTGTATATTGTTATTGCCTAAGGGAATGATGATATAAGGGAAGATGGGACTAAGTTAGGTGTTTAAGATTAATGTGAAAACATGATTATACAAAAGAACAAATTCAACACTAAAAATTCTTAGAAATAAAGTGGAAGATAGAAAAAATGAACGAAAGAGATTTAAATTATAGATGTGTTCATGCACTCACCATGAAATTCAACTACTATTGACAAATATGGTGATCTCATCTAAATAAAAAATGAGTGTGCCAATCCCACAAGAGGGAGTTGAATTGTGGACTTTAAAATAATTTTTGCTTTTTTTTATCGTATTTACTTTTTCAAAAATTATTTATAAAAATAATTTTATGTTTATAGAAAATCTTAATTTTATATATATTAATTTTTAATATGATGAAGAAAAAAAAAAAAAAAAAAAATTAAATGAGACTCCAAAATTTTTAAGTAATTTGGTTCAAATTAGAATCTACGTTCATACTTATGCCGAGGTTGGGAAAAACACTATTAATAAAATATTACAACTTGAGGTTTTTTTTTATGGTTCACTAATAATTTATTAGCTTTTATGGGTTCAACTATAATTCGGGCTTTTGTGAGCTCAACCTCAACTCGATTTTTTTATGAAATCAAACCTAACTTGGGTTTTCGCAAATGTTGAGCTTCCCAACCAAAAAAAATACAGCAATAAGAAAAAATTTCAATAAATTCGTACAATTTCTTATGTTTGTTGATTAATAGAACAAGACTCAATGAGCTTAATATTATGAATAAAAGTAAAAAATTGAAAGCTTAGAAATACAAGGTTTACCTAGAAAAATTTGACATTTAAAAACTAAGTTGTAGTTATTGCGAGGAGAATTCATGCCAATAGAATATTACGTAGCATTTTGTTGAGATTTAAAAGTTTGATTCACCTTTATTAGTTATTTTATTCACAGTAGTTTGGTATTTATAGAAAAATTTTGGTTATAGTCGTTAGAAAGTCAAGTAAAAGCTATTTAAAAAGTTGTCAAATAGCTTAAAATGTTTTTTCAAATGGTTTAAAAATTATTCTAAAACGTCTGTCTACAATGGCATATATAACGGCTAGTTAATTAGCTGTTAGTCATGATTGACTGGAGTCATTGGATCAAATCGGAGAAGTTTTGGATCGTTAGATCAAAAGCAATAAAAGTGGATGAGCTATAGACGGTTGGATCAAGGAGGATTAGGTCTAGACCATCTGATCAAGTTAGATGCGATCTGGATCGTTCGACTAGTCAACAGTAAAATTGGGAACGATTGCAGCCATAAGATTCAAAATGGATAATTTAAAGCAACATGATTCAAAGACAAATATTTCAAAAGGTAGAAATAAACAAAGCCATTCGATGAAGTCGGACGTGATCTTTACTGTTGATTAGAGCTTAGAAGCAAGGCATAAAGACAGGTGAGATTTTAGCCATTTGATCAACGATTGGATGAGAGGAAATTGCGTATGCTTCAAGCGCTGTGGATTGTGTAGAAATATAGTCCCACATTGTAGAAAAGAGAATGCCTTTGATCTTTATAATAACTTGCACGCTTGTTATAAGTGAGCCAAACTGGGGCATGCTTCCCCTTGTGCCCTTCGGATTTCATCACCTAGGCGTACTCGAAGTTTACAAGATATTTCGTGTACGGATTCGACCTGACCAATACGCATATTTGGTTCGAATGCTTGCCCGGCTTGATCCTTTGCTTTATCCCATCCGGTTTAGGATTGCATTGTTACCAAGATCAGACTCAACCCGATTTGGTTCTAGCTATCTCCTTAGTCGAGGCTTGCAAGTGCACGCTTGGGCTTGGGCTTGTTTGGCCCGAGAGTTTTGCACTTTGACACAAGCTTTGGATTTGGTGAATTTTTTTTTTTAAATTATGAAAATTTTAACAGAATTATTTTTTTAATTTAATTAACATAACATGGCATTTGACAAAAATATATAAATAGAATTTAATCAAGAAAATGATTGAGGAATTGAAAAAATAAAATCCTCTTTATTTGCTAAATCAAGGAGATGATTGAATAATTTGATGTTTGAATGGGATTTGAAATTAATACGAATGGAGAGTTTTATAATCAATAAGTTAACATTCTATTTTATATTATAAAAAATCTTATCAAAGCTGATGCGAGTGGTCAATTATTGAAACTTATTGAACATTCAAAAGTATTTTGAAGACTATCAATTCATCGTTTTCAAATGTATATGACTTGTTCATTACAATTAAACTTGATTCATACTAAACAAGTCAATTCAAATAAAATATTAAATATTTATAGAGTGATCTAACATTATCCACGATTAAACACGCATTTAACGTTTTTTTAATTTTATTAAAACATTTAAACTCCTTTCTGGAGCTTATGAAAGTGGCCCTATTTTTTTTGCTACAATTGTCAAATTTAGACAACCTAATCTATCAGTTTCCAACACAAACTTATATACCAACAAAATATGACACTTAAATTAGGAGTCCAATAGAGTTTTTCTTTGCTTTGTTAAATAACTAAAACGGGTCAACTAAGGGAAAATCAAGAATTTAACAATCAAAGAATCAACAAAGGTCATTTTTAGAGTTTTTAGGAAAGAAAAATGAACAAAACAATGAATAAATTCTGATTTTACCATTAACTTTGAATTTTGACTACCTTTTTTGCTTTAATTTGGTCATTGTTTGTATTTTCTTATTTAAATGATGTTTAAGCTCTACGTCAGTCCTTTTTTTTGTATGTTATTAATTTATTGGGTAATGAACAACTAGAATGTATAATTTCTCTCAGTGGCTTGATGCTCTAGGTTACAGGTGTAAATGAACTGAACTTGAGTGAGCTCGTACTTGGCTGGACTCATTTCATTTTTTTTGCCCATGTTGATGTTTGATAATTCTCGAAACCTCCACCTTCAAGTAGTTCGATTGCATTTTCGATGTTTGTTTTTGTCTCGATTTGAGTTTTTAAGCATTCTGAGTTGAACTCAACAAACTTCAAGTCAAAAATAAGCTAAGCTAAGCGCATAATAGAATATATGATAAAATTGTGAAATCAATAACAATGATCAAATTCAATTACACAGCAAGGAATGACAATCATCTATCTGAATCATCATAAAGATCAACGTAAGAAATTCTTCACTTATTATTAATTAGATTGGTAGAAAAACATTTTCAGAATGACAGTTTACTGATTAGTCAACTGCTTTATTGAACGTTCAATGGATTCACAAGATGGTGTATGTGGTAAACGAAAAGAAAAATTCATCACAAACAATGCAAAGAACTTCAGCAGGTCATTTACTTAAAATAGTGGCCAAAAGTTCAACATAAGGAAACCATGATGGCTTTGTTAGCTAGATTACTGGCAAAACAATAAGTTACAGTTTATTTATTTTTATTTGCAGCATAGAAATATTTAAAGATCTTGGGATACCACTAACATAGTATCTGCTCAAAGTATCTCAGCTTGCTATGAGTCTAACCTATAAAACCAATAAATACTAGCAAGGTGGCATTATGAACTGTTTACAAATAATAAATAACTTGGCATATCTATCTTGATAGTGCAGCATAGACAACCTTGAAGGTCTCAAACTACAACCATATTATTGTCAATATCAAAAAAGATTATCTCATCATAAACTATTCCAAGGATGTCAGCTGTTTATTTGTTAAACGGAGCAGTCCTCCACAGCTTATATATTACTTGGCTGCTACAAGTTTTCAACTGTTGTCATAATGAGCAATATTGGCTTAAGACGTTCATTAAAGTCTTGAAGCAAGCTTGCCAACAACCTTATCAGACAGAAGCTAGTTTTAAACCTTACTCCTCTTGTTTGACTAGTAGTTAACACCAACCTTTACAATTGCAAAATATTTTAGTCCAATAAATTAACTTTCAAAACCTATTGTTTTGTACTATCCAAATTAGCCAGTTAGCCAGCATAGAAAAGGTTAAAAAAAAACAAAATACATATGTTTATGTACACTCTGCAGCTTGATAGTAAGGTTTACTCCTTGCACTTATTGAAACGAGATTATGAGTGCAAATTACTATGTTTGTTGGACATCCATATAGACATAGAAAATTAAATAAAAAATGATAATATTAACACACCACACGTGTCTTTCCACTCATAACTGATTCCTAATCGAACTAGCAATCCTCAATAAAAGATCAATTGTTTTTGGAGATATTACATTCCCATAACCATCAAAATACCTTACCCTACCACCAACAGTGTAATAAACTTTCATTACTGTTGCTATAGGAATTTTTTATAATTTTTTTTGCCATCTTGCGTAGGCATTGAAATTTTGAAGTATTCATCTTCTATCATGTAGTGCTTTGAAGAAAATAGCACTACAGATTGTTATTAAATAAGGGAAAAAATAGACAAAAATAGATATGACATGAGACTATTAGAAAAGATTTAACATTCTTAGTTATGTCAAAAAAATTAGTATGTAAAGCACAATAGAATTAGAGTTGATCTCAATTGAAATGAAATTTTATTTCTTGATTGATTTTCAACCAAGAAGCACATCAAAGGAAAAATACATAACAAAGTAAGCTAAACTTGCATGTCCAAGAATGGCATAGAGAAGCAAACATTTGACAATAAATGACAAATCTTAATTAAAGCAACAACATGCAGAAGAAATTTACAAAGCATAAAGTGGATGACATGGAGATTTATAATAGTGTATATCTAGATAATATGCATGGATCTTAACATTACAATCTAATTAGTACACAAAATAAGTTCATAAAACACTGCCATTATGAAACCTTGAAAGGTTTTGCTTTCATGTTGATGTATAAAATGAATGTAAGAATATAAAGTAATCCTATAATAAAGAAACGTATGTACATTGAATCAACAAAATATAATTTGTATTTACAAAAAAAAACACAAATAAACTTTGTTGAATGAAATGAATGTATATAAGATGACAATAAAACAATAAAAAAAGCAAAATTTAAACAGGATGTTAAAAAATTAATCATAACTCTTTAGGTAATTTAAAGCCTTCTTGACCTATGTAAAAAAAAATTTCAAAACCATACTATAAATTTTGAAAGTATAAAAGGAAATAATTTTTAACAAAATTTGTTAAACTAAGGAGGGGTATAAGATTATTTCAATAATGAGGAAAGGAAAAATTGTGGAGATTTGATAAGGAAATCCCAAGAAAGAGAAAGAATACAAATGAAACTTAAGAAATTTGTTAACATCTTGCTTAAGAAAGTGAGGTTTTTAGGGAAAGAATGTAGAGAGTTGTAATGAAAAAAGATTTGTTAGAGGCTTCAAAGAAGTTGTTATTGAGAAAGGTGATGAGAGGGGGTTATCTCAAAGATAGAGTTATATTGGGACATATTAAGAATTAGTAAGATGAAAATAGTGACATCTTAATGTATTTGCATGGAGTGAAATGGTACAATAACTAGAGATGTTGGATTGCAATTGAATTTATTTGATTTGCTTTATTTAACATTGAAAAAAGGTATTGATAGTTGTTGTTGGTTTAAGAACAATGGATTGTTATATGCTCACCCTCAATTAAGGTATTTTTTGCGATTATTGAAAACTAATTTGATGACATATTATTCCTATCTTTTATATTTTAAAAAAAACCATCAATGTTAAACAAAATATGTAAAGATATAAACATTTTATAATTTGGCTAATTTAATATAAGTAATATACATTTATATATGCATAATATATATGCATACATTTAAGAGTTACGTAAATAAAAGTTACATAGATATTTCATACATATTAAATTTTAAATATCGTCAAATGTGATTTTAGTTGCCTATCTTAAAAATTGTTAAAAAACAAGTAAAACAAATATTTAAAGTTTAGATGATAGAATCTTATTGATGA
Organism: Vanilla planifolia; assembly: GCA_023846275.1. Lineage (NCBI taxonomy): Eukaryota > Viridiplantae > Streptophyta > Magnoliopsida > Asparagales > Orchidaceae > Vanilla > Vanilla planifolia. Next base: position 5,870,266 of record CM043873.1, on the reverse strand, counting down.
AAATAAGGTCTCATCTATTTTCATGAGATGTAAATTATGAAGCCAATCCTATGTGGAATAATGCAATTATTGGTGTTTATAAGTCAGCTAAAAATATACTTTGAGCTTTAAAAGTTGACATAGGATACAAGGGTGAATTCTTTAACTAAATCGTATAATGGGATTTAAATGGAAGATGTCAATAACAAAGATAATAATAATGATAGAGATAAATTCAAATCACAACTTTTATATCTTTGGATTATAACTCAAAAGAATTTAGATTGTAATATAGGAATTTGTACACATGCACTTTAAAAAAAAATCATAGTTTCTAACTAGAGGTAATGTAAAAAAAACAATCTTATTTTTGTATTTAATAAAATATATTTATAGAAATAAAAAGTAAAACCTAGTTTTAATAAAAAATATAACGGTAATAAAAATATGTAAAAAATGATAAAATTATTATGAGATTTATATGTATGTGATACATTGCAATCAATGATGAACTAAAAATATAATAAGCTAAAGAAAAATTAAATAGTATTTATTGTATCAACTCAATCGTCGTTTTGATATAGCATGTCTTGCTTCAAAAGGTGTGCTTATAAGCACAAAGAAGTGTGGTGATGAAGACAAGCATATAAAAATGAAATGTAATTCAATTGTAAAAATATAAAAAATTTGTTGAGATATAAAATAGCAAGATAGGTGGCTAAAAATAAGTTAATGATACTAGGAAAAACAAATTTCATGGATTACTATAACAAATTGGATTTTTATGAGTGAAACAATGTGTGCTTGGGTATGTATGTATATAAGCTTGTCAAAATAAGAATGGATATAATTAAAGACCTATCTCAAGTGAAATGTATCACAAACGAGGATCATAAAGTAATAATCAATGATTAAGATATCATGCAAATTGGATAGGTCACTTTCATAAGCTTTTCAATAGAGGTTTTGATAGGATTATTGATTTAGAAAAACTTAATTGTTCTAAAGAAAACAATTTTTTTTATCAACAATCTATAAATTTGAAGTGGGGTTTTGAAGAAGATAGAACGTGAAAAATTAGTAGGTCAGCAAATTGTATAGAAGGTATTTTTTGTCTTTCGTAAGTTAATCAACATTATTTTGAAGAGTAAAATATATCATGTAGAGGAAAATACCTTATTTACATATTTATAAGGACAAATAGATATCTGGAATAGTGTGCTAATATGAGATAATTAAATTGCTGAGTTATATTTTGATGTTTTAGGGGAGAGTGATTGGTGACAAATTATGACATGAGAGTATATTCTATTGATTTTATGCTTGGAATTTCAATTGTAGAGGTTATAATTTAGCTGAGAATATTAATGAAAAAGTTCATGGCATGAAAAGATGCATGACAGAGTCTCTAGAGGAGTGCTTTGAGAAGTCTTAGAAAACAAAACAAATGGTATAGCTCATGTTATAGTTATTAAAAATATACATACTATTGCAATGACTTCTACGCACACTTCAGAAATATTGCCTAAAAGATTTTCTAGTTGTAATAGAACTGCATCATGAATTTGCATTAAATTCTTATCTTTTTCATTAATTGTGAATGTTTTTTCTCAATGAATTAAAGTTCAAGTATCATATTGTGTGCTTTTTAATGATTATATTGTACTCATTGTGCTAAGAAAGGGGTTAAAGCTAAACTGGATTCATGGAAAACCATCTTGGAGTTAAGGGCTTCACTGTAGTAAATGTTAAATTTTATATATAGAATGCAAATTTAATCACTTAATAGTAGAGTTTGAAACTTTGTGTTGGTTTTATTAATTTTGCTGAATTCAAGCACTTTTTATAATAGTATAAAACTTTTGTATGGTTAAAATGAGTAATTTTAGAGTTTATAGAGGGTAAATAGTAAGTTAAAAGACATGGTTGAAAAGCACTTTCACAACACTTTCTTGAATAATAGCTTTATTCCAAAATTTTGCTATGGTGAGAAGCACTTTCCATTGCAGGATCAAACCGGCCCTTCAGTAATATCCATTGTTTTCACTTCCTATTTGTATTCCACACTTAGAACAACATTCCTCTACACTTTTTTATGAGGTATTCTTGGTCCAACATATTATCCTGTGTTGGCATATGTTTTATGAGGTGTTGGGCTGATGCCAGTCCGTAAGTGGTCAGACAAATTGAGTTGAACCCAGTTTCGACCCGACCGAACTGAAATCAGAATCAAAATGGGTGATTCTGAATAACTTAGTGCAACTCTCAATAAAAATCATCTTTGTTTTCTGTTCATTTTTTTCTGTCTTCTGATATGCTTAATTACGTTTCAAAGTGTAGCAAATAAAGCCTAGTTGACTCTCTTACATGGCCTCATCTTCTTCATGTACAGTAATGTTATCATGTTCTTGACTGGCCATGGCTTGACTACTATTTCCATATGGAAGTCAATCCATTTGAGTGTATGTCAATACCCTGAGTTGTTCTTTGTGAACAGGAAAGCAAGATCAGTGCGGAAGGAGAACCAAAAGGTCTGAACCCCGGTCTGGTGGTTCTTCTCGTGGTGGTTGCTTTGCTATTGGTTTTCTTCGTCGGCAACTATGCTCTTTACTGGTATGCCCAAAAGACCCTGCCACAGAAGAAGAAGAAGCCCATCTCTAAGAAGAAGATGAAGAGGGAGAAGCTCAAGCAGGGCGTTTCTGCACCAGGAGAATGAACTATGTTGAGAAATGCTCCAGGTCAATATGACCTCAGCTTTTAGAAACTGCATGCTTAGTTTATCAACTTGTACTTGCCCAAGAAATTTTGAAGGTGTGGATTATGGACAATTCTTAAGAGATGGTGCTTCAAATGGAATGAGTGAACATTTCTCTTCTTCATTCATGAGTATGATTATCTGTAAAATGTAGACAAATAATACGTATTTATGACATATAAATTAAGATGGGTTTGGTATAATTATTAGATATTAAGTTTATTAATTAAAAGTCTTAAAAGTATTGTTTTTTTAGCACTAATTAAAAATTATATGTTTGTTAAATAGTTTTTAAAAAGTGTTTAATAAAATGATGAGAGTAACATATGATATTTTTTGGCACAAAAATCAAGTGAATTTCTTTTTAATGATATATTATAAGAATAAAATTATTTTTATTCTTTTTTTTTTATTAAAAAAACATGTTTCAAAGGTGATCAATCAAATACTTGATCATGTTTTAAAAATGGCAAAGGCCAAGTTTAAATGGTGCATCAAATGAAACTTTAATAATGCTTTTTTACTATGATCAATTAAAGTTGAAATGGACTTGAAATTTTTTTTGTGATCCAAACTTTCAATGTCATCTATGGTGTTTTTTTAGTTTGACTTTATCATCAAACTCTGTAATAAAAATTATTTGAAATCATTTATACATAAATAGAGAACAAATCAAAACTATTATTTATTTATTTTAAAAAAAAGATGTAAATCTTCATATTAGAATCTATATAAAATTATGAATAAAACAAAGAAATAACAAATTAAAATATCTAAATATTCCTTTTCAAAAAAAAAAAAAAAAATCTAAATATTCATCCCAAAAAAATTATTAGAGAGTCTAAAATTAGAGATTTATCGATCAGATTATTTAAATCAAATACATACATATAAAATAATATAGATTTGTAAAGTATAAATAATAATATATTAGGATCATGGATATATATAATATGATACGAATACATATAATATACAATAATAATTATTACACAATCAAAGTTATATATTTTATAATATGTGACTAAATAAAACAAAAGAACATGAATATAATGAATAAGAAAAATAATTCATTAAATACAACATATAATGAATTGATTAAATCAATTATATCAATTAAGTCATGTATATTGCATTTTCAACACATGAATATCAAAATTAGATATTATATAGAGGATAATGTTGAAAAAATTATTTTTTTTAAAAGATTTTAATATGTAACAATTAATTTATATTTGGCTTTCTTATTTCTTCAATGACACCAAATGACTAAAAAGATATCAAGATTTGTACATCAATTATGATTATCATTAGTTATACTATATTTATTGATTATAGATAATACATAAATAAAATAAAAATATTCATCACATTTTATTGTACATTTGTGTCTTATACACAATGTAAAATGTGTATCACACAATATCACTAGTTTATAAATATTATTAATTTGGTTTAAAGTTTTTAAATTTTATGAATATTTTGAAAAATATAATAACCTCATGCTCATAATGACAATCTAGAAATCCTTAAATAAGAAAAATGGTTAATGTATTCTAAGACATTAAATAGAACACAATTGATTCAAGTGAATCTCTTTTTAAATTAACAAATAGCTTGGTTTGTAGCATGTTTCTCTTGCGTGTGTTGTTTGAGCCAATGCAAGTTTGTTCTTTTTGCTAAAATGATCAAGAAATTTTAATTAAAATATTATTTTAAGATATTTTATTAAAAAATTATCCGAAATTGGATTAAATGTTGAGCTAAGTTTAGTCCAAAATACAATAATATACTACTGTCCGTACATGGCTTCGCCGGCTAGACCCTGCCCGCCCAGGCGCTGGCTTTGGCTGCTGCCCTCAGTAGTCAGCAGTACGCAATCCGACAAGGAAGCCCCCCGAAGAACAGAAGAAGCGTTCCTCTGACCCTTGACGTTCTTTCCCTCCTTCCGAGTAGCTGAAGCTCGAAACCCTAATTCTCTCTATCCCTCGAGCGAGACCATCCAATTCCATGACGAAGCGTTTCCGTCGTTTCGAAACCCTAGAAAGGTACGCGTTCAGAAATTCGTATTTCCTAGTTGTATTTGCTATTTCCTTTTTCTTTTGGGGAGCTATTCGATGGAATTCTGAAGGTCTTTTGCTTCTCCGGCGTAGTCTTCTGTTCTCTTCGAGGAGTGTGATTTTTCTCGGATTCAGGTCGGAAGCGAGTGGGGACGGCCGTTGATCCGTCTGGCCAGGTTTTAGAGCCATGACAACCGACGCAGGTGGCCTCGACCTCAATTGCGAAACTGCGACAGTAGTCGAGGAAAAAGAGGTTGTTGGGGAGGCGAAGGGGTTGAAGGGTTCCCAGCGTGGCGTTGGAGGTGAATTGGGCGAACGGTTGGGTAGGGATGCGGGTGGTCTTCTGGAGAAAGAATGTGATCGAGGATTAGCTGGTGGAGAAGATGAAATGGTTGATAAGCAGGACGGGGGTGCTGCAGCTGAGCTGGGGAAAGGGAGTGAGGAGGACGGGCAGATGAAGAGTTTTGGTTGGGAGCTTGGAGAGGTTGTAAATCGGAGGGAGGGATTAGAGAGAGTGATCGGGAAAGATAACGATTCTATTGCTGTTTTGGTTGGTGGGGGAGTGTTTGATGACAAAAAACTTGAAGAATCTTCTCTATCAAATAAAGATCTTTCTGAGCTTCAACATGGCCCGGTTGCTGATTGTATCCAGACTGCATATGCTGAATTTGCCCAATCAACTAGGAGATCTGAAGTTGAATTTGATGGCGGGAAGTTCTTAGGAGCAAACAGCACGGAGAATGAGGAAAAGTTTCCTGTTTTTTCTTATGATTTTGGAAGCAGTGAGTCTAACAGTCAAGCCATGGACATGGAAGACAGACACGGTGGTGAGCAGACACAACAAAATGGTGTACATGAGGACGATTTCAGAGCTAACAGTAAGTCTGTTGCTATGACCGTTGGTATTAGAGGACCTAAGAATGAGACGTTGGAACGATCAATTATTTTAGACAAAAAGGAGTGCAAGACTCAAGCTCAATCCCTGGATAGATGTGCGAAGGTTGTTGGCAGTGAAATTGAAGCTGGGAAAAGGAAAGCTGAACCGGAGTTACATGATGGTAATTTGTTGGTATTGAATGAGGAAGAGGAAGCACTTGTTCATTTGGTTGCTATTTTAGACGAAGATTTTGAAATTCCGGGTTGCACTCAGTCTATGCAGTCGGGAGATATCCAGAAGGGAGAAACTGATGTAGAGTCAGTTTTTAGAAAAGATGAAGATATAGCAGCTGGATCAAATAGTGTGAAATTGTTGAACACGAACATGGGTGGTAATGAGAATCCAGAGCTAGTTTCCTTTTCAGCTCAGGGGTTTGAAGCATTTGAGGCCAGCAGTCCACCAATGGTCTTGCAAGGACAAATTAATGATGATAAGATGGGAGGAACTATTTTGGATGCAGAGGCTGTGGTTGGAACCAATGGGGTTTCTGTTAATGTTTCAGCTAGTGGTGGAGTCCCTGACAAAGAAAGGGGGAAAAGTTCAACTCTTTTGGTAGCACAGCTTATAAAAGGTACTAGCGGGTCTGTTTGTGTAAATGATTTTTGTGAGTCAAACAATATTGAAGGCTCTGTAATTGATGCAGTGTCATATTCTGGGCAAGTTCACAAAGCCATTGTTAGTGATCATCATGGTCGAGGATATCATTCAGAGGCAGCAGACATGCTTGAAAGAAAAAGAGAAGCATCTATTACCATTTCCGTAGATGGAGTGTCCAAGGATGAAATCTTGGAAAGCTCATGTAGTTCAGAAGGAAATCTGGCTGTCTCTAAGGAAGATGGTAATGAATCTGTATTGACAGAGAAAAGAGTGGCTAAACCTGAGGAGAGTGAAGGTGTTTGGCTTGATATGGCTAGACTTACCGGGAATGCCGAAGGTACTGTTTACCACATGGATGTTCAAAGCCCAGAGTTTGAAGAAGGAGATTCTGGCAATCAAAAGGTGATATCATGTGGGATGGGGGTTGTTGCTGTTGATTGCGTGGAAGCTGAGGTCCAATTGGTGGAAGCGTCACACAGATCAGATAGTGGGCAGGAGGAAGCCGATTTCGATGTTACTGAAATGACGGAAAAATCCCCACTTTCTCTGGAGAGTGATGGCACAGTGAAAAACAGAAGGGTTTGTGATTTCGTTGTTGGGCATCCTGCTTATAGAGAGGGTGAAGGAGGTAGTTGTCACAGCCAAGCTGAAGAGGGTGATGACCTTAGTGCAGGGCAGGTACACATGGTAGAAGTGGCTAGCAGTGCTATGGATCATGCTTTAGTTTTGGAGGCATCTCAAGGTGCATTGCCAGAGTCAATGATAGAGGAAACGGGCATGGATGTCACACAGGAGGAACCTATTGTGGTTAATCGGAAGATATATGGTGAACATTATGCTCTAACTGGTGAAAGTTTACATATGAATTCAGTTATCATTTCTACCGTGCAGAGCCTAGGCTCACAACAATTGGATACAGTTATTAGTTGTAATGCAAAAACTTTGGTGGGAATGGATGAGGTAACTAATATGGGAGCAAGCAGTGCAGATATGCATAATTTTGATGAAATCATTGTGAAGGATAAAGATTTAGTTATGACTGGTGGTGGCTCTAGCATGCATGTCACCCTAGAAAAATTGCAAAATGTGGGAGCAGAGTTAACCTTTGATGTTAATAGTTGTCAAGATTCTTCTTCCGTGATGATTTCATCCAGTGCAGAAGTGGAACATGCTATAGGCACCGATTCAGTCGGTGGAATTTTGGTGGAAAAAGCGGATACTATAGATGAAAATTTTAACTCATCTCTTGGTATGATGTCCAATTTTGCCTCAGAATCACAGAATCCATCTGTTCTGTTCCAAGGGAATGAACCTTCTGCTGCATCCACAGTTTTGCAACCTTCAACTGCTTTCATAGGACATGAATTAGTTATGGAATCAGAGACTGATCAGGTCTTTACAGCTTCCGAGTTCAGTGTTAGTGCCGTGTGCAAAAATATTGATGGCACCAAAAGCATGCATAGTGGAAAGCTTGATACTTTGAAGGAAACAGAGAACCAGATTGAAGAGTCAAGTGATTCAAGAACTGGGTTCACTTCCACGAGTCAGCAGGCCACTTATTATTTATCTGTTCCACTGAAGGAGGGTTTTTCCACCTCTGACTTGGTATGGGGTAAAGTTAAAAGTCATCCATGGTGGCCTGGACAGATTATTGATTTGTCAGGGGCATCAGAACTTGCTCTTAAATATCAGAAGAAAGACCACTTCCTGGTGGCATACTTCGGAGACAAAACATTTGCATGGTGTGAGGAGACACATTTGAAGCCTTTTCAACTTCATTTCCAACAGATGGAGAAGCAAAGCAATTCAGAATCATTTTTACGTGCTATTTCTGACATCCTTGTGGAAATCTCCAGGCGCATAGAGTTGGCGATGGCTTGCTTTTGTCTTCTGGGAGAAACTCCTGCAGAAGTTAAATATCAAAAGCTTGAAAATGCTGGTGTACGAGGGAAAACTGTTAATTCTGTTATTAACAGGGTTGAGATTGTGACTTATTTTCATCCTGACAGACTTCTTGATTATATTAAGACACTAGCTTTGCTTCCTACTGGAGGGGCTGATAGATTAGAGCTTGTAGTTGCTCAAGGTCAATTGAAATCATTCTACCGTTCTAAAGGCTATACAGACCTTCCTGTGTTCACAAATGGTAGTGGGTTGGTTGAGAATGATTTTGAGGCTCCTTTGTCTACAAGAGAAAAGCCATATGAAGATGATTTAGAGAATTCTGCAACCCTTTCAGATTTGTTCTCTACCAAGGTAAAGCCCAAAGGTAGGGATTTAGTGATCGGAAAGCAAAAGCATATTGTAGAAGATGGAAGAAAACAGAAGTGCTTATCTGATTTGATGGAGGAGGACACACCTGTTCTCCTGGAAAATGGAGGTGGAACTATTTATGGTTTAGTAGGTGATGGAGGATGCATTTCATCCGACAAGAAGAGAAAATTTGTTGATTCCTGTTCTATAGATATTTGGGGAAGCAAGACAAAGAAGCTAGACACTCAACTAGATAAGGACAACAAGATGTCACCAGCGAATTCAACTGTTTCTTTCAAAGTTGGTGAATTCATAAGCAGAGCTGCAAGTAAATTGACAAGTTTGCAACCGATTCGTAAATGCTACACTGAAACATCTGAGAGGAGTCCGCCCCTGACAGATGATTGGAGAATTGATGATATGTATGTTGAGGATTTCCTGGATATTCCCTTTGACACCCCAAAAGTACATATTGACATTTCGGTGGACTATCCTTCCACAAATGAAATGTTGTCACAGCTGTGTTCAGCTGCAAGAAATCCTATGAAGGGGTGTAACTTGTTGTCGGTGTTAATAAGCTTCTTTACCGCTTTTAGGAACTTGCGAATCTCTAATTTTTCCATTGAGAAGATTAACATTGAGAAGCCAAGAGCTAAGAGAGGGAGAAAGAAAAAGGTTAATTCTGTTTTAGCATCTCCTGATACTTCCACACCGGATCATATGAAGGATTCATATTGGTCTGATATGATTTTTCCGGAAAAAGATGCACTTGTGAATATTCCTAAGAGAAGAGGAAGGAAGAGGAAGTCTGCTGGTGAACCAACACCCTCAAGTTTGTTAAACTTGCAATCAGGATGTGAAGCTAAACTCCCCATGGGAACAATTTGCCCCCATGTCAAGCATGTAATGGCCGCAGAAAGACCAATAGTTAGCGTGGAAGAAAAAATAGTTGATGAACGAACACCAACTGCTGTAATCATGCACTTCAATAATTCAAATTCTCTTCCTTCAGAAACAGATCTTATCAGAATTTTTAGTCGCTATGGTCCCCTGAAAGAAGCAGAAACATATATTGATAGGAATACTTGCAGTGCTAAGTTGGTTTTCAAGAAACGTGCGGATGCAGAAATCGCATTTAGCAGTGCTGGGAAGCTGAGAACTTTTGGATCAGCACTAGTAAGTTATCGGCTTCGACATTTTCCGTTCAAGTCTTCTCCAGGCAAAAACGAAGGTGAAAGTCTTTCTTGCTTGCACTTGGTCGTTTGAAGGATAATTGCATAGTAATCCATGCTTGCTGTTATTTTTTTTGTAGTTGAACTTGAATCTAAGGCATCCACAGATGAAACTGTGGGCGAGCCATCATCTACCTCCGTTCAATCTCAAGAGCATACTGAAATACTATCAGACATCTGCCCACATGAAGATGCTGTAAAAGAGCTTTCTGGTTTTATCGTAACTGATGTTGATGATGGAATGCATTCTGTTGAAATGCAAGAGTGTGAAATTGGCCAAGAATGTTTTGATATTGATCCTATATCTCTTGTGGAAAATGATGTTGATATTGTTGTAGCTCAAGTTGAGGATGTGGATATGGGTCCATCTTATTTTGTTCAATGTCATGGTGATGATGATAATACACTTGATCAAACTAAAAGTGGGATAGAATTCTTGGAATTAATTCAGAGTCAAGTTAGGAATGCAAATTCTGAACCTAAATCAGCTGCAATCTCATGCAAGAAGTTGAAGGAAGATGTTACTGTTCAACAGGAGACAAGTGCTGTTTCTGACCATTTGCTACTTGAATCTTCTAATCAATATTTCTCATATTCTGATATATATCAAGCAGAATCTGTCGTTCGTTCAGACATCATGCAGGTAGATACCATAAATCAAGATTCATCAAATCATCTAAATCAGGCAGAGACTGGAGAAGCTTCACATGTTGTCCGACTTAATTCAGTTCACAAAGGATCATGTGGTCCAGATTCAGGAAGTAATGTAGAAGCTGTGGTTCCAAGTTCACTCAGCTTTGTTGCTGAACATTTGGAGGATGGAACTGTTCTGCAAAACTCTCACCATCTAGGAGGTGTAGTAGGTGACGATTCTTGTATTTCTGCTACATCAGTTGAAGTAAGAGACCTTTTAGAGGCTGCGCAAGGACAGAATGGTGAAAAATCGTGCCCTAACTCAGGTGCAGGTCTTGTTGAAACTTCAGAAAAGCTGCAGTCGGAGAACAAGGATATTGATATAGCAGAATCCAATGCTCCGGTTGTAAATGGCAAGGGAACTGGACTGCCTTCGTGTACTGCAAAATTTGCACCGCAGGAAGGGTCCTCTACTGTAGTTCATACTGTTGTATTGAGTGATAGCTCGTCAGATCTTAGCCAGGTAAGATCTTTAAGCAAAGGGGTTGCTGTTGATTCAAGGGTTAAAGTTATTGGCGAAGATCCATCTGAGGTTTTTGAAGCTGACACAAAACTTGGAAGTCTTTCAGAAGGCACACAAAGCTCCATATAGATATATGCCATCTTTTTCTGTGCTTTCAAGAATTCTTGGTCACATTAACTTCGCTGCAAATCTAGAAACCATGGAAAGGATCTCATCGGAAGGGGGCACCTTAAGATGTGCTCTATACTTAAAATCAAGTTCTGGAACTGTGTGGTTATTTAGTTGAATCAACCTTGTAACTAAGGTCATTTGTGATGTTCTGTCGGCTGTAATCCATTATTGGATAAATTTTCTGAATGGTTTTCGAGCTGCCATTCCTACATCCATGTTTTGTAAAATATGTAAGTTGATCTTTTTCACTGTGTTCAATTTGGTTGGCATTTTATGATCTCACAAAAACCACCTTTTTAGATGCCTATCTTGAACTTTGGTCTGTAGAAATGTCTTGATTAATTATTGTTACTAAACTAGTAGTTCGATGTCTTCTTCCTTGAATGCAAGGTATCATATTCTGTGTTGTGTTGTAATTCATTTTTTTTTCCTGTGGCATTTATTCTTTGTCTAAGCCAAAATAGGATCAGTGGAAACAGTTCATCTGTAAGTTTAGCAATTTTTGTGTAACTTATTTATTCTCTGATTTATCTATTTGTCTCATATCATCATGAACTTATATATATCCATATCTATATCTATATATATATAAAGTTGGGGATTTTGTTTGAATTTGAATCATGAACTTCAATTTAGGAAGATAAGATTAAATTTATTGGCATAGATATTACATTTTATGCTTTCAAATTTTATGAAGAATGAACTTAGGGTTTTTGTTAACCATGTTTAATGGTTTAACTAAAGTAGTTGACATCCATTTTTGCTAGATTGGAAGTAATTAAGAAGGATAGAAGTGTTTTTAAAATGGTATATCTTTTTGAGTTTCAGTTCATAATGAATGCTCAATCATGCTCTCAAAACATTGAATGCCAAAATTCAAGTTTTTTTTTTATTTGATGAATTTTTATTAATAGTCATTTTTTATTTTATTTTTCACTTATAAATGACAGGAAATCCTTGCATTTGTATATTTGCCGGCTTGATGTCTTTGAAAATTATGTTCATTTTAACTGACATGCAATTAAATGAGTCATAGAGAAAAACCTATTTTTTTTTTATAAAGATCTGTTTCATTAATATTTCTTTGAAGAATTTGATGAAATATGCAATGGCTCTAATAAATGGTCTGAATTTAAGCTGATAATTTCTTGAAACATCGAGTTTATGAGGTAACTCTTATTATATATGTAATGTATTTATTTATGTGCATAAATACATTTAATCATCAATATAAATAAATTATATCAATAAATGAATTTGTAGAGTTATAAAAGTGTATGTTGTAATATTAAAAAAAAGGTTAAATTTATAAATATATTTGTTATCAAGAAATTGAAAAAATCTTTTAATAAATTATTTTTTAATTAAATTGAGCTTGAATAAATAATCAATGAAAGAGATTAGATGTAATCGAGAAATCATTCAAAATTTGGATTGGATTGAGATGGAATATCTTCAATATCAAAAAAAGGTCACATTGATTAGTTGAACATAGTTAATTCACTATCAACTAGTTTGCTCTGTCATACATCGCTTGAAAAAAATTTGAAGTCGTGGAGAATCAAGCAACAGAGCGTTTCAAATTGACTCGAACTATTGTTTATCGAGTTCAAGTGAATTTGGAGATTCATTTCAATTCTTCCAAATTTCTTCAGACTCCTATGAAAATTGATCGTTCTTTGAGTCAAAGCAATTTTCAAACAAATTTCAAACATTTTGGAAAGGCAATTGCTCATCATAATAATTTTATTTTGCAACAAAATTTAAAATATCTTGCAAAGAAATAAAAATAATTTAGAAATAATTAACCTTATGATGAATTTATAAACTTTTTATTGAAGATAGCATGTTCTTCATACCTGACAAAAAATGTGGGATTTATTTATTTTAATAATAAACGAATTTCTCACATATTTACATGTATTTGAATCTTTGATGTGACTATGAATTGGGTCGTGAGTTGTTTTCATAAATCGTGACATTTAATCTCCATTATAGCCATTTTTTTAATGCGTTAGCGGGAGGAAAAAATAAATAAATAAATTATACTTAATTTCATAAAAAAAGAAAAATGCTGAGGAGGCATCGTGACTATATAAAGTGGGCGACGGTGAGCCGAACGAACGGTGCAGATACCCGAACTTTCCCCGCGATATCTCATCCGAGTCGTCTCCTTCCTCCTCTCTTCTCCAGCGTCCGATCCCTTTCCTCCGCTCCTCAGCTCCGATTTCGCTCTGTCCATCGCTTCCCCGCGCGCGCGCGCGCGCCAGTTCTTTGAGGTACGCGTTTAAAACTCTTTACAAACGATCTACTCTAGGGTTCCGACAACCAGCGAAAGAGATGCGGTTCATGATTCATTCATTTTGGCCCGCCGGCGGGGTAGATCTAGGTTTCGGTCCATGGCAGCCGAGGCGACGGCGAGCCCGGGCGGAGTTAGCCATGACAGCGGCGAGCATAGCCCGAGATCGAACGTCCGGGAGCAGGACCGGTTTCTTCCCATCGCTAACATCAGCCGGATTATGAAGAAGGCCCTTCCTTCCAACGGTAAGATCGCCAAGGACGCCAAGGAAACCGTGCAGGAGTGTGTCTCCGAGTTCATCAGTTTCATCACAAGCGAGTTTGACCCCTCTCCCTCCCGACTGATTTATTGTTGAGCGTCTAGTATTTGCGTGTTTTGTTCGTGCGTGAATTGGGATTTGTTTCAGGGCGAGCGACAAGTGCCAGAGGGAAAAGAGGAAAACGATTAATGGGGATGATCTTCTTTGGTCGATGGCGACTCTGGGCTTTGAGGAATACATCGAGCCATTGAAGCTGTACCTGCAGAAGTACAGGGAGGTACTTGCATGGAAGATTAAGCTCGTACAATTTGAAACCATTTTTATTGGTTCTTCTTTTTGTATTGTTTATATCTGACTGTTTGTCTTTGTGGATCCTCTGGAACGTGCGCGTCACTTTGGCAGATCGAGGTAATCAACTTAAACTTTTTTAATCCATTATACTTGACGTTGTTTGGATTCGTTATATTCCCTGTTAGCATCCCGTGGATTTAGTATTTGATTTGTATTGAAGATTTTGTTTCCTTGCATTGAACTTTGACTTAAGGATCATTTTTTTTTGTTCTTTAATCTAAATGATGCTTAAAGAATTCAGTTTTGTGATGGATATAAAAATATTATGGATACAATTTATCATTCTAAGGATTTGCTTAGCATTTCAAAACCAAACTTTTTTGAAAATCTAAGTTTCAAAACGTGGTCAGCTGCTTGGTTGATTGCAATTTGAAATGCAGGTTTATAAAACAAAAAACAAATTTAATATGGGAGTAAAAGTTGATTTTGACATATCAAAATAATATTAAAAAATTACCTTACTTTGGTACCATTAAAGTGAAATAGGAATTTTATTATTTCATAATATCAATTATTTTGTTAAACGTTTCTTGTTGGTATCTTATCCGCCACAACTTTTCAACAACACCTAACAATAAAATTTTGTAATTCAACTTAAATAGTTTAATATTTGTTAATAATTATGTTAAGCCAACCTTAAGAGTGGGGTTGAACTTGAGACAATTATGTTTTTTTTTTTTTTTTCCTATTTTCATGTTTCTAAGTTCTATAATTTCTCCATAATTGTTGATCATGGTTCATTGGTGGCAGGGGGATAACAAAATCTCTACAAAGGGAGAAGATGGCTCTGGTAAAAGAGAAGCAATGGGACTTCAAGCTGCAAACCAACCTGGTAGCAGCACACAAGGAGAGGTTCAGGTGCCTTGCTGTGAAAGACTTGATTCATTTTATGTGTTCAATGATTTCTTTTGGAATCCTATTTATTTTTATGACCTATTTACCTAAATTGCAATTAGCAGATGCTGCAACAAGGTTCTTTTGCCCAAGGTATGGGTTACGTGCAATCTCAGGTAATTCTTTCTCCATTAAATTTTTTTGGTGTTTGGCACTTGAGTGAATTAAATATTTAAAATTCTAGTAGGAAGACATTGATGTTACTCTTTTTAACAATCTAAACAAGCATTGTGAAATCTCAATGTTTTAATCTACATGTTATTTGTTGTCTTATCTAAGAAGAAATTTCTGTATGTAATGTAATTTGATGTTATCCTTACTTTTTTAATGCTCTCAGTAGATGTGTGTCATTTTGGTACAGAAGTTATCTCTTTATTTTTCTTTTTTTTTTTCTTCATATTGACATTATTGAAAGGATGGTAACAAAATTGTGTTGTACATGTCAAAGATTGCTACCCCCCTACTAATTTCACTTTGTCCAATTGATCTTTGTTTTAATTTTTTTTTTGTTTGTTGTGAAAGATCCTATATATGCTATTATTTTTTTTTTCTTTTTCTTTTCTAATTTTATGTATAACAAGCAAACCACATATAGAAGATTTGTGAGTTTGTGGGATGTTCAAATAATCAAATTGTGATATCCTGTATTTGATGTGCATCCACTGTAGGAGGTTCCCACTTTTATTGGACATACTTCCAAAGGGTAGCGTTGGTGCAAATTAGGCACAAATATCTATTGCATTGTTGTTTTATTGAAGTTTGCATAGAAGGTAACGGACATGTTTGGCAGAAGTCAATCAAAATTTCTCTCATTACATTTATATTTCCTGTATTTTCCTGCCTGTTTGGAAAGATATTTTGTCATAAATTTTATAAAAAGTGTTTGCTTTGGATCTAATCAAAATTGCCTTGAACCTATGATTGAGACTGTTTTGACAGAATATCTTTGTGTGCTGGCCAGGTTTGGCATGATTGATAGACTGGAGATTCACAGATTGGGTGTGATATGATGGGGAATTTAGGAGCATATCAAGTCGAATGAGTAGTTGCAATATTAGCATTAGTTGCATATGATTCAAGCCAGTAATCAACTAGATGATGATAGATTGGATCCAGTAATTGTTTTTTATTTTTAATAATGAATTCTTATTTTTAGGATTATTAGGAAACTATGAACAAAAAATTTGGAGAATATCCTATAACGCCATTTCAAGCAGTCATTTTTTAATTTGTTAGATACTGAACTCATTAATGTCATCAGTTACATAATCTCCTTGAACAGGTTAATCAAAATCGGTTCATTGAGTTGAGCTAAATTTTTGTTTAGCCTATTTTTGTCCTCGTTATTAAAATTTGATGTCATGTTCCTCACTAGTAATATTGAATCGAATCACATATTCCTTTGGCTTTGTTTTTTTTGGTGAAAAAGTGTGGTCTTTAAACAAGGTTTTGGAAATGGTGGTTAAGTTTGGCATAACTTCTTGAAAAGGTGCTTTTTGAAGTCTATAAGTTATGTATCAAACAAGGTTATAGTGTTTTCCTATTCAACAATATCTTTTGTGGTTTTTTGATTTTTTTCTTTTTTATTTATAGATGAAGATACATATTCACCTCATATAGAAAGTCCTCAGCCTACATCTTGCAAAGCCCTAAGTAATATTTATTGAACTGAAATGATTCCAGTATCCCTTGTTTGGCCACTCAATATCAATTAATAGTTTTAGATCTCTTTAATAATTTTAGGAGAAGGAATTAAGCCAAAGTAATATCCTAGGATTATGTGTTGGAATTATAAAGATGAAAATAAGAGTATTCAAGAACAATGTTTTGGAACTATGTTCTTAGTATGTGTGTGTGTAGGGAGCATATTTTTAAAAATAATGTTACTTGTTGCATTTGTGTGGTACCGAATGATGTGCTTGAAGAATTTAAAGTGTTACAAACTATAATGAAGCTTAGTGATGGAAACAAGAAGTACAAGATAAGGTTAGAAAGAAGTTTTTTAGTAAAATCTAGTTCAATTATAAGAGTGTGAAAGATTGAGAGAGATAAACTAGCAATATAAGAGATTTGAAAAACAGCTAATAAAGATTGCAATGATGTAATAAATCTAGTGGAGCTTAGTTTTTGAAGATAAATATTAATATTTGTTTTCATTGAAATATTAAAAAATGAATATAAGGAAGCATTAAAAATATGAAATGTGAAAAATAACATGACTAGATGCCAGTTGTGTAAATGGTTTTTAATGTTTAGGAGAAGAGTGTCTCACTAAATTCGATATTTCTTTTATGACAAAGAAGATACTAGAATGTGGAAAACTATTTTGATACTTATTTATAAAGACATATCAAATATTTGAAATTATTTAATTATAGGAGAATTAAGTTGATGAGTTATCCTTGAAAATACATAAATTATGATGTGTTACAGATTTATTATATAAATTGTTTTTGGTTTTATGACAAGGTCTTCCATTGATATCATATAATTGTTGAATGCTTTAATGGATAAGTTTAGGACAAGAAAATAGGATATTCACTATGTTTTTATAAATCTAGAACAGGAATTTGGAAGATCTTAATAATGAAAGGAGTTTTATTTACATATATTAAATCATTATATATATATATATATATATATAAAAAGAACAATGACCTTTTTATGATCTCACTGATGATTGACTTAAGTGATCTTGATCATTATTGGACTTCATCTAGCTTTTAAGTCATCATCTTTTTGTGTTTTCTTATTAATCAAATTCTAAGTAAAGTGTCTTAATATGTATTTTTTGTTGATAATGTTATGCTTGTTGATAATGTGGAAATGATAACTAATTAGCAACATAATATCTAAGGAAATGTGTCATAAGAAGATAGGTGATGGCAGCAAGAGGATGATGACGATGTGATAGGTTTGAAGGGACAGTATTAGATTTCGATTGAGTTTGAGTACTGGTGATAAAGTTGGCTTTCCAAAGGGGATGATGAAAAGCTTAGAATATTATAGGCCAAGGGCTCATTGGTGAGCTTGTTAGATTTGTATGAGATGATGCTAGTATGGTTAATGTTATCTGTTATGGGACATAATGTAGGTGATGTCAGATGATTGAGATGGAGTTTAAGAATAAACTTTGGTCTGGGTGGTTTTAAATTGAGAAAGGAGTCACCGGCAAAAGGTGGTTTCTTATGATATTATTTAAGAACAATGGTGGTCTTTGAGTGAACTAATACTGAGAATGAATGAGTTTAAAGACATTAAAATTTTAGAATTCATCCGAGGAAGTTTTGAGGGTGACATACATTTTTGATTGGATATCTATGAGTATTGATTTGCATTGTTAAAGTTGCAAACTGGCATAGGTGGCCTGACTTAAACACAGTTTGGTTTCACTTAAGAGTAGGCTGATTATTGTTAAGTGGAAGAGATATTTTTGGATATCTATGAGTATTGTGTTAGATATTCTGCTATAGTTACTGGATTATTTGATGTATACATATTTGGAGATTCATAATAAAGAGTTGAATTGTGAAGGACAATGATTCTTATATGGGAAAGAAAAACTTAAAAGATATTGAGAAGATATTTGGAGTATTGTATTCTTTCCTTTATTTTTCTAACCTTGTTGATGGTTCTAGAAGACCAATGAAGAAAATTAAAATTAAACTTAGGAGAAATAAGAAAAAATGCAAAAATGGAAGCCTAGAAAGCAAGAAAGGAATTCATTTGATTGTTATTTCTAAATAAAGAAGAAAATCCTAATTCTGACCTGATGTCAAAAAAATGAAGGGGCTGAAGAACGGAAGAAGAAGAAATGATAACCAGCTAATGGACTTGACTGATAAGAGTAGGATATTTGTACTGAGACGGAAAGGTTTGTACACCAACATCAAGACAAGCTCATATGGAGAATTGTAACACATCAAGTCCTATAAACTTAAAGGGAAGATCATTTCCAAAGAATTAAGTTCTTTCATTGATTGTTCATCATTTCTAGGAATTTACAAGAACTAACATATAGCCTCAAGACAAGTAACCACAGCAAGGTTGAACACATAAACCACCCTTAAAAAACAAAAAAAATTATTCATATTGTTTCAAATAACATATCGATAACTTTAACGTATAAGAAAATTAAAATCCACAAATTAAAGTGTAACTTGACCTGACCAATGTTTTGGGCCATGTGTGCTTAATAGTGTAGTTTGTGAATATGTTGGGAGTTCTTATTAAGGTTTGGAGATTATTTTTGCTCACATGTTATTCGGGTTCCATCTCAAACTGTTTCAAAAAGAAAAATGTTTTGACTCATACTTCTGGATCTACCCTTGACCTATTTAAAAAAGAAAAATCTTGTCTTGTGCTTAGGGTTGTTATTTTGCTAACATGCATTTGTTTATTTTGGTAGTTCTTTAATACAAGACCTATTTTGTATCATTTGCATTTGTCTAATACTTGGCTATCAACAGCATCTGTAATAGTGCTTTTAAATGAGCTACTACTTGGGTTCCAAGTCATAATTGGTAGATTATGGCATAGCTATACTAGCAGTGCTGCAATTGTGTATTTGGTTTGTTATGCAATGAATTTCACATATAGATTCAGGTTTAAAATGTAGCTTTGAAAGTTAGCTTTTTGCTTGTTTTACTGATTTTACTTTGTCCTAATTGAGGTTAAACCTGGTTTTTATTGTTAGTTGGATATCTAATTACTGTGGTTCTTTACATTGAGATGCAAGTGTTTTTGTTATTAATGGATTGTTGTTTTGTTTCTGCTTCCTTTTTTCCTTTTTTTGCGTTAGTACAAAGGTCAAGATAAATATCCTCAAATTAAGCTTTTTTCTGAAGTACACTTATTGCATAAATTAATTGTTTTGCATAAGTACACGTGTTTGTCTGTTTTTAATTTATTAATGCCTTTCACTTCACTAATTTATCTTTGATGTGTACCTTGTCTTTTCAGTTTCACAGTGGTAACTTTCCCAGCTAAGTGGTTTCTTGGCGTTTCATGGTAGATGTTGTAGGTTAGTAGATTTCTCCTTTTCAAAATCGTTGCTTTTTTTTTAAACCTTGCACCAAGACTAATGATAATAGTTAAGAGTATTTTTGTAGAAGGAATATTTTTAAAACAGATTGGAATGTTGATAACAAGCTAGCAGTAGTCTTCTGCTGTTTGTATTTCTAGATTTTTTTACCAGAGCTCTACATGCTACCACTTATAATATCCAGCTAATAGATTTCCCATTTTAAATTTCTTTCTGTTAACTATATTAGTTAATCATTAATTATATGATAGATAAAACCACCACTACAATTTATTTATACATCCTATGTTCGCTTCTCTTTCTTTTAGCATTGATATTTTACTGGAAAAAAAGAAAATGATATGCTGGGTAACAAGAAATATGATGAAAACAATGAATTGTATGGTATTTTGGTAAATGAAGCAGAAAAATGTATAATGGCAGTGTCATGGAAAATTAACATTAACAATACGGGAAGTTATTGGATTGGAGCAGGTCGGTAATTGGGTCAGTGATAACAACCAGGGGAATATGCATAAATCATGTTTGTTGTATGATGAGGAATAGTAACTTTTAAGTTGGATCATAAATGTGAGAGGCTAGCTAATCGTAATAATATGTGTGGTTTCCTTTTGCTCTTTGAACTTTAAGTTGATGAAAATTGTGAGATTTTTTTTTTATTTGTTTGGCCTTTATTAATAGGTAAGCATAGATGTCATTTAAAATTATTATGAACATAAAAGATTCTTTTGTAATTAATGACTCCTATAACGACTTGAAAAAAAACTTCAACATAATTTTTTATTTTAATTAGGTCTAACTAAACCAGTGAATCTTAACTTTTGAAATCCATCATGTGGAAAGCATTCGCTTTGAAAATTTTTTATGATTGTTAATTATCAGGCCAAATGGGCTCTAAGCAGACAATGGTGCATTGTGGGGTTGAAATCTTCTGCGAAGGACGGTTAAAAATTCAACATTAATCAAATGATGACATTAGAAATGATAGGTTGCTGTAGCAAGGAATTTTTCATGTGGGTTATGCGCATAATGATCCATCTGTGAAGAAGCAGAGTGAAACTTTAAAAAAACATTGAAGGGATTAATTGTCTAAGGCATAGCAGTCAGATAATGCTTACACACCTTAGTGTAAGGTTCTGTGTTACCATTGACTATAAGGAATCAACTTTAGTTTTCAGGACAGTTGGAAAGCTTTTGATCTTGATGTTGGTATCAGAGCTTCATCCCAAAAATATTTAAGTTATTTTCAAGTAGCATAATTTTAGGCATTTCTAAAGTGCAATTTTTATGTTTAAGTGTTTCATTTGTGGTGCAGTCCTAAGTGAGTAGAAGTGATGCTCAATTCTTTATAACTAAACTTATAAATTTGTGATTTTCAAACTCACGTCCATGATTACTCTAGATGTTCTGTACTTTTAATTTCTTCAAAATCTTATCAGCATTGCTTAACACATGAATTTGCTTGAATTCAATTGGTGAGAGTAAATAGTTAATGTTATAAATGACCCTAGCACTTGATTGGATGAACTTCTCTATCTTTGAGCACTTTGAAAATGGTTTTGGAATGTGTTTACTAGTTTCATAATCCTTAGTTGGAAACACAAAATTATTTTGTACAACTTCTCCCGATTCCTTATCTATACTTTCAAGGTAGCCTATGATATGAGCTTTCCAATTGTTATAATGGAATCTTACAAAAAGCCACAATCAAGAAGCTATCCTTTATGAAGATTTTAGCTTGAGTTATATAAAAGCTAAAATGTACTAAGATGATGATATATATATATATATATATATATATAGAGAGAGAGAGAGAGAGAGAGAGCCAAAAATAATAGCTAGGGTTCATGATAAGATTTAAGAGAGTTAAGATATACTAAAATGGCCTAACATATTATTTTAAACTACCAAAGACAAATAATGTCTTTTCTAATTGAAAAGCCTGTCAAAATATTTGAAAGAGTTAGAGTAGGTGATTGCATGAGGACTAATTTTTAAAATATTATAAATAATAATTCTATAATTAAAAAAAAATTATAAAACTCATTATATTAAAACCTATAAATTTACTTTAAAAAATGTTTTTAAAGGATTTCATATTTGAATGAAAATATATGATCAAAATACTATAAATGATTTTAAGATTGATTAGAGTAAGATTGAATATGAAAAATAAAATTTGAAATTATGTATAGAATAGAATACAAATTTAAAAATATTAATAAAATATATGAAACTGAAGTTAATCTTAATAAAGTTCACATTTTAGCAAAAATGATTTCAAAAGATTTGAAAATGTATAATAATGATATAATTGAAATAGTGAAATAGGGCATGGACTAATTATAATAATGCCAAATCTAGAATGAGAAGATTGCATTTGATGTTGAATAAAATCTACAAGTGCAAAATTGAAATTAACAAATGGATAGAAAGGCATATGATTTTACTTTAATAAATAAAATATTTTATATTTTTTAATGTTTATGAATAAAAATATAACTAAGTAATGGCATATTATCTTGTTGATTAGGACACCGATATTAGCAATAATTATTAATAATTTTAATTAATTTAACATAAATATTTATAATTATATATTTGTTGAAAGGTAATGATATTCATAAAAACAATATAATTTTTGGGGTAAAAAAGTTGAAAAATATTTAAAAAAAAAACTGAAGTCAAAGTCCAAAAATATGGGAACACATTTTATGCTTTCAAAAAAGTTGTAAACATAAATTTGGCACATTTGTAGTTGCAATTTCCACATCTTTTTGCATTTAGGCTTTGAATTGTTCTGTACAATCTCTAAAATAATTATTGTAAATACAAATATATGTCATAATAAGGATGTTATCATTGAAATTAGTATTAAGTTCAACACTATCAAGCTTTCACAGACTTGGAACATGCTTTTTCAATGCTTGAAATAGAATCCTTTCTAATGTTTCATGCATTCGACATGATCGAATCTGTAGATTTTAAGGCAATCTGTACCTCTCAAATCTCCAATGCGATCCAATTAATATTATTGTTGTTTATCCATGCATAGTCCAAACCATGCAAAATCCAAAACCGTGATATTCTTCATATACCATCAAAATTTCATGCATAACTAAGATTTGTCTATGAAATGGGAACTAATATTTTGATATAGATGATATGTTCATGATGAGGCAATGCAACTGAATGAAAAAAACTAGGTAAAAACAACAAAAACATAGTATAAATGAAGGCAAAACCAAAGGCATAGCAAACTATGGCATAATAAAACAACACAAATAATATGCTGAAGAATAATCATCCTCTACAACTTTAACCATATACATGATGTTGACAAAATTTCTTATTGATTTTCTAATACTAGAGGAAATGCATTGTACTACTTTTTCCACAAACCAAACATTGTGGAATCAAAATATCGAAAACTGCTTCAAAAAATGGCAAACAATTAAAAGAACTTCAGTAAACAAAACAACATAGTAGAGGCTGCTCACCCTTGAGTTTGGACAGTTCTCTCTTTTAATGGTTTGTAGCAAATGTGTTCTATTAATCCAATAAATTATATTGCAATCATTGTCTTTTGAAATTGTTTTGATAATCCTCTCTTAAACAATGCAATATTTTATCCTTTTTATAACCCTTGTCATAGGTCAAAAACCCAATCGCAAATATAAAATGTGAGATAAGCATAAAAAGGTCCCAGTCTAATAAATTTGAGGCAGATTTATTAAAATCTATACCATACAAATTCAAGCTCAAATTCCAAAATGAGCTCTCTAAGAAGGCTCTTTCACAACTTAGCATAATTTTTTCTGATCTCATAATTTGATGACTCAAAGTGCAATACATTAAAAAATTTTCCAAAATACATGACTTCATATAGTTAGGTTTTTATTTGCACTCGTCTCAGCCATCCTCATGAATCTTTCATGAACTATCATCACAGTAATGTCGGCACTTTCATGAGACACGTAAATAACTCCCTTCAGATTGCTCCTCTAAGTTAACCCACTTGTGACCGTTCCGTGAAGGCGAAAACTCATCGAAACACCTCATTTAAACTTGTTATCTTGTCCACAAGGTCAATCCCTTGTGCAAGTGTTCTTGAAACCATAACGCACTTTTCATCTATTCTAGGACCTTCTAATGTCTGTTCTTTGTCGACATGAACATGTTCAAAATTTCTTGTTTGTTATTCATTTCCTTGAGCACAATGGTATAAAAGAATTTCTACCTTACGATTTGCCATGTGAAATGTTATGCTTGCTGAAACGAACTCTGGTCGAACAATAAAAAAAATTAATGAGAACAAAAGATAATTTTTATCATTCTAAAATGACATAAAAATTATGAACTTCATTCTTTTATTAAAATGTCAAATACTAATTTAACTATTTCATAATATGAATCCTTTTCTTAAACTCTTATCAATCGCATATTCACAAAATGCATTTTTGATCTTATTTGTGTAAATTTAATTAATATGAATTCTTGTTCACATCTTATATTGAAATGGAATTCTCTTTGTTCTTGCAGGATTTGTCGCTTGATGATGAAGGCCCTATAATAAGCTCAGAAGAAAATTTCTAAAAGGTTTCGCCTCTCTGTTGTTCTCAATCATATTTGATGTTTATCTGAAACCCTTTATATGCTGTAGTGGCTTAGTTTTGTATAATCTTTGCGGTAAAAGAAACATTTTGAGTGTGTTGTCTTAAATTTTTGTCTGTTCATACAGCGGGAGTTCTAACCCTTTTTTTACAATACAGTTTAATCTTGTGCACTTTGATTGAGAAATCATGGATGTTTTTTTTTATAACCCATGGTTTATATATATATATATATATATATATATATATATATATATATAGGTGATATCTACAACTTATGATATTTTCATCTGTTACTGTGTTTTGATTTCACTGCAATCTTTGTAGGTGTATCTCTGAAAATACCCATTATTTTCTTATGCTGAAAAGATGGTTTACTAGTAAATTCTGTAGTGTGTAGAGAATTGACCAAACTTTATAGTAATGCTTACAAAGCTAAAGTGATTTTGTGCATTAATGGTGAGTGGATGTTGTAAAATCAGTCGTTATATAAAGTGAATTATATTAAAAGCATAAAAAATTATAAAAATTACAAAACCAAATGAATGGTATATAATACATAATATTTATGACAAAGACATGAACCATGCCCAATTCTGTCCTCATCATGGTTTCTAAATAAAACCATTTTCTTAAAATATTAATTTAAAAAGAAAAGCTACCCAACCTAATTTATGAACCACATTCATTGTAAAAATCGACAAAAAAATAAATAAAAAACAATTATGAGTTAAAACGACCTGAATCATTTTAAACGCTTGAAGTGTTCCTATGTTAAGAAAAGAAGACCCGTTAAAAAATCCATTAACAAGCTATATGCTGTCTTTTTTTTTTCCTGTACATAACAGAACATGTTGCCAGAAACAATTACGAGTTAAAGTTTGTGTCCTAAACTGCTATTTACATTTCTTCTACCCGACATCAATAAGGTTATTCCTACTCTGTACATGGCTAAGATAACCTTTCTCTCACTACCAATCTTCTCCATCTACATCTGCCATCTTTTCTGACCATATATATATATACATATACGTGCATCTGCTTTTGCCTTTACAAATCCCACCATAATTACAAAATTCATGTTTCCATTCAATGCTTTGCGGTTGATCTTTTGTGTTCGGCTTTGGGCACCTAAGAGAGGTGGAAGGACCCCTGCCCTTCAGTTATGGCATATAGTAACTTCTGCTTCAGTCTCTCCTGTATTCACTTCTCCACATGAGTATCAATGAAACTTGGGTAGAATATGAGTTCAACGGTTGTGTATTTTACCTTTGAAGAGTAGGGCGGGAGTTTCAAATAGTTGGCACACGTCATGACACTCGGCAAGTCCATGTCGACTTTGCAGCTAAGCTGTCTCAGGTTTTGGAGAAGAATGTCAAGTTTCTGGATGCATGATTTGATATAATTCAGCATTCAGACGAGTGTTGTAAAGACGATACCTTGCGAACTATCGTCAGCTTGGGATTCAATGCAGCCAAACCTCCAGGGGGAAGCCTTGGAGCTCCGGTAACAAACTGCAGGAAAGCTCTTCGTTGATCGCATTCGAATTCCTGGATCGTCTCGAGCAACTGCAAATGGGCATTAGAGTTCAGGTAAAGCAAGCAAGTGAAGTAAGTTGTTTGAAATGCTGACAAAATCTATACCGACATTGATTGCAGGAGGACTAGAAGATGTGTATCCATGATCGAACTTGACATGGTCTACCAACTCGAAGAACTGCAGGTATTATAAATGATGAGTGAATAGCTTTTATCGGTTGGCGATTTTCCAGTTGGAAATGATAATACTTACGGTCCAAGTATCTTGTTCGCCACAAAGTATTCGGTCGAGCTCATCTTCGGTAAATATTTGGAGAGCTTTTATTGGAAAAACCTAGGACAAGAAGAAGAAGAAGATGAAGAAGAACCAATCTTTATTTTACACTAAACATGATCCTTATTATTGCTTCATTGTTATGGCTTTAAAATATCCTAGGTTTGATAGCTTCACACTTAAAAGTACTAATAATTTTAACAAATAATGCCTTCCTTTTCTCTCGTAGTATAAATTTAATGCATACTTAATCTTCTTAAGCTTCTTCCATGATTCTTATGTTTAAGAAACGCTTCAAGTCATTTGTTCTTTCCAATAGGTTAAAGAAACATCGACATACTGAATCATGATAGATCATATAAATGGACGTTATCGTTACTCTACCTCATTAAATCCTGCTTTAAAGGCTTGCATCTGTGCAGAAATACCATCTTTTATAGTTGCATCGACAACAAGTTGAACATACTCTTCCAAGTTTTCGATGTTTACCTGTGAAAGAAAGGCATATAGGATAGAACAACCAAAGAAAATAAGAAACTAAAAGGTGTTCATACCATTTTTGACTTGGCTCCTGGGGTAAGCTCATAATCTGGATAGCCTGGAAGAGTGAAATCAAGACACAGGTCCTCAATTGTTGAGTTCCGGTAGAAAACACATTCCGAACTGTCTCTATTAGCTGATTCCAAAAATTTTTTCTTATAAGAAATAGCTTGAAATTCCAGTAAGGTGCTTCCAAGCTCAGGATCAAATGCCTGAACATCATAGATTCCAAGTTCCTACAAGCAAAAGTGATTCAGCAAAACGAAAACTAAGGAATTTGGAATGCATTTATACACAAGGATTGATAGAAGAACCTGGCCAAGGATAAGTTTATAAAATGCTCTAGAGAAAATTATATCTAGCATCCTCCCATCTTTGATTGCCTTTGCAATGAGCTGACCAAGAAGAGAAAACTTTTTGATGACATCAGAAAACTGACTATCATTTGACGCTGAGGATCCGACAACCCACGGGCGGGGAAAGAGCCCAAATGGAGCAACAACAAATCCCGGTTCAATGGCAAGCTTTGTCATTTGTGAATCAATAAAAGAACCGTCGTCTCGCCACATGCCCAAGCCAGCTTTCCTGAATTCATGACTGACCAACGTAAAGAACTCCATTGTGGGGCCTAAGCCTGTACCAACTTCTTCATCATACTCTACTTCATATACAGATCTACTATGGGCATGTGAGCTCATCATTTTTTCAGCAGATTCAAGGATGTTGCTTCTGTTAACTTTAAACTTTTTGCGAAGTGACGATCCTGATGCTGACAACCGAGTTGTTGCAAAACCTGATCCAGGACTGTACAATGCTTGAATTTGATTCGAATTCACTTTAGAACCAAATGTAGTCAAGCGAAAGTATTTCCACCGGGCCTCAAAAGAAAAAAGGAAAGGGCATGACTCCATTAACTGATCACACCATGATGGCATGCAACCTGAAGCTAAAGTTAAGGGATCCTGCAGCTGCTGCTGTAGTTTATCAGTTAATTTGCGGTTAATAAATTCAGTCTGTGGAATTGATGGAAAAATAACACTCGGGTTATCCAAATCTTCTATTCCACCCTTGGCAAATGATGTGCATCTTTCATAGGAAAGCAAATAAGATGAAGAACGGTTTAAGCCTTCCAAGATTTTTATCATGAAGAGTATGTCATAAGCTGGATTCGACTTATCCAGCTTACAGGGCAAATCTGCGAGCACCAAGCTTTGGATGAATGGGATTTTATGCCAAGGATATCCACATTTTCTCCAGAAAAGAGATGATTGTTGCTCCGAACAAGATAACTTCAAGTCAAGCATACTAGGTGCAGCACTCCGAAATGACACCTTGTATACTTCTGTCCAGAATTTTGAGCTAAGGCACAGATTGGGATCTGTACTTAGCTGAAGCTGTAGTATTGCTTGATAAAGAGTTATGGACTGATCAAGCCTTTTACCACTCATAGAAAATATTAACTTAGGTTTTACGACACTATTGCTGAGAGAAGAACTGCTAGTACCATCAATAATCCCTGTACTGGAAGACGGTGTATTGTTGCTCTCTGCAAGAAAAAGGTAATTGGCAAGTACATTAAGATAGTCTGGACTATTTAAGGCAATGAAAATTAAGCAGCACAAGATGCAAAATAAATGATAGCTTGAGTCAACATAGCATCTTACCAGTCATCGTCTCTCTAAGTTTCACATTGGTGTCCTTTGGTGAAGTTTGATTCTCTTGGCTATAAGTAACCTGAAATATGAATGATAATTAGAATGCTACTTAATAGGATATTTTAAAAATATTTCAGCTTAAACTTGGAATACAATTTGAAGTAGAAGACATTATGTAGCACAGCTTGAAGATTCAGCAACTCAACTTTCATTCACATCTCACAAGTCATCCAAACCAGTACTTCAAATTATTTATTTTTCAATTGTTCGCTGATGGGAAGAAAGAACAATTGTCCTCATGTTGAAAGAAATGGGTTAAACATTGAAAATACAGCACTTTAAGAAAGGTCATACACCTCAAACATAGATGCAAACTTAAGATAGTCAACAAAATCAATTGAACAAAAATTTTTCAATCACCTCTGCTGTATCTGAAGTTAATGGTAGGTTCGGTGTGCTGGGGTGAAGCTCTGGAGGAACCTTTTCATCCAGGCAATCACCACCAAAAACAGAAATATGAGTTACATCCTTTCCCTTCAGTTCTTTTGGTTGTCCACTCATGCTTGTCCTAATCTTGGGCCAAAGATACTCTTCAATAGCATCAAACGATGAACAAAGATCAATCGACACAATATCGGTGTAATCAGATAAGTTCCACTCCGACTCTTCCCTTACAAAGCGTACTTTTAAGCAAGGATGCAGAGCAGCATGCACAACTGGTATGTCCGAATATGCGTTCCTAGGTTTGAAATTTGTAGGAATTACAGGAAAATTTTCCAAAGATGTCAATGCATCCTGTAACTTTTCAACAAGGGACAAAAGGACATCCTTGCCAGTTTGGCCAGCTTTAGACAATGAAATGCCAGCAAATGATTGAATCCTCTTCAGTATGGTAAGGCAGTGATTTGCCGAAGCATCGCTAGAAGAATTTCTGCTTAGATATTGGCCATTAGACAAATAATGCACCAAGGATCTTACTATTCCACTCTCAACGAACTCAAAAGTTGACATACTTTCTTCCAACCTAATCTCTCCCATAACTTGATCTAATAACTCTGACAAATGCTCTTCACTTTGAGCCCAACCATTGCTGGATGAAGGTCTATTTACATGTTCATTAAGTGTTGCACAGAAGTTTTTCAGCTTCTTCAGAAACTCACTTATGCCAAATTCAGAGTTAACAGATTCATCTGTGAAATAAGTAGATTTGATATGCTTTGCGAGCGTGGGAACAGCTTCTTTTCCAAGTTGACAAGCCGATCTTTCTGATGATGATGTATTTGGTGAATCAAATGTGCAGCATAAACACTTTGAAGAAACTTGCACGGCAATCTGATTAGCTTGCTGATCAAGTTGTTGAGCTGAATACTGTGATTGGCTGCTGTGATGCAGTAAAAATTCTTCAATGGCATAAACAACACCCTCCTTAATAAAAGAGCTTGCAAAGACACATTGAAGCTTGCGCATCAGAAGATCAACAACCTTGAGGGTAGAAAACAGTACATGTTGATCTCTTTGAGCCAGCAAACCAGCTAAGAAGCTACCACATAGAGAAGAGTCATATACGTGCTTTAAAAAAAGGACTATGGTACAGGTGAGATATAAAAGATTTTCTCAAGCATCTAAATATCAACAAGAACAATCAACATATGAGCTTAAAGAGCAAGCAATAATACAGGGGAAAAAAAACTATAGCAAGATGGAGTATGCGTGTGCATGTGTGATGCCAGCCACAAATATATAAAATAGGTATTCAAGCAAAATACACAAAATATGTGCATGCACCCACACCAGCATAAATATTTATAACACTGAAAAAATAATACCAAATAAATGGGTGCATGATAACTTAGAACATAATAATCACCAAGAGTACAATATATCGAGCATCTGAAGGTACCAAAGTATATTATTATCTCAATTGGCAAAGCATTTTCATTGTTTTGCTTTCTAAAGATCATGCATGTAAGTTCTGATTGGTATGCAAGATGCCATTAAAAACTCAATATGATCTTACAATGGTAAATAATTTATCCATTGTGAGAATGATGGTAGAACAAATCTTCTAGTCCTTCAGTAACATGATATACCTTCACTCACTAGATGCTGAAGTGTGCAACAAACATAAAAAAGATGCATTCATGTCACATATTTATTGGGTAGTCCTGTTTGTGTCTGAGAAACACATTTTAAACTAAATCGGTTTCCATGAGGAATGTGTAGTGCAAAGGTCATTTCTTTGTCTTGGTGTGTAAGATAAAATAAGCAAAGTTCGATGCACATACTTGATATGTTAGCACTACAGTTTAGATCAGGTAAAGTTACTATTCATGTCCTATCTTACGACCATATTTAAGCACTTTTTTAATTATTCGATTAAGGAAGCCTAGCAGGATGATTTTTAATGAAACAACAATTAATGTACCATCTGACTTATCAGGTTTCTTAAAGTATAAATTTAACAATGCGTTTGGAATAGTTGAAATTTTCTTATATCAATAGTAAGCTTCCTTTCAATTAGAAATCAATGGATGCCCAAAACAGTCCATAGATGTTCTAATGTATCACTTCATCTATCTATCAATTTTCTCATAAAAGAAAATTAAGTTCTTGGAAAATTGCAATTGAACTTCATCAAATATTATTTATTAGGGAACTAAGAATTTTATTGATTTTTGTGAAAACTTTGGGGACTTTTGAACCATAATCACCCATTGATTGGGAGCAAGGCCAAACAACTTATGACTGTTAGAAATGCACAAACCAATAAGAATATTATGAACCACAGCGTAAAGGATAATTCTAGCTTTTGAAGTCCATGGAGATCAGTAGAGGGAATTGAGTGCTTAGATCTTGCTCTTCTCTGTTGAAAAATGAAACTAAGTTCATGCAGACTTGCTATGAACACAAGTAGTTCAATGCCCAAAGCTTGGAAATACAAACCTTACAGAGAAATTAAATCTAATAGACAAAATTTTGATTACACAAAACACAAACATACCTAGTTACAGTTGCTTCTTCATGTCTAATATGATGTACAATTAGCTACTGAGGTTATAAAACTGTCATAGGAATTTTGACAATAATATAATCATGAAAACCAAGGATGTGAATTTTGAACCATCTTCTGTCATCAATAAGTTCCAAGAAAGGCTTCCCTTCGGTCACACTGTTAGAAAGCACCACAAAATAGTTGCCAAGAGTCCTAAATAACCACAACACTACAACAAGCCTTTGCTGAACCAACCAATTTTGAATTTTGACTATAATATAAGCATGACTACCAAGAATGTGAAGTTTGAAGCATCTTCTGACATCAATAAGTTCTAAGAAAGACTTTCCATTGGTCATACTGTTAGATAGCACTACAAAATAGTTACCTAAAATTCCTAAATAACCACAACACTACAAGAAGCCTTTGCTGTACAAACCACTTTTGAGTAGTTTTGAAAATTTGATGGTTAAGAGGTCAAATTTAGTTCCATAACTATTCTGAATATAAAAATACATGCCCTAGCAATCTGACATGGCCTTCATCCTATGTGCACATGTTTATCAGGCCAAAACACCTACAACACATGCAATAGGTGCTTAAACAATTAGCAAATGATGACTGACAGGAATAGAAATCTCATGTTACAGCATGTCTCAACGTGAGATCAAAATTTATCACAATCGTGAATGTACTAAATTAGGCATTTTCAAATAAATTAAAGGATAAACTCAAAATTTTCACCCTGAGGATAATGCTTTGATTGGAGGTTTGGTCATTCTAATAACAAAACTAGTGTTAATTATCGTCTTAAAATTAGAGGAAACCTAAAGGATCATGAATTGAAGTGTAGTTTAGTTTAAGGGGTGAATGGGGCTTGTAAAATCGATTTGACAATGATCTCAAGGTTCTATCATCCTATGACCATTGGTGTTAGATATTAACTTTCAATTTTCAATGACATTTGGTTGTGACAATAATAAATCTTTGGTATGAAAAATGAGTTCCCTTGTCTAAAGAAGCTTATATGAAATTAAATTCTATCATAGATCAATGATTACCATTGTCCATCATGATCATCTAGAATACAACCATATGATTAAAACATCCTGTCAATGCACTCACGTTGTTAATCACTCACCTTGTTAATGATGATTGACAATCCTAACAATGCATTCAAAGTTTATATAAAAATTGTTCAATGTTAAGCTTTTATCTCAATATTAGTCTAAATTTTAAATTTAATATATAGCTTGTTAGGATATAACAAACTAAATATTTTAGATATTTGGATTTTTAGTTTGTTACAGCAAACTTGATATGTGTATTAAGATGTACTAAAAACAATCTTGAAATAATTAAATGTTTAACAGTTAAACTAGTGAAGATAGAAGATGAAGAACAATATTAAAACATTATCATAGAGCTTTACATGTAATTTTCAATTTTGTCAACAATACATACGATTTCACATAGGTGATATAAGATAGTTCTTCATTCCATTTATTGGCTACATAATCGTCATAGAGACAAATCTATAAACTAGCTAACCTTCAAGAGAAGCTAAGAAGAGCTAATTGAAGTAAAGTTTTGTGACTTTGAGAGATTTCGAGGATGAGCTGAAGTTACTAATTTGATATTCAAGACTTCATCTTGGGATGATTGTCTTTGTATGTTGATGATCTTTTTGGATTTAGAAACCAAGATCTTTGGCATGTCATCAATTGAATCTTTCTTCTTTAGAGAAACTTCTTAAATAGGGAGAAATTTATAAGGCTTCTTGGAAAAAGAAACTTTGGGTGTATTTTACGATTTTGGAAGGAAAGTTGAGTGTCCTTTATTTTGAGTAGAACCATCATGGCTTCTTTGTTAATGAACCCCCTTGGATGTAAACCTAATTTGTGGACAATCCAAGTTAATTTTGGTATTCTTTTGTGAGCTTGATCATTTTAAGTTACCATTATGTCTCTTGTTGCATTCAATCTTGTTGATGCTTCACATAACCACAACAATCAATTGAATTGTGAATTTAACAAATAAAGATAGAACCTAGATGAGACACATACAATCAAACACCAAAAGAATATTTTTGGGAACTTAATAAAAGACCATCAAAGTCAAGTACAGTTAAAAACTATGTTTAATACCAACTTAGGTTGAGCCATCAATGTTATGCAAATCTAAGGATTAATTTGGCAAATCTTAAAGGCCATCAATTTAAAGCAAACCCTCAATATTAATTTGAAAACCTTATAAAGGGCCACCAAATTGAAACAAACCTAAAGATTAATTAAAAAACCTTAGGATAAACTACCAACTTCAAGGATCTTAAATATTAGTTTTAGTAAATCTTAGGATAAAAACAATAAGGTCATTAACAACTGAAGATCAACTTGGATATGGACATATATTTTACTTGAGTTTTGGTTTATAGGATCTTCCTTGTTTTGGATTTTTCAATTGGTTTTACTCCTTTTGTGGTGGATAATTCAACATAACTTAACATGATTTGGGTAAATGATCTTAGTATATCTTCTTCTAATTAGGATTACTTAGTCTGAGTACATGTCACTTTAATTGATAATTTTGTAGAATTTCACTTTATTGAAGGAGTTTTGTCAAATAGACGTCCAAAGTGGACCCAAGATATGCTTACAAGAACTAATAAGCCAAATGATATAAGCCTTAATAATTGTATATTAGGACTTTAACATTATACTCAATTTACAATATTAAACTTAATCCATTGTCAATTTTAATAGATAAATCTCAAGTTAGAATTTCATTCACATTATTTATCACTTTCTTATTTAATTATATAATTTTCCAAATTACACTACTTGCTACAATATGAATAGTTAAATCATAGGAGTCCCACATCAGTCATTCAAACGAAGCATTGCAACTCTATAAAAGCTTGTTAACACTATCAAATATCTTGTAAAACTAAGAGCTACTCAACCACATGAAAGCATTGTATGAGTCCATCAAAACTCTGTTAAGCCATGGCATAAAAGTGTTAAAGACATACTATATGAACCACTTGATCACAACTGAAACATTGACTCTAACACCACCTGTTAAAGGAAATTTTACTAAATAGGACATAAGTTCAAACTTATGTATAAGGATCATATTAATTGTATATTAAAGATCCAACACTATAATTAATTTATAATATGAGACTAAACATATTCTCATATAAACTTAACAAATCCAAAAATGATATTAATATACGATTTATATATATATTTTGATAACTTCATTTATATATTCTACCATAATATGATATATAGTTCAGTGTATACCCTTCAGGATAAGTAGTCTTATAGATTTTACCTAATTTATTTTGAATGATTTGTTTGATTTTGATTTGGAATATGATCTATTCAAGAGTAATTAATAAGTTGGGAGACAAAGACACCTGGGCAATGAAGATGGATCTCAAAGGTACTTTTTTTTAAAAGCGAGCCATTATCTACATGTGATATGTCAAACAAAATCTAAGTACAAGAATCAAAAGGAGCAATCAAGAAGGTAAGAGCCAAATTAGACATTTAAGAGCCAATGAGTCATCCAAGATATTTTCGATAATTTGGTGTCAACAAAGGCATTTTGGCAGTATTCTCTTCAAGAGTACTTCGATGATTTTTAAATAATATTGCAAGATTCTAAAGCTCAAAAAATGTATTCATTCATTTCATATAGCCATTAGAAAAACCATAGGAGTTTCAAGAATATTAGCATTATCTTTATTCACAAATAGCATTAGGGTTATTTTGAACCAAGAATCTAGAGTTGACAAAAAAAATATATCAAACACTTCAACATAAGCCACGTGACAACTCTAAGAATTTTAAGAAATTAGTTTTGAGAGGTAATTTGGACAATTGGTATCACATAGGATCTTTTCATAATTTTAAGCTCAACACAATTTGCTAATTTTTGAAGTGTTTCGGAAAGTTTTGAAACTAAAAATGCATTCATCCCCTTCTTATGAAACATAAACTAATTCTAAGAGCTTTGAGAGAACTTGAACAAGTTTTAAGTTATTCTCCATAAGTTTTGCTCGAAAAGGTTGTTTTAATAGTTTTCATGAAAAAAATGACATTTTTGTAATGTTGAGAAGCAATAGGATCATAAATTACTCACAGTAACCTCACTTCGATCTTTGGATCGATTTTAACCATTGACAACACCCAAGGGATCACTAAACTATTTTGCATCTAATGATATTTCGATAAATTCGATATGGTATATTGCTTCTCTAACCACTCTGCACTTCCAATCAAATAATCCTATATTTTGTGAACATTTTAAGCAACTTAAACACAAGAATTTTTTCATTATTTTTAATCCCACGAACAATTGGTAATGTTGGAGAATACACATCTCATGTTCCATTGGGTCATACATAAAAAATTTGGAGAATTTTGTATTTTTTTTGGTCCATAATGGTATTTCAATCTAATGACATTTAGTAGATATTGAGGTGCAAAACTTGATAAAAAAAAACATTGAGCAACCAGAAAAAGGCCCTTAGACTGTTTTTTTAACTTTATAATATTTTTTTAATATCCTATTATGTTTTTCTTCTAAAATTGGCAATAAAACATTTATTTTGGAAAAAAAATATCAAAACTTAGGATTATTCGAATATTAAGTTATTCCAAATAATTTTTATCTTATTTATTTCCTTATTATTGAAAGGATCCCAAAAGACAAACAAAAAAATTATTTAGAAAGATTATTAAGAAACCTAAGGGGCAAAGTAATGCTTGAATTTTATTAAGTTTAGCTTGGCATACCCTTGGAGAAAAATTTGGATAATTTATTCTCAATTGACATTGTCATTCTATTGCTTTCAAAAAGCCTAACAATTTTTTTTGCACTAATTCCAACAATTGGCTGCAAGTTCACTCAGGTTTGGATTGAGTTTGACTTAGATTAGGCAAATTCATTTTTTAAGGATGAGTCATGCCCAAATCTAAGGTCAAATTTCACTCCAATTAAGGAGATTAGCTCATTTGGATTGAATTTGGTTCAGATTTGGACTCAAATTAAGTAGTTGGCTTTGATTATCTTGAGAATCAAGACTTTTCAATTTGATTTAAGTTTGGGCTTGTTTTGGGTTAATTGGTTCAATTATGTCAACTATGCTTAAGTTGGCTAGTTCAATCTCGACACAAATTTAGCTAGATTGAGTACACTAGGGAGTACAACATGCTGGAATGGATTTTGTCCCAACCTGGTTGATTAATTCTGAACTAGTTTGATCTCCCAATCCACCACATTTTATTTTCCTTGGCTTTTCAAAATTCTAGCATATGGTGATTGTTATAATGGGGTTACGTTTAGGCGATGCTTAAGGTCGAAAGGGTTTGCTGTAAACAATACAG
The DNA here is from genome assembly GCA_023846275.1 of Vanilla planifolia. Lineage (NCBI taxonomy): Eukaryota > Viridiplantae > Streptophyta > Magnoliopsida > Asparagales > Orchidaceae > Vanilla > Vanilla planifolia. Next base: position 5,833,268 of record CM043873.1, on the reverse strand, counting down.
ACCATGCAGCTAACCATTCGGCTAAGACCTAGCATCAAGGCTAAAGGGTTTGCAATTCGAGGTTGCGGATAGAGAAAGACAAGATTTAAGAAGAAGGTAGGTGCCATAGTAGATGAAGGTTATGTTGTAATTAGGCCCCTTCCTCTTCTTCTCATCAATCATCATTATTATTTATTTTTATTCTTTCTCACCTTCTTGTGTGTGTGTGTGCTCTCACTAATCTTCAACATATCATAGTAAATGAATGAGATGGGGTTGATGGGAATCAACTAGAGGCTAGGCAAGTAACAGATGGTTGTTACGAGGAGAGATATAGATATGAGAAAAACCACAAGAAAGTAAAAAGATGGATGAAACATGAGGAAAAAAAGAAGAGAAAGACGAAACTGAGAAAATTATGAAGAGTTAAAAAGATAAGAGATGAGAAAGAGTTGGTGGTAGTTGGAAGGCAATAAATAAAGTTGATGGAAAGAGAAAAGCATGGGTGGGTAATCGTAATATAGTTACAAGAGAGAGAGAAAGAAAGAGAATTTGCAAAAGAAAGGACTTTTTTCCTTCTTTCCTTTGGCTTTTTTTATTTTTTATTTTAAAACTTAAAATTTGTTGGAGAACTGCAGCATAAAAGCTATTCAATGGAAAAAAAAAAGGTTTAGAATAATGCTTACCTAGATATGTTCTTGTGCATTAATAGGTCTTGAAGAATGTCTGCACTGCTGTAATACATTATGTTATGCATCAAAGAAAGACAACTGTAACAGATAGATAAATTTGCACCAGACTTGACTACCTGCAACGTATTTAAGTAAGATTCTATAAAATGAAGATAACAGCATAAGCATTCTACAACCAATCACCTCCATTAAGACAGGTAAAATATCAGCAGAGAAACGATGCACAAAATCAGGATGATCCTCGATAAGTTTTTCCTTTGGCAGAACTAACTCGTCGTTCCTATTAACCTGCGTGGCTGATGGGATCAGCTGGTTCAGCAGCATCAAAACTTCATGCACCTGAAAAAGAGCAATATGCAATAACTATTAAGTGAAACTTCATATCGAAGTAGATAATCCATGATTGAAATGTTTAAACCAACACCAGTTAACATTAAACCCAGATTAGGGCAGACTTGAAATCATGATAAACAGAAAAGAAACTGGTCCTCATCAATTGTGAATTCACTCATGTCCTAGCAAGGGTTTTTGCTTCGCAAACTCGCTAATAATATTTTTTGCCTATCCAATATGACTAATTGAGCAATCTTAATCACAAGAATACTTTCAATATGCTCACTTTGGCTGAAACACAAACCTGCAGATCTTAGCCTTGACTTCTGCAATAACTAATCAACTAATTATACCCCAATGTTGTCAAGATGAACAGCCTTCCGAACACAGGAGTGAAAATAAAAAAGCAAAACATGAGACAGATTAAATTCCCCAAGACAAGCTCAACCAAATTGAAGTGAGGACCATCAACAATTGATTGGTTTACTTGAGGAACAAGCAAATTGAGAACTATCGAGGACTATTGTATGCTATTGTAAACAATTGCATTACCAGTTTAAGATTGAATTCGCAAAAATTCATGAACAAGAGACGTTTTATGTAAAAGTCTCCATGGCTAAGGGAAAAAATAACCATATAAGACTATCCGCAATTCACTAGAAAATGTATATTGAGAACAAAGGATAACTCCAAAAGTGATTTACAAGTAAAGTTCAATGAGGTTGAGGAAATATCTAAGCAAGGGCAAAAAGTTCAAAGCCAAGAATTAGGTGATGTGTGCTGGTCAAGAAAGTAATGAGGGACAAACTCTTAGTAGGTATTACATTTGTAGTGAGTATAAGCATAAGTATAAGATAGTTGTGCCCTAGGCTCAACATCAATGATTACCAAATGAAACTCAACAAGTTGAGTGAATTATAAGACGTGATGGACCTTTGGTGGATCTCATTAAATACTAATGAACAGTGAGGCAAGATTCTTGAGTTGTGTTTTTTTTCACTTGATCGAGCAAGTAAAGGGTGCCACCAACTTGCAATTTGTTATGTGTTTACAAGATAGTGTCAAGGGGCTTATGATCTAATACACATGGCTAGCTTTCTTACTCTCAATAATGTCCCTTAAGATATGGAACCAACTGTTAAATCTATCATAGCCCAAAGTTGGCTTTCATAACCTTTTTCTTTCTTATAACTTGTGAATGATAGAATGCATGTTCACAAGGACCGATTCCTGAGTTTTGCAAGAGTATTAGTCACTTGATTTTCATCCCAAGAGATATCACATAGGTTAATCGTTTTTAAGATTGTCAAGAGATCTTGTGTCATCTATTGATATCCCTCAAGTGTTGTCTTTAAGGTTTACTATCAGTTGTGAAATACAATGAACCACTAGGTGCTTGTCTAATAGACCCTTAACAGGACAAAAATCAATTAGAATAACTTCATACTTTACATGGCTTTGGGAGAAGCAATTCATTTTCTTGCTCCACCATGACTTGAGACTAGATGATTCATTAGCTACTCCTTTTGTCCAAGACATAAACTTCCAAGATGGTAAAAACATTAGGTTATGAGTGACTCCAAGATAACCATATAGACTATAAAGTCAATGAGCACTTTGACCTTGTTACTTTTGGAGCCACCATCATGAATGCCAACTCCTCTCGAATGTTGGCATTGGCATTCATTTTCATGATGTCACTTTGACCTTATTACTTCTCAAGTCTTCTCAAAGCCATAACAAATGGCAACACCAAACATTCAAGAAGTGTGTAATAAGTTTTCATGTTCTTGTGGGCACTATCAGTTTAGCAACTTGGTAGTTTGATGCAATCCTACTCTCATAAGAGAACATAAGAGAACATAAGAGAACATAAGAGAACAAAGTTGATCATTGATTCGATGGTAACTAGATAAAGTATGAGTGCCTAACTTAACAAAGGATTGCAAAAGATTTGAGAAAGGGTGTTGTGCCTTTTGAGAAAATTCTTCTTGCAATTCTTGATTCTCTCCATCTTACATTTGTAATGCAATACTTAGAAAAAGAGGATGGACTATCTATAACTTGCAATAAGAAGCAACAAAACCCTTGGGAACCTTCTTGTTATTGTTTGCATGATAATACTAGTTTTTAGTGAATGCTCGGGCCTTATCTATATTTATTTCAATGATCTTTTCCAATACAAAAAAACACATGATTTTGTTGAACAATATATTGTATGTACACTTGAGTGGGTTGAGATAAAAAAAACTTTCACTAAGAGGTTGTCAATATGTTTTTTCACAATTTGATTTCATAAGGATGAGTTAATCATTCTTTGATATATGACATTTTTAAGGTGAAAAACAATCCCTTGTAACAAGTATCAAATCAATGATGAATATTGTATTTTTGTCAACATGCTTAGCCATAAGGACCTAAGGATACCCCAAATATGCATAGAGGAGGCTGAAATATTGGAAACTCATGATAGAGTTCAAGATCGTCAATCCACCATTTGGGGTACAATTCTTTCAAGCATAAAATGCTGGAGTATATGAAGTTGACATATGCCCTCCATTTATCATTGTTCTTCACGAAGACAATCTTCATCAACCCATCTTAGCATTGGATCAGAAATATGAACCTTCTACTAGTTTTTCATCCTCAATCTTGATGATGCTATTCTTCTCAGGGTAAAGGCCTCCTCTTTCACTTGAAGAGGATATCTACAAAATTTCATATTCAGCCAATGCTCTACTACTTACTCTTCTTATACCCAGCAAGTTGAATGGGTCCCAAGAAAATACATTAATATACTTTGTCGAAAATGTTATACTATAATCCCTCTTATTTTCATTTAAGTTAGCTAACACGTTTATGGACTTTGAAGAGTTAATGAGATTAAAGGATACAAAGATTTCTATGTTTCATCAAAACTCTTTTAGATATAAAAGAAAACTATTTCTTTTAGTTCTCTTCTTTAGAGGACCCAAGTGGCACTTTTAGTGTTGAAGGAGGTTTCATATCATCACAATGTTGTTAGCATAAAAAATTTCAAAGATGTATCATAGACGACAAGATATTGAATTGGTTTAGAGTGGATCAAGCATGTGTTGAGTTTGCTTGGATGATCAAAAAAATTTATTGGTAAGTACTTAAATCCCTCAATGCTCCCCAATATAAGTAACATTGCCCATAAGTAGATTCTAGACCTCTCTATAGCAACAAACGAATGCCTCTATGCATTGTACAAGCAAGTTTTCTTCCAGGTTCATCTTCTCAAACAAGAACATGGGCACTAACAAAGTTTTTTGTGTAATGAGATTCCTCACCTTAACAATTAAGACCCTTGAAGTGATGACAACAATGGCATCATACGAGTTTCCAAGTGGTGGCAGATCAGCAACAACAAAAGAAGATGAAGAAGAATCGAAACTAATTAGTAGACAGAGGCCATCTTGGTTACTTTAAGACTTGAGCGAATTGATATGGCTTGTTGCCCTTGAGATATGACATTAAGAAAATCAAGGACAAACTTTCCTTAGTTCATAAGAGTACTTTGCACAAATTGTGCAAATCAAGAGGGGTCAAGAGCATGTTTGCTTGCAAAAATTCTCTTGGCACTACAAGGAATCTTGTAGTACTACTTTGCTTTGCATTCCAAAGGTTTTCCCACCTTCATAATCCTATCAATCAAATAATTGAGCACCTTGCACTCTTTGCTGTTGTGGCCACCATCTTAATGGTGCTCATAATAGCTATTCTGATCTAAGATTTTTTATTGCACCATCGCAAGGAGTTCTTGTTCCATCTTAACAAGAGGTCATTTTTCAGTCGAGATCCCTTTTGGTTGTACTAAGGATAGCGTCTTTCGCTGTTGCAATAATTTAATTTTTTAGAATGAGTGGTTCTCTTCTTATTCACCTTCTCAACCTCTTCTATTGAGGTCATATACCACTAAATCCAATCTCAAATCTCCTTAAGGGTTGCTAGAGGGTAATTAGAAAAGGATTTTGTGAAGTCCTTGGGATAGAAGGCCCTCAGAAGGGCAAACTTGATGGCCTCTAGGTTGGTAAGCTCAATTTCTTGCAGCACATCGAAATTTTGCCAAGTATCAATTGATGGAATCATCCAATAAGGTAGTGAAGAAGTGCTACAATAGAACTAGTTGGTGGAGGTCCAATTAAGAGTATCAAAGCTTTTATTGGAGATAAGAGGAAGTCTTCATGATCATTACTAAGCTTGGTTCTTTAGTAGAGCGGTAAAGAGCCAACAAAAGACATTTGACATGATGTCATTGCCATGGCTATATTGAGTTCTCAAAGATAGATGTCTAAATTTTATGAGCCATGGAATAGAGTCATAAAAGGCTACTTTCCTTGGCCAAGCACCTCCTTTTAAAAGATTTCATTGGTAAGTGGTGATAGAGAGAGAATAATTACAATAAGGTAGAAGCTTTGCTTCATCTTCCTAGAAGCATGTTATCATTGTTGCTAGGACAAGATCCCTCTAATACGACAAATGGTACAACTACATCAGGAAACACCAATAACAAATAACAATGAAAGGGATAACCAAACAAACAAATAAAAAACTATTATGTTATCATGTACAAAAGAGGTCCAATATTTTTGGTAAATTGATCAATTTTTAAGCAAGATTTGTAATATTCAAATTCTTATATCTTAGGTAAAGTTTCATTCTAAGTATTCATAAATATAAAAAAAAACTTTATATCAAGATGCCGTTGTCATCATCATCATCATTAGCATATCTATAATAAATGTAACTTTCAAATTTTTATTCAAACTATTCTATATATGAATCATATAGCAAAATGTCATAATTTTTTAAATGAACATTAAATTAAAGAATAAGCCAAACAATAAATAAAAGTGTTGTATTTATTCCAACATTAAAAAAAGATTTTAAATAAAACATTGAAAAAAATTATTTTTTGACCTTTTTTATTTATTCTTATAAATTTTTGTATTTATTTCAATTATGTTATAATGCATATCATATACTAACCAAATTTATTGTTTAATAATGTCTTAAGTTCCATTTCATTTTTTTTAATTCGTCATGTCACAATGCATATCAAAAATATATCAAGCAAATACTGGTGGGAGCAATAACATAAAATACGTATCTAATATAAATACATGAGCCTTAATGAATTAAAGATGAACCTCCTTAGCTGGGGGAAAAATCATGACCTAAATTTGTGAATAAGCTATAAGAAAATAAACACTCAAAAATAAGTTAAGTACCAAAATAAAGGTTACAAAAAAAGCCCTATAAAAGTGAGATATCCCTGTACTAGAATTAGGCTCAAAACAGTGACTTCTAATGAACTTTGTGAGATTAGAAGATAAAATTGATTGAATTAATTTCCTATTTTCTTTTTATGTCCTTCAATTCTTCAATTTTGTTGCCACACCTGCATCGTACCTAAACAAAAGATAATGGGTTGTCAGCCATGCCACATTTTCGCCTCCATGTTTGGGAGATGCCTTGGGGGCAATCAATAAGAAAGAAAGGATCAACATTTGAAGGTGTTAAGCAGTTCTAGAACTCATATTAATAACAGGAATTTCATAAGCACTGGCACTACCAATTTTTCTATGTAAATGGCCAATGCACACCAAGTAAGCGAAGACAGTGATCCCACTACTTTGTCAAATGTAGTGTTATTATCTACTACTATGAATGCCTTTCCAATTCACTTTGCTCATCTATTCTAATTTCTTTAGTGTTGTGCTTCTATAGGTTATAGAGTAAGATCATTGCTCATTGTGTCATGTCACCTACCAACTAAAATTCTTTACTTGATAGCTGAATTTGGTTCATTGATAACAAATAATGCTTTGTTATTTTACTACAGAAGATAATAAATTACACAATAAATTACAAACTTCACAAGTGAAATTGGAAAGTATCCTAAGCATTGTAACGACAATAAAATGAAGTGAAACTCATGAAAGTTATGGATAATACCATTCGAATAAACATAGGAAAATAACAAAAAGCTGCAAAATTCTCATCTTAAGAGGACATTTGCTTTATCATTACTAAGGTTGTGTGGGCATTAAAATAAGTAAATAACCTCCAAATGCAAGAAATAACAATTGAATGATGATACTACAATCAAGATAATCAAAAGTAAATCTGCATTGCTCAAGCACCCCTAATTGCCAAGCAATCAGTAGCTAACAAAGTGATCCTAATAAAATAGGAAGTAAATATTCCCATTTTATAATATAATGCATAGACCAACATACGTACGTGTTTGCAGCTTGTCTTCTTAAAATGTGTAAGTAATAATTTCCACATGGCATAAAGTAATAATTTGATTGATTAAACACATGTGAAACAATAACTTCATTGATTTCCAAAAGTGGAAATATTCCCCAAATGCATAAAATAATAATTTAATTGATTGTAAACAACTGCAGTCAAGACAATAAAAAGTAAACCCCAATGTCTCTAGCACACCTCATTACCAAGCAACTAGGAAATAACAAAGTGACATGTGGGTTCACATAGAGCAGGAAGTGAGATATTCCTAATTTATAATATAATGCATAGGTGAACATATATATGCTTGTGTAGTTTGCCTTCAAAATACCTAAACGGTCACAAAACACACACACATATAGTACTCTCTTCTCACAAAAAACTGCATATTTGATGACCATGTTGAACGACCAAGGTTTTTCTCCATTGAAACTCTACTTGACACAACAAAAGAGACCAGTCCAAATGCATCTGTTTCCATTAAAATAATGTCCTACTACAAGTTTTCAGCCTTAAAAGAATAAATTTAGTTTTTGCATCACCTCAAACTGATTAAAAGAAAATAGCTTTTAAGTAAAGCAAGAAACCTGATTGTTGTGAACACCTTCAAGAAAAGAGGAGCTGGTTCCATATAACAGTCCAGAAGGCATCATTATTCTCTTTAAAGAGCTGCTTATGCCCAATTCAAATAGTGTTTTGACCGCTACAAGTGATGCAGTAGCCAGCTTGGTTAGCAGCCCAATCAAACCCTGCAAGATTTCGCATTAAACAAGGGGTAAAAAATGATGAAGGAGAACTCGAGATACAAAACTAAATAAAACAACGAAAGTTGCAGGAAAAACTAACGTACCACTAAAGTACTTTGGCTAAGTGTTGCCCTACCATCAACTGTTAACAATTGAACCAGTTTGCTGATCAAATCATGCTCACAAAGTTGGTCAATTACAACAGAAGAATTATTGAAACAATCAGTTATCCTGATCAAACAACTAACAGCTGTTTCTACAAGCTGCAATGAAAAAACAGGAAATAGCTACATTGCTTAGCGATTCAATTCAAGTGGAAAAAAAATAACGCTAGTTAAGCTGCATTTCTTGAACTCAAGCATGAAGATACCTTGCAGTCATCATACTGAAGAAGATTGCATAAAATAGGAACAGCTTCCAGGACAAAAGAAAAGCCATCTGACGGAAGCTTCTTGCACACGTTTGCAACAGTTGATAATGCCACTCTCTGCATGCATAAGAAAGAAGCCAACACTCACTCTTCCAACACAATGTAAGCAGCAAGATACTAGGGGAGAAAAATATTTCATTACCTGCACGCTTGTCGAGAAGAAGCCAATGAAACCCAAAACCGCCATAATTGTCCCCGCTTGTAAGCAGGGCACAGGTTGCTTCCGAGAAATCTTTTCCAATGCTTGCAGGGACTACACAAGCACCAAAGGAGACAATAAAAACAAAAAAATAAGTTCAGATAAATCCAAGCGCACAATTATGAGGTTACGCACCTGCTCGGCCACATCCAAGTACTCAATCGCAAGCAGTCTCCCACAGAGAACCGGTAAAGCCCCGTGCCTAACAATAGCATCCGCCGATCTCGGCATCACATCGCACAAGTAAGTGATGGCTCGAATGGCGAGAAGCATGGTATCCGGATACCCCTCACTTCCGGCGAGCCTAACGAGCACTGGCAAGGCGGTCTCCACAGGGAAGCTTCCAAATGAGTCCTCCATACAGAAGGAAAGCACCTCGCAGAGCTCAGTGAGCGCAGCAAGCTGCGCCGATGGCTCCGCATCATTGCCATCCAGAGCACCGAGTATCCTCTGGAACTTACCGCTGTTGCAAACCGCAAGGGGGTGCGCAGGGAGGTCTTCTTCGGACTCGCAGGAGCCATAGGAGGAATCTCCTCCGCCAACACGGCCGGAGGAGGACGACTCCATCTCGAAGTCGTGCGGCTCAGAGGAAGGGGGCTGCGCGAGAGACGTGGATGGCGAGGAGCTGCAAGCGCGCTTATCTGCAGGTAAGTGATCGTGCACCTCTGGACGCTTGCGTACCCGATCCATTGTGGCCTCCAGCTTTGTCGATCGGAGGAAGGAGAAGGGAATCGCAGATTCTTTGCGATCTATTTGGGAGGAGAGGTTGGAGAACAGAGGACGAGTAACGTCTGCATTATTTTTTGTTAGCTTCAAGACCTTAAAACTCTATTTATTTTGAGATAAATTTTCATAAATCATTTCAATTTATCTCATCAAATATAATTTTTTTTCACTCATTAACCCTATAAAACCATTTATTCTTATTTTATATTTTTTTAATATAAACATTTATCCTAAATTCATGTATTCCTAACTCTACCCTCATCCAAACATATCATCTAATTAACTTGCTAAACAACTTCACTCATATCTTATGTAAAATAGCACATGTTATGCCTAATATTTAAATGAGAAATTATTAGGTGTAAATTATATTTTTAACAATATTTAAATTTCAATATTTATTACACTGTTAGTAAGTTATAAAATACAAATATATGACGTTTAAGATGTGCCAAAAATTTGTATACATTAAAATTCAATAATAAAAATCAAAAGAAAAAAATATCAGTGAATAAACATCTTTATTGCCACATTTTGCATTATATGCATAATACAAATAAAACAGGAAGAAACATTGGGAAATATAGATCACAATCAATTAAAAGAGAGATTATTAGAAAGAATGAAGAGTATTATTACATCCTTACAACTATTAATACACAAAAGCACAAATCTTCCTGTTTGAAATAAAGATTACAAATAACTACTGAGTTGACAGTCAGAAGATGGAGATTACCAGATGACCACATTTGAGTTCAAGCTTAAGAAGATGATAGCTTTCAGAAAGGGAGGGGAAGTATAGCAGATATGCAAGAGAATATTACCAGAAACCTGTGAGAACATACACATAATTGATTGCAATTGATGCATGAGGTGCTTAACAATCCATAAATGATTCCTTTCTCTTCACTAAGTGATGGATTCCTTTCCGAATGATCACGTTCGATGTTGTTGAGTCACAATGAACAAGAACACCAGCATGCAGTTTAACAGGGAAGAGAATAAGCTGGAGTTTCATTTCAGCAAGAAGAAGAACATGAACTTTAATTGCATTCAGGTGTTTGAAAAATAAACATATGCAACAAGAAAAGAATAGACAAGAAATAGAACAGTGGTTTATGTTAATTTATCTTACAGCTTCTGCAACTTGCTTCAGCAGAACTCCAAAACTCCCAATTTGCTCTTGATCCGGGTGCATATCTTGTGATTTTACTGGAGAAGAAGCATGCAAATCAATGAGATGTAAGTTTGAAGCCTGCAAATAAAAAATCTAATGAAATTGTACCAATCTCACTGACATGTTCTTAATGAAAGCAAGAAGTTTAGTAACCATCTTACAACCTTAGAGGTCAATTTATAATCTCATAGAATAAAACATCATCCATAACTCCTGAAAAAGAACAAGACCCATCACGCTTGGACGATCAGACCAGCATCTTGGCCAAAAAAAAAAAGGCTTGACTTGTGACCGTCCGGTCGACAAAATAGATGACTCGATCAACTCAAATCATTACGAACCATTCTTTTATCTCCGTCATTCGATCAAGCCACATGTGAAGTCCCAATGGGATGATGATGATTCAATCAAATGTCATCAGATGGCCCTAACAATGAGCTGTTTCAGTGATGCATCATACCTGCTACCTCCAGTAGAATACTGAAGAATAATAAGTCTAAGTGAACAATAACAATTGGAAACATAGAAATACAATAAATAAACCCATATAGATTAAATAATCATGCATTGGTAATCTGGGGGAACAAAGCAATGCAAGTAACATCCCCATCTCTAACTTGGATGCCTCTCACTGGACCCTACGTCATTGAATCCATCAACTTTCTCCCACTTGAAACACTCATTTCCGGTTAGAGTTCAACGTGGTAACTATCATGCCCAACTCAACGTTAAATAAGCCCAATAAAATACTGAGAAATGCCAAGGCACCAAATAATTAAGTAGGAGATAGTAACATCTTGATGACACAAACCAAAATCGAAAGGAGATAACAAGAAATATCACATCAAGTAAATGAAACAATAACCATGCACATAATCTTGAAGTTTCCAATACAATACACAAGATCAAAAATCATTGTGATACAACAACTATTATACAGATACATCACAAGGTTCGCTCATACAAACTATATCACAGATCTCTTAAAAGAAAATATCTTCACATGATTTGGGTCCCGTGCTATCCTTAGAAACCCCCAACTTTGTCCACATCAAAATTTTATCCTGTAATATAATAAAAGAGAGCATGATGTGCTCAACCGACAAATTAATAACTATAAACAGATAACGAACAAGAAAATGCAATATGTAAGAAATAAATAGAAATAGAACAATAAATAAAAGTGTATGTCATCTATTAAGGATATAACAATATTGAATCACAACATATATTCTTATGTATATTATACTCATGTATATATATAATTATCTAATTATATTTATATCATATAGTACTTATATCATCTTTTTTTTTGGCACTTTCTCATCCATTTTCCTTGTAATCATTTTGCACCATTCTCATTTCTTTATTAGGACCCTAATTTTTAATGACTGTTATCCTCACTCTATAAAATTTTATATTATATCATATCTCTAAAACATTAATCATATTTCTAAACCTCTATTAGTAGCTAACCAAGTCACTGAAGTGATCTTCCTTAACACTATCGGCCTGTACGGAAGCACTACAAGAATACCAACCCCGACTCTCTGTTGCCAAACATCAAAGCGATTGCAATAAAACAAATAAGGTTAAGTGTCAATCTCTATAATAAAATAACCGCCCACATTGCCCAATAAGAATTACCCATGATGGCAGACTCTTTGTTTATTGTAGCCCTTAATCTATCTGCCAACAACAACAAATGTGATCTCATCATATCAAGTATTTGCGAGATGTCATAGATAAAATTTCTTCATATTCTCATTTTATCTTTCTTATAATGTTATAGATCAATAGGCTTATTTAATTAATCATTTTCTCTTTTTCATTTCTTTTTATTTCATTCATTTTTTCTTATTTTATGCTTTGATACTAAAAACACAGACATATAACTTATAATAATGTGAAACCTTATAAATCAAAATATGTGCAAATGAATCCATGTCATATAGTTTGCTCACATCACAACACATCACATTACATAATCACATGTCAAAATAATTTAACAATATAACATATTGACATCACAATTATTCAATTTATCCCACCTGATGACATTGGAATGCATCTTCTATTGTCTTTCTTTTCTATTTATCTCTTTCTTTCATTCCTTACACAAATTCTTTTACAATTTAAAAATAACTACTTATATTTAAATCACAGGGTTCTTAAAATTCTCAAACCTCACTATAAGCTTTTTTTATTTTATCAATACTCAAAACTATAAGTTTTTGGTATTTGAAGCACTTGCAAAAAACTATTAACTAAGCTTTTTCTAAAGTGCTTTCTTTCTCAAGCTCAAAAAACTCTTACTACAATGCTCTTAACCGTCTCTCTTGCGCTATAGCCATCAAGATCCTCCTTTTTTGATTCCTTTCTATCCTCTCCTAAGCTCTCCCTCCCTCTTCACTATTCTCTTGCATTTTCACAACCAAAAGAGCTTAGGAGAGAGGGTTCATCTTATCATTTAAAATAATAAAAGAACTACGGATAAAATATATTTTTTATCTCTTAACATTTAAAAAATTCATAGAATATCTATATGACTTCCAAAAATTACAAAAAAACATACAGAGTAATCCCTCATGCAAATATCTTCTTAATGGTATACCCCAATCTAAAATCCGATTATTGACAGCATATCAAAACATAACAATTCCTCAATTCCAAATGTATATAGCTTATGACAAATATTAAATACACAATTACAAATATATTCCATAATTAAATAGTTCAAACAATCATAATCCCCTCATGTTATAGAAATTTCAGTTTAAAATTTAAAATAATTCAAGTTATTGGACCTTTATATCACATTTAACTTCCCAAGTTAACTATTCTAAAACACTTTAATCAAGGGAATAATTTAGTTCATTAATCTCTTTACTTGTTCAATTAAAATTTTAACTGATTATTCTTGATATGATAAGTTGGTTGGATTTTGATTTCTTCAAAATGATATCAAATCATATGGAATAAATTCAGAACACATCTTCTTAAGGAAGAGACACAAAAAACATCATGTACTCTAATAATTTGTAGAGATAAAGTCACTTTATAGTGAACATCCAACCCTTTCCAATATCCAAAAAGACCCAATATTATTAGGTCTCAATTTCCTTGTTTAGCCAAATTTGATCACCCATGTCAAAATACTCACTTTGAATAAGACATGCTCATTTTCTTAACATGCAATACTTTTATATTTCTCATCAAAATATTTTTTTTGGTCTTCTTGAGCAATTTACATCCAATCTCTACTACTTCTCATCTTTTAGTGGCCTCTTCAATAAAATCAAATCTAATCAATTGCCTTTCCTTACCCTCAAACTAATACAAAGGGAATGGGCATTTTCTTTTATATAAGATTTTATGAGTAGTCATTCTAAAATTAGCCCAAAAACTACTATTATAAACAAACTCTATTAATAGTAAATGACTCTCCAAATCAATCCTCAAAGTTAGCACATAGTGTCTGATCAAATCTTTAAAAATCGTAATAATTCTTTTAGTTTGCCTATCAATTTGAGGGTAAAAAACTATGCTAAATCTTAATTGAATATCAAAAATATTATATACATGTCTTCAAAATAGAGAAATAAAATTTGAAACTCCATGCTTAAAAACTTTAAACAAGAGTCTAACTACTTCAACAATGGACTGGAGATTTCATTTGTCGAATGCATGGCTATCTAGGAAACACCATATTTTGCATCTCTTTTCCAAGGGAAAACTATCTTAAGTTAGAATCTATTTAGGATCACTCAAGATCATATCCCTTCAAAAACAAAATCAAAGAAATTTTTTTCTCAATTGACCTCGACAAAATCAATTATCCAAAACCATCTTCACTTGATCAAAATTGCCTCAAAGATGAATTTACCTCATACCTGTTAATCTAATCACTCATCCAAACTCTCTTGAGATAAGAACATACTAAGATAAATTCATATGTTACAAAGATTCTTGACCTAACTTTTTTGAGTGTTAATCATCACTTGAAATGTGAAATCCTTTCAAGAAAATGTAAATCAAATCTCTACAACTGGATTTTAACCTATGAAGTGGACCTTCTTAATTGAATCATATGTCATACAAAAACCCAATCCAACATTAATACTAAACCCAAGCCTACTTTGACAGCCCTTCAAGTGGGTCATAGTAACATGAGATGTGAAAAGGTTAACAAAAAATTCATACGTCAAAGTTTCAAGCAAGAAGGACAAAAATTTCTTGCAACATGTTTATCGAGATAATTATATTCCATACATCAATAAACCTTAAGAATAGGTCAAATAATAGTTCTTCATGCAAATAACATTGATTAATTCCATGTCTCCCTAATTTGGTCGAGTTGGATTCAAGACAAAGGGATGCAAGCATTTGTTGATCACCTAAATCATTTGTTTAGTTTACAATGATCTATCAGTCGATCAAACACTGATTTACTTAAGTAATCATTTGAGACTTAATCAATTCATAATCAATCTTTTGACTTAAAGCCCTCACCTTTGTTCCATTGAGTAAAGGTCTTAATAGGCACTAATATTGCTTCCTCTCTTTCTGTCTTTCACCATTGTTCCATCAAATGAAGGTTACGAGGCTTAGACCTTGCTTCCTCACTTTCTTTCCTTCACCTATGTTCCATCAAGTGAAGATTTGAGAAGCTTAGCCCTTGCTTCCTCAATTTCTTTTATTCAACTTCATTCCGTCGATTGAATGTCTAAAGCAAATTCACCCTTGCTTCCTTTATTTCTTTCCTTAACCCCTATTTCATTGAGTGAAGACCTTGAAATGCTCATTCTTAACTTCCACTCTTCACCTTCATCACTGTTCTATTGTATGAAGGTCTCGAGAGTCTCTTTCCTATCTTCCTCTCCTCTTTTTAATCATTGCTCTATCATATAAAGGACTCAAGTGGCTCACCCTTGCTTCCTCTCCTCCTTCACTTCACCATTGGGGACAACGATCAATCTGTTTTATTTACATTTTTTTGGCTTAGCCAATTTTTCTCCTCTTGACAGCCTTTGTTTTGTCTAGTTGAAATGTTGCACTTGAGATTGACTCATCAAACTTGCACTTCACCATCAACCTTAAACCATTCCGTCAAAAAATTCACTTATAGCAACTCCCATCTCAACCAAGGGGACCACTAAAGGTAAAGAACTAGTTTCTTTTCTTTTGAGGTAACATAAACTTTTACATGGGTTTCCAATAGTGAACTCCTCCATACAATTGTTGGCACTAATTTGGAAATATTTACCACTACTAGTTAATTCTACAAAACGTCCTCAATATCATCCCTCTCTTAAGAGATTTCATCACTTTCATTGAAATCCAAAACACTCAATATAGCATGAAGGTGGCCTATACCAGCAATTTCTTTTATTCTATAACTAAAATAAGTTAATAAGGGTCAAAACTTAAGTCAGCTTGATTTAAAGAGGAAGACAACAAGACAAGTATCATATCATATTTATCATTTTTCTCAAAATTTAAAAATTGTATGTTATTCATATTGCTTTTCGTACAATAATGGTATGAATAATTTAAGGACCAAATAATAATGCAAAATAAATATCAATTGCTGAAATTGAATGCAGCCAAACAGTAAGCATTAATTACAAACTACTTAAGACCCCTCTGTTCAAGAGTAGACCCTCAAAACCTAATCACTCGAAGCCATCCCTTGCCCACGTCCTGGGACAAGATCCAAATATCCATTGCTGATGCCCAAACTCAGCTGTAAATATAACCCAATTTAGTTGAAGGGGGTGATCGACAAGCTTGGAGACTAAAACATTTCCTATGAGACTAACAGTCTCCTCCCATGACTTTCATTTTCTTTTTCGGTCATCTTTGACCCATGAAGATCCAAATTTTCTCTCTTTGCTCCATAATCCTACCACTTAAATTCTTAGCTAAGCAAATATCCATTAATTCTCCTGAATTCAAATTTTACATCCACAATCACATATAATAAAATGGCAGAGAGTCAAATTCTAAGTAAAACTCAGTAAAATTGGGGGAGAGAGACCAATTGTTGTAACAAGCAATTCATCAAACCAACCTATTTAAATATGCATCCTAGATGAACATCGTTGTCTACTAAAACTAGGGAAATTTAAGCAATGGAAAATTTTTCACAATGGGTGAAAGCAAGGTGAAGAAATATCACATACAAGAAGAAGGCTCATTGATTATGGACTTCCTTTCTTAGATAAGAATGGTTGACAATATATGAAAAAAACAATTAGACTTGTGTACTTCACAATTCATTGTGTTTTCAACATAACACAATCTCTTGCAATTCCTTTGTGTGCATGTCAAGTTATCAGTTTACAATTCTTCATTTCAAAGAAAAGCGTATTATAAAATTATTATTTATAAATAGCGTGATAAGGTAGGCATGACACTTGAAAGTCGAAAAAATTAAAAATCTTAGTCGTTGAGAACGAAATTAAAGCAACCATGACGATAGTTATTTCATTTTGTGTAACTCATTGTATCTTCATGCTGGCAACTTCATAATATTATTAACTCACACTAATGTCCGTTTTTCAATCTTAATTAAATATTTACTTAAGCCATGCCCAGAGTTAATTTACCAATTGTAAGAAATGTTGAACAATCAAACTTTAAATACATTATTAATTCAATGAAGCTGAGATCAATAACTTTTTTTTATTCATTTTTTTTACTGTAATACTAATCAAAATTAACCATAGAACTAAAATCAACTAATAATCAAAAAAAGTATTCAAATTAGATTAACTTTAATTAATAAAATAAATAAGATACATAGAAACCCCAACTTAATGTTTTGATTAAGATACATAGATGCTTAACCTCGGTTCCAAATTATTATTTTTAAGCCAACCCTAAGTATGGAAGCCACCCGGTGCATCAACCTAGAAGGCAAGGTATTGCCAACTTTTCTGCTGCTACACATAAGAAGACAACAAAGCAAAAAACACAAAATAAAAGCCCAGATTGGACCAACTACTAACCCAAAAGACAGGGTCTTGTCTATAGAAAATCTTAAGAGCAAGACGTGAACAATAAAACACCATTTGGAAAGGTAACACATGAGAACCTGGAGAGAGGTTTGCTTTGCTTTGTCTTTTGCTGAATTGGTCAGTTAAATACATCCCACTCTCTGCATAAATATCTGAAGTAGACCATTACCTTTTTTATCCATCCAAAGACGCTGCACTTGAAAGAGATGCATTCATCTAAATACTACTCAACAAGATTTATTCCATAAGAACCACAGCTTGGAGCTAAAACCCACCATGTTCGGGCCTGCTGCAGTGGGTTACAATCTGCATCTATTGGTGGAAAAGATTGAAAATTTACCTTTGGTCAGCCATGATTGCAGCTTGGTGACACAGCTAGAGTGGAGAGGAAGCCAAAGAAAAGCAGGGCTTTTGGGAAGAGGGTTTGTAAAGAACTACACATGTCCACAACAAGTGCAAGCTGATAGTACTGTGAGATGGAACGAGGAATTTAATCATGTTTGCAAGCTAAAGAGGGAGAAGTATGACTGCTATCGAAGTTGGATTGTTGGCCTGGAGATCGAGGTAACATGATCATTCATATGATGATTATAAAACCCAAGAAAGTAATATGGAAATTTTGAACTGGCTGAAGAATCACATGGTTTCTGTTTGTGAACAGGAAGTTCAACAAAAATCAAGGGAAAAGAAGAAAATTGTAGGCAAAGCACAGCTGGATGTTGCAGGATTTGTCCAGCTTGAGGATAACAAAAGAACTGTAAGAATTCCAATCAACTGCACCATAAAGGGTGATACTTCTGAGGCCATGCTTCTGGTAAGGAAAAAGCTAAATCTTTCATATTCATCTCCCTCTTGTGAAAATTCTTACTATTCTATCTTTCCATTTTTTGTCCAGTTGAAATTGGTACTAATTGATGAAGATAAACCAAAAGAAAGAAAACGAAGTACCTTAACACAATCCTTTAGTTTACACTGCTTATCAAGCGGGCATTACAAGAGCTCCAGCAGAACTACACACAGCTCCAAGCATTCGTGTGGCCCATTGGTGCATCCACCAGCCACAGATTCATCATCGTCTGATGATGATGAACCTGACCTCAAGTACAGCAAACTATCTACGGCAAATTTGCTCACGGATAGCGAATTTACAAGAAACTATAACGATAATAGAACCACAGAGACTTACATCAAGGAATCATGCCCAAAAGCCACGGTGAACAAGCAGAAACAAAGACCATTTGCTCGGCTACTCTCATGGAACAGAAGAAGGTTAAGCCTCGATAGGGTAAACCAGCCCAAAGGACCACCTCTTCTTGACAAAGCATTTGCGGAAGATGGCGGTGATGACATCGATAAGGACCGCCGCATCCAATCCTGCATCCAGTTTTTGACACCGTTCAAGCAAGTGAAGGTGCAGCCAGAAGAGAAATTCAAATATTTGGCATTTGAAGACAGCCAAAGATTTGAGGTTGGCCACTGGGAGAGAAAAAAAATAGTAAGCAGGGATGGGAAGATGGAGCTTCAGACAGACGTGTTTCTTGCTTCCATCGACCAGTGCAGCAAATCGGCCGCAGGGGGGAGTGCCTGTACGGTTCTTGCGGCAGTCATTGCAGATTGGCTGCACAACAATCCAAATTCTCTTCCACTGCGGTGCCAGTTCGACAAATTAGTAAAGGAAGGATCATCGGAATGGAGAGAGCTATGTAAAGACGAGGATCACAGGGTGAAGTTTTTAGACAAACACTTTGATCTCGACACTGTGCTAGATGCAAAAATCAGGCCATTGACAGTGGTCACAGAAAAGTCTCATGTTGGCTTTTTTAGCATGGAAGAAAAAGTTGACGGGTTCGATTTCCTGCAAGGAGAGATGTCAATTGACACAATATGGAATGAGATTCTGTGCACAGATACAGCTGAGGCAAGAATTTATATAGCTGGTTGGAATGACCATTTTTTTGTTCTTAAGGTAGAGAGTGATGTGGTTTACTTGATTGACACACTGGGAGAAAGGTTATCTGAGGGATGCAACCAAGCATATATTTTGAAGTTCAACGCAGAAAGTGCAGTTTATTGGTACAACAAAGATAGTAAAGAAAGCAATAGTTTCCAGCATGTGGTCAGTGAAGGAACTGCTTGTTGCAAAGAGTATATAAAGGGATTCCTCTCAGCTCTTCCATTGAGACAACTTCAGCAGGATATTAAAAGAGGAGTGGCAAAACCAGATCTTCTACATCGCCTACTTCAAATTGACTTCCAGTATACTGCTCCTTGCACCACAAAGGCTTAAGGCCCCCGCTAAACACAATATTTACATACACAAATCATAGGTTGATTTATTGTTCCATTCATCCTAACCAAAATATTTGCAGAGTGGTTTTGTGACTTCTTAATCATGTTTTGCTCCTTGAGAAGCTTTTATTTGGAGCATTTTACTTCAGCATTCAAATACAATAATATACAAGAATACATTCTTGTTTTGGCAAAACAGGGTTATACTTTGCTTCTGGGATTTAACAGTATTCAAGTGATCAAAATTTGTCTACTCAAAGCAGTATCAGCGTTACTATTCGTTCAAGTCTTAGCATTGATAGCCAAATACACAACAACCTCCTAATTTGCACTTGGAACCGACATTGATTTATCCAAACATTTCAACAAACTCAATAAAGAACTAAATGATTTTAAACATCATCTCTACATGGCATATGCTTTGGTAACACTACTAGAAAAATGTGTGCAAGTTGCAAAGAAGCTCAATGAGAGTTATAGGGAGACAAAAATTTGTCAAACAAAACATCAATTTTAGAAAAGTACATTATTACAAGGCCATACTATGCTTTTCCATTTACAAACTAGAAGAGGGGGTCAGACAAGTACATTTAGCATGATTATCTGTCCTATAGCAGCTCGACAAATGCCATTTCTGTCTCCTCATTTTTAGCTTGGCCATTGACCCAATCTTCCTTAGACAATGCTCGTCCATTCAGTTCAACTTTTCTTTAGTCACTTTGCCAAGACATCCCGTCCCATTCAAGCTCATTTGGTCGGCCTGGCCTATCCCCTAAGCTCCATTCCACTTTGACATTATCACCCAAAACAACTTTTTGCACCTAATCAGAGCTTTGAATGCCTTTTAATGAGAATGTTCACCAGGTATCCTTGCCTATGCACTATGCCTAGTCTGCTCACCCATTACACCATTACCACCATATCTTTAAGGATCCAAAACATCAAATGCTCATCTAATAGAGTCATTTAGGCTTATCCTAACTTCTCATTTGTCTCAAAAACCTATCCACTTCACCTAACAAATTACATCATCCTTTTTTGCCCCTATAAAAAACTATATCCAACCAAAAAATCACAACCTAATTCAAAGTATACTTACTGTCAATTTTAAACTATCTGCTCATTTGCACACTCTTGCTTGGTGCTTATGGCATATTGTGCCATTTTAGGTATAGCTCCTATTTGTATTTTCTTTCTACCTTCATTGAGGAATCTTAGCAATTGAAAAATACCCCTATAACTTATGGGAGATAATGCAACCCCCTTCTGTTATTTGTGGGTACGATTTTTATCCACCTAAGCATTTTCTACATCACTAAATTTCTTTATGCACGGTTTTTTGCTCTTTTCCTTCTCTTTCACCATTCACTTACACAACATAAAACATTCATACACATTTACATGGTGCATACACTTGTACATGTGTCAAAGACCATCTTGGGAGTTAACACATATGCTGCAATAGGATATTAAATAATGTACTTCAAAAATAATGTTTAAAAAATGGTTACAAGGAGAAAGGACTCCAAGAATGGGAGTGTACACAAAGAAGAACATAAACACTATTGCTTTGTTTACAAATAATTTGTGGGTTTAGAAAATTACATTAAAAATAAAGTTTTGAAGAAAAAAAACTTTTGAAAAAGGAGTTTCACATGTGTGAAAATGAACTTTGTGTAGAAATTGCTCATTAGGATTTCAATTTTCTTGAATGTGCGAAGAAAAAGCTTAAAATACAATATTCTCAAATACAGCTCATGTTTGATGGCAACTAAGGAGTTTAAAAAAGGTGTTGAAACCGAGGTTTTCAAAGAGAACATTTAAGAAAAAAAATCTTATGTTAGTGATAATAGAAATTTAGTGAATAAATTCTGTTAAAAATGAAGTTTGAGAAGACATCTTTCAAAACAGAGTTTGAAAAATGGAAATAAAAGACTATAAAACCTTTGGAATACTAACAATGCTACATTACTTCCCTTGTAAAATTCTCCATTGGAATGTAATAAGGTATCTCCCAAGTTCTTTAAATAAAACCAAAATAAATTCAATCACATTGTTAAGGAAAACAGATTCAAGTCCTTTCTATTATACACAAACACTCAAATCATCCACATTGAACCAAAGAAGTTTGGGTAGTGTCGGATCAAAGCAATGGCTACGTAAGTGCCCTTTGGTCAGAGGAATAGTCCCCATGGGGGATGTGAGGAGATTGAAGAGAAAGTTATCCATCTTTCAAAACTAACTTTGTGTTTTCAGGATGCTCGAAGAACTACCAACAAATCCAAAAACAACGCAGTTGCTCAGTAAAAGCCCTGTAACTGTATACTTTCTAGTTCAACATCCCAAACCAAGAAGGCATTGATCGTAACAAACTTACCCAATATATGGCATATTGTAATCTTAACGTGTAAACAAGCATGAACAAAAGGTTAAAACTTCTTCCAAAAACACTATTGCTGTAAAAACCACCTTATTTTAGAATTATACAAGTCATCACATACCACAATGTCACGTCTTTTCTCCATATCATAGAAGAAAACAAGACGAACAAAAAACAGTATAACCTTCCAACTTGGCGCAAATAATAATGCACAAATGTTGACAACAAAACGAAGCGAAGGAATTAAAAAATTGAAGCTTTACCTTGCGTGACCGTGGTGGCCGGTTAGGGTTAGGCCAGGACGAGAGACCAAGTGGCGAGAAAATGATCGAGAAGTCCACAAATTTGTTAAATATATATAATAATTTAAGAAAGGTCATTATTTTCCGTCAGCAAAGTTTGAAGCATTTGTTTGGAAGTTGAAAAAATTGACTTTTTTTATTTACTTCTTTGGGAAGAATTGCCGTTAAATCCAAGCTTTGCTTAAACAACCAAAAACAGCAAAGATGATGTAACTCGTTTCTCTATAACAAGAAAAAAAAAATGATCTTTTGGACCAGCTCACTTCATGGTTAAGGGCTTTGCATTGTTTATTAATGCTTGATTTGGTAATCTATATTAATTATTAGTTCATAATTAATATTCATCATAAAATCAGTATTTATTTGGTTTTATTGGTTATTAATGATAGTAATTCAAAAGAAAAGTTTGAGAAAACATTTCAAATAATATTTTGAAAAAATAATTTTTTTTAGTTAAATGAAGATTTTACGAAAATTGATGAATTTGTATTGTTTTTAGGTTAAAAAAGTTTTTGGACTTGTTTGACTTGATTGTTATGATTTAAAAAAAATATATATTAAGTTTTTTTAAATGATTTTAAAAATATGATTCATATGAATAATAAAAAATTTATTTTATTTAATAAATTAAAATTTTAAAAAATAAATATTAGCCAATAAACGGCACTTATACAAGACATTTTCAAACCATAATAACTAAATTAAACAATTTCACATCCATGGTGCTTGATTATTAGCTAAATAAATGTTAATAATAAAAGTTTTAGCTGTCAAACCGGTGGAGAAAATAATAAATTAAGCTGTTTATTATGTCTTTTTGGTGGTTTTTATTGGTATGGCGAATACCTTTTTATGAATTATAAAAAAAGAGGAAGGAAAGGCTTCACATTAATGACAAATGGGTGAAAAATGTTTAAGGTTTTTATTTAAACTTTTATTATTTTATTTTATTTTAAAATAAATTTAAAAGTTAATCTAAATAAAATATATACATATATCTATATTAAAGATTATAAATTGTTTTGTAATTTCTATATCAAATAAAGTGTCATACAGTACATAATATAAAAATATAATATAATTACAAATAAAATAAAAATTAATTTAAAAATTTTATATTATTTAAAACCAAATTCAATATCTATATGGAAAAAATGAAAATATTGTTTATATGACCTATAGATTTATTTTAATTTTGTTATAAAACTCATTTTAAAAGTTTAGATAATATTTTTAAAAAAAATCAGAAATTGGTGGAGCTTAAAAGCATGAATCTAGATTAGCATGACAAGCTATCTTTCACCATAAAATTATTCTTGTTTGATTTTAGATCTATCCAAAATGGATAATAACCAAGTTTCAAAGTTGTTTAAAGAAGCCTTTTAAAGCTATTAAGTTTCATGTAAATGTCAAATATTAAATCATATTAGAACATGATTAATGTCAAGCAAAGCTCTAAAATCTTATATATGTATCATAAAAATTAATAATATTTTTAATCAAATCTATCTATAACAACTTTAGTTATTTAAGTAGAGTTAGTTATCTCACAGTTGTATTGAACTACCAATAAATATATATACATATTATAATACTTGAGATAAAAAATAACTGAGTTAATTTTGAGTAATGTATTGAGAGAAAAATCACTAGATAATAGGTTGTATTTTATAAGCATCTAGATCAAATAGTATATGGATGAATAATCTCATATTAGATGTTAAGATATTGATTTTGATGTTATATAAAATGTTATGATCATAAAATATTGAGACATGTTTTTAGAACAAAACACATTTAAGTTAGTACGAAATGACCTAAGGAGACAATACATTAACATAATGAGATTAATATAATATATTCATGTTAAATAAGATAACATTACAAGTGAATCGCAAAAAGTAGTTGCAATGATATAAATCTTTTGCTTATTACAAATTGATAAAAATTATGATTGATTTATTAATCATTAAATGATTGTTGTTATACTTATCAACTCATTTAAAGTGATATCGATTATTATGTTTCATCATTTACAATTATTAAAACAAGAAGTCTACCACCTTATCTATTCTCTCACCTATATGAATATAACCTAAATTAACTAAAAAAATATTAATCAATATGACAAATAAATATTATTTTCTACTTATATTACAAAATAATGTTCAATAATATTTTATAAAAAGTAATGATTCATGTTATTATTGGCTTAAGATATATTTGTTTTAAATATTATATTTAAAATATAATTAAATTATATTATAGTTATAAGTCATGAAATAACACAAACAATATCTTCTAAACTAATAATTTTCTTCTTTTTCCAATCCCTAATTTCTAATTCCTAGTTTATTATGATACTATTCTTCTTATTTGGTTTCTTACTTATCGATTTTAGAAGATAACACTTTTTGGTTCTCATTTTTGTCACTTTTATAATATTATTAATTATTATTATCTTTATTGGTAAATAATGCTCAATTATTATTTTTATTTTATAGTAATTATTATTATTATTTCATTGTTGATTTAGTCAATGTGACATGATTATTTCATTAATGTTCTCTTCTAAAATAATATTTTATACCTTTTTCTTGTGTTTATCCTCCTTTGGTAATTATAAAAAAAATCCAAATTATTATGCTTGTCAAATTTGGTTGTTCCTTTGATGGTTATTGTCATCTAATAAGCAAGTGTTCTCTTGTTTGTCCATTGCTTATTTTGAGCACATAAATTGTTGGTTATTAAGAGTGAGACAACTTGGATAATTGATGTTACTTTACTGTTAACAATCACTACAATTTTATTGATTACCCTTTTTAGAGTTACTTGGAAACATTTTTTTAATCATCTCGAGAGTCTATTCCTATGAAGTTTCTTGGTTGAAAAGTATTATAATAAGATGTATGATATTCTTGTTTTGAAAACAATCTTTGTAGATTTATTAGTGCTCATGTAAGTCATATATTTGATTTATTGTATTATTGTGTCTTCGATTATCTTGTCTTTATTGTTCTATACTTTAGCACTAATATCACATAAGCTATCTTTATAGGACATAAGAGTTTCAATGTCAATAGAGGGATAGCTTTTTTTACTCGTTATAGTTATTTGATAAATATTATATTAATGCATTATGATAGCGTGATAAATGGATGAAATGAAAATTATACACCTATGTAATGATCTTTTTATATTGCATTCATGAAGACATAATTCATATGAAAGAAATATAAAGAATAAATTATGGTGTAATTTTTTATTTGATAATGCATGAAAAGTTTTGATGTTGGTTTTTGACACATGTGCAAACATTTACATGCATAAAAATTGTTTTTTTGATATGTTGGTGAACTTTGACATATTGGAATATCAAAATTAAGAAAAATTAAACAAAAGTTTTTATTTGATGAGAAGCCCTCAAGAGGACAAATATTGTAATAACAAACAACAACAAAAAGTTTTATTATTTCTCTCAAATTATAAAATCAAAAATAGTGTTTGATCAATGAATGTATAACTAAGATCCAAATAAAACCAACAATAAACATATATAGTCAACAATGAGTTATGACCATTTTCTAAAATTAATAATTTTTTACTTTGCAAATCAATATGTTTTTTTTGTAAAGATTCGTTTATATAAAAGTAAAAGTGAATAATATTATATAATTAAGTGAATTTGATAACTAAATAAAATAAGTGGTAAAAGAACAAACAACATATTAGTTAAAGTCTAGGCAAGACAAATAAATGAACCCACTAATGAGCAAGTGAGGTTGCTAAGTGACAAGGTTCAGGTTTAGAGGTGAGTAAGCTAGTAGAGGCACGAACCAAGGTTGAAAGAGGAAACTTGACTTATGTGATTATAAAAACAGTTACACTTGTATAAGTGAAACAACTAAAACAAGAAGTCAAAGAATAATAAAAGACCTTGATAAACTAAAAAAACTTATGAATGATCAAGTAAATGATAATTGAAAAAAAAGACATGAAAAATGTATTATAGATAGATACAAAAAGAGATGAATAATAATATTAAAACTGTAATTATAATATAAAAATAAATTATTTTTAACATTTAGAGATAAGAAAAATAAATATATATTAAAATTTTTTGTTATGATTTTAGTGAAGATTTCAGTATGTCAATCGTTATTTGAACTAAGAATTGTCTTGAAGCCAATGGCGCATATGGCCATGCCCTAACTTGGATCGGAAAATTAAGAAACAAAGGTGCGATTTTGATGTTTTAGAAGGGTTTAGCTGCAAAAGATAGCAGAGCATCGCTGCCACAGTCGAGGATAAACCACTGCTGCCAGGAATGGCCCCTTCTTCGTCACCATTCCCGACTCTCTTTTCCCCAGATGGAGGCATCTCTCTGTTGTTCCTCCTTTCCATCCACTCCCTTGCAACGTACACAAACCCCTCGCTGGCGCCACCGCTCAACGACGATACGCGCCACCATCACTAGGACAAAGAAGGAGCAAACGATCGAGGTCGTCAAGCACCAGCTCGAAAATTGCCACTTGCTCGCCGGTATCAGGTACAAGGGCTTCACGGCGAAGCAGTTCCAGGACCTCCGCCGTTCCCTCCCCGATTCCGCCCACCTCCTCGTCGCGAAGAACAGGCTCGTCATAAAGGCCATCGAGGGCACCCCATGGGAACCGCTCAAGCCTTGTATGAGGGGGATGAACGCCTGGCTCTTCGTTCACTCCGAGGAGATCCTGGATGCGCTGAAGCCATTCAGGGACTTCCAGATGGAGCAGAAGCTCGAACAGAATGACTTTGTGGGAGGGGTTTTTGAGGGTAAGTTTTATGCGCCGGAGGAGTTTACGGTGCTTGAGACAATGCCGAGCAGAGCGGAGATCTATGCGAAACTTCTTGGGTCACTGCAGGTCCCAGCGATTGGACTCATTGGGACCCTGCAGGCGCCGGCTAGGCAAATCGTGATGGTCCTTAAGGCCTATGTGCAGAAGCTTGAGAAAGAAGGAACCGCTGAAGCCTCCACTGCGTAGATGGCAGGTAATTGTTACTAGAACCTATTGAATCCCTGTTATTTTGCATGATTGTTTTGTTGTTTGAAGACGAAGTTGTTGTAAGTAGAATGCCATGATAACAAAAAAGGTTTTTTTTAATGAATGATTGATATATCTGTTTTCATTGTTGGATTTTTTTCTCTGAAGTATTGTAGTGATGAGATTGTTCTGGTTCTTAAGCCATGCTTTTGACATCAGAGATGGTGCAGAGCAAGCGTGCAAGTAAAGTGTGGTTGAGATCTGCGAAGTTTGGAAAGTGACCAGAGAAAAAGATTGGGTCATAGTAAATCTGATTGAAGAGAGCGATCTGTACACATTGTGATAGCAAAAAAGACAAAGTTCATGGGAAACTCGAAAGTTGGGTTGACTGCATCACTGTGACAGGCAAGAACTTCCACCATCATAGTTAAGTACAATCCACGAGTTACAAAACCCTCAATGGGCAGGTTAAGAATGTTGCAAAACTAGGGATAAGGGAATACAAGGAGAATATGAAGTAAGAGTTCTTAAGAGTCCTTGTAGATAAAGTATTAAGGTTTGGTCCATTTTTCTTCCTTTTTAAGGCTCTTTTTTAAGAGCACATTATTTGGCTTAGTCTTTGAGGCCATGTATGATCCTCTAGATGAGAATTGATTGACCGCAAAGGGTGACAACATGTTGCTTTTAATGGAAGATTAGGAATAATAAATATTGAAATGACAAATAATTTGGATCGTTAAATATCGTATTCAAGAAGCTTGTCATCATGCTTAGGATATGAGACTTGATTGGGATTCACCTGTTCAGGGAGGGCAAAGATAAGGCATTGTCTAGTTGATCAGGGGATCTCCCAAGGGTTAGAGGGCATGAAGTTTAGAGATGGTTCATCTTGTTCCTATTATCTTAATTTTGCAACAGAGTGGCCTTTAGGTTTTAGTAATCCTGTTGAGTAGTTTCTTTAATGAAGTTTTGTTCTTGC
Source organism: Vanilla planifolia (assembly GCA_023846275.1). Classification (NCBI taxonomy): domain Eukaryota; kingdom Viridiplantae; phylum Streptophyta; class Magnoliopsida; order Asparagales; family Orchidaceae; genus Vanilla; species Vanilla planifolia. The sequence continues at coordinate 5,804,711 of CM043873.1, read as the reverse complement.
TTTGTTTGATTCATCAGTCCTACTATCTTGTTCAATTTTCTAAGCGAACTCAAAAATTATCTCTACACGAGTGGTTGGACTTTTTAATTTTATTAAATTAAGAATGCTATTGTAGCAAGAACTCCTATACAGGTTTTTTTTTTCTTTCATTTCTATTTTTTTTTTCGTATTCTATTTCGAAATCTTCCCTCGCTACAGGTACTTGTGTGCTAAGGATGCAAATCATATTGGAATCAAAGCTTAGATCCTTCCTGTGAAGGATCTCAACATGAGAACCTTTTTTTTGATATGTTATGAAGACCAATGACAGTTTAAGCACTGTAGTGGGACTTGGAGCTGTTTTGTTTGAGACTATTTGATTCACAAAAGTGAGTCCTCTTTTCATGGGTGTGGGTCAAGGGGTAGATGGCACAAAACTTAGAAATATTCCATCCTTTTCTATCAATTTAGTTTTGTAAAGAAACAATCCCTTAGATTTTAGTCACCTTGTTGAGTAATTTTTTTAATAATATTCAATTCCTTCTTCATCTAATTCATCTCTTCTATCCCTCTTTTAATTTTTTAACAAAATTTGAAATCATATATGTGTGAGTGGTTTGACTTTTTAATCATTTTAGATTAAGAATGCTGCAACGACAACAAGAATGCTCACGCAAGGTTTTATTTCTTCAATTTTGTTGTTATTCTGCATTCTATTTTCAAGATTGTTTCAAGGCAAGCTTTGTCAGCACAATTTATCTCTTGAAAGAACTTGTGGCAGTGACATTTAAATTACTTGTCAATGCGTCTCGTGAGTATGGCCATGCAAAAGCCTCGAGTTAAAACATGTTTCAAAAGGAGTGAAGTCTGGCAATTGGGCTTGGAGAATTAGGTCTAGATGCTAGGTGTAAGGCGAACTTCAACTATTCTTTTAACAACAGACGAGAGTCATCTTTGGTGTTCCTACAACTAGAAAAGAAATTTGAAGCTTGCTAACTGAGGTTGTGTTGATGATGAAGGTGTTTGTTAGTTGATAGAGAATACCTGATCAATGTGTCTAGAAGAGAATTGGCCAACAGCTTGGGTGCTTCCTACAAGAGATAGATAGGCTCTTGACATGGGATTTGACTTGGGCAAAAGTGGCTGCAAAGGAGCTTGTTTGAGGGAATGAAATGTCCCAAATAAATTCGATCAAAATATTTGATAAAATTGCTATATGATTGGAGGGAAAGAATCATGGCCTTAAAGGTGGCTTATGGGAAATAAAGGGAACATGATTGCAAATGTCTTTGTCCTAAATCTTTTGAGCTGTAAGTGTTGCCCTGTCAAATTCAACCAACTTTTCTAATTAGAGTTAAGTATAGGCATTTTGTGCTCTCTTATATTTTATTGTTTCGATGAGACAATAAAACATTACATCGATTCCTGATATTTATTGTTTGAAAGTATAGGTCTACAATTTTGAAATCTGACTTTAGTTTCAATTTCATATGTGCTCATGATGTTTTGAACTTAATGTTTGGTTGAAAGTTTAAAATTAAATTTGTGTGATATTTAATCACAAATGTTTAAAAAACAACTATAAACAGACATTTTAAGCACAACTATCCTTTTGAACAGTAGAATTATTTGATGAGAAATAAAAAAAAATATGGAACTCAAAAAGAACAAGAAAACAGGCTCATAACCTATGTGAGCTAAAGTGCTTGTAGGAATATTAAGCTAAATTTTTTCTATGTAATTGTTGGATCACCTATGGCGAATAGTTCTATATTGGATAGTGAACAGCACATTGGTGGGGATATACAAGTGATGCTTCTATTTCACTAGTTTAGGAGTTTGACTTATTACTAAGTACGCACTTATGTGTTGGGCTTAATTTTGATCCCCATGGTAATGCTCACTTAACAACTAGTTTAGAGTGGGTGTGGTTTAGCTGTGATAAAGTGGTTTATGTGATTTAGGTCTCTCAGTCTTGGTCTTTGTTATTAATTTAGCAAAAGGTTTAGAAACATGTGACTTTCACAATGCTTTGGTATGGTTGAGTAACCACTTGGCAAGCACATACTTGACCGGTTAAAGTGGCCCATTAGACGAGTGGATCCAATGTGGAGGATTTTTATTTGGGAAGGAGATTGTCTGGGTGCAGAAGGGAAGTATTGGTTTATATGTAGTGATAATTCTTATATATTAGTTTAGATTTTTGAGTTTATATATATTATTTATATATTATGCCCAACTTGAAAAAGATGTTACTTTCTTAACATCAACTAAAGATGGTATATTTGTGATAAATATTTGATGAATACTAATATAATATAAAATATAAAATATCTTTATAAACACTTAAATAAAATCAATAGGCTTAATAATGTCATATGGTTTGTCTAAGGTTGAGGTTTTATATTTTGGGTTTGTTTTTTATTGTATCTCTTAGGTTAGACCTTCTAGGGTTCTCTTTAATAATCAAATAAAATAATAATTATTCTCTTCTATATAGTATTAGAGCAATCTAATCCAAATCATGAACTTCTCACAATGGCTTAACCTTATTGAGTTACCCCTCTTCTTAACTTGTTGAGTTTCTTCAACTGTATTGTCCTCGTCTTTACTCTATCAATGTCTTGTTTCTACAAACTCTGATCCGTTGAGCTCGTCATCGACAATGGACACTAGTCTTACTTTGAACTTCTCCTTGACTATGCTTCTTTGATCTTGATGAGCCTAAATTGAGCCCTCCACCTCGAGATGACTTATTTACATACCCTCACTCATAATGATCCTTTGCCTTGCAATGGCAACTTGACTGTTTCTCACTCTTGATGACACCTCCTAACTCAACATCTCGTGGTCCCATCTGTTAACCCTTGCACATGACAATGCCTCCACACTCCACACTCACTAAACTTCTACTCCTAAACACCTTTGTTATGAGCTATGCATCTCTTTACCATTACGTTGTCTATCTTGCCTCAATTGTTATTACCTCTTCCTTGATGTTAATGCCCCAAAGCATTTCATCCTCCATCGCCTCTTTAGTTGCCACAAGGGTATAACATAGCCATTACTAACTTTCTAAATATATATATATATATATATATATATATATATATATATTTATAATATGCCTTGTATTATCTTCTTGCATTGGTTGACTCATTGAACTTTTTGTGTGGAAGCATAAGGATTTATTATGATCCAATAATTTTTTCCATTCTATTATATACTCTATAACTCTTATGGTGATTAATTCAGACAAATTTATTGCTAGCATGATCATAAGTTTAACTAACTCAAATTAGTTATTTTGTGTCAAACATTCAAAGTCTTGGTTACTTATGATAACAAGTTAGAACATCTTTTATATCTTTTATCAAGCTATCAGAATAATAGTTCTATCTCTTATAGATAATAGTAGGAAAACAATTATATAGTTATATCTTGACTTATAAAGAGCATAAAACTAGATAGTTTTTCATTTGTTATGTTTCTTGACTTTGTTAAAAAGTTGTGGGATATGTTTCATGAGATATATTTCCAAGAGAAGAACCCCTCTTAAGTGTTAGTTATTATAGAAATTTTTTAAATTTTTTTGAAGTTTGGCCATAGCCTATATGTATAAATTGAAAAAGTCAAGTATAAATTTTATGATTTTTTTAGTAAAGCAATATACAAATCATTTGAGAGGGATATTCCCTTATCTTTGAGAATGCCAAAGTCAAAAAAAAAAAAAGCTTGTGCAAGATCAATAACCATGTTTGTAGTCTTATAGAAATAGTGACTTGGTGTTACCAAAAACATAACAAAAATTGTATAATACGAATTCAAGTATGATTAATGGAGCCTCTCCAAAGATAATTATGAATAACAACAACATTAATTACTAAGTTTATCTCAAGGTGGATTTCAACAACTTTGTCAAACTAATAAGAAAGCATGTGGGTGGCCAACCAGGCAGGATGGATCTCAACCACATGCACACCCAAGAGAAGTTATGCCTCTTAGTTATAAGAAAAAGATGACCATGATAGCCTTTGATGATTACTACAATGGTAACATCACCCAATCTTCTCACATTATCATTGAAGTTGACCTTGATTCACTAAGCTGATGAAGAACCCAATCAAAAGACAAAAGGTAATGAAAGCCAGAAGTCTTCTTAAGTTCTAAGTCTTGGGGCTGAATAACAAATCACGATGGTGGTAAGAGATGAGAATTATCTCAAACAATAATTGAGATGGAAGGAATAAGCTTCTCTTGGTTTCGACACTTGCATGGTCGCCAAATGTTTTAAAGAGCACACGCAATTGCCACGAGAAAGGTAGCATACTTATCCCTTACACAAGAGTCCTCCAAAGAAACTAGCTCAGATATTTCAATGGCGAGTAAACATTCAAAGAAGGAGAATTATCCTCAAGTTTCAAGTACCAAACAAACAAGTGAATGAAGCATTGTCCATAGTCTCCTCCACTTAACATCACTGATGACAATGATCAAAAGTAGATATACTTTGAATAACAAGCTATCGATAGTATACGCAATGTCTTGATAGACATTCTAAAAAGGATGATGAAAATGGGTAGAATCCTCGGTCTCTAACACCACGCACCTCTAATTAAACTATAAACTAACCTCTCCTTCTATAAAGTAGCATATGTGCTTTGATATCCTTCGTGTGACATCAAATTAAAACATTTCTGTATTGTAACTCCTGTATTGTAGGATTCAAAATCTATTCCACTAATACCTAACAAAACAAAGACCATAATTGAAGGTATTCCCTTTGTCCCTTTCCAACAAGCAGTCCCATATAAATAAGACTTTAGACCCAAGAGTCATTGTATTTGATAGAAAATAGTGATCCTTACCGCCATACCTTACAATGAAGGCCTTCACTTAGTGCGAATACTTGTGTCCAAGAAACTTAATAAACAACTTTGCTATTATAACCTTTCTCTAAGACAACAAACTATGGATGCCAAGGTCCCTGTGTGCTTTGGGATTGCAATTGCCCTGCAAATGATGTGTGAATCCTCACATCATACTAACACTACTCCAAAGAAAATCCCTTAATCAATCTCAATAGCATATTTAGCATTCACATTGGAATGAAGAAGTGTTACATTGCATATATTAGAATCAATGTGAGCATATTGTTGATAAGTGTGACTTTGCCATAAAAAAAAGGGGCTTAACACTCAAAGTTAAGAGCCTTCCTATGTTTGTCTAACCACCTAAGATAAGTTGGTTGTTTTTGGTTGCCCCTTATGAGAGCTACCCCAAGTACCTCGCCTTCTTCGATGCCCTGTACCCCCACTTTGGTTATGATCATAACTTGCCTCTTCCTGGAGTCCTACTTAAAATAATCTAAAACATATTTTGGTTAATGCTTTGCCTATATACTAAATAATAAGTTCTAAGAATGGTAGATATCTCCTTCGTTGCATGGCAAGTAATGAGTGCAAAAAATCATAGTATCATCAACAAGCAATAATGAGATATCAATGGACCCCATTGAACAAATTCAAATCTTAAGAAGAGCCCTTTACTCAATCTTTTGAATAAAAAGGGAATTGGTAAGGAAAGGTTTTAGACATAGTGCTTCATATTCGTAAATAAAAGCACTTATGACATCATTATTCTTATTGTCTATGTGGATGATATTCTCATCATTTGAATTGGCTTTAGATTGATAACAAAATATCTAACAAAATTTTTTGACATAAAAAATATAAGATATCAATGATATTTTTTGGGAATTGAGATAATTTATAATGAAAAGAGAATAGTGTTGTTACGATGAAAGTATGCACTTGATTTATTACATAATGTTGAGCAGCTTAGAATCATGCTAATGAAGACTGATTAAATTATATTAATAGTTTTGGGTTGGTAGTGGAGAGATCTTGGAAGACAAATTTTGTTTTCTATGACTGATAGGCAAATTGATTTACATGATTGTACTCATCTATTTGTTGTAAGTGTTAGGTCTCTTACATGGGTTTCAATAGCAAGTGTCATCAGTTTGTTTATAAGCAAGTCTAAGCAAGCTTACTAGGACAATTGTACAAGGATATTTGAACATATAAAATGGTGCCAATTTTAAAGAGTTGTTGGTAAAGCAAGTTCATACCTACAAGTTGAGGTATATTCTAATATTAACTATGCTACAATAGAAAACAAACATTTTCACTTCATGCTCTTTTACCTTTTTAAGAGAAGATTTTGTCACTTGGAGAATCAATAAACAAATAGTCGTAACTCATTCTAATGCTGAGGTTAAGCATCAAGCTATAGCTTATACAATGTGTAAGATGTCAATAAAACATTTACTAGAAGAACTTAGATTTTAGTGTCTGTAATCAATGCCCATGCATTGTGATAATTAGTTTGCTATTCACATTGCAAAGAATCAAATCTATCATAAGTGAACTAAATATATCAAAGTTGATTATCACTTCATTAAAGAAGTTGTCATGAGTAAGAAGATTTGCAATATTTTTTGCTAATGCAAAATAGCTAGTTGATATACTTATTAAGGCTTTAGTCTCAAAACATTTTAAAATAAATTATGACAAGTTTAGCATGATTAACATCTTATCTTTCAACATGAGGGGGAGTAGTAAAATATAAAGTATAAGATATCTTCATTAATACTAAAACAAAAATAAATGACCAAATAATGCTCATAATTATTGTGATATTGATGTTTCTTTCCTAAGTTTATTTTCTTATTCCTCCATTACATTCAAGTGAAATAACAACTTGTTTGCTTCTACTTATGTGATCAATGTGGAAGAGTGATCTTAGTACAACATTTAAAGTTGTTATGCGAGTTACATTTTTTGGATTTGATTGGGGTAACCAATGTCTTAAAATTTTTAGTAAAATAGTCCCTTGGTTCTTACCCTTGTATCTCATGCACATGAGAACATTAATGTTATTGAGTTGCCTTCTAATTATATTGATAAAACTTGAGAAAAATCATATAAAATATCACAGAAGTATTGAAAATAAAAGAGAATATTTTAAAATTGGAAAACACATCGAATGAGAAAAAAATCATGTTGGCAATATCAAGTGAAAGTTTTGTTATTTTCTTCATGAGTTATAATTATAGCTTTGAAGAAGAAGAATGTAAAAGGTTGATGAGGTAGCCTATTAACCATAGATAAGGAGAAAAGGAAGTAGAATAATTTTGGAAAATAGGATATAGAATTATTTACTTTAGGTCTAAGTTCTTTTGTAAGTGATGAGCATCTCTTCAAATTAAAAAAAAACTAGTCAAATAAATATACAAAAATATATATAATGGCCTAATACATACAAAACCTAATTAATAATTTGAATGCATGATGTCATGTACTATCATTTGATTTCACATTTTTGACATATTTGATGAGTTATTGCAATTATTTATAACAATTATGATAGTTATTATATGACTATCTCCTTATCTATGAACTTCTAGATATTTTATATTTTGAAATGTAGAAAAAAAAATTTTAAAAAAAACCTTAATACATGGCACTAAGTGTAGCACAATCATATCATAATCAATCGTACTATAATTTTTGATTTTTTGTAATATAAATGTAAAACATATAATATAAATCATATCACTGTGATGATATGCTTATGAAGGTAGAATGATCTTATGATTATTCTTGAAATAAGGAATGCATGATCCTTCACATATTAATTTTAACATGTTCAATCATAATATTTTGTGATTATACTAAACTACGATTCGATTGTTAGGTCTTATAAATTTTTCGTATGAAGGTATATGTGAATATTTTGGACCATACTTATTATTATTTTTTGAATTAATTGGCATATAAAATCATTATAAAACAAACTTGAAGGTTTCATTATAAAAATGTGGAGATTATGTAATAAAATCTTTTTTTTTTGTAGTAATATCCTCTCAAATATTAAGATCAAAGAAGTACTAAATACATTAAAAAAAGATTTCAAGTAATACAAGAAATCATGACATTGTAAGGGATATCACAAGCTATAGTATATGTTATTTATAGAATAATATTATAATTACTTATGATATAATTATTAATGAATGATAAATATATTTAAATATTTTTATAATATTTATAATAAGATATCATCAAATTAATGTGCTTGATATTTTAAATAAATATTATTTATTTTGAAGTTGTTTATTTTTTATAAAAATAAAATGATGATTATGTATTATTAAAATAAAAAGAGTTTTAATAAGTAAATGAACCTCAACTCTAAAAACTGTCGAAAAACCCTTATGCAAGCTTTCTCTCTCAATGAGTCCTGCGAGAACCGACGATAAGATACTGAGCTATGGCGATGTTGTTCTCCGCCGATCGGATCTCGATATCCTCCGGGGGCCTAACTTTGTCAACGACCGACTCATCGAGTTCTTCTTCTCACACCTCTCTGCCTCCCACCCCTCCGCCGCAGACAACTCCGGGCGCCTCCTTCTCGTCCCTCCATCCATGTCCTTTTGGCTATCCAACTGCCTGGACGCGGCCTCCATACGCGAGGCCGCGGCCCCGCTCCGCCTCCACGATCGCGATCTCATCATCTTTACCATCAACGACAATAACAATGTGAACCTGCCCGAGGGCGGTTCGCACTGGAGCCTCCTCGTCTACGACAGAGGGGAAGACGTCTTCGTCCACCACGACAGCTATGGAAACACGAACCTCCGCCATGCTTGGCGGCTGTATGGGGCTGTGAAAGGTTTTGTTGGCGGGGATCCGCGGTTTCGGTCCGGGCCTATGCCCCAGCAGAGGAATGGTTACGATTGCGGCTTCTATGTGATGGCTGCTAGCAGAGTGATATGCGACTGGTTTGAGAAGAGTAAGGAAGAGGATGGGAAATGGTACACGGCACTGTTAGAGGATGTGGATGAGGATGCAGCAGTGAGTTTGAGGTTGGAGATGCAGAGAATGATTGCCGATTTGGGCGGGCGTGGTTGAGTTGTGGAATCGACTCTATTAGATAGGTAGGTAATTCTCCTTCTTTTGTTTTTTATATCTTACAGTTTTCTTTTTGACTGTTTTTTTGCTTGAAAGATGGATGATCCACCTTACACATAACACAAAGATACCATTTAAGTCATTCATCTCTGGTTTGATTCTTATCTTCTTCTGTGATAACTAGTAAAAGTTGAGAAGTCACCATAGGTCACCTTCTATCCTATTATCCATGGTGACATAACGAATCTAGTCATCTTAAATTGCTTAGAGAAGAAGTCATAATTTTATCAGCAAAAGTTACAGTATTGGGGATTTCTGGGTACACAGAGTTGAAGCACCTTTTTTTTGGTGAAGTTGGCATGAAAGCATTATGAAAGTTAAATATAGTTAGGTGACTTAAAATTTTCATGTCCCGTATAGTTTTAGTGTAACTAAATATTGATTACATCATTAGGAGAGACATTATCTTCACTTCAATTGCACAGCATTTGATGTGTTAGTATGTTTGTATCAATCCTATCAGCATCAACTTCTAGCTTGGCCAATAATGTTTGAAATATTTATACTTTTGTTTAATGTTAGTTTTAGCAGTGTGATTAAATTATATTCAATATTTTTACAATGTTACTGCCATGTTACGAACCAAAGCCTAGATTTCACATTATATCAACTATGTTAAAAGCTTCTTTTTTATTTTGGTTGTTCTTCACCTAATTTAGACTCTATGCATCCTGTTCATTGATTGAAGATGTGATTTTTTATCTTCTCAATTTCATGTGTATATCGCTTCCACCCTCAAATAAACAACACATATCACATAGTATTGTTGTGACTATTTGAAGGCAAGTTGTTTTTCCCATGAGTCCCCATTTTCTTCAATTGATTTTCATACTCTTCTTTTATGAAACTCACGATTTTATGAAAACCTCTTATCTTTTGGATCATTGGTGGGAGTAAGATAGGAGGACAAAGGGTGACAAGAAAAACTTAGAGTCGGATTCTACTATTGTTTGGATAAATATGATTACTTTTCTCTTTGTCCAACATTCGATGGCCAATCAATCTAGGCCATCTTGAATATAGAAGTGCAAACAAACCTATAATCTTGAGCATTTTGGCATTCCAATAGATCATGACTAAGTTCATGGCTTCAATATAAGCCATTTGTGATCATTTCAATTTCTCTAGCACTTCTTACTATCAGAGAGTCAAATTTTGGTACCACCCTTCTTATAATACCTTCTCAATTGATGGGTCTACCAACAATTGTTTTGACTTCCCTCTATCCATCTAACAACAATGTCAAGCTTTCGATATAGAATTTTGCACGTGTTTGATTAAGAAATTGAAAGTTAGTTCTATCGAAAATAAATCAATAAATTTTATGATAGAAATTTTCTTGCACAAGGTATAATCAATGAGATTCTTTCAAAGTATAGATCTCTTCTTGTGTAGTACTATCGAGAAAACTTTGGTTCTAACACCTTCATAATAGAGTTTGATATGACATTGATGATTCAAAAAGCTCTGATGTTGCAAGATGCAAGATGTCAGTTGGATTTCTAAAAGATACAATGCTGGAGTGGTTTTGACGTTCTCTCCAGAACTCAATGACTTCTCTAATTTTTGACGATTTAGCTTGTTGACTTTTGCGGTTTCTTGCAATGTCAACAAGATTGGAGCTAACCTCTTTATGGTTTAGTAAGAAGATGATATTCATGTCAAAGACATATTTAGCAGTTTAACAAGGTCATTCACAATACTTTTACCACCATAGAGGAGCAAATGATGGTTGTGCTCATTCAATGATCATCCCTCTCAAATTTCAATAAATATTTTCCTCAATTTTCTCCATGGAAGAACTTTTTAATAGGGCTAATCACTATATCATTTCTATATAGAAAAATGACTCCTTTGACCTTTGCTTAGGTGGAGTTATTGAGGAGAAAGGTTATTATTGAACTTTGGAATTGATGAAGGCTATCTTAGTGAAGTGGCTTCAATTTTGATGAAGGAAAAGCTGTCTTTATCATTGATTTTGCTTCATTACATTATCATGCCATTTGAAGTCGAAAATGTGGGAAGAACATACCAATGGATGATAGCATCTAAAAATGAGGAATGTCAAGGTATTTGTGGATGATATTTTGATCAATAACGAGAAATTTTTCAAAAGATTTATGAGAAATTCTTGAAACTTCAAAGAAAAAGCATGTGTTTGAATTTGTCTTAAGTGTGCTTTCGAAGCTTTATTTGGAAAATTTCTCATTTTTTTTGTCAGAATAAGGGATCAAAGGGAAACCAAAAATGGTAAATGCGATTATCAAGATGTCATCCTACATTCATCAAATGAAATTCACCATTGAATGGAAAGATCGTAGATATTAATCAATTTATTTTCTAACTTGGGCATAAATTATGAGCCTTTATTCGTAATAGTAGTAGTAGTAGTGAAAGCCTATGTGAACTCCCAAATACAATGAAGTTTTTCTATAATGAAGTTTACTTACTTTTCCTCTAATATTGAGGAGACAAAATTCAGAAGTGCTTTATTATAACCAATCATGTCATGAAGCCAACAAAAACTTAATAAACTCTATTAGAGAAAAGTGTACTTATCATTTTGATGTCTTCAACAAAACTCTAATTGTATTTTTCAATTTAATCAAACCATTTCCAATAGTATATCATAAGGCATTTCTTAAGGTCTCCATCTAACTTATTACTTGGGATACAATTCAAAGTCTCTGATAGCTTTGGTCGTTAATGAAATTTTCTACCTTGCGTTTCTTTCTCCAAAACAAATCCAAGTTTGAGTACATAATGGCCATAACTCACCCTTGCGTTTGCAAACCATGCTTTTGGCCTAAAATGCATGGTATCATTATTCTACATTTATTATTTTTTACCATCTTAAAACTATAAAATATTATTTGTTTTTCCTAAATAGCACAAATATTTCTTCACTTCATTAATTTATTATTATTTTTTTAATATTAGATTATCATTTTAACATCTAATAATAAATCTATCAAACCAAACCTAAAACTTGATTTACTAGTGATTACCAATATTCATATTGTATTTTGTTTTGGTTTTTTTTAATCTATGAAATAAAGTCATAATTTGCACATGATACATCAAAATAACTAGTTACAAAAATACTACATGTAATATGATACGTCGGGAGAAATGGAGCCCAACTTATATCGATGACTTCTTTGCCATCTTGATAAGAGGGGACTTTTTCTCCCAATTAGATCAAGATCAACTTTGATCATTTGATTAAATCATTGGTCTAGTAGGAGTTGGGTTGGCCATGTGCCGATGAGTCGCATTGTCTTTTCTTATTTTGTCATGGTGGTTGAGCTCTGTGGGGCTTGGGAGCCAGCTTTTTTGGTTTGCAAGTGTTTGGAAGGACCATTTTCACTTAAAGAATGCAAACCTAACTTTTATATACATACAAACATGTGAACAATTTTGTACTTGTCTTATGGAACCTTCGAGAATTCAACTATGATAACAATCTAATATGTTTATTGGTAAATAAAAAAATAATCGTTAAATATTACTGTATTCATTTCAGGATTTTCAACTAGGCTTTCCATGCTCTCAGTTCCCAGTGGCCACAACTACCTCAACGTTGACATCTCCAAGCAACTCCTAATCCAACGGCCAAGCATCTCCAAGCAACTCTTAATCCAACGGCCAAGATTCAAATGATCCATCAAATATATTTTTTTTTTAATGGATGAAACTAAAATAAAATGATATTTATTTGTTATTCTCTACCTTTTTGTTTTGTAATTTTTTTTTCAGATTCTTGGGAGGATACAGTTTATGCTAAAATCAGCTTAATTAACTGTTATTTGAATAATATTGATATAGTATTATTAATATTACCTATATTTTTTGCTAATATTTATTATTCGAACATTCTTTGTAGCTTTAATATCAAGATAAAACTATTTAAACATTATTTTCAATAATTAAATTATAATTTAAATAATGTTATTTAAAAGACTCAAATGACATTTACTAGCCAGCAAAGCAGGTCATAAATGTAAAAAATGTCACAACAGCATGTACTTAAAAAAAGAATTGAAGATCAGAAATTTCCACGTAATTGAAATGACCCAAATAGGTATATGTTAATTAGAACCAACTCTAAATCATATCAATCGAAATGACCCCACGTATGGCACACTTAAACATACCATACATGTCAATCGAAATGGCCAAAAGATCAAACTTGAATCGATAACAAATTAGCCGTTGGATCAAGATCCAATCAAAGAGCCTTAATGTGGTATAATGGAAAGTTTTTGTAATTTAAATGGCAGAAACAAAAGATTTAGAAAATTCAAACGGATCAAAAACACATCCAATCATATAAACGATGGACAAGTATTGCAGTTCAAACTTACATAAGCTTTCCCGGTCTTCTTAAACGGCTAGCTGCTCTCTTGAAAAATATAGGCTTATATAAGTTCTTCAAAGCCAATCCATAAGGCCAAGACTGTTGTCTTCCTTTATGTCTATGTTTGCCTGTAAGGAAAGAAAAACTATTTCAAATATGTCCCCAAAATTTATCAATCATCTTTCTGCAGGAAGATGCAGAGTGTTGAATTGTGCGCAACTTATTCTGGAATTATTTCTGCTATAGCAAGTTTATCAGGAAGAAATAAAATTCAATCACCTGGTTTTCGAAGGCGTCCTTGGGTAACTCCATTTGTCGTAACGGGTAACTCGACATTTTTCCCAACCATTGTAACCTCAACTTTTGCCGAAGATTCGTTTTCAGGAAGAAAGCAAGGTTCATCTTCAACTGGACTGGGTGGCTCATCCAACAATGCATCAAATTGGGATGAAGTATGGATTTTGTCAATAGTATTTTCATGGCTCATTACCTTCAAACCATCAGCCAAAGCTTCCTTGGTTGATTCAACCACAATAGCAGAAGTTTGGGGTCTTCCAAGTTTCAATTTAGCCAGATCATTCGAGGAACTAGCTTCAGAAGGTGCAACTAATTGTTCATGTTCTTCCATTTTACAAGGATCAACTGTGGTGCTAGTTTCACATAGTACCATAGACTGCTCTTCAATTTCAAGTAGCATATCAGGATGGTTATCAGTTTGCATGTCAATTGATGTTTCTTCACCCACTTGTAAATCCGTAGTTCTACACAACTCGTCATGTAAAGCTTCGCCTTTCACAATGTGAACTGCTGATATCTGATCTCTAGAACCAACAGAAGAGCATTGAAGTGATTCTACAACATGCTCAGTGGGTTTCATCAAAGAAGAAACATTATCCAACTGATCTGCAAGGTCTAAATCTTTCATACTCACATTGGAACGCTTAATCTCACCGGAAGGGAAAAGGCCATTTAGATTTGGACACCAAAAGTTCTCAGAAGCATCCATGGCCATGCTGTTTGTATCTGCAGATGGCTTCTCTTCACTTATCCTAATGTGCTGTTCAAACCCAGAATAGGAACGACTTCCATCTGCAGAATTGTGTTTATCTGTGTCAGAATTACTGAAAAATGGTGCACTGTGAGCCGTTCCATTGATGGATGATGTTGAATCAATTGTATTTTGTTTTTTGGAATGTTTGCTGGCTGCTGCGAAGAGCTTAGCCATGTCATCCAACGATGGGAGGTCGCCTTCACCACTTGATATGGGATCCCAATCAGTCCATTCCTTAAACCAATCTTCGTTAGTGTCCATGTATTTTTCTGGTAAAAACCTTTCTACTTTGATAGCCTCCTTGAAATAACAATCCTTCTTTCTCAAGGCATTAGCCAGCAATGACCTGTTTGGCCAAGAAATGAACTACTGGTTAACGCATCAAGTTATTGCTAGGAAGAGATATAAGCTCTATAAACCTGCAGTTTCTCGAAACAGCGGCTTTGGCTCGCTCCATGGTTATTCCTAGAAAAACTGTGGCCAAATTTGCTACGTCGTGGGGTCCTCTAACTTCATTGAAACTGTTTGCAGCACTTGAGATGATCAGGTTCTTCCCACGTGTCCAGTCCCCAAGCAACTGCAACAAAACTAGAATTAGGTGGAAGCAATTACATCATAACTTGGAAAGGTAACACGATAAAGTGTTAAACATAAACAAGTTAGCAAGGAGATGTCTTAAAAGCATTTAAAGGCTAATTGCACATATGTCACTCGACTTTGGAATAATGGGCACATGGATCTCTCTACTTGGAAATATAAGCACATGGCTACTTATTTTCGAACCATGTTACAGAATGGTCTCTACTGTCATCAGAGTTTGTGTGCTGCATTAACCAATTTGCCCTTGCTCCCTTTTACATGTCTCCCAATTTTCGGTCTTCCATTTCTGTCACCAACAAAGGTGTTCAACCATGCTTCCAAATTAGTGAACAAGTTCTTTCTGACAAGTTATGTTCCTAATTGCATAGAGCAAAGCTCTTTTCAACTTTTCTCCTTTGAATGGCTAACCAAAACAGATTGTTACAAATGTAGGAAGAAGTAGATGAACAAATAATTACTGAAGTTGTACTGCACCACTTTTTTGGTTCCAAATTGCATTAGAGGAAAAATCCATTAGTTGTCTTTATGAAGGTCCATAGGTTAGTCAACATGATTGGCCCTTGCAAGACGAAGTAAAGTTGGCGGCGAAACTGTTGATTAGCTGAATGCAAAACACATTGGCACCCTTCATTACCATGAAGAAGGATGTGTTTGTTCAAGGTTGACACAGTACCAACTATTGTTTATTAGCCTACAAGATCATCTGTAGGATGGCAACCTCAAAGTCTTCCATAGGGCTTGTGACTGTGATGTGGAACTTCCTAGGAGTAATGTTATGGCTACTCAAATTCTCGAATACTTGTATTCATCGTTTCTTGCTCAATCTCGATACCTTGGTTTTCAATGTTGGTTAACAAGACAGTATCAAAGTACAGAGGCACCTTATGGCTTTAGGAAAGGCTCTCTAACTTACCCATACCTCTTCATTTTATGCTCGAAGTTCCTATCTCCCTTGATGTCACAAAGGTTTTAGCATTGCCTTTAATTGGAATTTGCATATACTGGTTTGTAGACGAGTTCCTATCTCCCTTGAAGTTCCTATCTCTCTTCAATCACCATCTCCTTTTTACAGATAATACTGCCCTAGTTACCTACCACATAGCTAGGTCTCTTCAATCCTGAGATTTTATAACACTTCAAATGAATGTAAAAACCCAGAAAATTCACCAATTATCTTCAATGGAAGTGCTCTAGAGGATAAGATAACCATGATTACTATTAGATAAGATATAGGAAGGTTGAAGGGGGTAGATATTTAAATGTTTCTCTCACAGTGAAGCAGTTCTCAACAACAGATTTTATTTAGGAGAGCAATTTAGTGATAGGGAGGATCATGACTTGGAGAGTCAAGGCTCGATCTCTTGTTAAGTGCATCAAGTTTATTGGCCGCATGCTCACCTCTCCATGCATGCTATACGCCTTTTTTCCAGCTTCAATTTTGGAGGAAAAAGAAAGGCCTATTATATTCTTCCTACGAAATGAAGGTGCATTATGCGCCTTAGGAAGCAATTTGTTTGCCCAAGTCATGAGAGGCTTGGCATCCATAGTCTTGAGTTGAAGACTTGAATTGCGGTTCTAGTGTCCAAATTTATTGCCAAATTCTTGGGTCAAGTAGATCTTCTTTGGTTGTATAGCTTAATTGTAAGATACAACAACAACGAAAACTACTTCACCATAATGATAGATGACTTTAGGGCTTAGAGACATATCGACTTTGAAAGACAGGTGGTCTTGGATAATATTTCTAATGGAATGACTTCGAGTTACATTGTTTTGCATTGACGTATAGCTAGATTGTGTCTTTCCTCTTCTGTCAATTTTTAACACATTTGTATGCAGGAGGGTTACAATAGAGGGATCAATGGGAAGGCCACTACGATAAGCAACAAGATAAGGTGACTTTCGAGCTTAACTTGATGGATAGAATATTTGAGCTTCTCAGGGAGGAGTTCCATAATCAGGACACTTAGTTTAGAGACAAATTAAAGACTTTTAAGCACACATGACTGTATTGTACCAAGAGAACTTTTGTGGTATACCAAATCGGAGTCATTGGTGCTAGCTTATTTGCACTCAGCCACAATTCATTACCATCCATTGTTAGACATATAAGGGGCTGCTCCCATTCATCACTATCACTAGCTTGCAACCAAGGAGATATCTATCACAGATCTATGTTCTTCAAGTTGCTTAAATTTGAAGACCATAGACTATGCTATTGACTTATGCCTAGTGGGTTGTCAAGCTTTAGTCACCCCACAACAGTAAGCTTGCTTAGCTTTCACTAATTTAACCATAATTTTAATCTATGGAGTCTAGAGTAGTTGAAGACCAAAGGTAAGCATTCTTGATTACAGTTGTGGCTGCCATATATCATATACATAGCAAGATGAGTAGTTAAGTTGGGCGGTGCTGTTTGAGATTAGAAAATTACTTCTAGAGATAGAGAGATGAATCCACTCATGTAATCTAGTGATGGAGCACAATGGGCTTGGCTTGCACTCCACATTGTTGCTAGGTAGGTGGGATCAGGTGGTCCATTCATCTAGTTGGAGGTAGATTTAACTTTGACAATCAAAACCACCATGAAAAGCTGAAGGATTTATTAATGATGAGATTGTTTTGTCCATAACACAAGTTTCGTCTCTTTTTGTAGTGCTAAAGGCACTCATACTTACAATAAGACCAACAAGACTCTAAACTTGTCATAAAAAGAGCTTTTGACACCA
This sequence comes from Vanilla planifolia, assembly GCA_023846275.1. Lineage (NCBI taxonomy): Eukaryota > Viridiplantae > Streptophyta > Magnoliopsida > Asparagales > Orchidaceae > Vanilla > Vanilla planifolia. The sequence continues at coordinate 5,786,954 of CM043873.1, read as the reverse complement.
ACATTCTCTAGGATGGGGGAACATCTTTATATCATTATTGTATAATCCTAATCGGAGATTGTGATTTCTATGCCAAGTTGTTACATTTATTGTCATAGGCTATGATAAATCTTTAAAAAAAAACAGTGTATGAATTATTGAAAATTTCAAAACTTTTGAATTATGAATCTCAAAATATAGTTTAATATTGTCAAACTTTTCATAACTATAATTACATAACCTTATCACTAATAATATTTAATATCTAAGAAGATGAAAAAGCATACCAATAAACTATGTGAACGAAAAAAAAAACATTAAAACTCAAAGGTAAGTTTATCAAACTACAAGTAGGTCATTAACATCATCAAATCTAGTACATTGATTAAAATATAGAGTCGGTGTTGCTAAAAGAAATTATGCTATATGATGGATTAATAGGCTAAAGAAGGAATGGTTCAAAAGTAAATACGACATAAGAAGTTTAATTAGCTCCAAATAAACATGCTCAAGACACAAATATAGTTCAATTCAATTTGATTTGGTTCCATCTCAACCCATAACTAAATCATACTAAAGTTGCTCCACATATCTTAGAACTAAAACAGGATCAAGAACAAACCAAAAAAAAAACAAGTACAATTTCTAAAAGGCATATTAATGCTGCCTAGATGTTTTTGAGAAAGCTGGATGAAGATTAAACTACAATTTATTAGGTTAGGGGAAGAACTTCTGGACTGATAGGTTGACTAAGGGCCGAACCAAATAGACAAATCAAATACATCTGTCATGGAAAACCTCATATGCAGATAAATTATACATAACTTTCTGATGCCAGAAAGAAAACAAGCTTAGAACTTAACAGCTAGCGAGCAAGATAAGCCATAACCTAGCAAATAACATAATGTTTGCAGCCATAGACAAAGAATGCACTTTCTAACTCTATAAACTACTAAGCATTAAGCACCTGCTATGCTTTTAAAGTTACCTTAGCATCCGATAATACTTGTCGCCTTGTATGACTGTCGGCAATAAGTTTAGAGTAGCAAATCTCAAAGTGTAACCCGCGCTGGAAATCAAATTAATATTTCCTCATAAAAGGAAGAAGAAAAACAAACATCATAAAATTGTGAAGGAGCAGGCTATGCTTTCCTAGATTACCTTAATTGCAGACTGAACCATTGGAAGCTTCAATCGGAAGGGTAGTTTCTGAGACAAATCTAAAGCAATTATGTCCACCTGTGCAAGAAAAAAAAACCTAGAGAGTTATTCGCTGAACAAGCCAGTTCAAATACAGAAACTGGTCCATCTAAATTTCGCTTTCCCACGGCAAGGGTCTCCTCGTTTTATTTATCACTTATACAACCGATAAGCATAAATCCAACACGTTTTTGTCAAAATTTGCAGAAAATTCACTTGCCTCCGAAGTCTGGCATGCCTGATCGAAAGCCATCTGGTTCAAGGGCCGCACCGCAACGAGATCGTAACTCTTAATGAGGCGGTTCCTGCTATTGAGGGCTGCCGCAGAAACGGTGTTTTCGATAGAAATCGTGATGCGGCTGTACTGCCGGAAGGTTGAGCCTCGTGGAATGCCGAGGAGGTCGCGGTGTAATGATATGGTGGCCGTGAAGGAGGCGAAAGAACCACAGACATCGATGAAAGATTTGGGTGGGAACGGTGAGATGTGGCAGAGTTTAGAGTCGGAGAGGACGCCACTTGAAGAACTATCGTAAGCGACGCCGGTATAGCCAAGTTCCATCGCACGCGCAACCGTTCGCAATAGGGACTCCCGACTCCTGCGAACCCCAGACTTTCCATCGCCGCCTTTCTCGGCATAGGGTAGGCTTAGGTCAAAGAACGCCATGGTCGAGGGAGGCAGTGGAAGGCAGCGGACGCCGTCGGCGGGTCGGTTTTTGGAAGAGAACTCAATGCTTCAGACGCAGGAACTAGGAAATTACTAAGATTATACATGTAGAAATAAATATCTACACAGATTTAATCGTTTACCGATTTTTTTTATGATTTGATATTGATAAATATTTATAATATTATATTTATATATTTAAAACATAAAAACTATAAAAATTCAAAAGATATTTGAAAACTTAATATCAAAAGCAATATTTTAGAAACAAATCATTAATATTTAAAATTATAATATTATTTAAAAAATAATATTTATAAGTAATAAAATTTTATGCTGTCAATATCGTTTGATGAACACAATTTAAGTAGTCAAAAGTTTTATTAATCAATTAAAAAAATAAAAATCTATAATAAATAATGCAAAGAAAAAAGTTCATATTTTATTTGTCAATTAAGTTTAAGATTGGATTTTTTAAAAAATTTATTTTTAAAATTCTATTCATACTATATATTTTTATCAAAACTTTATTTTATGCATAAAATTATTTTTTCAAATTTTGTTTTTAACTTGCGAAGTCATTCAAAAACGATATCTTTACAAACACATCGAAATAACATAAATAAAGAACATTATTAAGCATGACATCACACTTTATATCATTATTTTTTAATAACATGTCTCCATCAATTAAAGATAGTATTGCTCGACTTATTATTAATATTATTTAAACAAGACTCAAATTTAAATAATATTTTAATATACTTTTAAATAAAAAAATATAATAATTAATAACCTTATTAATCAACAAACCAAATAATTGAAATGTGACGATTCCATTACAATCATATAGGAGACAAATATAAATACTTTGTATAAGATCAATAACAATATTAAAAAGCAAACACACAACAATTGTCACATGACACATACAACTAATGATAGACAACTAAATGATAGAATAATCATAACCATTGCATGTAATCGTAATCAATAATAATAATCAAATTAGAATTTAGTTCATACGTTGACTTAAAGGATGGAAGAAATATAACATAATTGAATTGAACTTATTTCAAACCGTAAAGTCATGATAACATCTTTTTTAAGCCCAATCATCATCCCCATAAATTGCCCCCATATACAAGATTTATCAAGACACATCACATATCAAAGGAGATTCATAAAACAATAGATATATTTGCATATATCTAATGATGATCATAACACATAAGATGGGAAAACAACGAATGGACAAATAAAATACAAGAAAACGAGAAGAATATAGATGAGTCTCGAGAGGCATAGTATATACAAACATCAAAATGCACATAACATCAAAAGCAACAAAAATTTTTTGACATACACTAATAAGCAAAATAGATTTTAGATTGATCGTATTATATGATATGCACATGATATCAACATGACAAAATAATTGTCAAAAATAACTAATAAAAACATGCAGTTGAAAAACATAAAATAATGAAATAAAAATGCTTTTATTGTAATATTATGCATATATCCCCTATCTTAAATCAACATCCCATGTCTCAATTCAAGGACAAGTCAAATGTACCACAAATCATCAATGATTCTTCTTACAAAAGAATACCCAAAACAATAAATGGCAAATTAATTAAAATCATATTTTATAATTATTTAATAATTAAATAATTCAAAAACTAAGTTATTTATTTATATGCATTTGAATGCATGCCCATGCAATTAGCACCCTTTGCAGGTTCAATTAAATCAACTACATAAAAAATAAGAATAAGCTTTAGCAAAACCCAATTTCTTGTAATGTGGCTAAACCAATAGCCATCTGGGCTTGGTCTAAAGAGCAATTTTAGATCTAATTTGAATATACATACCCCAACCCCCTTTTTCTCCTCGTGTCAAAGAAGAGAGCAAAATAGAGAGAAATCAAGATAGCCAAAGAAATGTAAGAAGGCTTCTTGTAGATTGGGTCTCTTATTTATAGTTTAAGTAACGTCCATCATAACTTCTTTTTGCTCGAGTAATGTCCATCATGACTTCTTTTTAAGTAACATCTAACAATTACACTTGTTTTGTCATATGTTAAGACATAAGGTGTAAGATAGCTCTCATTGACATCTAGTAACCATTAGTAATAACCATCTAACAAGATAAGATGAGATGGTGTAGAAACTTTTAATAAAATTGATTATATTTCATAAATAAGTTTAATAATTGTGTCTATATATTTTTCTCTCATATTTCATGAGTTTTGAAGAGTTTATTTATCCTTTCACTCAAACCATATTGATGAACTCATAACAAGCTATGCTTGCACAAACAAACTGAGCAAAGTCAATTCAAATCTTAAAATTTTCATCATGCACATGATTAGCATGCAATATAACTAAATTAGTATTAGTATTATCATCAACATCAGTTTACAATTTAAATTAAATACCCTAACAACTAACTTGGAATGATATCCTATTGATGAACTTATAATAAGTTATGCTTGCACAAACAAGCAGAGCTAAGTTAATTCAAATCTTAAAATTTTCATCATGCACATGGTTAGCATGCAATTTAGCTAAATCAGTATTATTATTATCATCATCATCATTTTACAATTTAAATTAAATACCCTAACAACTAACTTTGAATGATATCTTATTCGTGAGGATAAAGCTTGAGAGGAAACTTATCTAGTTTGTTTTCTATTTGATTTCTATTCTCTATCATTATTTCTAGACAACTATAGACTAAATAGCAAAAAGCCACATGAGCAAATGTATATCACATAGGAGATATCATTGTATCCTGAAAGGCTATTATTAATGACCTCTACATTAGGAGGAACTCCTTTAATGAGTGAAAATAATTATTAATTATTTAAGATGTTATTCTATTCTTTATAATCCTATTAACTTTAACATCAAAATGTATATCTTAACCTTATAATTTGTAGAAACTCAATTTTACTTCAAAAAATTAATTTTCATTCTCATCATTAGATTTATAGTTTCTATTGATATTAAGAATTGTGACCATATATGTAAACATAAATCTCACATGTGGGTGAAAAGTAATAAAGACATCCAAAGGTCTAAGAGAATAAGAAGAAGAAGGCTCATCGAGAAAATGAAAAATACAATTAAAAAACCAACAAACCTTGATTAACATAGAAAATATTCACTGGTCTTAACCTAATACAAAAGGGGGGGCATTAGAGAGAGAGAGAGAGAAGTAGATCAATAGAAGCTTTCATACGTTGCAAAAGAAGTTCCAAGGATCGAAGCAAAAATCCTTCTTTTAAAGCAGCCTTGAGAAAGAGAGTGCAATAGCTGGCTCAACTTTCAAGAGAAAGCATAGCTTGCAAGACAAACACTTATTGGTTGGAAGGGGCAATACTCTACAATAGCAACATTTAATAAGACAATATATATATATATATATCAAAATAAATGAGAGGACTATGCATCAAACTTTGGATTATAAAAGAACTCAAAGTTGGATGAGAGATAATAGGCTCTGAACAATGAACCACGATTGCATGGCGAGACCTTGATTGAGAAAATAACACCATGACTAGCTCGAATGGAGAAGAGCATTAGAACATTATTGCTAAGCAGAAAAATGTGCACTATTGAGAGCCCGATAGATGAGATGAAAAGCGAAGTTTGGCTGGTTCAATGAAGGCAAGCAAGTGGCTGCTCGAGCAATGGAAGCTAGAAGTGGCCTAGCCGAGAAAATGTGGAAGATCTTTGTCGAGGAAAGTTTTGTCAAAGACAAAGTCCCTCCCCATAGATGACAAATTATGAACACATGAATAAATTTAGATAAATTTTGAAGGATCTCAATGGCGATGGCTACATTTCGTTACACATGATTAGTCACTTGGATCATGGGGATTGGCACATTGGAAGCATGGCCTTACATGTGTCTCTCGGTTTACATATCCAATAATTTGTGGGTTTGAACAACAGCATCTACCATGACTAAATGATGTCTTTTCTCTACCATATAAATGGATCATCTTTCAAGTCAATTCATCATGATGAGAAAAAGTTCTATTGCACTACCACTAAAAGTCTTCATATGTCTGAAGCAATGACTCGCTCAACCAAGGGATAAACAATATGCAACTTCATAGATAAGAAATCACTTAAATTGAGGAAAAGTTATTGCCAATGTGACACAAGAAATCTTCCATTATCTTGGATGATCACCAAGAAAGGTACCTATAGACACTAGAACTTCTTGATAAAAAAAAATTAAGTTAGATAAATTTAAGTAAAATGGAAGGGCGTACAGCAGATTGCAAGCCAATGAATTGGAATAATAAATGATCAATCAAAGAAAATCCCAAGCAATAAATGTAGGGCTAAAAGCTTGACAACTAGATAAAGCATTGGGCTTGGTCATTGAGCAACATGGCAATTTGTTGCACTTTGCAGTGAATTGGAGCAACTCTGACTTAAGTCAAGCAGCTAAATCTTTGCAAGGAAGGCAAAGAAGTTTGGTCGAACTGACCAAAAAGGTCTCGGATATATTTTGTTTTCCTATAGCTTTCAATTGACTACAAGATGACTACAATTTCGGCACATGGAGCATCAAGATTTTAAGGACAGGAATCGTGCCCTTGTGATTATTTCAGAGCCCATGATTCCTGTGGTCATCTCTAACGTGTGAACATGTGTGTGGCAGGTACTTGCACAATTTCTCTCCTACTCAATCAATAGATGGTTAATAGTAGACTTCAAAATCTCTTCTCCTGCTATAGTCTGAGATGGTCTTCTTTTGTTGCATATCAACCACTTCAAAAGGCCACCACAAAATTCATGAAAGCTTTAATTAAAAAAGGTGTTGTCACTACCAATTGGATGCTAAGGTTTCTAAAGTAAGCTTGTCTAACATGCAGAGTTCCCTCAACAACAATGGAATAACCTTGGTGAAGGAACTTCTCAACACCAAACTAGAAAGAAATACTTAGCATTCCACCAATTCTGACCTCGTTCAAGGCAATGAGATAATTTGTATTTGTTTCATTTTTCTTAATGAAATTGCACTCTTTATGGAATGAATTAAACTAATCCTTTTAAAAATTTCATTCTTGCAAACTTTCAACAATTCCATACAAAACATTGATATAAATACTCTTATTCTAACATAACAAATTTCATATGACTAAACCATGTGATACAATCATTTCATATTGAACGTAACAAACTTGATAGATACATTCTATCTTATGAACAATGTCAAATATCATACAGTCAACAAGAATAAATAACGTATCAAATAATGCTTTATCACTTTATCACTACGAGAGATAATTAAATGATCTTTGCACACACAATTGCTGTGCAAGTTCCGAACTGCAGGTTAAAGGTGTGTTTGTTGTTATCAGACATCATTAAATAACTCTCAACAAGAGCATCAACAAATGTTGTAGTAAAAAATAACACCAACAAAGGTCAACATGATTATAGGTAATAGAAATTTAAGAAAACAACAAAAAATATAAAAAAATGTTCAACAATGGAGAACAACAAAATTCTGTCTTGATAAACCCATTGAATATGGAAAAACCACGTTAAAAGTACACTGATGCAAGCTTCATTATCTTCTTGGTTGGTTACTAGTTTAAATTGAATAATAAAGTTAACAATCGATAAAGTTTGATGTTAACAGCTTTTAGAGAAAGAATACAGTATCTTGAACGAACATGAAAGTCAATTTGACATTCAAGACTTAGAATCGCCTCAAATTGTTAAGCATCCCTTAAACTAAGAAAGAATAGTACAATAAAAATAATACAAGAAAGCCTAATAAATACAAAATAACAGTAACCACCACTAGATATTATATGGCTATCCCTTGCTCTTTTTAACTTGTAAGAATTTTATTACTTAAATGATAAGAAAAGAAAGAAAATTGATACTTATCACTAATCATAGTGTCATCATATCATCACTAGCCTATTATAATTATCATATTTAAGTTGATACATACAAATATTCATATTACATACCGTATCAACATAATGATTGCTCTCAAATGTTATATGATAATTGAGGACCACATCACAACTCATTTTATCACTTCTAATAGATTGCACTATACAATAACATTTTATGTATCATCAACATCGTTAGGTAGTATCACCTGTTTAAGACTTCATATGCACAAGATATTATACGTTGATTGTCCACTTATAGACCCTCAAACATATCATTTTTGGCTCATCTACTTGCAAAGACTATTAATATCACTTCTACTAAATAAGTCACCAAGTCCATATATGTAACAATTTTGGGCAAAAGTTCAATAATAAGCAGATTTTTGATATTCTTTAAGTTTATTTATCTTCAATTTAAAATTGTTGCTCACCAATAGGCATTGTGCTTGATCATGGCAATGGAATTGGTCATTAGATCCCAATCTCAAACAGTACAACCTCCCTGGTGACATCCTATGCCCAAAACTATTAAGTTTGCATGAATCAAAAATAAGATTCGATTTTGATTTGAAGCAAGCTTAAATTTAAATATGACAACAAAGCTCAAAACAAAATTTTACAAGCAGGTCATTAGCCAAAAGCCAGGATCAGATTGAACCAGCTTGACATCAAATCAGCATATTGTGCATTCATCAAAGTGCTTATGTACTTCTCAATCTGAACATATTTAAGAATATAAAGAAATGAATTAATGAAATAACATATATTGATACATTGAACATGATTGAATAAACATATTTGTGACCTAGAAGTTCACCGGTAAAATCAAATACTAATAAAAAATCCAATACATTTTATCTTGGATTGAACTCAAACTACAGCTAAGATTAGCTTGATTTGAGACGGCATTGAATCATGTCTGTCCAAACTTAAGATTATATCAAGATCTAATCTAAAAGCTTTGATCCAATCTTGAACCAATGTTGGACTGGCTCAAGAATGAATTATTAACAGCCCATCTAACTGTGGACCTTCTCAATCATTACCTTACCAAAACTCTGATTAAGATCATCACAAAGAGATGCTAGTCCTTTGAAACTACAATTGAGCAAGAAATTGGAAGGGAGATGAAGGAGAACCTTTCTCATTTTACTCTACATTATGAGAAAACGTTGGAGCCTGCCACAAGGGGGTCTGTTGTTGAGAAGAAGTATGAACTTAAACCCAGCTATGCAACTCAAATCACCAAACAAGTTTGCTTCACGTGGAACTCCACGTAACTCAATAAGACTATTATTCAAATTGTCAACTTTTTTTATCAAGATTGTTAATATTTTTGTCCTGCAAAACTAACAATTTGGACAAAAAATTAACAAACAAGGTAATAGTGTAACTATTGTGATGTCAAGTGAAATTTTTGGTGTATTAACAGGGTTATGTACAATTTTCATGAATTTATACCGTTCAAAGTCACATTAATATTCACAGCTGCCTGATCTGGTTTTCTTTTTATTTGTCAAGGTTTATTTTTATTAAAAATGCAAAAATATAACATGTCTAAAAAAGATCTTTTTCACCTGAAGGAAAAATTGGTAAGGCTATTGGGATAGTACACAAGATGACTTAGAAAGCAAACAGTTGCACTGCAGTAACTGGAAGAATGTTTCTTGGATGTGGTAAAAAAAAGGCTTTATAATAAACTTAGCAAAATGCTGCTTCGGAAAACTTGAATAATAAATTACTATAGCCAAGCCAAGGTTGATCGACCTGACTATTCACTACTCACATACAATTATACATTTTCAAGCGAAATTAATCATTTTTGAACAAGCATTGACAAATTTAATAAGAGGAATATTGAAATATTATTGCACACAAATTTGCTGGATCTAAAAATGACAATTGTTGGAAAATTATTGTTAAATACAAAAATACACCTGTAAAAACTCTAAAAGGGAAGTTATGCATAAACTTGCTGACTCTATGGGTAAAATAGATAGTTGCTAGCCAACAATAGCTACTGAACGATGTTAATAGATTGAAGGAATATCTTACCAATCATGTGCGCTCCAATAAGACAAGTGTTCTCACAAACCTTCCAAACATAGCATACAGGAATAATCACTAATTAAGAGTTCAACAAACAACAAGGATTTATTAAACAACATGATAACTGCTTAGCAGTAAGAACAACATGAAGTACCTGTACTAACAACAATGCCAACAAAAAAAATGAAACAAACCAACAAAGAGGTATCACAGTAAACATAGATAATCAAATCGCCACATCCTTTTGTTATTGTATTTTAAAGAACCAGCCTTGGGTTCAGGATCTTTAAGTATCTCTAACAATTAAACAAAAACAAAATATTCATCTCACCACATTATTTGAGGAGAGATCTTGCCAAGTGTTCTCGAGCCGTTGCAAGAGCTTGAGATATGGTCTGCAAAAAGAAGACAACAAATTAAAGATTGTCATAAATGTCTACAGCCTGAGCTAGAGTTTGTTCTTCTTTTGTTTGGCATGGAAGTGTGTTATTGGATAAATGAGCCTATTATGAAAATGTGAGGAGCTCAGAGAAAGAGGATGTAGAAAAAGAAAGAGTGTATTTCTTGCACCTGCTCAGACAATGAAGACAATCCATCCATGCCATCTGAGGAGGTCTTCCCAGCAATCGCATTAGCTTCGGTTTCCAATATGATCCTAAAAGACAAATAAATCTAAATGAAGTACTTTCAATGTGTACTTTAAGTTAAAAATTCCCTGCATAAAGGCCTAGAATTAAGGAAAACACCACATGAACCACCAATTCCAGGTACCCATAACAAATGAATCGTACTATGGAGTACAAACATGGCTTTTGGTAAACAACAATAATTTGTCCTGGCTTATTCTGCAAGACATGACTATTGTTCGGTTAATTTTCATCTTACCAAGATGAATTTCAGCATCTTAATATTTTATATGTTGGGAATTCACCTACAATTTTAAAAAAATATTAAGGGCCCAAAACTGTGTCAAAAAATTAAGCTTAGTGTACATGATTTAAATGAGAGAAGAATCTTCCCTCAACTGGTTCTTAGTCAAACATCATTGCATAGTTACAAGTCACAATATTCACAACCACTAACGAACAAACAAAATTATGAGACTTTTGCATTAGATCACAAAGAAGCAAAAACCCCATACCCTCCATCAACAATTTCATCAAGACACAAAAGAATCAAGTCCAGGTTCTCGAGTGCTGTCCTCTTATCAACATTGTTCCTAACAAAGGAGACAGCTTCAAATGTCAGCAGCCGTGAACAGCAGAAAAGAAGATTGCCAGGTTGCAAAATTCAATATATTGAAAACAAAAATACAGACTAATTTCTAAAAGACCTGAGAATAAGACCAACAGCATCAAAGAATCCCTGAAGTACAGTAGCCAGTATAAGCTCGTTCTCATTATCCCCACCAGTAACAAAAAAATGAAGATCCTGGATAAACTTGTAGACAACTATGTAACCATCAAACATGGCAATCTCAGCTGCAAAATCAGAAGGCAGAAAATCAATGTCCAATGAGGACAAATGCATAACGCTCAAGAAGTAAGAATCAAGTAAGAAACATTAATAGCAGTCTCCATTGATAACATGATCAGGCTGCATTAGTTAACATTATCTTGCATGGCATATTTCTTGCACTATTGTCATCTCGAGCTTCTTAAAATACCCTTACAAAAGTCAACATTAATTGATTAAAAAAATTTAACAGTGAGCCAAACCACCAATAGGTCGCAAGTCTTTTTTGTCCCAAAACAAGGTATCACTCATTTCTTTATTTTCTACTCACTTGAAAAGGACAAGAAATATCTTGTTTTTTCTTCAACCATTTCTGATCTCTAATGAACCTCCCAATAGAATATGAAGCAATAACAGGAATCTTTCTAGTTGAAAAATACATGGAGAGATAGTTCTCTAATAGAATAAGAGATAAGTAATTCGACTCATTCACATGTAGATCATAAGTGTTTGGAATTCATATCATTGAAGGAAGCATTGCTTTTGTGAACTCAAATTGAATGGTGACATCAAATTGGTCTAGTATTTTCATATTCATATTCGTATTTGGCAACTTCACATCAATATAAATATCCAAGTCATTATCAGTACCCTCAATATCCTCAAGATTGATACCATCACTATCATAAATATTGGCAGCCTCAATCTCATCAGAATCGCTATCAACACTATCATCAATGTTGAAACATTCACTCTCATCAAAAAGATAACTATCAAACTTGTTCATAAATACTAAAATGAAAGGAACATAGGGGTTTGTTGCTAGAGATTTGACCATTCTATAATCACTATTTTGTCAAAACTAGATACACTTAGTGTAAGTTCAAATATGAAAGATGTTTATACTATTCTCATGATAATACATCATATTTTATTATGTGATTTCATTTTTAGTAGTATTAGTTAGAATTGGGGGGACAATATAGCTATTTAAATCAAAATATTCATTAATTAATATTATAAAACTTAAGGCAAAGTCAGGCAAGCCAACTTTAACCACTTAAGTAATCAACCTTATGTTAGATAGTGTTTCAAGAAAAAGAAATATTACCCATAGAGATAATAGAAAATGTCAAATGTATGTTGTATATCTTTATATCAACAAGCAAGCAATAGGCGTTGGACAAACTTGCTACCTTAATCTTGTCAATTTTCACAAAAAAAGTTCTCTACTTTGTTCTATTTTGACAAAATTGATTTTGCTTAGACAATGAAAGACAAGCATTTAGTGTGAAGATTCGTTCATCATACATTTTAAAAATTTAATCATGACAATAAGTCGAATTATTTCTAGTGAGTAAAATGAGAGCCACTAGCTCAATGCACATGTAACATCTTCATCTATTCTAAGGTTAGTACCATCAACACACCTTTACATACTAGAACTTTCAAACAAATCTCTTCACCAAATGTGTGTGATTGATTATCATGTTTTATGCATCAATTATGCTTATCTATTATCATAATTGTTGATAATTTTTGAAACACTTTATCCATAAGAAATTGTAAAAGAACATTCCAAAAAAGACATCAATGTTAGAACAACAAAAAACTATGGGTGCACCACACGCATTTTTATTGTGTGGCATGACTTGGTTCCTCTAGTCATCCACAAATGTAAAGCATAATCCAATAAATAAAACAATTATAACTAGAACTTTGATTTAGGTGCATAACAAAGTATACATAAAAGACAATAGAAACTCACCTTCAGTTCGAGCATTGATCTTTTGAGTCTTGGTGAATACAGACTTTTCAAATGCCAATTTTGCAGCATGAGTGGGCCAATCATCTGCATAGTATTTTACCGCCACACGCTTACCCTCTGAGTCTAAAAGAAGAATGTTCTTTACAGAAGGACAAGTTTTCTGCATCAGAAGTGGTGAAAAAAATTAAAGACGGTGATTCTGCAACGTGAAACAATACTTCTCATAAAAAAAATAAAAAATTTAGGACCGATTCAAAAGTAGATCATACTTTAAAGTAAAATATCATTTTATCACACCAACAAAGAAGAGCTCTACCATGTCAATGCTTCAATGGAAATAAAAAATAGAAAAAACGATATCTGCAATATTACACAATTCCAAGTTTAAAGTTGCTGCAAGCATAGTCTTGCTTTACAACACCATCAATAAATTCAGGTTGTTATCAATCATTTAATTTTGTTGATTGCAAGTGATTAAGTTATTGATCAACAATTTTCCAAAGCTCAAATGTTTTTGTTTTGACACTATAACTGATAGACAAGTCCTTTTAACTGTAATACTAGCATATTAGGCTTTTTTTGCATAGAACATCTCAAACCAGTATTTCAAAAGTTTTTCTTCTTCAAACTCCATTTTTAACAAACATTTTTCACCAAAACGTCATTTCAACCCCATATAAAACTCTTAGTCCAGAAGTTTTTTTTTTTTTAAGAAAATTCACTTTCAAACCTCTTTTTAATCTCACAAGCTATTTGCAAGACATCTAGATGTGTCTTATTGCGTTCTATTTCTACAAACAGTGAAGAAAAAGATTTAAAGCATAAACGTATTGCGTTCGATTTCTACATTGCAGATTCGAATAAGCCGAAAAGAACACAAAGCGGAACTAGATCGAAGAAATCGACGGGAATGGTAACTATTTTCAGAGGCGCCGTTCTGTACCTTTCCGGTGTTGTCCATGGATTGCTTCTCAGCCGTCGGAATCGGAAAAAGTACCAACCCTTGATAGCAGAACGCGAGGAGGAAGATCTGATTGCAGTCGATTGTGCTTGGGGAAAGATAGCCACGGAAGGGTAATTTGAGAACTTTGATTAAATGGTAAACTAATCCCTAAACGAACCGTGATTTCCACCGGGAAGAAGACTTTTCCAAAACTACAAGCAAACGTACGACAATTTTATATAAGGGATTTTTTATAAAATATTTAAATATTCAAAAAAAGTATTTATATAGTTTGAAAACTATTCTAAAATTTAGCAATAATATATTTTCCGCACTTAAAATAACACATTTGACGATACAATATCTATTTCTTATGATTGTTTCACTTTCTCAAAATGCTCACAATATCATAAAGACATTATTTATGATTAAGTAATAAATAATTAAAAAATATTACATTTTTATAAACTAAATAAATGAATCCATAAAGCATTGCAACCAAAATCAACCATCATAAATGGTAGCTTAAAAATATATCAACTTTAAAAAAATAGTTATCTAAAATAATAAAATATATAAAAATACATATAATCTATGCAACAATATTGTTTAGATAAGTAATATATATATATATATATAAATGATAATTAATATTTCCTTTTTTTGATATTTAAAAGATTTATTCAACAAATAAAATCTACCAACTTATTAACTGATAAACAGGTCCTTTTTACTGTAATACTAACATAGTAGACTTTTTTTGCATAGAACATCTCAAAACAATATTTCAAAAGTTTTTCTTCTTCAAACTCCATTATTTTAACAAACATTTTTCACAAAAACGTCATTTCTACCCATATAAAACTCTTAGTCCAGAAGCTTTTTTTTTAAGAAAATTCACTTTCAAACCTTTTGTTAATCTCACAAGCTATTTGCAAGACATCTAGATGTATCTTATTGAATGGTGAAGATAAAGCGTACGAGTATCACTCCTAGTCAAGTCCACAAACTCTATGATAAAAGTTGGTACACCATACTAATTTTTCAACAGATTATTGATAACTTCGTAAACTCGGATATTTTAAGGAAATAAAAGATGTGCACATCATGCTAACATAGGATTTTAGCTGAAAAAACACGTATAAATGCAAATTTAAACAAAATATTCATATGTGACTACTAAAAAAAACTTAAAACTAAATTAAATGTTAACTTGGTACTGTTATATTAAGAACATTGAAGAGAGACCATTAACAAAAAAAAGCTTTTATATCTTAATGATTTGGTTAGATACAAAGAAACAATAAAATACATTCTAAATCCATCTCAATGCAATGAATTAATAGAAGGTTAATAACAAATCTACTAAGAAATTTACATATAGACAATCATAAGAAAACTATAAATTTTTGCACTAGCATGATGATTTAAGGAAGCATTGCACAACAAACAAGTTGCAAATATGAATATTTGTTTGGCGCCATGGGGTGAGAAAATTTCAAACAAAAGGAGTACCTAACAAACAATTTGAAAACTAACAATTTCTACAATAGTATAATGATATGATAACACTAGCAACAGAATAATGGCCTAACTGATACCCATCCGAAAGGAGATGATAGGCCTGAATGAAATGTGAAGCCTGATTTTAATGTTTACATTGCACCGATAATATCTTTGCAAATCAAACACAAACAAATAAATAACAAGAGAATTTTCCAAAACATAGATTGATTACAACAAGAATATAGCAGACACGTACTATGCAATATGCACATATCTTGAGTCCAGAAATAAAAGTTAAGGAAGCATTGCACGACAAACAGGCTTAAAATATGAACATTCTGTTGGTAACATGAGGTGAATCAAAATTTGAAACCTGAGAAGCAACTTGATAGAAAATAGAAACCTATATAATCAAAAAGACATGACATTCAAAATCAAGTGTCAGAATTCATAGAGATAGTTTCTACAACCAACCCAAGGACCTATACTAAAAACCTAATCCCAAACTCATATCTCTGGCTAACCAACCATGTGAAAACAATGTTCCTCAAGCAACCTAAGACACAATTGATAAATTGGCTCTTCAGAAAGGAATATACAAGCTCAAAGAACCATAGACCTACATTACCCTATTCTACCATCAAAAGAATCTGGAACTACAAGACATAAATGATAACGAGCCGAAATACTAAAACTCCGCAACATGCTGAAAATGAAGATATCAAAATCTGTTCAAAGCCTTATTTCCATGGAATTACAAACAGTGAAGCAAAAGTTTTAAGGCATAAACTGATTGCGCTCTATTTCTACATTGCAGATTCCTTCGAATAAGCTGAAAAGCACACAAAGCGGATCTAGATCGAAGAAATCGACGGGAATGGTAACTGTCTTCAGAGGCGCCGTTCTGTACCTTTCCGGTGCTGTCCATGGATTGCTTCTCAGCTGTCGAAGAATAGGAAAAAGTACCAACCCTTGATTGCAGAACGCGAGGAGGAAGATCTGAAATGCAGTCGATTGTGCTTGGGGAAAGATAGCCACGGATGGGAAATTTTAGACCGTTGATTAAATGGTAAACGAATCGTGATTTCCACCGGGAAGAAGTGGCTTTCAAAACTATATGCAAACGTACGACAATTTTATTTTGAAGGATTTTTTAAAATATTTAAATATTCAAAAAAATCATTTAAATAGTTTGAAAACTATTCTAAAATTTAGAATAAACCGCTCACAGTATCATAAACACATTTTTTTATGATTAATTAAAAAATAGTTAATAAATATTATATTTATATAAACTAAATAAATGAATCAATACAATTTTCAACCAAAATCAACCATCATAAATAGTAGTTCAAAAATATATCAACTTCCAAAAAATAGCTATCTAAAATAATAAAATATATAAAAATACATATAAACCATGCAACAATAATGTTTAAATAAATAATATATATATATAAATGATAATTAATATTTTATTTTTGAAATTTAAAAGATTCATTAGAGAAATAAAATCTATCAATTTATTAAGATAGTGAGAATTTAAAAATAAAAGTTCTATGACAAAGACATAATCAGTAAATAACATTATTTTCAAAAAAAAAATTTATATTTTCAATACATTATTTCCATTAAGCTAATATATTAACAAAATTAAAAATTATAAATCATTAAAAATACAAAAAAAATACTATTATGCAATGGATTCCTCCCATCACAATAGTTCAACAAGAACTATTCTCCCAGGAAAAACAATAAAATAAAAATCCATAAGAACTTTAAACAATTTTACAAATATTATTTTCCGAAATACTCATAAATCTAAAACAATCAACCATTGATGAATTACAAGATGTAGCTGCTAATCATGGAAAAAAGCATAATGCTTACATCGAAGTAAACTAGAAGACTACAACGATGAATTTCTATACCGTCGAGCATTTATGTTTCCTTTGTTAAAACCAAAGGAACACTTGTTTTTACCTATGACAGAAACATTTTATGTGCCGTGAATGATCAAGCAGGGCAAAATTCCTCGATATAGTGCGTACCGCTTCGTTTGCGTTCAATGTTACCCATCGCGTAAACGAGTAAAAGAAGACGGCTTGATTGGATTCGACAATAGAATTGAAGAAAGTTAGTCCCCTTCAAATTCTGAACACGAGAAACATAAAGGAACGGATTTCAAAATAATACCACGAGAGACATCAAAAGGACAACATTTCCCTACCACCATCTCATCCACCACCAAGAAAGCAAACCACATTAGATACAGAACGCTAAAACAGACACACACGCACGCAATTTAAAACCTAGGCCTTCTTGGGGGACTTCGTTGCCTTGGCCGGAGATGACTTTGGCTCCTTGGTCGCTGTCTTCTTCGGAAGCAGCACCGGATTGATATTAGGAAGAACCCCTCCATGTGCGATTGTTACGCCATGTAAAAGCTTCCCCAGCTCCTCGTCGTTCCTCACTGCAAGGAGTACATGCCGAGGAATGATTCTGTTCTTCTTATTATCCCTTGCAGCGTTTCCAGCAAGCTCAAGAACCTAGGTTAAAAATACACAGAACTAAAGCTTTGGTCATCAAAGCACAGATCTAAAAACAAAAGCCGCAGATCTAGAGGGCTTGAAATTTTACCTCTGCTGCAAGGTACTCGAGAACGGCTGCAAGGTAGACCGGAGCACCCGTGCCGACCCGCTGCGAATAGCGACCTTTTTTTAGGTACCGCCCGATGCGACCAACGGGGAACTGTAGGCCGGCCCTAACTGACCGCGAGACGGCCTTCTTCTTTGGCCCGCCACCCTTCCTACCACCGGCGCCCTTCTTTACCTTGCTAGTGGTGTCCATGGAGTGCTTCGGCTTCGTCGGTATGAGCAGAGGAAGTAACAATGAAGACAATGGCCGAAGGAAGCGTAATTGTAGAGAACGGGACGGGGGAAGGAGTGGATTTATTGCGGTGCTAGGAGAATGATGGCCACGGATCGGGACATTTGAACCGTTGATGGCCTGAGAATCGACGGTCAACCACTGCCATGGTGGAGATCCGTCGTTCTGATATATGTGCGTAAAAGTATGTAAGAGACGATGCCTTGTTTACAACAAATAACTTCAAAATTAAACTTAAGCTGCCGTTATTATTTATAAGTTCAATTTAAAAAAACAAAATTACTATTAAAAATACTATTGAAAATATATTTGGTTATTTGGTGATCGTTAATTATTTATAATGATTAAAATATAATATTCTACAAATGAACATGATCACAACTAAATTTTGTGTGTGATTATAATGCCTTTAAAATGAAGAAATATCATTTGAGATTATGCTAATGATTATTTTTCACAATTAAAAAAACATTGATGAAACATCAAATGCTTAAATTTAATAATGGAAAATACTATACTACAAACAAAAAATGGTATATATAAATGCTCACACACATTTTGCTTGTAAGTATTAGTTGGAAGTAGGTGTTTGACACATAATGATCTTATAATATGTTCAATAGTGAAGTAAGTAAATTACAAATATCAAATATCTTATCTTAATTTCCATCTGAGTCATAATTTTTCATAATAAATTTAATTATATCTTTTTAAAAAAGATTAATCATAATCATATAATAAAAAATTTTAAATACACTCTATAAGATGGTCATTATACAAAATAGAAATAAAAGAACAAGTTTCTAAATCCTATGAAATGTATTCCTTTAATAAAAAAAATGTTAGATCAATATAAATATGAATTAGCATTATTTAATTAAGAAATAAAAAAACATAAAATGTAAATAAATTAAATATTTTGATAATTATATGCACAGATTTTTACAATATGACAATTTAAATAAAACATGAGAATAAATAATGATAAAATAATTCATATGTGAAATTTTTTACACTCTAATCTTTAGAGTTTTTACATAAATTGTATTCATTTTTGTGATTTTTTCAATTTTTTATATTTTTTTAAGAAAACTTATTTCATTAAAAATTTGGACATATTTAGGATAACATTTTTCAAAACTTAAATAAGTTCAACAAATGTTTTTTCAACTCGTCTATAAAACTTGCCTTTCTCAAACGCATCATCATCACTTTGCATAACATTTCGTTATTACACTCTGAAAAATTGTCTTGCCTTCATCAAATATTTTCTTTTTCTTTTTTCGTATTCATATTTTTTTTATTTCTTTTATGATTATTATTATAAAAGAATATTTTTCATTTTTTCTTCTCTTCTTTCTTTTTGTAACTATTATCATAATATCATTTTGTTGTTTCTTTTTCTTTCTTTGTGAATACTACCACATCATTTATGAAACTATAAAGCATGTAAGTAGAATATTATAATGTTTTAAGAATAAACAACATATACAATTGAACAAGCTATAAGAATATTATAAATCATAGAAGATTAAAAATCCTCAAGAAGTTACTTTTTTTATCGTCTACCAAGGATATACCTTCTTAATAAACATCAATGTATACATCTTCTTTTCCCATCAATTAATAACTAATCCATGATTATGTTGACAACATTGCAAGCAAATGTAGCTTTTCATCCTCACGGAAGATTACTACTATCAATTCACACTATATTAATAATACAAAATAAATTAGATTTCTATTATGGTTTAATTTGAAGTCTAAAATATTAAAAATATTCCATAGATTATTAAAAAATATCATACACTAATTAGAGTTTAAGTGACAAGTGTGACATTTTATAATTATTCAAATATTGGCCTCTAAATTTGTAACGTAAATTATTAAGTAGAGTTAGTAACAATATATTAAGAGTTGAGCATAAAGTGTTACTGAGAAATTTAATTACATTAATTTTATACTAATAAAATAGAGACTTTAAGATAATCTCTTCATATAGTACTTTAATAAAATTAAAAAAAAACTTTAATTTTAGATTATTACTTAAAAAAGTTATAAAAAGAGTGCACATTTTTAGTGATATCACATATAGTTCTCTTTAAAGTTGGAATATAAAGCACTAAAGATAAAAAAGGGTGATGATGTGGTGTTTTGGGTTAATAAAAAAGTTTGATTAAAGGGATAATAACATGGTAAGCTAGGATTTTGAGCCTTATTAAGGAGGGGTGATAATTTGGTGATTTTGTTAAGAGAGTGAAAGATGGGCGAAGGTTTAAGGATCTTAGAAGAAGAGAAAAATTATTTGGATTCTGACTCTCCCGATAAAATATCTCATATTCTATCCTTATCTCTCACAAAGGAAGAAAAAATTGAAATTTCTCTAACTAAATTTGGGACCACACTAATTACTTATTAATATGAAAACACACAAACAAGAAAAATTTTATCCATCAATAATAATATTATAATTAGCAAGCTTCTTTTATTTATAGATAAAAAAGCTCAATAAATATGCATGCAAAATAAAGAATTAAATACACCTTAAAACATATAAGCATATGAAAGATAAGAAGTCAATCATGAGAAAAGATAATTTTGAAGTTACATTACTTGATAATCCGAAAGAGATCTTTAGATTTTCAAGATATTAACTCTAAGTGAGCATAAAAAAAAGATAATTTTAGAGTTAAATTACTTAAAAATCTAAAAGAGATATTCAAAATTTTAAGATATTAATTAAAAGTGGATACTTATATTAAATAAAAAAATATAAAAAAACATTAAAAAATAATTATATTATGTAATCATGTAATATAACGATTAGACTTCAATAAAGATGCCTTTGGGATGCTAGATGTAGACAAGAAAGACGACAGCGGTCGACAATGGCTTGAGAGCATGTAGCCAAGTGATGTTAGGCATCTGAGAGAATCAAGCGGCCTGATGATGGTGGGCGACCTAGTGAGGTTGGGTAACTAGATGATATTGGGCAACCAGGTAACAATAATCGAGAGCAGCATAAAATTAAGGGATTATAGATGATTGGCAATAACAGGTGAAGCATGGGCAAAAAACGATGTCAATGATGACATATTTATTACAAAATATGTTTGGACAAACATAACAGAAACTAACAGAGATAAATATAAGAAAAAATAAAAAATGATAGTCAACTCTTATGATTGACAAAGATGACTAATTGAAATAGAATTTAGCTTAAATAAGGCTTTCAGTTCATATGGGACTAGTGCAATGCCAACGAGTGCACGTTTGTGAGCTAACACAATATGCTCCTACATCAATTAGCTACCGTTGCTACATAATATCCCTAATGTATGCCATTTCATATTATCACTTGAGGCATCTCTACCCTTTTAGCATGCATAATATATCAAATAAATTCACACTATAGTTGTACAAGTATCTTCAATTGACATTTCATAAATCATTAATGGCTTTTACTTGATGATATGTATCACATCAAATAGACATACATAATTATTAGTTTGTCTTCCTCTTAATTTTTCCTTTGTAGTGGTCATAATAGGACATCGATCTCTGCACAATCCCTCTTCCAACTTCTCGAGTTTTCTTTGATTTTAATACAAACCAACACAATTGTCTTTCCAAAATACTTGGAGACACTTCCTCCTCTACTGACTTTGGTAGAGTGCTTGACTTTTCAACTACGCAAAAAATCTCTTAGTCATGACTTTAATCTCTTTTATATCTATTCTTGTATCCATCCATATTCTTAACTATTCAACTTTTCCAAATCATCACATCCCTTCAATGCAATAACTTTTTTATTTTCTTTCCAACTTAATTATGATGCTTTCATATTTGTTTATCTCTCCTCATTATGTTTAACCCAATTGTTTCTCACTTTGGGTGTTATAATCATTTCATATTATGTTAATCATACCAACACGATTAACAGTTTTATATTGTGCAATTCTTAACCTTGGGTAAACCTATCTTAAGTTATTCTTATTGTATTATTATGATATCATTATTGTACTTGTATGATATCCTCATTCATCTTATATCGTACATATAAATATTATTGTATGTCACTACTTCAACTTGATCGTACAAGTAAAAAATATCTTATGTAGAATTATTATCATAATAAGTAAAAAATATCATGATGATATCATTATAAGTAAAAAATATCTTATATCATAATGTAGAATTATTATCATGTATCGTAAGATATTCTAAACCACTATCACCATGTGCAAAAAAACGTGTATTATCTTTTTTACTTTTAATGATAAGTGAAATATTATATTTATTAACAAGATATTTTGTTACACCCCATTTTTTCCTAGGCTGATTTTTGGCATACATTTTTTTTTTTTTTTTTTTTTTTTTTTATATAGACAGCTCAGATCGTCCCATACCAACCTGAGCAGCCTACGAAAACATAGGATATAACACATCATTACACACCTACTTTCCTTAACAATGTGGATCCCATCTCCCGGGTACACCGTCAAGTCAGGTTCATGACTCCTGAGTTAACAGATGGACTCGCGCAATGTTACTCCTACTAGACCAAATACTCCTTACCCACACCGGTAGGAGAACCGATCTAATAGAAGTCTGAACCCCCACGGTTAAGTTCCATAGTCATGTAATGACCTCACCATCAAACAGAAAGATATATAACATCCACAGATAAATGTAGCACTCCACTCACCATACTCCAAGACAATAAGATAAGACAGTAAATGGAACTACATTACAAGAATAAGATACAAGTCCACAAGTGTA
Source organism: Vanilla planifolia (assembly GCA_023846275.1). NCBI lineage: Eukaryota > Viridiplantae > Streptophyta > Magnoliopsida > Asparagales > Orchidaceae > Vanilla > Vanilla planifolia. Next base: position 5,763,775 of record CM043873.1, on the reverse strand, counting down.
ATATTGTTCATCCAGATACATAATTCCGAATTACCCTCAAATTATATGTAACATATGAGAATAACAGTCTCACTGAAACATCCAACAGCAACAATCAACTAACCAGAATATCTCAGACAATCACCAATCAGAAATCCTTCACAAGCCTGCTGACCACGATCCCACCTAATCCGGTAGCGTCAAGTCTGCCGAGCCACTGAAAATATATAATACAGGAATGAGCTACGCCCAGTAGGAAAGTCAGCTAGTAAAACTCACATGCAAGAGAAGGATAATAGCAAAAATACAGGAATACAGCATAACAATGTACGGTGGATAGGCACTCTCAGTCCCAGACTCCGACCAACCACAGCCACCCCAGTCACACCAGAGTAGCTCTCCTCTGGGCTACCAGGCAACGTGCCAGTGGGAATGCCCATCTCGAAACACGCATGGCGCCTAAGCACCCGACACCGCAGTGTCTCTCGTCAATCAATCTCCTGGAGACTACAGACAGATCCAGTCACATAATCTCTAGCCAACGTGAGACACCCCTGCCACCCTAAGGCGCGCAGGCCTACACACTTGGCTAGCCACTGCGAGACACCCCTGCCACCCTCAGGCGCGCAGGCCTACACACATGGACCAGGAGAGATTGACTCAGCCACCGTCCCAAGGAGTCATCTACCAACAACTTCCATAGAAGCTCACGCCCCTACAGTCATTGCCAATCTCTAACTCCAAGATTCGGCAACATGTGTCCAGGTACAACAAGGCGTATACCAGTCTACATGTATACTGTGGAAGCTAAGTCCGAACCGCACAGTTACCTACCACAACTACCCTAAAACATCATATAGGGTCTATAGTAGTCCGGTCCAATATGCCAATCCATGAAATATGCCAATACTGAATAAACTGACTCAATCCATGCCGTTGCCATCAAAGCAACACAATTGTCAATTACTGACTGTTCTGGTAGCATCCGTGTACCATACCTTTGTCTGACTGTTTCCAGCTGTACTGTCATCAGTGATAACATTTTTCCCCACTTCAGGAAATTTGTTCTTTACCCACTGATCTCTAGAATTTTCGAAATTTCTCATTTCCAAGTTTTCTGATTTTCCTTGAATTTTCTAAATGTAAATAATTCCTAAAACTCAATTATCGAATTTTTCCTAAATTTGAAATATCAAATTTTGCATTTTATCCATTTTTTCCAAAATTCGGAATAATTCCCCGAATTTAAAATTTTGCTAATCACTATACCGCGCCGAATCCCCTGAATCGCATCTTGCCACCGGTTCGGGCTTTCATGCTGAACCAAACCCCGCCGGTCAGTTATTAATCCGAAATTCAGCCGACGCTTATATATAAAATTAATGATTAATATTATTATTATTCTCTTAATAATTCAACTAATCCCTAATTAATCCTTAATTCGTCTCCTTCCTTCGCCCGTCGTCCGCGAAACCCTAGCCGCCGCAATAGCCGACCAATACGATCATTCCGTCGATTTCCGGCGACTGCGAACAAGGAGAACATGTTCGTACTATCCTAATGTTCCAATAATGTCGCTAATTTCCTAAGGTTTAAATCAAGTTTTCCGCCGAGCAGTTTCGTCTAATCCTCATGTTGACAATTCACGAAATTATAGTTCTAGCATTATACAATCATATTAACATGAATAAAGTGGCATATTTAAATCCTCATGCTTGGTAATTTTCCAATTTCGGCGAAACAAATTAACGTCCCGAAAACCCTAACATGCAATTTTCGATAATTTGTACAATTAGCTTCAAAAATCACATTCGCATGCTTAGATAGAGATTTGCAAACTAATACATGCTTCAATTTGCTAATTATCTAATTTAAATATCTGAAATTCCTACCTCGAAGACGCCGGCGACGGTGAAGCTCGTCCGCAGCTCGCCGCAGCTCCTCGCCGAACGAATTTGGTCTCAATCGACTCTCCTCGGTCTCGTGAATCTCCGGGCACAAAAAGCCCCTTGCCAGGCCGCCGGAATCACGCGCCGTACGCCGGGAATTTCCTCACTATCGCCGTCGAACGAAAACCCTATTCGCTGCTTCGCGAGGGTTTTTATACCCCGGGCCGACACGGTGAACCCGTTACGCGTTCGACACGTTTTCGACACGTGAGCACCCGATACGCGCTGTCGACACGCTATCCACACGGTAAGCACACAATACGCGCTGTCGACACGCTATCGACACGGTAAGCACCCGATCAGCCGGTTCGATCTCACCCGCCGATCTCGACCGTCCGATCCGCTTATTAGAACGCACACGCAAACTCACCCGGCGAACCGCCTCCGCCTCCGCTGAACCGTTCCGGTCCGGTTCACGCGCGATAAAAAAAAACGATTTCCGGTTTAATTTAATTAGATTTTCGAATTTCTAAAAATCTAATAAATCCAATTAAATAGGGAAAATTAATTAAAAATTCCTCGGTGCTTCGAAAAATTCCCAAAAGATTTCAGAAATTCCAATAGCCTACAATTGAGTTCCTGGCTCATCCTACTGTCGATTCGAAATCATCCAAGCCACAATTAATTTATTAAAGATCAAATACATAAAATTTTACCGGGTATAACATATTTATTTTTATTAAATAAAATATTAAATTTTAAATCACATAATTAACTAATATTAAGAAGATTATATCTTAAATCTTGAATAAGATGGACTTTTCTTATAGAAGTATATGAGTTGTCCACAGGTCTAATTCTAATAACTTTTTTTAGAATTGTTGCCATAGTAACTTCAACACCATCATAAGACTTCAAGTAGATGAATAAAGATGCATCGCTAGTCATATATCTTGAGTATCCATTACCTAAGCATCGTATATCTCTTCCGGTTCTTAAATGAAGATATGCCTACAAAACAAATTAAGTATTACTTTCTAAGACATAAACCTTTTTGGGTTCACATATCTTCACTTGATTATTCATTAAATAATTCTTTCTAATCCATACAAATTTAAGAGACTTATTATCAACAATATTTTTAAATTTATAATAAGTAGAAATTTGTTAAATTCTTATGTAATAATTATAAACCTCATTTAGAGTAAAAGAATATGCAATATTTTCAATATATTCAAATGAATTCCTACAATGATCATGAAACCTTTTTAAATTATTTAATTCTTTAACAAGCATGTGTTTTTGATAATAATAGAAGCTTTTTTATCTCTCTCAACCTTAATCTTATACAAGTAATTAGCATTCACCTCATCAAGTGTTCTTATAAATCTAAATAGTTTCCATACTCTTCCTTCAGTTAAGATATTTAAAAGCCATTTTTTATACTTTTTGCAAACACTAATATATTATTTTTCGTAATCAACAATCGAAGAAGATGAAGAAAAAAAGGAAAAGAAATATATCTCGTTTTCTAATGTTTCAATTGGATATTATCCTTGGCCATAAGACAAATCAAACTCTCTTTGTCTTTATCACTAGAAGAAGGATTATCTAAATCATCCTAAGATATCTTCATAGCTTTCTTCTTTATCTTTTTTTTTTTTTTTGAAACTTTTTACTCTCTCCTTATAGTTGGGGCAATTTGACTTTATATGCCCAAGAAGTTTACATTCATAATAAATTATTTCTTCATGGGGAACCATCTTTTCTTTAATTTTTTATTATTTTCAAAATATTAAAATGCATTTATTTTATTATATAATCTAGATAAATTTTTTGAGATAGGAGCTATCTCACTTTAGATTGAGAAATTTGAGTTTGTCGAGTAATCAACTACAAATACAATTATTTCTTTCTTCTTTTTTTCTTCTCTTTTTTAATCACAAGTTCTTCATCCATTCTTCTTGTAAGCTCAATTTTATTTATCAAAAGCTCACCTAATAACTCATCCAATGACAGCCAAAATATTTTTTTACTACTTTCAATGCTATCACCAGTGGTTCATATTGTTAAGGAAGAACTCATAGAATCTTCATCACCTATTCACCAATCAAAAACTCCTTGCCAAGTTGGACAAATCATTAATAATATTTATAAATCTCATATACATGGCCTTAATACTCTCATCCGTTTTCATTCGAAATAATTTGTTCTCATGAACGAGCTTGTTAATTTTATTCTCCTTAACTTGAGAAGTACCTTTATAGATAACTTCAAGTTTAGACCAAATCTCATGTATAGTTTTCAAGTTCATGATTCAATTATATTTGGAGGCACCAAAACTATAATACAAAATATTCATTGCATAAGAATTAATTTGTATTATATTTTTTTCTTTAGGACTAAGTTGACTTAAAAAGTTTTCTCATTTTTTCTTTATCAATAATCTTAGTCAAAATTTAAAACTTATTTTTAACAATAACCCAAATTTTCAAATCAACATATTCTAAAAATAAATACATGCTATTTTTTTAATAGAGATAGAACTCACCTTTAAATAAAGGTGGTCGATGTGATGAAGGTCTATCTGATAAAAATGCATTGTCCTTAATACAAGGTAGAGGCATGAGAATCTTGTCTTAAAAATTTCTTTCTTTTGAAAGAAGCCTCTCTTTGATACCATTTATTATAAGACACGAGAGATAAATTAAGCAAGACGGGATGGGTTAATTTTGTGTTTAACAAATTTTTTTGATTTATAAAATTAAAAGAAAACTTTTTAAGCTTGAAAAATATTTTTTTATCAACAAAATAAAATTACTCAATAATTAATATAATATACAAAAGAGTTTTTGGTGTTTCAATCAAAACTCATGCTTATATCCACCCTTTGTCCTTTATTGGCCTTCTAATAACCACTCTTTTTTGTTAAAGTCGATATAGATAAACCAAATGCATATCGATGCTCTAATGGGACACTAAAGTCGAAGAAATTTAAGTTATTAAAAAATTCAAAATTTTATAATTTTTTGCTTACAAAATCCCTACATCTTTAATTATTTAAACAAAAGTAGCACTATTAATGAATAAGATAGCTATTATTAAAAAAATATAAAAATAATTATGAATACAAATAGAAAAATAGAAACTAACAAAAATCCACAATTCTTATAATTACATAAAATTTATTACTCATTGTTTGAACTTCACTTGGACTTGTATAAAAATTTTCAAGCTTTATTTAATAGTCTTAATGTTCAGTAAATGGTCCCTATGTATAGTTAAAATGGAAAACTCCAAAAAATAACCCCTCCAATAGATAAAATGTGTTCTTCTAAAAACTAGCAATTATTGGTAGAGATAATGATACAGCTGCCATCCGATTAAATAAACGTAGCATGATAGTGATTAGATCGGCTTAAATGATAAAGGAGATAAGATCTCAAGCATTGGATTCAAAAATTGGAGGATGTTAATGGTGATGAGGTTAAAGTTTACACAGATAGAAAGACACTTAGTCATTTGATCAAGCATTATGAATGAATGACTAAAGACAAAAGACTATTCACAAAATTGGGAGCGATCTGGATCGTTCAATTACGAAAATGTGTGATCTATGGGTGCAAAAATCTCAAGTTTGACAAAGCTTATATTTAGTCTCACATTGCTAAACTGCTCAAGTGTTTAATGCTTATAATATATCTACTATGTATTATAATCAACCTAATGGGGTTGGCTAACCCTTTGTGTCCTCGAGAAGTCATGATCAGAGTCACCAGGGACCCACATATGAGTCTGACCAAATCTTATTTACTTAAATTAAATAACGAGTCTATCCTGACTCGTTTTCCCTGAGGTCGATTAAGAAGTAATGCCTTAAACCGAATCACCCAAAAACTACAACAGTAAATTGACTTAACTAATACTGAGGCTCGACTATCTTGATTTTGATTGGATTTCTAGCCTACATGCCCCTGAGATCTGTGTCCTCTTCAGGCCACTTAATCTAAGCCCTTTGGGCTTATTAGTGGGGGTTAAGCTTAGGAAAAATTTGTTTTTAATAAAATTTTTATAAAATAATATTTAAATGTTAAAAATTTCCAATATCTTTAAATAAAATATAACTTAAACTAATTCATATATGCATAAAAGATGATGTTCTTATGTGTCATAATTGTGAAGAATTTTAAGATTTAACATGCTAACCATAAGGATTTAGAAATGAAGTTATTTGTAGATTAGCTACTCCACAAAAATCATTGTTGTTAGCTCTAAAGTCAATAAGTCGAGCCATCAAATTGTATTCACTATTTATACTATAATAGTCATTGCTATAATAAATCAAGATTACCAACATACTCCTTTAGATTGAACTAAAACAATATTATTAGTAAATATTTAACTTTGATTTTGTGATCATCACATAAGATGATACAACAACCACAATACTTTGGGTTACATATATCTTATACATCACATATATCATGTTATTATAAAAATGACCATTTTCTTCCTCACACCATGCTAATATTTTTTTTTTCATTTTCTTTTCTTTATCTTGTTATATATCCTAATATATAGTATCATATGCCTCATTTATTTATGTGTGTAGCTATATACACTAAAACATGCACACATTTATAATCACAAAGTTATTTATTGTAATCAAAACATGTGTGAAAATTGTCATGTCATGCTAATGACATTATATTGCATTCCAATATAATAGCAATAAAATTTTAATAACTTCTTTATATTAAAATTATTTAGTTTACCTACTTAATGACTATAAAAAGTTTTTAAAACACTTTTCTTTTTTTCATCGATTTTTCTTATTTTTTACAAAATTTATCTTAATTTTTTAGCAATAATAATTTAGTTTCTATTATGAAAGTTCTTCTATACTAATCATGTCATGATAAATCAATTTCTTTTTTATTTGTTGTCATCATATTTTGTTACACCATAAAATTTACATTTTGACTTGAGAGGGCTAGAAGGTAAAGAAGCATCATTTGAAGCATTTGAAAGGGCAACAGATGAGATAAAAGAGAGGTAAGTAAGTCATGACTTGGAAAATTTTTTAGGGAGATATTGACTAGTTTTTCTTCAACTAAGAGCATTTTAGAAGAAAAAAAAATGATGTGTTCTCAAGTGTTAAGAGAGAATTCATAAGGTTTGAGCAATAATCAAAGATAAATTGAGGAAATTATGGGCTAGTATTGTATTAATATTGTAGCACTTAAGAGGAGAAGAATAAATTATATAATAATGGAAATCTAATTTATGATATGAATATGACATACAAAGCATGATAAGCAAGTTTGTATTTATGTATATATGTTTGATGCTTATTACAATATATGTTGAACCCTTAAGAAATAATATAAAATGGTTAACTAAGGATTATTTATTATTATTATTTACAATAACATATTATTATACTTGATTTGACATGTGATTTATTTATGTATAAGAGCATGCTATCATTAGTTCTAATATTTTTATATATTATGTTAAAATTGTTACAAAAAAGCAAATAAAAGGTTAAGAATTTGAAGATTAGATAAAAAAATATTAAAAAAAAAGGTTGGAAAGAAGAGAAATGAATTATTCAAAATATGAAAAAGACAAATTATTATATAAAGTGGTGATTATCATTTTAGAATGATAGTTTCAAAGATGAGCACAAGAGTTATTCATTAAGGTTGTTTATTCAAATATGTGTTCTAAAATATATCAAATCATTTATGAATAATAACTTGTTTAAAACAAATTTCAAAATAAAATAAAAGATAAAAGATTAGACATAAAATATAATATCTCTTTTATGTTATACATTCGTATATGATTTTGCCACTTACTCAGTTATAATTGACTAAACCTATTTTTGGATTAACACTTTTAGGTCATAACAATCCCAAACACAAAAATTCCTAGAAGAAATGAGTGTTAGCATGAAGTGTAGTCAACTTTAAATATATGCATTTTTATTATTAGTTGCTGCTACTATGGTGACCTATTTTACATTTGTTTTAGTATGGATTGGTAATTATCTTATGTCCTTTGATAACATAGCTTTGTTGGCATTTCAAAGTAGTAGTGAGAACTTGGTATTTGATATGCTATTATAAATAGTTTATAAATTTGCTTTCATTAATTTAGAAAAAACAATGTTTATTTGTATTTCTTTTAGGTGCTTTGAAATAGTTTATAAATTTTTTATGAAATTTTAAATGATTTTCAAGTTAAGTACACAAATATTTTCTTAAACAAAAAAAAATAACAAAAGAATTACATGATGTGCCACCAAGTCTAAGAAATATTAGTTTTAAGATTGAATCATATGATAAGCAATTGAAAGATACTCTCTCAATAACTTGGTGCTATTTTACCATTCAATTGTTTATTCAAATTGTTTTATAATCACTTATAATTACAAGTGAGTTGAAGGTCAAATTTCTTCCTTACAAGGTTTGGAAAGTTATTCTTTTTTTTATTAGTTATGGTGATAAGCATATTTATAGTTTCTCACTTCTCATAGGCCCTCTTATCATGCAAGAACTCTCAAATTTAACCAAAACCAAAATCATAAATAATGGCATAAGGGAAGCCTTAGCAAATTTCTTTTATTTCGCCACCACAAATCTTTATCTCATGGGATTTCCACTTCAAATCTCTTCTTCCTCATGAGATCTCTTCTCTCATTCCTTAGTTACAATAGTTGTCCCTCCCAAGAACTTGAGAAGCTTTTGACAAAACCCTTTCTTCTCTTAGTTGAATAAGAAAAGTAAACTAATGTTTTCATTAATATGTATGCGTGTGTAGGGAAATCAATATTTTCTATTTCAACCAAGCTAAATATCCTCCAAATATTGTGGTAATTTTTTTTATAAGTGCTATTTATTAAACTTTACATTCTTATATCTTGTTTTTGATTTTTTTGACTTTAATTGATATTTGATATAGTTATTATTTGAATAATATTTTATACCATTAGTCACAAATTTGTAATACACTTTAAAATATATTAAGAAAAATATAATTTATACACATAGGACTTTTTGATGTTACACTAATAAATACTTTTACTTTTTTAATTTTTATTATACTGCAATTTTTCATATTGCCAAGATATAATCTTTCCTAACAATATTTCAATAGATGTTCCTTCATTGAGAGCTATTTTTTTCTTCTTAATATGATTTTTTTCTTACCATAACCCCCTACCCAAGATGAGAAATAATATTATTTTTTTGGCTTGCTTTTTATCTCGAATTATCTTGTAATTTTGTTTCATTATTTTTTATAGTTTCAATCAACTCTTAAAAAACCCTAATGTTGTATTGGAATAAAAAAAATTATAGAAAAAAGCATATGTAATCCTCGTGAAAAACTTTTATTTATATTTAGATATATTTACATTTCATTATAATAATTTACTTAATTTTTTTATATTTTTACTTGCACATAAAGGGATTTATCAATCTCATTAGACTTTTATATAATGTTTGCTAATTGATTTGTTTGATTGATTTATTTTTAAATACTATCTCCTCTAACTCAAGTACTAGTTGTTATCGCATCCTCCTAAACCTAACATTGCCAATGTTGATCTTCTATTATTCCAATGATTTCATTCATTTGCTCAAGCCAATCTCCTTATTTTCTAAGATGGTATTATCTTTTAAAAATTTTATACTACTCTATTTATATAGCTTATTACTATTACATATTGTTCTTTAATAATACACATTATTTTTGTTAAAATAATTATTGAAATGTTCTTCGCTAATAGGGGTTTTTGTGATGGTCAAATACTACCGTATAAATATTTTATTTTAATTGAAGTATTTTCATCTTTATTTTTTTGTTTCACCACAAATTTTTTGATAATTTATAATTAGATAATTTTGGATTAATTGATTCCATTTGATCATTATAGTAATAAAAATCATATTTAACCAATTCATTTTTATTATATAATCTTAACAAAGTGTTATTCATTCTACAAGAAGGCATCCAATGAATTGTTTTTTATTATTTGTTTCTTAATTTTAGTTTTAAGCAATTCTTATAAATGATTTAAAATTATCCAAACAATGGGTTCTTCGTCGTGGTTTGTATATAAGGGAACTTCATTCACCCTCCTGTCCTCTTGACCTCAATTCGAAACCCTAAGAAAGCCGGCAATCTAAGATGGCAAGGGGGAGCTCGCAATCGCAGACGACATCATCGGCCGGAGGCGCAGGCAGGCCGGTCACTGTGGGGCCACGGGGTTCGGCGGCCGCAGCAGCCGGCATGAGGCGACGGAGGATTGCAGGTGGAGCCGGAGGAGCAGGAGGATCCGCTGGCTTCAGCGCAGGTGGGAGCAACATGCTGAGGTTCTACACCGACGATGCCCCAGGTCTTAAGATGTCACCGACGGTTGTGCTTGTGATGAGCCTGTGCTTCATCGGGTTCGTCACCGCACTGCACGTCTTCGGTAAGCTCTACCGCTACAGATCCGGAGGATCCTGATGTCCAGCGGTATATCGTTGGGGAGGTATTTGAATTCCGCTTACTTGCGGAAGGCATAAGGTTATGTTTTGCAGTTTCCTTGTTTACGGATCAGTTATCGTTACCTTCTGAGTGTTGTGTTGTTGCTGGTTCTGTGTAATGGTAGGATGGAAATACCTTGGAATGCACGTGTATTTGATCAATTTGTAGATTTTATAATTCAGAAATGATTTCGTTTCTTGCATTATTGCATGACAACGTAAAATTATCTGCAATTCGTATGGGATATTTAAATTGTTTTTTCTTGCGTTCTATGGAAGTGAATTGCTGTGAGATGTGATGGCTGTAGAGTTGATGCAGTATGCTCAATTTTGTGTGGAAGGTTTATATCTCTCTGATTTGATCTTGTAAATATCTACCATCATACTTCAATTGGTTGCCTCTTAAGGCAATGTTATTGTCACTTGTTGCATCCAGCTTAGCCTAGTCATTGTCATCTTTGTCTCCTTGGAAGAGCTACTGCTGAAGTTTATACAAATATAAATGCATCTTTTATTTTTTCCCGTTATAATTTGGTTCATTTGGCTGTGGCCCGAAGTTGACATTTCTCTTTTTTTTTTAATTCACTCATGTTAGTTCATGATGCATTCTAGTTAATAAATCAGTACTATGGGAACTCTTAGGTGTCTTTTGTATATGAGAAAAATGCATCCTTAAACAAAATGATGCTATGCCAAATCTGTTTCTACTGGAGTATAGAGTCCTGTGACTGAAAATTTGTGGATAGGAGATGATATGTTATGCATGAAAAACATTGAGCAGGTAGTGAATTAGAGAAAGTGTGATACGAAACGTGATTGAAGCAACAAATTCATTAAGAAAAAAGCTGGTTAGAAGGGGAATAACATAACATTGAATAAAGAAAGCATTCAATGAAAACATGATTAGGCTATGCACAAGTAATTCAGAAAACCAACATGGATGAATGTATCAGCCAAGAGAATAGTAGCATGCCAAAAAAGATAAAATGAATAATAAATTGTCTGGCCTCTTCGCAAGGTTTAGCTTACTTGTGATGTTCCTCAAAGGAGGAGGGCTTGTTCTTCACAATTTTTTTTACTTGGAACAATTAGAAACAGATTTCATTGTTGACAAAGAACCCATAGAAGCAAACTATAACCTAAGTATTAATTGAAATCATGAATGCAAAGCAAACTTGTTGGAGATCACAAAGCAATGAGATGCAAGGATATTTGATGAAGGACCTCAAAGTGGATGAGATGTTGTTGCAGAGTGATTGTGAATGGAGGTGTTGGTGAAGTTGGAGATAATCCGTATGCAATTACACATGTGGTTCCTTGCCTTGTCCCCATATGAGAGACCTTTAGAGAAATGCTTCAAAGGGAAGACGAATTCTATTGCCCTGTGCCCATCATGATAATAATCGAAAATGATTTATAAAGAAAGCTAATGTATGAAACTATTAAATTAAATTAATCTGCAAATTAATCTTAATGGTTTAAATGATAGGGATTGACACATGATTTAAATTCAACAGTTCCTGTTGTATTGTGCTATTGCAGTTTTGGGACTATTAGCAAAGGCATACCAAGCTTCATTATGCATTATCTGTTAAGCAATAGTGTATATCTATTCTTTTAAGGGCTCTCAAACTTTGATACCTCATGCTTATAACTATTATTGATTGTTTATTTGGAATAAATAAATAAAATTATAAGAACCACATATGGAAATTTTACCATGATGGTTGGGTCACATGCAGATTTTTACTGTCGAGCATCATCTTTAAAACTATTTTCTAACGCTTTTCTTATATACTATGATTTAATTTTTGTGAAAATCCATAGTTATAGATTTTGACCATTTTTTTTTATTTTGAGCTGTACTTGCATAAAAATTTTGGTTCATCAAATGAATTTACATGATTATGCTCTCTTTTCGTGAACCTCCTTTACTAATTTACAATAATGGGTAGCCTAATAGCTAAATAATTTGTTTTTGTTTCTATTAAAATGATTAGAAAGTTGTCACCTTATAGCAACTATTCTATACATTGCTTGCTTTTGTCTTTCATTTGTTGTTGACCCATGATCAATTCAGTTGAATAGCTTTTCTTATGTTTTAGGTGGGATGATTCTTAGTTCAAAGAGTAGTCCATCTTGCAACCATGTGAGGTTGGTGCATGGTTGCTTTTGTTGTAGTGGCTGAATGACTATGTTGATAATTATTATCGAATCATTCTTGTTCATATCATTGTAAGGGTGTTTTTTCATTGAAAATCAAAAGCATTGTTTGGATATCCTTTATTTTTAATCTCAAATTTTTGCATTGCTTAGTATATATTAATTTATTCTTTTTTTATTGGTGCAACAAGCAGTGTTGACTATACTCTACATCCCATTTTTGTATCAAATAGCAAATAAAGAAAGATGATTGGTAACTTTAATATCAATTAGTTATTAGAAGTCCAAAGGATGATGATGGTAGTTTGGATTTTTAAGTGAATTTAGATTGTAATAAAAGCTTAATTTTGTAGTATTTACAAATACAAACCATTGATGCTCTTACAAAGATGGGAAAAGTGCTAATATCTGTAAAGCAAGGGGTAACAATTCAAATTTGGAATCCCTGTGCTGTGGATGACTCATGTGTTCAAGTTTTAATCAACTAGCTCACTAGTATGTTCCTTAGAGATCGTTAGTGTTTACCTTTATTTGTAGTATTGTTAGAATGTGATGCCCACAAGTTGGGGGTGAATTATAAAATTTAAAAGAAAGTTAAATCATTTAAAGACTTTAAATGTAATAACAAAAATTATTATAATAATTTTAGCTAAATATGATTAGAATATATTAATTGTTTTTAACAAATAGTAGATCAATTTTTCAAATTTTTTTGTGTGAATAAGGAGTTGAGCACTATTAAGAAAAAAAAGGAAAATGAACGTAAGATTTTTTAGGTAGTTTGATCCAAACTCGAATCTATATCCACTCCTAATCAAATACCTAGGCTTTTGCTAAATGTAATTTTTTTTTGCCCCGGTTAGGTAGGTGTAAATCTAAGCAATTGATCTTTTTTTTGTTAGTTAGGTAAGGGCTAACTTAAACAAAGAGTTACATGATAGTTATACAAATATTTTAGTATTTGTACAGATCAATAGCATACAAAAACCTATATTATTTATTTCAAAAAACACTATGACACCATATATAAATAATGTGAAAGGATGTTACAAAGTTAAACGAGAGGTTTTAATGCAAATAATTATTGAATACAACACGATAAAGGAGTTCTTCACAATGTATAGTGCAACCCACAGCTCTAATTCTTCTTTCTCTTCTTAATGATTTACAAGTTGATTTATAAATCTTTTCTATTCTAACACAAGTTGATTTACAAGTTGATTTATAAATCTTTTACAATAGCTAAAATTGAGGTTTTATAAGAAATTTAACTAGTCGTAGAAGTCTTGATTTGTGTTAACACAAGTACGTTCAGGAGATCCTACTAAGATAATAAATAAAGAGAATTGATTGCTCCAACAAAGTGCTTGTCTGACTTATAAAGTGAGTTAAAATATATTGTACGAGTATGATTGAGTACGTTATACTTTATGATCTTCACTTAGTACTTATTGTTAAAATTTTTACAAAAATTGTACAAGACGATTATGGGGATTGTGTGAACACGATACTATTTTGTTGGTAGGTTTTGAAGAGGTTTGAAAATCGTAAACATGTAATAATAAGATTGTATGTGTACAATAATTTTTGCATTATTCTAAAGTTTTTCTTATATGATACGAAATCGTATTAATTCAAAGATGTAAACGTTGGGCTTTATATATTTGCCTCGCATGTGTGCGATACGTATATTGTATATGTAGAAAGATTTAATAGTTCGATTATTATCATAGTAGTACGATAAGGAAAACATAACTATATGATCCAATTAAGGTTCATCTTTATTTAAGTGTTGAGTAGAATATATTATCATATATGTACGAAATACCCTTCGTATATGTATGATAGATGTGTCGACTTAAGAACTAGAATGCAATGATGATTCATATAATGTTGATATCATGTATCGCTAGCATACGACGATGATTTAGATTATTTTTCTAAGGATGATTATCATATCAGTACGATGAAAACATCGTATTTGTATGATATGTAATGTTACTTATATGTATATGCATATATTTTTAATATTAAATCTAAGATTAATTTAATTCTAATTTTTTATTGATATTAATCATTTATTCACTATTTAACTCGTGTAAATAGAGATTGCTAATTTAACCATGTATATGATGAATGTAAATCTATGTGTCATATGAGTATTAGGTGAGGAGTTTAACAGTTCTAATTTAAAGTATTGTGTAGAAGATGGGTTTTGAATGAGCAATCACTCCACTAAGGGTTGTGTACTTTAGTTCTAAGATTTGAAAATTGAGCCATACTTGAGTAATACTAGTTATGTTATTTGATTTGTTTGCATTTGTAGATTGTCTTAAGAATCAATTAATTAAGCACTCTAAGTTAATTTTTTTTATTTTGAGATGCATGATTTAAAACATGTAAGAAAAAAACATTAATAAAATAGTATTATCATCAAACAAGTGGTATAAGGACGAAGTGTTTAATAAATATATTGGAGCTTCGACCATGTTATGGAATCCTATAAATGCACAAGTTTGAATGTGATAAACAGTGGTTTATGGTTAATGAAAAATTGACCTTCTTGACAGTGTAATGAGATCTGCACATCCACACATCATACTGTGTTTCCATCCATAACTTATGGACAAGAAATGCAACTTAAGGAATTCCCATGTGCTTGTCTCTGTGTAAACATGAGAAAGAGAGCTTCTTTCAGATTTTCAGCTTTAGTTATGTTTAGTTGATTGCTCCTTCCATATTCCTTAGAAATCTTTGTAAATTTAATTATTTTAGAAATTTAAAACCCTTATTTAACCCTTTTTTCTTGTTTGCTGATAATGTTTGGATTGTTCTTGTTCGATGTTTTTTTTTTAAAATTTTAACAGTACTCAGAAGTTGTTTAACTTAACAATGTAATCTCAGCTATCAATTAATTGACTCACAGATCAATTCCAATAGATGATCCAGTAGAATAGCACTTTAGATGAAGATGTTAGTAACATCAATGAATTTTAATGTAGTTGTGGGCTAAACGAAGATCTGCATTTGTGCTGTTAAAGACATGTACTGAGAGCTGTTTCCTGGAATGTCTCAACCTTTTGAATTGCCTAGTACATGTAACTTTATTTTTTCTTTGTTGGCACAACGAGAGGTTTTGATTATACTCTACATCTTTGTGTCAAATAGCAAATGAAGAAAGATGATTGGTAACTTCAGTATCAATTAGTCATTATAAGTCCAAAGGATGATGATGGTAATTTGAATTTTTAAGTGAATATAGCTTGTAATAGAATCTTAATTTTGTAGCCTTTACAAATTGAAACCATTGATGCTCTTACAAAGATGGGAAAAGTGCTAATATCTATTTTTTTTTTTTTTTGATATTCAAAAGGGGCACAAGCCCAGCAAAAGTACATTAATAGGTGCTATCCTTACGGAGGATCGAACATGTAATCTACCAGCAACAGCTTGATGAGCGGCTTGGGATATGAGGTCCCACTATTCCAAACGAAGTCGTTTCGGCACGCAGCACGTGCCACCCAGTCGGCAGGCTGATTACCTTCCCTGTATACATGTGTTATAGTAAGGGCGTCCAAATCACTAGCACAACGTATATTCTCAGCAATAGGTCCAACCACAGGTGCGTTGGCAATAAGCTTTCGGATCGTCAGCACCGCCGTCATGGAATCCGTCTGCATCTCAATAGCACGGAACTGCGACAGGAACTTCCGCAATAGCTGGAAGGCCTCAAGTACTGCCTGGACCTCCATCGCTTCACTTGCCTGAGAAACAAACCTCTTCCCCATCACCAGGATCGGCCTCCCCATATGGTCTCTCACTACTACACCAATACCTGCAGAATCCAGACCACAAGCAGCGTCACAGTTCACTTTAATCCATCCAGTGGGGGGGGGGGAACCCATCTATGAGTTACAGGCAGTTCGGGTGAACTATACGGGTTCCCGCAGGACATGGATGAATGTAGGTTGCGCTGCTCAACTACAGCAATGATCTCCATCTTCACATTTCGTAATAACGTCGCAAGGTTGCCAAGTGGAGCATTATGTCTCTTCGCGTTCCTCCTCCCCCATATATAGTATAACGACGTAGCCAGAAATGCAGCGTGCGCAACTCCGACCCCGTACCTTGCCGCCGGCGAACCAATGAAATCCATAAGCTGCCGGATGAAGTCACGGCTGGCGTCGTTGACCACCTCGTCGTTGACCTCCCTCGCCAACAGTACAGCATCCACGGCGTCCCGTGCAGCGGAATCCTGCCAAAGAGCCTGGGCCTGCGGACAACTCCAAAAGATGTGTTGCGCTGTCTCCTCTTCCTCGCAGCCCCATACACAACCTCGGTTCTCAGCCATTCCCCTCCGCGACAGCCACGTCGCCGTGGGGAGATAGTCTTTCGCCACCCTCCAAAGAAACAGGCGTACCCGCGGCAAGGTTTTAATCTTCCAGAGACCCCTTAGCTGTTCCGAACCCCGCCAGCTCGCCGTGGGAAGGCCGTCTCCCTCTCTGCACTTCAGGTCCCAATAAATTCTGCCGTTGTCCACCACCTCCGCCTCCGTGTGCACCTGGACCAGCATGTCGCGAGCAGAGGATCTCGCCCTGGGCAAATGAAGGATTCTGTCAAGGAGCAGAGCACTTGCCCAAGCCCGAATTCTGTGAACATCCCACTCGCCGTCATCATTGATACAATCCACCACCCTCGCCGGCCAGACCGTCTCCATATAGATCAGCGTCGGCCACATACAGATCGGGAGGAAGCCAAGCCAGTTGTCTTCCTCAAATCTCGCCTCCTTACCGTCACCAATTCTCCAAACAAACTCCGTCACTGTCGTCGGCATTGCCTCAAGCACCAGCTTGCCCGATTGGGATATGTTCCACGGAATCCTTGAAGTCGCCAAATTGCCCCCGTACTTCCTCTTGAGGATGTCAACCCACGGGCTTTCCTTGCGACACAGCAACCGTTTGCACTGCTTCATCATCAGAACACGCTGCCACACGCGAAAATCCCTCAGCCCCAAGCCGCCCGCGTTCCTTGGAAGTGTAACACAGCTCCATGGCGCATAGTGGATCATATGAGAGTTGCTTGCTCCATTCCACAAGAAGCTCCTCACGCGCCTCTCGATCTCGTCGATGACACCCGCCGGCACAGTGCAGTGTCTGAGAACATACGTGGGAATGGCGTTGAGCACAGAGGTAGCAAGTGAGACTCTACCAGCCAAAGACAGGGGACGAATCCTCCAGCTTGTTATGCATGCCTCCATTTTCTGGATTAGGAAATTTAAATCAGCCCTCTTGAGCCTCTTTGCCGAGATTGGTACCCCAAGATATGTTAAGGAGTCCCCGCGCACCATACCAAGCTTTTTGGCAACCTTCCTAGTCTTTAACCTGCTGCTTTTTCTGTTAAAGTGGACACTAGATTTAGAAAGGTTCGTTTGCAAGCCTGCTGCTTTGCTGAAAAGTTTAATTACTCTGCGAATTGAGCGCACAGCCGTGTACGTTGCATTGGCATAAATAATGACATCATCCGCATACAACAAATGAGACACCAGTGGTGCGTGCTGCCCAGGTCTGAACCCCAATAACTGCTTGGACTCATATTCATGCATAAGTGCCGAGAGGTATTCCGACGCAATGACGTATAGATATGGTGAAAGAGGGCAGCCCTGCCTCAAACCGTGATGAGCCTGCACCCATGGCAGGCGGACGCCATTAACAAGCACACCAAAAGTGGGGGAGGTGATACAGGCAGAGATCCAGTCACACCAAAGCCTGGGAAACCCAAGGATCCTTAGCATCTCAAACAAAAAATCCCACCGGATGTTGTCATACGCTTGCATCATGTCAAGCTTGACTGCCATGAGACCAAATTTGGATGAGCAAGAGTGCATGCGTGTCTCCATTTCTTGCGCAATGAAGATGTTGTCTGAGATGCAACGACCTGGGATAAAAGCTCCCTGTTCCCATGATATGAGGCGAGGCATCAGGGGCTTAAGCCGCTCCACCAAGATCCGCGCCACTACCTTATAAATTGTATTGGAAAGGCTGATGGGACGAAATTGTGTCGGCATACAAGCGCCTTTCCTTTTGGGAATCAGTACCACCAAGGTCTCCTTCCATTCCTTCGGCATTCTCTTAGCATCAAAGAATGCCAACACCGCGCGGGTAATATCACTCCTAGTAATCTCCCAGAAACCATGTATGAATTCAGCAGAAATACCATCATTTCCAGGCGCCTTGTTCCTCCTCATCCCCCTAATGGCGTCAATAACCTCCTTCTCAGTAATCTTGCTGCATAGCTGAGAGGCCATATCCTCATTGACAGTGGTTCTCGGCACAAAATTTAACATCGGAGGCGCGCAACCCCCCGCTGCTCCATTTCTTCCTAAAGAAACTCAACAGTGCATCGCCAATCTCCTTCTGCGTATCCATCATCTTCCCTTCCTCATCCTTCAGTATAGTTATGCGATTCGTGCGCGACCGAGCCGAAGCAGCATCATGGAAGAACGTGGTATTTCGATCCCCCAGCTGTGCCCAATGAAGCTTCGCCCGCTGCCACCACCACTTCTCCTCCAGGGCGCACCCATGGTGAAAAGCCGAAATTTTTTGGCCAAGCTCAGCGCTTTCCTCCTCTCGCAGACCCTCCAAGGATTCTTTCATCTGCAGTGTATTGATGCGGTTCTCCAGCTTATTTAAATCTACAATGTTTCCCAATTCCTCTTTGCTCCATTGCCGCAGCGCACCTAATGAACGGCGGAATTTGGTCGACAGCGCCACCATTTGATCACCTTTCACACTTCTGCTCCACGTTTGGTGCACAACACCGATTGCCTGCGGAAATTGAAGCCAAACACACTCGAATTGAACTCTGGAGATGCGCTTTCTAGCTTGCCGACAGCCCATATCAATTAACAGAGGACAGTGATCAGAACCTATCCTGCCAAGGTGTGTTACAGCGCAGTTCGGAAAATCCTGCAATCCCACCGAGTTAAGGAGGACCCTGTCGAGTCTCTCAAGGATACGAGCTCCCCCCGTTTTCCCATTGCACCATGTGAAGATATTTCCACTGAACCCCACATCTGTCAACTGCATGTCCTGCATTAGGTCTGCGAGTTCCTACTGCTCCTTCCCAAATCTGAATTTCCTCCCGCCTCTCTTCTCCTCTTGTGACGTTATGATGTTAAAATCCCCTGCCACCATGAGTGGGTTTCCTCCCGTATCCATGCGCCTTACCTCGTCCCAAACCTCCCGCCGCCTACAATGATCCTTCGGGCCATATATCACACAGCAATTCATCACCTTTCTTCCTTCCAGAGATAATTGGAAAGCCACCATATGTGACGTGGATGTCGTGATAATGATGTTTACCCAGCTCCTCCACATTATAATGATCCCCGCTGACATCCCCTCCGAGGGTTGCACCGCAAAATTCCAGCCCCTCCCGAGTAACCAGTCTGCATCCTTCCTCTGGAATTTGTTTGCTTTGATTTCCAAAAGCCCCACCACCTCAACGCTATTGCCACGAACCATTCTTCGCAGGAAGCCCTTCGATTTTCTGTCTCGGACACCCCTGATATTCCATATCATTAATTTCGCTGCCATTTGTCACCTCTTAAGAAACCCCTGCTTTTCTACCCCACAGGGAAGGATCTCAGGCACTCACAATCCTGCTGTGACTTAGCCATCCCATTTCTCACCTCCCTCTGTCTGCGCTCCACGACACGCAGCGTAAGAGCCCACCAGCAACTACGTTTTAATACAACCATCAGCTTTACATCCACCATCCCCTCTGTTGCCACCCACCTGTTCTGTTTTTGCTTCCTCCGCTTCCCCATTTGACCCCTGTTGATGGCCTTGAAAGTCTCTGTCCCTATTCCACTGAGTTTCGGGCAACCAGTCTCGCCTCGACAATCCCCTGCCACTGGCTGCAGATATGCTTCTCAGCCTTCCATTCCTTCCTAGATTCATGTTTTTAGCTTGCCTTCCTCTTGAGAGACTGCTCGGGTATGTGTTTCGGTTCTGCATAGCCGCCCAGGTACCCTGCCTCCTCCGTCTAGGAGCAACAAGCATCCATGGTCCAAGGGTTCCCTGCCTTACGGTCTCCTCCGGCCTCCCCGCTTGCGTTTGAAACCCAGGAGTTTCAATTCCTTCTTTAGGCCCACAGCAAGCATTTAGTCTCTCGTTCTCCATGATCTTGTCCTCAGTCATCCTTTCTCCAGTGAATCCTCCCGTGAGTTCCCTTGTAATATTTTTGGTATTCATTGGCGTTGAGGCCTTCGCTACTGGTGCCTTCTCCGGTTCCTCCCCACCTATATTACTATCTGCATTCTTCATTGGCTCCCGTAGGCTACATTGCTCCGCCAAGTGTCCCACCCGACCACAGTTGAAACAAACGCGAGGCAAACCCTCATATTCAAAAGGTTGGTACAGCCTCCCAAACTCCCCCCTCAGCCAAACTCCAGGTTTCAAGGGTTTAGAGAGGTCCATGCGAACGCAAATTCTCGCAAAGGCGGACCTCTGCATGTCCGCTGTCCAGCCATCCAGCAAGAAAGGCTCTCCCGCCGCCTTGGCAATGCGGAGGATGTTTTCCACATCCCAGTAAATCAACGGAAGTCCCGGAAGACGAATCCAAATTGGTGCGCACATCGTCATCCTGTCGTCCGGCCAGAAATCATGCGTCCAGACATCCAGACCCATGGCCTGACCGGCCACCTGCCAAGGTCCACCCAACCACACCTCATTCTTATCTTGCATAGATTCAAAATGAAGGCAGAAACACCCATTTGTCAGATCCAACACCTTAAAATTGCGGTAGTTCCCCCATCTCTTCTGCAGAACGCGGGCTATCACAAAAAACGGGAGGTTGTTACCGTAGACACGCCCGACCAGGTCATGTTTGTGGAATTCAATCCGTCTGTAGCAAGCTTCCGACGACATGAGAACCTCCTCATTGTCCCCGTGGTCTGGTAGGCTTGCCGCTCTTTCCTTAACGTCAATTGAAGCCATCCGCACAAATGAAGTAGCCCGACCGCTAGAATTATTGTTATTGGAGGTTAAAGCCTCCTTGAAGCTGATTTTATTCACCTTCGCTACCTCCTCTCTAGCCAATAACTGAGACACGCATTCCTCCTTGTCCCCTGCATTCTGATCAGTAAATTTTGATTCCTGCACTCTCGAGCATTCAGCTTGCTCCTGGTGTTTCCTCTTTCCCCCCTCCAGCTCAGTCCGCGCACCCAAGCACAGACTTTCATGTCCACACACCTCCCCCGGGACTGTTTTCCCTTTATTCAGAAGCGCTGTGACCTCCCCTGATTCAAACGCCAGCACAGGGCTGCCTGAGGACGCAGTGTCCTCCTTCGACGATTCTATCTCGTGTTCATCGGCTTCCGTCTTCCCCACGTTGACCTTGGCTTCGTTGACTCTATCAAAGTTTGTGTCTGATTCCACAGCCCTTCCCGCAAGAATTCCAGTACAGGATTCCCTTTCCGGCGATTTGCTGGCCGACTGTCTTATTTTTCGGGCGCTCTTCTTACCCTTGGACCCCGCCATTGTGAATCGGGGATACTTAGGGCTGCAGGTGTCCACAGACCGAGCAGGACGACGACTGGTCCAGTGTCCCGCGGTACTACATGCACATTAAACCTGTGCCTGCCCTCCGAGCCTTCGGAATTCAAATTTGAAACGAAATAACTCACACGTGTCAAGTTACTCCCGCACGTGCTTGTCTTTCCCCTTCCCTTGACACAGCAACAGCACCGCCGTAGCCCCCTCCTCACCTCCGTGCTTCCGCGCCTCCGCACCTGTAACACCACCAGCTCCTCCTAACCTCCAGTTTTCAGCCTCCAGTACCTGCAAGCTCCCCCCCCCTACGTGCCCTCAGCACCTTCGCACTTTCGCACCTTCAGCACCGCCTTGGCCACCTACTCTCCTTCGCGCCTTCGCACCTCTTCGCGCCGCCGTGGCCACCTTCAGCACCGCCGTGGCCACCTCCTCAGCTCCTACATTCGTCCACCGCTTTTTAAAATTTTTTATATTTTTTTTTTTATCAAAAAGTGCTAATATCTATAAAGCAAGCTAGGGATAACAATTCAAATTTGCAATTCCTATGCTTTTGATGGCTCATAAGTTTTAGTTTTCAAGTTTTTAGTGAGTTAACTCACTAGTATATCTATTAAAGATAGTTTGTGTTTACATTCTTTTTGGATAGTATTATTAGAATGTGAGTCACTTAAATACTTTGAATATTATTGTACAAGTATGAAATATGTTTCGTATATGTATGATACATGTGTTAGTTTAAAAATTAGAATGATGATGATTCATATAATACTGCACGAAAATGATTTTAATTATTTGTTTAAGGATGAGTATCATGTTATTACGATGAAGACATTGTACTTTTATGATATCTAATGTTATGTGTGTGTGAAAATTGAATATTGTTCAACAAGTGTGTCTATTAGAGTCTTAATCATGTTGTATTCATTTGTGGATTGTTTTATAAATCAATTAATTAAATATTCTTAGAAATTAATCTATTTAATCTTGAGATATATGATCTAAAATATTTTAATAAAAACATCAGTAAAATAATATAATAATTTTGTTATCATTAAACAAGTGATATAAAAGTCTAAGGGTTCAACAAATATATCCAATAGAGTCTCAAACATGTTTTAGAATCCTATAAATGTACAAGTTTGGATGTAAAGATCAGTGGTTTATGGTTAACAAAACTTTGATCTTCATCAACAGTATGCTGATATCTACACATTTGTTTATTCTGCACATCTATGCTTCATACTGTTCTTCATCCATGACTAATGTGGACAGGAAATGCAACTTATGGAATCCCCATGTACTTGTCCATGTTTACATGAGAAAGATAGCTTCTTTCAAATTTTCAGATTAGTTGTATCAATGCTAGCTTTATTGATACCATTTGGTGTTTAGTATCAGCAGCTGTTGAGTTGTTTTTCTTTATTCTATTTCTTATGACTTAGTATTTGTACAAGTCATTTGGCCGCTGCTCACTGCATTATAATCCCATTCAATTCTTAGAAGAACAGCTAAGTCAAATCAAACAACCTATCATAAGTTACAGAGTCAATTTCTTAGTCATGATGGTGCATCACCGTCACAATCCTCCCTTCATGATACCAGCAAGTGTACAGATTCAATGGCCAACACAGCAAGCAATCAATCTGGTTGAGACATCTTATTCAAGATTGATGCTTATTGATGCACCACCTACTATCCTTCCCTGCCCTCATAGTTCAAGCCCTTCATGTATATCTGCAGCCTTAGCAAACAAGTGTATGAGAAAAGAGAGAATGGTAGGTTTCCCTGCTCATTACCCAACCTTCATGTTTCTGCTAATCCTGAGCTTTACAGCTCAGGCCGCAGGCCAACCTGCACCGGCCCCAGCTCCGTCGCCACCACCCAACATCACGGCCGTGCTCGAAAAGGGCGGGCAGTTCCAAATGCTGATCCGTCTCCTGAAGACGACGCAGATTGATGAAAGAATCAACAGCCAGCTGAACAACTCCAATGCAGGTCTCACTCTGTTTGCCCCTTCAGATGCTGCATTCTCCAGCCTCTCGCCTGGAACTCTCAATGGCCTCAGTAGAGAGCAGCAGACCACACTTCTGCAGTTCCATGTTATTCCCACACTAATCACCATTTCAGAGTTCCAAACAGTAAGCAATCCTATCAGCACACAAGCAGGAGACCCAGGGAATGGGCAGTACCCTCTTAATGTCACGAGTGTGGGAAACCAGGTGAACATCACCACTGGGCTGGTGAACACGACGGTGTCCGGGACCGTGTATGCCGACGATCAGCTGGCGGTGTATCGGGTCGATGAGGTTCTCCTCCCTCTTGGTATATTTAGGCCGTCGGTGTTGGTTCGACCGCCGAGGGATGATAAGAATGTATCTGTCGCCATGAAAGGGCCTTCGTCGAGCAGTTCGACGGATTCGGCGGATGCGTCTTCGGTTGTCGCACCTGTGTGGAGAGCAGGGCTTGCATCAAGTGTTGTGGGTTTTTCGTGTTTGGGTATTCTGGTGATTTAGATGGTAGCGTGCAAATGTGTCGTATTTGTGAGATGGTTCGATTTATTATTGTTATATGGTTTTTTACGTTTGGAAGTTTTGGTCGTCTTTTATCTCTTGTTTAGATATGGCATTTTAGTTGTGAGATTTATACATTTGTAGTATCATCATATCGTCTTTCCTAAACATACTTGTTATCGAGTAGGGATGATATTTCGAAGAAAGCAAATCAATCAATAGATCGTATAGGAGAGAAATTGGAGGATAAAATCTCTCAAAAATCAATAGGAAAATTTGTAAATTGTATTAAATGCTACTTTTCTCAATGTCTCTTAATTAATGATGTGTTTTATAAAAAAATTTATTTATAGATATAATTTGTAGATCCTTCATCATGATTCAATTAATTTTGTAAATAAGTGCTTTAATTGTTATTTCATGGAGATAGTCTCTCTTGAACCATCTTTTTCCATCTAAGGAAATTAAAGATATTTATTTATGATTATTTAACCAAATGAAAAAGGAGAAAGGCTCTCACTCAACAAACCAATGTTTTAATAAAAAAGTGTCTTCTAGTTGAAAATGTTTATTAACAATGGGACCATGTTCTATAGAAAACTTTAATCATTTTGCCAATAATAAAGTTATCATTTGAAGTATGCTTAGGCCTAACATCTCATGTTAAATGGTTAGGCATAAAATATTAAAAGCAAATAGTTTTCCAAATGATAAAATCTCACCTTGAGAAAAAGAAAGAAAAATGACAATGGGTTTCTTTTAATTTTGAGGGTATCAAACAACATCAAAGACCATTAATAAAACTTGATTCTGTCATATGACGATGAATTTGTATTATTAGTCAAATTGGATCATTTTTTGCCTTGAGTTCAACATAAAAAAAATGCAAAATTTCACTAAGATTAAAAGAGGTTAAATCATGTTCATTTGAAAATATAAATTTTATATCAAAACTTAAATTCAATTGTCTTTAATAGGCTATGAATGATTACAATATTCTTCATGTATTGTCATCAATTCATTCCTTCAATATATCATAACTACTATTATTTTTATTCATAGATGTTCATTTGTCAACTAATTTTACATATCATAATTATTTTTTATGGTATATCATCTCTATTTAAATAACTTACCTTGAATGAAAAAATATTTATCTTTTATCAAAGTTTTGTTGCTTGTTTATCGAATATTTTTTATTGTCCAAAATCATCTTAGGAAAAAATCCTAAAACATAGAAGCAATAGCTTTTATTGTCCAAAATTCTATATAATTTTTTTAAATCTTAAATTCCCTTTGAAAAAAAAAAAAATCCTAAAAACACGACCATACACCCCGCCATTTTTATTATAGCCCTAAAAGACCCTTTCCCGTTTTACGACCGCTCATCCCCTGCTTTCTCGACTAAGCAACCGCCTCCTGCCGTTCCCTCAACTATCCCCGCACCGTTGTCGAACCGAAAATTCCAGCCGTTCCCTTGATCCCGTAATCTTAGGGGTAGGCACGTCCAAACTACCCGAAGCCGACCTTCAATCGTCGTCAGGAAGGCTTCGATCGAACACCATCGAAGCCTAAGGACCGCATCGACTTCCACTTACTATTCTCCACAATCCTATCCGAACACTCACTTTTCCTCAGCCCCGCATCGATCTTGTTCCGAGAGAGATGAAGAAGCTGATGGCGATTGGCTTCGAGGGATCTGCAAACAAGATCGGAATAGGCATAGTAACACTCGACGGAGATATACTATCCAATCCCCGTCACACTTACATCACGCCGCCCGGCCATGGATTTCTCCCACGGGAAACAGCCCACCATCACCTCGAGCACTTTCTCCCCCTCGTTCGCTCGGCGCTCAAATCAGCCGGAGTCACTCCCTTTGACATCGACTGTATCTGCTACACGCGCGGCCCCGGCATGGGGGCGCCACTCCAGGTGTGTGCAGTAGCCGTCCGAGTGCTGTCACAGCTCTGGGGCAAGCCCATTGTGGCCGTCAACCACTGCGTCGCCCACATTGAGATGGGCCGTGTGGTGACCGGTGCGGACGACCCTGTGGTCCTATATGCCAGTGGCGGGAACACTCAAGTCATTGCTTATAGCGAAGGGAGGTATAGAATCTTTGGAGAGACTATTGATATCGCTGTGGGCAACTGCCTTGATAGGTTTGCCAGGGTTTTGACACTCTCCAATGACCCAAACCCGGGTTACAACATTGAGCAGGTGACAATGGATGCTTTATTTTTGTCACTTTAGTTGAATATTGTTATTCTAGTGGTTGAATTCAGTTAACATTGGTAAAGGAACGAAACTTAACATGCTGCATGTGTTGGAGCTTTGAATTTGCTGCGAAGCATGTCGATTTTGATGTCACAGCTTGGGCCCTGTTCTGTCTTGAAAATTCGTAGAAGTTTATTTATTTAACGGGAAAATAAGAAAATGGTGCTAAAGGAGAATTTTTTTTAATAAAGTTGAGAACTAAATCAGGATTTGAGCCTTGGATCACCTTTTTGGAGAAGGTCAATGCTACACAAAATTTATTCGTGTAAAAAGAAAATATAAACAAGGAAAAAATCTTGTGTCTTTTCTCTGTTATTGAGATTGGATACATTTTGAATTCTTTAGCTTTTCTCTCCAATGTGTATGAGATTCAATGTTACTGTTTTCCTTGTAACTAAATCAACTTCTGGAGTTTTTTAGCATCACCCAGATTACATGCAATAAAATAATTATTTTGGTGATGCAATCTCATCATATTCTCAAAGAGTCTACGTGATCTTAATCTGGGGTTGGCAGTTAAACTTTTTTTTTCTCAGATTTTTTGTTAAGAAAGGGTTTCTCAAAGGAAACTATGATCGAGGTGTGAATGAAGATTTTTTGTTTATCTAATACAAACTTGCAGAAATTCCAAATTTAGACCTAGCCAAATTTATAACTAATCTGGTGCTCTAGCATGACCTATGTTTGATACTTTCTTAGATGTATTCATGTATTTATAACATGAAATACTGGTGTTTGCACACGTTTGCATGTATATCTTTGCATAAGCTTTCATGGTATGTATCATGGAAAACAAGTTGGGTTGGTTTTCTAATTAAAGTTGGCATCTTGTGTGGAAGATGTGT
Source organism: Vanilla planifolia (assembly GCA_023846275.1). Lineage (NCBI taxonomy): Eukaryota > Viridiplantae > Streptophyta > Magnoliopsida > Asparagales > Orchidaceae > Vanilla > Vanilla planifolia. The sequence goes on along the minus strand of CM043873.1, from coordinate 5,736,018 downwards.
CAAATGGAGTAGAAATTTTTACCATAGTTTAAAGGAAGGGAATTACTATCATAGAGCTGAAAATTACTAGGAAGTTATCTATGTTAGCTTTAAGGGAATTTTGTGTAATGTACTATAGTTTAATTTTAGTATTCCGAGCCAGACAAAGGAAGAGATTAATCATAATTCCTTTGGTTTAGGAAGGAACTATCGTTTTCCCAATCCATTTCAATCATGTTTGTTTTGTACATGATTTCTCCAATTCTGATTGCTAATTTCAAGTTTGTTTTATTTTTTTTCCTGCTTCCTATGTGCTTGTTATCCTTTTGGAACCATTGAGGTAATGAAGATAATAATAGTAACTTTCTACTAATTGATTGCTTTCATTCCATTTGTTTGATGTTTAATGTTAACAACTTTTGTCTATTGTGATCTATACTAGCAGTAGTAGAACATAATCTTTTATTATATGTTTGGGCATTAGTTTGCCTTTATAGATGGGTTAGGTGATCATCTCACTTCTGTTTAAAAAATAAAAAAGATAAGCTTTGCAATGTAGGCATTTTGTTTAAACTTTCCATGGCAAAGGGAAGTTGTTGACTTGTCTATGTTGCACCAGGAAGGGTAATTCTATGTTAAGTTATATATATATATATCAACTGCACTAATGCACTTTGAAACTCTTGAAATTTTCATTAAAATCTCGATATCTTCTTATGTTGCTACAGAGCTCCCATTAATTGTGTATGTGACTCATTTTAAGCTTGTCTTCAATTGTCATTGCTTTAACCTTCTCTTGGATGTGCTTGTTGACTATTCTATTCTATCTTGTTAACCACGCAAGCCTTCGCATAGTAATCTTACAAAAATATTAAACAAATCCGCATTGTTGTACTTTCAGGTCATAATTTTTATCATAGAGTGTTAATGACCTCACTGCGGTCACTTTAGCCATTATCTTTAATCATTTTTTTATCACATCGCATAGTAATTAGTTGTGATTCATCTACTATGCTTGTTCTATTAATGAAAAGTCCATTTATTTCCCATGTTTTTTGTGTGGCTGCTTCAAGATATCTATCTTAGTCATTCTTCCTATTTTATTGTTAATTGACATATAAGCATGGCCACAACATTAGTACTCTTTTCTTACTTAACTCTATGCTCCATGTGCTCAACTTTAGCTCTTCCCAAGTTTAAACTTAACTAAAATTGAAGTTATTTTCCAAGACTTGCATCTACCTTTATAAAATTTACTATTACAAATTATCAGGAATGAGAATAGTGCGAAGCACGCTTTAATGATGCAGAAGGTTAATGACTTAAAAGCCTTGGTCTAAGCTAGCTTTAATGAGAAAACTTGTGATCAATTTTGCTTGGGTGGGAACACACTCTATTCGTCCACTACAAATGTCCTTAGTAGTTCCAAATATTTTATAATACAAACTGTTATTTCCCTCCGGGAATCCTCCGATCTTGATCCCTTGCATTGGCTGAGCTTTGCTAATTTGGAAGTACAATAGTAATGAAAACCACTTTCTAGTTGGAGTAATGGAATCATTTTTTTCAGTTATAAAGTTGCTTTTTTTATGTTTAATAGTTTTTACCAAAATGTTGACACCTTTTTGTACTAACATGATGCCTCGAGTTAGAAGGAAACAATCAGCATTTTGCTTTACAGCAATGAAAAGTGGACATGAAATTGTTTATTAGAGGCAGGTTGTTATGTTTTGCTAAGATGTTTTTTGTGTTTCCAATAGCATCTTCCTTTCCTGTTAAAATCATTGTCTTCTTCCCATTATGACATTTTCTTATTTTGTAAACTCACGAAGGACCATCCTTAATTCATCAAAATTTTTCTGATTTTGCCTTCCTATAGCTTGCTAAGAAAGGAGAAAAGTATATTGATCTCCCTTATGTGGTTAAGGGAATGGATGTCTCATTTAGTGGGATTTTAAGCTATATAGAAGCTACTGCTGATGAGAAGCTGAAAAATGATGAGTGCACGCCAGCAGATTTATGTTATTCTTTGCAGGTAATCACCATTTTAGGAGTTTTTTTGCTAAGCTTTAATTTTGCTTTGAAATGCTTACGTTCTTATTTCAAGCATGCAATTCTGATGCAATTGACTGCTGGTTATAGGGCCATAACAGCATATAAAGAGGTTTCAAAACAGTATGATACCATAAGTGAATCAATATAAAAGTTTTTAAATGGCTATTAATATTAAATTAGCTTGAAGATCTAAGATTGCTAAAAGCTAAATCAATTTTTGGCTCCTTTAATGCTCTAGTCAAGGTTATATGAGCCTTCCTAACTCGAATTGAACCTTTATGAGATTAATATAAGCCAAATCTAGAATGATTTGAACTAGCTTCAAATTATGTTGAAATAATTTGCCACTTTGCTTATATTTGTTTTCGTTATTCATATCATATTTATACATATAAATGAATGGATTTGTTTGATCAAATATCTCTAAATCTAACATGATTCAGCATGCTTATATATACTTAGAATATGACTAAAGTTTGAAGATTAATCAAATATCAAATTAGTTTAGCTTGGTTTGAACTTGAATTGATAAGCTGCAGGCGCTGCCTAGCTTTGACCGAACTCCTCTGATCCAAAATTTGGATCAGATTGAGATCAAAGAGTTTCATTCTCAGCTTGAGTTAGTGTAGATGGCTCAACTCATGCATGTGGAAGACCATTATGGTATTAAATTGCTCAAATGATGCGTTTTTTGTAATTGTAACATACCTTTACAGCTATTTTTACTTTTATCAAGCAGGAGACAGTGTTTGCTATGCTTGTGGAGATCACTGAGCGTGCCATGGCTCATTGTGATAAGAAGGACGTCCTTATCGTTGGTGGTGTTGGATGCAATGAGAGGTTACAGGAGATGATGAGAATAATGTGCTCAGAGAGAGGTGGTAGGCTCTTTGCAACAGATGATAGATACTGTATTGACAATGGAGCAATGATTGCATACACTGGTCTTCTTGCTTTTGCTCATGGTGTAACCACTTCCTTGGAGGAGTCCACCTTTACACAGAGGTTTAGAACTGATGAAGTACATGCAATCTGGAGAGAGAAAGTTGATGAAAAGGATATGAACGATCCAAAAAGGTTCAAGGAATTAGAATTTTGATTAAGTTTTTCTTGTCTCGTGCTTTTTTGCTTGTTGAAATATCCTTTTAAAATGCATTTGAACTTTCACATATCTACATTTTGTTGCTGTTTAACCTTCAGAGTTCCTTTATTTTATAGTATCCTTTATAAACATTATCAAACAACAGGAGGAAACTGATACTTTTTTTTCATTTGATGTTGTTGCAGGTCTTAGGTTTTTTGCAATTGATTAGATATCCTCTGCTATATATTTAAGTTATGCTGTACCAAGTTGGGCTAAATGCAACGAACTTGATTTGTATTATTTAACAAACCTTCAGCAATTTGATCAGTTTTAATTTTTGTTCATCATGTTATATATTGTTGATAATCTTATTGTAAAATCAGTAGAATTGTATAAAGTGGCCTTTTGTAGTGTCCTAGTCAATGTTCACATTTGCATCTGTGTAGCAAATATTTTGTTATTTCAAGTACAATTATTTTGTACTTATTTGTTTTCTTTAAGCAAAAATATGTTTTGACCTCCACGGTTTATTAAGCACTTTTTTAAAGGAGTTTGTATTTGTTAAGAAATTTAATATCATTTTGCATATATTAATTTATAAATTAAATTTAAATTCAATATAAAAAACAACAAATGAAAGGCCTATGATTGTTCAATTGTATTTATAATTATACATTATATAGCAGGAAATTTAGAACAATCATAATTTCTTATATGTTAATTTGCAAATTAACCTCTATGAATTTTCTCACTTCGAATGAACTTCAAAATATATGTGATATTTTTAGTACATTGTGTGGTTTCTTCTGTGGTTAGAATATATTTTTCTATTGCAGTGATGTTGTATTACTTTGAAGTGATATCTAAATAACTTGTTTCTTTGACTTTCACTTCTACATAGTATTCATTTTATTCTATTTTTAAGATTAGCTGTTGTATATTAGGTGAAATCTTCTGTTTTTCATTTTTAAATATTTCAGATTATAGCATAATATGTCAATTTTATAGATCAATTAGTTCGTTTTTGGCGAACTCCATGAATTTATTTTATTGGTTACTATTTTTGTTAGGATTTTTTTAAGTTTTTTCATTTTTTTCTTTATGTTTTTTTTATGTTATGTGATTTCTTGATATCCTAAATATAGATTTGATTTACTTTACGATTCATACGATTCATTAATGAATTTTATTTCTAAATTCATTTATGAACGTAGATAAAAAAAAAGAATAATCCAGCTAATGTACTAAAAGCGAATGGAAATTATATAGGTGCCTTGGAATGTCTTTTATTTCTTTGTTTTTATACCATCCATGAATAAATGTATAATTGTTTTGGTATTTGGCACCAATTGCATGATATTCAATAATATATACTTTGTATTTTGATTGAGACTTTTGCATGAATGGTTCTTTCTATAAAAAGTGTAGATAATATTAAATTGTTAATTTTTTTTGAAAAAATATCAATTATCAAACCTAATTGTACCTTGTTTATGTCATAGGTATGTAATTTAAGGAAACTGATTTTTCAAGGCATAGTTTCTTGATGAGGTTTTTTGTTATGAAATATACCTTGTTTTGTCTGCCTTACAGGAGTGACTGTTATGATAGGCTTCTCTGTTAGTATCATTTTGACAATTTTTCTCCTTCATTAGTAGTAATTTTTTTTCCATATTGAAAGCAACTTGACAGTAATGCTATTCAAAAGTGATGATTATGAAATGATAATTATTTGTTATGTTTATCAAATATTTGTATTTGAGTATTCTAAATTTCAAGTAGTACTTCCTATGTCAATGTTAAATCTTTTATCTAGAAAGATGTTTGTTTGATATCATTTATTTATCGAACATTAATTACACCATCCATATTATTTTTATTTTTGTTATAAATGATATATGAGACTAAGATTACAAAAAAAAAAAAAAAAAAATAACGAAGAATCATAATCTTACTTAGACCGGTTTGTTCATGTCTCTCCATGGAATCAATACTGATTAATGATGTGAAATCCACTGCTGGTTTATTGTGGTGCTTGAGGTAATTTTCATCTGTCTTATTCTCTCAACGTTGTCATTTTTCGATGTGAATATTTCACAAGAGATAAAAAATTTAGTGACTTAATAAGCACAGACATATTGGTGTGCACATATTTGCTAACTCTTACATAGAGTATATTTCATTTGTGTAAAATAATCTCTTTGGGATAGGAATAAAGTTTTCATAAAATGGAACATCAATTCCTTTTCCAATTCTCATTAGAAAGCATGAGAATAAGGGATCTTTTTTAGCTCACATTTGTTGTTAGGCTTAATTTTTCTACTTTATCCTGTAAATATGACAGCATAATAGTTGCATTAATGTTATCTTCTTGTCATGCTTTTGTCGTAACAAGGAGAACTAGTTGAAAATCTCCTTCTAAAACAACTTTTTCTCTGAGTATTAAATCGTTATCATAAGAACTTGAAACATCTAAGAACATTTATTGCTTTCGAATGTTTCATGTGATAGTTTCCATAATGTCTATTCTGATATGAAATATTGAATTTGTGGTTCACCTCCCAGGTAATATAGGTTCTATACCATATTGTTGAAAGATGCACTTTTTAGCAAAATTGAATTTCCAAGGGATCATCTTTGAAGTTTATAGCTATTAATATTCTCTGCAATATGTTTTGTTTATTGATGATAACTTTATTTTCAGTCATGTGAATTTCAGGAATTGGATTTTTAAATGATTAAAACATAACATTAAACGTTAAAAGATTAAAGAGTAAGTAATTTGCAATTACCTGCCTTTTCTTCTACAACTTGCAAGATTACCATAAATAAATGAACTATGATTGAAGATAAATAGTACTTTTCTATGTTTATTAAAGAATTGTGTTCCTAGCATTTCATGGTTGTTCATCAGCAAATCACAAATGGATAGAAAATCCAATGAATAAGAGAAAACCACAATGAAGAATTCTTCTTTTTTTTATTCTAGTTCTACATGTGTGAACTTATGGCAATAAGATTATTAGCTATAGATTAGTATGTATGATTTGTCTTTGTATAGAAGTGATTAGCTTAATGAAAAGATACCAATTGGCTTTACATGCCTGAAGTCACATCACCCTCTGTTACTACACAATCGTTGTTTATTAAATGCTTTCATATATATGCAGTTGGAGTTGTCTCATAAACTCCTATTCAACCAATCTCCAAGTGTTATCCAATTTCTCTTCTGCCTAGTCACAAACAGAATCTTATTTGCTGAGGCTTTACCTTCATTGATAGAACACAAGGATGAGCTCATGTGAAATTTCTTTACAACCCATGCCTTAATTGTTCCTCCATACGTTGCCCCATCTGTTAACTGAGAACTTACTCCAGGTTTTTTATATCTGCTTGCTCAGCCTTAATTCCTTCATCCATTTATGATCCTTTGATTACTATGGCTTTTGTGATGCCTTTTAGGTCTTCATCCATTTTAAAAACAAGAAAGCTTTCAACGGGAAAATAGTTTCTTATTATTAAAAAACATATTTATCATTGAAAAACGTTATTATTATAAATAAATGGTCAATGGTTACTAAGGAAGAATTATAAAAAAAACAACACAATTGTTTTCAAAATGAATAAATAAATAAATGTATTCCATTCTATATGTAAATGGTCAAAGAATATCAAAGTGCAGCTTGGATCATGCTTAGGTTCAATCCTTGATTCCTTGACAGATACAGAATCACTATACGCTATATTAAACTTTAATGCATAATGCTGTATTCAATCTGCGTATAGAAAAGTCCAATCAAGCAAACCATGCTGACAAATGGAAGATGGCCACGTCTCCCAAAATTTCAGCCAAGGCGAAGTAATCTATGTAAATTTGACTGACAGTTCATTTACACGTACAAGTCCACGTGTCGTCTTATATGCAAATTTGTTCTACTCCTTTAAGCCAGACCATCATCATGCCCTTTTTTTTTTTTTTTTACTTTGCGAATTGGTTCAGGAATAGAGACAAAGTTCCATATCTGCTCACACAGATAGGTTCCATCCATTGGATTGCAGTAGAATGACATGAACCGAACGCTAATGATTGTTATTATCTGATTAAGATGATTTGTCAATAATACAAAGATTAAGCATTAGAATCACAAGTGAATTGGATGCATAGATCTAGATTTTGAGCTAAAGTTCACCTAAGCTTTAACTTGTCATGTGATCTAACCTAGAACGAAAGCATAAGCAAGGTCATCTTATTGAAACTCATGATCTTATGTTTGAAATCTATTTGCATCAATTGCGTCCTGCAAAGAGTGATTTTCGAGCTGAAATAGAAGCTAAAGAAATAGAAAAAGTTTTTGTTGTTGTATCAACTAAAACATCTTTGGAGATTACATCTAATTTGATCTTAAAATATCTATTCATTATCCAATTAAGATGAGGTGATCTCTATGTGAAACTTCAAAACTTCAATAGATGATAAGATCGCTTAAAAACCCATCACTTTTGTTTTAGTCAAATTAGTGTTATTATGGGTTTTTCAATTTTGCTTGTATTGCATTAGTATTTGCATGTGTATCTTGAATTGTATCATATGTATGGATGTTCATAAGAATATTAATGATATTATAGTCATTCTAAACTGTTCATTCATTACAATTGTCATAGAACACATGAGATTCCCTTAATCATGTATATACCCAGTTTGTCATAGTTTATGTAAGTTCAGGAATTCATATCGTGGTGCAAACCAATTTATAGTATTTGAAGATCATTTTCAATATTTTCAAATTATTTCATCATATTCAATAGTTTCTTTTATTTTTATTATATTTGAGATATTTTGAGATATTAAACTTGCAACACATCTTTAGTAATATTTATACTCCTTAGGTCTTTTTGTATATCTTTCAAAATTTAGTTGTGGTTGAAAAACAATAGATAGTTGTCATAGACAATTTAAGCCTAAAAATGCTAAATGATCCTATAAAACAACCATGTAGGTTCTTTATATCACTCAAAAGGTTCAAACTGCATAGAGATATATTGTTGATAGTTATCTTACATTTATTTGAATGATTTTATTGATTCCTATAAGAGTTATTGTTGATAGTTGTCTCACATTTATGTGAATGATTTTGTTGATTCCTATAAGAGTTATCGTACTCTTATTACTTTCATGACATGAAAAAACTATTTGTCCATAACAAAGTAGATGCATGCAAAATGATTTATGATTGAACATTAACAAATAGATTACAAGAAAGTTTTAAGCCAAAGATGATGAGAAGTTTTATGCAATAGCTAAAAGCATGACAAAAAGCAAGATTTTATATGTGGCTAACATATTTATTCATTTTTAATAGCAAAACTCATACTATCAATCAAATCTCTAAACAAACAACAAAAAAGGAAAATAAAGTTTTAGACCACTAGAAATACATCAAGAAAATTCAAGGAAAGAGCATAATGGATTTTGTTGAAGAATTTTGACCTATGTAAGAGAAAATAATAGTTTAGTAACACTTGGAGCATATTTAAGCTATTAAATGTTACATCAACCAAAAAATAAATGCCATATTCTCTAAAACTTGACAATAATCTAAGACACTTGGCATAGAATTGCTTAACCATTCATTAAATGTTCTCAGAATAGCTATCTCCCATATATTCCTCCTACAGCTGACCAACAAGGCAAAATGATTGAATTCTCAACTTCCCCGCTATAGTTGTTGGCATTAGATCACCAGAATGATAAAGAAACAACAAGCTGAGAAGAACACAACAGCTAAATTAACAAATAGGTTAGCGTATCTGTTTGATGTACCTCGAAGGTGTGATCATTGCATCTACTGGAGGCACACATGTATAAGCAATATTGTAGACAATTCTATCATCAAATTAAATATTTGTACAGTAATACAATATACTTGCAATCTTTCATAAAACAGCCTTCACATGTTGACATGTTCAAAGACTGATGTACAACAATCAACAGATCAAAAAAAAAAAAAACCAATCAGTCGCAAAATCACCGCACAATAAGAGCAGTACCTGAATCATCGGAGGGCTGCAGCTTACTGATTTTGATCATATACTTCTTCGAATTCCCGCTACCATTACTAGAGCTGGATTCCGAGTTATCAGACTGTAAGGAAGGTGAAGACAAACCCTCCTCATACGAGCTACCAATGCGATTCCCACACTTACGGCACTGCAGCTTCGTCCTGTTCCTGAAGAGCCCCCAGGAGAGTGTCGACTTGAAGTATGGAACGCAACTCACCTCATCCGTCTGCGAGAACCTGCTCTCATCAATCGAACAGAAGGTTACAACCCCCTTCTTGATTTGCTTCCTATACTTCGACCCGATATTGTCCGTATTCCGTTGCAAGGAACTCAAATTTAGCGAGTAACCGCAAGATCCACAGCTGCAAATCCATCAGAAGCAACTGATTAGCATTTAAAATCAACTAATAGAACACCACACATACAGTGTCGCATCGGAATCCCGGGTAAGAAATAACACCTTGCCCGATTTGGCCAAATCTAACTAAAACTAAACCGGTTGCATCAACCAACAATGAGCAACCATAGCCAGACGATCGCCAGAATCAAAAGGTAAAGAGGAACACCTGTAACTCACATCCCTCGACGAAGAAAGCCGATGGGAAGTGGACAACGACAGCCGATGGGGAGTCCTCGACGGCGTGGCTCTCCCTTTAAAATCAACTAATAGAACACCACACATGCAGTGTCGCATCGGAATCCCAGGCAAGAAAGAACAACTTGACCGATTTTGCCAAATCTAACTAAAACTAAACCGGTTGAATCAAGCAACACTAAGCAACAATAGCCAGACGATCGCTACAATCGAGAAGTAAAGAGGAATACCTGTAACTCACATCCCTCGACGAAGAAAGCCGACGGGAAGTCGATAACGACAGCCGATGGGGAGTGATCGACGGCGTTGCTCTCCCGTACCCTCCTTCGAGAAACATCAATAAACGAACCGAACGGAGCAGAAAGAGAGAAAGAGACAGAGAGAGGCCGTTCAAGACTTCATCAGCTCATTCGGCATTTTATCCCTGCATTTTTCTGTTTTATTTAATATTTAATTAAATTTATGGCATTTTATTAAAAAATGACCTAAATTTGACTTAAATCGTAATAATTCATCGTCTTTTTATTGGCTTCTAATTTACGTTTATTTTTCCTTCCAAAAACAATTACGTTATTTAAAATTAAAACCTATCATTTGTATCCATATTTGGCGATTTTTTATATGATATATATTATATATGCCGTTGCAATTAATTTAGGTTAAAAAAATAATAATTCAACTGAGCTTCGGCGCTCCTTCGCGCCGTTTCTCACGTGAGATTTTACCGGGACGAAATGTGTGATGTAATTTGTACGAAAATATTAAATTATTTATATAGGAATACAGTTGTTTAAAATGACTACTTGACTTGCAAATAAATTAATCATGGGTTTTATTGGTTCATTTTTTTTAGCATTTTTATTAAAATAAAATTTTCATAATTTGATCTAATAATGTGATGGATTGATGAATCTATATGAGTTTTAAAATCTACGAAATGTTTAAAAATTCATTAAATTATTTGTTTTTAAATAATAAGTTTGATAGTTTATTGAAATAAAATATATTAAAAAACAATGTACATGGTAGTTTATTGTTATTGGTTGTTTAGCATTCGAGATAATGAGTAGGCCTTTTACTCTTCTGAAATAAGATAATGATGATTTGATGAACAAATAATAAATATTTTTTTTATCATAAAAAGTAGATAAAAAAACATTGTTATATTGAAAACTAGACTTAGAATTTGCCACTATTCACATGAGATCCAATTGAATCTCATGAGCTTTTTATTAACTTAAGTTTTTTGTTGTACTTTAGCTTCTTTATCTTTTATTTGTTTGAACTATTCTTGTAAATCATTTGATCATAAGATTAGTTTAGGTTTTAATAGGAAAATAAATAATTTAGTATTGAAGAGACTTTCAAAAAGAAAAAATATTTTGTTAAAAAAATTGGCAAAAAGAATTGTTTCATGTGTTAAGAAGCAGCACAAGGAATATATGGGATACCTATATCACGCGTGGTAGATTTTGTGCTTGCATTATTCACACACTCGACATGCACGACTAATTGCATGCACAAATCAACATGTGTGACATGCAATCATGCACACTAACAAATTCAAACCACAAATATTAGGGTGAAGGATGATATGCATTAGATTGGTGGGCCTCAAACGAGGTCGTTGTAGAAGGTTCATAGCAAACTGATGCTTGACAGGTCTACATGGACATAATGGCTAGTGCACAAAGCATCTATCTATGTGTTAGGAGTGGCACATGCCACCTACTTCCAACACGTGATTCACGAGTATTGTAGGTGTGATTGGTGCACGACAATAATAGACCATGCATAAATTTTTTACACATGGAGATAGTTGGTGTATAATTTGATAATTTTGATATTATTACATAAACATGAAGTGAATTAAGTAAATATAAATGTATTGTCCAAACATCGTTATTGTATTGTTATAAATATACAACTAAATCTCTTATGAAGGGCGAGTCTTTCTCTAGTTTTAATACCCAAAATTTAGCAAAAACACTCTTTCTCTTTTCACTTCTTGAGTAATTTTGTCATTTTTTTTTACGTTTCATTTGCTGCTGCAACTCTGTCGTAATGTTTATTATTGAGCCTTTGGAGCAAGACATTTTACAGATGAATGATCATCAAAGTTTTGAGTTTCAAAGATCAACAAATACTCAACTTTGGAGTCAAATAACTTTGAATGATTAAACTGTTAATGATATTACATTGGTAGAAAAATGAGTGATGGAGTAGCATTGACAAACAAATATTAGTATTTGGCAATCATTAATAAAAGGGTATAAAAAAATGATCTAACAAAATTTGTCTTTGCTCAACTATATCTTACAAGAATAGGGACTTTCTTTATACTTTTTTTTTTCTATTCTCAATCTTGCAACTCTAATAAACTCATTTCCTTGTCACTAAGCATTCCTAACAATCATCCTTGTTATTAATTTCTTGTATCATCAAAGATAAATGCCCCTCCCTTTCAAAAAGTAAACTTCCATCCCATCTCTTTCTTTTTCTCTCCTTTCTTTCCTCGTTTTATCTCTTTCTTCTATTCTTATCATATCCCACCTAATATAATTCAATATAATTGATAAAATGCATTTATAATACAAATTTATGGAGTAAACTAGAACAAGTAGTATAAACTAAAGATATAAGCCTACCAAAATTAGTAAAGATAACAAATACCATGATGTCAATTTCAAAATATGAAGTGTAATATAATTAGTAGAAGTATTATCACACAATATATAGTTGTCATAATATAAAAAACTAAAAACTAAACTAATATAATATTTAAAAATAAAATACAAATTGTCATTAAGTGTATAAGATAAAACACATTCACACTTATAATTATAACATACTTTCACCCCAAAAATCCAAAACTATCATCTGAGGATTCATTGTTTTATGAGTATCAAAATCTTAACACATAATATAAGCAAGAAATAGACATGATATGTTCAATAAAAAAACTATTAGTTATATGTAATAAAATAATATAAAAGAGTAGTAATATAGTTGAGAAATAAGATAAAACAATAAATATAATAATATATGATAGTCTATAAAAAATATAATATTAACATATTTATGGTCATAGATATCTAGTTTATGTAAATACATACACATTACATAATAATATTATCATATAATACTCATAATATGTTTTATTTTTTTATATTCAATTTTATTTATTATTTTTTCTATTTTTTCTCTTTACATATTTTTTCTTTTTCTAGGCTCAAATTTTTTTATAATATCTATCCAAACTCTCAAAGGATTTCATATCATATTTTATCACCACAAGTCTTAGTGCTTATATATGTTGGGATATCACCTTTGAGTGCATATGTTACCAAGAAGTGAAATATCTCATCACACTATTCTTGCTCCCCTAATGGTAATATCTTATGCAAATGAGAAAAAAAGCTACTCTAAAATGTTATAACCCCATCTTTAAAAGCCCATTATATCAAGAGTAAAAGTATCTCATCATTAATAGTATCATCCTCTAATGAAACATCCTATGTTAATGAAGAAATAAGTGATTTTAACATGTTAGAGACCCTATGTCTAAATATCAATGACCTCAGGAAGTAAATCATCTTATCATTATTAGTCTCACCCCCTTAACGATAACATTTAATGCTAACAAAGTAACATGCATTCTAACATGCCAAAGCCTCCATCTCTAGGTGCTTATAATAATAGGAAGTGAAGAATCTGGATGTCATTAGTCTGGGCAATTGACATGCCATGGTCCTACCTCTAAGTATCATGACATTAAAGGCAATGTATATCACATATATCACATCTTTTTTGTCATTATCAGATAGGGTCATAGAATAGTAACTTCTTTCTTAGGTTATACAAGCATATTTTCCTTTTTTATCTTTTTTAATTTTATTTTTATTTATTTTATCATATGTTATGATTAATAACTTCTTATGTTCATACATGTAAGCCATAAACCTATATGTGTATACTTATATATATATATATATATATATATATGCATATATTAATAGCCATATAGTACTATAATGAAATCAAAACACATTTAAATATTATTATATTATGCAAATATTGATATTATCATACATTCTATAATAATAAATAAGGAAATTTAGTAATTTACTTATATCAAAATTATTTACTTTACTAATCTGATGATTCTGAAATGTCTTTTTTTTATAATTTTTCATTTTATTTTATTAGTTCTCTTTATTTTTTTTACACATTCATATTACTTTGTATAAATAATAAGTTAATTTTTATTTTTCAACTTATAAGAAAGAACTTTTAAAACTATTCCTTAAATACTACACAATTTCTCAATTTTGTCTTTAACATCATGACTACTCTTATCATATTGTATAATCTATACATAACATTAGTTAAACAAAGTATTGTACAACTAATATTTGTTGCACATGTCATGAACTAATCGTACACGCCTAATCCACTTTTTCTATATGTATAATGCATAACAATTACTTCGTTGTACAAATTGAATAAACATTCTAAATTGAGTTTTTCATAAATTGTTTGTACTAGTCTATTATCACTTCATACTTGTAAGATACATCTTCAATAACTAATTATATTGGTATAATATTTTGTAATATCAATATAATGATCATTCAATGATCCTTTTCACACTAAGGTTAAAAACTCTTACTAGTTTCTCTGTATAAATCGTACCAAATGATCGGAAATCATCTTTGTACAACTAATGTAGCTGAAAACTACAATAGCATCTGACCACTATAGTTTTCCAAACAAACTCACATGTTTTCATTCTTTTCATTCCAAGCAAAAACATTTCTTAAGCATTCTTCTATCTCTTGATCTCCTTAAATCTCTTTAAAAGATCACAAAATACTTTTTTGAATCTCACTTTCTTTTTTCTTATTGGCTGTCCTCTCTTTTCTTTCTTGTCTTTTCTTATAGCTACTAAACATTACAAATATCTTTCAACACAAAAAATCAAGCTATTTTTTTTGTTAAATAAGATGATTAAATTCTATATTAATTACTATTTTTATTAGAGTTGTCGTTAAAAATTTTCAAATATTTTGAATGACTACAAAAAATATAAAATATATCTTTTTAGATGCATATTTCGAGGTGTTGAATAGTCAAAAAAAAATTGGGTTTCAAATGTACAATACACACATATAATACATAAAACTTTTGTTTTCAAGAATATTTAAAAGTAATTATGCAAGTTATTATAGCTCTCCCTCTCCTTCAACCACCCCTCTTCATCTAACAAAGTCGCAGATCACACAATCTTTGCATTCTCCTCCTTGTCAATGTCATAATCGAGGTTACTAATATATTAAGAAGAGCCAACTTAGTTTTAGAAGTTATCTATGGTGTGTTAGTGATGTTTGTATGTTTCAAATATTTATTAGGACTCTTGTCATACAGAGAAATTAAATTTATATAATCAACTTAATTCTTAGTGTTAAGATTATCTTAAAGTGTCTCATTGAGTGGACTTAACAAATTTCAAATTAGAATCAAAAGAAGGAGTTAAGCTAGTTGAATGTGGTTAAATATGTCGATTTCATTAAATGTAAAGAAGAGTAGAGATTAAATGAAAAGTGAATGTCATAATAGTAAAGTTTTAAACAAGTGCAATCTACAAAATTTATTTATGTATAAAAGTGAATAAAGTAACTACTCATCAATAAAAAATTGATTACTCTAAGTATGACTTCTTAAGATTTTATTAAACACAAATTAGTTTATATTATGTACAAATTCAAAAAATAATTCTCATAAAGAAGACTGAATTGTTTAGATGAGTAAAACAATTCTTAAAAGGGCTAAAATTTGTCCCAAATTAATTTTCCTAATTTGCATAATAAATAAATAACTTATGATTTTCAGACATAAACATATTAATAATTGATTTTATAATATTCATGCATTATAAAATGGTAATTTATTATGTAAAATTAAATTTGATAGTCAAATAAACTTGAAAAATGGTGAGTGGGTACCATTAAGAAACAGTTGTTTAGATGAGTAAAACTCATATATCATCGTTACGATGAAGAACCATTTAAAGATTTCATAATAAAACAAAGTTAAATGCATTATTTATCAAAAAAAAAGCATATTTTAATGTTTAAAAGATGATTTAGTCTCTAAAAGTTTATAATACAATGAAAAATTACCTCGTAATCATTAATGTTGGACATCATTTAATTCAAACTAAAGTCAAATTGATTAATTTAAAATTGTTTTTATATAAAAACAAATTATATTCCCGGTTTCTTCTAAGGACAACCTTGGAAACATCACAATCATTTGGATGGCTGAGAAAATTGAGAGAACAGAGAGCAATACGAGGAGTTCCTTAGCTCTTGAGAAAAGTAAACCATCGAATGTTTTTACTTGAGAGTTTGGATATTGCTTCTTTCGTCTTGTTTTCTTCTACACCGACAGCTGTCATGCTTAACAGTGAGACGCATTGATGCAAATCACTTGGCTTATTTGTCATGAAGATTTGTTCAAGTCTACGTTGTTAAATCTCTACATAGAAATCGACTTCTTGTGAAGAAAATACACAACAGGCTACAGAGAAACTACTATGGTCATTAAAGAAATCATTATATGATTATTAATTTATTTTGATGACTTTTTTAAGTTTCAGAGCAGATCTACTAACTATTCTTATTTTGAGTATTAAGGTTTTTTTTTTATATTTGTCACATTTTAGTTATAGTATGAATCTACCATTAGTTATCACGTTTATATTTCTATAATATATATATATTATATATATATATATATATATATATATATATATATATATATATATATATATATATATATATATATATATATATATGAGATTAAGTATAATTTGGATCAAATTTATGTAATGAAGTAGTTTTAGATCTTCTAGAATGTCAGCATTTAGTCATAACTTATGGGTATGTTACTTATAGGCAATCTTTTTAGATCACAATGCATGGTCGTTGAATAATTTAGAATGGTGTTCGTGCGAAAAAAAAGATTTGAGAAACTTAAATAAATGTTTTTTAGAGCAAATATGAGCATCTTATTGGAACCTTTAAAAGACTTATTGATAAAAAAAATTGAAAAATAGTAATTAGATTAAGATGAGCTTTTTGTTGGAATAAGCTAAGTTCCTAGATACATTCTTGAGTAAAATGATCCAATTTAATGTGGTTCAGTCTACATCGACGCTATTTGGTTTGATTCGATTCGATTTAGCTTGATGAGGCGGAAAATTAGACCAATTCAACTTTTTTCGACTAAGTTTGTGATTTATCTCTGAGGTGTTATCTCCCTGAATCCTTGATAATAGACATTCTTTTTAGAATCATAACATTAAAAATTGAAACATGAGAATGACGAGAAATTTAGGAATAAATGAATAAAAAAAGGTTTTTTTTATTACAAGAAGAATTGAATTTTCTAAAAAGCTCTAAATTTACAGAGTTTTGAATTACTTTATTTATTTTTTTATCCATTTATATAAAGGTTTGAATAAATATTTTATTATAAAATAAATAATATTTTATTTTTCACAAGAAACATCTAGTTTTGATCAAAAAAAAAATTCTCAAATTCCACAAATTCATGCTGCTAATCTTGTTCGTGAGTGGGATTACTATGTTATGACATTGTTCACATGCGTGGGTGTATTCTCATGCAAGAACAAGCCTTACCGCACATGCATTGACCCCATCTGCATGGTAGTGATCGACGCATGTCAACATTTAGGAGGAGGTACTGATGGAGCTTAAGCTCCATTCTTGAGCAAGAATTTGATTGTGTAGTCATGTTCGTCTTGTTCTCCCCAGAGTTGAACACAGGGGCTTCTTATAGCCATATGTGGTGAATGACACCAATCCTAGCTTGGATCCACTTTGTTCTCTTACAAATGAGTTTGCTTGTGAGATACGTTTAATGGGTATCATGATTTTTTGTTTTTAGTATTTTTGCTTATTCAAATGGTTATCATAAATCACACATTGTGATTTGACCATCTCACTAGCACTCAGTATATAGGAAATTTTTAGTTTCAATGTTTATTTTTTTGTGCTATCCCTACACTTCAACCTTCATTGTGGGATTTTGTTTTGGTGACACAAGTGAAGTACAAAGGATATATTTTATTGAGAATTAATGGAGGAATATTTAGTACTAACATCATTAAAGTTTAACTCATGTATTATTTATCAAATGTAATATATTTATATAATTCTTTGTGTTATAGATTTGATGTAATTGTTTGAATTATCTTTAAGAAATGTTTCATGTGAGCAACTCGATACCAAAAATCTTTGAAAAGTCTATATTTATGACTCAAGAGCTTATTAGTTTACATTCAAAGTTTTTAGTGAACCCATTCTTATCTTACAATTTTACATATAGAAGGACAATTTTTTTGAGCAAAATCTATTACATTTCTATTTTTGTAGAATTTGTCCTAATGGTTATAGATGCTATGAAAATTGATAAGAATAAAATGAGCATCATGTAAAATTTTTGCTAAAAATTTTGAATGATAATGCTATATAACAAGCTTCCAAGGCTTAGAATATGGCTAATTTGATATTAGCAAAGCTCAATTAGTACTCATTGTGATGTATGAAGACATGTTAAAATCCTCTTTGAGTTCAAAGATAATAGAAAAAATGTTTAGATTCAAGTAATATATTTGTAAAAGTCAAGATACTATATGTTTAAAATAAAAAAATTCTAAGATCATAAGGCACATAATAACTTTTTGATAAATATAGGATTTGCACAAATCTTTAATACAAAGGATTTCAATTTAAAAGGGAGTGGTTTAACAACTCACACCATATGTATTCAAGTTAGTGGTAAAATGACAAGATACACACAAGAAGAATTCTAGAATATAAACAAAAAACTTCACATGCTCACTCGTATAGATTAGAGAATTAGACGTGATGATTAATTATTTTGAAAAAAATGAAATAGAAAGTAGTAAGGCTAAGAATTTTCCTAAATATTTGGTGCTCTGTGGATACTGGATATTGCATCGGGGTCTTCTTAGGGCACCTTTAGGATCACACCGTCAGATTAATTGCACATGACATACTTGTATAAAAAATCATTAGTTTATTCAAAATTTCATACTTTATAACATGATGAATATCCTTATTTATAGAGACTTCAAGGGTATAAGAAATATTTGTTAAGCCATAGAATATGAAAAGACACTTAAGAATATTAAGGGCCATATTTTGGAATTTTAAAGGATATATTAAGAATTCAAAAAGTTATTAGAAATTATAAAAAAATACTTAGAATTTTTCCTAAAAATTGCCCTTAAAAGCTATAAATTTGAATGTAATAAGTAGTTCCCAAACGTCTTATGCATTTTGGGTGGTAGTTTGGTAAGCGATGAGGGCGAAGAGGTGTGGCGACACCTCAGGTCTAGTTTGCAGGTTGGCACAAGTTTGCGGATCGACACAATTCGATGGGTCGAGTGGGCAGAGGGGGTCACGCGGGTTGAGTGGATGGAATAGGTCACATGGCAGGGTGGTGTCGGTTAATCAAGTGAGCAGGCTTTGCACAATAGAGCGACAATAGTAATAGCCCAAAAAAGTCAATTTCAAGTCATTTTTAATCAAATTTTGCATCAACAAAACTAGAGACTATTGCAAGCATCTTATATTGAATTTAAATATAGAATATTCAAAAGCTACAAATTAACCTTTAAATAACTCAAAATAAATTTTATATATGCAAATAACTTGAAGAATTGATAAAAAAATAAATTGAAATGTGGGATGAACAAATGATCAGTTATAATCAATCATTGCAACGATAATAATAGTAAAGACTAATGAAAAGTAAAAGAGATAATCCTAAATAGCTTTAAGTTTAAATAAGACTAGTACACATTTAAGTACAACAACTGCATGATGCATAGGATGCTACTACTTCACATTTTTTACTTGTTTACTTACTAACCACATTCAAACTAAATATAAAATTTTATAATTCATAGAAATGACATTCTATTATGCTTATGCCCCTCCCAGCATAAATATATGTAAAACTTGTTAAATGCACAAGCGCATTGAATTATTAAGTTTAAACATAATAACTCTAAATGACTCAACACTAAAAAATTAAGCGAGAGTTATAATGAAATATCACAAACTACAAATCATCTTTCTTGTAATAACTAAACAAAAGTAACACATAATTTCATACTATCATACAAGATAAAAGCTGAAAATAATAATATTGATATGTCAACTATCTAAAAATATAACCAATCCTCAAATATGATATATCCTTTACAATGCTTATAGAATATAAAAGTTCTCACTCAGGTTCTTAGGCTTTCATCTAAGAATCCTTTAATTTAAATATCTATATCTTAACTTGTAATAAAAGTAAAGAATGGACATGATATATTCAATAGACAAACTATTAACTATAAATATAAAATAATATAAAAATATAAAAATATAATTAATATTAATAAATAATAAATAAACAATACATGATAATCTATATAAAATATAAAAGTATTAAATCATTATATGAAAATTAATATGCATAATTCTCATGTATGTGCATAATCATCGCATAGTGTCAATATCATATAGTACTCATACTATATAATATATTTTATCTTCTTTTTTTCAAATTTAATTTTATTTCATATTTTTTCTTTCTTGTTTCGTTATTTAGGCTTAGATTTTTTTTTCATATGATCATTATCTTTACTCATCAAAATCTTATATAATATCATCATCTATCACAAAAGCCACCCCTATTATTAACATCTTATGCTAACGATGATGAAGGCTTCTGTCATGCCATGTCTTTATATTTGAGTATTAATGATAATAGGGGCAATTGTCTTTCATATATATCATGGAGCTACTATCCCTTATTGCCAACATCTTCTATTAATAAAAATGGGATCTTTGCCATGCCATGACTTCATTTTTGAATGCTCATAACAACATTAAGTGATTTTCCTTTCACATATATTGTATTTTAAAAGATAAAGTCATAAAAAATATTTTATATTAATAGTTCTTTCATTCTCGTGGTTTTTCAAAATATCATACTTAAAGTCTTTATTTTTTTTCTTTTTATTTCTTTATTTTCTTCCTTTATCATATATTCTAATTTTTATAACTCGTGACATCTTTGTCAATCCAAGGGGCCTCACATGTTAATGGCATTTGGTTGTAAAATGGCTCTATCTTTACCTTGACTCCATTATCGAGGCAATTGCCATGTTGCTTGACATTGACAACACTCTAGTTGAGATATCTCAAGCTTTATAATTGATTATTCATATTAGTTTCACTCATGCTTTGAGTGTACTTGATGCATAGTAGATTTAAATTTTTATTAGAATCTAAATTAAAACTTATAATATTTGAGATGAACAATAGATTATTAAGAAATATAAAAAGATATCATGCACTAATTAAAGTTAGATAGCATGTGTGATATTTAAAACTATACAAAAATTGGTGTTCTATAATTACAACGTGGATTATTAAATTGAGTATATGACAATACCTTAAGTATTATGCATAAAATCCTACAAAATGTTTTTTATCACATCTAATTTCACATATATATAATAGAGAATTTTAAACAAACTTTATGCAGAGTACTTTAATAGAAAAGAATAACTCTAATTTTAGATTACTACCTAAAAAATAAAATTTGCAAAAAGATGCGATGATGTCTTTTAGTTTTGTAGGCGTTAACGTTTGGAATTTCAAAGATAGAATAGGGTGATGTGATAGTGATTTAAGTTACTAAGAAAACTTAAGGTGTTGGTTGAAGTGAGAATTTGTTTGATTACCGACTCCCGATAGAATGTCTCTAATTTTCAATCCTTGTCTCCCACAAGGGATTTGGTTGCCGACTATCCCAGTGAAAAGTCTTTCACATTCGATCATTGTCTCTCATAAAAGAAGTTAGAATCTCTCCAACTAGGATTAGGCACACACACTTTGTTCATAAAAATGAAAACATACAAACAAAATAATTTTTTATTCCTTCTTTTTCATCTTCTATGATCCGTTGAACATTCCTATCTATAAAAATGAACACGGGAGAAGGTCAGCTCGAGAGGCGGTAGCAGGTCAGCTCGAGAGGCGGCGACAGGTGCTGACAGTAGTGAAGAAACAGGTAGATGGCGGCAGGTGGCAAAATCAATAAAAATTTTTACTTTTAAGCAATTTTTAACCAAATTTTGCACCATTAGACTTGGGGAATTGGTGCAACGCCAATGGATGTGTATTTGTGAGTTAATGTTAAACTCTCCTGTGTCAGTACTGTATCACAATTTTCTTTACCTTGGGGGTTGTTATAAAGAATGTACTCTATGACGTCTTATGTTCCTTCTGATTTGAGTTGTCCTTCACTTGGATTGATTTTTTTTAAATACACAGTTAATGAACTATGTGGGCAACAGCTTTTTTACAATCCATTACTCAGCACTATGGAAATTAACTGTTCTGTGACAGTTCTAGTTATAATGGCTACATTCTAGTATCCAGTTACCTGGAGACGGTTCAAAGGGAAGATTGAGCGAGTCAGTGAAAGTTCATCCCTCAATGAAGTTGAATTTGATGTTTAACTTGTCTTCTCTTATGGAAAGATCTGATGTATTGACAATTTCTAACATTCAGCAATTAATGCTGAAGAAGAAACTTGAAACCAAAACCTCCACTTGTAGCATTCAAAATATGTGATGTCTCAAAGCTTTACATGAAATGTTAAACTTACATTCCTCTCTCATTCCACATCAACTTTTATTGTCTTCTTCAGATGCACAGCAATGGACCTGTTTTAAACGCTTAGTTTGCACATTGAAGCACAAGCTTGAGTCATAGAACTATCATATTTTCGTTCAGGAGAGTAGGCTCTTCACTATTGCTTAATCTGGTTGTGTGTTTATACTAAACCTGTGTTGGATACAGCTTTTCCACACATCTGCTTTCAATGAAAACTGTGGTAGAAGAAAGATGTTATTATAGACGTGCTAAAGCTGTACTGCACAGATTAACTTTTTTAACAGTGTTTTTATTAGAATAGTTTTGCTATACAATAAATGTTATTTACAGCATCTCTTGCAGAGTTGAATGTGAGACTAATAGGGATGCTGCTTAAGCATGTGTTTGGAATGATGTATGAGGAAATTGAAGTTGAAATACATTATCATGGAATTGAAGTTATCCCTTGAGCCTTCCCTCGCCATCAAATTGACTCAGGAAGCCTCTCAAACAATATTGTTCTCTATTCTTGTCATCAGGTCTGTTATGTTTTCATGGCTTTGATTGCATTCTTCATCTCCAACTTGGAATGATAACAATCTTTGTTCATGGCATTCGCTCCACTTTGTGTAACTCTGGTGTATCATATGGTATTTATTTATGCATGCTGTGTTGAAGAAGTCAGGCTGTTGTAATGTAATCTTGGGGATTCTTGCATGTTTAACTATTATATAGTTGCAAGTATGGTAAAGTTCAATGAATGATGAGGGGCATTTACATGTTGGTTATGGTATATTTTTTAGGCATGCTATGTTTGAAACGTGAAGAAGCTGCAATGTGGTGGGGACACCAGCGCCATGCATGATTTTCGACGTACTTCATCTATTCAGATGCGCTCCTGCACTACCCGACGACCAAGGGAGTTACTCTTCATGAACAGGATCACTTTGGAGCCCAAAGTTGCATTTCGGGCTCGAATTAACACTCAAGAACATTATTTTTGGATTCGGGGACCCAAATTTGGCCAAAAGGCCTCTTTTTCCGGTTTTCGCCGCCGCCGGACGCCTTCCGCCGCCGACTGCGACCGTCCGCCACCGCTTGGCCGTCGTCGGCCGTTGAGCCGACGGACCCGTGCGCGGGTTCGCACGAGACGCGCCCGCGGGTGGCGGGTCGGCGCGACCCGGTTCAGACCCGTGTCATGGCTCGGGTCGCACGACCCGCTGGATGAACCGCGCCGACCCGTCTCCGACCCACGCCGACCCGTAACCGACCCGCGACAACACGACTCGACCGCGCCAGCGTCCCCGCCGGATTCGTCGCCGCGACCGCCGCCGCCAACCGCTGCTAACCCGCCAGATTTGCCTTAAAAGCTGTTTAGCAACAGCTTCTGGATCAGCTTTTGACTATTTTCTGCCTTTTTTTTAATGTTTTAAAAGACAGAAATTGATATGCAGCCTTTATATTTGTTATTTTCCTATTTATTTCCAAGTTTCACGTATTTTATTCCTTTAAAACTCTAAAAGTTGTTTTACCGATGTACCCTTAGGCTCTCTATAAATAGGGAGGCCTATCCCTATGTAAGGTCAGTTGATATTTGAGCTTGTTTAAGTATTTTAGTGCTTTGCTTTCACTTGTTGAGTCATTGGTGTGATTCCAACAAGACTTCGGCGTGCTGATTCGTCGAGGCTCCGGTACTGGGAGGAGGGGTGCGAGGCCCAAGCGGTGAGAGGCCGTGCCAGTTTATCAACGACGCCATCTTCATCTTCATCCCTTCGTCGACATACTCTCCATACCCCGCCGCTACCATGACGGTAACGTTTCATAACTACTCATCGTCACATTCGCATTTTCATCCGGATTTCGACGCTTCTCTCTCTCTTAAGATTTGGGTTCCCTCGGACTTGAACGGTTCTTACTCGAATAATATCTGTTAACTTTCTGATTTACGGTGATTTAGCGCGATCTATGTACCTTTCAACTGCGCCGGTGCGACCATTCCACTTTTCAAAATTTATCTCGCTCGGTATTTAAACCCTTATCCAAGTACCCCGCGTCTGTGCCGTCGAGGTGTTGCGGACCACCTAGCCTATGGAGCGACCTCTGTGTTGCTCACGGTCCCCCTCTTGGCTAAGATTGCCTTGGACGGGTGTCTCTTGCTTGTTATTTCTTTTCGAATTTTCACATTTTTACCTTTCAAGTTTACTTTATTTCTGGTGTGTGGATGTAATTTCTGTATTGCTCAAATTATTGTAATCCGTCCGGCATCACAGTGCCATCTCTATGGCATTTTTATCTAAGTTGGTTGTACTTAAGTTATGGTTAAAAGCTAATCAAGCAACTTTTCTAAGCATGATGCAATGAACTTAGAGCACATGTTTGATGTGAATAACATTTATGCCAATCTAGACCTTGGGTTATTTTGAGTATGTTTCTATTGAACCTCTTTTGTTTATAATAAGAGATTGATCTTCAATTTAAAGAGGTTTTAGAGGATCTGTTGTTCAACTTGATTAATGTACATTCATGCCCTCTTGTTATGATATGTTATCATGGACAAATGTGATTGCATTATTAATGAGTTAAGTCAAATTTCAAAACCAATAACATCTAATTAACATGTTACTATACATGGAAAGGTTATAATAGTAATAATTTAGGTAGAATTAATATAGATAATTAGATAGGACAAACATGGATTCATTAATTCTCCCATAAATAGGTATTGATTTTTTTAGATGTAAAAAAAAGGACTTGAAAAGAGTGTATCACAATAGACTTGGCATGTTTGACCTTCATGAATGACTACTACTAAATAAAGTGTAATAGCAGTATAAGGTTCATTAGTTGACCAACTTAGTAGGATTAGGCCTTATTGTTGTTGTTTTATTTAATCACCTTGATGTTGGCAATGAAAATAGTACTCTAATAAGCAATATGCAAATACCTTTTGTTTAGCTTAATGTTCCATCCTCTCAAACATTTGAGTTACGCCACTAATGAGTTTCAAAAAAAAAACTCATTGAGATATCCATAGAGATATACCTCTTAGATTTGGCCACCTATGATTACATTGTTTATTACTTAAATACTAGCAAAAGATGTTGTAGACACTTTAGAAGATTATTAAACTAGAGAACATGAAAAAAGAATGAAATAGAGGAAAAAGAAATAATAATACAAAGATTTATGCAAAAATCCAAATTTGGGAAAAAGAGTGGCTTCACTCAAGAACATACTCATGGGAATTGGATTAAATTGTAATGTTATTCTACAAACTTTCTCTCTTATAATGCTAATGACTCAATATACACATTAATGTAAAAGGAGAGAATGAAGAAAATGAGGGTTTTACCTAGTATATTCTTCACTTTTATTTTCTTTCTTAGCAGTCTTCATATGCATCTCTCAAAAGTTATTATGACATCCATATTAGAACATGTTTAATTGAGAAGTGAAAATGGCTTTTATTACATGCACTACAAAGTTTGTTCATACTTGATTGTAAGGCCACTATGCTTATTTATACCTCTAATTGATAAAATCTTTGTTTGACTTATCTTGATGCTTCTTCATAACTCTAATTGACTTAGAGCTAAGGCACAATCTAGGGCCCCTTTTGAGGAACTAAACTATGGGAAATGAAGGGAAACTTTTTAAGGCAAGCCCGTTGATGAAGCATCATTAATCACAGACCATTCCTCACCTTCTATGCGAGATAGGCTAACCCGAACTATGGGTTATAAATCGAATTCTCACATGAATTGAGATTTGGATTGGATCCTATAGAGCTTAACATAATATTTTTACCAAAAACCAAAGCTTAAAGAGTTTCTATTTTTTGATTCTCAAGTCAACACATAAGAAACGTCCACAAAGAATTCTTAGAGAGTGACCCAGTATAGAAAGAATGGAAATAAGCTCTAGATATGGAGACTTTTATTGTCAGAGATAGAGGGACATAGAAACATAAGGACCACGAAGTTCCTTAGTGGAAGCCCTATTGCAAGCCAATTCCCTAATTCTTGAATGAGTTCTACAAATTTGAATGTGTGAAAAACTATCTACAACTAGATTAAAAAGTAAAGCAAGCATATTTTTTGTCTTCTTGATAATGCCTATAACACATTCCCATATATTGTGGTTGCACATGCTTTTTGTTCTTATTTGCATATGCATTTGTGCACCATATCCATATCATTATGTGCATGATGTTTATGCTTGTCTTGCATTTGTAATATTATGCCAAACATATTCTTTGTGCCGAAAAAAGTTTCAATTATTTCTACAAGAACATGTCCATAGTCGTTTGAACCTATATGCCTATGTCCATATCAAGCCTTATACCTAAAAAATATACCATTTTGATAATAATTGCTTTTGGAAAACATTGTGGTCTCCGAGTCAATTTCTTCACATATTTAGCATAGGATTATTAATACATAATTAGTGTAAATGAAAATTTAGATGGAATAAAACCTTAATTTATTTATGATAATCAACTTTGCAAGCATACCTATTCATTAATTCTTATTAAAATCTTCTTTAGTGATATGGCTCAAGCTCATTTATCAATCCAATTTCTGATAACTAGAGCTTAATGTGCTTTGTCTTAAAATGAAATACATGTTTCTTTATCATACAAATGGTATTCTATCACTTAATTGGGTGTAATCTTATTGATCATTCTTGGTTTTGTTTAGGAGTTGTTTGAACCCTAACATTTTCTTGCTAGCATTAAAAATGGACACATACTTAGTTTTACTGATGAAGATCTTCACAATTTTCAAGAGTGATAACAACCAATTATTTGTTAGACCACCAATAAGAATGCTTATATTTTCAAGATCAATGTTAACGTACTTAATAGTTGGAACATTCTTAAATCTTGTAAATAAAAATATCTCGAAGATAATTTACATTATTTTTATATTTGGAAATTTTATAATTTTTTTTATTTTTCTATGAAAATATAAAGTTGTGTCATGCATCATATAGTATGATAGAAAGTATAGTCAAAATAAGCTCAACCAGGAGAAGATCATATAATATGATATGAATTATCATATTATTATGTTCAATTATTGAACAAAACATCATCTTAAGGCATCAAATGAGTTCAAGATGAGGAAAAGGATAATAGAATCACATAATATAGTAACAACAATAGTATAACATGAGCAAGTAGATGAAAAAGGTGAGATTAAGAACATTGCAAAAGACAGATGAGGATTGTATAGCATGTCATAAACATATCATACCATATAATCAAATAAGAAGAAATGACTTAGGAGTGAATTTAATTATTAAGAAATCAGTGAAAATAAAAGTATAGAATGTGAAATTACATTCATATAAAAACACATAATTATTAGAGGTATTTGAAAAGTTCAAGTGATGCAGGATAGATTTAGAATTCTATTAAGGCCTAATTTAGAACCTATAATATTAGAGATGTTTAATAAATTATTAAAAAAATAAAAATATATTATACTCTAATTAGGATTAAATGATACGTGTGATATTTTAGAACTACAAATATTGGTATTCTAAAATTATAATATAGATTATTAAGTTGAATTAGTAACAACACCTCAAGCATTAAGCTTAAAATTCTACAAAATATTTTTTTATATCTAATTTCATACATATAAAATAGATTATTTTAATAGAAAAGAGTAACTCTGATTTTTTATTACTAATAAAATAAAAATTGATAAAAGAGTACACCTTTTTGATGATGATGTGGGTGTTGACAAAAGCAAGAATTTGTTTGGTTACTAGCTCTCCTAGTGGAAGGTCTCTTACCTTCGATCCTTATTTTTTATAAATGATTTGGTTGTCAGTTTTTCCAGTGCAAGGTCTCTCACATTCGATTCTTGTCTCTTGTAATGGGAGTTGGAATCTTTCTAATTAGGGATAGGTGCACACACTTTATTTACAAAAGTAAAAGCACACAAACAAAATAAATTTTATTCTATAATTTTTTCTTTTATATGATGAACATCCCTATTTATAAAGATCTCAAAGATTAATCAATAATTTTTTTAAAAATAAAAAAATAAAAAGCTACAAAATTAATTGAATTAATTAGTTCCCAAACTAGTTGTGTTTTGAGTGAGCAGAATGACGCAAATGGAGCTTAAGGCCCTATTTTTGGGTAAACATTGGTTAAGCATAACAGAACGAGTCTACGAGGACTGAGAGGTTGGTGCAATTATTGTGAGTCGATGTGAATCGGGAGGGTCGTTGTAGGTAATGAGTCGGGGTTGGTTGAACAGATCAGCTATGTTCACCCGTCAAATCGGGTCACGTAGGCACATGGTTCAACTTAAGAGGTGGCATCAGCTTCTGGTGGTAGCGTGACGATGGTAGATGGTGGTAGACGATAATAGAAAATGAAAACAAAAAACAGATAACAAACTCAATTTTAAGTAATTTTCAACCAAATTTTACATTGTCAAACTTATGAAAGTGTTGCAACATCAACGGGTGTGTGTTTATGAGCTAATATTAGACACTCCTGTCTCATCCTCCTCAGGTGAGAGAGAGCTTGGTTCAGTGGTATCAGGCTGATATGTAGAGTAGTGCTTTAATAGGTTTGTATGATATGGTATATGTCATCATAGATAAGTTAAGAGTTCTCGATCAGAGCTTGCCCTTTCAATGAATTAAATTTTTTTTAAGTTTATAATCATTTGTAAGAATTATCTTATAATCTAAAATTTATTTTATATTATCCTTACTCTTAGGGTTAATGTAATTATAAGAATGAGTTCACTCAATATAAGAGAATCAAGCCCAAACGACTTACTATGTATTGAATATATTATTCTATAAGAAACTAAATCCTTAATGTTAAAGGTTACACTAATTCCATACTCTTCCAACAAATCTAACTCATATATATTAGTTCATAGTTTTTCAATACTCTTAAAAAGTCTAGCTTCATACACTTGTAATTTATTATAAGTTTTAGGAAGAAATTTTTTCGACCTAACTCTAATTATAATAGTCTCTTTCATGAAATTCTTTAACTTTTCTTTAAACATTTACTAATTTTTTTGTATCTTTTATATTTATATTATTTTTTTAGATATTACTTCATGAGAGACAGGAAAAATTAGAGACAAAAATATGAAAGTCTATTGATAAAGAAACAAGATAAATAGGAGATATTGACTTATTATTATGACAAATTTCGAAAGGACTTAGACATATACTATGATTCACAGAGCTATTATATATAAATTTGACTCCTAGTAGTAGTCGATGCCAAAGTTTAAATTGGTCTTTTATCAAGCTATGAAAAACATTTCCTATACTACTATTTATTACTTCTATTCCTCCATCCGTTTGTGAGTGTTAGGTTGAAGAAAATTTTAGATTAGTTCATAGTAAATGCCATAAGATCTTCTTAAAATAATTAGTAAATCTTATTTCTTAATTGAATATTATAGTCATCCTACATAGTTGTTTTTTAATTTTTATGTTAGTGCTAAAGATGTTGTGCCTTCATTTGTCTTACGACTGTGGGATTATAAAGGTACACCTAATCACTAAAACTACTAAATTTTTCATGTTTTCTAATTTTTGCTCAACTTTATCAGTAGATATTATGTTTTCTTCTAATTTTGACTCTTCTTATTCAGTAACACTTTCTAGATTTATAATTATATATCTCATTGGATAGTTAGTAGCTATATGTCTATTTACAAGTATTTAAAATAGACGATTCTAAATTATATGGGTTAGTTTGAAGAAGAGTGTAAAGAAATGGATGGTAATGTAGGTATGGGAGATTTAGAAACTATGGTGGATGGGTATACGAAGTGCGAGCATGAGTAGATTGAGAAATTATGGTACGGGCCTTTGGATGGTCTTGTTCATTATTTCTCTTAAAATAAGAAAATTTACTTTTTTTCACATTTCTAGCTATACAAAAAGGTTTCTCTTAGGTAGTAATATTTTTCAAGGGAAGCTCAGTTGTATATACTCCTTTAAACCTTCCCTAAAATAGAAGAGTACTACATGCTTAGGTTCATCTATATCACTCTTAAGCTTATAATCCTCAAATTTGTTAATTTATTCTTCAATGGATCTATCATATTGGAAAAATCTTTATCGTTTATCTAACATTTTGATATAGGTTATTGGAACAAATCTATTGTATAGCCTTATCTTAAAGTTTCTATAAGTTTGGGATACCTCTTTATCATTATTAATATATTGTCATTCTAAGTTTTTAAGAAACTTATGGATAGTACTGATGAGTTTAGTTTTAATAAATTGATACTTTCTTCACTGGTACTAATCAAAATAATCATTCATACTAGTCTACCAATCTATATAATCCTTAAGATCAAAACTATCATCAAAAGTTGAGGCATTCAATTTCACATTAAGGATATGTTCTCTATCTTGATGCTTCTTAGGTCTTTCCTCCTCACTAGTGTTAAGTCACCCTTGTATTTGATAAGTCAAGTCGTGATTGTCTAGCATGTTATTATAATAGATTTGTTTAGCATGAATCAGGTATAGTTTTTAATGAACAAGTCATGCACCTTAGAAGATGGCAAATTAGTGGTCTTCAAAGCACATTGGAGTGTTTAGTAAGTTCCAAAGATTGAAGACATGCACACCAAACTTTGATAAGTTTTTTAATAAAATATTAACTTTTTGATTTTAATGGTGCTCTTATTTCATATTAATCTCAAATCATATTTGAGTATTAAATTATTAATCATCTCTTTGATTTAGCAAACGAATAAGATTCCATTTTTGAATCCATGACCCTTTCTTGGTTAAATTCTATTCTTATCATATTCTATGTTAGTTTGTTTTCCAAACCTTGATTAAATTAAAAAGATTAATTATGTTAAATTTTTTATAATTAAAATAAAAATTTTCCTCTACATCCCAACTTCTGCCCAAGCAACCTCGACCAAGCAAGCACTCGCAAGCCTTGGGTAAGGAAAATCGGGTCGAGCCTGTTCGAGATAATAGCAAATTTTGAATCGGATGGGGTAAGGCATTGGATTGAGCTAGGCAGCACTTGAACTTATACATATGGGTCAACCTGTATAAACCTGTAGGTAACAAGTACGTCCAGGGGATGAATTCTCGAGCGCAATAGGGGGGAGCCAACTTTATTTTGGCTATGCATCATACCTTTGCACGAATAATTATAAAGTCCAAATTCTTATCTTTTCTTACAATGTGGGACTAAATCCCTTATGTCTTCCTGCATCCAAAATTGGAAGCACTCAGCAACATCCAATTGCATGTATTCACAATCACACGGTGGAGATTAGCTCCACCCTAAGTAATGATCTTATCGATCCAGTCGTTCATTTGATAACTTGTTCGGATGGTTACTGCTTCATCTGTTATAATCGATTGATTCATCTAATACTTGTGATCCTGTTTGACTTTATCAAACAATTATTTTTATTTCCATCGTTTGACATAATCTATCCTTGATCTGATAGCCTAGATTTCTCTTGTTTGAATCCTACAATCCATATCTAATCTTAATTTTATCATTGTGAAATCAAATGATACAGATCTCATTCAATATGATCAGATGACCAAGATCAAATATGTCTTGATCAGATAGTCCATAACTCATTCGCTTATTCAACATTAGATCTGACGGTTTGTATCACCTTCGATCTGATCTGACGACTTTAGTTCATCCTACCTAACAGCTAATTATTTAGTCGTTGCATTAGACATTTAAAAAATATATTTTAACATGATTT
The DNA here is from genome assembly GCA_023846275.1 of Vanilla planifolia. Taxonomy (NCBI): domain Eukaryota; kingdom Viridiplantae; phylum Streptophyta; class Magnoliopsida; order Asparagales; family Orchidaceae; genus Vanilla; species Vanilla planifolia. Next base: position 5,703,708 of record CM043873.1, on the reverse strand, counting down.
TTAAGTTATTTGGTTGCAGCTTTTTAAATAGCTTTCTATACTTTATAAAAGCTATAATCAAAATTTTTTCTATAAATACATATCCATTCTAAATGAAATAATAAATAGACATGAATCAATCTTTGAGATCTCAATAAAGTACTGCTTCATATTCTAGTGATAGTAAGTAGGACTTCTCCTTTTTAAATTATCAAAATTTTTTCAGTTAAGTCTTACATATCTAATATTTTAAATTCTCATTTCTCTTCTTAAATTTAAGCTCATTATTCCTTGTTCCATTAATCAGCAAGTATAGAAAGTTATATAAATTTATCAAATTTTTTTTCGTATTGTTGTATTTTTCTTTTTCTCTTGGGGTGAGTAATCCCACATTTGAGAAAGCCTTAGTTCATTTTGATCTGTTAAAAAAATCGAGTTGGAGTTGAGCTTAAAAAGGCTTGGGTTTTAGTTGAACTCACAAAATCTAGTAGATTGGAGGTGAACTGTAAGGAAAAAAATCTCATGTTGTAAGATTTTGTTAATGGTGTTTTTCCAGACTTTGGTTTGGGACAGGCGTAGGTTCTAATTTAAATCAAATCACCTAAAAATTATGGTGTTTCTTTAATTTTTATCTTTATTTTTTTCATCATATTAAAAATAATATATACAAATAATCAAGATTTTCTACAAAATAAAAAAAATATTTTTAAGAAATAAATATGTTTAAAAATAACAAAAATTACTTTTAAGATCATAATTCATTCCCTTGTGAGATTCACACACTAGTTTATATCAACTAGACATATCTAGATCATCATTTTGGTTTGACTCATCTGAGGATTCATTTCTTTTTCTATGATCATGATCTCTCCTATGAATATCTTGGTTAGATTCATCAGAAAGATCATTTTGTCTTTTATGGTTCCTATGTCTTATAGGGTTTTCTTCTTATAAATCATTAGGTGTAGACTTCTTCTCTTATTATCTTTTCTAAGATTTGGTTCATGCTTTTGGTTTAAGAGATTTTTTCCAACCATTTGGGTGAGTTGGACTATTGATTAAGATATTTCTTGAATTGAGTATTTGGTTTAAATTGTCTTTGATTTTGGATTGATTCTTGATTTTGATTTGTCATTGAATAAGATCTATCAAACCTTGTGATCATTCAAAGATTTGCCACATAAAGGTTATCAAAAAAAGAAAAATAATATGAAATATTTTTTATAAAAAAATTATAAAAGTAAAGCATTCATAGCTATAGACCATTAAAGGGCAAATAGGGTGTGCTTATAGAAAAATAACGAGTGATTAAGGTCCCACATATGCCAGACCATATCCTAGATAGAACTAGATAGTTCCTAGAAAAGATGATGGGAAGTTCTATCATTACTTTTGAGCCTTATCTTATGACAAAGTTTATTCAAAATAAGTTAAGAGTTCTTAAATGGATGCACTAAACAAAAATATATTTTTCTTTTTTTAATAAAAGATAATGTTTCTTGATACCAAAGTTGATATAGAGCACAAAATCATGTTTTTTAATAACCAAATTGAATATACTAAACAAAAAAAATTCATTTTTAGTAAAAAATCATATTCCCTGATACAAAATAGATGAAAGATAGATTTAGACTTTTATTAGAGTATAATTTAGAGCTTACAATATCAAAGATGTTTAATAGATTTTTAAAAAATATGAAAAGATATTATGTATTAATTAAGACTAAATAATGTGTATAATATTTTAGAACTATTCAAAGATTAACATTCTAAAATTATAGCATAGATTATTAAGTTAAGTTAGTCACAACATCTTAAACATTAAGCATAATATTCTATAAAATAATTTTTATCATATCTTATTTCACACATAAAATAAAAAATTTAAGAAAACTCTATAAAATAGTTTAATAGAAAATAGTAGTTTTAATTTTAGATTACTATCTCAAAAATAAAAGCTATTAAAAAGTTACACCTTTTTAATAGTAATATGGGTGTTAACAGAAGCAAGAATTTGTTTGATTACCAGCTCTCTTAGTGAAATGTCTCTCACATTTGATCCTTATTTCTCATAAAAGATTTGGTTGTCGACTCTCCCAATAGAAGGTCTTGTGATCCTTTTCTATTATAAGGGAAGTTGAAATCTCTCAAACTAGAGTTATGCACACACACTTTACTTATAATAGTAGAAACACACAAATAAAAGGAATTTTTATTTCATAATTTTTATTCTATATGGCAAACAACCTTATTTATAGAGACTTTAAAAGTTCATCAGTAATTTTTTTAAAAATAAAAATAAAAAATAAGCAGTTACAAAATTAATTGAATTAAGCATTTTCTAAACTCGTCGTGCATTTGGGACAATGATAACAATAAGCACGAAGTAGCTAGTGACTAAACGGTGGGGGTGAGTGGCATGGGTGGAGCTATTAGTTCAATATTTGGGTAGATGTGGGCCGGGCATAATAAAATGGGTCGGCGAGGTCTGGAAGGTTAGCGGGGGTCGTTACAGGTTAGAGCGAATTGAGCGGGCCATCGTGGGTAACAGATCAGCATAAGCTGAGTGGATCAGCCAAGTTCTTGGGTCAAACTAGGGCACCGAGTGTGTGGGTCTGCTCGGACAGTGGCAACTACTTTTAACAATGGCGTGATGACAATAGACGGTGACTGACGATGGTAGGCAATAAAAATAGCAAAAGAACTCAATTTTATGCATTTAGTTAAGCCATTTCAACCAAAAATGTGCATCGACTGACTATGAAAATGGTATGATGCCAACGGGGTGTGTGTTTGTGAGCTAATTTTAGATGCTCTTGTGTTACCCATAATATAGAAATTTGTGGGAATAAGTATAAAAGAAGAGCTTATTGTGACTTGGAAAGCTTTTTGGAGAAAACTCAACACAAAAAACTTGATCCAAATGTGACTAAGTGAAGGGAAGAGAATAAAAGATAGGGAGTGCTCTCAAACATTTGGGATTAATCTAAGAAGAATTAAACATACGACAAGAGACAAACCACTAGTAAAGCTTACATGTTCTATAGGTTGAAATAAATTCCTAACTTTTGGAGAAGGTCACTATTCAAACTTGAGAGGTAAGCAAACCTACTCAATGTATATATTTGATATAATGTTTAATGTAGGTTAAAGGCCTTAAAGGTTAAGGAATATTGAATTGATGATGCTTATGCTCATAATGATGCTTAATGTTTGCTACAATGCTTGATGTATGTTGCATGTCATATGAATTGAAGCTTAGGTAATGATTTTATATAATACTCTGAGGATGACTGATCCATGTCAAATTGTAATGATTTGTCATTGTTTAAGTTTAATGTAAACCTTGAGTATGCTAAATTATCTTAGTTATATCACTTTAATGATACAATAATGAAAAGAAAGTAGACAAACTTTTCATTTGTATAGAAGTTTAATGGAAGAGAACCTAAGCATGTTAAAATAAACATAAAAGAAGGAATAAAGAAAAGCGAGAAAAAGGGGTTTGTGATGGGAAGGCAAAGTTTTCAAGATGATACGATAGATTGTTGTCTAAAAAGGCTTACAATGTATTTTGGAATAATAGTTTTTGGAATAAGCCAAATGATATTTTATCTAGGTTGTTTATGTTGAAATAACATATTCCTAAACATATTTAATTGTTATGAAGTGAGCATTGTCCTAAACAAATCTTAAAAAAGAGAAAATATAAAGGAATGTGCTATTGTAAAATATGATAAAAAGTAAAGTAAAAATGTAAGCTATTAATTGAGAAGTATTCTACAATTATTTTACTCACTTGTTCTATATGTTACGATTCATATACTCTTATTTCGTAATATTTATTTCATTTAATTATGTATGTGCTACTCAAATGTATTATGATTTACATATATATACATATTTTTATCATTAAGTTAGTGCTAGTTAGTTCATGTCTGTTTTAACTTAATATTTACAGAACAAAATAAGACATCACATACGATTATATGGGAGTAGTGAAGGCTAGATGATATATGACATCACTAGAAGATGTGATTTAATAGATGTGCTAAAATCTTTTTTATTTTATTTATGTGAGAAAAAAACGTAGAATAGTGAGTTGCATGGTTCTTGGTTATTATAAGTTTATGTTAGAAAATTATGTTTTAAATTCTTGCTTTAAAAGTTAATCTTTAACGAACAAATGATTTTATTCACTTTAGTATTGATTTTTAAAGATTTTATGTGAAAAAGAATTTCATTTGAAAAAAATATATTTCTATTTTTGTATTTTTTATGATATCTCATGTTATATATATATATATATATATATATATATATATATATATATATATATATATGTATGTATGTATGTATGTATGTATGCATACATGTATAGACATACATATTTCATGAAATACAACAATTAGTCTTTTTGGTATTGGCTTTGATTTACAACATATGAGTTTGTAAGCCAATTCAAAAAGCTAAACTATGTTTTAAAGCATGCTTATTTTAGTCATGTTAAAGTTATTTAGTTCAATAATTTATCCCTCAACAAAACAAATTAAATATTCTAAATAACAAAATCAAAATAGAATTGGGAATATATTCAAATTATTAAAACATTCTAATTTGATGTTCACAAGGCATTCATGACTAATGTAATGCCTTAGTTTATATAAACTTTAAATTAAAGCATTATTGAATTCACGAGTTATTATGTAGCCACCTTATGTAAAATCTAACATTATAGTTAAGAAAAGACAGTTCTAACAAACTTTTGATAATATAATAATTATTGGCTAGATTATAATCACTTTAATTATATTAGAAATACATAATTATATTTGGTAGAGAATTGTCAAACTAAAATACATAATGAGAATACAAAATTATTCGATAAATTATGATCAATATATTATATTAGAAATAAAGCATCTTTTTTTGTGGACAAATTGCAATGAGGTTCATCATCTGTGGTCAAAATATGATCCTATTATTAGAAGTGTAGGGTATGATCACAATGAAGACGTTTGTGAAATATCAATATAAAATATGTAGATAAAAGCTATGGAGATGACGTAGATGAGCACAATAAATTTCTTCGTGTAATAAGTGGTCAAAATTATAACATTGAATAATAATGTAGAATTAGTCAACTCAATTAAAAAAAAAAGACAAGATAAGAATAAAAACCAAAAAGAATAAAAATAAAATAATAAAATATATATGAAAAAGAAATGCATACATAGCATCAAGTTTCCACTAAGAAGAATAATATCCCTAATCCAAGCTATAGTAAAAAAGCCTAGAGGAAATGATTCTTAACTAGCTTAGGGATTATGGATAGAATAGTGGCTCTTATTGTCCTTTGTGACTTTATGATGGTGATAAGGTGATTTGGTACATAATATTTTTGAATTAATAAATATATACATGACATTTGTATTTTTATTTTATTTTTTTGGTAAATAAAAAAATATTTTCAGAGCTCTTTTTTTTATATTATTTAAATAAGATTAACATATGGAAGTAAGAATTATTTAAATGTTAATTTTGTCTTTAATATTTTAATTTAATTTAAAATCATTTGAAATAATTTTTATTTTTTAATAAGATGGTGCGTGACATCTACGTTCGGCATAAACTTGGTGAACGTCAAAACATTATTTTTTTTAGGTAAAATGTCTTGTTTTCATAATATTTAAATAATATTTTCAAGAAAATACGTTTTGTAAATCATGAGACACGTATCATTGCTTTCGGGCAACTTAATTCCGTACGATCTCATTTCCGCTTTTTCTTCCTAATCTTTCTCACTTCTCAAACCCCAGCGGGCGCCTATACTTACATCCGGCGATCTCCGACGAATCTGTCGGCGTCCGGTGAGTTCTCTCCATGGCCTAACTTTCTCCTTTCTTCTCCCTTTATTATGTAACCTAACTTCTCCTAAACTCTCGAAGCCATCGAGTGCTTTCCACTCCCACGGCCAAACTGTTCTGCGCCAGCCTACTGGGGGTAAGGTGGAGCCTGTGGAGGTTTCTTTTTTACACGTAAAGGTGATTGAGTTGGGAGAATTAGTTATCTGATCCCCCTTACTTTTTTCCCAAGTAAAATTCTCATGGTTGCGTGGATCATTAAAAGTTCACTTTTCAAATTTTGTTAGTGGTGCTTTCTTGAAAAAAGAGAGGCTGATCTTTGGCTTTAGTCTTCTGTCGTGGTGTTTCTTTGGCTTTTGTTAGATCTCTCCAGTTAGATTTCTTATGCTTGTAATATTCTGTCTATTTGGTTAAAGAATGATATGGTCTGAGCTTATGATATATCTTAATTGCCTTCTGATTTTATTGCTATGAATTTTCTGCGCTCTTATTTCATGATTGATGCGTCATTCAATTGTCCAATGATTTCTTCATATGATTCAAATTACATGCAAGGTTTTTTTTTGCTTTAAATTACGTGCTAGTTTTTTTTGCTTTAAATTACTTGCTAGTTTTATTATTTTCTTCTTTTATTATTCTTGCTGATAAATGTTTATCAATAATTTTTTTGCACTTTTGTGAGTCTTATGTGAAGCTTTAGAACATATCATTATGTTCATCTTATTAGTTCTCATACATGTTTATTTTTGCCTTTTTTTTTTCATCTGCTGATTTAGTGTTTTGCTTTGTATGATTTACAAGTTATGTATTTAAGTTTGATTAAGAAATGTTATTTGTTGTTTAGCGATAGTGGAAGAATTACGTGATGCACATTCCATTGAGTTAAATACTATCCTGCTTAGTGAGGTTTTGGCCACAGATACTGCTAAATTGCTCAAACAGTATTCCATCATCAGAACCTACACAATTGAGCACGCTAGGTTCATCAATAAGAGGATGTTGACATATGTTGTCTGGAAGAATTTTGAAAGATCTATGAAACTGAAAACATTTATCTTGTATGTGATCATTTTAATGCTATGTTGAAGATGAGGAGCAAATATACGGTAAAGCATTTGCACTTTCATTTGAAGAGGTATGAAAAGGAAACAAAGTGATATAAAGTGAAAGTTGATTTTTCTTACTAGCAGTAAGAATGATGGAGGACTTCAAATTGGAAATTTACCTTAAATGAAGAAAGCTCCAGAAAATATATTGCAAGGGCTTTAATAATGTGCAAATATACACCTAGAATGGTTAATCATTAAGGTTTTTGTAAGCTTTGAATGGAGTTCAATCTCTTTAGCCTTCAAGGTGGTAACCAAAAAGCATGTTCAGGTGCTTTTCCTAGAGTTTGTAGCAGCCAAAATTGAAAGAAGATTTCCTCATTTTTAGCTATAATTTTCTCTTATTTGCAAGATTGCTTCCTTTATGACCCTTGTGGAATTCGTCTCATATGGTAATAAAGATCTGTCTTAGAGCCATGCATATCCCAAAAATAGGAAGAATAAATTACATCTTGCCTCACACAATCTTAAAGAAATCAGGTTCTTCTCATTTTAAAAAATAAAATTTGGTTGACCTGCTTTTCTTTCATTTACAAAATCCAGCCAGGTTGATTTTGTATTTGGAGATTTTTCAATTTCGTCCTTTGGTTGGATCAAAAAAGTGCTTGGCTAGTAGAACTCAGCTGATTCTGCTCCAAGTGTGTCAATCAACTCATCTAATGATCAAACAAGAGATTTGTTTTAGATGTCAAACCAGCCCTGAACTGGCCTCTGGTGCTTAGCTTTTTACAGAATATTGGCCGTTGGACATTCAACCAAACTCCAAATTCGTTTGAAAGCCTGATGACATTCGGGCATGCTTTTTGTTATAGTTGAATGCTTTGGTCAACCTGCCATGACTAGGTGGCCTGATTATTTAGTTATGATGAAAGGTTAATTTCATTGTGTTATACAAATTTGGTTTCCATACTTTATTTGAAGATTATGAGAGATCTCTGCTTTCACTCAAACTTCATGTATAATATGTTATGGAATATGGAACGAAGACATGATATTTATAAGGCGGAAAACTTTTAATAATTACAATTCCTTTTTAAATAAGAGAAAGTCAACAAAAATGACATGTAATTGTACATTGGTTCCTTCTTCCTTGTCTCAAAAAAAAAAAAAGGAAACTTAGTTGTTATAGATTTATTATATATACTTCCTAATACCCTCAAATTTGGTGTAACCATCAATTTTTAATGGGCATAACACCCATAGTTATACTTTTTGTTTAAGTGAAATATGCCTTCTTTATTTGAATAAACCATCAAACATCTTTATTATGCTGTAGAATTTTGAATTTTTCTAATTTAAACTTATGAAGGGAAAATAATGAAATGCTCAAGAATTCTCATCCACAATGACAGTAAGTAGTCCTTATTAATTAAATGCTGACCAAAAATTCTATTATGTATGTGTTCTATGCAACTTTTCAACAAATACCTCCATAAATTCATAATTTTCAGAATGTTTTCTACTCCCTCTACTATATATAAATATAAAACTAACTCTGGTATAATAATGAAGATTTTTCATGTTTCTTGCACCAAAAAGTATTGAAATGCCCATCTAATATTCTTCATCATACAAGCACGCATATCCTTCATGTTGCTTCTGTTAAATGCTTAAGCCATCTATGGGGTAACAGATAAAGCTGTAGAACATCTGTCAGTGCAACAAAGAAAGCAAGATACCAGCTAACCTTGCAAATAGAAAAAAGGCCTACAACCAAAACAATCTATGTGGAGGGACAATATGGACCGTAGTAGATTATAGAGAAGAGGAAGGTTAACTTTGAACTAGAGATTTTGATAAATGATTGGATCTAAGGTACTTGGATGTTGCATACATTATCAAACCAAGGACATGGTGGAGACATGAGAAAAACAAAAGATTAATCTTTAAATTTTTTGATGATCATTGACACAGTGAAAGAGAAACCATGATATTATTTTTTAAAATAAAGTAGATAGCAATAAAATTATTTCTTATTATGTAGAAGAATCAATGCATATTTTAGTACTTATCATTTATCTAAAAAAACTCTATAATAAAATGTAATAGTGGATGCCCATTACTTCAGTAAAAAAAAATCGTGAAATTTATTGCAAAGATTTTTGTCAATTTCTATTCAAAATCTATAGTCTTATATATTTAAATAACTTAGATATTAAATAGATGTAGATGAAGCTCTTTAGAATTTGTAAATATCGTATGCTTTTATTCTAGCATGTTAAAAACAAGCAGAATTTTAATAAATAACTCTAATAATTTATGGAAAAATTCAATGGCTGTATCTTAAGCAATGTATGAATGAAATATTAAGTAATATGATCTAAGATTTTCTAATGTAAAATCGAAGTAATATCATTGAAAACATTAATGTCAAGAAAACCTTGACAATTTCTAAAGCAAATGTAATGGCTAAAATCATAATTTGTTTTTTTTGGTAGTATTGTAGGTTTTTTAAAGATTTTGATTCTTTGCCCTTATCTTTAAAGAGCAAACATTTGTCATACATGCGACATCTCATTATCTTGTAAATGATAATTCAGCTGCATTTGCATTGACATATATATAAGACGATTATACCTCATGATTGAAGCTAAAGATATAATAGATAGCTTTTTTGCTTTTGAAACTAGTTAGGTAACCTTGATGTCTAATATAAGCCATTGTAAAAAAATCATCAAAACCTTGAAACTACAACCAAACCATCTTCCTTCATGAACACGTGCCTCTTCAAGTCCGTATACCTTTTTTGAAAAAAACCAAATAGTATCATTTCCCTTTGTTGAACTCCTACGTCTATCAAGCAATGGATTTCTGGAAACATATCAAGCATTGGAATTAACTAAAAGGATCAGCATGTATTAAAAAAGTCATATTTTAATGGATTACATAGACAAGTGTGAGTTCAGGTAAATAAGTTTTCACAATAGTGGGAAACATGCATAAAGGGTTAGGTTGTCACTTAATTTTGCATTCCCTCCAATCTGAAGTCTTTAGAAATAATTTGATTTTAGCTTAAATGAACTAATTAGGATAAACTGACTGCTCCTTTAGCCAGTTTTGTTGAATAAAAGAAAGGAAACTCAGTTTTGTGTGTGCATGATGAGAAGGGTAAAACCAAGATTCTACTTCTTTTTTTTTTTTTTTTGAAATGTTGATTGTGTATGTGTGTCAATCGTTTCTAAGATAAATGTAGAGCCTCCTCTCCAAATGGAAGATAGAAAGCATGTCATGTGGAAGGGAGTTTCTTTTCCAGGCTAAAAATCATTACAGTTTTTTGTTCAAGTTATGGAAATACCTTACTAAAATATAGAGTTAAATTGTGTGCAGTAGTCATTTCAAAAAAAGATTGCATACATTAGAATCTTTTGGGCCTTAAACATGTGGGAGCTTAGTTTTATCAAACTAACCTTTACAATAAATTATTTGATTTAGGAATATCTATTCAGTAATTAGTCATACTTAATTTCCCCACCTAAAAATATGGAAAAACCTTAAGTTAGAAAAAAAAACATTCATGTATCATAACATTCGTTTAGTCATTGCTATTGCAAAATTTGAGCGATAGTAGCCAAAGAGTCGCCCTTGAGCCAAAGTTCATGGTTATGTGATTCCATTGTCTCATTTAGAAAACCTTCTATGTTGTGTGAAACTTGAATCCTTCACTAGGTGGTCATTTTTTATAACTATGCCTTGGCTATTTGACTTCCTCGACTATTATTGCTCTTGATCTTGGTTTGTATTTCCATTTCGTGCTATCCCCTTTATATTAATGGTGTTGAGTATGTGTGGTTCATTGTGAATTGTGATCTTAGACAAGATTGTCCTCTCTCCAAGTACCTTTTTAGCCTAAGTTTTGAACTGATTTCCCTTTTGATCGATCAACATGTAAATGAGGGTCCCATTGAGGGGATTTGGATTACCCCTTAGTGTCACCCATCTCTAAATTATTCTTTGTGGATCATTTCTTATTGCTCGTGCTCCTTGGCTAGGGAGTTTGCAATCTTAGAGGCCTATCAACAAAACAAAAGTATTGACCTACTTCAATAAGAGAATTTCCCTAAATGTAAGAAAATGTTGCTCAATAACTTATGGTATAAATCCCAAAACGAGTTTAAGTAAATAGCATCCACCTTACCAAAAAGTATCATGCCTTTAACAATTTTTATAATGCTATCTTCCCTATGTTTCGTTTTCTTATAATGTTCTCAAATTGATGGAAAAAGTTATGCATTGTTTGTTGTGGAATGGCAACTCATTGAAACGCTTTTTGCGCTATGTTTTGTGAGTTGCAAGCTTAGGAATCAAGGTGGATTTGGTATCCATCATCTTTAAGGTTGGAGAAAAATTCTCGAACCTTGGTTAGCTAAAATTTCACTCATTGGATTTTATACTTAACTTGGGAGTTGTGATCCCCCAATCTGATCACCAAGTTTGCATTGTGCCACCCATTTGAATCAAGCTCCCTTATCAAATGGTTATGCATATGACTTAGAAATCAGTTCATCCTGTGTTAGGATAACTTCTCAATTATAATGTCACATATAAGGTACTAATGTATCATGTGATATACAAATAATCCACATACACAACTAAAGCATCAAAAGTCTATATCCATAGAGAAATGACATAGAAAATTAATAAAATGTTTGTTAGTAAAGTTCATCAAATAAATCTATTACAATTTAAAGTCTATCAATATAATCTATGATAATATAAAAGTCTAATTATTATATCATCAATCAAAATGATCAATATCTTACCACTAAGCAAATGAAAGTAACTGTAAATATTAAGTGAATCAATAGTTGTTATAATTGTAGGTTCCTATGCAATTTTTGGTCTCCTTAATCTTTATATATAAAAAAAATATGAGTCAAAACTCAATAAAAAACTTTCAAATCATATTATAAAAAATACATGCAAAATAAGATACTGTAGCAATGTTATATAAACAATATAAGTTAATATTAGCTCAATATGAAGCTTGTACATATCATGCAACAAGCACCAAAACATTAAGTCTAAACTAGATCAATGCATGATGCAATTAATTTGATGTCCAATGATCTACAAAAATCTGGAACTATCTCTAAGCTTATACAACCCAAGGTAGGGTTTATCATCATATAAATTAATGTTTTTTTCCAAGATGTACTATAACCATATAAATATACTCTTTTCTAAGATGTGTCGTAACCATATAAACTTGTACTATTTTTCAAGATGTTCTATAACCATACAAACCAAAATTGTTTTATAAGATATGCAATCATTAGCTTGAGGTTTTCAAACACGGGGTTCATTGCATTAAAAGATTAATTCTCATTAAGTTTGTCTTGCTTATCTCTTGGCTATTAATTCAAATCATTACTATTCAATTTTTGGGTATTTTTAAGGTTTTCTTAGAATTTCATAATTTATTATCTGTGAATCATATTATTATCTAAATGTTCTAAGGTCATATTTAAATCCTTAATTTAGTTATCTAGATAATCTAATAAATCTAAAAATTATCCTATTGATTAGTCTTTTTCTTATTTTTTAGAATCTTATCCAAAATTATTTTGACCATCGGGAGACCCTTGGTATGTCACCCATGTCATAATCTTATCTTAACTATTTAGCATCTTTCCACAACATAGCTATTCACTAACCTAGGTTTACACAATTTCACTAATAACTGTTTTGTAATCTAGTCTAGTTTGAATCACTATGCCCATTCAAAGTCTCTCTTAAGCCACTCTCACAACTCTCTAGTTCATTATGTAAGGTATTGTCTTGTGGCTTAAGAGACTACAAGGTAACTTAATATTTTATTCAAATCAATCAAGCCATTTTTAGGGTTTATTTATTATAAGAACAAGCAAATGTTTCCTTTGTCGAGCCTAGCATCGTTATCTAAGGCCTAAACCAAGCTCTCTATTCTTCATCCAAGGCTTTAATCAAGGACTACTCCATTCCATAGACTTCTATTATCCATAATCAAATCTTAGATTCATATCTAGGATTTTCTTTTATATACATTAAGACCTAAGTCTATCTAATTTTACTTGGTCTGTCTTAATTTAGTTTTATACTAATCTTTAAGCACAAACTAATCAAAACTAATATCATTTCTAGTTAATCACTTAAGAATTTAACAAGATATATAATTCATATCTAGGGACGTATCTCACATCATAATAATAGCTATCAATTCTAAACTAAGATTTCCCAATTCTTGCAAACTTAATAAATTTCTCAGCCAACGTAGTATTCTTTTAATTCCCCAATCGAGTCCTACTAGGTTCTTTAACTATAAACTAAAGACTTCTCATAATCTTATAAGTCATCTAAGTCATTCCAAAGTTCAACACGAGCCTCTCTATGGCTTAACCAGGCAATGTAACTAGCTTTCCCAGAAAAACCAATTCATGGCAATACTTGGCCGCAAGAATACCTAGCGTTTTAGCTCTGTTTAGGTTTCTATTGGAGTGCCATTACTTAGTTTGAGTTGTGTGTGTGTATATATATACACACCCATAGACATATATATATATAAAGAGAGATTTTTAGAGATTTGATTAATGGAAGATGGCAAAAAAGATTGAAAAGTTATCTAAGCAGCCTAAATAGAATATCCATACCTAATTTTGGATAAAAGGTATTCAAATTTGGCAATGCTAAACAAATGAGCAAGATTGCTTCTTTAAAGGTGCTTTGCTCTTTAAAGAAAAAATTGGCTACTTTTTCCTCTTGTTGATATCCAACTATTGCAATGTTCAATGGGAGCTATAAGGGTGCTAAAGATTAAAAGCTACTAATAATTTTAGTTAATCAGTTGTCTATGCATGTGTTGCACACATTTATTGATCACTGCAAATGTTAAAAGGCCAATGTTCATACAATGCAGATTGGTTGGCAATTTTTTTTCCAACATTAGATATACCCCTGTCCTAACCAACTTATTGAGCTAAGAAGCCCGAATATTGTGGTTTCTTTAACTATTTATTTTTGCATCATGTTTCGTTCGACTTCAGCTTACTATGAAATATCAGTCCAGATTTAAGCTATGGTAAAAGGCCAATATCAATCTGGATGAGAGGACTTAACTTCAGGCCCCAAATTTTTAGATTGTTATGAAGAGTTTGATTTCAATGCTTTGTTTATCCTTGTTTCCATTGTTGTGTCATAGTTCAAGTGGCCTCATATTTATAAATGTTCCATTTGTTCAAGTGCTGTTATTCTGTATAAAATTACAAGGTCACATTTGCATTAGGCATGGCCTTTTGGATCCACTGGCGTCATGCTTAAGTTGTATTTAGATTCAGGTGTTTGGTATGTTTAATAAACTGTTGGCGTCCATGTGCTGCTAATCTAATCAGGCCATTATTGGAGCAAAGAAGCATTACATGTTGCAAGTGCTTTTACGTTTTTTTTAAGTTAGTTATTACAGAGTTTGACCTTAAGGATGGCTCGTGATAAATAATAGTTACAACATATTTCTAGCTAATTCTTTTGTAGTTTGACCTTCAAAATTTGTGTTATTATTGTTATCTTCTTTTCTTCATTCAACTTTCATGTTTTATATATGTTGTGCTTATTACATTTTTCGTATTTTTTGAAATACTAATTATGCCTCTGGAGTATCATCGTCTTTCTTGTTGTTCTTTTGTAGAAAATGATTAATCTTTTTAAAATCAAGGACAAGAAAAGTCAAGAAGCAGGAAATGCCAATGGAAGGCCTCCCATAAAAAAGCAAAGTCCAGGAGAATTACGTCTACACAAAGGTTGGTTTGTACGAAGCTTTTTTGGGCATTTTATTTCAAATATGTTTCTTTTATTTCAATGGATTGTGTGTTTCTTCTGTAGCATGGTTGCCTCCAATACCATTTCATTCTCTTATTTTCTTAGTGGCCATTCATCATCCAAAGTGATTGACGTTTTTTTAAGCAGATGATTTTCAAATGTTAAGCTTTGTAAATTGATCCCCTATATGCTGGAATATATATATATATGGATTATGTCAATCAACTATCCATCTACTCATTCAGCTAGTTTGAAAACTGACATACTAATTCAGATGACTTGACTTCTGAGATGTACCATTATCTGAATCCTATGAATTGTGAATTATATGATGTTTTAATTGACTGCATGTGCTATGTTGAACTGAATGATTCAACGATAAATGTGGGCAACAGTTGAAATTTAGCTTTAAATACATCTGACATTGAAAAATTGTTCTGATTTAGAAGATAAAAATGTAAAATGGTGAATTGCAATAATTTTTGTTTTTATTAGAAAACAGAAACGTATGTTGAGCAATGCATCCTCCAAAAATTCTTCTAATCAAGAATTTTTGCTCATTCAATGAGTTTTGGTGTTAACCGTGTTTTTGAAGTAATAACTTATGGTTTAGGCCATTTGTTTCAGTCACTAATTTGAAAATCTTAAAGGAATCTATATATATTACTATATGTATTAATAAACATTGTTAAATTAAAAGTAAAACTTAAAATAAGTTCCCTCTCTGTGCCTAGCAGTGACGCTTACAGCTTTAAACTTGCATTTTGTTTTCTCATTTTGGTGAGTGCAATCTTTGTTTTTTGCAGATATCAGTGAGCTTAACCTGCCCAAAACTACTACAATATCGTTTCCCAATGGGAAGGATGATCTTTTGAATTTCGAGATCATTGTTCGACCTGATGAAGGATATTATCTGTAAGTTGTTTTGCTGATTAAATCCATCTTATTTCATGCATGGTTACCATGTTTTCGTATGGATTAAAACATTTGTTGGTGTATAAGATTGATATTGTTGATGATCTAGTAATCATTTTTGTGTACTCACATTTCTGTCCGCCTTATCTTTTGCACATCACTTGTTCAAGTTCGCCTCATAATCTTTTACAGGGGAGGTTCATTTATATTCACATTTCAAGTTCCTTTATCGTACCCACATGAGCCACCAAAAGTCAAGTGTAAGACTAAAGTATGGAAACTGTTTCTGTGATTTAGGCATCCTGTCTTCTTTTTTCATTGGAAAATTTAATTCCATTTGATTTGACGTGTGATGCAGGTTTATCATCCGAACATTGACTTGGAAGGAAATGTTTGCCTCAACATCTTGCGTGAGGATTGGAAGCCTGTCCTAAACATAAACACCATTATTTATGGACTCAACCATCTTTTTACGGTAACACTTATTAGTAGTTTCTCTTTGTTCATTTTTTATTTGTTATTTTAATTAATGTAATTTTTTTTTTAACCAACTGTTCTGTCCATATTAGTTCATGTTTCAGCATGTTATAATCATTGCTATAAACCATGAAGCGTAGCAATGAAGCAAAATCTGAATTAATCACTAGGAAACAATGCTTTACTATTTTGATTTTTATGACGTTATCTAATAATAGTCATGTTATTTTACTTTTTTTTTAAATGAGCATCTGCTGTACTTGCATCTTATAATTTTCCATGTGGATTGCTTAGTCAATAGTGCTGTGTTTTATGGCCTTTCCTTTTTTTAGGATCCGTTGAAAATAAATTTCAAATAGTTTGAGCAAGTTTTCATAATTAGCATTCTTCTTGAGTCATGGTAGAATCATGATCCAAAAGAAAATTGACTCCCATAATTGAATTGTACATCTGGGATTACGTAGGAATTGATGCTCTCCAGTGGCTACTCTCCTTGGTTCATCAAAAAGAATTTGCCCATGTTTTATTTGAATCACAAACCATTGACCATGAACCTTGTTAAACAAAAATCAATCTGCATCTTGGTCAAATTCTTGAAGTTATAAATGTTCAAGTTATAATTTCATATGACATAATTTGCTTGAATGTTTTTCTTGTAGTAGATTGAAATTCAATTTTTTAGATTATTGTGTTCGAAAAAATCGAATTTTTTGCTGCTGACATGCTGACTTCAGTAAACAAAATTTCATTCTTTTTCATTTTTTCAACATGATCTTAAATAATTTCATAGTTTTTGAATTTTTTTTCTCTCTATAAATTCAGTTATGTAATAGATTTGTGTCATTTTTTCTAATAAATAATTTAAAATTCATTCAACAAAAGAAAATTGCAAGTTTCCTATGCTGGCAGTACTTTCTTTGGAGTTAATTTCACACAATTGTTACTATTGAATATTGAACTAATTAATGAATAATAAGTCTGAAAGTATCATTTTTAAGTGCTATTCAAAGATTACATGTTTAATGATCTATTATTGAGAAATACTTATTTAAAAATTGATTTTGAGGATGAAGATGTCTTTTCAACCAAATAATATAATTAAAGAATAGTTGTGGATATGAATGAGTTGAAAAAGTTTTTTTTTGCAATTAAAAGTACTTGTTTAAGTTCTATCAAACAGCCTTGAATGCCATTTCTCATCAACGATTCCTAATTGTTGCTTGTTTTCCTGTGCAGCAACCAAATCACGAGGACCCATTGAACCATGATGCTGCCATCATTCTCCGCGACAATCCGCGGTTATTTGAGACCAATGTGCGGAGAGCAATGGCTGGAGGATATGTTGGTCAGGTACACTTTCCTCGATGCATATGAGCCTGGAAGTTCCACCTGTTGGTTTATCTCGACTAAAGTATCATCCTCCTGAGCTCTTCAAAGTGGGTAAGTGTGATCTTTTCCTGATGGGCGTCGCCATTGTGATATTTACCTATGTAGAACCGTTATCTAGTTCATACCTTGTTTTTGATTCTTGATTTCATCATAAACAAGCCTGGGTTTGACATGATTTATACTTAAAGCTTGTATTTCTAACCTTGTGGCTGTCGTTTATAAAGTGCATGATATCTTCGTCTTTCATTGCTTAGCTTCTTGTGTATTATATCAAATACTAGTTGTGTTCAACTTTCAATGTGAAAATGTTACATTTGTGTTGTTGTTATTTAAGAAATCTTATGGAATGTTGTTCAAGTAACAAGTAATTCGACAACTTGATTTGTTAGCTTTCTTTCTCGGCTCAATGTTATGTTTCACTTCATTTTGATCTCCTTCGGCATAGCTATGCAAGAGAAAGTCGAGAAAGTCATACGTTTGTTCATTCATAATGCATCACTTTGATGTTATTTGCCTTCTTTTTTTTTTCTTGTAAATTGTGATGTTTATTTTGCATTATTCTTGAGCATATATGTATGACGTAAAAGAAAAGCACGTTGTGTTTGATTTATCATCTTTATTTATTAATTTTCTCATCCTTGTGAAGTGTTTGATTGTGATCTAAAATATTTAAACTAAAATATATTGGATCAATTGATACAAATTTAATAGGCATAATATATAACATAATATAAAGACATACAAGCTGTCACATGATAAGATCAGTAATACACATATAAATATATAAAGAATAACTATGATATACTATATATCAAGATAATTAATATGCAATATAACTTAATATTAAGAAAATTTTATTTTTTTTCTTTTAATTTAATTTATCTTCACATAATTATTTAAATTTATAAATTATTTTTTATTTGATTTTATGGTT
This sequence comes from Vanilla planifolia, assembly GCA_023846275.1. Lineage (NCBI taxonomy): Eukaryota > Viridiplantae > Streptophyta > Magnoliopsida > Asparagales > Orchidaceae > Vanilla > Vanilla planifolia. The sequence continues at coordinate 5,685,256 of CM043873.1, read as the reverse complement.
TTCATCATCTATAAGGAATTTTGTGAATTAATTGTCTCATTTAAGATGAATCATTTATAAAGATTATGACTCCATCCAATAAGACTAGTTATCTTTTTCTTAGAATGTTTCCTTTGATGTTCTACCCAATAAGGACACCTTAGAAGTTTTATCCAACTCTTTTTAAAACCATGTTCTAATAAAAAATTGAGCATTTTGTTAAAAATATATTTTGTAAAATAGAAGTTCTCTATTGATTTTTCTAAAACAACCTAATAACTCTACCCTTTTTTTAATGATTATAAATATAATAATTTAAAGCAAAATTATGATTACAACCACAAAACCCATGACTATATATTCTCATTTTCAATCAAAAATAAGCAAAGGCTGTAGTAACAAATTAGAAATTATTGCAATACTTTTACTTGTTAAAGTATAAAAAATTCTCTAACAAATTCTATCACATCTATTTTAAGATTAAGCCAACAATATCTTACTTACATTTCTAATACATTTTGTTTCTTCCAAGATGAATAACATATTTAAAATTATGACGTCTTTCAATAATAATTTCTTTAATTATTGATGATTAAATATGCATAAATAATATTAAAAAATATTAAAATATTATTCTCATCTAAAGTGAAATGAAATATCTAATAATTTTTAATTTTCTCAATTAATTTATAACATTTCTTATCTTGAAGCTAAATCTTCTTTAATAGACTTTTTTCAATCAAGTTAGATGAATAATTGACACAATAATTTCATATTTCTCTGTATTTTTTTAACTAAAGTTTGTCAATTTAAAATGTTATTAATTTCTATTAGATTGAACCATAATTAGATTGATATGTAATTTCCACCTAAAGTCATTAGCAACTATTTTTTATAGGATATATAATTTTTAATCATTATTTTGATAAATTCTAATCATTTTTTTTGTTCCAAATTGAATTCTTTTTTAAGAGAAATTATATTTTAAATTATGTTGATCAAATAATACTTCATATTTTCTTCACAAAGATAATGCCTTCAGATCTCCATGACAAATGGAAAAGCTATCAATTCTAATTTATTAACAAATAATTATTTTTTAAAGATTTTAGTTGTCTAAAGGTATTAATTTCCAAACTATATCAAAATACATGATCCCTAAAATGATTGATCTCTATAAATTTGTTAATTTCTTTTGATAAAATTGCCACTTGTGTTGACGTTAACTTCTTTTTTCGACCTTTAGAAATATTTATCTTAGGAAGAATCTCATTTAAATTTCATAACAATTCGAATTAAACTTATCAAAAGATAAATGATCTAAGAATTTTTTTTACAATTTGTTTATAATAATTAGTCGAACACATAAAAATCTTGAATATAGACACATTTGTAAATTGATATTAGTTTAAAATTGTTGAAATCTTGTAAAGATTTACTAAAATCCTCTCAATATTAATTACATATCCCAAAAATATCATTTGGCATAACCAAAAATTCACATTTTGTATATTAAGCATATATTGATATTCTCTTAATATTTACTGCATAAAATAGTTTAATATTCTCCTTAACACTTTTTGAATACATTAAATAATCATTAAGAAATATAGTCATAAATTAATCAAGTTATTTTTTAATACTTCACTTATAAGATTCTTAAATATTGTAGGTACATTAGTTAAAATAAATGATAATATAAAAAATTCATAATGTTCAAATTTAGTTTTGAAAGCTATCTTCGATGTATCTTTTTTTTTACTTCTAATTGATGATAGTTGGATTTTGAATCTATTTTTAAAAACATTATTATACCTTATAGCTGACCAAATAAACTATCTATCATCAATTTTAGCATTTTCTCTAAAAAAATCATTTGGATGTTCAATTAATTAATCCATTCTTAATATAATATTGAACTCTACAAAAATTAAAATTATTATTACAACAAAAAAATAATTATCATAAAGTTTTCATATAACCTTGAACACACTTCTTAGTTCTAACTTAATTGTCATCAAATAATTCAATTAATAATGTATTTTCATATATTATGATCTTATATATAAAATATCACACATATGTTAGGAAAAAAATAAATCAGATGCTCCATAATAAAATAGTATTGATGTTGGAAAATGTTTAAAGTATAAAACATCTAAAATAATATTAATAGAATGAGGAGCACCCTATTGTGGCTGTTATTCTTAACGCACTTGGTATCTTTATCTTTCATTGTCTAGCTTGTGTACTATATCAAATAATAGTTTTAATCAACTTTCAATGTGAGAAGTTACATTTGTGATGTTATTACTTACAACAAAAATTGTATAAAAAATTAAGAAATTTTATGGAATGTAGTTCAAGTAATAGATAATTGGTGGATCATTGTGAGTGGCTAAGGTGCTGAGTTATCCTACAAATGAATTTACTTGTCATCATCCACTTCATTTAGATCTCCATTTTTGGTAAATCAACAAAAAGTTGTACTTTTGTGCTGTTTTTGTTGGCTTATTTTATTTTTCTCTATATTATACATCCTTCCTCATAACTATGTAAGAGAAAGTCATACATTTGTTCATTCATAATACATCACATTGATGTTTTTGTGTCACTTTTTCTTACATTAGGTTTTCATGTAAATTGTGATATTTATTTTGTCTTATCGTTAAGCATATTTCCAACACGTGTTTGTTTAATATATATATGACTTTTTGATGCAAGGCAAATTTAAATGTCTATATGGTCAAATTTGGAGGTTATAATACTAGAGATTCTAAATAGATTATTAGAGAATAAGAAAAAATATTATACATTAATTAAGGTTTGGTGATGTCTATAATATTTTATAACTATTTAAAGATTGGCATTCTAAAGCTGTAACATAGATTATTTAGTTGAGCACTAAGTAAAAAAAATCTATAATATGATTTTTGTACAATATCACATATAAAATAAAAAAAATTAAGACAAACTCTATGTAGAGTACTTTAATAGAAAAAATATAGCTCTAACTTTAGATTACTACATAGAAAATAAAGATTATTAAAAGAGTATGTATTTTTTAGTGATATCTTGTAGTTCTGTAAGAGTTAGTATGAGAAGTACCAAAAATGAAAAAAAGTGATGAGGTGATGATTTGGGTTAATGAAGAAGCTTGGTTTAAAAGAATAACAAGATAATAGGTTAATATTTGGAACCTTATTGAGGAAAATTGTGGTTAGTGAAAACTTACGAGTATTGGTGAAAGTAAAAATTTGTTCAGTTGCCAATTTTTTCAATAAAATGTCTCTCTTCTTTGATATTTGTCTCTCACAAAGGTTTCGTTAGTTGCCAGCTCTCTCAATGAAAGATCTCTTATCTTTGATCTTTATCTCTCATAAGAATAGAAGTTAGAATCTCTCCAACTAGAGTTTTGTATACACATTTTATCCACATAGGGGAAACCACACAAATAAAAGAAATTTTATTCATCAATAACTTCATTACAATGAGTGAGTTTCTATTTATAGATGAATGAGAGTTCAATGCATAGAAAAAACAAAAAAAAAAGAAAATACATCTTTGAAAAATATCATAAGCATGGAAAAAAGATAATTTTGAAACTAAATCACTTAAAAATTCAAAAGAATTATTTATAATTTGATGATAATAACTCCTAGTAGATCAACCATATTAAATATAAAATATGTAAGAAAATATTATTTTAGAGTTAAATCACTTTATGAATCCAAAAAAATCTTTAAAAATTCATGACATTAACTTCAAGTGAATCAATCACATTAAATTTTAAAAAAAATACATGTAATAAATTATGATAGAAAAAATTATGCAATCATGCAACATAACAAATGGATGCCAATGACAAAGCGACCAGGATGCCAGTAGTGGACAAGGCAGATGATGATGGTTAGCGATGGCCAGAGGGTGATAGCTAATGGGTGGTTAAGTGATTGTGGTTGGTTGGGGAGTAACGGGCAGTCTAGCGATAATGGGCAATTAGGTGATGTTGGGCTACTAGGTAGTAGTAATCAAGAGCTACAGACGATTAACTGATGGTGGATGTCTAATGATAATGGGCAAAGCATGCACTGGATTGACGTTGATTGTTACATATTGTATTGTAAATATGTTTGGATGGATAGAAGAAAAATAGTAGAGAATCATAAGAAAAAATAGAGCGTTATAATCAGCCTCTATGGTTAACAAATATGAATAATCAAAATAAGATTCGACTCGAATATGACTTTGAGTTCGAATAAGATTGATGTGATGCCAATAGGTGTGTGTTTGTAAGCTAACACAAGACACTCATGCGTCACTTTTTATAAATATCTCATCTATCTTCAATTTTAACACTTTCTCTACAAAAATAAATTTGATGTTCAATTAACTAACCCAATCCTAATATTATGTTAAACTCAATAAAAATTAAAATTATTATTTCAAGAGAAAATTGTTATCATTAAATTTCCATATATCCTTGGACATATTTTTTAGTTCTAATTTTATTGTCATCAAATAATTTAACTAGCAATGTATTTTCAAATATTGTAATCTTATATATAAAATATTACATATATGCTTGAAATTAAATAAATTGGATGCTCTAGAATAAAATTGTATTTACATTGAAAAATGCTTGAATTATAAAGCATCTAAAATAATATCAATAAAATGAGAAATATCTTATTATGAAATGCCATATACTCTTGGTTGAGCATCCTTATTAGTATTATGCTCTTTCCAAAACCTCTTGACATGATAGTAGATGAATTGCCTTTGCTTCTAATTACTTCAACCATACCTTTAGTAAAACAAGGAGGAATAAACGACATCCAACTTGGTGACGTGCTCTGTCAATATGACTTACCTCTCTAAATCTAAAACATAATATCTATCCATCAAACTTATAAAAATAAGTGCCTCCATGAAGTCTGCCACACTTTGCATACTAAGATGTCTTCTCAATGGTTTTTATATCTATTTTTCGCTCTAATAATAAACTCAAATTTGTTGAAGCAAAATTTATCAAATCTTTTTTTTCCTCTATACTTTTTGAAACTCTTCTTAAAAGAAACAATACTTTTAATTATTAAGGATTCTTTTTTTTTTCTAACACTTCTTGAGATACCAACACTCACATGTTCTATTCAATTAACCTTACATTTTTTTTTTACCAATTTCATATAATGAAATATTTTGAGTAAAATTAGAATAATTGAATTTATATTTCAAGTTTTTATGGATCATAAAACATCATTTCTCCTTTGAGCCAATCACATCTAAAGCATGTTATAATAATGTAATAAATTTTTACTCATATTATATACTTGATTGATGATATTCTCAATGAGGCTTACTAAACTTTTTCTCATTTTTTCTCTTATAAACATAAGAATATATTATCTTTTAATTTCATTAACAAATTCTTGTCATAAGATTTCTTTAATAAGATTACTATAGAAATGTTTTATAACAATTATCAACTGTGTCGATAATCATTGTCAACCATCATCATTTTCTAATGACCTTCATTGACAAATACTTTCAACCATTGTCAATTGTGATCAACAACTACTATTAACTACCATTGATCACTATTGATCATCGTTAATGTCTATCATTAACCATTGGTTGGATTGACCACTAGTGTCTGTTATTAACCAATGGTTGCTATTGTTGACCACTATATCACTACAATTGTTTTTTGCTTTTGTTGACCACCACCTTTATCGATTATCAATTGCCACAACAATTAACTACCATCATTGCTAGTCATTACTAGCCACCAATGTCATTGATCATTATTGTTTATTTCTTGCATTAGTCTCCTTCATTATTGACTCCAATTGATTACCATTATTGTTAATCATAGATAATCATCAAACATTGTTATCAAATGTTATTAATTGTTACTCTCCTCCAACAACTATCCACTATCCACTAACCATCAAACATCACTTGGTGCAAAGCACATGCTACCCAATTGCCAATTGAAAAGCCAGTAACTTTCAATTGTAGCAATTGTTGACTTTCAATGCCTTTGATAACCAATGACCATCATTGCTACTAATCACAAGCGTTTGCCACTACCATCAATCACAATCGCCAACAATTATCAAGAACTATTACCATTGATCAACATCGATTACCATTGCCATGAACCACCAGCATTACCATCATCGACCATTTTTATAACTAATGAAAATGAGAGGATAAAACTTAACATGATAGTAAATAAAATAAATTATCAATAAGTATTAAAGTTAAACAAATAACATCATTCAACAATAATATTAAAAAATTATCAAATAAGGTGGCTAACTTTTAAAATCCATGAGAAAATAAACTCGCCATTAGTGTAAATAAAATAAGTTGTTAATAAAAGTCTTAAAGTTAAACAAAAAACGTCATTAGACACCAATGTTCAAGAATTATCAAACCAATTGACTAACTTCTAAAGTTCAAGTCATGATTCTTTTCATAGTAAAGATAACAAACAATCCTTTAAAACCTTTCAAAAACCCATTTACATTAGATATTAATGGATGCCAATAAACTAAATACATGATACTTTTATTTAGACTTTTTTCAATTAAGTGTCCTCTTAAGAATGCATTTGGTTTGCATACATCTTATGCCTTCTATAAGCCTAATTAAGAAGTCATATATTTAGTTTATTAACATCCACTGCAATCTAATATCAATAAATTTTGAAATTCTCTACATGAAGACATCTAAAAGTCGACATTTTTTTTAATTTGATTGACTTTTAGAATTAGGAAATCACCTTAACTTTTTAGAGTTGTTATTTTGCTCCCATAATCACTTTATATGTTGTTAGCCACTGTTTACTGCTAACCACTGACACAATTACATATTGTTATCACTGATTGTCATCTTATGTTGTCAATAGTCATTATTTTCATCCATTATTCACCACTAGTAACAACAACAATAATAGGAGATAGACAATAATTAACCCAACGACAATAATGCAAAATAGATATTTATTAGTCCTAAAAATACAAGCAAAAACATTCTTAATCACGAATAATTTTTAAAATTAAATATTAATTAATAATTATAAAACTAATTCTAAGCTTTCTTCAAGTTCAAAAGATAAATTCCAAATTAAGACAAATTTTAGCATAACTACCAAAAAAAAAAAAGAAGAAGATTTTCATTAATTTTGATACTATATAATTTTGAACATTACTGATCTATTATTATAATTTAAGATAATATAATATTTTGTTATACAAATGACATTAATAAAAATGGTAACTAAAAAAATATTTTCTTCTATTAATAAATGTTTTGTATACATTTTGTTTTAAAAAATGTTAAATTAAAAGGTAGGCCCGAAGCTGCCACGTGCAGCTCGCGTGTAACGGAGATTCGCCGTCTATATATAAGCAACGCGATTCAATGCGTTGCCCTAACTTTGCCTCTGCCCTAATACTCTCTTGTACCCTCGCTCTACACTGTCTTCTTCTGGCTCGCCGCTGTGCGACGGCTTGACGTCTACGACGTGGTGATCTAATCCAATCCGAAATATCCATCCAAAGCTTGGATTTTTCTTGTACAGCTCTCGCTCTAGGATTTTGCTTTTTCGTGGGTTGATTTCGAGTTCTTGAACCTTTATTTTTCCCTCGCTGTACAGGAATTGAGGCTTTTCGTCCACTACAGATATGTCGGACGATGAGGCGAAGGAGGAGAAGGAGTTGGATCTTACCTCCTCCGACGTAGTCACAAAGTACAAGGCTGCCGCCGAGATCGTTAACAGTGATGCCTTTCGCTCTCCTTTGCATTTATTTCTTTTAAACGGAACCTTCTGCAATGCGTTGTCGGTACTTACTTCTGTGAATTCCTTGGCGATGTAATAGAGGCTCTTCAGTTGGTGATCTCGCTGTGCAAGCCCAAAGCTAAAATCGTTGACATTTGTGAGAAAGGCGACACTTTTATCCGAGAGTTAGTGTGGTTCATTTTGCTTTTTGAGTATGACTTGTTCGATGTCATTACAAGTTTTCTGTGTACGTTATGTGATGCAGGCAAGCTGGGAGTATGTACAAGAATGTAAAGAAAAAGATTGAGAGGGGAGTTGCGTTCCCAACTTGCATTTCCGTGAACAACACTGTGTGTCATTTTTCACCGTTGTGGAATGATGAGACCGTTTTGGAAGAGAATGATCTTGTGAAGATGTGAGAATTGTTTGTTAAGGATATTATACGACGCCCTTACTCGGCTGCTACTTGCATAACTGAATTTTTATCTCTTTTTCTTGCAGTGATATGGGTTGCCATATTGACGGGTTTATTGCCGTTGTTGCACATACTCATGTACTGCAGGATGGACCAGTAGTTGGGAGAGCAGCAGATGTAATTGCAGCTGCAAACACTGCTGCAGAGGTTGCTTTGAGGCTTGTCCGGCCAGGAAAGAAGGTTGCATAGTTTTCTTTTCCCTAAACATCACTAATAATGCTATTCAATCTAAAACGTTTTTAATTTCCTATTTCTGGCATTTCATTTTCTTTAAGTAGCCATTGCACTTTTCTCTGTTATGCTAGGTTTTTGACAAATTTTGTTGTTTTGTTTACTTTGTATATGACAGTATGATGTTTTGGAACGAAAACTTTATTTGCTTCAGTTTGGTTTAATTTTTTTCTTTTGTTTTTTATGCACCTAGTTTTTGTAGAAGACAATTTTGTCTATGCATCAAGCTGAAATAAATTTCTATCTACGCAATTTGAATAAAAGGATGTACAGGATCAAGAGAGGAGTAAATAGTTATTATGAAGGAATTTGTGGTTTAGGGAGTATTGTTTGTGCAGGAAAGAATGAAGATAGAAATAAATTATTTTGATGATTTTGAAGAGATAAATAGTATAGTTGATCGCATAAATCTAGTTTGTTGATGATGAAGTAGAAGATTATTAAGTTGTTTGGTAATGTAGAGATGTGATTAATGATCACGTCCTCCATAAATGATTGTTGGAAGAGAGAAGTGCAATATAGGAGATCTGAATTGGCAGATGTGTAGATGGAAGTGGAAGATGAGGGTAGGGAAACAGGAGAATTGTTAAGTGTTGCTAAGGAGATTTGACTGGTGAAATGGTTTATTTAGCTAGGATGAAATTATGAACTACTTAGTTTAAGGGTAGGGAAACAGGAGAATTGTGTGTTGCTATGGGGAATTGATTGTTGGTATGAAATGGTTTCTTTAGCTAGAATGAAACTATAAATTACTCAGTTTAATGAAAGGGAAATACCATTCAAAATGAACACAAATATGTTGTGCAGCACCTTTTCTGACAAATGATTTTTTTGAAACAATATTTTCCAAAACGGAAATTTTTGTGTAATTGGGTTTTTTTTGTGGGAAGATTATACTACAGGACATTTTCTCGCATTGCTGATTTGTTTTAGTTATATTCCCTTCACATTTCATGTATTTGGTGATGTGGCTTTTACTGTGATTATAGATGCATTAGATTTATTGATTTGATTCTTACTTTGAAATGATGCCCTAATGATGAATTTCTTAAGAAGCCATGAACTTATGTTCAAATGAAGCTTTGTTGTCATAGTTACTCTGATGGGGCTTTGTTTATGTTCTTTACAATCACCTGTGTTTCAGTTGTTTCGTCTGTGATACATTTATCATTTTGTTAAAGGAGAAGTTTACATTTTTATTTATTCTTTAAAATTTGATGATATGTTACATTTTTTATGATACTTAGGATTATTGATCTGTCCTCGATGTAGCAATTAATCACCTAAAATCTACCTTTTCTTCTATTGTTCTTTATTTTATCTATTATTTTTTTAAAATTTCTCCTCGTACAGAGTTTTCATACTGAACCTATGAGTCATTGTGGTCGATGTTTATTTTTTTTTTCTTGGTTTAAGTATTTGAAGTTTGTGTGGAATTTGATTGTCAAGCATGCAATCCCAGTTTTTAAAACTGCTATGATTTTTTTTGGGGTGGGGGATTATCTGACTAATCAGTCATGCTTCATCTTGTCCTAATATTTTCCTATTTTAAAAAAAAACTCGTCGTTTTGGTTCATTACACCCTGTTTTATGAAACTTTGATTTACCTGTCCTTTGTTGCCAACTTCATTCACTCGAGATTCCAAGTGTTATCCCTTGGCAATTTTCAGAGATTGTTTGCTTTATTTTATGTCCTTGTGACTTGTTCTTCTTGCTTCTATATGATTTTAGGGTTCTGTTCTACAATATCTACCTTTTGTGAGGATTCTTTTTATTTAAATTTGTTTATTGTAGAATTTTTTACTTACTGATTTATATTGCTCATATGAACAATGGTGAATTTCTATTTCTTTTCAAAGTTCACTGACTTAAGCTTGATTTGTTTTCCATGGCATTTTCTGGTTGATTATTCTGTTTGATTAATGAAAGTTGGCAACTTTGCCGAGGTGATCAATTATTTCATTGGCCTCCTCTTTTCCCTGTTGCCTACAGTCCTGGCTTGTGAAGTTGATGAGGAAATTTAAATGTTCATAATTATCAACTTTTGTTGGCCCATATTGAAACCATTTCTTTTCTTTTGCACACTTGTTTGACATGGTTTGTCAAGTTGTGGTTTATATTGCTCCATTAGCTTGTGTGACCAGTTATATTTCTTTCTTTTTGTGTTTTACTTATGAATTTTTTGTTAAGAGTGTGATGACAAACTGATTTGATTGAAATAATCCTTAACAACATTAAGCGCATGATTTGTAATTCTAAATTTAATGGTTTGGTATCTTGAGTAAGCATGTATTTTCAAGACAGATCTCATTAGGCGTTATGTTGCTATAAGAGAGTTTACAATCCCAATATTTTGTTATTCTTTTAGATGTGCTCTTGACGGGTATGATTTATATCTTTTAAAATTGAAAACTGTAAATTGTTTCTTAAAATAAGATCTTGGATAATGTGGTTTTTGTGATTTCTATTTAAACAAGTGTTTTTCTATTTTTGTCTTTCTTGTTTTAGATATTTTGGTGATGGTCAAAGTGATTTCATTTCTTTTTTTATTGGGTTTTGTTTAACCGTGTACAAAAAAATTGCAGAATAAAGATGTTACAGAAGCTATTCAGAAGGTAGCTGCTGCATATGACTGCAAAATTGTTGAAGGCGTCCTTAGCCATCAGATGAAGCAGTTTGTAATTGATGGAAACAAAGTAATTTTGAGTGTTGGGAATCCAGAAACCAGAGTTGATGATGCAGAATTTGAAGAAAATGAAGTATATTCTGTGGATATAGTAACGAGTACTGGTGAGGGCAAGGTAAGAGCTGGTTTTACGAGTACATACCCTTCATTATAGCTTTTGTAAATCCCTTGTTCTGTTTTTCATATTCTAGCCAAAATTGATTGATGAAAAACAAACTACGATCTACAAAAGAGCAGTGGATAAGAACTATCATCTAAAGATCAAGGCTTCAAGGTTTATATTTAGCGAAATAAACCAGAAGTTCCCAATCATGCCCTTCAGTGCAAGGTTTGTTTCCTCTGAAACCCTTATAGATTATGTGTTCCTTAGCATATTCTGTAAAATATGTATGATGTGTTTTTCTTTGGTTTTTCTTTTCAGGGCATTGGAGGAGAAACGGGCTCGACTTGGCCTTGTAGAATGCGTTAACCATGACCTTTTGCAACCATACCCTGTTCTACATGAGAAGCCTGGTTAGTAAAATGATGGTGTACTAATTTGATGTTGGCTTCTAAATGCTGTCTACTCATCACATTAAATGTTATTATAATCTCATGTTTGGCAGGGGATCTCGTTGCTCACATTAAGTTCACAGTATTGTTAATGCCAAATGGATCAGACAGGGTTACATATCACAGTTTGCAACAGCTGCAGCCTACAAAAAATATAGACAATGATCCAGAGATCAAGGCGTGGTTAGCGTTGGGGATAAAGAGCAAGAAGAAAGGAGGTGGCAAAAAGAAGAAAGGTGAGTGTTTCTTGTTCATTTATTTCTTGCGTCACTCTTTTGGTTACATTCAAATGATTTCCGCTCAAAAGGCATGCAAAACTTCTCTGAATTAGAACTGTTAAACAAAAAAGCTTAATCACCCGGCAAACATGCTTTGTTCTGTAAAGAAAATTGATTTTTAGGGTTAATGATTTGGGTTTTGCTAGTTCTCATGCCAGTTTTCTTTGAAACATGTACTTTGTGCAGGGAAGAAAACTGATAATTCAGCTGAAGCAGCTCCAATGGATGAATCAACAAATGATGGTGCAGTTCAGGAATAAGAGAGAACCAACATGCTCCCTTCTTCCTCCCATTTGCTTCCATGTTGTGCTTATGATTCACATTTGTGCCGAAATTATGAACAGAAAATTGCAGTGTTTCTGAAAAAAAAAATGCTCAGAGCATCTGCAGCTTTCGCCACTGCTTTCTTTGTCAAGAGCTTTGAGCATTTTTTTTCCTTTTTTTTCTCTCGATGGAATGTGAAACACTTGTTGAGTTCATAAAAGTTCATTTCTTAGGAATGCGAAGCCTTTTGTCAGCTTTCCAATGAAGCTTTCTCCATTGTTATTAAAAAGCCTTATGTCCTGAAAATAGCCATGTTTTTGTCTTGTTGACAACATTAAACAAGTTCATTTATTAGTATGGTTGTTTTTTATATAAATTTCATATGGTTGTTTTTTAATTCGCAAATATTATTTAAGTGATGAAGTATATTTTCAATGTTATTATTGATTTACTAAGTTGAATTCTCTTAGAAATTATACATAACATTTGCTGCATAATAGTTACCTTGTTATAAATGTTTTTATGGTTTTGAGTTTAGCATGTCAAGAAGAAAGATGCCAAGAGATAGGATTTGCTAAAGTTTTATTTCACAAGAATTAACATATTATCTGAAGAAAATGTAATTTTTTTGTGAATTTAAATTAACATATTTGATAGATTGATTGGGTACCATTAGAATATCTTCTTTGTATTGTTCCCTTTTGAGTGGTATTTGACGAGCAGTTAGGTTTCATACAACTAAAACTACTTGATATAGATTTATAAAATGGAAAGAAAGCACTTCAAGCACATCATTGAACAAATGACTAGCTTTAAGGAGGCCATTTACCTAACAATGCACTTCAAAACATAACAAAAGGCCATGGAGGAGTCAACATGTAGAAACTTGCAAACGAACACTTAGAAACACATGCTTTCCAACCTAAAAGCAAAAACAAAAATATAAATAAAAGTCATTTTTTATTTTAGAAATAACATTAAATAATTACTTTTCACAACATTTTATAACAATTTTCACGTGGAATCAATGTTAATATGGAATGAAAAGCTAACCATACAAACATTTGCATAAATACCTTAATGCCCAACATGCAAAGCATAACAATTACGACTTGCAAACAACATGAACAAGAAGAAATGTCTTCAACATTGTATAACTTTAATCCATGTTAAAGATTATCACTTTTACCATAAATGGAATTTGCCAAACACTAGCTTTCAAATACATTGAAGTGCCCCAAACAAGCAAACACATCATTTGAAAACTAAAGAAGTCTGCCACACATTTCTTCCTTTGAATTCTCTTCTCATGCCTCATGCCTTCCTTCCCCCTTCTTCTCTTTCCAACTCCTCCAAACCTACATAACATCGCAAATTAAAGCCTTTGTGCTTTTCCACCAAAATGCCTTCATATCCCTCACGAGAATGCTCACATGCACAAAAAAAAATCAAGCCTTTATAGACAAACCAACATCCACTCCCGCCCCTCGCTCACCTCTCTCATGGAAGCAAGCTCCGATCCCCACCACAGACGACGAAGCCTCAAGCTTCTCCACCTCGACCTCCCCCTGATATCAACCCGCCGGTCTTCCAACCCGGCAGCCGCAGGCAACCACGAGTGCTCCTTTGAAACCACACGAATGGTCCCATTCCTGTGGGAGACCGCCCCCGGCGTGCCCAAGGACACCGTCAGAAGGCTGAGCTTTCGCAAAGAGGAAGACTTTATCCCTCCCAAGCCGCCCCCAGGCCGCAGGCGTCCTCCGTGGGAGGCGGATCACGCCTCAGCCAGAAAGCTCCGCCATTGCAGCAGCACAGACGACGGAAACGACGGCGACGTCGACAGCTGCAGCGATGACGACAGCGGCGCCGACGATGGGGCGTCCGATGTGTTCGACAAGGTTTCTCTGCCGAGCAGCTCGGCCGTTGGTTGCAGAGACCCGTCCACAGGTAAATTAAAAAGGCTTGTTTTTATTTAGTGATATTTAAAAAATTGGATCAAATTTATCTATATTGTGACAATAAAAGATAATTTTAAATTATTAAAAAATAATAATATTAATGGATTTTTATTTAAAAATAAATAAAATTCATTAAAGAGCAGTACCCGTAGGACTTCGTCGGACGCCGAGCTTCATCATGAACCGCTTCCTCCCTGCCGCCAATGCCTTGGCTGCTCGATCGACTCCGGCCCTCCCAAAGCACCGAACCCACCGAACTACTCTGTCTCACCGCTTGCAGAAGGAGCTGATCGAATCCCGGCAGCGAAGTGCCGCCACCGCGGCCGTCGCGGCGACGAACGCCTTCAGATCTAAAGAAGTAAACCACACACGGCAGCCTTCCAAGGCCTGCGGATTCCCAGTCTTTTTCCCTTGGACATTCAATCAAACACCTTGCGGGCTCCGCAGACCGGTGCATAGCCACACTCCCCGGCCAGTCCTCAACGGCTCTAACAAAACGAGCGGGAGGTTCGGAACGAGGGACGACGACAATGTGAGCTGCAAGGCGTGCGGATCCCCCGGCCGGGGTTTGCCGTTCTTGGACACGAGTCGGCTGAGGCTGAGGACAAGGAACGATGGCGAGATCGAGCGAGGCAGACAACAAATGGGGGTCGTTTCCGGGAGTACCAAATGGAGTCTTCCCAGCCTTAAGACGCCATCAGAACCATGGCTTTCACATGCTCGACAAAATGCCAATAAGAGAGACTGAGCTGCATCTCGCTTGTAAGAAGAGAAACATCCAATACGTTTTATTGAAGTGCATCATACATCTTATTCAACATCAATTCATTAGAAATTCCAATATCACAATGCAGCTCCCTCTCAGTAAGAAACACCAGGAGAGCAGTTCGCCGACCGGAAAGCCAGCGGTGGAGCAGCGTGGACGATCACATCATAACCCTCCCTCTTCAATACCTTCTTCTCCTTCCCAACCGCTGCTCCAGCTATCCCCATGTTGATGTTTGTGAGCAGGTTACAATTGTCATCAGGCGAAGAGAGGAGATGAATCCTACAAGCGCCAATCTTCTTCTCCTTCCTATAGCTTTCTTCTCCCTGTTCTCCCTGGATGGGTGCATAGTAGTACCCGTTGCCGTCAGCCTGGAAGACTTTGTAGAACTGCGGCCGGCCTTTGTGGTCTCTGCAGGAAATGCCAACTCTGGCCGCGGCAAGGGGCTTGGCTCCGTCCAGGGACCAAGAGCCGGCGTGGTTGCAGTTCTGGCAGTAGACCATTCCTTCAACCACCACTGAATCTTTCAGCTTCCCGTAAGATTCAGAGGAGGTTGAGGGTTGGGTGTAAGCGAAAGAAGAGAGGAAAGAGAAGAGGAGCAGAGAAGTGAGAAGCTTTTGAGTCGACATGTCTGCGTTGGCTTCTGCTTTTGACAAAGAATAGAGGTTTCAGCTATATATATAGATGATGAAGGCTGCACTGCCCTGTGGAGGATTCAGAATGTAGTGACCTTCCTCTAAGTGCAAAAGCTATGAATGGACTTGGAAACCTGGGCGTGGATGCCATTTTCTAGGTTACAGATAGACGTGGGAGTTGGTGGGAAGAATGATACAGGATGATAACTCAAAGTCAAAGTCCAAAGATATTCTTTAAACTAGTTATTACTTGCAAATAGATAAGGTATAATAGAGCTGAAGATGATATGTTATGACACTGCCAATTTGTGGTGGTTAGAGTTGATAATGCATAATGCTTCATGTGAAAGAATTCTCATGTGATGATGATATTCATTGAGAAACACATGAAATGTTTCACATTAGATATTCAACAATAGATTGTGGTTTTGATAATGATTTCATGACTCTATAACTACGTATTATTAATATGTTACAAGTTTCATTTGTGCTGAAATGATTGTTTTAGCTATGTCTATATAAGCAACATAAAGTGCAGTTATGCTGTAGGTTTTATCTTACGAGGTACTTCCAAAGGGAGAAGGGTTAAGACTTCATTGCTGATTATAACTGTTAATGATGTCCACAGCTATGTTGTAGTGCATTTTGCACATGGATCAAAAGTGTTGCATAACAAATTTCAAAAAGCAAATCTAAAGAAAAACTTCTTCAAATAAAACTATGGTCTATTTGGTTGTACATTGGATGAAGAAAGGATTACAGGTGAAAACAACTCCATTTCTCCAATCTATTACACAGTAATGCAAACAATTTGCAGCATTAACTTAATGGTACTTCTTTGAATTGCACTCTATTGGCCATACAACACAAATATCCTCTTAGAGAGCTAAAGTAACTTCACATTATTCAATTACGCAAGTTGCTTATCCCCTATGCCTGATGACCACAAATATACTGCCAGGTTTTTATACTGTTGCATTTGCAAGATTCATGTGAACTTTGCTAAGAAAGAAATCAACTTTTTATTCAAAAAGCAAACAAAAGAAATGTGTTTGTATTCACACTTACAACTAGTCATTACCTAAGCAGTCTCACAAGAAATGATCTCCAGCTCTGCCCACCATAAAGGGGAGAGTTTCGGAGACACTGCATCGGGTGTCATCCCCGTTATCTGTTTTAACCGGGCAGCCACCTCTGCCATTGTCGGTCTTTCCCTTGGCTCCACCTTTATGCATGTTTGTATAACATCGCAAAGTGCTGCGATATCTTCATCACAAAATGATTTGAGAGTTTGATCAACTATTCCTGTAAGGGGTCTCTTACCAGTTAAGTATGATGAGGCCCAAAGAACAAGTAGGCCATCATCCTTCGAAAATGGCAATCTTCCAGATAGTATTTCCAAGAGAATAATCCCAAACTTGTACACGACATCCTCTTGAGTTGATAAAGGCGGATCCGGGTCGTCCAAGCTATCATCAAACAAGTTGGTTTCTTTTACATCTTGCCAAAATGAGAGGTCTGAAACCTTCGCGGCATAGTCTTCTGTTAGGAAAATGGTCGATGAATTTAGATTCCTGAGAACCATGGGAGGTTCAAGCCGTTGCAAATGCTCCAGGCAATATGCTATTCCCATTGCAATGCGTAGACGAGCAACCCAATCCAATGGCTCTGCTTCTTTTACTGTTAACACCAAAATGTTCCAAAATGGTAAGCTGCAAACCATACAAATGAAAACTAAGGCTTCTGCACTGTATCGTTTGACAAGGTCGCAAATTCACTAGTTGTTCACTACCAAACACTTTGGGGTAATTAGGCTCTTTCTTATAAATGCTTGTGAGGTTAGAAAATAAGTTTTGAAAATGAGTCTTTGAAAAATGAGTTTCATGTAAAAAGGAATTGAATTTTTGATAAAAATTGTGATAAAATAGAAAACAGGACCTCTAAATTCTCATAGTAACAAAACTAGAGAAAATGTACACAGATATTTTGTTCAAGAGAAGAAAACGAGGAACATACTGTGTAGATGCTCAAATAGGGTCCCATTTGGTGCATACTCATATACCATCATTCGGGTGAAAGGTTCTTCCTCCTCGCAATATCCAATGAGATTCATAAAGTTCTTCTGGTTCACTTTCGACAGGACTGAGATCTGACATTAGCAGCATCCAAATTTGGAAAGCAAAGATCAAGAAATTGCACACATTTAGATTGGTCTGACCAACTTAACTTTACCTTTTCCCTGAACAAGGCTTCAGATTGGTCTGACCAATCTTTTGCTAACTTGATTAGAGTAGAAGTCACAGCGATTTCAACACCACTTGAAAGTGTCCCTTTGTAGAAAGAGCACCCCGGTAAAGCACAGATTATATTGCTGAAATCTTCACAAGCAGTTTCAAGTTCGGATCGTTTAAGCGAAGGTATACCTGCCATGGGAAACTTTCATTAGTATACTTGGGGAAATGGTTAAGCCATGGACAATATTAGGACTGAAGCCGACCTGTAACAAATGCTTTCTGCAATTGCTCGGTTAAGCCTGTTTTCCAAGGCATCACAGACACAACTCTGTTTGTTCGACAGCATAGAAGGTACATTGAAGACAAAGCAATGAGAATCAATACTCCAGCTCCAATAGACATGTAGATAGCCAAGTGCGTGTTGCTATGCTTCCCAGTACTTTTTGCTGGAGCTGACGATGAACTGGATGTCAGTGCTAGCACATAAGCAGTTAGATGATTGGGTGAAGGTGATGGTGATGAATGCGGTGACACAGCCGGGGATGGTGGACCAGAAGGTGATGAAGCAGGTGATACATTTCCAGTACGACGACTTCCAAGTTTACGTCTTTGTGCAACTTTTTCTCCAAGAATTCTTTTTGCAATTGCATAGCTAACATTCCTATCAAAGATAAAATCAACAGATTGATAGCAACTTTGACCACCAGCACTGACATATGCATATAACAAAAATGTAGCAAGGTGTCTGATTTGGGGTTAATTCAAATCAAATTATCAATTGAAAGTAAAAAAAAGAAAAGAAACAGAACTAGATAGTATTCAAATAGACCAGTAAAGCAAAGTCATTTGTAGAATGTGAAGTTAGGGTAAGATAATTAAGCTTAAATCACTTATGTTCCTTCATCCCTCTTTTAGCATAAGCTAATGCCGTTTCCAAAAATGAAAGAGAAACTGAATCTATTGGATCTTGTATGATACAGAAGAAATCCTTAGAAAATTTAGGGAATCAAGCAATAGGCAGGTTCCAGCCCTGTTCTACGTATTAAAAAGTAAAGCAAGCATGAATTGGTTACACCCATATAATTTATACACCATAAACGGTTAATAAAGTGACGACAAAAACATATTCGTGACTTCTTAATCCAAAATTTTATAGTTAAAAGTCATTCCATCTAGTCAAGTTCATGCATACTGTAATTCCCAAATTATGATGTCAAAAAAACCTTACCTTATAAATGATCCACTCTTTGATCTTAATATCACTTCATCAACTTGATGTTTAGAAAGTAAACTAAGCTCATATGGTGAAAGGCTTTCATATATGAACTTGTTATTTCCAAGTACACTGCAACAAAAACAAGTGCAAAAATTCAAGTCCTTAACGTTAGAATGGACAATGATTAAAATTAACAAAAGACACAATCTCAACTTACAGTATTTTTAGGGAAGAAATTCTGAGAAGATCAATTGGAAATGTTCCACTGAGATTATTGTTTCCCAAATCGAACACCTCCAGTTTCTGCAACTGATTAATTTCTTTAGGAATAGTTCCAGACAATGAATTGTTGTGCAGGATCCTGGTTTAATGAAATAAGGAATACATAGAAGGAACAAAATGTTACATCAGCTATTGTCAAACGTATAGTACTAGTATCTATCAAATGCAATTGGTAAAATAGAACCATAGGATTCATTTTTTCTTTCAATCTTCTTTGTGGACACTATCTTTGATAAATTGGTTATGTGACCATAATGGAAATACAATGAACAAATACAGAACACAAATGATATGATAACCTGTGAATATGTAGGGGCAAATTTACATTGATATAAATAAATATAATTCATTAATAACTCCCAATATTCTGTTTCTCTCCCTCCCAATTTTAAAATTTGGAGTCAAGCATTCTAATAGGCAATGAGCTTTTCCTAAACTACCCAATCTTTTTATTGTTTACTCAATTTCTACAAATTCATGCATTATAATAACTGAATGCTGCAAAATCAAGGTCTGAAACTAATGATTTCAGCTTATAAAAACAAGTTTGTTAAAGGATAATTAGCTAAGTTTTCCAGATAAAAGGTTGTTTTTCCTGTCTTAATATGAACAACAGCTCAATCTAGTTGGTACATTAAACAAGACTTCCCAGTCACATTAAGAATGCTTCGAATCACAGCCTTGCTGATCCGGTTGACCACATCTAAACATAGTCAACTGGAAAATGAATAGATAACAGAACTTGGAATAACATCCATTCCTATTAATACGCATACAATTACCAAGAAAAACAGTTAAACAATAGCAAAAGAGCAAACATACTAAAGGTAATTATAGTTGGAGATGCTTGAGCTTAAGGAGATTAATACTTTTGAAGATGCTTACAGTGACTTTAAGTGAATAAGTTTCCCGATTTCTTTTACAAGTATCCCCTCAAGGCACAGATCTTTCAAGTTCCTGTAAAAGAATAAAGGAAAGAGAATGATGATTGCAGAAGTAATACAAACAAAACCTTCCCAATTCCAACCAATGTATACCCAGTTCAAGTTTCAAGTTAGCAACATTGCAAACAAATCAAAACTGGGCATGATTCCTACATCTGTGCAAAACTTTACTGTTTTCAGATAAGGCAATCTTGACACAACATTGAACTATCCAATACAGGAATGCAAACCAGAAGAAAAGAAAAGAACTTTCAAATATACGAGGCAAACTTTTGATGCATGGGATATGATCACAAAAGGAGTCTATTAGCTGAAATGGGAGAACTCACAGAGAAACAACCCGGCCATCGTCCGAGCAACCGACTCCATACCACAAACAGTGATCAACACCGGATTCCCCCCATTTCGTAAGCGATGCATATGGATCCACCTTTACCCCCTCTTTAAACCTTAACAGATACCATCCTGAACCAAAAAATAAAAAATAAAAAATAAAAAAATAAAAAAATAAGATGCCGCACAACCGCAATCCACAAATCTAATGGTCAAATCATACCTTCGACCTCGAGAGAATCCAAGCTCTGGCAGGAGAGAGCTACTACCACCGACACCAACAAGAAGTGCATCGGAAGCTTCAACCGTGCCTTCATTCCAACAAAAACTGCCCTACCACTTCGTCTCCCCCAATCAAAACCCTAAAAATTTTCCGAAAAGTTCTGTTAAAAATTTGCTTCGCGGATACATAAATTCAATGAAGAGGAGATATGGGCGACTTCTGGTGATCTCTGAGAGGATCAAGCTTGGAACCTCTTCGGAACTTGAATTGAACGCGTTGCTGAAGAAGTTTTACTTGAATCGGGGTACATCCCTTTGCTCATTTTCTTGATAGAGCACGGCAGCGAGAGTGGGAAGACAAAGCCGAGTCGTCTCCGTTGGCCCGTTCTTGAGGTAGTTTAGCATCGCAAAATAGGCAAAACTATGGATTTCGCATTCTTCCATTTCGTAATTTTTTTATTTTTTTTTATAATAATTAATAAGTTAAAAATATTGCAAAAGGGATTTTAAAAAAAATTGTGGTGAAATATTTGTTGAAGATCGAATTTTGAGAAATTTTATTTGAAATACTAAAATATATTCCATATGAATAAAAATAATAAAAGTTTTTGATAAATTTGAAATATTTTAAAAACTGAAATAAAAAAAACCTTTTTTAAAAAAACTGCCAATATAAACCAGCATAGCCACAGCATTTAATTAAAGCATATTACAACCCACAGGGCAATGAAAGAAGATGTCATTATCAACCATAGGTATAAATGGCTATGATATGAATAAACTATAGGTTTCATTTAAGGACAACTGACATATTACAAAAAGTTTGAAAATTAAATTTTAGAAAAAATTAATAAGATTTTTATAAGAAAAATATAATTTTTTTAAAAGAATTGTTTAATAGAATAAAGTTTGACAAGAAATTTTAAATAAAATTAATATTCTCCTTCACACTAGTACATGTGTCATAAAACAAGATGTGCAATATTTTCAGATATATTATTAATATATATATATTTTTTATTTTAATAGATTTTCAAAAAAAAAATTAGAGAATAATTTTTCTTTTTTGCATTATTTCTTTAAAATTTGTGAATGATACATTGAATTCTCATTTTTTATGTCAATAAAATTATTTTTTAATATATTATTAACCTTTTATTTAAACTTTATTTTATTTTTTTAGAGGTTTATTATTGTATTTTTATCATACAAATATAAAACAAGAAAAAAAACAAGCACATAAGGAATAAAACAATTTAAGTGATTCATCTAGATATTAAAATAACATTGATAAACAACAATAGTAAAAATTTATTTTGAAACAAATAAAATTACAAAATAAAAAATAATAAAATAATTCAAAGATGAAGGATTCAATCAAACATTATTTATAATACTTTACAAAACAAATAAATCTTAGATAATAATTTTTTAATAAAAAAATTCTAAAATAACCCATAAAATATGTTTACATATTTATGTATTTTTCATTATTGATAATGTAACACCCATTGTTTTTCCAATCAATAATGCAAAGTCATAAAGGAAGTCTTCAATCGTTTTCATAACTTTGGCTTAGGAAACCTGCCTCCTAAATGTCTTCAATACTTTGGCAAGGAATCAACTCCCCAAACCGTTTGCTTTTCTGGCATAAAGGTAAACTTAGCTGTTTTCTTTCTTCCACTTCTAAGATATATTCGTTATCGTGTACGTGACGCAGAAAACAGAAGAAAAGACCTCTCTGGTCGAAGACCGTTGACCGTTTTGTTTGTTACCGCGTTTTAGTTTGGCTTTACAAAGGTTAGAATTTTAAATTTTTTTTAATAAACAATTTTAATCAAAATTTTATTTTTACTTATGAAATTTTTTTTCCTAGACATTTCTTAAAATATTATTTTCAAATTTTTTTCTTACCCAATAAAGATTATTCGAAATTTCAAACCAAACTCAAAATACATAAATCACATTTTCAAATTTTCTAATTGAAAAAATATCAAAAAAACACCTACTAATAAGAGAGAAAAAAAACAACTACCGAAATTAGATATTCAAATAAAAAATTACAAAATCTTATAAAATTATCAATTAAGATGGACTACAGTCTCATAAACACATCAACTGAGATAGACTATAATCCCATGACCAATATAGTCTTGAAGTGTGCTTAACCCTTAATAGTCTTATCATATGACACTTAAATAGCTCAATCTTTGAAGTTTTAAGGTGAGCTTGAACCTAATGTTCCTATCCTAAAGTGCCAAAATAACCTTTCAATAAGCTTAAAGCTTCAATTATCCTATCTTAATGTTCTTACAAATTGACCTTTAGATATACTTGACAATTCCATCTTAGGTTTCTCTACTCAACATTTAGGCATTCCTAAGTAAATCATTCCAAAATATAAAATTTATTAAAATTTATTCAAAATATTTATACAAGATCAACAAATACCAAAGATTCAATCCCCAAAAACCTCATAACTACTAAATTTCATCACATCCAATCTCTAAACTCTAAATAAATTAGGATAAGATTCCTACATTTTTTTTTTCGTCCTCTTATTCTATCTCTATCTCGATTATAAACCCTATCTGTTTTAATCCAAAAAACAATTCTATCATTAATATATCCACACCATTTTGAGTGTTAAGTTTGTAGTTAATCTATAAGTATTCAATATATTTGTGTTAAATTTTGATAAATTTGACTCATCTATTTCGATTATTTGATTAGATGAGTCAAATTTTGCCAAAAGAAACGAGAAACAGTTTACTTCAATTAAAGATTTATACACTTCCATACCTTGAATTTTCCAGTTCAATCTTACCTGAAGCCTATGGGCAATTGAGGGTAAACTACTAGTTATTACACTTAAAAAGAAGGTTAAAGAACAGAATTATACATGATTAAATACAAGTGCTAATCAGATTCACTTACATTGGTAAACTTGCCAAGCTGAGGGAAAATTTCAACTGCCGTGAGAGTCCAACTCCAATAGCTCAACAACTGCTAAATCAAATGGGACTAATGGGTTCGAACGAGCAGATGGGATTGGCATCGTATGGTTAGCAAAACCAGAGATTTTGCAAAGTTACAAAGGTCTTCCTGAGTCACTCCAACCATCATCATCTTCTTCATCACTTCCTACACATGCCTAACAAGAAAGGGAAAACAAGTTTACATGCAATATAAAGCAAAAACTAGGAAAGAATGCTAAAATTTATATAACAACGCAATCCTCACCTGTCGGATTGCATTCGCTTTTTCCAGAATGGCAGAAACTTTGAGGTTTGTTGCAGGAGCCTTTAGGATGTTTGGCTTTGCTGAAGTTGCTGGTTTCAGGTTGAAGGACTGAGATGCAAAAACTAGTAGTAAGACAATGCTGTGATAAAGAAGGAAAGGTATTTCCACAGGCATTTACTTAAACTGACCTTATTTTTTATCTGTTCAAGCAAATGGTTTCTTTCATGTTCTTTTGGTTTTGTCAAAGGCAGATCAAGCTCTGATATCTTCCTCAACTGCAAAAGGCATATCCTGTGAAGAACATATAAATCAATCAAATGCAGTCACAGACATCTACAGGGTAAAACTGGATACCGTGCTTTTATCGTGAGCGGCAACAGCCTCTATTAGAGGGTCTCGTGGTCGGTTTCGGATGGAACTGGTTTTCCCATATGGCATACCACATTCCATCTCTGGTATTATGATATCATATGTAGTAGATGGATTACCTTCCCTTGGAAACATATGATAACTGTAAGGAGGAATGTTATGAACTGCAACTGGATATGATGCAGAAAAGTTTAGTTGTTGAATGCTTTGCCCATCATAACCTGCATAGTCTCCATAACCATATTGGTGTTTACCATTTCCAGTGGTTGACATGACTATGAATGAGTTCAAAGTTGGCACTGTATCTCTATCTATCATTAAGGCTTCTTCTTGTGATCTTTCCAACTCTAAACCAGAAAGCAGCTTTGCGAGCTCTGGCCTTTGTTCTCTGGCCAGAGGGTTGCGTGTTTCTAAAAGGTCTGGGTGTTGGGACATCACATCACTAAATGCATTCTCTCCCTCAATTTCAATATTACCATGTGAATGCTCCACATCTTCTTTAGATGTTGTTGAAGATAAGTTTAAAGTTAGAACAGTTTTGACTTCAGGGAACTCAAACTCAGGCTGTTGGTTCGGATTAACAGAAATTGGTGACATTTCGGATAAATTTAAAGCCTCTGTCAATTGATCATCTGTAAAAGAAGAAACGTGTTGAATCCAATCTTCCAAAGCATGAGATGTGAAGGGGCTTGCATGCTCATCTATTTCACCCATGAGTGAAGGAAAAGAACTTATATGTGTGTCGCCATTATTTGAAGGAAATTTCGAAGCAACAGTTTCCATGGCAAATGAAATCATATTTCCACCAGCAAAAACGGATCCCGGTTGAGTTTTGCCCATTCTCCACTGTAGAGGAGGAAGTGGTGGAAGAGGTGGTGCTTCTTCAATTACTTCTAGTTGTTGCAAGCTGGAGACAAGTTCACACGGCATTGCAAGAAGATTTTCCTGGGTGTTAATTTGCCAAGCAGGAATGATGAAATCTGAAGTACACGGTGTCCCTGAAGCTAAAGCATCAGAAGCAATGGAAACATCTTGCAGTTGATCAGAGGGATCAAGACTTGTTTGCTCAATCTCATATGTTTTTGAAGAAGGCGAGTTACATTCATTGTTAAAGGCATCGTGAACTAAAAGCGATGGATCTGGATCTGGATCTGGAAGAACCTCTTCAAGCACCAAATTATTCTTCAAACCAGTGGGACCATTAGAGCAGCCTTCATCAAGATGAACATCATAAGATTCAATATTCTCTTCAACTCTACTCAAAGAACTTGTTTCATCAAATGCTTCTGGTACAGAAGATGACAGAGATTGGACTTCTGGCCTTCTTGCATCAACCTGAACACAAGGCATGAAGGATTTTGAATTGGGAGATTGTTCATCTTCTGCCATGCCAATCAAATTATTTTCATGAAGATATGATAAATTAGAATCTGTTGATTGAGAACTTGCATGTATATAATCAGCCTCTTGATTTCCTCTCTGACACAGGGGCACAAGCAAATTGCTTTCAAACTCCAAGGATGTTAAGTTACTTGTAATATCTGGCCTTTTTGTCTCCGGCTTGAGTTGATCCAATGAAACGTTCTCAGAAATCATATCTTCTTGAAGCTGAATACTACAGCTGGATGCTTCTAAAGATTCTGAGAGGGGAAGCACAAAAACTTGGATGCCCTCTTCAGTGACAGCATTCACTGATTTTGAATCATCTTGAAACTCCGACACTTCTATGTCTAGCTTATGCTGATTCAAAGAATCATCCTCAGAAACTAGGCCATCTAGAACCTGTATATCACCAGCTGATACATCTGTAAGTAAGGAAAGCACCTTGCAATTTATGTCGTTGCCATTGATAATATCATCAGAGTCTAAATGAGAATGTTGCTCATTTTCTCTCGAGCATACTTTATCTTCTTCAGTGCTGGGATGCATCTCCACATTGGTGTTATCAACATTAACATCCACCAATTTATCAGCAGATGAGTTGGACAAATCCAAAACTGATGACTGACACAATATATTATTAACATACATTTCATCCTCCTCATACTGACTC
This sequence comes from Vanilla planifolia, assembly GCA_023846275.1. Taxonomy (NCBI): domain Eukaryota; kingdom Viridiplantae; phylum Streptophyta; class Magnoliopsida; order Asparagales; family Orchidaceae; genus Vanilla; species Vanilla planifolia. The sequence continues at coordinate 5,658,744 of CM043873.1, read as the reverse complement.
GATGGTCCATTAGACTTGTCCTGAGACAGCATGGACGTGGAATCTCTTGCAATAGATGATTCTTTAATATTTTTCTTGAGATCACATGAAGCATAATCATCTGAAATCATATTTTCTTGCAATTGAACATTAAAACTGGATACATTTTCACATTGTAACATGTGAACAGCCTTGTGAACTACATCATCTTCTTTGATAACTTTTCCAATCAGTGAACTACTGTCTTTTGTGCTTTCCTCAAACAGCACCGGACTAGACCCATTTTTAAGAATGATGGATTCATTTATCAGTTCCAATGCCTCATTCAAACGTTTCAAGTCGTTTGTCTCATTCGATTCAGATACTTCAGGATGCAAAAGTTTAGCATCAATATTTACAAAACCACCTGTTTGAAGAGGCTCCATCACCTCTACGTTGGCAGATTCCTGAGTCTCTTCTGCATCAGACAAATGCTGTAATTCTCGTGGAATAGATGGAGAAGCTGATGCCTCACACTCTACGCTAACTAAATTTCTGAAGTTCCCTTGTGATTCTAGATGCATCAATTCTTCCTCAGCCCTATTGTTAACTCCAGTTGTGACACTTTCAGAATGCACAGTGGAAGAGACAAGCACAACAGAAAAGGAAGAACTTGTTGGTGATAGCTCCTCAGAGGAACAGATGGCTTCGTCCTCAATTAAATCCTCCAAGGAATCTTTAACAAAAACTTCAGAAACCTCCTCAGCAGGACTTTCTAATCCTGTTTCCACAGGTTTAGGTGTCTGAAATATGTTGGCAATATCCATAGACAAAAATGTTGCTGTATCCCCTTGCTGATGAAGAAGATCACTGATCAAATCTGGGTTAATCACCCCTGAAATGTGATCATTCCAGGGGTTATCTTGGCTTCCATGAGGTGAGCCTATTTTCTCAGATCCATTGGCAACGTTACCATTAAAATTTTCAATGTGTGCAGTGAACTCATGAGATGCAATGTCTTCATCTGCTTTCAAATGTCCCTCATGTGCTTCAGCAGTCAATTGCAAGCCAGACTTCAACTCTTTCCTATCTTCATCATTCATCATGTAGGAAATTTTCTTAGATAAATCTTCTGATTGCATTTCATTTTCCAAGACGCTAAACTTGTCTATGGATTTCAGAACAGTAGAACCAATAGGTATGCTAGGTGGTATGCTCCCAGGTTGACAATCTGTTGCATCCAGTTCTGGCTTCCCTGTAGGCTTTCCTATCTCGTCATCCATCAAGTTCAACAATGAATTATTGAAAAACTCAGTGAAAGGGCCTTTTACTGCAACAATACTATCTTCAGTTTCTGAACAATCAAAAGGCACATCGCATTTCTTTCTACTAGTTGCAGATGTAATATCATCAGTTTTTTCGATGGAATGAACTTCTTCAAGAGAATCAGAAGGCATGTTTGGAAAATCTTTATATGTGTGATTTACCACATGATTAGTCTTCCAAGGAGGAGAGGAAACAATATGTCCATCTGCTTTTGGAGTACTTACTACGTTGCCAGAAAATGCTTCAATAGAATGCCCAGTAAGTGTTTTTGTTTCCTCAAATTTGCCTTTGGGACTCGAAGTTGAATCCATCATAGAACTACAAGACACTTCTCCATTTGTACCATCAAACATGACAGCAATTGGTGTCTTGTGATCGAAAGATTCAGGAGATGCCAAACAAGCTGATGACAGTATTGCCACACCAACATTACTCTCCAGCGTTTCTATTTCACCTTGGTTGATGTCTGAACTTGAAGTTACATCAAAAGCAGTTCTATGTTGAAGTTGCTGATAAGGTAAATCAACCAAAGCATTTAATTGTGACAGATTAGGTATTTCATCCATCACTTTATCTGGATTAATTGATGTATCATAGCATCCAACAAAACCAGGTTCAGAATCTTGAGTTAGCAATTCAAGGTATCCATTAACTTTTGGATTTGTTTCTTCAAGTTCATAATGGAAGACCGCCATGTCTGATATTGCTCTGGACTCGGAATCAGTTTCTATCTCTGATTCCATGGTATTCAATGCATCAACATAATTTTCCAACTCACTCTCTATGTCATCAGACCTATAACCATCATGATCATCATCAGTAATGAATCCAGAATCAGGTAAAAGGTTGTTTTGCTCCACTTGTTGCAGGGTTGGAGGATTGATATAAGTTTCATAAGCTGCAAGATCAAAATTATTCCCTGGTTCGACCAATCTTTGATTAGCCTTTTGAGATGATGGATATAGCTTTTGAAAAGCTCCAGCAAACATATGATTTGCTTCCAAAATTTCTTTGCCATCTGCTTCCTGTTTTGTTGATTTAGTACCTTCTTTTTCTGCAGAAGACAGAAAAGGCATTTCCTGCCTGAGTTTTGAAGAATCAGTCACACTTTCGTCTAGAACTTCCACTACATTTGAATCCAAATCTTTAAGGTCATTTTGATCAATTACTTCTTCCAAAAGGTCTTCCATATAGCTTTTTCTACTGCTTATATCTGAAACTTTAAATTTCCTGCATTTTAATCTGGTATGCCTTCTGGGAAACTTTTCCGGTACATGTTCAGAAATTGTATGCTGTAAACTGTTTGAAAGGAACAAAAATTACATGGATTTATATGCAGATTCACGTGATGAAAAGGTACTGAACCGCCTTCTATCCATTGCAAGTTATAAGAACTTACTTTTCCATAATTGGCGCAAAGAAAGGCGATGTCATCTTGTCACTTCTCCAATGTGATCCCTTCCTCTAGAAAAAAGGGAAAATAAAGGTTTATCATTCTTTTTAAATGAAAGTCACATTAAATGAAATATTTGACTTTTCAAAACCTAAGATCTCATTTGGCAAACTTTTCTTCGGCTTTATTTCCCAAAAATTCTGACAAAACATTTCACTTTGTATGCTAAACACAACAATTTATACCTCGTAGCCAGCAAGTACTTAAAGGTTCATATACGAGGGCGTCTTACGTGTCATTTGATTCCATGCATAAACCCATTTTCTTCCCTGCTCCTTTCAGTATTCCCTAGATTCCCTGTACAATAATTTTCACTTCAAGTTGTAGTCCAGATTCTTGACTTGCAAGATGCTCTACTTTTCTTCACAGGCTAAACAAAGAAGGATTGGACTTCCCTTTTAATTCTTCAGCCGTCACGTAGGAGTTTTCTTGGTCTCAATAAAACCAGAAACGGAGCAATAGAACAGAGTTTTTATAGGATTATGAATTTGTTAGAGAAGGTAATGAATTTTTAGGAAATTTATCTTATCAATTATATGTTTTTTACGATATGTTAATATGAAATTCAAAGAGTGCAATTAGCACCCAACGAGATGATTGTTTAATGGCCGAGTCTTGTGGGTAGCGATATACATGTGTGTGTACACACACACATGCAAATATTATTCAAAAAACCCAACAAGGCAACACCATTCAACAAAGTGTATTGTTTTTTTTTTTTTTGAAATGAACAAAGTATATTGTTTAGTGATGAAGCTTTTCCTTGATTGTATTGTACTATAAACAAACAAAAATTATAGATATGTTCCTATTTGACCTAATTCTTAAATAAATTAGTCAAGTTTCAAAAATGAATACATGTCTTTAATTTTTATAAAAACTACAATTAGGTCATTGTTATTATAATTTTATTAGGACATAGGTTTATCATAATATTTTTTCCTAAACCCTTTCCTAACCTGCAAACTGATAACTGAAGGCAAATTGTGAAGAAAGAACAAAGAATGTCTATAGAGGCAAAGGAGATAAGAGTAATAATAATGGTGCCAAACGACCACAAAGGAGGCAGTGGACAACGAAGACGAAGGAAAAGTTGACAATAATTGTGGTGTTGAATAACGATAAATGATCTATTTGTGAGGTGTTTTCAACCAAGCTTTGGTGCTCATACCTTCTTTTCAAAGTAGAGAACAGAAGTGGAAGCGTGATAATGGTGATGAGCAAAGAAAAAAAGAGAAGAAGAAAAAGGTTTTTGACATAAGAAGATTAAATTTTCTAAGAAATTTTTATTCAAAGGATTTTGAAATCACATTCTATTTTATAGGATTCTGAATTTCAAACTTCTAAATTGTCTCATAAATCATTCTCACCACTTTATATAAGAGTTTAGATATAATATTTAATTATAAAATAATAAATATGTGATTTTGATAAAAAATATAAAATTTTTTCAAATTCTACAAAACCAACTTGATCCCGTGCCTATTCGCAAGCACGAGCCTCCACCTGCTTACGATCACGCCAGAGGGATTGTTCACTTGCGAAAGTATTGTTCCCACTCGTGGACAGTCCTCCGCACCAGCGTTAATCACAACGACATGGTAGGTGGCCGACAAGGTGCACGTGCGCTTTCCCTGCGCGAGCATCACGTGCCACGCCCTTCTACATGCACGCCTGAGCCTACATGTGTGCATGATGCTCGAACAGAGCACCTACAGTGAGCCTTCGTGTGCGACCTAATGCGCAGCTCTTGCTGCTTCGTGCTGTGTCGATGTTTTTCATCGTTTTATCTCAATTTTTTTTCCACAATTTTAGATTCAATGAGCTTGAAATTGATCTCCTGATAAATAAAGATAATAGATATAATAATAGTATTGATTAAGAGTATAGAAGACCTAATTGCAAATTTCATGGTAAAAACTTTTTAGACATTTATATAAAATAAAAAAAATGACTTGCAACATCTATGAAACTTTAAGATCCTAAATGCCTATTTTGAAGTTGGAAACACCTACTTGAGAATTAAATCAAACACTAGAGACTTGCCAACAATTTGCATTAAAATCAATTATTAATATTACTGTCATCTAACACTAAATAAGAAATCTATTCCTTAAAAGGGAAGAGAGTCACAGCACAACTATTCATGTCATAAGTGAATGAAATCAATCCTACTAGAATTCCAACCAATTATGTTGATATATTGGCATGGGAAGGCATTCCGCTCTAGTAGCTCGGCATTGGCATTCCATTTTGACTTTAGCTTTAGAAAGAATGACTTGAACAATGATAGTTATTTGAGAAAACATATTAAAGTTAGCAATGCTTGCTAGTCTATCAAATGAGAGTAAAAGTAAGGACACCTAAACAGTCCAACTTGTTCATAGATTTGATAAGACCTAGGTTGAACAAATTGCCCTTCTTGAAAAGATGATAGTATGAGATTAAGATCTCTGCTTGTAGTTTAATAGCTTAAAGCAGGACCTCTTCAAAGAGGACAAAGAGGTTTCTAGGGAAGAGGGCATGGGTTCCCTTTGAAGAAAGAGATATTATGTCAATATGAATGGAATGGAATCTTCCAAAAAAAACAAAACATCACCTAGGAGTACTCCATTTAGAAAGGGCTTTCCCTCAAAACCCTTTGACATTACCATCCCAAAATGCCTCATGCAAGCTCTATAGATAATCCATGGCTTTATCAGACCTTCTGATTAGCATCAAACATCTAACAGGGGCTCACAAAATAGTACTCTAGCAAGAACTACTTTAGTTAGGTCATCTTCAAAAAGTCCTAATTACCTTGAATTTCGGTGCGGCCTTTTCTCGTTGAATATCAACTCCCATCATCTCAGAAGGAGCCTTCTCCTTGAAAAAGGACGGATCAGAATACCTCTTTAAGCATGTGCCAGCACCAGCAATATCAAACCTGAAGAAATAAATGAGCCCTTACGCTCTGAATTTTTAAACAGCAAAACAAATAATAGAAAACAATTAATAAGAGAAAGAATTAGATAAATCACATGTCCAACAACAAACCTATCAAGCATAAACAGCCGAGGAGGACCACGGCATTCTTCATATGAATCCAATATAAAACGAGGCATATCACCTTGAGTGACTAAATTCTGATCCAATCTAAGATTTGGATGCCAATCAACACCTGAAAGTTAAATTTCATAACTATTGGGTGAGAAAGTAAGGAAAAGCATACATTTTCTTGTGGTTTTAAGCTAAACATTTACCAGCACTATAAGCACATTGGGAATGATCAGTTTGGCAGAGAAGGTTTTTTTCTATTAATGGAAACTCTGCTTCTAGTTGTTGTACACGCAGAATCAACCCATGGCTTCTAGCTGAAGTTGCCAGAACTTCTTCATGCAAGTCATGAAATACTTCTGCAGCAAACCTGCACAAAAGGAAAACGAACGGTTCAAGAAAATCACTTCATGGCTGAAATTACAAACATGTGAAACCGAATTTAAATTACAAAAATAACAAGAATAACAACAAATGAAATGACCACAAGAATGTCGACATATAGTTGAAGTATCATAACCTCCATATGAAATCGCATTAGTTCTACATCTAGGAAAAAGAGATGCAAAAGGTTAAAATATGATTATATAATAGAATTGCAGGTACAAACTTACTTTAACTTGGATTAAGCATTGATCAATTGGTGAAAAAGAATGCAGTTCATTAATGGGATGCCAGGATTGGCTAAGAAGTAGGAAATAAGTACACAAACAAATAATAGGAAGGATTGGAAAAATTATATTTCATGTTAGCAGTGTTCTTTGGCAATTGACTAATCAGTTTGTTATATAAAAGCTGTGCTCATTACACAATGTTAAAATTTCCGCCACAGGCAGGAAAGAACTGACATTGAAGTCGAAGATGATAAATTTAACAACTAACATGAAACCAGTGACCCTTATAGCCAATGATTTGTCAGCTGCATGGTAAAGTGGATGCTTAAAATAGAATACAAAAATCAGCAGCTCGTATCTGGGCCACAATGTTTACAGTCCAAGTGCAATTTGTTCCAAAGGTTTCCACAGTCTTCTGGTAAGCTCATATGCCTTTATATCAAGGTTTGGCGTATATGATTCCCTGTGGGTTATAGTAGGAACCATGTTTGATTCAGGAGCAATCATGCCAAATTATATCAAGAGACTTGACCTTATAAAGAAAACGTTAAAGCATTTGATTTTAAATTTTAAAAACATTTCAATTTGCAAGAGGAAATTTATATACTCAAGTTTAAGTGAGGATAAGATAAGACTTCAAATTTCATTTTTAGGGTAAAACTTAGTTGTGGTTTAGCTTTTTTCCATTGCTATGTCAAGAAATTTGTTGATCATAGCACCTACTATTTGGCTTCACTGCTTGGAAGCTATAAATAACAATAATGACAAACAAGAATTAAAACCACTAGGTAGGTTCAGCTATATGAATCTTACATGACATTTGCTCAATGTATGAATCACTCTCCGTTAATATCAAAGTATTTCAAACCCTTTGTTATTGTCTTTTATCATGTTGTTTTTTTCTACCTTTACCTCTATGTAAATGCAAAAACTCCAAACCCACATCTTATAAGAAAAAGCATAAAACAACATATGGTTAATATATCCAAACTATTTAAAACAACTCTATGCCTATTCTCCATCAAAGCTACATGAAGCTTCTCCCAAATATGCTCATTCTATCTAATCATGCTCTTTTGAATATACACGTTCATCTATTTCAACATCATCATCTCCAAAACAATCATTCTAATAACATGTTTGAATGTGATATGCAAACATTTGATACCATACAATAGTATTCGTTTAACAATAACCTTCTAGAACTTGATTTTAATCTTACAAGAGATGTTACAATTTCACCACACTAAAAACACTATTATATTTCATCCAACTTGTTTAGATCCTATTATTGGAATCCCATTAATTTCTTTATACTTTTAAAATATGGACATAAAAAAAAAGAAATATCTCATTTCTTAAAATTTTATAATCATTAATATCAATCTCCAATCATTTGTTCTACATTACTAACTAAACATGCATTTCATAAACTCAATTTTTGATCAACTGATGTGAAATTTCATACCAAAACTATTCTCCATAACTAAAACTTAACTTTAGCCCATACACTAATCTTATCAATAAGCATGATATCATTATGAAAAGCAGATGCTATGACACTTCGTCTTGAATTGACTAATAAAAACAAGTACAACTAATACAAAAACACAAGAACTTAAACAAGAGCCTTGATGAAGTCCAACTTCTTTGTAAAATGTTTAGTCAATTTTTGTTTAGTATATGCACATATTATTGCTCTATTATATATATTATAATAACTTCAATATCAGTAGTATTAATTCATTTCTTTTGTAAGATCTTCTAAAATATTCTTATTAAAATTTTATCTCTTGTATCCTATAAATTTAAAAAAAAAATTAAAAGATCTTCTCTTGTCCTAAACTTTTTATGTGAAACCTCTTAACAATATATGACATCAATCATCAATCTTTATGACACATTTCATATAGTAATTTGTGTCCAAATATTTTAAGCATAGTTTATTAACTTAATGCTCTTACAACTAACATGATTCTAAATTTTTTCTTTATTTTATGAATAACTATTAAAGCACATTTTTTCCATTCATCTAGTAACTTTTAATCTTTAAAACAACATTAGATGACTTATAGGCCTTGAGATACATCCTTGGCAGAGGCATATAACAAACCAGAGTTCATATGAGATAAAGCGTCATATTGATGCCAATGCATTGGAGAGTGCTGACTAATCGAATTCCATTTAGCTAAAGTTCATATATCAATCCAACTCTTCAATTTTCAATGTTTCAATTTTCAATTCCAATTAGTCTTCTAATTTTTTAGTTGTCAAAATTTTTAATTCAGTACATAGTTTAGTATTATCAAAATGAAGCAATCAACATTAATAATTTGTTAGTTAATATTTTTGGCTAAACAACTCGAGCAATCACTAGATTTCCCCTGGTTATTCTAACTACCACTACAAGCGATCACTTCTAAGCAAATTGAGGGCAATGGGATTTTCTACTTTATTCAGCTTTGCTAAGAATTTCGCATCTATTAGAAAATTATGAGCTTATTAAGTAGAGAATAATACACCTTATTATGGGACTTTATTTATACCCTTTTTAGAATTAGTTGATTATCCTATTTCGATCTCAATACAAACCCTTATTTATGTGGTTTGGATCTCCAATTTTGGACAATCTGCATTGCATATAGAAATTCTTGGTGCTAAGGGTAGCAAATCTCCATAAGGAAGTGCTAAATGCGTAAGGGGGAAGAGTGCCTTACACTAATTAACTGATGTCTCTTATGTCACCATGGCCCTCATCAAGCATCAATGTTAACTTATCATTGTCAACCATCACTTGTAGGTTATCACATTCCTTCACCACATTGCACTTGTCTCTTATCAAGTTTTCCAATGATTCTACAACTCATTCATTCTTTTTTTGGTCTTTGTTTCTCAATTTGCCAAATCTGGGTAGATCATCCTACGAGACCAATTTAAAACTTTGGATGATCTAGCCCTCTAATGTTTGTTAAAAATTCCTTAGGCAACAAAACTACATCCCCATGAAGTTTACAAACATGGTCAAATTTTTGGGTTCTTAGTTGATTCCACATGCATATCATTCATATCCTCGCTTGCCTTCTTTTTGGATGCTCTATTTCTACCCTATTAGATGTTTTACTCTAAACTCAAATCTATTCTATTCATGTGAAACCATAGATAATGTAGTGGTTAAACCTTTGTTGGATTTACGAACTTCACCACACAACACCAAGTTTAACTTTTTAAAGGATTTCTAACCCTTTGGATTGTTTCTTAAAAAGCCCACAAGCTTTATTCTTGTGAGATTTTAGATTGATTTATAATGATGGCACCACTAATGCGCTTTATTCTTGGTTCTTGGATGTAGATAACTCATGATTATAGATATTACTTCTTTGGTTACATCACTTATATCACACATCTATAGAAATGACATTTGAGCATATTGCCTTACCAAATTTCAACTTCAAAGCTTTCTATCATTTTTGTCATCAAAATATTTTTCTCAAGAAAAATCTTTCAAACCAAGGCAAACATGGCTTATTATCTATCATTGGAACCTTTAACGTCGATATTGTCTTGAAACAGATCTTGAAGACAATAGCACCTATGGGCCATAGCCTCTCTCTCTCTCTATCTCTCTCAAGCATTCATCATTGAAATATTTTTCCAAAGATAGAGCTTGAGGATTGGGACACTTGTGAGTGGTGTCCTCTCCCTAGAACATTTATCATCAAAAACTTTTTTCTCAAGAACCCAATGATCAAGGCACCCATTGGTTAGGCTCTCCTGAAAGATTTTTCTCATCAATGTTTTCTATAAAGAATGCTGAAATAAAATTTCCATTTTATTTGATCAAGATTATATCACAAATTTTTTTAATACTATGACACTTCTCAACTTTGTTGATCAATCAATGTGTGTGAATATGGCTCAAAAATTTCTTAGATGGTGTAGGACACTTCCCAATTAAAAGAAAACTTTTCAACTCCCTCAAGAATATTTGAGACTTCATAATTTCTCAAGACTAGATCTCCAATTTCAATAACTCAAGGATAGAAATATTTTTTTAATCATTCCTTTGTTTCTACTTAAGATTAACTCTTGGTCAAGCTTCTTTAAGATTGAGATTTAATAATTGTGCTCTTCTTGAGATTTTTAGGACTTATTGCATTTTGAATTCTGGGAGTAAGCACTCCAATTTCATGAGGATAACTACCTCGAGTTCATGAGTGAGAAAAATTCTATCATTTTTAATATGCTTTTGCTTGCCACCTTAGCTTTTCCACTTAACTTGTGGTAGCCGACCTACCCATGCATTAGATGACACTATTTGGATAACTATTATAGCTCTTTGGTAGTAAATATGGTCTTATTATTGATAATAATGGTTATTTTGAAATATTAAAAAATTTCTAACCACCATAATTTTCCACCTACAATATAGGTCGTTAAGGAATTACTTTGACTTTGATTTACTTCATAAAATAATCCATGAGAATGAAGATGTTGTTTTAATTATTTTTGTTTAACAAAAAAAAAACATCTGAAAAAATCCACTCCCCAAATTGAGAATGGAAAAAATATCGTTATTGATTCGAGGGGATTGGTTTGTCAATAAATAAAGCTATTTTGGGAAAGTTGATCAAGTCATGATGCAGTGCAAACAAATAAAAGCTTATTATATAATCCTATTTGCTTCAGATTGATCCTAAGAATGACCCCAATTCTTTTGAGTAATAATAAATTTCTTTCACTACTCAACAGGCCTCAAAAGGATGAATACAGCAAAGAATTGTTCGCATATAATGTCTTTGATAAAGCACAACATTGATAAGACCACATTGAGAAGCTCGTCATCAAATTTCCTAAGACTCTACCTTTTGCATAAGTAAAATTTCCAACTAAAAGTATAGATAAAAAGGATTAGCTTAGCTAGTACTAATTTTCATTGTTCTTGAGCTTTGGAATATTAAGTACTAGCAAGTAATAGGACCATTGAATTTTGCCAAAACACCAACATCTTAATTCTCAGCCTTCTAAACCTGACAAATATTGATGAAGTCACATTTCTTAAAAATATAATAAAATGATTAGCTGTACCTTTTGAGCATGGTATCTCTAGTTTCATAAAAATTTTGTACTTAGTTTATGATTAATTGTGAATTGTTGTTCATTATGGACCTTTAAACTCTAAATACAAAGGTAAATCTTAGAGCAACAAATAATTTTTCATAATTAACTTGATTACTTGTACACTCAAATGGCATTCAAATAGCTATCAACACCCTAATACAAATGGTATGCCCATTGGAATAACCATTCACAAACATTATCCAATTTGAAAATTGGTCCCCAAACACAAAATTTACAAGTGGGATACCATCAATGAGAAAGTTGGCTACAACCAGAACTCTGATTGACTGCCTCAAAGGGTAAGTAGTGTCAAATTGTTGAGCTTCGTTGCCTATTTTTTTGCCTAAACTTGTCTATAAATACCTCACGTGGGGAGGAGGGGTGGATGTTCTTTAGATGTCAACAGCAGTTGTTATCATTGTACTTTTTGATGCATGTCGACTTCTCTTAGAGAGAAAAACTCTGACCAATTGTAGACATTTCCCTTCATTTTTGCAAATTCTTCGTCTCCCTTCCTCTCCTTTTTAGTTCATTCATTTCTTGTGTACATCCCAGTTTATTTCCCGAAAAAAAAAACTCTCAATAGAGCCACTAGTTAAAATGAAAAAAATAACCGTCAATACATGACTAAAATTGTAGCCAAATCCATCTCTACAATTCCATCCAGAATTCCAACCAAACGTAAGAAAAGGGTTTACAACAAGAGTCAAATTCGAATCAGAAAACAAATTCATGAACGAAGAAAATACAAAGCAGATGTCCACTCAAGAAGAAGACGAGATTCCAAACACTCCCAAATCCCATTTCTTACTCACGACCAAAAAGAACCTCCAGGCACACCAGAAAACGCGAGGAAATCAGAATCGGTAAGACTTACTCCGCGAGATCCCCCAGCTGCCTTAACACCCCAACTAGACCGGCCATCGCCACACCCTCGAGAAGCGCCTCCGGGTCATCCCTGTCCGCCCCCCTGTACACCTCCGGATCCGCGAGCCCATACTCATTCCTTATCTGGTATCTCACCGTCGGCATCTCGCCTCCCGCAACGACCTCCCCCAGGAACTGACCCGCTGAGGTGACGCACTCACCCCTCGACCATTACAGCTCTCCTGCTAAGCTCGACGACACGCACAGTAATGTTGCTATAATTTAGAAACCGTGATTTCAGGGGCAGTGACGCCATTTAAGCGGGTCTGTGGGCCACCTGTGGGCCCATGTCTGCATAACACGCTTGTCAACGTTAAAGCCGTCACCTCTTTCGACCGCCACAACTTTGGTCAACCACGGTACAAGTTAACGGCGGTTCAGCTTTTAGGGGGGTTCAATATTTGAGAAGAAATATCATTTTTTAAAAATTATATATATAGATATATATATATATATATTATGGAGATAATATCATTATCTAATTATAAGAAAACTTGGATCACATTTATACTAATATATAAATAATCAGAATAACCTAAAAATAAAAATAAAAACTGAAAACTATTAGTTTTCTATAACTGCATTCTATTATTATAATGTACGATTATAAAAATTATCTTATAAGGAGAAAAGAAAACATTAATTGTGGATTTATATATTTTTTTATGATAGAATAGAATATATGATGATGAGGATAATGATTAATTTTAGAATAAATAATTGAAAAAAGATTATATGTTTAAAGATAACAATAATCAGAACAATAATAATGTGATGATAATAGTAACTTTGATGATAGTAAGTCATTCACTATTTGTCTTTGACTACAATCAATAAAAAATACTCATGTGTTGTTCGCTTAACATTTTTGATAAATAATATAGAGAAAGGATATATGAAACAGTTATAATAATAAGAATATTATTCAAAGTTATTAAATTAATGACTAATCACAAGTTAAATATTGACTATATGATAATATAATATTGATATTTTTTTTGTGTGACTAATCAATCATTTTTTAGAAGCCAATAGTTATAAAAAATTTTATGATTGACTAAATAGCATCACTTGGATTTTGTTGTTTTGATGATATTGTAATCTGTATTTTATTTTTTATATTTTGTTATATTATTAATCAATTTTAAAAAAATCATAATATTACTAATTTGTTAATTTGAGTGTTTTTGAAATACATATTTTTTTAGTTTTTGGATACTTTTTACTTACAAAAAATATTTTAATGATTTTATTAATTTTTTTAAGGTTAAACTACTAAAACTATGATTGAATTGAAACCATTACAAACATTGAAACTGGTAACTTGATGACAAAATCAAGTCGTATACTTTAAACCCATTTCATATAAAGAGCAAGAACTTTATAAATTTGAAAAACAAAGAGAAGTATAGAAAATAAAAAATAACTATTCAATAAGCAAGTAACTATTCTTTTGCTTTCTCTCTTTATACTATATTAGAGGCTGAACAATATAATACTTAGATCCAAAACGTTAGAATCAAGTATTGAATAATCAATTACTAAACATTCAATGAAATTTGAGGACTTCTAGTATAAAAAAGCATCATATAGTTGCCTTCTATCGAACTATATCCCAAATAAACTTTATCTTCAAATCGATCAATCTTAACCTTGAAGTGACTTAATGTACCTAATTCGACAAAACAAAGACCAAGGAATTAGAGACCAAGGTACACAAGAAAGCATTCAATAAATAAGTTCTTTGAAAGGTAGCTTTCCGAAGGAGTCTTCTTTTTGTTATGTTTTGCTGCAGGCTTTCTAGGAGAAGACAGTGATGTATTCCTTCCTTTCCAGATTAGCTTCTATTGGGATCGCACTATGGTTTTGTGGGCAAAATCACATTTACTTTTGGAGTCAGGTTGCTTAGAATATACTGCCATGTATTTTCTTTACTAAGACTTTCAATTAGCTTGTCATCACATTTCATTTCTCTTAAAAGCTAAGGATGAATGTAATAACTTTACACTAAAGATGTTTGTTAATCATTCAAATTTGAACCGAACCGAAATCGACCCAACTGCGAATGAGTCGGTGACAACCTCCAACAGCTCATCCTAAGCTTGTCACAGCAATTCAGCATAAAAAATTGAATGATATCTACCTTCTCCCACTTGCAAGTTGCATGAGTACAATGTAGTTTTAATGAATCATCTCTGTTGAAGTGGGTGTTCTATATTAATGATTGAGTCTTTGCCTTAAAGTCTCTGCAACCCTGGATGCTATAAAGAGGTAAAGGAGAGGTACAGACATGGAGGATTGCATGGATTAGTATGTGATGAGGAGCTTGAAACCATCCTTGCACTGCAAGCATGCAACAAGCTGGGAAATTTTGGGAAGGAAGAATTCACATGGTAAATGTTACAAGAAATCAGAAGCACAGTAGCTAGAAAAAAGATCGATGTTCGAGCTGGCTCGGGCTTGGCTTGTCAAAGATGAGCAGACTATGAGTCTAGTTTCTTAACAAGTCGAACATTAGTGAAGCCTAGTTCATTTGTGTTTGGATTGATGGATTTATCTTTGTAGAGGATGTGACGGAGGTTTGATAATCATTGAAAAGTTACTCTACATCACAATTAAGGAACAATTAGCTTTTTAGTATTGTTATGTCATGTAATATTATTTGAAGATTTTAAATGTTTAATTTAATGGTATCTTTACATGATGATATTAAAAATTATAATTTTTCAAACTAAAAATGACATGGAGATATTACTCAAATTTGAATAAATCTTAATTCTTGATGTTTTTAATAAGAATAAAAAACAATTTTAATAACATTGAGCCAAAAGATAATATCAAAAAGTTCTTTATAGAACAAACAAGATAATATTAAGATTTAAAAGTCAATATTATACAATAAAATTCAACCATGCACCTTATTAATTCAATCATTCTTTTTAACAAGTTGAGCTTATTTGTGTTCATTCTATGTTCTTAGAAAATAACAAATAGAACACATCACATACGTTAACGAACACAACCCATTATGAAATTAACAAGCTAGACAAAAAGAAGGCATAGATGGGTCAAGCTTGGCTTGTTTAAACCCATAGATAGGTCAAGCTTTTTAATCCAGCTGAACTTATTTGTGTTCATTCTATGTTCTTGGAAAATAACAAATAGAACACATCGCAAATGTTAACGAACACAACCCAGTATGGAGTCAACAAACCAGGCAAAAAGAAGGCATAGATGGGGTCAAGCTTGGCTTGTTTAAACCCATAGATAGGGGAAAACCTAATGCCTAAAGCATCAAATTGTAACTACCAAATATTTATGGCCATAATCTTGATAGGTTTTCGTGGGATTATGATCATTCTTTTACTTGATTGAATTTTCTTTAATGATAACATTTTGCATTATTAATTTAGTATAACTTATTATACTTCCAAGTAAATATTTAAGGATCATTTGATTCTAAAGACTCTAGGCTTCTGAATGTTTACCTAAATATACTCCACCATCTACCCTTTCGAGCGATTCACCGTGCTTGTATCCTATTACCCTTCTCTTAGAGAAATTACATTTATCTTTGCCCTATAATTTATGAAGTTGAGCCTCCTTCCATCCTAGGAGAATTCATGTAGGATTAACACATGCTTTCAGAGATTATTCTTCAACATAACAATCCAAACACGGAGACAACCTCCTTCAAGCCTTACTAAGACGAGTTGGCATGATTAGGATTTGTACTACACGAGTTGACTGTAACACCATTGACCAAATGTACAGACTTGTTTGATAGAAACACCAATTAATTAATTGCATCCTCATCATCTAAATGCTTTGTAACTCATGTAATGTCCTACATCATCAATCTTATGGAGGTTAACTATAGACAAATTATTTATTTACATCACATTTATAAGAGCATTTGATTTAATAGCATTATCATGTAATGAAATATCATAAATATTTTATTTAATGATATTCTTAAATAACAATAATAAAAATTACAATTGTATCATTCAAAAATAACATTGAGATATCACTCAAACTCGAGCGACATCTTAATGCTAAAAATAAAAATTACAAATAAAACTCAATCAAACACCCTCTTAGTTAAAAAAAAAAAGCTGAACCCGTTTGTGATCATTCATTGCCCTTGAACAATGACAAACCAAAACTGTCACAAATGTTAACAAACACAAGCCATCACTTAAACTTAACAAGACAAAAACAAATAAGGCCAAGCTTGGCTTGTTTACACCCATAGGAAGGGGTAGAACCTGATGTTAAAAGGTATTACTAAGTAAACACCAAATGTCTATGGCATTCGTTTACTTGATTGCATATTCTTTAATGAAAGCATTTTGTTCTGTTAACATAGTCTGGTTTATTGTACTTCTAAGTTAACATTTAAGGGACATAAGGGAGGTTTTCAATTCTTATTACTTAAGGTTGATATTAAGGTTGTTCAAATAAACCAATCCATTCATTAGTTATAAATGAGCATCCCCTTAAGCACTTAATGAACTTTTTCTCTCCTTTCCTCTGAAAAGTTATGGAATGCATAATACCTGTTTCATGTTTTTCTTCTTTTGTTTTGAAATATAAACTTTTTGTATTTTATTGTCTAGTTTCTTACCATCATACTAAAAAGGAAAAAGGAATGCAAATTTGATCTCAAACTCCAAAAATTCATATAGAAGATTACTTGGTAAGAAAGATGAAGCATTTCTTGATTGAGAGGCATAAAAAGAAAAATGAAACAAAGAAGAACACGGTTTTAGTCATTATATATACATATTTCAACAAGAACAAAGACAAGGAATGTGTAATGCTTAATAAAGGATCAAGATATCATTTGCATGAGTCCTACTAGCAAAATGGTTGCAATTATGATCATCTAAAATTCGGATAAGTACGAGTACTCACAATTTTTCTTTTCAAAATTCATATACATCATTGCATTGGGCCAGTTTCTTTTTGCATCACTAGAGAAGATGGAGCTTTCAATGGCTCAATGGAGTCCTTGAGGGATCCATCTTCATCCAC
The DNA here is from genome assembly GCA_023846275.1 of Vanilla planifolia. NCBI lineage: Eukaryota > Viridiplantae > Streptophyta > Magnoliopsida > Asparagales > Orchidaceae > Vanilla > Vanilla planifolia. The sequence goes on along the minus strand of CM043873.1, from coordinate 5,641,272 downwards.
CACAGGCAACGGACTCCCCAGTTTGAATCTACCTGGAGATCTTGTAGGAGTTGATGGACTGGAGCTTCCCCTGTAGGGAGAACTTGGGCTGCCCATGGCAAACCTAGTCGGAGACCTGGTGGGTGTCAACATTTCTGTTGCCTTCTGCGACGGAGTAGAGTTCCCCCGGTAAGGCGAGCTTGGGTTTGATGTGAATAGAGGAAGCCTTTCCTCACGAATCAAAGGAGAGGCCAGCAATTCCTCACCATTATTTGTTTGCTTCAAGAAAAAACTGTCCTCCACAATATCATAGTAATCTGCTGTTCTCACTTCCTGGGCAAGAGCACAGGAGCAGCAGCAAAGCCACTGAAAGCAGTCAGTAACTGATGGCTTACCAAAGCAGAAAGTATATCCAGGAAGCTTATATCTCTTCCTCATCTGAATCCTCCAAAAGCCACCATAGAGTAAGCCAAACACACAAAGCAGGATTCCTGCGATTCCTAAAGTCTCGCGAACAGCCTCATTGTTGATGTTAACAGCCGCAAGGTTGAAGATAAAGAATGGGGCAACACAGAAGAGGAAGAAAGTCATGATGTGCACATACATGTTACCAAAACCAAGCCTCTCCATGTTCCATCCGAAAACACAGCAGCTGCAGAAGACTGATAGATAAGCAAGTGAGATATCATCCCATAAATCAAAAAGTCCTCCAGCCCATTGTGGGTTGCTCACTGGAACTCTTTCGTTTTCCTTCACAGCAAAAGAGTATCTTCTCTCAAAAGATTTCAGTTTAAATTGAGCAGGCTTGCTCTCTGCAACCGAAGGTCTGTCAAGGGTTTGTGCTTCAACATCAACATCAGTTTCGTATTCTCTTCCGAGAGGGCTCAGCATGTTATAGACACCGGCAAAAGCCGGTGCTCCGATTGCAACAGAGATGCAGAGAGCAACTCCAATGGCAGGTCTCTTCGAGCGAGGATATCCGATGTTTAGACCACATAAACCATACTGAGCAAAACAATTCAGATGAAGAAGAACCACAACAACCATCATATGTACCCACTCATTTGGCTTATATGTACCATTCTTGCAGTATTCCTTCCTGAGTTTGAGAACATCATCAGGTCTCCATCGAATCAGAAGCACAAGATAATAAAACCTCATCGGGTGCTTGTAGAGACACATGAGAGTAAACAGTGCGTTTAAGATTTGGTTGTTCACTTCAAACCAGGCGTTCCTTTGCGACTTTCTTGGCAACACACTATTCAACATTCCAGTCATGACCATGAACAAGATGGCACCAGATATTGCCACACATAGGATCCAAATGAAAAGAGCCATATTCATGGGATTTCTTATCCATTCATTAGATAATTTCCACAGAGAAGCCCAATCAATTTTCTTCACAAAAGATACGCTGGTGCTTGAAGAGGAACTTTGATCTGCTGAAGGAACTGCACGAGAGATCTCATCCTTTTCTTCAGCAAACTGCCAGAATCTTTCAGAAGCTGATGGCCCTAGTTTTAAATAATTTGCTCTATCAGGGAAGAATCTGAGGAAATCTAAAACATTTCCTTGCTTTTTCTCTCCTGACAACCCTCCATGAGAACTCTGCATGTTTAGAGGGAGCAAGTCCTTGTTGAAATTCTGGGCTGTAGCTCTTCCCATTTCCTCGATTTCATCGGTGGATTTTCCATTGGCACTTGAAACCATTTTCTTTTGCAGCTTATTCAAGCCTACGATTCTCTGAGTATGAAAGTTTTCTCCTTGTTTTTACCACCCTGAAGTGAACTGCTATAGGAAATGAAAAGGAAGCAAGCACATGCAAGCATTCCTTTCTTCCTTCAGTCTAACCAGCTATGAAATAAACAGATCTCAAGTGTATTTCCTACAGAAACAAAATAAAAGCAACTATGAGTCAAACTTTAGGGACTAAGAGATATTTCACTACAAAAAGGTCAAATGTATGATTTATACATACAACATAGAACAATGGCTCTACTTGGCTCCACAATTGAAAGCAGTAAATAGCATTATGTTAGTTATATGAGTGACCAAGAAATTTCAGATCATAAATTCATTAGTTTGATCAAGAATTAGAATCAAGTCCTACTTCCTAAATTTATTATGATGTGTAAAGAAGGTGCAAGATAAGTTATCATACAACAAAATGCTCGTAGATGACATGAAGCTAATATATTTTTTGAATGTGACCTTATTCTGAAAAATAAACTATTGGAAAAAGGACAATGTCAATGATTGGGTGCTTAGAATTTGTAGAAGAAAATGGCGAAGATGCTGTGCAATTTTAGTAGGTGCATAATTGACAACAAGATAGAAATAAATAAATAAAAACAAGGTTGTCTTTAAGTATCTTTGATCTCTAGCACGAGAAAAGAATCGAGATGTAAGACATTACTAGACCCATCAAGTGGACTTATCCTCTGATTTACCCAAACTAATCTCATGATTTTTTTTTTTTGAAAACGCACCTCGATATAAAAGGACCAAATCCTATGGATATAACACATCATCCTTTTCTCCCTTTGGCCATAGGACTGATCATTCTTGCCTCTATCAAAAAGTATGCCAAAAAATTCTGACATAAACATCCTGAGCGAGGACATTTTCTCGACATCTCTCTTTTTTACTGATCAAGCAACCGCCCCCCAAGTCCAATGATTTTGGCACCAAATCTCCCTGTAAACCATGTTTGATCGCCACATGAGGGATAGCACGATTTCATTGTTGGGTCCTCAATTTTGTCTTTATGACTGAAATGTGTACAAAATTTTCCTAAATTTCTTCAAATTAGATGTATGATAAACCAATGGACTGGAAGAGAAGAACATGGCTGTCAAGTCCTTGACATTCGACGACTCCATGGATAAGGTCACCTAGATCAAGCATAGCTCATTAAGGGATGCAAGCAAGATGCCATAGCTTGTCCAGAGCAACAACATCCCTATGACTTAAAAATCTATTGTGAGCATAATCTACACAGAAATGCCCAAAGCCTATCAAAATATCTGGTACAATTCAAACATCCAAAACAATACAAAATGAAACTTTAGAACTTTAGATAACAAACCAACTTAAAGACAAATATTTTGACTAATTACTAAAAGAATTCATTGTAAAATTTATAAGGGAACTAACAAATATTAAATATATGAAAATTTATAGCGAAAATTATAAGTCATAATATTAATAGAAAAGATCTAAACATACAGAAATGACAAAGATGATGTTACCAAGGAAAAAAATTAATAATGCAAGCTGCAAATTTGCATGGAGATTACAAATTAAATTAAAAAAAAAAACAATCTTAATTGGTATAATATTGTACAACAAAGAGAAGATAAACAAAATCAATAAGCCAAGAGAAAAAGGGCATTGAATCTCTTTTGGTGGTACATTGATGGTTATGATTTGATATCAAAAAACAAAACAATTATCACACTCCCAAAATCGCAAAATTAATTAACATGTGGAAAGACAATGACTTTACAAAGAAGTAGCTATAACAAGTTTTCTACAAGTTGTTCATTAAAAAAATAAACAAGTTTCTGTGAGCAAAGAAAACTTGTAATATAAGATTTTCAGAATGCAAAGTAGAAAAAAAAAACTTCAAAAGTACAGCTCATTTATTTGGTAAAGCTTTCATCATCTTTTTAACAAGCATTGCATGTTATGCCTTACATTTGATAGGGCAACTTATCAATAGATGATCGAAACCATGTTTCGGAGTTAGAAAAGCAAGAACCTTGAGGCTTATGGGAATGACCTCCTAGTAAAACATATTTTCTTCAAAGCATTTCTACAAGACATAAGGGAGACTTTTGAAACCTATCAAAAATTTAATCTCAAGCTCAACTCTTTAAAGGGAATTTTCAATGCAGCCTTAGAAAAAATTCTTGGTTACATTGTTAGGAAGGAATCCAACCAAATTTCGACAAAATAAAAGATCTTTTAGACATGCCTTCGAAGGCCCTAAGAGATGTTCATGACTTTCCGGCTGCATCACCAAACTCAGCTATTTCATTTCTAAGTCAGAAGAAAGGCCCAACCATTCTTCGGACATCTTTGGAACAATACTAGACTCCAATGGACTAAGACTTGTGAAAAAGTCTTTTATGACCTCAAATCTTAACTATCTCACCCCCCTTATTTTGAGCATACCAGTGTCTAGAGAACAATTGTTCATTTACTTAGCAACCTCAAGCTCTGCATTAATTTGAAAAGAGAAAGGTATATAATGCCCCATTTACTACGTCTCTCGCTCTAAAAGATGCAAAAACAAAATATTCCCCTCTAGACAAGAAGGCGTTAGCTCTCATCATGTCTACCCAATGACAACGATGATTCTTCCAATCTCACACCAATAATGTCATCATAGAAAAACAGCTGAAACATATCTTCTAGTTAATAGAAGTCTCAAAAGGCTGCAGAAATGAGTCATTAAGCTCAATGAATTAAAAATTGACTTCATACCTTGCTTGTCTCTTAGATCCCGAGTTCTTATTGATTTCTCGATTGAGGGAGTTTTCTTCAAAATTGAGCCCAAGCCTCCTTCATCAAACACCTAAAAGTTATTTATGGATGGGGCCTCATAACAAGATTCGAGTGGGATTACTTTTGTTCTACTAAGCCCAAAAGATGTCGAGTCCCTTATACAAAAATTTAATCAACCCAACCTAACCCAAATCACTTAAAAAAAAATCAAGAGGCAAATATACTAGCCAAACAAAGAGATCTTAAGGAAGATTTTCCCGCTCTTGAAAAACAATCAATCAAGACAATGGAGACAACAATTCTCAATCTCAAAATGCCTGCTTACTAGATAAGCAGGCCTGGAAGCCTACCTTAAGACAAGCCTGCCTTTTTAGATGTGAGATACAAGAAGAATCAAGCAACAGGCTCAATTCTGCGTTTTGATTGAAGATCAACTCTATTAAAAATCTTTATTTTGCCCCTTTACTCTAGTGTATCCAGCCATCCGAGCTTCAAAATATCATAAAGGACATATACTAAGGAGAACGTGACAACTACGCCTCTAATCATATTTTAGCAATGCAAATTATGAGACATGGATTTTTCTAATGGAGATGCTAAAAGTGCCAATTTCATGCTCATCTTCCTTGACCACTAGTGATTCCAATAAAGACCATCAACATTTATTTGTCTTTCTCTGTCTGGGGTTATAGATCTCCTTAGACATTTTCCCTATTGTCATAGGTAAATGAAAATTGCTTCTCATTGTAGTAGTTCATTCATTCTCAAAATAGATCAAGACTAAATCTATTGTCCAAACAACAATAGAAGTTCGTAACTTCTTCTACATGGATTATTCAATTGATTCGAAATTCCTTCAAAAATAGTCACTGACAATATGATTATGTTCCAATTCAAGCTAAGGCACTCCAAAACTTTTGCAAAAAAATACGATTGCCACCTAAACTACGTTTCTGTAGCTCATCCCCTAAAATGGTCAAGTTGAGGCAACAAACAAGAACCTATTAAAGATGTTGAAGCCACAACTCAAAAAAAATGTGCTTAAGTTAATGAGCTTCCCTATGTCCTCTGGGTGTATCAAACCACTCCCACCACCATAAGAGTGTTTTCATACTCTCTGGTCTATGGCTCCAAAGCCATACTCTTAATAAAAATCAATTACTTTACTCCACGAGTCCAAACATCTTGAAAATGTCAAGACACAATTGATGCCTAAAAAAGGAAGTTTCCTAAGCCTAAAAAAAACCTACTTGAAGAGAAACTCCTTAAGGCACATTTAAACTCGATCAACAAAAAGCAAAGCTTCGAAAAGTATTTTGGTAAGCATGTTAAAAGGCATCCTCTTCAAGTTAGGGACTTTATTCTTAGAAAATGTGAAATCTAAAAACAACAAGAGAGACTTAATAAGCTAAATCCAAATGAGAATAAACCATACCTTATCAAAGAAATTGTTAGACCAAATGCCTATTAGCTTCAAACTAGAGATGGTGTCGAGCTTCCATGATCCTGTGAGGATTGCCTAAAAAAGTTCTATCCCTAAAAGGTGAATATCAATAAAGCTACAAATTTTAATACCCTTATACATCACATCATTGATTAGCTTAAACAAAGATTCTCTTCTAAGTTGAAATAAGTAAGTGTTTGATGCCTAATCTATGTAATGTCACTTGAGAATCAATTAAAATAGATTCTTTTAGCCAAATTAACATGATTGAATATACTCTCAAAATTCATCAAGGTGCTTCAATAGCACTTCAAACTTGTATCCTCACAAAACAATTTGAGCAATCATTTTGAAGCTTGATTAGCTCACCCTCGACTTCCTTTCTCACCACCCTAACATCGAAAACTCCCAAAGAAATAATCTCGACCCATTCTTTTTACTTTTCTTGCAACTCTCACTAAATGATACGAAAACTAAGTCTCGACTTTTGCTCATCTTTCATTATTGTTCCATCACATGAAGGCATCAAAAAGTATATTCTAGCCCTCTTCTCTTTCCTACTATCGCTACAATGTTACATGAATGACTCAAATAGCACGATCTTACCCACCTCTCTTTTTTAACGATTTTCGGCTGCATGAAGATTTTGAGAAAAACTAACCTTAAATTCTACTCTCCTTATTCATCATTGTCTCATCATATGAAGGTCGCTCACCCCCTTTGTCAAAGGCCTCAAAAAGCTTATCCATTATTTTCTCTCCACGATAAAAAATCTATAGGAGTACAAAATTCTCACCCCATTATTTTCATCCTTGATTATATCAATCACTTAGGACCAACTAAACGATTAAGGTTGCAACAAAAACTCCTATGGGCACAACTATCAATGACGACTACTTTCAAGGAATATCAACGATATCATTTCTTTGCGAGACCCCACCACCCCAAAAGCATATAAAACATCCCAAGTCAGCTAATTTAGCATCCTGATGGGTGAATCAAATTTCTAAAAATTTAAAATTGCATGTTAATCTCATCTACTAAACTTCTGTCAAAAGTCTATATGACAACTCTTTATTACAACATAAATAATAGTACAAAAAATTGGAGAATCGAATGAAGAAGCAAAAAAAATACCAAAAGAAAATGAAAAAATTATGACACTTAACACCCAAATCATGCCTCATCCGCACCTCAACACCATCTACACATAGAAATAAATAAGAGAAAGAGGAATCCAAGCTGGATTTGGCATCATTAATCAGGAACACCAATAAGAAGACCACCTAAGCTCAACTCATGTTGACACCATATTTCTCACCATCCTCTGCAAGTACACTACTCGAGATCCTACATTGTGCCTCGATCCTTCACAGCACAAAAATCCTCCTCGGCTCAAGCCAAAGGCCTTGCCTTAAAGGATCACACCACTGCCACCGCCTCGACATTGGCCTCTACCTGAACCAAGGGGTTTCGCCTTGCCGCTGGAGGCCCATCACAAACCTAGTTATGCTTTCCGAGTTCTTATCTCCTGGGCTTCCTGAGAGCTTCTACTTTCAAAGCTTTCTCTACTCTCAAACCCTATTTTTCTCCTCCCAACACCTTTTTTCCTTTTCCTACTCACACATGCTACCCATGCCTAACATGTCTACCAGACATCGATTCCACACCCACATGCCCACTAACACCATCTCATGCCACATGCCCTTACCCACAATGTTTTAAGCCACACACTTCCAACTGTATTGGACCACGCCATGCTCACCCAACCATGCCATGTCACACCTAACTGCACCATGGACCACACCAAACCGCCCTAGACTATACTGGATTGTCGTGGACCACACCAAACCACCCTAAATAGCATCAAACAAGATCAAACTACACCAAACTATGGTAAGCAACATCATATTGTGCCAAGAAGCAACAAAGAGTCTCTAAACACTCTTACCATGCCAACAAGAAAGCTATGTTCCATATCAAAATAAGTTTAGCCACAAAACAAACTTCCTCATCCCCAATTCAAATAAACTTTTAAATTTCCCGAATCTTTTTTTGCATCAACTTATGATGGATTTGTTATAGAATTGATACAAAGATGCCTCGTTCCCATTATTGAGATTATCAAGTCAAGGTCTACAAAGTTGTGATGACTCTATTTGACATTGATATATTTTTTGGTTCAAACATAATTGCAACAACTTCTTATTTTAAAGAATGATATTATTCATGTATTCTTCATAGACTTGTATAATATATTTGTAAACTAGAACCCATTCTCTATCCTTAGATTTAAAATCCAAGACTACCCATTTACTACTTTCCTAACAAATATCTATAACTACAAACCCAAAATCATAGTCTTACAAAACCCACCCAAAACACCAAGTTGAAGTCTCAAACTCCACTTCATAGCTTACTACTCAACCCCTCCAACCAGTTCCATCGTAGTCCTTACCCATATCCACGATTAACAACTACCTATCATTGTCTCGTCACTTGTATGCCTTTGCAACCTAGTTCTCACCTTTTACCTTCACCTACTATTAACCCAACACCAACTACAAGACCAACACAAATTGAGTTTGAGTCCAACCATATCATTTCACAAGAGCATGTTGAGATCATTTAAGAGTTTTGTGTATCAATGTTGGTGGCTCAATGAGTTTCTACCTACCTCCTCTTCTATAGACTTGCTAACATATCATCGTATGCTGATCCAAAGGATGATTCCTTACCATATGTGCATGAATCATTCATTTCCAACTTCCATTGTCTACCTCATGCATCATGTATACGACTTCCTTTAAATGAGTTGATGTATTACTACAAACTGTCTAACTACAACATGAGTTCATCCACCATCCTATATCATATGAGATCCCTACGCATAAGTTGCCTTCCAACTCTAATGAGACCATGCAAGATTCCAATTCCTCAACTTTCCTTGAGCCTATTTCACTTGCACCATCTCTATGTACAACTTCTATTCTCCATAAACTCACCTTATTGTCATTTCTCGAGCTTATTATTCCCACAATCATGGGCTTTTCCAATCATTTGCATCTATCGAAATCTTATGAGATAGAGTTCCAACCCTTTCCATTAGTACCATAGACTTTATCCTCCTTGCTTCTCTTGCTTGTAATACTAAAAAAACCTAAAACTAGCATAATAGATATTATATAACTATTAAATAATGATCCAAATTTTTAAGCCCGCTTTTCATTGTTTTAAGTGTATGTTTCCTTGTATAGCACCTTGCAAGGCCATTGTCAACAAGTGCCACAACAAGATTTGTTACAATGATACACAATGGTTAATGTCCAACAAAGGAAGAGCAAGAGCCTAAAATCTTTAAGTTGGCGCCAACGATTCATGGTGTGGATCCCACCACTTGATTTACCTTGGCATTGAATAACAAGTGGTTTTGAGAGGGGGATTCGATGCAATGGCTTTGAAGCATCGTTTTCATTACCTAAAAATTCCATTAACGACATCTAGCCATCATGGAAATGTAAACATTTTGTTGAAGTTTTGTTTTAGTGACCATATTGTTTTTGTTATACTATATCGTGTTATGTATGTGGATGCCATTTTAAGCCCCATGTTATCCTATGACATGTCTAGTGAGTCTTAAAGAATTATTTTATGTATTGGATATTTTTATCTGTTTCCAATCTTCTTAGGTGCATTAACATGATATCTAAGATTTTTCTCAAAGTCTAAGGCTAATCTAGATCATCCCAAGCAGTTAAGCCATTAAAATGATAGCTGTCTTATCTAGATTGGTGACTGGAATGGGCGAACTATCCCACTTCCCAAGTAGTTGGGCTAAAGTACTTTTGACGATTAGTTGATCACTTAGGATACACACTATTTGTTTGGGTAACCCAAGAATCCCTCTTCCTCCCACCCTTTTGCTCCATTTAAGCCCTCGTCTAGAACTTCTTTCGGTGCTTTTGTTGTTGTGCCATTTTCAAAGAAATGAAAGCTTGTTCATGGTGATCTTGGTGTGCCTATCCAAGAGCCATTGTAAGCCCCATGTTACCCTATGACAAGTCTAGTGAGTCTTAAAGAATTATTTTAGGTATTAGATGTTTTTATCTGTTTCCAATCTTCTTGGGTGCATTAGCATGGCATCTAAGATTTTCCTCAAAATCTAAGGCTAATCTAGATCGTCCCAAGCAGTTAAGACATTAACATGATAGTTGTCTTATCTAGATTGGTGACTGGAATGGGCTAACTATCCCACTTCCCAAGTGGGCTAAAGTACTTTTGACAATTAGTTGATCACTTAAGATACACAATATTTGTTTGGGTAACCCAAGAATCCCTCTTCCTCCCTCCCTTTAGCTCTATTTAAGCCCTCATCTAGGACTTCTTTGGATGCTTTTGTTGTTGTGTCATTTTCAAAGAAATGAAAGCTTGTTCACGGTGATCTTGGTGTGCCTATCCAAGAGCATATTCAAAAAAGTGTGGTGAGTTGCTCCCCTCTTCAATTGTGGCCAACCAAGAGACATCAAAAAATGTAGTATTAAGCTTCAATGTTATCTTGCTTATTCCCCCTCTTACTTTGTATGATTTACCACCTTTTTTATCAACTTACAACTAGCCATCATCACTTTGTTTAGACTCTAACAAACGAGGTGTAACCCTAACTTATTCCTCCCTATAGTTCTCTTTCTTAAGCACCTAAATCTTGTTGTGGAATTTAAGCTCTCTAGCCAAGCATTCCATTTCCAGCTTAACTTTAAAGTTTGAATCAACTTTAAGTATTACTTTAGTTTCCAAAATAAAACCATCATATATTGAATTTTTTGCAAGCTGTGATAGTTTGAACTCTCTAATTTTGTATGATCTACCATACAAAACAAGATTCAAAAGCAATGAAACTTTGTGGAGAACAAATAGCAATGTTTTTCATGTTCAAATTTTTATTGAAAAGGTCATTTTGTTGGAAAAAAAATTCTTCAAATAAAACTATAAAGTTGTTTATGAAAACAAAGCCACCTTGCTATTTTACCTTTTCCCATAGAAACTCACCTCTGATCAAGTTGAAATTTTTTGGGTTCTTAGAAACCTCACCAAGCTAAAACTTCTATGTTTTGATCTCTCAAAATTCAGCCTCTTTCCAATAGTTCCACCTCTCTCTCAAACTCAAATTTTTGGGATGGATTTACCTTATTTCTAGCCTACAACCAACTCTTCTATCATTTGTTTCCATGATGACTAGCACCTTCAAAGAATCATCAATGATATTCAGACAAACCACATAACCTCTCCCCTTCATTACCATTGTCAATAAATTAAAGTGAACTTTGATAAAGCTATTGCCAGAGTTTCCTAAGGTGGAATTACATCATCATTAAATATTGCAATGGGAGACTAATTCTCCCCTTATCAAAACTTGCTTAACTCACTTTTGTTTCCCTTGCTAAACTTTAGATTGCTTGGGAAGGCCTCCATCTTGTCATTATCTTATAAGAGCATAGGAAAAATTTAGCTTTAAAGTGACCCGTGATCATCAACTGGATCAAGAAGTATCAACAACTTGTTTGTCATGACCAAGGCCTAGATATAGAGTTATTTTCCACTTTGATTATCTCATACTAGCCTCATGATTTTGCCTTCAAAAAGAATCATGTTAAGGTCATAATCATGCATATATAGTACAAAAACTTCCCTCTCTTTCTAATATGGAACTATTCATCTATGTCCATCTACATAGAAACTTGCTAAGCCTTTCCATACACTGGTGGATCTACCTTTAGAACATAATACAATAATCATTTCTTGTTCTCTTTGATCTTAGGCATCACATCTTAGGCCATGACATTTAGAGTAGTATCTATCACAATAACATATTATTCAAAGATGAAACAACTAGAATTTAGTGGGCATGTGATGCTATTACAGAAGAAGGCATAGAGTGGTTATCAAAAAATATATCAAAAATAGCACTTGTGCAAGGAATGACTGCTGCTTACTTCTAAGTAATGTCGATTATTGATGACAATCTCATATTGAAAAGAGAATAAAACTTTATAAATTGAACGTGTAAGATCATTATTTTAATTAAGATGTCAACATGTGATCAAAATAATGAAGCATATGATGAACAAATTTCACATATAAGGCTAAAACTATGAAATCATTAGTTGTTATGTATTCCTTGCAAATTTCATCCCCTAATCAAAATCCTTAAGAGGCCTCATCAAGTTATCATGCATGTAGCCAAGGAATTAAGAAAAAACTGGCTTCCTAACTATAATAGACAACAAAATGCTAAATTTATCCCAATTTAGTTAGAGCCAATAAAGTTATTCTCAACCACCACCTCTTATGCCCATTTGGCTCTACTGAGACCCAAGTATTCCAGCTATATGCTCAACCATAGGTTATAGCATTTCTTTTGGCGCCTACACAATGATGCAATTTCAATTATGACTTGGTTGGCTGCCCATGGGCTATTGTCCTATCTTGTTTGCCTTTAGTGTGGCAAAATCTTAATGACCTAAGCCACGCATCTCTACTTTATTATTAGGCACAGGTCGTGTTAGCCCTTCTACCTTCGACATAAACTACTTGGTTTTTTGTTTCCTCTATGTCAATGATCCTTGGGCTTATGGAGAGATGCGTCTCCTTTGATCATAATGATGACTCATCAGATCATTTTGCAATTGTTTTTTCATCATCTATGTTGTAACTGCACCAACAAAGTCCACTTCAACGTCATCCTCTCCTCATCGATGCTACTCATATCTATCTTCACAAGATTACCATGTAATTCCCCTTTCCCCATGGAGCAACGATTTGAGATTGTTATGGGAAGTTAATACTAGCCACTAGGTGGAGTGTCTCTTCCGTTACCCCACTCGTTTTGGAGAATCAAATGCTCCATGAGACTATTCTACCGATTCAAAGCATTTTTTCTCCCATTACTAGGGTCTGAATTGAGAGCAACCCTCTAACAACTATGTAGCACCTGGCTCAATGTTTGAATATGCAGGACTGCAGCATGTCTTTTTTGCAGGTTTTTGTTGCCCTCCACTTGTTTACTGACCACAACATCACCCATGTTTTGAGAGAACGAGCTGCCAACTGAGTAGCAATGTCTTTTGTATTACATGATTATAATTGAGCTAGGGGTATGTTCCTTCCTCCTATGTTTTCTTGAAGCTTCTCCAGAAAAGGCTAAATAGGCCTCCCAGCTGAGTTTCTCTACCCTGTGCATTTATCATCGATGCCGACCGCTCAACTTGTTTCTGAGTTTAATCGAACACATCTCCTGGCTTATTTAAAACAAAATTACATCCTTTTTGATCCAACAAATTATACAAGACTCATAACATACCAAAAACTCCTCAGCAAACGAACACAAAACATAATCCTTATCCTTAACAACAGAAGCAATATTGAACGATCCAGAACTAAAATAAATGCTTTCCCTTATCAAAAGCATGAATTTTCTCAGTGAAGGAAAAAAAACAGCGGAAGAAAACCCATTTTCAATAGTATTGAACTTTTTCGAAACATGAAAACCTAAGCCGAACCAGCTCCACACAGATTGCCCGAGAAACGACGACAGATCCCGCCTAAAGCTTGCAGGAAGAGTCGAAACTGATTGAGATTTCATTAAAAAGTCACAAGGAAAAATCACAAACCATTACGGGGGGGCCTTCTTCGCAGTCAAAGCTGTCGACACACACGAAGTTGAATGACATGCCCCATCTCCCACCTTCGGCTTCTCTGTGACAAAAGAAACAGAATATTTTAATTATATTTTATTCTTTAAAATTTAAAATATATATATATGTTTTGTCTAGTATTATTATTATCAAATATCATTATATTTTAATTGAATTTAAATTATGATTATATTATTATTTAAACAAATAAAATCTGGACGAGTTTATTATGATGTTAAAAAAAATATAAACATTACTAAAAAATTATCATCTGAATTTTTTAGTTAAATAAAATAAAATTTTAAAAACGGTTGGGATTTGATGCGTTGGAAAAATCTTGTCCATTATGAAACGCAGCCCCAAACAGGCTCTGGCGTTAATGATTCCATAAATATTAAACGAATTTCAATTTATATATTTGTTATTTAGAAAAGTAATTTAAAATTTATTTTAAAAACATAATTAATAAGAATATATAAACATCAATAAGTTCATTTGACATTATTTTGGAAAAACATTAAAGAAAAAAATAAACGCTTCTATAAGGCAACGTTATGCGAAGCCTTTCCGCCAACGGACACGCAATTAAACGATTAAATGCTTGATATTGCTTGCTTACCAATGTTTCGTTGAAATGCAAAGCTGGCTATAGATGACCATTTCATATGGAAAGTATAGAACAGTAAATGATTGATTTTTTTTAGTATTTTAAAATTAAAAAAAAAATCAGGGATTCTTGAGAGGAGATTAAAGTTTGTGATGGACAGGTGTGAAGAATAGTAAAAAAAATATATAATAGAAAAAAAGAAAAAAAAATAAAGAATAAAGATAGATGAAAAATAAAAAGAAAACAAAAAAATGAAAAATGAAATAGAGAGAGAGAGAAGAAAAAAGATGATGGTGTCACGATAGAGTTGTTCGTTGGCAATTCCATCATTCTGGGAGCATTGTGAGGTCACGTGGTCATTGTTGGGGCAAAAAGACTACTATTATAGATCAATGATTGATCTGTATGTAAGGTGTTTCATTTCGATATCTCAATAACATATTCTCTTTTAGAATTTAAATAGCAGAATTGAAGTGTAAAAATAACTAATAAACTAAATTAAAAAAAAGTTTTCTATCAAATCTTAGTAACTGTTTTTATTCACCATTTTTTTTTTACCTTTATATAAATGTTTCAATTTTTGTATATGATATATGAGATTTGACAAAAAAAATTCACTGTCACAAAATTTGTACTACTATGCACACATAGACAACCGCTTCATGTTCATAGATAATGTTCACTTGCACAAACAATGCCCAGCAACGGCCCATTGACCATATGCAACTATAAGTACCATAGCACACATCATGTGTTGCCAGTGCATAGTGGGTATGCTCGTTTGTTGATAGAAGTCAGTCATGCATGTCATTTTTAAGATTTTGGAAGATCAAGATATTTGACCAACCCTCAAATCTTTTTGTTTGATCATCATCAAATAATCTAATCATATTAATTGGATTATCGATTGTGTATTTAGACAATTCAATTGCATCCATCAAATGAGAATGTGACTTTTGCTCTTGTGCTTTTTGTACTAATTTTTTACAGAAATGTTGATGTTCGTTATATTTAAGTGTAATTCCTAGTCATAGTCAAAGTCATGGATGATGAACATCGTTTTAACAAATATATTGAATCTATCCTTAGGTTGTTAATGTCGATTTCTGCTAGAGAAAAAAATGATCATGATGATGAAATGATGGTTATTATCCTTAGATCATAATGCTTTTGATAAGGGGATCATATGTAAACCAGTGTCAATTAGAGATAACTTTAATTGTAAGGTGTGTCACTTATTCATGAGTCAATCATAAACAAAATCCAAAATAAAATGAGAAAAATAAGGTTCTAGTGATAACGTGAATAATAAGAAGATATCTTAGAGAAACAATATAGAAAAAGAAATAAGAAATATTATAATAAGACACTTAAGGACAATTTTGTTCATTTACGAACATATGAGATTTAACATTTATTTTAAACTTTGTATTATGCTTTAATATCTATTTATATTTGTTAAAATTATAATATTAAATATTATCAAATTAATTAAATTTTTCTAATGAATCTTTAATAGGCTCACCTTAAAATATTCTTTATAAGTTAGCACAATTATAGCAAAGAAACTAGAATTTTATATTGTTTTGTTTACATGTTTGTTATGATAACAATGATGGGATTTGAGGATGCAAAAGGTTTATATTCTCATATTTTCAAAAGACACGATATAGTAAATCTAAATGTGATATGATGTTACATAAACTTAAGTAGTACAACAAAAATAATTACATAATCAAATATGCATTGTTTAAAAAAAGTTAATAGAAGGTTATTAATGTAAGAAAAGGATTTGAAAAATTTAAATAAAAGTTAACTTAAGATAAATGTAGAGTATTTAAGTGCACTCCAAGATGGATTGCCACAATGTAGCAAGATTTTATTTGAAAAGTTGATTTTAGGCCATTTGATGTGTATGACACTATTTGAGGTAATCCATCACTATGTTGGATATCTCAACGATAACAAGCACAAAGGAAACATAGTTAGGTGCAATGATGGCATGGCCTAGTGTAGCGATGGCTTGGCTAAGTCACGGATGAGAGCAAGTAGTTGCACCTAGGGGTGTGCAACGAACAAGGTTGGGTGCTATATATGTTGGAACGGGTCCATGTGCATCAGCATGAGTTAGATGTGTGTTGGCATGAACCGAAGGTGGGTCAATGGGGATCTTCATAGATCAAAGTGGGTTGATGCAAGTAAGTAAGAATAGGTATGAATCAGCACTTGCCACCACCAGTCATCTTGGGTCGGCCCGAATCAGCTTGGGTTGACGTAAGACTAGCCCAGTTCAACTTGTCTAGACCCAGTTCAATGCAGCGAGCATGTGTTTCTAGATTTTTTTTAGAAAATTTAAGCAAGTTTGGATAGACATGGATAAAGTGCCTAAGAAGAAAAGACAAAAATAAGGAAGTTTTTGACGCTCGAAAAGTAGCAAAGGCATAGAGGTCACTTCAAGTGGCAAATGAAAAATGTGAAAGGTTAGAGCTTATTTAGAGGATTTTTGGAGATAGGAAGGTGAGCTTAAGAGTGGTGGAAGCATGGTTTCAAGACCTTGATTGGGTGTAGCTCCGTCAATGAAGGATCTTTGGTGATGAACACTCTCAATGCTCTTGTCTTATAGGTCATTGAATGATCTCTTAAAGAGGATGTTGTTTGTGGAGAAGCTATGTCTTCATTGCTCTTTAGCCAGGAAGAAGGGGCTTCTTATATTGGTGCTTGGTGAATGGTACTAAATCTATGTTAGATCTCACTTCTTCTTTTTTATTCCAACAAAGAGATATTTTTTAAAGAATTTGTCGAAGTGCAGTAAGTTTTTGCTTTCTTTTTTTAATTTTATTATTTTGTTTCTTTATTTGATCTCCCAACTCTTCATACAATCATTTATGTTATAATGAAGAGTTATTGCAAACTTTTCTAAGAACAAATGAGATTACGATATATTTGAAAAGATGATTTACCCATAAAGCTCTTAAGTTGTCAACTTTTCAAAAGGATGTCCTCTTTGATTTTTCCCTGAAAGAGCTACCTTCAATAATTATAATCCAATAAGGACTTACGTTGTAACTTTATTAATGATCGTGTGTTCAAACCTCTTGTGCAAATAACATAAAGATAGAATAGCGAGGTGGGGCTTCGTACTTTGAGAATATAATAGTATTTTAAGGAAAACTAAGATTGTTTCTAAATACAATGATGTGAGATGGCAATGATCAAGATTTTTGTTGAAAGAAAACCATTTATGAGATGATGATGGATAGGAGTAGGATGCAAAACCAATTCTTCTTATGGTCTAAATGCTACCAAAAATCATCTGAAGAAAGAGAGAAAGGTAAGGTTGTGCTTCTTGAGTCTATCATATAACATCGTAGTGATAAGAGGAAAGAGAGGAAGGCAAGAGAATGCTTCTCAAAATCTTTATGTGATGGAACAATGATGAATGATGAGAAGTGGAGACCTTATCTCTTGTATCATGTGTGATAATTATTAGGAAAGGATTGAAAACCATTTCTCGTTGTACTTTTTAACATTTTAGCATTAATGAAAGTCATCTAGAGTGCACCAGTCAAGCTTCCAAATTTTTGTTAAATGATGCCGGAATACTTTATTGGATTGTAAGAGTGGTTTCAATCATGTTGAATAGAAAAAATAATCAATACATTGATTCTACATTGAGGGACAATTTTTTGTAATAAAATATAATAACACATGAATTTTGTGACATTTACCTTTTATGGTTAATTTTTTTTTAGTTGATCCCCACTCCAAGTCCATAGGAGCTAAATACTTTCTTTTGTTTGAAGTTGATAAGCATTTGGTATAACAATTTTTTTAATGAGATATGGCCCGTCCTAGTTTGGGGCTAACTTACTGAGCCTTTATTGTTCTTTAAAGCTTTACATTTCTTAAGAACAAGATCCCTACTTTCAGAAGATGTCTTTTGATGTGCTTATTGAAATACTTTTATATGCTTCATTTTTTTTTAAGTTATTTAAGTATGCTTGAAGACATCTTTCTTCAAGAATTCTTAGCTTGAGTTTTCTAACTTTTCCATTCTTTTGTTGAGCATCGAATATTTCTTTGCATTCCTTTAATTTTTTTATTCATAGAGTAAAGTGTTCGATTTCTCTTAGGAGTGTAGCTTTGGATTCATAAACTAAAGACTCTAGTGGTTCTCCTATGGTAGTATGAGAAGTGATTTGATATGCCCATATCATGCTTTGAAGCTCATCAATCCAAGCCTTTTTTTGGTTTTTAAGCCGAGCTTTAAAATCTTTAGCAAGCTTTGTCTTTGTCATTTGTTCAAATATGAGCTATAGAAAAATACTTTAAGTGAATATTATATTTCTTATAGAGTTTTGAAGTTCCTTGCTTGGAACATTGTACCATCATCAATAACAATAGTCAAAGGAATTCTAAATTGATTAAATATATCTACCTATAAGCAATTATGAACTTCTATAATTTTCTAGACAATAAGAGATTTAACTTTAATCCATTTTGAAGAGCAGTTAATTATGATGAGGAGAAACTTTCTTTGGCTATAAAGAAAGTACGAGGAAATCCACACCCCAAATAGAGAAAGGCAAAAGAATATTCATGGCTTTCATTAGGGCTACCAATTATTGAAAAAGGAGAGCATGAAGTTGGCAACTATTGCATCTTCTAACAAATAGCATAACATCTTTTTGCATGGGTGGACTAGCAAAATACCTATCTCATAATTTTCTTAGTCAAATTATAACTAGAGGCATGGTTTCCATATTCTTCTACTTTTACAATGTCTTCAACCTTTGGGATGGGTGAATTTGAGTAAAGGCTCTATGTAAGATTTTTTGTAAAGCTGAATTTCAATTAAGACATATCATTAGGCTTGTCTCTTGATTCTTCTTACATCTGATTTTTTATGAGAAATGATTATTGTTTTGAGATAGGCATCTAATAGAGTTATCGAACAAGTAAGACCCTTGAGGTTAAGGATTGTTCCCTCCATGCTCTCAATGGATGGTTTTTTAAGAAGAAAGAAATCTTCTTTGAGGTCCTATTGTTTGGCCAATAAATTTGTCTCTTGATTTTACTCATAAGGATGAAACTTCTATAGAAGGGTTTGTACTTGTGATAGCTTTATTTTTTTTTTTTTGTCATATATTTACACTCAAATTATTTTCTATTTAAATCGTGCTCTGATATCACAAATATGACATCTTTATTTTTTATGCATATTCAATTAATTTTCCCAAATTTTAGTATCCAAAGAAACAAAATCTCTCTTAAATTTTATCTATTTTTTAATTTAAAAATATATCAACATAATATTTATATCTATAACATGATAATCATATAGTTTATATTCATAATTATTAATTGTGGCCAACTGAATCTAATAATTATAAACAACTAAAACTATCACAATAATCATATATCATAATTTTCATAATTTTTTATAGTAGTATAACTACATTTTACATACATATAAAATATTAAATTTATCACATGATTAACAAATTATTCATTAGAACTCTTACAACACAAACCTTTATAATTTTGATTTTTTTTACACACTATTTTTATGGATAGTTCACTTTTTATTGAGATTCTAATATACTTAAAATATTTGTATAAAAAAAGACTAATCCAACCATCACTAGTTTAGTAAACTATCTCTAATAATAAATAAATATATAAAAATAAGTAATAATTTAAAACAATTATATATAAGGTCTAATCATAAGTATCAATCATAGTATGTAAGTAGAGTCTTATTCATATTACAATATAAGAAAAAGTATGATATTTTATAAAACAATATTTTATAAACTCTAAAAAAATAACCAATAAATGCATATTTTTTTATATTTTTAATATTTTTCTTAATTTGGTCTTATTTATTAGTGTATATTTCTATTTAACAAAGTAAACCTTACAATAACCAGTACTACTGCTCTCTCTTTCTTAGGCTAATTAGTTACCTTTCTCATTTTAATTTGCTTAGTTATAATAAATATTCTATTTATTGATTTATTATATCTTGTTTTCATGCATAATTATGTTTAATATTTTCATATATTTTTTCCAATGGTTATATCTTTACAGCAAATGACAATAGTGTTGCTTACAAGCCACTAGCCACCTCACGATAATAATGTCAACTATGTGGCACAGTGGCTACAAGCCACCTCACGAAGATAATTCCCTTAATTTACTTTTAAATATGCATTCCTCATTTTCATAGTATTTAACTAGATATTTATTTTTACACCATCACATTAATATCATGCTTAAATAATTAATCATTTTAAATAATTTTACATTTGTATTTTATCGATAATAAAAAATATACATCGAGTTGTAAGCATTAATTCTTATATTGTAACAGCCCTAATTTTCTCTTATTTGTACTTTTATATTTTTTATAGAAAGAGCTCTTTGAGACGAGTCCAACGGTGGTAAGTTTGTAATTTTTGGAATTTTGGATAATTAGTTATGAATTTTTAAAGTTTTGGATATATTTGTAATTTCAGGATTTCAGATCCGGGATATATCTGCAATTTAGGATTTCCGATTTAGTTTAAAATCGGATGGCGGAAGGTAGATTTGTAATTTGGAAAAGTTCAGGGGGTGTTCTGCAAAAAATCACGAACGTGTCAGTACAAGGCGAAATCAACACATACGTGTCCAGTCCGGGTGAATTAATCCCCTTAAATACAGAAGCGGTTTGGAAAAGTTTTAGCGATTGCGAAAAGCTGCCGGAAATTTAACGGAAGCTCGGAAGCTCGCCGGAAAAACTGCGGCAAGGTAAGATGGTTCGTTTTATTTTGCTGTATTAGGGTTCTGTTGAGTGGGGGGAGAGTAAGAGAGGCCGGCCGAATGTTTATTTTCGGCCGGAGACGTAGTGGGTTGCCGAAGGAGTGGCCGGAGTTGTCGGCCGCGAGATGCGGAATATTTTTCCGGCAAATTGGTCGTCGAGGAGTGCGAAAGAAGTCGAAAGGAGCTTGGTAATTCCGGAGAGGGATTTGGGGAAAAGAGAAATTTACCGTGGAAGCGGCTAGAAGCCGCCGGACGCGAGCGGCGGCGAGGAGAGAGGGAAGCAGCGACGGGTGAGAAACAGGGATGATCCTGTTTGAACCGGTTCGGGTTAACCGAACCGGAAGGCGCCCGGTTCGGGCTGAGGCGGAGGAGAGAGAGAGGGAGAGAGGAGCGGTTCAGTCGGCTGAACCGCGGAGCTGAACCGCAGGCCGGTTCAGCGGAGGCGCGGCGAGAAACAAGAGAAAAATTGGGATTTTTTGGGGATTTCTGGAAGTGTTTGGCAGGGCTTTTAGAAAGCTTTTCTGCGCGCGCGGTCGAGCAGGCGGTCCAGCGGGCGGTTCAGTGCCGCGTAAGCCCATTTTTTGGATTATTTTGGGGTGTGTTTGGGGAAAGCTTTTAGAAAGCAGTTTTGACTAATAAGCATATTTAAATTAATTATTTTTGTATTTTACGAGCTTGTAGGACATCAAGAAGAAGCAGAAGTGAGTAAGACAGTTGGTACAGCAAATTGAGGTAGATAAATTCGTAACCTGTGATATAGCACAATAGTATTTATTTATATTTCGATACATGGTTTCTTACGGGCTGCATTACAGTTTTTCTTTACATGACTTTTATCTCATGGCTTGATATATGTTTTATGGTGTTATTCTCTGATTGAACTGAAAGCATAAAAGATGACAAAAATGAAATTGAAACAAAAAGCATAATATGAGATAAAATATAATTGGTTGGACATATTGATATGGTTTTGGCATATTTATCACATGTGTGACATGGTTGGAAAATAAAAATCGAAAATTGGATTCCTGGAGATATTATCCTCACCACTAGGCCTAGCGGATGAGATCGCAGGGTATCGATCTTCGGATCAGATATCTGCCTAGTGTGTATGTGTACCATGACCTCCATATATATTGATGACACCAGGCCTAGCGGATGTGATCGCAGGGTATCAGTACTATACCTGCCTGGTGGCACTAGGCCTAGCGGATGAGATCGCAGGGTATCGGTCTTCAGATCAGATATCTGCCTAGTGTTATGACTGGATGGATGCCGACTGGAGGGTCATTTGATATGATGATTGGATCCAGAGGATAATGATTCAGAAGGGAATCGGGCCCAGTAAGTATATAACATATAAAATAATGGAAATGGAAATTTGGTATACATGTTTATCTGGTTTACTTTTGATACTGCATGACATTTGATAAGAAGGTATTCATATGGTTTATTTTTCACCGCTTATGAGATGGATTTTGTTTTATCATGTTTCACGGCTTGTCTTTTATATCTGGAGATTTATTTTACTTGGTTACATAATGGATTTATCTGCTGAGATATATATGTCTCATTAGTGCTTTATCACAGGTCATGTATCCACTACACCGAGAGCTGGGGATTATAATAGTACAGGAGAGGACTATACTCCTGACATGTGAGAGGGGATAGATTTATGGTGGGAGTGGATTTGGTTTCATTTTGGTACTTCAGTTTTGTGGTTTATTGTATATATATATACAGTTTAATATACACATGTTTTCATTTCAGCTCCATGGTATGGATATGGTTAAAATGTTTTAAAAAAAATATACCAGATTGGTTCGAGGGTTAGAATTGTCTCACCGTCGGGTCCCCACCTAGGCATGGTTTGTCCTCACTCGAGATTATTTCTTATGCAGCATCCTTAATTTACTGTAGTTGGTAAGGTGGGGTGCCTGACATATATAGTCATATATAATAGCACTACATTAATATCACGGTATCACATACTCTATACAAATTTACAAACAAGGTCTTACCTTCAACAATCACTTATATATTAGGCATACATGTACACTATTTATGTTAGAGTGTCTATCTCACAAATTTTCTTATTTTTCTTGTTTGTCCTTGTAGTAAGTCAAATTTTTTATTTTCTCAAATTTAGCTTTTCAAACAACATGTCTCAACTTAATATAAAAATATTAAAGTTTTAATTTAACAAGATTTATAATTTCTCTATTACAAAACTTACTTCAAATTAATGAATTTTTTTCTCTCTTTATAAGTAATTTCTCTCTCTTGATTTTTTTTGAAACCTTAACTTACAAAACTCAAAGGGATTCTATATATTATCAACCTAATAATTAAATAAGATCTTCATTAGAACTAAATACTAGCTTAGTATTGTAAAAAAAAGAGAAATCAAAAGCAAGAAGGATAAGTAGTAGGTTAAGAACTCACGAATCATTATCGTCGCATAAAATTCTTCCTTCTTTCTTTTCATTGATGTTTAAATGGTTCTCGCAATTCTCATTATTGGTGAAATGAGTTTTGGCAAAGTTTTAATAAGCTGGTAGGTAGAAATCTTCTCGTACGGCATGAGAAGCTTTGGGCATGTTTCGAAAGAAAACACAAAAATCATATATATATATATATATATATATATATATAATTTATTTGATTTATTCTTATTATATTCGATAATTAATATAATTTTTAAATAAACTCCGATCGAGATGAAACAAATATCATTAAATTTGTCTTAATGAGCTATACCACTTATATATTTATTGTTATATTTTGTAATACTTTATTTTCTATAGTTTAATCATATTTTACAAAATATTTTAATTCATATCTAATGTGATGATTAAGGATGTTGCAAATTCTTCTCTTCTTATAATAATTTCATTCTCAAACTTTAGAATAACTTAAGATACTTCTTTCTTATCTCATCCTCAAGTTTTCAAGTATTTTTACATTTTATTTGATTTTTTAATTATACTTTAATCATAAGAATTGTTTTCTTTCTCAATTATTTGGTCTCTTTAGCTAAGATTCTCATAGGCTTCTCTTCATAAATCAAATTTGGTTGCACTTTTATTATATTTGGATCATATTATATTATATGGAATTGATCAATAATGCATTCCTTTAAAGCTAAAATATGAAATACATTATTGCATACTTATTAATGCTAGAGATAACGTTACTTTAAATGCAACCTCTCCAACTCTTTCTAATATCTATAAAGATCCAATGTACATTAGCTTCAGCTTCTCATCTTTACTAAACTAAGTTACTCTTCGTTAGATTCATTTTTAGGAACACACGATCTCATTCTTAAAACTCTATCTTTTTATGTTTTATGTCAAAATAATTCTTCTTATGATCTTGTGTTTTCTATATTCTCTTACAAATTATTTGAATCTTTTAAGTTGTTTCATTTATCAGTTCTACTCCCAATTAAGCTCTATCACCTGCTTCATACTAACACAGTGATTGATATTTTTATCATATAGTGTCTCATATGATATATTCTAATATTAGATTGATAACTATTATTATAAGTGAATTCAATCAATGCTAGATGAGTATCTCATCTTCTACCAAAATCTAATATACTCAGTCTCAATATATTCTCTAAAGTCTTTATAGTTTTTTTAGTATGTTTATTTATTAAGAATAAAATATCATGCTAATTCTTAATTGAATACCAAATATTTCATACACCTTTTTTAGAAATATAAAGTGAATTTAGAATTTTGATCAAATATAATTATCTTCAACACTCAATATAATTTCACAACTTGAGTAACATAAATATGTGATAACATTTCAATTGAATAAGTCAATTTGATGGGTAGAAATTGGCTAATTTTATTAATCTATTAATAATTACTCATATAACATCATATTGTCAACCAATTTTTAGCAACATAATTGCAAAATTTATTGATATTTCTTTATATTTTTTCTATCCAAATAACTTCCACAAATATTTTGGCTAACTTTAAGTGAAGCTACTTTATGAGCTTTGCCCAAATGGAAACTTCATTATTTTCTAGTATCATTTAGTATTTTAATAATTTTTTTCTTTAAAATTAATATTATAATTATTATATTTTTCCTTTATTAATATTCAACCATTTATTTTTTGAACATAACATTTTCAATCAAAATTTTCATGAAATAGTTCATTCTAATCCAATTTCATAATTTTTCAACATCATTTGTTATTTATTTCAATTTTCAATATATTCCAATTCTAAAATTTAAATTATTATTAAATTTCAATTAATCTCCGATGTTTTATTTTATAATTTAGATATATTTGATTCTTATTTATTTAGTACCATTAAATTTTTAATAAATTGTAACTCATCTTTTGAAGTTCATTTCTTTTCTTTTAAGTGTCATACCACTTTTGTAATGATGTACAATTTTTTGTGACAATTTAATAAATTATAAAAAATAGAATAATTAATAAAATAATTATGATATCTTTAATGATGTTTTAAAAGCACACTCTAATATAGGCATTACTGATCTCTTTCTAATCTTCTATAATTTTCAATACCCAGTAGAGTAATATGAATTCTAATAGATTAAGAAATTAATAAATTGAAATATTGTCTATTAAATTCATATTATAGCCAAATACCACTTTCATGGCATCCATATATCAAATTTGTAATTATTAAAAACCTTCAGCACAACTACAAACATATGGCCATAAATTCTCCCACTAAACTGAGAATTTGATAATTCATAGTGCATTAGATCATATATAAGATTATATTAGTTCATGACTCTACTAAAGTTCAAAAAAAACATATTTGAAAATTACACTCCATGCATAGTCATATTTGATTGATTCCATACTCATCAATTATTCTCGTAAACACCCCTCAAATCTTACTTCAACTACCTTGATTTTTTGACGATCTATTCAAAACTCTTAAGATATTTATGAAGCATATATGTTATGATCAGATCTTATTATGTTAAGATCTTTGGTCATATTAATCAAAATAGTTTTATCATAAAAAAATATCTCAACATCTTAAGACAATGAACTTATGTATATAAGAACAAAAATCTTTTTTTATATTAATGTACTATTCTCTTTATTCTTTCTATATTAATCAAAATAATTTTATCATAAAAAGATATTTTAATATCTTAAGATCATGAACTTATATATATATATATAAGAAAATATCTTTTCTTATATGTCTAATATATGACTATAGTTTTATATCTCTCCAACTATAAGTATATTAAGAGTTATCTTTTATCCAATGATACAACCTTTGGGGCATCACTTACCCTATTTGATCTTGGTGTTATAGACCAACTGGTTTCAACTTGACTCAGTTTTGATCTATATCATACTATAAGAGATATTACTCAAATATCTTAATATAAAAACTTAATCTTATTATATCAAATTTTCATCTTCATTTATTTATTTTATGTTAGCCAAAATTAGTTCTATTTTTAAAAGGTTTTCATCATCTTAAGACTATTATCTTACATATATATGCTAGTATCTTTCCTTCTATTTTTGATGTAATGCTATTCTTCCCTATATTATTTTACCTAAAAGCCTATTATATAGTGATACTAATTAAGATACTATCCCCATTAATTTTTCATATTAATTAAAAAAATTTATCATAAAAAGATATCTCAATATCTTAAGACCATAAACTTATATATATAAGAAAGAATACTTTTTTATATTAAGGTACTATCTTCTTTAATTTTTTTATATTAACCAAAATAATTTTATCATAAAAAGATATCTCAATATTTTAAGATTATAACTTATGTATAAAAGAAAGAATCCTTTCTTATATGTCTAATATATGACTACATTCTTATATCTCTTCAACAATAAGTATATTAGGATTTTTCCTTTATCTAATGATACAACCTTTGGGGCATCACTTAACTATCACTTGCCCTCTTTTTCTTGGTGTTACAGACCAGCTAGTTTCAACTTGACTCGTCTTTGATCTATATCATACTACAAGAGATATTGCTCAAATACATTAATGTAATGAATTAATCTTATTATATCAATCCATCATCTTCATTCTTTTATTTTATGTTAACCAAAATTGGTTCTATTTTTAAAAGATTTTCAACATCTTATGACTATAATCTTACATTTATATATTAGCATCTTTCTCTCCATTTTTTATGTAACTTTATTCTTCCTTGTATTGTTTTACTTAGAAACCTACCAAGAGTTAATCCTTATATAGTGATACTAGTTTTGGGATATATCAGATAATCACTCATATCCTCCTTTAGCCTTAGGTGTTAGAATATTCTTCCTTTTTGAATGTTACAACAAACCCTTTGAGTCATTCTTAATCTTTAATAGGTCAAGGATTTTAAAGTTTTGCTAATATATTAATTATGGCACCTTAGTTCATAATTCACATTGCAACTTCTTGATTGTAAAAAACAATTTCAAACCACCTCTTTGAGATTGTTCCCTCATATCATGAAGGTCTTCACACTATTATAAGACCTAATAAATTCAAATCCTCAAAAGACCATCTAAATACCTCCTAAGAACATCATTTCGATGATTTTCTCTTGTTCCTCAAGTCTCTTCAAGAGCATTGTTTCTTTTCGAATTGCTTTCCAAACTTCTAAAGATCTCCAAATAGAACCTCCATGATATGAAATAATGTGTTTCCCTCTTTGAAGAAAAGACTCACTTTTATGAGTCATCATGCTCTTAGTTGTAGTAGTACAAATGTCTACAACACTTAAGCTACCTCATTTTATGTCCAACAACTTTAGCTGTGCCATATAGTATTTTTCAAGCAATCTAGATCATCCCCTTAATGTCATCCATGCTTTAACCTACAAAATAATCTAGAATACCTTTACTTAGCTTTAGAAAGTCGAGTGACATGATATCCATCAAGCAAATAAGTTTAACCTTTCTTACAAAGCTTCAACTTTTTTTGTCTCCAAAAGTAGAATATATCATAACCTCATAAGTATAGATTATCAAAAATCACTTAAAATGTATTAAATGAAACCACATAGCATACAGTCTCATCAAAATTGTCTCAGGCAAAAGCAAACGTCAAGTGACATTAATTGCCTCTCCATATTGACATTTATATTGTCTTGAATTCAATTTATAATGCATGGATGTGGGTGCAATATTGTCTTTAAACCAAGTTTGTCCACAACTTTGTGAATGCTTAATAATCATAATAAGAGAAAAGATGAGAAAGTAGCTTTGTCCATTTTAAAATCTTAGCAAAGAATTTCTATAGTGAGGTTGTAGTTTTCCCACTTATGAGTTCACAAACAAATCTTTGATCCTTTCAATTTTTTGTGACCTATTTTGTGTTTTTTTTCTATTTTTCTCTATTAAGAAGCATCCTATTGGCATTGAATTTGTTATGTTGTTTAACTTGACAAATTAATGATTTTAGTTTAAGTAATCAAGTGAGTTTTTTTTATGATCTTCTTAAGGAGTTTATTTTAGTTGGATATATATAATATGACAAAATTATTCAAACTATAGCTAGAATATGTCAAATTTAACTCTATCTTTACTTATACTAATAAAAAAAATTTTGTTTATAATTTTTTTTATCAGGGTTGCATTTGAAAACTGTTGAGGTTATTGAGATGAAAAGTGTAACAACAACTTAATGATGTTTGACAAATTACAATTAAAATGTGATATTAAAAATAACTTTTTTTGTATAAAGATTAATTTATCTCTTAATTTTTAGAGATAAAAATCAGGTAATATTTGTATAATAAAAATGATTAAAATTTTTCCTATAAATTTAATAGAAGATTCATAGGGGTTTTGTCAAATAAAATTAAAACGCGATCTCCCTAAATGAGGCTACATCTAAATGCAATCTTAAAAGGACAAAGTGAAATGATCTAGCCTCCCAAATAAATTGAAAATAATATAATAATGCAAACTCAACTTACATACCATAAAAAATAAAGAACAAAAAAATATAATTTTTAAATAAAGATCTAATATACATCTCAAAAATAAAATGTTCTTTAATTAAGAATATAAAAATATTAAAATCATTTTTAATCAAGTGAAGCTAATCTCCCATCGTTTCTTCAATTATGTTCTCTCTTCATAACATCACATATTTAATTAATTAATAATTACATATGTAGCAAAAAAGATTACAAGGTTATTGAGATGTTCTTTAATATTGATAAATTTTAGAATTAAACCTAACTTGTTGGAGAAAACAGAATTAATATTTACATGTTTTAAACTTGGGTTTATTAGAATAATCAAGTTTTTAAATTGACATATTTATTTGATAAAAATATTACATATATATATACGTTGAAATCTAATTTGTTTAAAGTTTGTAAATGTAAATATATTTGGTGATTTATTTAATAATAGGTATTAAACAAAAACTTATCCTAATCAACAATAAATAAAAGGATCTAGAAATATTCTATGATAGAGTTTAAGATAATCTCATCGTAACTTTTTATGAAATTCATGAAATTTTGGATAAAATGTGACATCAGGAAGTTTAATCTCTAAGAGTATTTTGTATGTTTGTCATCGATACATGCTGATGATTTTGTTTTGTTGATTTATAAAGTGAGACTTTTGTTATATCACTTATGCAAATTATTTCTCTCTATTAGACGAGTCTCCTTATAAAATATTTTAGGGGTTGTTTATGTGATGAAGATAGTCTATTTTGAGATTTGAAAAAGTGTGTTTTTCTCCTCTATTTATACATTCATACAATCATACTTAATCTTTATTCATTTTTCTTTCTTAATAGAAGTAGTGATGAAAGATAATAGAAAACACTCATAACTTTAATTAAAACAATCACCATAAGCAGAGTTTGAAATAAATGAAAATAATGTAAACAAAAGAAACAAATTGAAAATGACTTCACATTGGTGAATTGATTGACAAATGAATTCTCAATTTGGATGCATCATAAATAAAGAAGATTTCTATGGAATTAGTAGGGTGTGGAAATCAATCATAAGTGAAGAAATTTGTTCTTTAATTAATTTTGTAAATTGCTTGTGGCACATTGTAGACCATTTGCTATTTGTGGTTTGACAAAATGTGAGTCCTAAATCAAAGTTTTGCATAAAATCACCATTATATTCTCTCAAACTTGTCAAATACATGATTAAAGTTTCAATCTTTTGTTGGTATTTTTGCCATATAACCGACCATTCAACCTTTTGATGTGAAATTGTGCTGATTTTAAAATGTGAGCCATCTTTCACTACATATATTATGATTCATTTGGTGTAAATTTTTTATATGCAATAAGTTTTTTCGAACTTCTTTTGAATAATTAGTTACTAAAATTTTTGTTTAAAAATATTATTTTTTTTAAGAAATAAATAAAGAAACTTGGACCATAAGTGTTAAGCTCAAGACATCTATAAATGCTCAATGTAGAGTTATTTTTTCATATTTTATGATTTTTTGTTATCTTTTGATAATAACTTACTATTCAGATGATTTTTGGATATCACCTGGATAAAAAATGTAACCAATATCAATATTGAGAATATTCATATAAAAAATATTATTCATGACCAAAACATAAGTATATTTTTCAAAAATAGATTGAAAAAATTTATTCAACATATTTTATAAAATTTTCTTGTGACTATTACTTTTGTATAACACATAACTTGGCTTTATCCAAAAGACTAAGTTTGTTTCATTTCAACTCGAGAAGCTCATGCTAAAGGGCTTCCCACCCATGCCTCTCACCAGAATGGCCATTTCATAATCTTGTATAAGTCATGAATTGTGAAAGAGTACTTTTACTTCAAGGTTTATTGATAGCATCAACCAAAAGGAGGGGCTAAAGGACCACTTCTATTGATGGTGGTCCTAAAACGGTTGTACTATTGCCTTTGGATGGTTGTTAAGGGGCACCCAACCCTCCTTTAAGAGTCCCATGTGTCCAAGTGAAAGATTCCATTTTGTTTGAGAAGGAGAACTTCAACTACTTAAAGGACCACATGAAGATGAGAAGGGATGCACGAAGCAATCCAAAACGCTTTTGCTTGCTTCATTTGACAATACCACTTGACTTAGATCTAAGAAAATAGGAGTTATGGGAGAAGATTTATTTAGATAGATATCCAATAACTAAAAGGTTTAAGTCGATAATTAAGAATCATAACAATTATATATTAAGATTCTAATATTATATTAAATTTATAAAATGAGATTAAATTTAATCTGATTAATACTTGTCACTCATATCACATTAAACTAGATTAAATATATTAAAACAACTCTGACAAGATGCACATATTAATGCATTCATAATTGCAATACTTTGCAAATTTGTTTATACATATATAGATTGGTGTTTGCTAAGGTCTTACATTGAGTTCAAACCCATGATCAATGAGTTGGCCATGCCTAGCATGGATTAAGATACCAATCTCGGATCGGAGCAAAGCTAAATCAAGCAAGCTTGTTTCAATCTTATAGGACAATCCAATTACTAACAACCATAGAATTAGCAAACCAAAATTAGACTAATATGCATTGGTTTGTCTTAATGAGTGAGCTATACTTTACCCTTGTTGAAAACCCATACTGTTTCTGCAAAATTCCTATTATTCAGGCCTATATTTGCAAATGCCCCAAAAAAGTCAATAACACAAAAGATAGAGGTAAGTGAAGAGGGGGCAGGGCTAAGTTTTTCGTTATAAATGTTGCAGAAGTGAAGGGTTTCTCCTCTTGCATTAGACAAAGTTGGAGGTCCTCAAGGTTTCTTCAGTGCTTGAGATATGATTTCAGCTGTGAATTAAAGGTTGGCTGTGCATAGTGGAGAAGCAGGGCACGTGCATTTGCAATCTCCTTCCTCTCCCTCCCTCAGTTTTAGGAGTTAGATTGCTCCACATGTGCCCATCTTCTCCATTTTGCCCACCCCACCTAAGATACCGAGTGCATACCTCTTACAGTAAGTCCCCTTCATGCATGGCTGCATCTTTTCTGTGTCTTCATCTCTCCACAGA
Organism: Vanilla planifolia; assembly: GCA_023846275.1. Lineage (NCBI taxonomy): Eukaryota > Viridiplantae > Streptophyta > Magnoliopsida > Asparagales > Orchidaceae > Vanilla > Vanilla planifolia. The sequence continues at coordinate 5,609,183 of CM043873.1, read as the reverse complement.
ATAAGCTTTCTTAGCTGCTTCATTTGGTCTGTGGATCTCAAAAGTAATGTGAGGAAAATTATACACAAAAATCTCTCATCTTCTCCTTCTGTTTTTGGCTCAACATGCAACTTTCGTTCATCACATTTACTCTGAAAGCCATCCAATGCTTAGGAAAGAATTGTAAGTCAAGTCTTTAAATTCATTCAATAACTAAGTGAAACCCAGTAATTCCATAACACTAGTCATTTTTGTGATCTGCTTAAAACTTGTAAAAAAAACATGTCAAATTTCTGAAGAACTTGCTCAAACATTACTTTACCACTGATTCATGTGAAGATTAGATAGGCCTTCTTTCGGACAAAGGGTAATCTGATGCTAAAAAGCTTTGTAAACAAATCTATAGTATGCATCTAATCGAAACTGAGCTAACTTTACTATGTGAAACTGAGCCAATTTACAGAGAGGAAGGGTTGAAGGAGCATCTCCCACGCTGTTGAAGTCTCATGTCTGCCATTTGGGTGGCCAGGCAACATTGCCCATGAATGGCTTTGCCCCACTACAGCTAGCTTCCACTGCTGTCACCAAGAAGCACTAGAAAGAATGCAAAAATCTACATGTTATTCATATGATGTTTTATTTTTGTGGCCTGCATTTCTTCTTTCTTTGGCTGTCTCTTTTACACCTACCCTTCAGCGGCCATCCATTCAACTCCTTTTTGACATTAATGTGGCCTTTGAGTTGTTTATTGATGCATTTTAATTCTTTTGTTATGGCTGCTGTGGTACAATCACCTTGCAATAATGTTAGAAAGATGCTTATTTTTAGGCAATAGCACAACTTGGCTTGATAGGTGTGATTGAAGAAGAGGTCGCCACTGGGCCGACCCGATTCACACTTTCAATCATGCTCATAGTGGCTTGGTTCAGCTTGATTGTTGATTGCTTTTAATACTGATGTTGATTGCTTCCAAGATGGTTTTGTTGTTGTTTTCTCTTGATGATTTTTTTTCAAGGTTTTTAAATACTTTTATTGTGCACTTTTTTGGAGGATGTTTTCTTCAATCTTGCCATAGGTTCATATGATGAGCTATTTCCTTTGATGAAAGATTAAATTCTATTTTGGGTTATGAAGTAGGAACTACTTCATAATGAGGTTTCCATTGGTATATTTTAGTTCCTTTCATTGTCTATCGTGAGTGTAATTTAGCTTATTATTTTGTACTACATTTTATGTTATTGTATTCAGTCTCTTTAAATGATTTATGCATTTAAAATAAAGGGATTGGACATTTAGTCAAGCCATAACCAATGTTATACATAACCCATATTTTATAATATTAAAAATTCAACTTGTTTTATCTTCTTAATGGTTCTTCAATTATTGATGATCTTTGATTTTGTGAGATTTTATATGATGTTGCATTCTGTATACACCATTGCGTGACAACATTGTAATTTTCATTGACAAAATCTTATTAAATGAACCACAATATTGCATCGCACTTTAAACATCAGGTGGTTGTTCAACATTAGGTGCATTGTAAGCACAAATGTCTGCAAGGCTTTGAGTTGGATTTTGATGGAGCACAGAGTCATTGAAGACCGTGGAAAGCTAGGTCATGAAGGTTTTTACATGGGGTTGAAATGAAGAGTTGCACAAGAGTAGGAAGACATTAACATCAATGAAATGTTTACACATGTGAGAGAAGGAATGGAGTCATGACCAATGAAGGGAGAGTAAAGGTGATGTAGTATGTCTAGTTATTTTGTGTTTGCATTTGTTTCATTAGATATTTTGTATCATACTTTATTAAGTCTTATGCATTATTAGGCATGTTGTGGTACCCTAAGGATTGTCCAACCATATGATGTGTTTGATGCCATTATGTGGACTTGCTAGTTTAATGTGCATTCATCCAAAACTTCATTGGAATAAGTGGAATGGCTATCAACTTGCTTAAAACAAAACTTGCTAAACAATCCTATGCAATCAACTTGAAAGCTATGGCAATTAATATAGAGTTCTTGGGCAATTAGCCTATCATTCCGATGGTTGGTTTTTGTCCCAAGGAAATGACAAACAAAAATCGATCTATTTGGAATTTCTTGTAATTTGGGTCAACTTCCTCCTAGTTACACCATCCATATCTTTGTGAAAAATGCATTGTTATTGATACTGAATTGCTTTGGTGTTGTCGTATGCTACATGAAGAGGAGATTATGGATTCCTATTTCTCCTTTGTGTTCTTATAATGTACTTATTGTTCGTGTAATAGATGACATTGGTTTGCAATCCTTGGTAGTAACAAGGATTTAGTTACGAAATACTTGTGTTAACCATTTTAAATATATGAAATTAGGTGATTTCTTCTTATTATTCTCCATATAATTATTTATTTTCTCAAATTTGTATGTTATCAATCAAATTAAAATTGAATGGTTAAATTTAGATATTTATATTATAACACTTGATGTGCTTTGTTAACAAACATATATAAGTGAAAAAGTGTCAAAATGTACTAGTAAAAGTGTATCTCTTATACAAAGATTTATGGGTATAGAGATGAATAAGTTTTATATCAATTAAAGGAAGGCATATTCTGAGATTTATAAATAAAATCATAAACTTTGAAATGATATGTATATTTTATGAGCAACTAAGATTTATATTCTATGAGAATTTTATAATTAAGCGTGTTAATTAAAATAGTATTGAAATAAGTAATCAAGTGAGAAGGGACCACATGGATAACGATAAAAACTCATTACATCGGAACAAAACCTTAAAAAAAAAAGGTTGAAATATTACATATATTCATGTGCATGCCAGACATCATTAAATTTGAAAATTTGTCATAAAATTTTTAAAAAATTGAAGATTAAGTAAATACATTAAATCTAGATGCTTTTGTAATCCTTAAAAAATCTATTTGTCAAAGTGTTATTTAGAGTTATGAATATTTTTTTGATAATGTCTTTGAAAAATTATATTTTTTTACGTTTAATCACAAAAATGAAATTTGTGGCATTAATTTCTAATAGTGTGAATGAAATTTATTTTTATCTTTACACGCATTTTTCTTAAAAATTATAATTAATTTATAGTTAATATTTGTATCATCCTAAACTATATCACAACAATCCTTATAATTCTTCTTCAATTACATGTTATCTTTAGCTTAAATTTCTTATAAGTACCTCACCTCCACTCCTAAACCTTATCACACTACAATTATCTATATAATTCACGAGCATTTAATTGATCAAAACTATTCACATCATTTTTATTATAATATATTTCCTACACCAACCTTATTTAGTTTGTATTATCCTAAAGATGTTGGGGCATGCATGCATTAGATTGGTATATAAGTTGAGGCTTATGTTATTTCCAAATCATGCATGCCACTTCTGCTTGCTTTTAACTTTCCAACACACCATTTCAAATGGTGAATTAATTTCAAGTTATTAAAACTATAGAAGACTTGAACAAAAAGATGTAATTTACAAGATGATATGATAATCATTATGAAAATGCTATAAATGATTCAAACCCAACTAGATGAAATGATTATTGCATTAGCATTTTATCAAGAGATCTAGTGATTTAACTCATTTGATTAACAAATCTATAAAATAAGAGAATTTGACCCTCAAGACATAAGGAAAAATACACTAATGACATGATTCATGATTAGTTTCCATGAAATATTTGGTCAAGTATTTTTTTTAATAAAATTGATATTTAAATTAGAATATTATATACATGTGAATAATATAAAAACTCATAAATATTTCTTTTTGTTTAATTTAATCTAACTAAATAATATTTTTTAATATCAATATAATAAAAGTAAATATCAATCATATTTGAGTGACATTTTATTATCATTTTGAGTGATAAATATTATAATATTATTTCAATCTGTCATTAAATAAAATACTTAATATATTTGAATTATATAACATTATATGATAATATAGTCAAACAAAATGTCTTACATATAAAAACTTCTCTTGTAATTCTTATCAAATATCTTAAATTACTTATTTTACAATCCATAACTATCATTTCATTGAGAGCTAATGATTAGGAGTCAATATTTGTTATTTTTTCTAGTTATATATATATATATATACATACACACACACATATCATATATAACAATATTCAAATATAAACAACATGTGAAGTTTTATATTAAAATAATTTTGTATAATCATATTTGAGTGACATTTTAAGTTATTTTTTAGTAAAAAATATTATAATTTATAATAATTTTGTTTAAATATATCATTAAAAAATATTTAATATCATTAAATCACATACCTTTATATGATAATATAACCAAACTCAATGCCTTGTTTATTATTGTGAGCCTCATCAAATTTTTTAAATAAATAACTTATTTAAAAATCCATAATTATCATTTTATTATGATCTAATGATAGGGCTTAGTATTTATTATTTTTGTTTTCTATAAATTAATAAATACATATGTTTTTCTATATTTATATATTATTAAAATATAAAAATTTGATTTGTACATATATACATACATACATATATATATATATATATATATATATATATATATATATAATATTTAACAACATTAAAACATATACACACGTGAAGTTTCATATCAAACTCATTGTATAATCATGTCATAAAAGTTGGAATACATAAAGCAGAAATAAATGTCTTCTTTCACACCACACATTTTTTTGTATGGAATCTAAAATTATTAAAGTTGGAAGGGAAAAGATTAATTCATTTATGGAATAAAGAAAAGCTTGACAAAGCATTTAATTATTGAAGAAAATATTTTCTTATTTATTATATTCTCCACAAATTAAAAAATGTTAAGAAACCTCTTTCCTATTGTAACGTTTAAAGTTCATTGTTCACTTCATGTATTCCTTAGTAATATCTCTTTAACATTCTTTACTTTAGACATGTTTATGAAAGTTTTTTAAAACATAACTTTTTAAATGATTTTATTGAAAAATATTCAAATAAGGTGTTTCAATTGTCATCTTTTATTTTTCTTCTTATATTTTTGATTAAATTTTTTAAATAAATGATAATATAATGTGTTTTTGTGCAAAAAATAACATGTGAAATATCATCATTAATGTCAAAACACGATTTAATATATATCATAAAAATAGTGAAAATTCAAGAAAAAAAGAGACGAGTTTTATAATAAAAGATGTATTAAAATCATGTTTATTGTGTGTCAATAAAAATTAAGTCGATTTTTTGATTAACCATAGTGTAAGGTATTAAATAAAAGAGTTAAACAACAAATGAGTTGTTAATCTTAAGGGAGAGAAAAAAATTTCTATGATAAAATAGAGAAATAAATTTTAGATTTTATATCTATAATTTTTTTAAACTCTTGATTTTTTTATTCTAAATGTTCATATAAAATATTTTATGTCATTATTTAGACTATTATAGATTTATTTTAATTACTATAATTTTTCATATATTTTATTATAAATGATTGTTATCTCTATTTGTTTCTTTTAAAGAAGTAATTATTCAACTCTATATTAAGAAAAAAATATTAAGAGAAACATATTTAGATAATTTTATTAAGAATTATACTTAGTTGATTTAACTTTAAAAGAGATAAGAATTGATATCTTACTTAATTTTTTTTTTAACATAATAAGATATTAAATATATGTAATATGTCACAATACAACAAATCTATCATTGTTGATATGCTCACCATTAAATATTAAAAACAAATAACAATCACTTAAACACTTTTAATATTTAGACTTTCAAACTTATTAAATGATTGATTTTTCATATATTCTATTTTCATTCGTATTATTGCTATATATGAATTATTTCCTATTTTTCATTTTTTTGAGGAACATATATTTTTTTGAATTTTTTAAGAAAATATAAAACAGTTAATATTTTATTTGATTATCTTCAATTTTATATTCTACATTTAAAAAATATGTAATTTTATAAAATGGCAAACTATTAATTAAAAAGATATAAAATTATAAAAATCAAGCTTAAGAACAAGTTGATATCCATTTGCTGATAACCGATTTCCTTCCGCCGGCCGCCCTTCGGTCAGCCGAGCTGAACGGCTAGGCAGAAACCCTTGTGAAAAAGACGGTACCTTTCTTCATCGAATAGAAAAGAGGGCGTCCCCTTTGACGGAGTTTACCACTTGTTTCTTTTTGGACTTTTTCGAAAAGCTTTCGGTGACCGTCTTTCTCAATCCTATACACCTTCCATTTTCTGGCCTGCTTCTTTTCCTCATCTGTGTTATTCCTTTCATCTTTTTTGGAAATTAGGAGGAGCTGATATGCTGCCGTCGTTGCTGTCGTCGCCGTCGCCGATGACTGTGCGAGTGGAGAAGGCGACGAGCCATCTCTTGATTGCTCCGGACTGGACGATGAACATGGATATCTGCGATTCCATCAACACCGATCCTTTGTGAGCAGTTATTTCTTGCGTTTAACTGTTTATGTCAGCGTGGGTGTTTTATTATTCATTTTTTCTCTGTCCTTTGACATAAAATTCCAATTTTGATGGTGTTGGTCGTGTATGTAAGTTTTGGTAGTCTATAATCCGCAAATTCTATCGTTTAGGGTTTTGTTTTATTTGTAGGAAAAGATTTAGATTGCATTCTTTGTAGGTTGACTATGTGAATTCACTGCCTTGGATTCCTTTATATGATTCGGATAATTGAATAGTCACGTAGCCTTATTAACTTCCAAAAATACAAACGGAATAAAGGAGAAATATTGCTTATAAGTTTCCATATGTTTCATTCCTCTGCGTTAGTCCTTATATATCATAAACGGGTTGATATCTAAAAGAAGCTAAGGTTTCCAGGAATAATGGGTATGATGGGATTTTTTTTGTCAATCTTCCACATAAAGCTGTTACTTGGAGTCAATTTTGCATGCCGATATGACTAGCTGTTTTCTGCTAAACTAGTGATTAAAGGACTGTACTCGAGGAAATGAATCCTCTTATGAATTGGGGCAACAAGTATGTAAGATTATTTGAAGCATGAGACTACATTTCAGCTAAAATATGCTTCTTTTGAACTGGAATCCCTGCTTGTGTTGCTAATTTAGCATGGTTGCAGTGCTACAACCCAGTTTAATGCAGCATGTAAGTTGTTTATAGGCCCAATACGTTGCCATCATATGAATTATACATCATCAATTACTATGTAATTAAGAGGAAGAATTAAATGCCTGTTCACAAGCGTCTATTGCTTTTAACATTAAAAATCTAAGTTACAATTTTTTTTTCCCTTTCGAAAGTGTGGAGATTATATTTATAAGTTCCAAGGTTCAGTTTATGTATGGATTGGTAATCTGAATATTGATTGCAAATTTCCCAAACAAGCCATAGTATGGCTCACATCCGAATTATATCTTTATACAAACACAAAGAAAGTCCTATTATAGTTTTCAAAATTCTAGAAAGGAAAAAGGGATTCGAGGAATTAGCTTTGCTCATCCTTTTAGGTATTCAAAGGCCTTTGATTACTCTTTTATTTTCATTTTTGTGTTTTAACTATATGATTGTGGAATTAGCTTTGCTCATCCTTTTGGTGTCATGCTTACAAAATGAACCTTGGCTTGAAGTTGAATTTAATACTCACCTTGTGGTGCTTTTAATCAACACGATTAGGTAATTTGGATATTTAAGCTGGTAAACTAAGCGGAGCCTCTACTAGCTTTATGTTTCTCGTAATGTTGTGGTTATGTTAGACAAATCATAAAATGCCTATAGTTTGTGGTTTGACTCTTTCGTTAAGGTATAGACTTTGTATTTAAGTGGTTCAGTTCTTTTGTTGTGGTATAGATCAAACATAACATCCATATAGTTTGAATAGGATTTAGATAGTGTAGCACTTCACTGGAATGGTGTTGAATGTTGAGGTACCATTTATTGGGTCATCAAAATATAAAAGCTGAGTGGAGGATCTCTTATATGCTGGTGTGGATTATGTGATAATGTTTTTGTGATTTTTGTTAAGCTTTGGCAGAAGTCAGACATATAGGTGTGCTTAAGTGAACTAGTTGGTTTATGTTTCTAGAGAATAGAAGCTTGAACTTATAGTGCTGTTTTGTCAACCAAATTAAGTATAATAGTTGTGTTATGACCATCACCCTTGGGAATGGTAATGTTTTGCTTATGAAATGTTGCCCTCAAGTTATATTAATTTTGGCTGCATTGGTAAATCATGTAAATTTAAGAAGCTTTTGGTGTTATGAAGTGTTTCTCTTTTTTGTTCCCTTTCTCTTCCATATTAGTTATATCTCAATAGTGATAACTATCCTTAATTTTGCATGCCTGCATAACTTTACGTGGTAAACATAAACACCTATAGTTTCATAATACTCTATTTTTTAATTACTGTTGTTCATTTCACATCTTTCTTCATTAACCCTTTTTCAAAAGGTCTTTATTTTTTAAATGAGTTGATTGTTTTGTTAAGATTTTGGCAAATTGGTATGCTTTATCGCTCGTTCTTTAAACCTCAAGTTGTGATAAAGCTTCCAATCAAGTTCTCTAACTTGTGTCTCCCTTGTTTTATTTATTTTGCATGTTTGTATTTTATCCTATTGAAGGTGGGTATGTATTGAGTTCCTTGATCACACTATACCCTAAGCATATTGGTAACCTTGGTTGGAGGTTACTACTTTCACCTAAATAAACATTTTGTGATAGAAATAGCAATTATCACTTTGTGTAGATAAAATATTCACTTGTTGTCCATCGACTATGCCTTTCGGACTGATCTTAGGCCCTGACTCACCCTCCGTGGACGAACCTTGCGGAGGTTCCCTTTTCCAAGAATGGAGGATCATGTTTGAGCTTTTATAATTCTTGGATGAAATTATGCAACTTTTAATGCTTGATGATGGTTAAGGGCCCCAAATTTTCAATCAAACATTAGTAACCTTAATGTGATTTTGACTAAATTGTGGTGTTGAATTTTCTACTCCTACTTATGTCTTGTGGTTGCTTTAATGGCTTAATTCTATTCATATCAGGCAGGCGAAAGATGTTGTGAAAGCCGTGAAGAAGCGTTTGCAAAATAAGAACCCAAGAGTTCAATTTCTTGCTTTGACGGTATGGAGTAAAAGTAGAGTCTGATGTTAACTTTCTATGATAATGCTTCCATAAGTTTTGTCTCAATGGCGTTGCTTGTTTTTTGTGTTTGACATAAAACTTTATAGAAATTCTACCAAAGTTCAATAGTTGTAACTTAATCTCACATTTCTCAGCTTTTGGAAACAATGATAAAGAATTGTGGTGATTTTGTGCATTTTCAAGTTGTTGATCGTGAAGTCTTACATGACATGGTCAAAATTGTCAGGAAATCAGTAAGTTTTTATTATTCTTTTTGTTCTATTATCTTTCTTTTATGTAAGATGAGTTCAATTAGAAGCATCTAGAGCACCTGTCCCCTTCAATAAATTCTATCATTGTTATTCCTTCATATATATTCTTATTTGTCAAAGATTTCTCTTATTTAAGCAATGAAATGTTACCTCTAAGTGATGCTCAACTTTAGTTTGGTGAGTCCATGAAAATTGCATTGCTTGTCTTCACGTAAAGATCTAAAAGGACATCAAAGAAATGTCTCTACTAGTCATTTTATCCGCTTTTGTCTTTTAGAATTTGAATCCAGGTGGATCATGGATTCTTGGGATGGAGTTTCTTGCGACATAGATTTTAGAAGTGAAGATTGAGATTCTAGAGAAAGAGGACAAGAGATGGATGAAATGCAGCATGAAAGAATGATATGAGCCTCGAGAAATGTTGATGATAATACAAGAAATATTCTTGAAATGATGTTCTCAAAAACCATTGGTTGATATCAACACTATTTCAATGGTCTTGTGGTGAATGAAGATTTTGAGGGAGACAATTCTGGCTTAAGAAATGTCTTACTTGAATAAAGGCCCTTTATGTAGAAGGTAGAAGGAACAAATATGATGATTGGATTTCAACAAACATTATTGATGGTCTAGAGGATGACAACCAGGCAAATGATGGTTACTAAAAAAGTTGTGATGTAAGGTGGGGGAAAGTTGTGATGGAAGGTGACCAATATGGAAAGCTTATTGGAATGGTGCAACGACATGGACAAATCTATAAATGGTTGGTGAGGAAGTGTTGCGAGGAGGCAGCTAATGGATGGATGGGAGTTTAGTGTTATCATGTGAGGATAGGTCAATTGGTAGGTTTGGCACTAGAGTTGGTGCAAGGTTGATGAGTTGGCTTTATGTTGGTAGATCAATGGTTGAAGAAATGCAATTGGCAAAGCAAGAATCTTATGGGATTGGAGTCATGGCAACATAGGGAAATGAGGGCAAAGTGGCATCCGGTGTTGTGACAAGGAAGGGCGAGCAAGAAAGCTTGACAAGAGATTAGGTATTGTCTATTTATTGGATGTAGAGAGGAGCGTAGCTAGTTAAACAAGGCAATTGAATATGGAAGCTTCTTGGGTCAAGCATGTGCGAGTGGAACAACAAGAGCTTTAATGGGGTGGAGGTGCTGATGTCGATAGACGAAGGATGTAGTTGGTGAGCATTCCCTTTGTAGCTGGTAATGGGAAAAGTTGGGGTGGTCAATAGGTTGAAATTAAGTTGCATCTAGGGTTAGGTTTTTGGCTTGCGAGAATGGAGAGAATAGGGAATGATCATGTGACAATTAGTTGATTGATGGAAGCCATGTTGGATAGTGGTTGGCTGGGTGTAATGATGGTTGAGTAGCTTAGTTAGAATGTTTTTAAGATCGTGGAGAGATAAATGAGTGGTTTGTTTTGAGATGTAGGTTAGGATGGTAGGTGATGCGGTATAGAAGTTTAAGGAAGTTGGGAGGAAGGAGGAGGGTAATGGGGGATTTGTTTTATTATTGTTTTTTTTTTCAATTTATTTAGAACTTTTTTATTTATGTATTTTTCACTCTTCTTTTTTCACATTTTTTCATTATTTTTATTTTTTTCTCTTATTTTTGGATAAAACCCCATCTTTTTTTATAATTCTTTTTCAAAAAACTGTAAACGTAATGTCAATGAAAGAAAAATTTAGAGAAATTTTTTTTATTAGAAGAAATATGGAATGATGATGGAAAACATATTTCTAAAATAAGATGAATATTGAGGGGAGGAATTGAAATTTGATCATATTCTTTGCCAAGAGACAAAGAAGCATTATATTCTAATACCATGATGATGTAGCATATTTGAAAGGACCTTATGGTGGGGATGATGGAATATGAGAGAACTTAAACTTATTCACTTTTATTTTCTTTGCAAGAATCACACCCCTTAAATTTGTTCTAAGCGACACTTTTAAGAGACTTAAAAAAATCTTCAAAACATTCAAATTTCTATTTATGAACCAAGGACCTCCAATATTTTCATTGTGATTCTTATTAAAGAATGGACATAAGGAATCAATAATGAAAGCAAAAACCAAAGAAATTAATGAAGATAATTAGAATGACTAAAGACAATGAAAGTTAATGGTGGGAAGGATGGAGTATGAGAGAACTTAAACTTATTTGATGTCATTTTCTTTATAGGAATCACACCCTTAGAGTTTGTCCTAAGCAGCACTTCTAAGAGACTTCAAAAAATCTTTAAAACATTCAAATTTCTATTTATAAACTAATAACCTCCAATACTTACATTGTGATTCTTACTAAAGAATCGACATAAGGAATCCATAATGAAAGCAAAAGCCAAAGAAATTAATGAAAATAAATAGTACAACTAGAAAATTGGCCACAAAAGAATGTAATGGTGGGGAGGATGGAGTACGAGAAAACTTAAACCTGTTTGATATCATTTTCTTGGCAAGAATCACACCCTTGGATGTTGTCCTAAGTGGCACTTCTAAGAGACTTCAAAAAATCGTCAAAATATTCAAATTTTGATTTATGAACCAATGATCTCCAATACTTACATTGTGATTCTTATTTATAGATTCTACATGAGTTATTTGACCAATATGATATGATTTAGTCAAAATAGGTCAAATATACATGTATAAGCATACCTTACAATAGGATCAACTCAACATAATAAATTAAAAAAAATGAAATGTTGAAATGTATATATGGCTCAAATAGTCAAAATAAGTTAAAAAAATGCTCTCTTTCATTAGCTATATTTGGAATTTTAGCTCTATAATAGAACAATTCAAGGATAATTGGTTGCCCTGTAATTGGTAGAGTAGTTGAGAATAAAAGCAATAGAGAGATGACACAAAAAGGAGAGTTGTTCAAGTCAAAGTTGGCTTTTTTTGAAAGTAAAATTTTACATGGAAATGATGCCATAAATGGTGGTCACTTTCACTCTTATGAACCACGTCCCAATGGAGATGAGTTCACCTTGGGAAGGAGGATTTATGGCAAGATTTGAGAATAAGAGACTCTTTAAGAGATGGTCTCGTTGACCAACGTGAAATTGCACTTGGTGAGGTTAAGGCATATGTCGATATTTCAACTTACGAAGGAGAGGTTGATGCACACTAGACCCTTGGTTGGATTTGTTGGAGAAGCATTTCTCCATCTATTATTATACAAGATTTAACAATGTTTTTCTTACAAAGTTGAAACTAATACATCATACGTTATCATAGTGGAACAATCTTCTACATTTTGGTGCTATGTAAAATTATAGTTGGAGACAATTTAGAGAACTTTTGTGGGAAGGGGTTTACCACATGGACTATAAGAAAGCTAGATGAGAAAGTTGCACAAGTTTGAATAGTAAAAGGAGCAATTGGTGCAGCACGTCTATGTTTGGAGACACGCAATCTCTCTTAATGTGAACTTGGGAGAGAAAGAACTTTTACCAAGTATTTGGTAAAGTTTCTTTCAACCATTGCGATGGAGTTATCGTGCTTTCCTTTTATTGGTCTTGAACAAGTGAGTAGATTTGTAGTTGCTATTGAGAAGAAAAATATTTGCTGATAAGAGAAAACCGAGGATTCAAGAGAAAAGTCATTCAGATGAAGTACTCCTAATTCTTCTAAGACGTACTTGTGTCATTATTGCTAGAAAGTTGGCTACATCAAGCAAATTTGTTGTGACTACATCTTGAGCTTAAGAGGTAGAGGGTGACGATGGCAAGCAAATAAGATTGTTGTTGTTATCGAGAGGAGTTTGGTTTTGGGGAGTGGCAAGTGTGGTAGTGCATGGGCAGTAGCATGCTCGGCAAGGCATGTGACAGGGCACTTATACGTGACATGTACATGAATAATAGTGCAAGACACAATGCGAGCAACAATGTTCATGATGCAGTGCGTGCAAAGTGCGTAGGACATGCATTAGCCTCAAGTAGAAGTGTTGTGCGCGTGATGCCGTAACCGTAATGCATATAGTAGTACATAGGAAGCCTTAGTTCCTGCTACAATTCGTGCCACTGCGTCATGCTAGGTGCCATCCATTGTGCATGTGATGCTTATTGTCAGGCTTAGCACATACACATAATCTACCCATTGTGCATGTGATGCTTATTGTTAATGTGCGCATAACCTACGCAAGTGCGGTATAGGGGGTGTGCACAATTTGTGCGCATGCAATGCAGGGAATGTGCGCATCCCTGCATGCAGATTTTTTTTTCAGTGACTGAGTGAGGGTCAAACTGCATGTAACTTGTGAGAATTAACATAATCTATATTTTATGATAAAATATTATGTTCTCTCATCTATGAAAAGGTTGACGAGAGGTGAATCAAGGCATGCTCAACATTTGACACAAACTATCTCTCTCTCTTTCACTATTTTTGTTCTTTTGTTGATTTTTGCTTTCATTTTGCTTTTGTAGTTTTGACTTGAAGTCTTTTGTCAATGGCTTGGAGCAAAATGCCTTGTGGACGAATCAAGCAGATAAGAAGATTGTTGGTGCTGTTATTGAGAAGAGTTTGGTTCTGGAGGGTTTGAATGCACTTGAATCATGGGAGGAGTTATTTAGTGTTTGAATCTAGGTAAATAAAGAGCTTGTAAATGCTATTTTTTATACATGGCACCAAAGAAATTATAATGCTACAAGATTAGTGGAGAAGATAAGATTATAGATAATATTGTATCCATATTCATGCATGATGCGTTGGATTTATGACTGGACAAAGATCAAGGTGAAGAGACAATGTCTATTGAAATTTGTTATCACCTTTAAGTTTATTGTTGAGGTGATATATTTTACATGATACTATTTTATATTTATTAAGTGATTTTTAGTAGTTGGTACATGGTAGATTGTGATGTTATTTACTTCTAGTGACAACAAAAGATGAAGTCATGCAAGGACAAAAAGATTTATTGACTCAATGGATATAAAGGTGTGCAGTTTACAAGAGTTGTGCAAGAAACCTATGTCAAATATACTAGTTTGTTTTGCAAGTAGAAGCCAGGATGATAGGGAGTGAATAGTGGGGATTATTTAGAGAACTTAGCCTTAGACGATGAGCCTTTGAATTAGATTGTATGACCCACATGGCAATGGTGGATGCCAAAGGAAGCAACTAGTCTTCTTTAGTTTAGAGCATGTTCGCTCGTAGGAGCCTCTTCTTTAAAAAAGGGCTGGGTGATTAGGCCAAATCACTTATTCTCGAGATGAAGGTTCTAGAGATAAAGATTTTCAAAATGAATTTTTTGAATATGGAGGTTTTTGAGATGGATGGAAGGAAACTTTAGTGGCGGCTATGAACCTTTAGAAATGTTAGGGCTAATACAAAAGGTATTCTCAATTTGATACTCTTGCAAAGCATTGGTTGATATCAAAGCATGTTTCAAGAGCCTTGAGGTGAATGAAGATCTCAAGAGGGACATGTTTGGCTTTAGAAATGTTGTAGTTGAATAAAAACTGTTTTGCAGTGAGGGAAGATCTTGATGAGGCTTTAGGATATATTATTGTGATTCGACAAGGAGGTCTTGAGACACAAAAGCCTTAAGAAGCATGCTCGAGGTGTTAGTTAAAGTTCTTGAATGGCATGACTTGTTAGATAATGTGGAGGTGTTGGGAGCTTGTTGTATCCTTTGAAAAAGAAAGAAGGGCATCATGAATGTCTTGTGAAGGCTAGACAATGCTTGGGAAAGACTTTAGAAGGCTCGCTAAGTGTTTCATGTGGATAGTTGGGACAAGTGTGCTATGCCAGATGAGCGTGTCTTTGTGATTTGAATATGATAAAAAGTGGTGTTTGGTTTGAGTTTGGAATTCTCATGGTTGGGATTTGGGCTGATCTGTTTAGATTATATCTTTTATATTTATCTCCTTTTTATATTGTTCCAAAGCCCTTGAAAGTTATAAAAGAGACCTTTGGAGGATTTCTAAAAATATGAATTGGGTGGTGTTCTCATTTTGTGTTGAGATCAAGATAAGGGAGATCTATTATGGTTGTTTTGTTTTAGGATTATAGGATTAGAGAGTATGCCACAAGAGTTTGTCTTGGGTTGTTTTTTGACAGGGAAGTTAAGTATCAGAATCTTTATTGAGAGGGAAGGTTGACTTTTAGATTGTTTTTTGAGACATTGCTTATGCCTTGGATTATTTTTTGAGTGTAGTTTTTTATTTTTGGATTATCTTTTTGAGGGGGTGCTTTTGTCTTGGTTTAGTCTTTTTGAGAGGCTAGCCCCACTTTGTAAATAGGTTGTTTGAATTTTTTTCTAATTTAAGATTGAAGTATCATTGTATTCCACTGCGTTTCCTATATTTTTGTGTTATTCAATTCATCTCACTATATTCTATTGTTGCTACTTTGAATGACTCATCTTGTATCATGTTGGGAACTGTTCAAGTTCATGTATCAACTTTAGTAGTGAATAAATAGCGGTTGTGGGTTTTCAAATTGGAGTTATACTACAAGCATCATCGTTTTGGATTTCAGATGGTCCTTTGAGGGGTGCTGATTGTGAAGGAAGTGTGATGTACTCAACTCAAGCAATCTATATACAGCAATATACTAAACTTTGGTTACAGTTTTTTGAAACATTTGCCCAAACTATTACATATGGTTGTACTAGGAGACATTAATCTAATTTTCTTATTGGCAAAAAAAAATGGATAGTTTTTTGGTTTGAGAGCTCTGTATGGCATTATGATATCATTTGGAAGTCTTTAGGCAGTGCAAACTATTTTTATTTTTATTTTAATAAGTATGGATGTTCGTATGATATTTGACCCATTCAAATGGAAAATTTATTCAATTGGCTGAAATGTTTTTATATTTTATTAGGAAACAATTTTATAATAGAGTGAAAGATCCAGCTGTTTAATTTCATAATATATATATCCCTATAGCAAATATTCATAAAGAGGCATCTTTCTCTTGTCGAATATGATTTATTTTATTTTCACTCTATGGAGCTACGTCCAATGTGGTTCCTTAGTTTTATTATTTGCTTGCCACTTACCATAACCAGGATACTTCTCAGACAGATATGCAAGTGAGGGATAAAATCCTGGTGCTACTTGACTCTTGGCAAGAAGCATTTGGTGGACCTGGAGGGAAGTATCCACAATACTACCATGCATATGCTGAACTTAAGGTATATTATTCAATGCTGTAAGGTATTCAATACTTCAAATTTTTCAAGTGTTCTTTGCTGCTTTTCGTTATAATGGTGATGTAAATATTCTTTAAGGTTAGACTTGAAGTGCTTCATGCATCAAACATATGCTAGACACTTCATAGATGAAAGAAAAAAACATCAAAATAGAAAAATTGTGAACTTGATGCTTGTTACCTGTGCAGCTGGGGAAATTGTCCTCAACTTACCAACCAATGATCCCAAACGCTTGCATCCACTTTTGAATTTTTAAAACAAGCATTTAAGGAGTTGTTCTTCAGCCACTCAGCTGGTAGATAGTATCAATGTAGAGGTATACCATTAGTAGTATGATATTAGAACACTAAGATTATCAAAGAAAGGTTCTTAAAGCATGCCTAGATTAGTTGGAGAAGGGTATGTGAAAAATTTGACAATCATGAAAGCCTTCACATTTTTTATCATTTAAATGAAAAACTGGCTGAAAGGGTGATTCCATAGTTGGAAATAAATCACCTTACCCAATTGTTTTAAGATCAACCATAAGAATAATATACAATAGAAACAATAATTATGACAAATAATAACAACAATGACAAGTTCTAATCTCATTAAATGGAAGGAATTACAATAGAAAGAGGAGATCTGTGCTTTTGCATCTTCATCTTTTGCAAGGAGATCTGTACTTGCACTGCTTCTTCATCAATAGAAAGAGGAGACTCATAAAGGGTGTTTAGAATTTCATAAAAATTGTTACTTTGCCTTGTCTTCCAAACCGTTTGGCTTTTAAGTGATTGTCATCACCTCATTCCAACTTTGGCTTTCAAATGCAATTCTGTGACCATCTTACAAATGGGAGGCATTCTGGAAAGCTTCTCAATTCACCAAACAGGCGCAAGTGTTATCATGCGATTGCTTATTTCCAAACCGAATTTGTTCACTGAAGCTGGATTTGAATAGTTTTTATATCTCCTGTGGAAGTGCTGATGATGCGTACTGTCTTCAGAGATGACAGGAGATGAACATTCCACCCAAAGCTTTTGCTTTGAAAACCACTCTACTGGAGGTTGGCTTAAGAGCGTAGCTAACTGCAGCTTTAGCTGTTTTAACTTTCTGCACACAGAATATTTGCATTTTGCTGGGTTATTTTCTCAATGCATGCATTCTGCGTGCAACATGAAAAATAAATAAGTTATGCAAAAAAGAATCACTTTGCATTGAAGGGACTTCAGATTTGAGTGTAATCATCTTGTGCTGAACCAAAATTTAAAGTGCAATTAAGAGAATACTAATGTTGACATACCTTCTTCCAACTAATATACTGATTTTCTGTTTTTTTAGGCCATTGTCATGGTTTTATTGTCTTAGTTCTCGTTTTTATCGCTTAGCATTTGCTGTTGTTATAGATATGCTTACATGCTAGCTTGTTTGCTGTGCTCCATGGTTTTAATTTACTTACCAGTGAACTTTGCTTTGTCTGCTGCCTTTTGGTTTTTGTTTCTTAGCATTTGCTTATGTTCCATCTTCTATGCCTGCTTGAATGCTGCCATATTTGCTGCGCACCAAAATGTTTAAAGGCTTAAGCTTATGTGTAAGAGTTATGTTACATCAAGCATTTGATATCATCGTTAAATTATGGTGTGAGATTAGACCTAATCTTATTTATACTCAACAAACATCATCTCAAGTGAGAATTTGATCCATATCTATTATTCTTTCTTTTGAAATTTTTTTTACTCATCAAGTCGAGTGCCATGTCAAACATCAAGGATACCAACATACTTCATCAAATCTTGTGCATTGCATGTGCTTATATAGTTTCTCAATTTTGGATCACCAAGCTACAAGAGCTGTACACTTGCCACTTGAATGAAGCATATGTGGCTCCATGGAGCATATTAACATTATCAAGTTTCCACGAAACATCATGCGAGTTTATCAAAGCTCTGTTTGACCATTATAAAAAACATTAAAAACCCATGAAAGTTACTAACTCTGTGAACAACTTGATCCCAATTAGACTATCAGCTTTGATTTCACTCGATAAAGAAATTGTATGAAATGAGGGTTCAAATTAGGCCTGTGAACACCCAATAACTTAAAAATTTAACCCCTATAGATAGAATTTATATCAACTATAAATTAAGGCTCTAGCATAAAGCTTAGTTTACAATGTAAGATTAAGCTTAACCTCACTTGTAATCAACAAATAATATGCTCTCCATCTTTGAACATTTTCTTATGTTTTTTCCTTATTGCAAAATTTTGTATCCTGTTATGAACCTACATTTTGGTAAGAATGTAGATGAAGATGAGGCAAGCTCAATTTTGAGTAACTTGAATGTGAAGCTGCGGTGTTTCTAGTTTCACAATTTATTTCACAAGATTGACCATATCAAGCCCATATGGTGGTCATGCACCTGGGTAACATATTGCACAGACAGAATGAGGAACAGCTCATTTGAAAGAGGATTCTTCTTTCAAGTACCTTTACTTCAGTAATACAAACAATCATGCCTAAAAACAAAGCCAAAGTCTGTTTGAGCTAATTCCATGAACTGTTGTTGTTCTGGCTCAATTACATAATTTGTTTGTGATAATCTATAAGGGAAATTATAGCATAAAATTAGTAAACGTGAAGTTATCATGTGAACATTTTTGTTGCAGTTAATGACTTGAAATTGAAACAAAAACTGTCATTTCATGTTTGCTAACCACCATTGAGCTTGCTATCTTCAGACCTCAGGGATCATGTTTCCACAGCACCAAAAAGATGCTGCTCTAATATACACCCCCGTTTCACATAATCTTCCTCCTCAAATAGGACATGCAATACCAAGCAGTTCTATCCAAAGGCAGGATGAAGTAATGAATTCTGAAATGGGAAATCTTAGGTGATGCTCAATTTCTAGCTTGAATCAATATTGTTATTTCTGAACATGTCTTTCCCTTGTATCTGTTTTGACTCATTTTTTTTATTCCAATGTCCATGCATTTTGTTTTGCAGTTTATCAGATTTGAAAAACATTCGAAGTGTTACCGAATTGTTCATCGATATGTTGATGGCAGTGAACCCAGAAAGTCGTCAGGTACCTGAGTTAAGCAAGTTCAAATTAATGATATCAGTATAGGAGGTTTGAAAGTATGATTTATGAATTCATTTAAGAGTACCAAGATTTGTGTTTGAAGGAAAAAAAACTCTTTAGTTGTATTTTTCCTTCACTTTTTCTTGCTTCTTCAACTTCTTGCCATATTGTTAATCATTTTTTCTTAGAGATGACACATTTTTATTTAAGCTAACAAGAATCACCATCAAATGGGTCATTTCCTATATATGATTTGTGAACTTGTATAACACATTGCTGTATCTCAGGCTGTGAATGATGAAATCATTGTAGACCTTGCAAATCAATGCCGCATGAACCAAAAGAAGGTTATGCATCTGATTAGTTCAACGGAGTAAGTTCTGTGGATTATTACTGTTATTTAGTTATCCAAACAAACCTTGAATAAAATTGCTAAAAGGAAATGTTAATGTTGGGCAGTTTATCTTTAAAATAATAAACAAACAGAACCATAAAAACAAATCAATTTGGAAACATGTTTAGTTTGATTTAAGTTTACCCTTTTGCTTCCATTGTTAAACCAGGTGTTCTATAACAACATATTAGCCATTGTTAATCAATTTTTAGGATGATTTTCTCTTTGTTGCTTTCTCATGTAGGCCTAATATCACAATTTGTAACCCACAACGGAAGTAATGAAATCAAATTGAATCAAACCAATTATAGTCATAACAACCACATTAAGCTAAATCCAAACAAATTGTTGTAGGATATCTTCTAAAACCAAAAACTTAACCAAAACAAACAAATCAATTAGTTTATTTTGGTTTGCTTTTTTTTTCTTTCTTCAATTTAGTTGTGATATTGTGAAGTTAGTTTTGTTTTTCTTCAACAAGTGCATCAAATTAACATTAAATTTGTATCTTCCTTTCATGATAGAAATGAGGAACTATTGGGAGAAGCTCTTGTCTTGAATGACAATTTGCAATATGCACTTGCAAGGCATGATGCAATAGCTTCAGGCTCTCCTTTGCCTCTCGAGCCACCTCATGCATCTTTAAGCACAAGCTCCGTTGTTACCCCTACTCTTACTCATCAACAATTAGACGACCAAGAGGTGGAAGAAGATGATGGCAATAGGTTAGACAAACTAACTCATGAATTTCTTTCCACTTGCCACATTGCTTCAAAAGCAAGATTATAAATTGTTTTCCTTCTGCAGGGATGCGAAGCTTAAATCGACTGGAGATCATCTAGCATCCTCAAACCAGAGCGATTTAAACACCGCAACCTCCCCTTCCGGTGCTTCTGAGGCCTCCTCATCCGTCGCCAGTAATGCACTTGTCCTTCTCGATCCACCAACTCCAGGCAGTGCTTCTCGCAAAGAAGATGACATGATTGACTTCCTCGGTCTGGTTCTGTCGACGAACCCACCACCGCAAACTCCACCAGCTTCGGTTCCTCCTTCGAACCACAGCCAAAATCCCTTCTCCGATGCTCCCAATCCACAGCAGCAAGTTAGCAGCTCGCAGCCCGTCATGGTTAATCAAGGATATGCAGCGAACAACAGCTATGTTGCACCTTGGGCCCAACCTGCTGTCGCCCCATTGCCCGCACCGCCACCTTCAATTCCGCCTCAGCAGCCGGTGGGACAGTATCCATATAACTATCAAGCTTCCCCATGGAATCCTTCACCCGGAGTCAGTTCAAATCCTTTCCTACCAAATTCTTCAGTACAGTTTCCTGCATTTCCCTCTCCTCCTCCTCCTCCTCCTCCTCCCCCTGCAAGGCCATTCCAGTATCCAATCTATCAGTCATCAACCTCTGCTTCAGTAGCCTCCATCAAGTCCCCGCCTCCTCCTGTTCCGGAGCCAATTCAGTACTCTAAAGCCATCCAGAATTACAACCCCTTGGGCTCTGGTCAAGCCCAGTGGAATGCGAACAATTCAAATCAGACAGGTTCGTCATCGTCATCCACCACGAAATCATACTTCATGCCGGATAAGCTGTTTGAGGATCTGATAGAGTTGAGGAATCCCGATGGGACTCTCAAGTCAAGAAATGCATCCACCCTTTTGGGCCCTTCAGGCCAAGGCATGGCTAGAGAAAGAAAGTAGGCTGTGACCGCGTACACGAAGGACTTCCATGGCAAACAGATTTGTAGGTGATGTGCATATGTGGGAGTATGTGGTTCCTTGCTTTGTTAGGGTGCACGAATTTGATTTCATTGCAGCATTTCTGCAGTCGAACGGCATAAATCATAAATTTGTGTAGATGGAACACATCAGTTGGGCGTTGTTGGCTTCTACTCTTCCATTGGTACCATGGATGAAGAAGCTTTTTATTGGGAGAACACATAACGTAGTTATCCCAGTCTCTACTAATTGAGAAGCGAATTCTTAAAGCTAGCATACAAAATTTATTTGGTTGTTACCTTGATGCAACAACTTAGACTGAAAAATGCTTTGTTAAGCACTTTGTAAAGGGCTGTTTAATGATTTTAAATTTATTTCTAAGCTTTCTCACTTCTTGATGGAAATCATCTTCAACTATAGATGGGTGATATAAAAATCCTATATATATTATATATATATATTATTTCATATAAAAGAAAATTTAACATATATGTTATTGAAAAAAATATTGTTTTTCTTCTTATTTAATGAATTTTTTTTTCTCTTTTCTTGTTTAGGCTCGAGAACCCAGACTCTCTTAAGGTTGACATTATTCTTCGATCTTGGACGGTTCTTAGGACTATTAAGTTCTCTCACATTGATGAATCCATAATTGTCTTTTAGAAATTGTTATATCTATTATTTTGCTTTATTATGGATTAATAAAAAGAATTTATATGTCTTTTAATTATCTTCGTTCCTTATATTGGTCACAACAATGTGACAATCCATTGATTTTTTTGGTTTTGTTATAATAACTTTTTTTTATAGGTCACATAATGTTCATCAAATGCAATTGTAAACCTAATATGAGTTATAGTGAATTTAACATAAGTGTTATTATTATATTGAATTTAATATATTTAATATAATCTAATACAAATAGTTTTCATTAATTTGTTTTTTATATAATTATATTAATCACATTAAATCTAATAGAATTAATTATGATATTATTTTTTTTTGTGTAGATTATAGATAAATCATATGGCATTTGAAATTGAGATTTATGAAAAAAAAAATTATAATAATTATTTATATATATATATATATATATATACACATAATGAGAACTATGTTTCATATAAAAGAAAACTTAGTAAGCCAACCCAAATTCAGGCATTTTGGCGGGAAAACTTGGATCGGCCCAACTGCGTTGTATTTTGGCGGGAACATGTTTTATTAATGTAAGCTCCCGCCAGCGCTAAGGAAGAGAAAGGGAGAGAGAGAGAGAGAGAAAGGGCGAGAGAGAGAGAGAGAGAGAGAGAGAGAGAGAGAGAGATGGTTGGGCTACCATATGATTGCGTTGCGAATCCGCTTGGAGCGGTGCGGCTAACATTTGAGAAGGCGGTGGCGGGCTTGCCGGACGCCGATCCAATGTTGGCGCTCGGCGGCAAGGACTGGGGTGTAACTGACCTATTCCACAGGTTTCTTTTTGAAGAGGACGGGCTTTCTAGGGTGGGTATCATTACTGTTCTGGAAGCTCGAATTCTTTCTGACAACCAAGGGATCTATTTTTATTTTCTTTCTATTTGCTCGCTAGGACTTAGACTTATACTTACAGTTTTTAAATAATCGTAAACTAGCCAAGTGTCACGGGCTTCACTGTATTTGTTTTTGACAATTACTAGGTTTTCGATTAAATCAACTCCTCTTCCGATTATTCTTAGGTTCCTATCCTTGACCAGTCGAGTATTCGATGGATAATGCCCAATACTCTGGTACGCTTCAGGGGGATGGTGCAAGATATGCTTGGCAACGAGCTTTATATTGGGGCTTTCAAGGTTTGAAAGTTTGAACTTAAAATTAGTTTTTATTCTGACTAAATGTTTTTTCACAGCGCAGTGGTAGTGAAAAGTTGTTGTCTTTGTAAAGGACGGTTCTACTTGGAGGACAAACAAGTTTACTGACGTGGCTGCCCGTCCAATGCCGCCTTCTTGTCAATCCTGCTACTCTGAACGCCTCATTTTTCTCTCTGTTCCTGTATGCATCTATGTTTAATTTTTTAAATTTTATGAATGGCAGCTGAATTTTCTCTTGATATTTTTATTTGTAAGGGTTTCAAAACGATATGGTTTAGGTTTTTCCTCGAGTGAGCTTTTGGTTTCAGTGGATTTACTCGTGAGTTTTCTTTTTTTAGCCTTCAACCATTGTTGATGACTTGGAGCATAAGCTTTTTTTGGTAAATATATCAAACACTATAACTTGATTTGGAAGAACGTTAAAACTTACTGTTGATTACTGTTGAATAAAAAATCTTGCTGATTATTAGATATTGCTTTCTACATTATTAATAAAATTTATTTGTCATATTGTTAATTTACTCAATGTTGTCATAAACAACTGGTAAGCTGTTTTGGCAATTGATGCCATAATTGCTTATGACATTTCTTTTGTTTCAAAGCCACATTTTGAGCAGTGTTACCTACAACATTGGTGTGTTCATGCTCATATGACCACACATATTTGAAAAAATAACTGGAACCACCTCTTGAGTTATTGGGACTCTGTACTTAATTGTTTGTACATATCACTCGAAAGGTTTTTCTATATATGTTCAAGTGAAATTGTTAGTCTATTCATTCAAGTTTGATGGTACATTTCATATTTTAAGGCAGACGCTGAAAATGTCAATTCAGCCTAATCACTTCCCATATGCTACTATATTGCTTTATTGATTTCTAATTGTATTTTAGTTTTACTTATTTTTTAGAAAATCAAACATTTTCATGTGTTGCTTGGAACATCTTGTATTGCTTGTTATATCCGTAATAAGGGCTATGTGTTTTATAGATAGGGATTCGTTGCTAACAAATGGCAAATCACAAGTTGAAAAGCATGTAGGATTTATATTCCTTGCAAGATTTTTATCTCCCTCTTCCTTATTCAGTCTCCTTTCTATTCCTATCTTCATCTCTCAATTTCCATTTCTTTCTCTTCATCTTCATGCTCTCTCTCTCTCTCTCTCTCTCTCTCTCTCTCTCTCTCTCTCTCTCTCTCTCTCCTTTCTTTCTCACCACTTATTGGTCTCATGATATGGATTCAATATCTTATAAAAAGAAATTTTAACAAAATATAACCTTCTATTCTCTTATATTTGCCAAAGTTTATTGTGATGGAATCCAAACCTAGTTTCAATAAGTTGTGGATGCTTAAAAAAGGTAATCAATTTTGAAGTTTTTTTTTTGCTAAAATAGAAATGGCACATTCAAATGGGTTGACTTTCCTAATTTATGATTTTTAATGTTGATATTGTAGAAGCATATGAATGCGGATAAATGGTTTGTTCATTGATTGATTTGGACTTTTAACTTATCATAGGTTCCAGGACAAAATCAATGGACATTGGATGCTTCTCCTCCCCAAGTGGTTCAGGACAAATATGAGGATGTCATGTCCCAACATGGCGAAAAACGGAGAAGAGATGTCACTTTTGATGCTATGGAACTAAATGTAATTTCTTGTATTTCGTATAATTTTTATTTCGTATGGACTCAAGTTTATGTTTACTTATCTTAATGGTTTTTATATCTTAGGTTCAACATATGGAGATGGATGCATCATGCTCCAAGAAGCAGGTATTTAACAAGATTAAGATATAACCATGGATTTTTTTTAATTGAAATTTTAATGGATTTAGAATGCAGCTCTTTTTATATAGAAGAATAAGGTTACCATATTTATTATAAAATTTGTAATTGCTGCCATTGTTCTTTGGCATGGCCAATCATGCTTCCTTGCTTTTAGTTGATTTTATTTTATTTTTTTATTATATTTATCTATTTTTTGTTAATTTGTTGTAAGTTTGTTCCTGCATTACAATCATTGCCCATTAGTTTTAATTTTCACATCATTCTTAAGTTTTATGTGTTAATATTATCTTGAATAGAACATTTAATTATTTTGGTTTATTAAAACAATCATAATAAATTTGTTTACACCAAGTTAAAAACAATCAAAGAGAATTTTAGCTAGGTTATTGTACGAATTAATATCCATTAATTTCTTTAATTGGATATATAGCAATATATCTTACTTTTTGCTTGAATAAGAGTTTTCAAAAATTGCTTTAAGCTGTACATGGCATTCAATTGTAAAATGCT
The DNA here is from genome assembly GCA_023846275.1 of Vanilla planifolia. Lineage (NCBI taxonomy): Eukaryota > Viridiplantae > Streptophyta > Magnoliopsida > Asparagales > Orchidaceae > Vanilla > Vanilla planifolia. The sequence goes on along the minus strand of CM043873.1, from coordinate 5,583,287 downwards.
AACATTGTTTCGATGAAGGAAAAAAAACTAAGATATGTTGACATCCTTGCTTTGGAAAGAAAATTAGAGCATTCTTTTTGGCAGTGGTTTAGTTTCTAATTTTGTAGCTTAATAAATGGTATCTTGTCTCGGTGATTTGGATTGGTTTTGAATATAAGGTCGAGCCTTCATCTTTGGAAGGGTCTTTTTGTTTTTTATATTTGATGCTCATAAAAGAGTTTGATTCTTGTTTCTTTGCTTTTATGTGTACTTGATCCCAAAAGTGGATTTCAAGCTTCTCTTTGCCCATTAAAAATGTTGAATAACTTTTTTTGGATCATGTACAATCTTGGCGTTATCTTATCCTGTTCATGATTATTATAATTGTGTGATACATTTGGTTTTCTCTTAAAAATAAATCTTAAGCAAGATAATCTAAAATTTAGGATATAAGATCTTTTTTTCTCTTGTCATTGTCATGTTACGGATCACAATCCGCCTTATGGTTGAACACATTCTCAGTGTAGTTGATGTTTCTTCTTAGTAAGCATTTGTTTTTATTTATTTTGAGATGTACCAATGGATATAAATTTTTTGAGTTTTGGATCTACATAACCCATATCCAAAAATAAAGTATAATTAAGAATGTATTCTATAATTAATTACATCAACTTATTACATGGCTTTTTTAACTCTTATTGTGATGGGATTTGTTAGAATTTCACTCATCGAACCAATATAGTATAAAAACATATCTTATTGGCCCAAGTTAGATTTTGGGGTTGGCACGTTCACTCCATCTAGATTTGTTTATATTTTTTATTTAAAACCTTACTACTTTATTTGAAGCTTGCCAGTTTTTATTACCCCCCCTTCTCAATCAACAATCCAATCAAAAACACACACACACATAAACATTCATGTTTCATGCATTACATCATACACACACATTTAAGCCAAATTGCTTATGCCACATGCATTACATTGTTCAAGTTTATTAGCATGTGAAATTCAATTAATAAGCCATTACTTGACTTCCCATTTTGAAGTAGTTGTATTAAATAAAGGCTTAAATTGGGCCCAATAATTTCTAATATAGACACATGATAACTCAAAAAGTAAGCATACGAGTAAAGGTCATTTTAATTGTATATTCTTGATATTATGCTTACTTTATAATGTAAAATTATAATTAATCTTGTTTGCATTCAACAAATCTTTTTTTTAAGTGATAATTTCATCCACCTTGTCCATCACATACTCATTTAGCCTTTCAATCTTGTAACTAATAGAGTTGATTGTCATGTCTAACATCAAGAATGCTAGTGCATTATACCATGCCTTTCATAGTTTGCATGAATTAAACTAATTGTTCACTAATTGATGGCCATATAGTGGTAGTTGTGCTCTAATCATTTTAACAAAACTTAAGGTAGCTTTATTAAAGCTTGTCAATACCATAAAAAATCATTCATATAAATACCTACTCATTGCATTGAGTCCTTTGTGTGAATTCACCAAAGGTTTGCTCAATTATGTTGGAAAAAGTGTCAAACTCTTGAGTTGAAAATTATATGAATTGCTTGATCCTAGTTCAATCATAGATTGTGATATCACTTGTTAAAGTTGTATTAGATGATGACCTAAGTTGAATCCAATATGTTTTTATTTGGACACGCAATAATAAGAAAGTTTAGGCTTATGTGTAAGGGTCATTTTAATTGTATATTGAAGTTCTAATACTATAATTAATTTACAATGCAAACTTAAAGCTAATCTTGTATTTAATATTGATTAAACTTTGTATTGATTGTATTTATACCTTCATAACTTTTGTAGTATTGTATAGTCATGATGAGCATGGTATATTGCTTGACTTAAGATAATTATAAGCTTAAGTACAAATTTATACTCTTAATTACTAAGTTGTCATATTAATAAATCAACATTGTTTAATAAATTTATATCCTTACTCGTTACATTGAGTTTTTGTGTGAATTCATCAAACCTTTGCTCAATTATAATGGAAATAGTATCATAGACTCATGAGTTGTAAATTATGTGAATTACTTAATCTTAGTTGAATCATTGACTTTGATATTACTGATTAAAGAGTTGCATTAATAGGAGTTTAAGTTGAATCTAATATATTTTTATTTGAACAGTTAATAATAAAAAAAGTTTTTTAAGTTTGTGTAAAGATCATTTTAATTGTATATTAAAGATTTAATATTATACTTAATTTATAATATAAAATTAAAGCTAATCTTGCATTTAATATTGATAAAACTTTTTATTGACTTTATTTATATCTTTAGAATGTTTGTAATATAGTACAATCATGATAAGCATGGTTCATTGCATGATTTAAGATACTTATAAGCTTAAGTATAATTTATACTTCTAATTTCTAAGTTATTATATTGCAATTGTTAATAAATCAACTTTGTTTAATATGATGATGTTTCAATTATTAGTCTAGGAATACAAAATATGATTAATATGCATAAAGGATATTGCAACTTATAATGCATTTACCTCTAAAAGAATTGATGCCCAAGAAGATGTATACTCATGGTTGCTTTTCTGCAGAGGGAGGATGAATATACATTTCAATCATCTCATTCTTTAGTCAAAGACTTGGAGCTTGAGGGTGTTATGCAAGAGAATAAAAATCATAGTGACGATGCTTCCTTTTCTTGTTTGGTTAAGGTGAATCTTATATCCTTTAGTTATACATGTTTTGTTCTCCATCTACTGTACTAGTATGCTATAACTTGTTTTCTCGATGTCCCTTTTTACTAAAACCTATATTCGTGCAGGTTTATGATTTGCCAGAGGGTCATTTGAAGTTAAATGATGTTTTTGAATTTATAGGCGTCTACACTTTCAATCCCGAGCTTTTTGATAAAGATGGTACTGACCATCCAGCATTTGACATCGTTGAAGATGTATCAGACCATCTGCCTCCAACTAAGGTCAGCTTTTGTACTTTTTTCCGAGCATGGTCCCATTTTGATTGAATACTATCAACCTAATGTTGCAGTTTATGTGACTGGGTTTGTATGCATGGTTCCTTTTAATAATGAAGTCATTGTTTTATATTGTAATGTCATTAATTTCGTCTGATGTATACAACAGCACTCCAGTGAGTTATATCAGTTAACATAATAATTTTATGCATATTAGAAGGGAGTTGATGATAGCGTAGTTCTCATTGAGAAATAAAAAAGTAAGGCTCGCTCCTTTGAAACTAATGCTTGTACCACAGATGCCATTGGCATTAGATAATCCATTTATTTGAATGGGCAGTCTAGATCAATGCCATATCATCTAACAGATACATGGCATTCCAATCTTTAATCAATGCACAAATATAAAATTTCCCATGCTCTCTGAACAATTTTTCTTAGTAAATTGGTTATAAATCACTTAAGTTCATCTTACAATTATAAGGCACTGAGAAATGTGTAATAAATCCAAAAGCTAGCCTAGTTGACCTTTATAATGATAATGAACAGTAAGTTTGGATTAGGTGTTGGGATTTAGGAAGTAAAGCAAGAATTTGACATTTCATACAAATCAGCTTACCTCTTTTTAGAAATTTGTCATTTATCTCCTTGTTTAGTCTCTTCTTTTGCATCTCCCTTTGATATCTCCCTCAGAATTTTCAACTTTCCTTCGAATCTGCCTCTCATAGTTTCAGGGCAGTAATAGCAAGAGGTTGTTTATTTTGTGTGTTGTGCACTGCACTACTGTGTGTAAGATTGCAAAAAAGGTGCTAACAAAGAGGGATTTTCTGCAGAAAGTTGGAATCGACAATGCAACAAATCACTCTACGCACATGCATGTTTTAACAAATCTTTGCCCCACTTTCAAGAAGATAATGAAACTCAATTCCCAAGGAGTGATAACTATTTACTGATTAATCATAGAATTAGTTATACTTGGGTTCATAAGGTAGTCAACTCTAGTACCAAATATGTACTTACAAGCATTGTTAACTTTAACGTAAATAAAAAATGCATCTTCTCATTAACTGTAAGACTTGTTTGTCAGTTGAATGTCATTTGCGTTCTGCCCTAGGATTTTCAGACAAGTGAAGTTTAAGTATTATTGCTTTAAGCTGATTCTTCTAGATTTATATTATATATGTTGCTTGTCCAGGTGCCTCGTCTTCACTGTTTAATATGCAAAAAGTTGGCATTTCAAGATTTTCTTTCTGTTTCCAGCGCATTGCAGGTGACTATTAACATCTCCTCTCCTTGAATCTAATTTCAGCTGAGAATTTATTCTAAAGGTTAATGCGGCTTTCTTCTGTTTATTAGATATTGGCTTGTTCATGTAATATCTTGCAAAGATTTTTTATGCTTCTCTTTTCATTGAATTTAATGTTCTTACAGCCACTGCCTAATCCATTCGTGGAGATCCGTGGATCCTTGATAGGCCATCTTTCAGCAATTCTTGGCAATGACGAAGTTGCGGCACAGTGCTTGTTGTTGCATCTCTTATCAAGGGTATTTCCTACTGCTTTTCAAATGAAATATTGCACTGAGCCACTGAACCATTAACCCTATTTCTTTTGTTTTCAACTATTTGTTTACCAAGGAAAAGGAAGCAGACCTTATATACTGAATATTTGTGATGTCTTTAGTTTGACATGCTAAAGGAATGACCTATTCCTCTTTGATCTTAATTCATTCACTCACAAATCTTAGTCGTATTTGTTTTGAGATTTGTAAGTAGTGAAAAATGCCCCCTTGAAATACACATCATCAATATGCATGACTAGCCTTCAAGAGTGTAGTATGAGGCAACTTATAACAATGCTTTGAGTTACATAGTTTTGTGTGTATGTTTTTATGAATTATCAAAGGATGACATGTTTCTTGATGACCATTTAAATGCCTAAAAGTGTTCAATTTTTTTTTTTGATAAATAAGTTAGGTCTTTGTAGGCATGGATATATGCATGTATTTTAGAATGGTTAGTTGTGCCCACAACACACCTATCAAATGACTATAATATTTATGTTTCATACTCTTTGATTTGAGAATATTATGCAGCTAATAAGTTTATTATTTATATGTTTTCACAAAGTTGGATATTTATATTGTCCTCTAGAAGAATGATGTTGCTTAGTTATAAAACATTGTTGAACTTGCTTAGTTTAGGCTTTTAAATTTTTATCTTTATTTAAGAGGACCATAACATATGGTAATTTAGTTTAGTTAATTTCATTAAGAATATGATTGCATTTTTAATACAAGTTTTAAATTGATTATCATCAACATAATATATTCCTCCACTTTTAAATAAATGAAGATTATAAGGTCTTAGTTGAGATAAAGTTTTGTAATTTGAATTTCTAAGCTTGTTTAAAAATTAGTTAGAAAATAATGTCATTGATGGAAAACGGGCAAGATGAACTCCTGTAATGAGATTTGAGATAAAATGTGGCAATGACGAGGATGATGGTGATTGTGGAGATAAATCCAAATGCAATTGAAAAATCTAGATAACAATTCTGGTTATACATGCATGCATGATAAAAAAATCATAGTTTATAGAAATAAGATGTAAGTAAAAAAAATCTATGTTTCATTTCATAGTAAGGTTTTAAATATATTATAATATTAAATATAGTTTTTAATCCAAAATGATAAAAACATCATTCTTAATAAAAATATTTAAAAATAATAAAGTATATAAAAAAATAATAAAAACATCACAAGGGTTTTATATATTGATTTATGACCACTCATAATGAAATAAAAAATACGATCAACGAAATATTGTAGATCAATTCAATCATCATCATAATGTAGCTGTCTTGTATTAATCAATCCCATCAAGAGAAATCTTGTCTTGCATAATTATATTTCAAATGAACCTTCATCAAGTTCAATGTCAATCTCATTTGTAGATTTATTCATTATTAAATGTCATATTTTTTACTTAATATTTGAAAATGATATATATCTGAACTTTTGAAAGTGTTGTGGTAAAGTGTTGATTGATCTATACAAATTTTGGTCCAATATCTTTTGAAAAAGGCAATCAAAAGGATTAAATGCAAGAGAAGTATAGAATTTGAAGAAAATAAAATATCAAGTGGTCGTTGGTGAAGGTGAAACCAAGAGAAGCTTCTAATTGGTAGTAATTGTAGATCATTGCGGTGGTTGGAACATCATTAAGGAGTTTTTGATATAAAAAATGATGGAAAATGAGTACAAGAAACCCGTTAAATGGGATCTAAGTTTGAAGGCATTGATGATGAAGACAACAATGATGATGGAAATAAATTTGAACTGTAATTTGGATATTGGATTTTAATAAACAAATTTAAATTACAATCTAGGGTTATGCACATATACACAATAAAAAAATGTTACAGTTTTGGAACGAAGATGTCAAGCCAAAAATATTTTTTTCTCATTTCATAAAAAAATTTTAAATAGATTATAATGTTAAATTTAGACTTAAAAACAAAATGAAAACAATATCTAACCTAATAAAAATATATAAAAATAATAAAATATGTATAGAATGATGAAAATATCATGAATATCTTTTATACTAATCAATCATAATGAAATAAAAATGTTATGAATTAAGTAAAAGATAAATAGAATATAATAGATTAGTTTTATCATTATTTTGATGCAGTCTATTTTGCATCAATCATCTTTTCTTGTCTCTCTTGGAAAATTCTAATGTAATAGTAATAGTTTTCTTGATGTTATATTGGTTTCTTGTCTGAAACTAAATTTTTTTAAAAAATTTTTGATGTGCTCTTCTTCTCTTTTTCTATTTACATTTATGATTTTATTTGCAATGTCTTCTTCGATTATTTCTACATTAGTTCTAGTAATCTTCTAGGGAAAGGCGATATTGAGTCTATTGGATTTCCAATTTGGATACACTTGTGTCATTATACACATCTTGAATGCAAACATGAATTATCTCAATGTCTCCATAATTTTATGATTAGCAATAATTATTGTACAAACATTGCATTGTTTGTTTTATTTGAATCTGCACATATGAATCATGATATTTCACTTTGTAATTCTTTTTAAATTCTCATTTTCTTTCTTTTTTATCTCTTTTTTCTCTTTTGAATAATCTATTAAGTTTATCCTTTTGTTATCCATCTTTGCAAACAATATAATTCAACAGTTATCATAGAATTTCTTTCTTTCATCATGTAACTTTGGTGATAAAGTAGTGCTTTGGCTTATGTCAACAACCTAAGAAACTAAAATGAATTTGTTTTTTAGAAGAGCAAATAAGAATGACATTTATGGTTAAAATAAACGTAAGTGGTATGGGCATGTAAAATAATGTAACAAATTTCCTAATAAAGCAAGTTTTTTAGGTTAATGTTGTGACGAGTGGTTTGTCTTTATGGAAACAATAACAAAATCAAATATAACAAACAATGAAGTATCAATTTGTAGAGGCCCAAAACAAAAGAAACATGGAAGTATTTATATGGTTTTGATTGTAAATCAGACCTATGTTCATAAACGAGAATAATTTTTACCAAGTTACAATAGTGGTGTACAAAAGAAAGTCAAGCAATTTATGTTGATGATATATCAAAGATGTTGGCTTCAAACACTAGAAGAAGCCCTAAACACCAAATTGATTGAATCCACATCGTGTCATGTCTTTTGCAAAAGATTATGACTCCAGCTCCATCATTGCAAACAGTCATCTTGAAGGATTTTATAAATCTATCATGAAGCATTATTGAATCCCTTCATCTCGTGTAGACTAAGATGGGGTTTTTTTTATTGCATATTGATCATTTAATTAGTCATTATATAGGTTCATTCTACAAAGCCATGTCCCTATGTCATGGCCCAAAATTTGTACTTGACCTTCCTATGATGTCATATTTATTATTCTTTCAACAACTACAAATTGTTTCCTTTCTCGAAAGCTTCAAGGATCTAAATGGGTTTGCTAGACCAGTCCATCATGTCTAAATGGGTTTGCTAGACCAGTCCATCATGTCTTCTAATTTGTATCTTTTGTTCTCCAATGAACATGTCGAGACTAACTTTACATAATTGTGGGACATTTAATCCTTCTGATGCCCATCTTTCCTCTAGCGCAACATCTAGTGGGAAACTTCTATAAATGAAGCCATTATTCACGGATTTTTTATCTTGAAATCTCTGTTGTTGTCTGAAGTGATTTTTAAACCGAAGCAGTACGATATTGAGGAATAAAATTGTATGCAATAAGGAAAGTTCAACCAGTTGAGGATACCGTTGATGACAACGAGATGTTTGTCTTTTTTTCCATAATTTTATTAATATCTTGTTTGCTGAGCATTTTTCTAGATCACTTGTGATAGACTTTGTAGTTTGCACAATATCTTTAGATAACATGTGTTTTCACTTGTCTTTCTGGAATGATGTCTAGTTTTCACCCAAATTCTGGTGGTATATTGATGTGAGACTCATTGATGTATGGTCCTTGTCTCAAATGTTTGCGCCATTGACATCTTGGTATATAATCACATTGAAGCAAAGGGACAATTTTTCCTTGACATGTTGATATATTAATATCTTGTTTGCCTTCTGGAGTAGGTACGTGGTAAAGTTGATGTGGTTACAGTAGGAAAGCTGTCACTAAACCTGACTGGTTTCACCAGAGAAAGCGCATCACTTTTTGGATCTCGACTTAATGATATGATCACGAGTCTCTTGCCTTTCTCTAGAGTAATTCCCATATCCGTTGATTATCTCAACAAAGCAACTCTTCAGCCAAGGAAAAATAATCAGACAGGGAGGTGCTGTATCGCTTCATCACTTATGCAAACACGTTCAATTTAAAATGTTATAATTAATCTGACCATATGCTTAAAATTCTCATCAGGTTGATGATGGGGGAGCTTCAGTTAGCACATGGTACACACTTGACGTTGGATGAGACCCATTTGCAGGCTGGGGTTCTTAGTTCTGTTGGTGTAGAGAATGCACGTATGCTGAAGTATTTGATGGAGATGCAATCGGTATTAATTGATACTTTTATTGAATGTCCTTTATTTATACGTTCATGGGCCTTACAAAGAAAATCTGCTTTGGAAGTGATCTTGTTGCCTTCTAAAGGAAAACTGCATCTTTCAATATTTGTTCACTTTTGAACTGTGACTTTAGAAATATGGATATGTAGTGTTTAAAGCCTTTGTGTAAATAATCATTAGTTTTATACAGTGCATCGAAGTTGAACTCTTAGACACATATAGGTATGGGTCCTACTTACATGTATAGGAACGTTTCTTTGTTGAGAAGCATAACTGTGAAATAGAGAAGAAATGTAAACAAAATACACAACAATAAGCCAAAGGTTGAAAATAGAGCATGTGAAAGATTTAGGAATGCATGCAATACTTGAAAGGCTTGATTGGCAATGTGTTAACAAAGATCGGTCCTTGGCATGAGACAACGGTCTATTTCTGAATTCTCTTGTGCAAGGAGTTCCTTTCCCTACTGGCAGCAACCTGATCCTTCAATTTCAAATATTGTTATTAATGTTTCAGGTAGAATATGATTTCGAGTTCTACAAGTTGGACATGACCACGGATATCCAGCTACTTGTCATCTCCGAAGGCAAATCCAACATATTGCCAGCTGATCTGGTGTTGCCTTTTCACCCAACTTCCTACACACCAAAGACCGCGAGCAGAGAACAATTGGAAGCTTGGAGATGGTACCTGGCCAATGCAAGGTCCCTAAACTGCTCAAGTGGTCTCGAAATGCAAACGGTACAATTGTGGCTTGCTGCTCTTATAAAGAATCTCTTTGCCAGTAAACATTTGAAGTGCATTTTGCTTGTGGGTATCCTCTGAAATGAAATGGCAAAACTAATCTTTCTGTCTTATTTCAGATACTTCAGGATGAAATGGTAGCAGCCATGCGAGAGGATCGAAGTTTGGGCTTCAAAGATCTAAGCAGGTGTTTTTTTTTTCTTTTTTCTGTTCTCCTATTATACTGAGAGATAGCAGGACTCAAAAGCACAGATTCGTCTCCTTCCCTGTTTTGGCTGTAGATTGCTTACCATGGCACAGCTGTTGTCTGTGAGCTTTGGCGAGGGAAGCCTCACTTTAGAGCGATGGCAAATGGTGAAGGAGTTGGAAAGACTTAGGAAGGAAAGACTAAGGTAACACAGGTTCTGATGACCTGTGCTCTGGACCAAAGATGAATACCTGCCAAAGTTGTCCAAAGGACCAAATTCTGGACTGTGGAATCTGCTCTGTTTATTGTGAATAGGATCAACTCTTTTTCACTCGACTATCTGATCCAAATATTCATTTAAGCAACAATGTAACTTTTTGGTTGCAAATAAATGCTTCGTTCTAATGTTAATTTTTTGCCATGACGACCCATTGATTGCACGAGAGTTCAGTCCAATTTTTCTTCCATAGATATCTAATTAAGGTGCGTGCATCAGTAATTCTAACCAAACCTCAGGTACCATTTGGTTTGGGGTGTTTGGTTTGACAAGAAGATGGCCCTTAAATCTAACTTCGTTTCTTTCCCACGAAGGCATTATAAGAATGATTGTTTTGAACCAGTGTTTTGACTTCTGCTCAGCTTACAGCTTAGCAACCTTGTGTTGAAGTTACCCTTGTCATCCGGGCAAGGCCTTCGTCAGTCTCAAAGTTTTCCCCTTGCAAGCCAAATTGCTTCACAAACTGAAGATTTGCTAATGTTGGCATGAGATTGCATGGCCTTTGAGCCTGCCTGTGGTTTGTCTCTCGATTATTTGAGTCTCTCTTCATCTATTACATTTGTTGTCAACTTCCTGTCGGCTAGATTAGACTCTTTGCTTTTCCTAATTGCCTAAAACATTTTATTGTTGCTCTAAATCTCTTGTTTGTTAGTTATTTAGATTAACTACGAACTTATAGATAGTATGTCTGCCCATCAATTACCTTCTGTAGCAATGTAGTTTGCCAAACTGTAGATTATGTTAGATGAATGCTGTCCCTTTTTAGTTTTAAACTTGAGCTTTCGCGGCAAGGAGTTATAATTCATGTGAGGCCTGACCTCAGCTTTACTTGGTACAAAAAGTTCCTAAGCAGTCAACATCTTTTCCTCAATGGCCAACAAGGTCCACTAATGACATTTCCAAGCAAACCCACATCCTTATATACCCAATCATCTATTTACTCTTAAGCCAACAAGAAGCTCTTCCAAAATCATGACTTCTTCCTCCCCCTACCTCCAATGGCTTAGCTTTGTTGCCACCATCTGGCTCCAGGCCATTAATGGAGCCAACACTGACTTCCCTGTGTACTCATCACAGCTCAAGCAGGTTCTTTCCACAACCCAATTCCAGCTCAATGACCTCTCCTTCGCCTCCGATGCTGGAAAGCTCTTCGGCTGGATTTCCGGCATTGCTGCCACCCACCTCCCCCTCAGAGTGGTCCTCCTCATTGGCGCATGCTTCAGCCTTATAGGCTACGGCTTGCAGTTCCTCTCTTTAGCTCAAAAGATCTCTCGTCTATCTTATTTGCAAGTGTTCTTGCTCACCTCCCTGGCCGGCAATGGCATATGCTGGATCAATACTGTCTGCTATCTCACCTGCATAAGGAACTTCTCTTCATTCAGCCGTGCTGCTGTGGGAATATCTACAAGCTATGTTGGCCTGAGTGCAAAAGTCTACACAGCCTTAGCTGATGTTATTTTCCACCCAAAGGAGCAAAACAAGGCCAAGGCTTATCTCCTCCTCAATGCTGCTTGTCCTCTTCTTGTTGCTGCGGTTACTGCACCTATGCTCAGGGAGGATGTGACCTTCCAAGAAGAAAGAGCAGATGGTGCCTTCTTGGTTATGTTTGCCCTGACTCTTGCAACTGGGCTGTGCTCTCTGTTTGGGAGCATTGGCTCAGAAACAAGTGGGTTTTGGTCCAGAGAGCATGCCATAAGTCTGGGAGTGCTTCTTTTTGCTCCAGTGTTTGTCATGCCAATCTATACTAAGCTCAGAGAAAGGGCCCAAAGCAAGGAGAGGAGAGTCCATGATGTTACCATAGAGGAGGTTGAAGGAGAAGAGGGGATGGCAGTGGTTGAAGTGAAGGGAGAAGGAAGTGAGCAAGGAATGGTAGCAAAGGAGGATGTTAACGTTTGCTTCAAGTTGCTTTTCATAAAATTGAATTTTTGGCTTTACTTCTTAAGCTACATGTTTGGAGCAAGCCTGGGTATTGTTTTCCTGAACAACTTGGGACAGATAGCTGAGTCCAGGGGAGTCTCTGGACCAACCCTTCTCGTGTCTGTGGCATCTTCTTTTGGCTTCTTTGGTCGACTTATGCCATCCCTACTTGACTTCTTTTTATCCAAGTAAGCTCTCCATCTGAATCCACTCAACAAACCCTTCCCCCTATTTTTCTTCTTGAGCATGCGATTTAAATTGTGCAGAAGAGGTGTTATGGTTTCAAGAACAGGTTTCATTGCAGCTATGATGGTTCCAATGGTAGGAGCCTTCTTCCTTCTGCTCAACACAAGCAACCTTGTTTTGTACATCAGCACAGCGGCCATTGGAGCATGCTCAGGAGCAATCACCTCCATTGCTATATCTGCAACAGCTGAGCTGTTTGGAGAGCATCATTTTGCTGTGAATCACAACATACTCATTACTAATATACCAATAGCATCCTTCTTCTTTGGATACTTGGCAGCTGTTCTTTATCAGAGGGAAGGAGGAAGCGTCAGGTGTATGGGTGCAGATTGCTACAGCAAAACCTTCTTCATCTGGGGATGCCTTTGTTCTCTGGGTACACTTCTTTGTACAGCTCTGTACATTCGAACTCTTAGGTCTCACTCAATGGTTACTAAAAAGGAAAAGGACGCTTCTGATGGAAGAGTGAACCACTCTACTTGCTAAAATGTGTAATATTATTACATAAAGATATGTATAATACTTGAGAAGAAGAGACAGTTACCTTAACCAACTTCTTAGCTGGGAATGGGTTTGTCTTCAACCTACTTGTTTCTTGGAGAATTTACCATATAAAAGATTCTCACTTCAGAAAGGAATGAAACGATATTATAAACAATCTAAATGGAGTTCTATTTAGTATTGCCTTTATGTTCTTTGTTTGTTGATTGCTTACTTGAGACCTAAACTGTATTAGTTTACTTAACAATCAAAGTTAATTCAATTGGGTTATAGATAAATTCATCAAGGTGGTTATGCAGAAAAAAAACACCCACAAATAAGCTGATTGTCACTCAAACAAAGCAAAAGGTTAAAGTGGAATGAGAAGGCCTTGAATGTGCTCCAAAGAAAAAGAAGAAAAATACGAGACAGATCTTGCAAATAACCCAATATGAAGAAGAGCAACGTTGCATTCAAGGAGATCTTCCCTAAAACTTTAGAAGAAATTATAAAAGTTTTCTCAAAGCTTTATGCTAACAATAGTGGATGACAATCCCTCAATAAAATGCATAATAACTTAAAAGGAAAGACAAAGATACTCAAAACTTGCACAACGTACAAGCTTCTCCACCTCAAATATCTCTTTCAACCATCTTCTTCCTCATATAGCAATCCACAATCTTGCTCTTTCTATTATGACCTATAGTTATAACAATTTTGCATGTCCATACCGTAACCGTTTACTAACCCGTCTTTAAAGAATTTGTCATAATCTCTATCATTCACAAACAACCGTCAAATATCCATTGGCTTGCCCTTATGCTTATCAAGCACAACATTTGTTCATATGTGGTATAGTTCCCTAAAAACATGATAGCTACCTCCTCGTACATTCCCTCCCATTACTTTTGTTGATGACGACAAGCACAGCAATACCACATTGATCGTTGACATCATGGCAGTTTGAACTATTTGAGTTTTCATATAATCATGGATATGAACTCCTCATGGGTTCTAGAGCTTATTGATATTGTCCTTTATTCCAACAAGCAAGTGACACCTTCTCAATATTCTATCTTCTTTCTGTTGTTAGGACACATTTTGTTTTTGTAGCTCATTTTGGTCCTTTTTGGGACTTGTTTTGAGATGAGAGAATATTTTTCTTGATCAATTTTGTATAATTTTAATAAGGATCACAATTAAACCTATTTTGTTAGTCCTTACACTATCAAATACATGTTCTCTATTTGAATTTTGTATTTTACATGAGATGTATTTGCAGAATCATGTACATGAAACTGATGTCATTCAAATGGTTATTTATAAGATTGTCTTGAAGAGCAGAGGGAGCTGAATTACCTTTGTTGATTATTATATGCATTTCTCAACCAGTACAACATTAATAGGCCATCCATGACTCTATCCATGAGGTAAATAAATAGGGATTGAAAACTGGAAAGTTAGCCTCAAAGCCATAATTACATTCATACAGTCCCTTCTCTTCTCAAGCTCTTTTATCACGCTTTGTTTATCTTTTCATTGCATTTCAAAATTTTATGCTTGTACACTAGGAATAGCAAAAGAAAAGTTCCTTTCTTCATCAATACTCTTCCACTCAAAATGCACAACAATCGATCACACAAGTCTTCTAATGTCATTGTGTTCTATTCTATCAAGCATCAGGTGAGATCTTTTCTTTGAATTTGGGAAAACTAAGAAAGAAGAACAATAATATAAGCTTGTTTGGTGAACTTTACTTGTCAAATGCTTCTTACAAGGGAGTATACGAAAACCACTGTGCTAAGTTGAGGAAACTTGGAAGAGACTGTTGTCATCTTTCTTCTTCTTCTTCTTCTTCATGTAAACCCCGAAAAATGAACACATTGTATTTAATTTCATTCATAACAAAGCTAGTTGGCTTTCTTGCTTCTATGGTTCTTCTCATCTGGGTTTTCCAGATGGAATTGTGGGTGACCACATTTTTGACATCACAATACATACCACCATGAGATCCCAATTGCCCCACTCAAAGAGAAAAAGGTGACTAATGGTCGGTCCCATAAAGCATCCCATAGAGGAGGAAGAGAAGGCTATGGTGGCAAAGCAAGAGTTTGCTTTTGTTATTGCTGTGAGGCGGTGCTCTCCCACACAGCTGCTTTACACAAAAAAGAGTCCAAGTCTGCTCTCTCCATGACAGCTTAGTTATGTCATGGTGATCTAATCATGCAAGTTAGAAGGAGAAGGAGAAGGAGAAAGGAGAAGGGAAGGTAATGCTCCCTCTGTCCCAGGCTTTCTTTGTACGTAAACTTTCCGACGTTTGACGGAAATGAAAGAAAGGTTTCTTATTGAATCACACGCCTGAGTTTTGTCATCATCATCTCTATTGTTTGTTTCACAGATGTCACTGTTATAAAGTACATTGAGAAAAATTCCCTTGTGAAGAGTAGTGTTCTTGCCATTGTTGCATGTGTTAGCATTTAATGGTTGTGGTGGTCGTTCTTCTATTGTGACCGACAAGTTATTGGTGGCGACGTGTTTTAGCGACTAAGGATCCTATGATTGTCTTGACACATAAAGAATAGGATAAGATTCAAGGCAAGTATATATAGAAAAAAATTCATTGATCATTACATATAATTCAATTAAAATATTCTATGAAAATTAAATTTTTTATTTTTTTTATCTAAGAAAAACAACTCAATCAAATAGGATAAATTGTTATCAATTCATTTGAATTGGAAAGAAAAAAAAAATATTTGGATACTAATAATAGGTATGGATGATTGTATTGAGCTTCGTTGACTAGTTTTTGTGATGTTTTGATGAGTCACTAAAGCTCGAAGTTGTTGTGGTGTCTTGATTGGTAAGAACGACCCAATAGAAGTGAAATCGATGTGATGTAGAGGGATTTTTTATATGATGAAGAGATTTTTGGAATATATATGAAGAATTATATCACTTTAGATATTCAATAAGTTTTTATATTTATTGTTTATACTTGAACATTTATGTATTAAGACAATGATTTTAAATTTGTATCAGATAAATATGCTTAATACATACATAGTCAATTTTAGTATTTATTGTTCATAGTTTGAGACTTTCATATTAAAATAGTGTATTTTGCTATCAAATCAATAGAATTATAAATTGCAAAAGCTTACTGTTCATGCTTAGACATCTTTATACTGTAACAACACCACTCACTCATGTGTCGAAAAAGCATGATTTCATAGCTCAAAGTTGAAGAGACCATACTATCACTCCAACATAATTTTCTGGATCAAACGATTAAGTGGGATCACACAAGATAACTATGCTTGTCAAACTACCATTTTAAAATTGGTTCAAATCATTATCTATTGCAAGTTAACTATGCAATGAAATCGGATCATATGCTTTAGTAAATGTATCACTCACTTTGTGACCTTATGCATTGAATAGAATTCCATTTTATAAAAAATAATGCAAGTAATGGGTATCGATCTTCGACTTAGGAGTATCCATCCGCTTGTGCATTAATGAGTTATGGAGTAAGATTTTTCTTATTTCAATTCCTCATTCTAGTTGATTTGATTTATAAATGCCAAAACTAACCCATATAACATGTTTTTGAGTTATCTATTATACATTTGGATGATGATGACCATTCTTGACTCTAAATGTTGGATCATTCAAGAATTGTTATACTTATTAGACCTTCTGACTAAGGCGAGCGAAAAATTTGACATAAATAACAATTGCAATTCCTAGTCATTTTTTTAACAATATAGAAAATCCAAAAAGTAATTTAGGGTAACTCCAAACAACGAGAAGAACCAATTTTGTATATTCTTTTAGTAAAGCTCTTATCTAAAATGAAGGATTTGTTAATGTTCTAGTGTTTTTCTCCTAATTTTAAGAGGTTTTTTTATTTCACAAACACTTGATATATTCTCATATTCTACATCTACTTTTCTTTCATACAATGTTTTTCTATTCTTTTCTTTGTTATGCTCTTTCAATCTTCTTAGGAAGATGGCATTACTAATCTAAGTCATCATTACTATCATCCACACAGTATTAAAAGTACCATGTTATTAAATGCCCCCTTGAACAACATCCAACTTCAAACTCGATAAAAAATTGTATCAACATTTGAAAACATAAAAACGTACATCATTGAAAAGACAATTTGAACTATTTTATAATCTTTCATCATCATCATCTTCATAAAAAACTATTCTTAATGGAGATTTTCCATTAATACAGAGATAGTTACACCTAAAATTATACATTTAATAAATTTATTGTCGATAAACTCTTGATAAAACAATTAGTATTATTTAAATCATTTAATTATTATTTAATTTTATAATTAAAATAAATTATTATTTTTATTTTTCTTATATTTTTTGTGTAGTTTATATGGATATTAATGACCAAAAGATTTCCACGTGTGTGTTTGGTATTGAGAAGAAATGTCATGAAGAAACATGTCGTTTTGGGTTTAATCTTCCATTTGGAAACTGGAAAACCTTAAACCGTATGATGCTAAACTTAGTGATGATCCATTTGGACCTTGTCTTGGCCTTTGATGGTACCTCTTCCTTTAATATTAAAATTGAATTTATAACTAATAATTTTGATTAGCCAATAAATGTTTTTTAATCATCAACTAAACCTTATTAATTGTTATCCAAGGAGCATATATTTTAATTTTAGGATTTGGTTGATAAAATAATTACAATTTAAAAAAATTATAAAAATGTTTGAAAAGTAGTATTTTAATTAAGTAATTATAGTTTTTTTCATCTATTAAAACTTATTTTTATTGATAGAAATATTATATAGAAATGATTATTTTGTTTGAATTATCTAAAAAATATAAAATAAATACGAGCGAACAAGTTTTATACAAAATATATTACAATCCAATGGTTGTTAAAAGATCAGAAGGATTAAATTTTTGAGAAAATATCTTTAATAATCATTTAATGTTCATCTTATAAGAACATAACATGAATATGTCTTGATATTAGCAAAGTGATGACAATATACATTTATTTTTTATTAATATATTATTTAATATTTTTATATATTTGTTTTATATTTTAAAAGTGTATAGTTTTTTTACTAAAAAATTGGAAGTTTGACTAAGCAATAGTAAGTTGGTGTTGAATTTTGTCATAAAAATTGTTATGTTTGGTAAACTATTTTTTAGTTTTTTATTACAAACATTTTGACCAAATATATATATATATATATATATATTATTTTAATAGGGAATTAAATAAAAAATATTGAACATTTTTAATAGGATATTTTTAATAAAATGAGATAACATTATTTTTAATGTTTTAAATAAATCCATAAATTCTTTATTTCTTACAAATGATAACATCAAAATTAAAATATTAGTAATGATAAATTGCTTTAAACTAAATAATTGTTTAAAAAAATCCTTAAATCAATGCTTGCTAACAAATTTGTTGTTTCATTTAAAGCACAATTAAGCAATTTTAAATAAGTTGAAATATTTTTTTTTAAGAAAAATTTGTTTTTGATAAATTGATTTATACTATTACAAATTTCAAATTAGTATCGGGCCATTGTGAATAAATACAAAAACACTTAAACAAATTAATTTATTGCACAGGATAAAATGATAAATATGGCTTTCTTTCCTTCTGTTTCTTTTTCCCTATTTCCTCGCTCGTCTCCTTGTCTTCAACCCATGTCCGACCGACCTGTAGGCCAAAGCTAGCTAGGGTTTTCTCCA
The DNA here is from genome assembly GCA_023846275.1 of Vanilla planifolia. NCBI lineage: Eukaryota > Viridiplantae > Streptophyta > Magnoliopsida > Asparagales > Orchidaceae > Vanilla > Vanilla planifolia. Next base: position 5,564,653 of record CM043873.1, on the reverse strand, counting down.
GTAACGACCTCGAACCCGTGAGTTCAATCCCTTTATTTCTCTTTTTCCCCGCTTCTGATCTCTCGTTTGCCGTTCTTCATATCCCGGGTGAAATCCCGTGTATTGAATGAATAAGCCTTATTGGATCCGCTACTTCTCCAGGTTCTTCAGTGGATTACCAGCTGAGAAGTGCCCAAAGCATAGGGCTTTTTAGTATTGATAGTTTTTAAGAAGCTTAGTTGCTTCGGCGCTGGGGGCGTTGTGGATTTAATTCTAATTTGCGGGGAGTTGGAAACTGGTAAGGGGTTAAGGTGTAGAGGACTTAGCTCGACCGTCTTCCAGCTCTGTTTGTCTGGATTTCTTGTGGTGCAATACATACAGATTCTGTAAATGTGTATACTGTGTGTAGTTCAGAAGTGGTCTCGGCGGGTTGCGACCTTGCTTCCCTGGCTGGTAATACCTCTTATTATCCTCTGGGCTCTTTCCCAGCTCTTGCCGCCTGGTTTGCGGTTTGAAATTACCTCGCCAAGGCTTGCTTGCGTGTTCGTTCTCCTAGGCACGCTGTTCTGGTACGAGGTCCTCATGCCTCACCTCTCCCGTTGGCAGTCTCGCCGGTCTGCCCGTCTCCGCGAGCGCAGCAGAACAGAGGCTCTCCAGCTGCATAAGCTCCGGAAGACTGCAACTCGCAGCTGCCGAAATTGTCACATGCCTTACCGCGACCAGAACCCTGGTGGTGGCCGTTTCATGTGCTCCTACTGCGGCCATATATCTAGAAGGCCGGCGCTTGATCTCCCAGGTCAGATGGCGAGCTCTGGTATCATTGCTGAGATGGTTGGGAGGAGTGGTTGGTTATATGATGCAGATGGAAATGAAAAATGGGTTGGCCATTTTCCAAGGTACTGGGCTGGAGATGATCATCGCTTCTCAACTGAGAGATCTTATTCTCGAGGAATGGTTTTGGCCCACAAGCTGCTTTCCTGTTTTTGTGTTAGTTTAAGGTGGCTTTGTGGCAAGTTTTTCAGATTTGACTTATCGAGGAGGGATGAGTCTTCTGATCTAGATCATACTGGGTTGTCCAATAAAGGGGCGGTGGGTGAAAATATCCAGGAGAGCAGGGGGGAGAAGGCACGAAGGAAGGCAGAGGAGAAGAGGCAGGCTCGGCTGGAAAGGGAGATGCTCGAAGCAGAAGAGAGGAAGCAGAGAGAAGAGGTTGCTAGGCTAGTGGAGGAGAGGAGAAGAATCCGGGATGAGAAATTGACAGCTGAGATGGAGCAGTCAACTATCTTATCTTTGAATGTAGATAGAGTTGATAGGAAGGAGATGGATCGTAGGAGGAGGGACAGGAGGAAAGACAAGGAAAAAGAATCTAGCAAAAACAATTCTGATAATGAAGAGCTTGACAAGAAGGAAAGAAGAAATGGCGAAAGGAAGCAGGATTTTGAGAAGAAGGGTGAGAATGAAAGGAGAGATTTGCATAAGAGTGCCGGTGATAACAATAAATCACAAGCCCGGGATGGTTTTGTTGAAAGTAAGGTTGTGAAGAATACACCCAGGTATTTTGGTCGTATGAAAGATTCTTTTTTATCATCTAAAGGTTTCGGAGGTGCATCTTTCTTCGGAAGAAGCTCTTCGTCTGCTTCATTTACAAGGAATGTTAGGCCTGTTACAGTGTTGAAAGATTATGGTCGGAATCCAGCAAACAGAAGGGATGCTCACTTTGTCTCTAATGGGGCAACCAAACTTGCTTTTAGTGCTGATGATAAGGCTTTGGAAGCAAATTCAAGAGAAGCAGTGAGTCATTCATTAGTTATTGTCTAATTTTACAACCCCCTTCTCTTGGTTGTTAAGAATTCTAAAATACTAAAGTGATGTATGTTTATTTGCTATGCTTTGTTTTTTTCTCTCATTGTCAGGTGACAACAGAAGCTCAAAAGCACACAAATGCTCCTAAGAAATCATGGCATCAATTATTTACTCGTTCTTCATCTGTTTATCCAGTTGATGCAAATTCTGCTAGTCAAGTAGATCAATCCGGGCAATCAGCTGCACTTGTTGATCAGCTATCCAATCAAAACTTGCAACCTGGTTACTCTAACTCTGTAACTGATAGCCAAGTTTTTTTTCGTTCATCTTTGCCCTTAACAACTTACCCTCCCACAACTGCTTTTAATAGCAATCCAGTTTCTTATGTTCTACCTGAAACAGCATTCCCTCCTCTTAAAAAACCACCAAAGAGTTCAGCATCAGAAGATTCTGACCTATATGAGGATCCATGCTATGAGCCAGAACCGATATCATTGTTGGGTCCTGTTTCAGAATCACTTGATAATTTTCCATTGGAGTTGGACTCTAGATGTACTTCAACTACCAATGGTGAAGGATCTTTACTTCCAAAGGCTTTTTCCATTTCTGCAGATGTGAACAAGCCTATTGCTAATGAATCCCCCTTGTCAAAATTACTTTTTCCTGAAGCACACTCATCTAACCAATCAGTCTGTAATATTTTGTCAAGTGTCTCAAGTAGCATGCATGAACAACAAAGCACATGGCAAATGTGGGGCAGTCCTTTGGGTCAGGATGGTCTGGGCCTTATAGGTCGCCCCTCCAGCTTGTTTGCGCCAATAGGACAAAACAATTCTGTACAGCAGAATATGCATTATTTGCCACACAAGCCTATAATATCACTAATCTCGAATAATAACAATGTGCTCAATGGTATATCTACTCATCATCTTACTTCTGATGATCATCATCAAGGTGGTGCTATGTATGGTCCTCTTGGGACCGGTTTTAATGACAGCAGTATATGGCTACAGAGTCCCCAATTCATGCATCCATTGGGAGTTGATGGGAATGATCATTTACTTCCGAGAGATCTGATTGATAATATTCCTCAGAGTGAAGTATCTTATAGTAGTCCAAATAAATCAACTGCGGTACAATCTTTTGATTCGCCTCCGGCTAGTAGTTGGTCCAGGTATGTGCTTGTTCTTTCCTATAACTTCTTTTAATTTCTTTATATTCATCTCTGAATTAATTGTAAAACTGAATACGATTAATGTTGAACATGTTTCTTCCATATAAAAAGGAACAATTGATTCCCAATGTTTTCATAATTTTGCTTACTTCCAAACATTCCTAGTCTTCTTAATTTAGTTTCATTTTTTCATTTAACAATGTGCATTATTTCTTGTTCATTTTATCTTGCAATTTGCAATTATGATTTTGATTTGAACTACTTAATTACAAAGTTGATGTCCTTGTACATGTTTACTTGGGTTTTTAATTACACTAAAAATTTTTATCAGAGTTCTTTAAACATTTAGTCCACCATAGCTCTTTTGAATTTACTTTTATATTGAGAAGTTAGGACCTCAAAGGGCATGTGAGGCACTAAGTTTATTTTTTAAAAGAAAATTCTCGATTCTTTCTTATAAGATTTTATGTTTGTATCAATCAATGAGGGAATGGATAGTTTTATGCATCAGTGTAACATTGCAAACAAGATGGGCAAACTTCTTAAATTTGCATGCTATCAAAGATGAGGAGATGAGTGTACAGAAGGTGTGTAGTGGAATGCAATAATTATAGAGTATGAATTTGTTGACATAACATAAGATTTTCATTTCTAAAAGATTCTACCTCCTCCTTTCACAAAGTCTTCTCAAAAAGATGAAACTAACTAGATTTCTAGCTCTTGAGTTTTCCAACTCTCGTGCCCTCACTGATTCTATTGTAGTAGAAGACTTTGTTGATGAACAAAGGGTTTCATTCAAAGTTTGTTATTATTGTCTAGGCCTTTGCTATTTGGTGTTGCCCAATTTTACTAAAAGGTGAAGCCGCAATAGCTGAAGTTTAAGACTTTAAATTTGAGCATAAGACAATGAACTACAAAATAGCCCAGCATTTGAAATTTGATTGAAAATTTGTCATTAGGAAGGTTTGATGCGTTGTGGGAAGTGGTAGGATTTGACATTCTTTCATGAAGTCTTCTCAAAACGATGAAACTAACAAGATTTCTAGCTCTTGAGTTTTCCCAACTCCCAAGCCCTCTCTGATTCTATTGTAGTAGAAGCCTTTGGTGATGAACAAAGGGTTTCATTCAAAGTTAGTTATTATTGCCTAGGTCCTAGATATTTGGTATTGCCCAATATGACAAAAAGGTGAAGCCACAATAGCTCAAGTTTAAGACTTTAAATTTGAGCATAAGGCAATAAACTACAAAATAACCCAACATTTAAAATTTGATTGAAAATGTGTCATTGGGAAGGTTTGATGCATTGTGGGAAGTGGTAGGCTTTGATATGTTTGTTGTGCGCAACTTGCATGGTTGGTTACATTTTATCCTTGTGTGCATAGGAATTGCTGGTGCATACTACACACATTGGATATAATTTTGATATTATTGTGTGAATGAAATCCGTGGTGGTGGGTTTGACTTAGCTGACCCATTGCTAGGAGGGAGAGAAAGGTGGTGGGTGTAAGGGAGGCTGAGCTTGGGGTTGGACTGCATCTCAATCCATTTATTGTTTGGTGGCCCACATTTGATTTTCATAATAATTGTTGATGCTGCCACAATCCATATTATGGGATCATGTTTCTATCAAAGAAAAAATTTGAATTGCTTTTGGAGAAATACTACCTCTTTCTTAATTGTTTGAATTGATTAACTTGTGGGAAGATCATGATTTTTCTTTTCAATATATGATAATCATGGATAGGCTCAGGGTGGTAAGGCATCTACTAAGGATTCATCTCGAGGTTGTTTTTTAAGACACAGTTGGATTATTCAAACTTGAGAATAACCTGTGGAATAGCTATAAATTGTAAAGGCAAGTTAGGACCTAAGGTTTTGTCGAGAGAGCAAGATTGAAGTTGTGGTAATGACATCAAGGAAGTTGTTTATGAATTCCTTGGGGAGATAATGAGGTAGGAGTCCATCTCAAGTAGTGCGAGTTCTTTGGAAAATTTCAAGAGTTGGGGGTGGAGTTAGGCAATTATGGGTGAAGATTAAGGTTGGTTGCCAAGTGTAAAGGGACTTGCTTGGGTTTGGCATGTGTTTGGATCACGAGTTTATAGGAGGCATGTCTTTTGACGTCTTTAGCAATCATCCATTTTTTTAAATATTTGACCACCAATTGGGAGTGATGGTAAAAGGGAAGTGGGTTTGAGATCTCACTCATACTATTTGAAAGATTGGTCTTCACCATTGGGTTGTGAAAATAATCGTATATCGATTTGTTGGATGAGATATTCTTTAGTTGTTACTTTGCGAGATTATGTCAATGTATTTGATTTAGTGGAGCTAAGATAGTATGTTTCGTGCTTTCTTCTGTGTCATCAATAATAACATTTTTCTCCAAAGGATGGTAATAATAAGTTGACTTCTGGATATATTGAAAGTTCGATTCATGGGATTAGGCCAACGTTGAGCAAAACTTTATGATTAGATTGGAATTCATCATGGGAAGCATGGCTAATGTGCCATTGATGTCTTGCTAGGAAAAAGGATGTTAGAAATTTGTATCAATAGAATTCACTTGAAGAATGATTTTGAGCATGCCTTCGACAAATATGGTGTTGGAGTTAGAGATCCAAATACGAGTTTGGCAAGAGGACCACAGATTGTGGTAGATCAAGTCATCAGCTCGTATTGCATACTCTTTGAAGAAGATTAGTTTTAGAGTCACAGTGTGATTCTTAAGGCCTCCTTGAAGTGCTTTGTTAGTATCTTCTTTGAGAGGGGATGACAACCATGAAAGTGCCATATGACTTGGGTTAGTAATCAGTTGAAGTGGGCATGTATAAACTGAAATATTTGAGGTTATAGTGGTGAGATATGAGACTGAATTCTGGGACTGTCGAAACTGTAACTGAAAACCTTTCATGAAAACCATATTGATTATGCTTTGTCACCAATTTGTTGCTTGCACGTTAATTTAGGAATAGATATAGAACTTTACTTTATATTACATTCATATTGACCAAATGGGTTTCTTGGGAATAGGGTTGAATGAAGAATCATCGGTGCCTACGACCAGGAACATCAAGGCTGCTCGCCTCACGGATAGATAATGCAGATATTGTAAGATAGATATGAAGATCTCACGTCCTTAATGGTATGCTATGAAATGCCTATGCCAAATCTGGAGCAAAAATTTAGAAGCAATGTACAATCTACTCTGCCTTCTCCAAATAGAACAATAGCGAGTTGAATTCTGAGGTTTGTGCTTCTAGCCATTTGTAATGTGTTCCTTTGAATGGCATACCACAGGATTTGATATGCCATTTGCTAGAGAGTTTCTATCACCTCATAGAAGGAAAGGACATCCTGAATTGACACGAGAAGAGTTAGAAATTTCATACCTGAAATCAACAGTGAGGCGCTTCATATTGTTGAAAATCAATGGACTCACGAAGTCGTGCATGTGAATAAGCAATGCCGAGCACTATGAATTGGTAAGCTTTGGATGTTGGCACAACAGCATTCCTTCCCCTTGATAAAGCATTAGAATTTGAAAAGCATGAGAAGACGAACTTGCAGTGGAATAGGATTAAAAACCTTAATTTGCAATTGGAGATAAGAAAATGAGAAAGGTAGGTGGAATGGATTAAAAATCCAAATTTGGAGGAGATTGGAATAAGAGAAAGGCAGTTAAGTGAAGTCTTTTGGATAGGCTTAAAAAAATTGTTAAAAGATTGTGCATTTAAATCTTACACAATTATCTTGTTGCTTCACAAAGTATGTGTTACGAATGTTGTTCGTTATGGGCCTTTTGTTATCTGTATTAGATGAATAAGCAAATCAAAATCCAAATAATGTAAGAAAAAAAAACTTTTAAGACATGATTTCTTAAATTCATTTCTTTACAATCTCCCTGACTCTCTCTGCCTTTCAATTCCTCTCTAAGTCTCATGGTTAAGGAACATCGAAAGGTATCCAATGAGGAAGAAACTTAATCTCAAAAAGGGCCTGGTTTCAATCACTTGGGACTCTTTCGAAGTTACTGAGATGACTACACCAACCTGGAATCTTTAAGCATTTGATTGAAACATCTTGATTGTATTGGTGAGCCGGTCAAGAGGGCATGAACAGATATGTATTTCTTATATTCTGTTATACTTCCAAAGTAGAGAGCAAAGAAAACTTGTGAAAGATGGTAAAGAGGTAGGGGATCTTGGACTATATCCATAGAATCATACATTTTTTTTCCTCCTTGGGGACTGCAAGGCATTCAAAAAAATTATTGTGGCCAAAGAAAGAGCAAATTAAGGTTAATTCAATATATTTTAAATTGCCTTTTAAGTAATTCATTAAAGCAAAATCAATAGTGAATCAACAGAAGCTCTGTATGTACCATCTGATGGCCTTTTTCTAGCACTGTTCTGGTTGGTTGAATGTCGAATTCACTTAAGAGATTTACTTAAACTCGGGTATTGTTTTAAACAATAGAGTGAGTAATCTTATAATACTTTCTATACCATTTTATACTTTTCTTCTTGTTGGTTATCTGATTTGATTAGAACGTTAGATTTGCTCTGCATTGATGAGATATTTATATTCGTGTTGTAAGATATGGTACTATTGTAGTCACTACAATTGAGTAAATTGCAGGAGCTTATGCAAATTGTCATGACAAAATGTTCATAGATAATATATTTGCAATATTGTGTGTTTCAGTGAATCTAGAACTAGGATAAGCTGTTTGATACTAGCTGGTATTGAAAAGTGTAAAATGCTTCTTATCCCTTGGAATAATTTTGGTTTGAAATGGAATTACATGGGATGTAACACTCACTGAGTTGGGCGATTGAAAATTAAATGGGCTAATAGTTGATAGATGTTGACATATTTGTTATAGTTTTTTTCATGTGCTGCATTAAGGGTAGCTGTAATGATCCCCCAGTGTTAGTTTCTTAATGTCTGCAAGTTCTATTAGTTATCATCCCCTTCTTCATTCATAAAACAATTTAAAAATTTATATGAATGATTTTAACTAGTTGTATGAAAACGAAGTTGTCATCGGGTGACTTAAAGATCGCAGATTCAAGCGATGCATAAACCCATGTCCGACCATTTTCTCGACCAACATATGCAAGAGCCATCAGCACCTACCAAGCTTTTGAAGTTGGCTGTTGGGCTTGCATAACAGGTGACAGAAGATGCATTTATAAGCTAGGTTTATAGAATGGATATGATAACGAGTTTTGAAGAGACAATGCTCAAGATAACAAGTTTCAAAGGCATGTTAAAAACATAATAGTGGCATTCCTAAAACAACATGCATACATAAATATGTCAATTATCAAATAATTACTTAGTATCTTTCCCTGAAATGTGACTTAGGATCTCTCCTATTTATGAAACTACTAAAGCCAACTCTCTTTCCATTTTCTGGGTTTTTTATTTCCCTATTGCAAGGCATTCAATGAAAAATGCTCTTACTAAAAAAAAACTGATGTATGAAGGAATGAATGGTTACTGATCAATACCTTTCTGCTTCTTCCAGGGATGAATTCCTTTTGCATGGATCTCAGCAAGCTGGAAGCTTGAGACCTGGAAAGGGCGATTCTGATAGCCTTTTCTCTAGAGGCACAGATGCCCCTTCGGCTTGGCTATTTAATCAATAGTTTAGGTGGGAAAAGTTGTCCTCCAGTTTTCTTTTTCCTTCTTGTTTTTGCCAAGGTCAGTTCCTTTCTGCTTCCTCTTCTGAGAAGAAAGCTAGGAAAATAACAGAGGACATATAGCTGCAGTGTATCTTCTCCAATGCAAATGACAACCTTTTCAATTCCATGCATTTTGGTACTTCAATTCTGCATTTAAACTGTTTGCCGCAGGGATTTCTTCCTGTGCCTGTTCATGGTTTATTAATATTTTTTTCTTTATTTTTCCGAAAAAAAAAAAAAAAAAAAAAGCTGAATGTTGGGTTCATGTCAAAACGATGCATTGTGATTCGATGTATGGATAATACATTTTTCTCTTTATTTTTTTAAATCCTTATTTAAATCCATTAGGAATCCTTTGTTTTTAATAAATCATAATTAGAATGTTAAATTTAATTTTTAGGAATAAAACAAAATAAATTTGTTGTATAATTGTGAAAATAAAGATAATTTAAATTTAAAAATAAAAAAATGTTTGAAATAAATGGTCTAATTTGAACCGATATTTTTTTATTAAATGAGTTTGAATGGGTTGGTATTATTTTATTTATAGAATTTTTAAGAAAATGTTGGCAACATTTTGAATTAATTAATCAATTTATTAAATGGTGGTTAATGGTTAGGCGTGGAATTAGCGTCGCAGTTGTGAATAATTATTATTTTCGTTTGGTGCAATTTGGCCAGCTGCAACTGAGGCTAAGTCATGTGAGCTGAGATCAGCCAGGAATTGATATTTTTAATAATAATTAATATTAAACGAAAATTTATAAATAATTACACTTAAAAATCAGTTAATTTAACCAATTTCACATCCGAGATGGACGGCTCAAATTCCATGACGTTCATAGTTGACGTCTTCTTCCACGCGGCAATTGCCCGCCAAGTCCTCGCCGGTGGCGGTGGGGCCCGTCGTCGCCAGGGGACGATGGTATTTTAAGCCCACCTCTCTTGCTCTCCCTCTGCTCTAAGGAGAGGAAATATGTGCCCATTGAGGGTGGTGCTAATCTTCCTGTCGGCGACGCTGGCCGGGTTCTTTGTTTTGCGGAGGCTGAAAGCAGGGGTGGAGGAGGAGGCACCGGCCGTGGAGGGCTGCTGCCCTAAGGAATCGCTTTCCCTAACTGAGAAGGTAGCGAATTCGGCGGGAGGGGGAAATCTGAAGTCGATGGATTTCTATGTTCCCGTTTCTGCTTCGATTCTTCTCGTTGATCTTCTTCTTCGTATTGCAGGTCAGGTCTGCAATCTGCTTGGGATTCTGGACGTGCGTGGATATGGCGAGCGGGCGTTACTTGTGGAGGAATCTGGCCGGCGTAACGTCGGCGGTTCCGGCAAGAAGCTTTAATATGTAGTTAGGGATTTTCATGTGGAATTATGCACCGTAATAAATGTATTTAACTGCCTGTTTTCCTATTTTTAGCAAATGCAAAAAGATAATTTTGTCTGTATTTTTTTTGGCAAAAAGATAATTAAAAAACATAAAAAACTAAAAAATAATTTATTTTAATTAAAAAAACTGATTTTTTCCAAAAAAAAAACTTTTTTTTTCCAAACTCTTTTACAAACTCACGTATAAATAGTAAATAATAAAACAAATATTCTTATTAAATAGTTAACTCTTAACTTGAAGAAAAAACATAAACCAAAACACAATAATAGATCTTTTAATAATTTCTAAAAATATATTTTTATAATTTTAAAATATTCTTATAACATAAGCTAAAATATTTTTTGTTTGCAACCTTATTGGTGAGTATATTATTAGGAATTGTCTATAATAAAAGTGAATTATAAGGATAAGATATGATCATTGTAAGATAAGTGATAGTTAAAACCTGATTTAACTTGTAGTTTTGTTTTTCCTAAAATACATATATAAGATAAAAAAATTTTGATAGATGCTGGAGAGCATGGATTCTAATTTTAGAAAAAGAATTTTATTACTATTCATAATGGTTGGGTATTTTTAGAAGAGTTTTGAGGAGAATGATGTTTATATAATTATTACATAGCTTACACATGATAATATAAGTTGTTGACTTTTAGTTGATTCTTATCAAACCTCACTTACCTTTGCTTTTCATAACACAATAATAACATAAGAATTAGGATAAATGAGGATATCTTTATATAAATAAAGGACATTAGATATCTAGTTAGATGAGGATAATAGTAAAACCCTATTTTATAAATCATTTTTTAAATTCAACTCAATTATGTTATAATAACAATATATCAATTATCATGTGCATACCACATGCAATTAACTAAAAAACTCTAAAAATAAACATATTTCAAAATGTACATAATATAAAAATTCAATGTCACGTATCTCTCTATAACTCACTATTTATATATCTGTGACATGAAACAAACATCGAGACTCATCTCAACGAGCTCTCTCTAATTATATATTCATTTTTATATATTGAAATGCTTTATTCTTAATATTTTTAATAAGTTTTTCAAGATGTATATAAAATTATATTATTGTATCTTGTTTCCAAAAAATTCTTTAAAATATCCATTTTAAAAATAATACTATAGCAATAAAATACGAGTCAACATACACATGCTTTTTTTAGAAATTTAAAATACAGTGTTGCTTAACTAATTGGACAATCTAATGATTATTATCGTATCGTACAATCTTTCTAAGAATTTACATAGTTTAAGTGTTTAAACTTGTGTGACCAACTTTTGGTCTTTAGTATTGCCCAATTAAACTGATTATGTAATATAATTAACCTAATCTTATAATATGGACATGATCAAGAAACAACAAGTTGGGGATTTCAAACCCAATCCAATAAAAAACAAACTTCCATCAATTCAACCTTTGACTTCATAGCATACTAATGAAGAAAAAAAGTATTTAGTAAAAACTTACCTTATACAATCCTTTTGGTTGTAAAGGGATTCAAGTTCCTTTCTGACTTTTTTGTCCACCATGGCTTCAAAATCCTTTCCTATAATGTAGATCAAACTATGGGGTCCTAAGGACTTCTTTTTCCCTTCCCCAAGCCCTCTCTTTTTCTCCCCTTCTATTCCAAAATCTTCTCACTTTCTCTTGCTTCTCTTATAGCTGATAGGTACGAGGGGAAAGGATTCAATTTTAGGTTTTTATTTTAATTAAAGATTTAAGAAATTATTTTTCATCTTTTCTTTTAAAAATTCATATAAAATTTAAATCATTTTCAAAAGTTGTAAACATTATACTCATAAATTCCTTTAAGTTGTCGTAACGATATATTTAAATCTAGGATTAGGTTAGTGTCACATTGGCACTCATCCTAAAGAACATAGAAAATATTAATTGTTAAATCAACCTACATCTAATAATAAAATAAAAATTAAAGATATGTTTTATAATTAATTAAAACAATTTATTATAACAATTGTGTTTGTTTCTCATAATTTCCTAACCATTGCTCTAAATGTTAATAACTCATAGCTTCTTACAACTATTTTTGCTATAAGCTTCTCTATTTTTTTTTGGCTCTTGTTGGGCGATAACTTGCTGAGGTTCTAACCCTTCTGTTTATTTCAATTCTCACACTGTTTTGCTTTCTTGATTCTTTCCTACTTAACATAGCTAGCTTATTACCTCATAAGTCTATATGCTTATCAATAAATCCTCTTATTACCTCTCATCTAATAAGAATTACTTATTGAAGTTTTTTTATTAACTCAAATGTTATTTTCATATTAAAAAATCATAACATATTTATTTGAGCTAAAAGAATTACAAACTAACTACCAATGAGTTACTCTCAATGAGTTTTTAAGAAATATATTCAGTTTTATATTCTAAGTTATTTTACAACTTAGCATATTTTTGAGGTATTATCAAAATATTATAATTTTATTATTAACTATAAATTTCTTAAAATAAAAGATTTATTACTTCAATTACAAATGTTGACAAGCTTAGATATATAATTTATTAAGGCATTACATATTATACAAAATCAAATTTTTTGTATTTTAATATTCTTGACAAACTAATTAGGAAGTGATGTTAGAAAAACTTCAAAATATGCTATTAATACTTGTTGCTTCACTTGAAAAGAACCCACATGCTACTTGGGAAACAACCTAGAGGTTGGTTGAAAAATGTCATCAATTTTGAAAAAAAAAATCTTATTATGGTTGAAAATGTTAGCTTAAATGTTGAAAGCCAACCATATGATGGCAAAGAAAATGAATGGCTAGGATCAAGGTCATAGGAAAATATATCCTCTTTTGTCTTTCAAAGTATTGGTTGAACATTTTATGCAGAAATATGAAGAACATATGCAATTGGATATTGTCATATGGCAAACCAAGATTTGAGCTTCTACGTACTTAAAGGATTCGAATATGTCCATAACTCCTACATTTGCAATTAATCTAAGAAAACGAGCTCAAAAAGTTTGTTAGGACTCTCTTCTTATGTATACCTAATGATCATCATTCCTTAATAGTAATAAGTACAAAAACTTCTAATCATGATTTGATTCAAGAAAGAAATCTTCTTTCAATGGTGGCAACATCACAATAGTGATTTATATTCACAAAAGTTATTATGACACCGGTGACCAACTTTTTTGTATTCTATAGGTTGACCAAACTCCTTAGTTTGAGACCCGTTCTAACTTATGCTGATAGCAATGAAGCCTTCAAGACCAATAAACATGTTAGATTCTATCGTAGATGTCCCAACATCATAATTTAACATCATCATTTTCTCAAACACAATATAATTAAGTAGATAGGGATTCATTGATACCATCAAAGTTATATCCGACACGACAACTTAAAAAGATGTATCACTTGGTTGAAGCTTATTCGAAATTGGTATCATGATTTTAAAAATTTACAATTAGGAAATATACCTCTGATTAGTCATTGGGATGTATCAATTACAAATATTTAGAATGATAAGTAAAAATGATTAAAGTCCTATTTATTTGATAAATATGATATTTTTTATTATACTTCAACAAATGATTTGATATAATAATATGTAAGATTTGAGATCTCATATTGAATTTGATCTTAAGTTTAAAAAAAAATAAAAAATAAATAAATGATCTAATAATCACATAATAAATAAAAATATTATAAATTTTTTCTCTAAAAAACATTTAAGAATTTTTTCTTCAAATGTCTATTTAATTTTAATTTTAGGCCTGAGACTTGTCACTATATTTATATATTATATTTTAATATAATTTACTAAATATCATCATATTCCCTTCTAAGCCTTTATCTCATTAACCTAGTAACGTATAATACTAAAAAAATATTTATTTATTTATTTATTTATTTTTACATTTGAAGACAAATAAGCAATCATAGTGGATCTTATCCTTTTTTAATCGTGCTGCAGTCCGTTGTCTGTTCTTATCTTTCTCCTGTGGCCCGAAGCATGACACGTGTGCTAGGGAATGCCTTATATTCTATTATGATCATATTTTCTATTTTAACAATAAAAAGGAAGACATTTAAAAAAATTATTTTTTAACAATAAAACAATGTATTTTTAAAACATCATTTTGCAATATTTATAAAAACAAAAAAAAAATAATTCTAATATTATCAATAAATTTTTTTTATTTTTTAGTAACTTTATTTGTTACGTTGTTCTAAAGCATCTCTTTTACATCTTTAGAAAATAATTCTTAAGAGTTTGTTAAAAGAGGTGTTTGATGTCTCTCTATTATTGTTGTTTGTTCTTATCGATAATTTTCAATAATGATTTTTTTCTTAATAGTATTTAAAAATTTTCTCAATAATAATCCTTATCATTATTATTTCTTTTTTTTTTTATGATCTAATGGTGTCGTGATAAGCAACCTTTTTGTCGTTTGATTGCATATGAAATTCTCGTAACTATGCTATTGATCTTGCTATCTTATATCATAAATATCAACAAAGCTTCTATTGGTAATAATTATAAACTTCTTCCTATTAAAAAAAGGTCAAAATTTTGATAAAAATTCTTTCAAATTTAGTAAATATTAATTTTATAGTTACACATCAATTTTTTTATTTCAATTTTATTAAATTAATTTTTTACCATTCATTTGTTTTTACTTATTTTTTTTTATTTCAACAAACTATACTGTTAATCTTTTTTGTTTTGTAAATATATTTGAGTAGAATTAGAAAATTATCGATAATAAAGTTCTCCTTGTTATATATAAATAAGGAAAAACAGACAGCCACTATTTATTAAAGACGTGGTTTTAATAATGCACGGGCGGTGACCAGAACTCGGCTAAGTTGAAGAGTTGGCTGTCTCGTGCGACTCTGCGCATGAGAGGTTGAATCCGCTATGAGGCAGTTCTCCCGCTTCTTCTTCGTCCTTTGCGTGGCCGCCATTTCTCGGGCGATCTACGGAACAATTGTCCTCCCTACAGGTGATCCTCAACATAAATCCATCTCCACGCTCCAACCCTTTGATACATCCAACTATGGAAAGCTGCAGCTCAACAACGGCTTGGCTCTGACTCCTCAAATGGGGTTAGTCGCTTTCCCTGATCCCCATTTTCGCTGAACCTTCCTCGTTGGATGGGTATCTTTTCTAGTATTCTTTCTTTCTTTTTTTTTTTTTTTTGGTTGATGAAGCTGTCTTTTGTGTTTTATTGTTTGCGCAGATGGAATAGCTGGAACTTTTTTGGTTGCGAAATCAATGAGACTGTGATTAAAGAAACAGGTTAGTTCATGTAGTGTGGTTACATAAAAATCTAACGGTTGAAGCCCATCCTAGACGTTGTAGAGTGTTCAAATGAATATCCTCCAACGAGATATTGTTTTTTAACAATGCCTGTTTTTATCCCCTTTTTTTGTCTTAATGTTTTATTTGCTTTCTTCACCCAAATAAACGGCTTTTAAAAAAGCTCTTGCACTTAATTGAGTGCCTTAAGGTTTGTTTTGGCGTAAGTGAGGAACAAGTAACAATTTTATTTTTTGATAGATGGTCCAGAAATTCACTTCTCATGATGTTTTTTGGTTATTTATTGAGAAATTATTGCCTTCTACCATATGTTTTTTGATTAATTAGAACGTGGAAGTGGAGGAGCTAAGTGTTCAATGATGTGTGTGGGCGAGGGGTTGTATATAGTTGGTGGATGGTCAAGCAACAGTTGGGGTTGTTGACGGCAGACAATTGGGCAATGATGGAAACAAACACCGATTGTTGGAAATTGGCAAAGGCAATGAAAATATTCACCGGTTGTGGGTGAGGTTCACCATTGCTGATTGCCAGTGGAAGTGATGGGGGTTGTCGTTGTTGTTGACTAGCTAGTGGCAGCAAAGGTGGGGCAATCGTCGTTGCCTGTGTTCGGTCAATAGGGGTGGAGGTGGCAGTGGTTTCTATTGCAACTGGACAATTGATGGGGGCAGTAGTGGTAGTGACTACCATTCTCTATTGGTTGAATGGCGATGATTATCGTCAGTCATTGACGAGCAGTTGGGCGATGATGGTTTTAAGATTATTGACAATGATAGTTATCATTGATCCCAGAGGTTGATTGATTGTAGTGGTGAACTTGTTGTATTTGACTGGTCTTTGATGTGTCAAGGAAAAGAATGTTAGGAGTGATTTTAACAATTTTAAAACTGAGGTGGGAGAAGTGAAGACATAATATCATACTTACATTTGGCCAAATAACTTCTCTTATAGTAAATCAAACACTTATATGAGAAGTCACTTTATTTCTCACTCTGTACTTTTACTTATTGCAAAGTAAATAAACCCTTTAGCTTAGCTTATTATGCACATACATAATGATGATATTTTGCATGATAATTTTTTATCTTGTTCAATTGAAATTTTCTTGCCACCAAAATTTAACTTAATTAGAAATGTTTAATATTTACAAAATATTCATAATTTAGCAATTTAAAGGTTCTAATAATGTTGGATAGTCATATTAATTCCCATATTGGTTATGCAAGGGCATTAATATAATTATTTTGGCTATCTACTCGATTAAAGTTTTGGCTTTATGCAATTTTTTATCATGATATCATTCTTCATATGGTTTTCATCGTTGCACTTGAAATTCCTTGTCAAAGATCAATTTTGTTGCAAGTTGTAGCAATGGTTGAACAAACTATACTGTCCAATTAGTAGGCTAGTAAAAACAAATCCAAGCAATTTGGTGATCGAACCAATCACATGACATTGAATTATCTGGCCCATTCAATCAGATGATGGAAACAAAGAATTGCATTGTGGGATAGGTTTTGATTTAGCTAGATTGAATGATCTGATTTTGTGATCGAAACATCTGATCCCAAGTTGATAAAAATTCTAAATTTGAGTTGATTATAGGTAAATCCAATTTTGATTTTCAACTTATATTCTTTGGACATTGTGGTGATTATGGAAACTATTTAAATAGCTCCTAAGTTAAAGACTCAAGGAAATTGGAGGGTTTGTGCTTATTTGTATTACTTTCCACCTTATGGGTAGATATTTTTGAATTTGAGTGGGATATTTAAATTTGTAACCTTATTTTTTGTAATTTGTAGAAGATAACCAGGAATTGGAAGGGAAATTCATTCGATAGGCTATGAATTACTCAGATTTGGGACTATTATTTTTTGTTAGGATTTTCTCAATTGGGTTAGGGAGAAACTAGGTCCAATGACCTAGAGTTTATTGTCAACTCCTTTAAGGAGAGAGATCATTATTTTCTATTGAGACATGATCAATTAATTACCTTTTTTAAGAGAAGGAAGTCTCATGTTTAGGTTGAGGGAACATATCTATGTTATTGAGTTCCCATGATTGGTTGGCTCAATTTTTCTTTGGATTATGGCTAGTAAGGTTGGATTGGTACCTATGCCTTATTGGTCATTTGTTGGATTGGTTAGGTTGGCTAGGGTTTTCCAACAATTTTGAGATTATCTACATTATTGAGGGGAATTCCTTATCTTTTTGGTTTTTACTAGTTTTGGGGAGATTATTATTGTGTCTTTGTGTGAGAGAGGTTGTTTCGAGATCAAATTTGATTTAGGATTTGAATGAGATGATATTTGTTTTGTTCCTATATTTGGGACTTAATGATTAAAAGATTTGTTTGAGTTTTTCTATCAAGTTAATAGTTTTTATCTCATATTCATTATTTTCTATTTTATTTTTGTGTGCATTCTCATTTGTTGTCTTTTGTGAGAATTTTTTTCTTTTCAACATGACAACTGAAACTTAGTTTAGAAAGTTTATTTTTTGATTTTTTTTGTTATTTTTTGACTAATTCAAGAGCATCCCTTGGTAGATCCTTGTCATGTTGGAGTCTTATCTCTTTAAGGAACTTGAGAAGAATGATTATCGTGTTTGAGCATAAATCGTGTCTATGTTGGTTCAAGGTTTGTTGATGAAAGAGATCATGATGGCAGTGAGTTTCCATCCTATGTGCATTGGATCTAGGGTTCAAGAGATTGAATCAATGGTGGATTAAAAAAATTTTATTGGTATCTTGTATTTGGACTCTTGAATGAGTCTTCTTAGTTTGTAACATTTTTCTGCCTCTTCTTTCTCCTTTATTGGTTCTACATGTCACATATGTGCAAGAGTTTCTTAGGGTTTAAGGAGATCGCATTGCTATAGTTTGGGATGGGTTAGTGAGAGGATGGTTATGGAGAGGTAATTTTGTGAGTCGTTTAGGAGGGAGATTACCTAAGTGCCCATTTTGTTACATGTGAATTATTTTGCATCTTCCTTGAGATAATTGTTGTCAATGGAGAGAGAGTTACTAAAGAGGAAATGTAATTGTGTTGCAAGATTGTATTGTGGCTTTAAATTTCTCATGAATAGTTTCTTTGTTAGTGGCAATATGGCTTATGAGATTGAGTCCCTTCTTTGATGTAAGGGGACTCATGAATAGGGTTTTATTTGCAATATTATCCTTATAGTGTGCTATTCAAATTCTAAGTTAAATGATGATCGCTTTAGTTGCAATTTATAGTATTAACTAAATTAATTTGACCATGTAATTGTTAGTCTAAGATTAATAGATTGACCCTAATGATTGATATTGGCATGTTTTATCCTTTTAATCTTATAGTGGTGACAAAAAATTGCATATGACATAGGTTTTGATTTAGAATGTATTTAGTATAGTTGTTAAATTAAGTTGGTTAATAAAAAGTAGATTTTAAAAGTGTTATTTTTAATTGCTATTGAAATGTTATATATTTGATAAGTATGTTTATGATAAATAGTTAATAAAATGATTAGTTTGTGTGAAATGATTAGGGTAACATTTAATTTTTTTTATGTAAAAAAGTAAAATAGTTTTTTTAATTTTATTTTCAAAGTATAAAATAGTTGTTTACTCTCTTTATATTATTTTTTTTTATTTTTTTGATTAAAAAAGTGAGTTTTGAAGCATATGATTAAACAGACACTTAATTACACTTCAAAAAATTCTTTTGCAAAGAGTTTATTTTGGAAGCGATTTATCAAAAGGATCTTTAGTTTGACTATTTGAATGATTGGTCAGCCTATTTTTGGTTGGGTTTAGCACTAATTGGATTGTATTAGTTCCAATTCATTGTTGGAATCACTTGTTTATTGGCCAATGTTTTTAATAAGTAGTGAAATTGTGTACGTTGTTAATGGAGTTTCTTCATTTTTTTAATCTTTGCTACTTTAGAGGAGATTATTAACGAATCTTTCTACTGAAGAGGTTATTTTTTAATCATATTTGGTCTTAAGATTTAGGGGAGAAAGGGTTTTTATTTTTTTTATATTGAGGATTCCATCATTTGAAGAGATCTTTGTTCGAATGTTTCTATATAGTTGGTAATTTTTATCTCAAATCCATTATCTTCTATATATTCATCTACTTCATTCCTTTGTGCACTCTCTTTTGTGGAATCTATTTCAATTTCTCAAGGACATCGTAATTGAACTCCATTTGGAAAGGTTCCTTTTTGATCTTTTTGTAATACTTCAAAAGCACCCATCAATAGATGCCCTTCAATGTAGACTTTACCTCTTAAGGAGACTTATCTTGTAGCGATACTAATCATCTTTTCACTAAAATATCGGGCCTAATTTGATCGTTGATAATTCATGCACCTGAAACCAATATCAAAGCCAATAGTTTAAATAAGATTGGAGATCGGTTTGATGTGACTTTGCAGAATATTAAGTTGATTAATTATTGAGTTGGTATAAAAAGCATTTTTGTTGAGTGTTATTAAAAGTGTGCTTAATAATGTATTGTCAAAAGGCCTTTAAGAAAATTATTGACATTGTGGAATGATTATAGTGCCCATTAACTCTTTGATAAAAGAGAGGAATATTTTGTAATATTATTTTAAAGGTAAAAAATGACTGTTCACCTCATTTTGAATCTTTGGTTTGCAAAAATTGTGGTTTCAATATGGGGGTCCAAGCCAACTATTATGCATTTCATGCATTTTGTGCCCATATGGTTATTGGTTGAACAAAGTTTGAAAAGCAGTGTATTCACATGGTGTCTTTATTCATCTGTTTAGGCTCTTGATATGTGTGCATTTCTCTGGTATTAAAAGCTTCAATTGGATAGTAATGAAGATTCAGTCTTTGTTGGCATGCCATGTTTAAAACCAGTTTTTCAAAAGTTTATTTTTTCAAACTTAATAGGTAATAAATTCTTTCCACTGGAACTCTATTTTTACTCATAAAAAACTTTATTTTAAAAAGATTCTTTGTAAACTTTCTTTTTATACTCATTATTTATTTTCAAATAATGCCTCACTGTGGGCAACATGTAAGAAAGAGATTGTTGGGGACATGTTCAAAAAGTTGGGTTCTTAGTGTACTGATAGTAAACTTTACTAGTACCTTAAGCTTTTGAGATAATGGAAGTTACCCATAATATGTCAGAGAAAACTTTGGTGCTCATTGATCTATTCTTCTCACATACACTCTTTATAGTATTGCTCATATAAAAAAAATTACACAATATGAAGTCAAACATATTGTTCAAGCATAAGATTTTGATGCAAGTGATTTTGAAGCTTTACTTCAGAAAACTTGGCAGAGGAACTTGAAGATATGAATGATTATTTTTATGACATTTTTACCAAATAAATTATTGTACATGTAGTATTCAACAGACATTCTGTTTTTATCAATCTCACATCTGGTTCTTGTTAAACTTCATCCACTCTACAAAAACCTCTCAAATTGCTAGCATACTACCGAAATTTTCTGAGCTTTCTGAGCTATTCCTAGTTAACACCAGTTATGATGTCGAATGCTTATTTATTTCTTGATCTTTTGCAAGTTCACATTGCTCACTTGAAATCGACTGCATTAAAATTATTAATGTGACAATTGCTTTTGAGGAGCTCTATCGAAGCAATTGATAGTTCTATGCATGTACTGCTTGCCACACCCAATTCCCTTGGGAACAGGATGCTGCACTGCATGCCTTTTTATGCGATTATGTGGTCTTTGTAGGGCTACATGCCAATTTCTTGCTTGTTGTTCAGCATATAGCTAAACATGATCTTAATTTCATCTTTCATGTTTTTTGGAAATGCTTCTATTTTATTGCGTAAAGTTTTTATAATCCATAGGGAAAGGAGCTTATATTACTTCTGTGAAGTCCTTGAAGTGGATTTCCTGTCTTTTTTTTTTTGACAGCTGATGCTCTGATCTCTACTGGCCTGGCTGACTTAGGCTACAAGTATGTTAATATAGGTAATGCCTGCATACTTCTTTAGTTTATTAGCAATACATTCTTATATTGTTAGCTATTTTTACAGATGATTGTTGGTCTTCTATATTTCGCAGTCTAAAGGTTTGTTCTGATTCACCAGTAATCTGTAATGCTAAGACTCCTTTTGTAGTCCCTGTTCAATGATTGATATGATTTATGCCACTATTGGTAGCTTCATTTGATTAGAATGTTACAAATGGTTACATATTTGGCATATTACCTTGATTGTCCTGACTCAAAAAGAAAAAGGATAAGCCAAGTAAGCTGTAGGCTGTTGCAGGCCATTTTGTCTTGCCATGTCCAGCTTTTTCCCATACATCAAATTAATTAAAAATTGTTATGAATGTTTCGTTATGCCAAGGATGGCATATTACATTGTTACTTCACTTGTTCTGGGATATTGTGTTTACTTCGCTCAGTTATTCGTCGTTGAGGTTCTACTTCATCTCATTAATGATGTACGTTGAGAAATGATAAATAGCTCTTACAGATACGTCTAGCATGTGTGATCAAAATTTGTGTAAGACATTGTCACAACTATCATCCAATAGGTTCTATTCTAGGCATTTGGTGTAAAATTTTATCATTTGCTTGACTCACTTTTGTTTAGTAACATGTGGCATTAACTTGAGTTTATGAAATTCCTGATTTAAAAAGCTGCTTTGAGGCATCATTCATCCCACTACCCTAAGATTAATTCTATGATGCTGGTGCATGAATCACCAATAAAAAATAAATCTTGTTTCAATAATAATTTAAATATTTTTGAATATAGATCATTTGAATTTTTAATTGAATTTTATTGCCCTAAAAAAGGAATTTAATTGCCAAATTCATTTTAATTCAACTTTAGATTATTAAGCATATTTATGCCATGGAATTTGTTTTTTAATTTTGTTTTATTAGAAATTTTCTTGGTCTCCCATAAGTGTTTTAAGTGTTATCTCTTTATTTTCATTGGCTTTCTCCTCTCCAAGCCACTACTTTCCTCTACCTTGTTTGTTTTCTATGCTTTTGTTGCTGGATGTCATTTGAGTTTCATTGTATAGGTGAGCAGGAGCATCATTTGATTCTATTCGTCTTCTCATTTACCATTGTTATTGTTGTATGCTTATCTTCCCTTTGTAAATATTTAGACCAACCTAAACCACTTTATTTCTTGGGATGTTGTTCTCATGTGTTAGAAGATCTGCAAAACAACTGCTTTGCAGTATATTATTGCCCCAAAATATTTTTTATCTATTTTTTTTTCTTAGGAGCCCACAAACAGCTGTCTATTATGTACAACGCATTAATTCTATGAATTATGGCATCCTCTACATTAATTTTAGTTTGCTTTTGAATTATGCAAACTTAAATAAACTCTTAGTCATCTCTTACTTTTCAAAGTTAGTTGATGGGTCAATGTATTTCAATTTTTTGAACTTAAGGACAAGAATTGGAGTGTAGGTCAGCTATAGGCCTATTATTGATTCAATTATGGCTTGACTCAAAATTAGATCAAATGCTTAAAAAGAAACTCGAAATTGCTTTGTTGCTTGAGGCAAATTAATTTGGAGCTTGCTTATTTCTAGATTGTTGAAAATGTAAATTTTTTGGCATTGACCATTTTTTATTATAGATCTAGATATGGTTATCTGATCATTATTAATAAGTATATATATTCAAGTAGGCTTTTTTAGAGAGCTTGGGTTAGAAAGGCCAGGGTTTGCTTGCTCAAATCAAAGAGTGCTTATAAGAGGAAAAAAAAAAGGAAACCCAAAAGATGTTTGAGGAAGATTGAAGAAAAATATGAATGACACTTTTAAGGTATTGTCAAACAATATCCTTTGACAAGTACTCTTGCAAAATAAAAGAGAATACCAAAGCACTATTTTACAATGGTAACCAACCAAATTAACAAAAAAATAGACAGTCAAACCTTAATATAGGTTTGCTTGAAATTGACTAAAGTGACAAAATAAAAGATTTAAATTAATACATGACTCAAACAACTTAAATTCTCCATTATGGCTCTTAATCATCGCACAAACCCTTAGTAGTATGCAAAATTGAGAGACCTTATGGTAGGAGATTACAATATAGAATTTTTAAAAAATAGATGTTGAAGTTACATAAAAAGACAAACAAAAGTGAAAACTAATGAACTTAACAAGTGATATGACTATGGAATGAAAATATATGTATAAAATGATAAATAACAAGGTAGGGCCTTTATGTGAACAACACCCATGGGTCTGTCTCAAACAGTGCTTTGCTAAGCTTACCATTCTCCATAACACTTTTCATTGATGAACCAAAGACTCTTAACATTTATATCATGACTCTTATTTTTAGATTCTATAACATGATTCACATGGCTAATATGATTCATAATAAGTTAAACACAGATGTACAATCCTAAATCACTATAGTTTTACTTGAAATACACTAAAGTGACAAAATAAACTATTGAAAAAAGCATAATTCAAGCAACTAAAATACTGGGTAATGTCTCTGAATCATTTATATGAAATATCACCTCTACAACAATATTATCCAAGGGTGCCATCAGTTTGCCTCTTTGGCACAGCCAAATGCTAGTTACAAATTGCATATTGTATTTTATGCATCACCTTCTGTATATTATTTATTAGGTATTAGGGACAGTGGTATCAATCACTTGGTGCAGTTCACACTTGATCAGTTCAAAAGAATTCATTGCACTGTTTTTGCTCTGTAGGGTGAGCTGGTGCCACATCCAAAGACTTTTCCCTCTGGAATTAAAGCCCTTGCAGATTACGTACATGGAAAGGGGCTCAAGCTTGGTATTTACTCTGATGCAGGGTAAAGCTCTTTCATAAAAATGACAAGTGATTTAATTACTTATCATGATCATGTAAAGCAAAATAAATAAACAGCTTTATTGATGATGCTAAAGGTTATAAAAGTTCTTTTGGTATTTTTTTCTTTAAACTGAACATATCTATTACATTCTAGTGATATGCTTATTAAATTTTAGGGTTTTCACTTGTCAAGTTCGACCAGGATCCATTTTCCATGAGGAGGTTGATGCAAAGACCTTTGCATCTTGGGTATAACTAACTGAATTCTCGACCCTTACATCTTGTTTGATTGGTGACTGTTTCTTTTCTTTACATATGGCTTTCCGTGTGGTTTATTTCCTTCTACTGTTCCGCTGCGTCTTAATGTTATTTATAGGGAGTTGATTACTTGAAGTATGATAATTGCTTCAATTTGGGGATCAAGCCAGAGAAACGGTACCATCTCACCTTAAATACTGCCTGGTGTTAATGAGTATTAATCTTAACTTCATGTTCTAACTTATTTCAGGTATCCTCCCATGCGTGATGCATTAAATTCTACTGGACGAACCATTTTCTATTCGATCTGCGAGTGGTAATATGTTTTTCTTTGTTCTTCAGAAGCATTGTTGCCTTCTTCAACATCTCTTTTCTGTCCCATTTGACAGGGGTGTAGACGATCCAGCTACATGGGCTGGCAAAGTTGGTAACAGTTGGCGGACAACAGATGACATAAATGATACGTGGGTTAGGTGCATTCTTCTTCTGCGCCTTCTTATGCTTTACCCATACCTTACATGTTTTGATATTTGGGTTAATTTATACATCTTTAGTATGACTGCCATTGCTGATATCAATGACAAATGGGCATCATATGCTGGACCTGGTGGATGGAATGGTATGCCGTTGGTACTAGCTTAAAATAAACGTTAGCTGGAGAAATGATTACCATTCGAACTTTCATACTTCTAATCAATTGGATCATAGCTATGTTTGGATTTCAGCATCCTACTGAATGATATTTCATTTGTTAGACCCTGATATGCTGGAAGTTGGCAATGGTGGCATGAATTACTCTGAGTATCGGTCACATTTCAGTATCTGGGCTTTGATGAAAGTATGCATATTTTTGTTGCTTCCTATGCATTTTTATTCATTCATTTCAGATGCGAGGCATATATATGTTTATGTTTTACGTGACGTGACATTATCCTTTCAACCACCAATTATTGCAGGTGCCCAAGATCATATTGTTTGGGCATAGGAAACATGGCATCCATTCTAATCTTTTAGAAATTTTGGCTACAGCTAGTCATCTGTTCATCTTATCTACATGATAATCGATCTCATAATTTCAAATTTGTCCATAAACATAA
The DNA here is from genome assembly GCA_023846275.1 of Vanilla planifolia. Taxonomy (NCBI): domain Eukaryota; kingdom Viridiplantae; phylum Streptophyta; class Magnoliopsida; order Asparagales; family Orchidaceae; genus Vanilla; species Vanilla planifolia. Next base: position 5,539,123 of record CM043873.1, on the reverse strand, counting down.
TTAAATTTAGATCATAATACTGTCTTCATGGTAAGTGATGAAAATGTAGCACAACCACTAAAACTTTAAAAGAGATTCTTCTTGTTCGTGCCTTATGCCATGTTACAAATGACTATGTATGGCTTTCATCTTCTTTGTGAAGTCTTTATTGTATAAATGCTAGATTTTTCCTAGTTGTTTCTCTCTATCCAATAGCTGTATAAACTGCTATATTGTCATCAATGTGTTTCATGATGTCTGCCGTAAAAATATTTTTTTTGACATTCTTCTCTACTGCTTAAAGGAAATGGTAGATACATATGTAAAATGTGATTATCATAGTCAGCATTGCAAAATACAATTACTTTTGATGCAATGCCAAAAAATTGAAGTAAAAAAATAATTAACAAATGAATGAAAGTATTGTAAGGATTACGTAGTTGTGCAAAGCTCCTTGTCATACTGTACCAAAATTTTATAAACTATATTGTTCAGGTAAAGCGGTGCTTGATGCTTCCTGAATACATTTCCAAAAAAAAAAAAAAAAATTTCTTGATGCATACCGCCTGATAAAAAGGTGAAACTGCCCTATGTTAGTTATAGGAAGGTCTCTAACGTAAACTGATCACTTGAATTGGGGTGATGTTTGCTTTTTCCAGAACATGAAGTTCTCTTTTATGCTGAAATTTGAAGTACAAATTTAACCAAATCAGAAATTTGAATTTTTGTGACTGCCATAACTTATTCATTTGAGCTTTTGTTAAAGACGTTGTGGTGTTGTATTTGTCTTGCTAACTGTTTCTTGAACTGGGCCTTTTTCCTAGGGTATAAAAATAACCAAATCCACCAGTTATGGTACAAACAAGGATCATTTTCTTGTTCATTTTCTGTGTAAGTTGAGATCTAAAAGGATGTAATGAAGACTCAAAGACTTTAAATAGAATGTGATTGTAGTGGAAAAAGGTTTATTGAGGATATCTTGCACTTTGGGCATTGGGAGTTCAACGTGACATAAGCTAGAGTTTATTATTGCAAAACCATATTAACTGCTATTATGGCTAATGAAGAGTTTGGAAATGATGATGTAGCTAAAATGCAAAAGCTAACGTTACTTGTTAATTGATTTGACCAAACATTGTGATTTTAATATTTGTCTCCTCATTATTTTTAATCATACAATAGAGATATATTTTACTTAACAAATTCAATCATTCTCAATCACTTTTATATTGTTGTTTTTATTGTTGTCTTTTTTATTGGCACATCTAAACTACTAATATTAATTATTTTATCAAAGTAACAATATTCATGAATTTACTTCAGCAAATGGTTCTGGATAACCTAAGAAGGTTTTAGCATTCCTCATGTTTGCTCTTCTTTGGCTTCGTTAATATTTTTGTTATGACAACAATATATGATTAGGAGCTGCAATGTGCAATTTGGATGAGAATGAGATAGTTTCAAGTTAATTGTTTCTTCAATTCACACTGTTGATCTGTGCTAATCTTCCTATCGTGTGATTTGAGAATAAGAAAAATCCAAAAAGTACAAGAAATAGGTGGAATGAAAAACAATTTCATGCTGGATTTCCTTGAGGATTGTGCAAATTTATGGACTAGTAATCTTCTTTACTAATCATGAAGTACTCTCTACAGGCTCCTCTTTTGATTGGTTGTGATGTAAGGAACATGACTGCTGCAACATTGGAAATCTTGAGTAATAAGGAGGTTATTGCCGTAAACCAAGGTAATTCTTATTCAATTTGGTGATAGACTTGTGATAACTTTTCTTTGTTATAAATTTTGCTCCTTGCTATTCATCCGTTTGCTTGTTGGATTAACTCGCTTTCTTACTTGCTTTTCTACCTAGCTCTAGCACTGATAGATAAGGATATATTTTTCTTTTCATTTTAACACTTTATTTTTTTGCTTCTAAGTATCTGAAATTCTTTGTGCTTATTGTAGCATAGAGATACATTCTCTAACCAATTCACTTCTTCAAATTTGTCAGTCTGGGAGGATTAAAGCCATAATGTCTCATATACTAAGTTATCTGAAACAACTTTTGGACTACTGCAGATCTTCTTGGTGTTCAGGGGAGAAAGGTCTCCGTTACAGGGAAAAGTAATTGCAGTCAGGTGTTTTCTCTAGACCTTTTAAACTTTTTTTAACTTCTTGGAATCTCTTGAATGATGTTTTAGTTGTAGGATCAACCTGATGCTTTTCTTTTGATATATTTTCCCAGCCACCACTTCAGTTCATACTGAAATGCAGAAAGGCAATTGGCTGGAAGCTTATTAGTGTTATGTACAAGCTGTGGAACTTGGATCTATCCTAATAAACTTTATGAAAATGGTTTGTGCACCACATGATTTGAACGTTGAAATTGCCAACTGTAGTTTTCCCTACAGTTAGCATGTATATGCATTTTTTTCATTTTTTTTTTTGAAAGACTAGCCGAAGGTTATGCATTTAAACAAGGAACTAGGTACAAGAAGCTCCATTCTTAAGTAGGTTTGCTTCAAACGATAGGGCTAGGGGTATGCTCTTTTCCCATAAAAAATCGCAAAAAAAAATCAAGTTTCTAACACAAAAATTGATTGTAGTATTTGTAGCACGAGGCATAGAGATCTGAAAGTTATTGATCAAAAGATCGATTGTAGGTTCATTCAACTATCAAGCAATCTATATTTGAAAACTCAAAGGAGGATATATGACAAAAGTTTGGTAAGCAGAACATGCAATTCCATTGGGTGCACAAGTTGCATGATAGAATATGCAATTGCGTGTGGGACAACGTGCAAGACAGCATCAATTAGCGCTCGAGATAGCGTTGTGCAAGAAGCTCAATGTGCACAACACGTGGGACCCATCGCTGCATGTGCTGTGGTAGGTGCACCAATCGTGCAAGTGTGTCCAGTGTGTGTAGTGGCTACACCTACAGCTGCACAAAGATTGCACATGTGGCAAGTATAGTAATCATTGTGCATGTACCTACTACAGCAAACGGATCACACGCATGTGGTAGGCACTCAGACTATGTGTGTGCGCAAATGTGCACCATTGTGTGCACATGTTCTCCATAGCAGCAGATTTTGCATACACAATTGCATACCTTTATGTCCACATGTTCTCCATAGTAGCAAGTTCCCAAGTCAAAATACATGAAATATGTGAAAATAGAGAAATTAGTATTTTGTAATAAAATATTATATCTAAACTTTTAGAGGAGAGAAAAATGATAAAGACATTTCCAACATTTGACAAAGACATTCTCTCTCCTTTTTATCTCTTAGTTTTTTTTGTCATTTTCATAATTCAATCCCTTTTCTATAACTTTGAAGCAAGCTTGTTGTCAAGGGCTCAGAGTGAGATGTCTTGTAGATGAATCTTATATTTTAATATCAAAGCCCTTCAATTTGATGCCAATAGCAGGAGCTAAGAAAAATGGAAGAGCAAATCATTAAAGAGAATCGGAAGGAGGTATTAATATAGGTGATTTCATCTATTATGTCTCCATCAAATATGGATATATAGTTAGCTTTATTAACTTAAAAAATGTAGACTTTAATGAAGATAGTGTTAGAATCTTAATCCCTTCTTCTGATTGATTCGAAAGATAATTTGTCAATCGAAGATACTCTTAATCAGAAGAACTCTGGATTAGGTATTAATCCAAGGGTAATTAGAGATGAAAATGAAGATGACATCAGTTTCGCCTCTCGACACTCAAGAATTGACAACATCCATTTAAAATAGATATTAAGCTTGCTTTGTTTCTTAATGATGAATGATAGATACTGAGAAATTAGATGTCTGATTGGAACTATTAGAGATATATATTTCTTCGTTCGATTTTTCAACAATTGATAAAATGGCGTATGTTCGATTAAAATTGATGAGTCATGCATTAGTTTAGTGGAATGCTCACCTATAGCCTAGTATAATTGTAGAGATAATATGAAGCCAATTTAAAAAATTAATTAGAGAAGAATTTTATCTTATGAGATATATAGAGAAAAAGTTGAGAAAATGACAGCTTATTACATCGATAAGAACAAACGATGTAGGAATATACAATAGATTTTTGACGACAAGCCATGAGTTTGAGATACCCATCAACGAGATGCAGATGTTGTTAAAGTACATCGTAGGTCTACATTATGTTATTACTACCAAATTAACTTTGTTTTTTACTTAATTTTTAATGCAAGTTAGCACATTCATGATGGTTATTGAAACGAAGAATCAAACAAAGAGACAAACATAAAAGGACCAAATATCATGAAGTCAAAATATAAATTTGAAAATTGGTGGTAAATAGAATGATATTCTTTGACAAAATATATTACGAATCTATCAATACTACTTCTACTAGTAAAATTCAGAAGTATCATGACTACTACAATAAGATATAGCACATTTAACAAAATTGTTGAAAATTACATCCTGAATTATTTTTAAATAAGTTTGAAAAATATATAAAACACAAACTACTCATTACAGTTTATTCTAAAAAGATATTTGAAACTTTACTTTATGTTGATAAAAACTTATCTTTTATGATGAGTTCAAAAGAAATATTTCATGAACACAATAAAAACTGGAACTCTTCATCTTTCGTATTTTAAGTGAAGAAAAAGCTTATCAGTGTTATAATTGATACAAAAAATGAAAAAACATAATATTAAAGACTGTTGTCAAGAGATTAAACCTAAAGACTACACATCTAAGATCCTATTTTTTGAGGTGAATTCATAAAAACCGTGAGACAATCAAAAAGCTGCGCAAGGTGAAATTTGTCATCATTGAAGAATTTATTAATGAAGTTATTTGTGAAGTTATATCTTCAGATGTTTGTTAAATTATATTAGGGAATCAATACTTATTATATGATCAAAATGTCATATATTATTAATAAGCATAATGGTATCAGTTCACAAAAGATGGACAAAATTTTATTCTGACATGAGACAAAGGAACATTGATAAAAGACATTATTGGTATTGACAGTTGAGGATGCTAGTAAACACTCTTCAAAGTTATGAGTAATTTGTAACACAATCAAAGTAACCGATTGATGGGATTGATGAAATTCTTAACCTCCTAGGATAATTTAAGAAAATAGATTTTGGTCTTGTAAAGAATTGGTTTATCTTTGGAAAAGAAGATTCAATAGGAGTTGAATCTCAAATCAAAAGGGCTTGTGATCAAGGGATTGATTTGAGGACTTGAGGGAGGATATATAACAAAAGTTTGTTGAACGACTCACATGCAGTACCACTGCACATGTAGTTGCTTGCAGAACCATGCTATATGCTTGACCATGCACACATGTCAATGCACAGGTTGCATGGCAAGGTGCATAGTTGCACACGGGACTGTGCTAGACAATGCTTGGGACAGCAGGGCACAAGAAGCATAATGTACATGACGCACGTGAGATTGACCACTACTCATGCAACATGTGCCATGGTTGGTGCACTTACTGCTCACGTGCATCATCTGGATGTGATGGCTACACCTACCCTTGCATTGGGATCATGTGTGAGTTAGCTATACCCATTATCATGCACACACGTACTGCGACACATGGATCACAGGCGCACTACAAGGGTACAGACTATGCATAAGCTGCGCGTGTGTAGCAACACTTGCGTGCAAAGGTTCTATGTAACGACGGATTTCAAGTCAAAATACATGAAACATTTGAGAAATAAAGAAATGTATTTTATAATAAAATATTATATAAAAAATTTTATAAAAGAGAGAAGAAGGGTAAAGTAAGATATTCCAAATATTTGGCAAAGACACTCTTTTTTTACTCAGTTTTTTGTCATTTTTATGTTTCAATTCTTTTTGTTGCAATTTTGGAGCAAAGTTTGCCGTTGAGGGCTTGGAGTGAGATGTCTTACAATTGGATCAATTGTTTAACTTAAGTGAAACAAAAGCATTCTTAGAGAAGATGATCTAGTCAAAGCCATGATTACTTAGCAAGGTGCAAAGGATATCTGAGAGAACAATGATAGCGTCTTATCTAGATTCCATCATGAGACATGACAAAGAGTTGCCTCCTTTTCGCATTTGAAGGTGGGATTTTGTTTAGTAGCAAGAATGAGTAACTCATCGTCATCTCACAACATTGCTTTTGCCTTTATGATGCTACCCTACTTCACAAATTCGTCAAGCACTTAGGCAAAGAGTAGAAAAAACAGCTTATAGGACTATGAAAATCCCATTTCTCTATGTTGGAAGGCCAAGGTTGAGAGGCTTGTGACATTAGGCTAATGTGTTACACCCTTGTGTTTGATGAGTCAAGCATAAATGTGTATATTTTATTTGGGCTTGATTTTAAGTAAAATTGTTAATAATTAATTAAATCAAGCCATGTATTTTAGATGTCTAAAATAATAGTCTCTAAGGGCCTTGAGGTCATGGCATACTTTAAGGAAATTTGAGACATGCACAAGATTTTTTATAATTGAATTTCTTTTTATTTCTCTTGAATTTGATATGTCCAAACTTTGAGAATATGAGGCATACTAGTAGTATTAACATTTAAAAATATTTTAAATTTATTTAATACTGAATTTTTATTTTTGGGCCAAGCATATTTGACAAAATGTATAGACATTGGTTTTTGATTTTTAAATATTATTTTGGAATTGTTTTTCATGAATTTCTTTTCATAGCTATTTAAATAACTTATAATACTATAAGAATATAAAATTATTTTTATACACTTATATTCAAATTTTTGGCACAAAAATTCGTCAAAAATACCCCAAAACAGCCGAAGTCTCGGGAAAATGCACTGTAGCAATGGGCGGGTCGACCCGGCGAGAAAACAGCCCGTTCAGGTCTTTTAGAAATTAAAAATTTAATCTAAAAATAAAAAATTGGTTGACCCGAAGAGGCCGAACCAAGCCCGCCGAGAGGAGCTCGGCTAGCGCTGGTCAACGGTCAAATCAACAGTGCCTGGCTAAGCCAAGCCTGCCCGGCTAAGTCAAACTGCAACGCGGTCAACGGTCAATGAACAATGCTTGGCTAAGTCAACCCGAACCAGGTGGTGAAGTCCCGGTCAAGGAAGGGGGGAGCCAACCCCACAGAGGCTCGAAAGCTACAGGGCGCAAATTCCTTATAAAGCAATGCGCCAATTTCATTTCTGCAGTGTGGGACTAAAAATCCCACCTTATAACTTCGGCAGGATCCAAAGGCGCAGATCAAGCCCGCCCAGATCCAACGGGCGAGAATTGTTTCGAACGGCTGCTTCGCAAGGTTAATCGGCGCCGTTCGTTCACCGCGCGGATCCAACGCTCCAGATCAAAATCGAACGGCCGTTTAATCGGCGCCGTTCATTCAGCGCCCGGATCCTACGCACGGGATTAAATCGCGTAAACAGAAATCGCGAGATTTAATCCGTGCCGTTCGATTACGCGCCCGGATCCAACGCTGTGGATTAAGCCCGAACGGTAAAATGCGCAAATCAATCTGCGCCGTTCGTTTTTGGGCCCGGATCGGACGGTGGCTGCTTTCCGTCCGTTGCCCAAACGGCTAATTAATTTTTGGAGCCGTTGGGGGTGTTTTTAGAGCTCAAATTTAAGCTCTATAAATAGGGAAAAATTATGTATTTTTCAGTTTAACCTTTGCTAGATTTTCCAAAGATTTCAGATCTCAAATTTCGAGCAATCAAGCAAAAACGGTGCATCCAAGCTCGAAAAGCAAAGCGGCAAGAAAGCTATTGGAATTAGAGGTTTTTCAATTATTTCTCAATTCCTATTCCTCTAATTTGTCGATTGTGTGTGCCTCCTCTTTTCTCCTATTTCTCTTAAGTTATTTGCCAATTTTTCGTATTTTTCGTTTTGGGGCAAGGGCATCCCGGCAGTTGTGTAAAAGCCCTGGGTTTGAGTTGAGCCCGGTAAAAACTCAAGTAGGTTTGGGATTAGCTGTAATAAAAATCCCAAGTAGGTTCGAGGTGAACCGTAGGAAAAACCTCACTTGTAATCGGTGCATTTAGTGGATTTTTCCCAACACCGGTTGGGGGTGGACGTAGACTCGGTTTTGAGTCGAACCACTTAAAAATTTGTGTGTTCCACTATCTTTACTTTTGCTTAAAGGTTTTTAAGTTTAATTTCGAAATTCGTAAAATTTTTAAATACACAATTCACCCCCCCCCTCTTGTGGGATTTCCTTAGCACGAAACACTTCATAATGCCACATGGATAACTAGATGTTGAGCATGTTTACCATAACCTTTTCCATTTCAATTTTGTCACCAGGTTGAGAGCAATGGCAATGGTTGTTGTCTGCATGCTATGCTTATCTTTGGTAATATTTGTTTGGAAAACATTAAGAGAGAACTACGACAATCAATACTGTTAATTGAATAAAGGAGACAAAGACAAAAAAAAAAGCACACAAGCCTTTAGGCAATCCTGAAGGCCATGCTCAAGGGACTATTTCAAGCATCCCCAAGGGTATGAAGAGGAAATACTAAGGCTCATCTACTACAGGATAGTGGGGACAACCCCATAGCAAACCCTCCAAATGAAGGTGCATACTCTAGATTGGGCTTGGATCTTCTAACACCCCACCTTAGGATCGATGTTATTTATAGTAAGGTCATTATATAAAGTAGTGTCTATGCATTGGCAGATTTCGTTAGCCTTCGTATAAGGGTATCACGAGTGGTATAAAGTCATTGGCAAGCATCCAAAATCCAATCAACTAGAAGGTTACAAGCTCGAAGGGAGGATCAACTTCGATGATGGTCGTTCTTATGTTGACTCCTCTAGGAAGAAGTCTTTCCAATTCACCCTTCAATAACACCATCAGTATGGACCCGAGCCCTCCAACTCATAACTGTGCAAAGCGAAGATTGCATTGTCCACCTTGTTGGGTTCATGCATGGCAATCCAGATCAATAGCAAAAGCTTCAAAAACATCACAAAAGGGAGACTAGGAGCTGTTACGATTCTATGTGCTTTCTTTTGTTATGGCCAAGAAGGAATAAGGTCTACAAAGGTTAGAAACTTGAGAAAAATCATGCCTTCCTAGAGGGAAGTAGAGAGAAGATTGCACTTTAGCACTCACGAAAGAGAGATGCAGTTAAGTTGCTAGAGAGAGCAACAAAGAAGCGCACACCCCGCCTACCCTTTCTATCTGATAACACGTATTAACACATTAACTTGGGCTTAATTAGAGTACAATATCAATTTAGAGGACATAATCTAACACCCAAGAGAAGATGATAAAATTGAATTTAAAATTATTTTTTATTAAATAAAGCGATAGTTATATTATTATATGTATACCTAATAAAACCAAAATCTTAGTATCAACTTACCAAATAAATTTCAAAACATACATAGTACAATATTTCTCAAAATATCTCTTTATTAATAAATTACTTAACTTACATGTTACTTTGATTATTCTCTCTATGTTCATGGCATTACTTATAATATAAGGAAATGAGCTTTACAAAGCTTAGTAGGTTAATTTTTATTTATAACAATATCTCAATAAAAAATGATAATAAATAATAATAATATAAACATGACATCCCAGAAATAATAAAAAATAGTTACAAATGAATTGTATACTCTGCGTCATATGTGTGCATAATGAATAATTTATACCATTGACATAATTATAGTACTTTTTTTCTTAATTATGCTCTAATTTTTCTCTTTTTTATTATTTTCTCATGCTTTTTCTGTTCTCAATAATAATCTATATTTTTCAAATGATCATCATTTGATTTTATTTTTATCTCATCACTCATCTAGATCTCACTTATAGATGTATTATAATTAACTATTCATATAGCTTATATCATGTCTTCAATATATGAGATATTACATAAAATATTAATGATATCTAAGAACATCTTAGTCATATTATCTTTGTACATTAGATGCTATATAAAGTATTTGTAGTAATAAAAAATGAGGTCTTTAATGTCATCTCATAGCATGGGTTATGACTAGTGTTTATCAAATAATGCATCATGTGTTAGTGGCTAATTATATTCATGATGATAAACATAGGATGTCTTAAGAAATTACATTCATTTTTTTTATTCCATATCATAATATCTAATCATATTATATACCTTATTATAATATAATATTATCATAGATGTTATACACATAAGGCTCATATCATTATCTCTCTCTTCTCTAACTTTATTTATTTTTTTGTCTTTTTATGTTTTGATATATTTATCACATAACACATTATATAGATATAATTACTCTATATTTGTAGTCTATAATATCATATAAAATATATTTCACAAGTATATATCAAAACACACACACATACACACACACAGATATATAAGTATGTTATATGATAAGTTCAAATATGTAGTTTTATAATTATAAACAATATTTATTTTACAATTCAAATTTATTTACTTGAGTTTTTGGGGATTATTTTTTTTTCTTATTTTCTCTTTGATTTCTTACATAAGGAAATTTATGTACAAATCATGACAATTTTATAAATGTAATGCTATTATAAGTTTGCTACTTTCTCTTAATCTCATTTATTTGGTTTGCAAGATAGTTGAAGTTGTAAATCTTACATTTCCTAATTTTGCAAAACCGCATCTGCATATAGTGCTCTCAACCCACGGCTTATTGTCGACTGGCTCATGCAAGATACATCAGGGCTTAATGTACTATTATACATTATGCATGGAATAGAGTCATGAAGCAGCCAAATCTCACTGATTTTTGCACTATCTTTCAAACCACATCCAAAACATAATCTTATAAACTTGAATTAATTACTTAACACAGGAATCCTTGAATTATTCAAAACCTGAAGATCTTCTAACTAATCAAAGCTTAGCATTGTCTTTTTCAAAACAGACCTTTGAACATGTTGGATGAAAAAAAATTTGCTGTCATTAAAAACTGAAACTTGAGGAATTGTATTTAACTACTAACCTTGTTTCTCCTCCCTCTGGTGATAGCGATTTAAAACAATTTCAAATCAATTTTCTTAGGTTTCCAGCTTCCCTCTAGTTGCAACCAAATAATTTCCCTTTTTCTACTTTTATTGCTCTTCCTGCTCCAGCTGCAACTGCAACTTATTGGAATCACCTCTCTCTCTCTCTCTTTCAGTGGCTTCTTTGTTAAATCTGTTTACAACTACAGCCAGCTCCTCTACCAATTTCTCATCGTACTCTCTCAACTTTATAATCCTTCCCAGTTGATTGCCTTTCTAAGTTCTCTTTCATGCTTATCTTCTGCTACTTAAGATAGCAAGGAGTGCCAACTACAAACTTGACCCTACTTCTTTAATAAAATTCCAACAACTTTTAAAACAAATTTAATTCTTTTATGTTTTAAAATTTCAAATTTTGAACCACTTTACAAACTTATTTTATTGTGACACATCTAAGTCTCAAAATGTATGAACTTCACTACATTTAATACACCCAATTATATACTCATTCACATAAGTTTCTCATTTATTCATATTATAAAAAATATAATTTCTGAGATGTTATGCCTTAGAAGGGCTTTGAAATACCAATTGGTAGAGATGCTTCTCCTGTTGCCTATGTTTACATTGTTGTGTATATGTTTTCTGAAGCTTCAAGTTTGAGGAAACCATACTTCTTTCAAGTTGTTTATAGATTTTGGATTTGTTAAATGTTAGGTTTGGGCTGGACCTCTTTCTGGTAAGCGCATTGTTGTTGTTCTGTGGAATCGCTGTTCAGAAGCTGTTAAAATTACTGCCGATTGGAAAATGCTTGGCCTGGAGGCATCTGCCAGGTTCTCAGCAAGAGATTTGTGGAAGGTATATCAAACTAATTCTTGATGGATGCTTTAAACTATTAAGATACCTTATATTTCAAGGCTTCCAAATGCAGGAGACATGCTATTTGATACTCCTGAAGAAATATGTTTGATTGCTTGTGTGATTTGCCTCAACTGTGAATAAAACCCATCTAAAATTTGGCATTAATTTGTATCATTACGACAACAAATGTATCAATACAGCTCTCTTTGTTCCTCTGTATCCATGGGCATAAGGTTTTGTTCTTATTGCAGCACGAAGATGTTGGGGATGATGTTAATGGAAACTTAGGAGCTTATGTTGAGCCACATGACTGCAACATGTATATCCTCAGCCCTGCTGCAGCATACCCATCAAGTTGATATGCAGAGGCACTTTTATGCAGAGTTATTGTGTTTGCTTCTATTGAATAAAAGGTCGACATGGTCTTCTGTGTTCATTCCATCATGTTGTGTAAATTGTCTGCGTAACTTTGATATTTAAATGTAATATTGTTACTTAGATATCATTAAGCAATGTTATTTGAACATGTAATTTTAATATTTTTAAATAATATTATGTTATATGATGATGTTGTTCAATCAATCAGGCTTCTCAAAATGTACAAAAAAATGTCGATCGAGGATAGATAAAAAAATGCCTTTAAAATGGAAATTAATGCAGTTGTGCGTAAAAGAAATCGAAAACCGGTTCGATTCGTTGTCGATTTAAAGTTTGTGGAATCGGCTCAGCGTAAAGTGCAGCGGTACAGAAGCCAGCTCCTGAAGTTGGCATGCAGCTGGCGGGTGTAGGCCTTGCGAGGTATCGCTTGTGCTGAGAGCTCGCCCTCCGTCGACGGCGCCAAGTTTTGTCCACAGTAGCTCTGGCTATCTTCGAGTCAAGGCGCGGCAATACTGGCTGATTTCCTTTTATCATTCGGAGGTAGATGGAGCTTGAAGACCGGAAAACTTCTAGGCCCTTGCGTCGTGGATCTGCTCTTCGGGCTTTTGTCATTCCATCTTATAGATCTTGGAGAAACGGAGGCGTATATGGCTTGCTCTCTCTGTGAGTTTTCTTCCTAAATAAATTCAGATTTTCAACGTATCTGGGTTATTGAACGTGAAATCATTAGTTTAACTAGAATTGCTTATTAGCTGTGAAACACTATCAGTATGGCTAGTTGCTGCTCCGTTAACTATGATTGCGTTCTAATCCATGGCATTGCTGTTGTATATTAGCATACTTGAGTACACATTCTAATCCATTGTTTTCATAGTGTACTTTTAGTATGGCAAGGTTATTAGAGGATGTGATTTAAAAGTAATATTTTTAATTATTTATTCATTTGACTTATTAGAAGAATTTTTAGCAATCGCAAGCAATAGCTCTTAGGGACCTCTCTGGTCTAATCTTTTCAAACTGCCCTAATTTCGGAATCAGTAATAGGTTGTCAATGATGATTGAACCACAATCGTTTTTTGAAAGCTCATTCTTGCTCTTCTCTAGATGTGACGGGGGAACCTTGTAAATTGATGTCACTGTATCTTCATATGAGTCAAAGATGCAACCCTAGAAACCAACTTCTTGATAAAACCTTGGAAGCTTTGGATCCTTACAAGGTGATGTTAGGAGAGTTTGACAAACTTCTCTCAAAACCAAATCCTATTGTTTATTTCGATTTTTCTTGCCATTCCATGACCACACAATTTTTGCTCGTCGCATCACGTATAACAAAGTTTAGTCATGCCCCTGGTAAAATTAGTGTATGGTCGCGGCTTCTTATAATCCCTGTATTCATTATTTGATTGTTCATCATCCCATCATCATTTCAGTATCAGCAATTCTGTCTTGGCTTTGCTTGTGGTCAGATGTCATTCTACTAATGAGATTAGATAGACTTAACTCTGCGAGCAATGGTTAACCATGAGAGGGTTGGATTGCACAAACACTATTTTGTTAGAGGTGTTAAAGTTATTATCATTCATTACCAAAGCATTAATCTTCAAATCCCAAACAAATTGTATGACTTATTTGTTGGGTAATAGTTGGTAGAATTGTTGGCCAAGAAATGGGTGATAGTGACATTAATGCCATCACTGAATAAATTAATTTTTATTCATGTTTTTAAAAACTTTTCCTATGGTATGTTTGTTGAAACCTATACACGCTTCGTTTAATATATATGCTTGTACTATAGTTGAGTTGCACCTATATATATCTCAAAATGTTTCGACAAGTCCATTCCCATACATATCTTGATAGATCTTGAACTTAGTCATGTTTTGATCAATCCAACTTATTTACCCTTTTTGAAATTAAGAAAATTCTTTCAAAATGAAGTTTAAAACCTAAAAGGAAGAAAAGGTATTAGGCTGAGTCAAAGTAGGTATTCAAGTTCCAATCCCATCTTGAGTCGAGCTTTGTTTGTCTTAACACATAGATGTCTAGTGGCTTGATGTTTTTTGTTTCATATCTATCCCATTAGGGGAGTTGTGTCATCTTTAGCATATATAATTACAAATTGCATCACTGAAAATTCTTATCGCTAACTACAAAATAAGTCAATTAGAGATAAAATCTCCAAAAGAATCAACAATCAAATAGACTTAGTTTGTGTAGTTTGGTTCCAATTCATCTTAGTTCAGCTTCAATTTTCATTTGTTCTGAATGAAGTTATTATGGTTGGCTCTCTTTTTTGAAAGTTATGAAACTTAATGACTAAGTACTGCCTGAAACCAAAAACAATTGTGCAATTTTGAATATACATTATATTCTCTAATTTACTTTTTGTAATTATCTCACATATCTGATGTTTATGTGACACTTAGGACCTTTTGTTTCATGTTATATGGCATAACTGCATCTAGCTATTATAGATATGATAATACTACAATTAGCATGCTTCAATTAATTTTTTCATCCCAATCCTCTCTCATAAGATACTTAAGACAAAAAATCTTTATTTTCCTTTAATTTTACTTCACATTATTGTAAAACTATAAGTTAATGTAGAAGGAAAAATTTTTTTTTTTTTAGAATTAAGGTTTTAATTGGAACCAACCAAAGCAACTAAATTTGCTTTTACTTTGGTTCACGTGGTTCTTGGGCCAGTTAAGATTTCAATACTTATAATATCTAGTCTATTTGATAACAAGACAACAGGCACAAAGATTCAATAATTATAATACCAAAAATAGTGCTTTTGAAACAAGAAAATAGGCACTCATAGTTGTAAGAATACAGGAGTTCAAGCAATCCCGTAATTATATTCAGACTATTTTTTCTCGACCAATCAATTACTCCAAATTAAAATGTTCATAAAACTGCTATCCTATTCTTTTGGGTAACACAAATAAGCGAGATATAATTTTTTTTAACGAAATTCATGTATGATGATCCCACCATCTCTGAAACACTTCCTTTGCTTTTGTTCATTACTACTCATAATGGGAGTTGATGATTTCATTCTGTAATGGTTAGTTTCGATTTCTTGCAGTTCATAAAATCCATTTAGCCCCTTCTTATTACCAATTGAATGAATATGGATACTCTGTAATCCCTATTTTTTGTAATGTGCCAATGGGCATTGCATTTTGTTGGTTCCTTTTCAATGTTGTATGCGAGAGATCACCATATAGAGCATAACTTTGACAATTTTTTATATGTTAGCTTGTGTACAACTGTTCCTCTTTTGATAAATTTTTATTAAAATGAAACCATTTCAGGAAATTGGGTTCATTGTCGGAGAACCGTGCCACATAGTATGCAGCTGTTGATTACTTATGATTTGCGTGCTGCTGCAAACAAGATGGTTTTGTGGTACTCCATCTCCTACTGTGGATGGCATTACAAAAAGTGGTGGTGACACATATCATAAGAAGCTGCAAAATGAGGAGATGCAAGCTGAATCTTATCCCATACAAAGGTAAGTGGCACGAAAATTTTTGTGAGTTGCAAGCTATGGAAAATTTTAAGAGGAAATTGGCCGAGATAAAAGACCCAGGAATGGATATCTTTCCTATTCTACTGAGTTGTTTCCAAAGATATGAAATAAACCCAAACCCATCTGCATACTCCTACGTAGTTAAATATGTATCACAGAGGCGTATGTTCTCACAGATTCCTGCTATTCTTGACCATCTTGAGCAGAATGCAAAATTTGATGTCCCAGAAAAGATATTTGCTGGCCTTATCGAAGAATATGGGAAAGCAAACATGCTTCAAGATGCCGTGTGTATTTTCTATAGGATTCTGAGATTCCAGTGTACACCTTCAGCTCTCTCCTTGAACTCGTTGTTATTTCATTTGTGTAAGAAGAATGAAGGCCTTCCTTTGGTTCAAGATGTTCTGGTCAATAGCAAGGCAATGAACATTCGACCTGAGACTTCTACATTACATATACTACTCGGAGCTCTTTGTAGGAATGAGAAAGTATGCTCTGCACTGGAACTCTTAAAAGTGATGCAGCTTGATGAGTATACACCTAATGCAAAAATGTATTCCATGGTTCTTTCCTTGCTTTGCAGACGAGCAAATGCTTCTGATCTACTTTCTTTCTTGGCGAACATGAAAAATGCAGGTTTTTTGCCAACTGCTTTAGAGTACAACAGTGTGATTGAGGTCCTCATCAAGGAAGGAAAAGTAAGTCATGCCTATTCTCTTTTGGTTCAGATGAAATCAGAGGGAAGGAGACCTGACATTTTCAGCTACAACAGTGTTCTTAATGGATTTTCCTTGGCAAATGACTTTCGCCAGGTTGAGGAATTGTTTGATGAGATACTTGTTATGGGTCTTCTTCCCAATATTTTCACTTTTAACTACTATATAAATAGTCTTTGTGAGCAAGGCGATTTAAAAAAAGCACACAGAATGATTTTTTGCATGGGTAAATTAGGATGCAAGCCAAATACAGAAACTTTCAACATTCTTCTTTCTGGATGTGTCAAAGCAGGTGAGAAAGAAGAGTGCATCAGGATAAAAATTGAAATGGTTGAGAAGGGTATCTTATGGAATTCCCATACATACAGTATTTTGATTGATGGCCTGCTTTGTGATGGTGAAACAGTAGAAGCATATAAGTTGTTCCAGGAGATGTTGAACAGTGGTTCTACAGCTCAGATTTCAACCTATAATAATCTGTTATGTAAGTTGTGTGAGAAGGACCAACTTGGTGAAGCAATTCAAGTTCTTGAAGAAATGATCAGGAAGGCTCTTTGTCCTTGTTCTATGGCGTGGGAAACGTTGCTTTTTCAGTTCAAATTAGGTTGTCATGGAGTGGCACTTGATTTGGAGGCCATCATGTTAGACCATTGACTTTCTGTAAAGTTGCTTTATTAATTTGTTTTGTTTTTATGCAATACAATTAACCTTGTTTTGAATAAGTCAAAGTACGTATATATCTACACTACCTTATTAGTTGCCTTTTTCCTTCATTTTGTATGGTATATCATGTAATGCAATTTTTGCAATTTGGATTCTCCATGGAGACAAATATGAGTATTTAACTTGGAGATGGGAATAACTTCAACCTTTTTTTGATGTCCTCGCGTAGTTTTATGAAAGAATCTCATGATCAATAAGAAAAGGACTAGTTTGACAAAACGTTTTCGTGCTGTTATATTATCTGGTGGTCATTTCCTCTAGTTCCACTCAGTACTTGTCATTTCTTGACCTTTTGTTACTTCTAAATGGAAATTGTTCTGTAGACAGATTCATGAAATGCTATTGAAATCTCTGTTAGTAGACTTAATTATTGAATTTTTTTTTCTATGATCAAAAGAGTTGGGCTGAAAAACATGGAAATTCATATTTGTATAAATGACGCAGAGTATACAATTCATATATGCCTTCTAATTTTTAATTAAAGACATGTATATATGCCTTCTAATTTTTTAGAAGTTTCATTTCTAAATTCTAAGAAATAGATTTTAACTAAACATAAAGAAACAAATTCTTTAGTAAAAATTAAGCTTATAAACTAGTGAAACATCTTCAAGGAAAGAAAATTTGTGTATAAGTTGGCTTTTTGAAAGAAATCTTGAATCTCTTTAGTGGAGAATGCTAGGTTCAAAGCATGATTTGTAACAAAGGGCTCTTCTTAGGTAGAGGTAGTGTAACTGGAAGTTTTTTTTTCACTTATATTTATGTTTTCTTGTGTCTTATAACAAATTTGACTTGAAATTCAAGTAATGAAATTGTTTTCTTAATGGAGAATTAGATTAAAATCTTTATATGATTTAAAAATTCAATACATATGGGTGCTTCCTTAAAATATTTTTTATATGACTTAAAAGTCTTTTGATAATGGTAAAAAAGTGTTTGATGGCTTCATCTCGAAGCAAAAGTTTGTGTGATGCAAGTGTGATGATTTTGTTTTTCTTAAAAGCCTTTTAGATTGTAATTGAATTTATTTATTTTTGTAAATTGATTTATTGATCACATGTAAAAATAAATTTGAAATTGATAATGCAAGTCATGTGAAAATTGAATTTCAGATGAAGGATTCAGGATGGGAAAAATTGATTTGTATAGATGTTAAGAGAGCAAATGTGTTAAAAGGTTATACTTGAGTTAAGAGTATTATGTACAAAAAGTTTTAAAGAAGATTAGCACATTCGACGTTAAACAAGCACTCTCTTAGCTTCTTATTTTAGACTATTCAAAAGAGAATCCTCGCAATCAGAAGATGACTTTGTATGCTTGGAAAAAATACCTTATGCTAATAAAACCAGTAGTCTTACATGTGTTATGAGTGTATTCGATATTTCATAATTCATCGATGTTATCAAAAGTTTTATAGTGATACAAAAAAAATATATTGGCAAATAGCGAAATTGATAATGAGATATTTGAAAGATACAAAAGATGATAATTTATTATTTGGTTAAAATGACAACTCACTTTTGGAATATGTTGATTCAAATTATATAAGTAACCTAAATGGGTGGAGATCATAAACAACTTATGTATTATGTTTAATCGAAGTGCCATTGGTTGGAGAGTTGTATTTTAGTCTATTGTTACTCTATCTATTGCAAAGTGGAGTAAATTATAATTATAATAGAAATCTAAAAAGCCATTTGATTATGAGGTTTATATGTTGTTGGTTTTATAGGTTGTCAAATTTTATCACTATTTTTTTAAGTTCTCTAAATACTCTCTTTTTAGCTAGTGATCAAATGTTTGATGAAAGAATAAAGTATATTAATATCATATTTCACTTTATTTAAGACATAATAAGTAGAATAATATTAAGATGGTAAAAAGCGATACGTCTCATAATGTAACAAATATGATGATAAAATTTCTTAATTGTGTTTAAGGTTTAGGTATTGATTGAATGCAATTAGCTTATGCACTAAATGATATCTTAGTTATGAGAGGATGCTCAACATTTGTAAGATCATGTATATCTTCGAGCATAATATTGGTTCTAGGAGAGAATAGTTGAATTGAAACTCAAAATGTGCTCATGTTCCATTCATTTCATGGTGATCATAGTTGAATAATGGAGTTGTAGCAAAAAGGCTCATAAGTCCATCATTGTGGTCAAAAGAGATGCACCACTTCATGAGCTCAAGCACCATTAGAATTGAGGAAGATGTCCAGCTAGCTGAAACGGAGATTAGAATGGTCAGAACATACCTCACATGAAAACAAAGTAGCAACCCATGGTCCAAGACTTCGTTGATCGAGATAAAACGCGAGCAACTAACCATATCATGTTGGATCCCACATGCATTGTTGCCTCTTGACACATGTGACAGTTCTTTGCTAAACATCCTTCATTGAGTCATCAAAGATGGACTGTGATAGTTTGTGACTTCTAGCCATATCATAGTCAAAATATCACCATGTCGGAAGTGCCAATGAAAAGCAATGACCCTGGGCTGAGCTCGGCCCCTCTTCACTCAAGCACTGCAATCGTTGAGCAAAGCCCAGTTGGTGACATTAAGAGGGAGAATTGTTGGCTTTGCTTGATTCCGAAACACTCCAGGCCAAGGAGTGTGACCAAGAGATAAGAAGACCCACTCTTAAGCTAAGGTGCAGAACACATTGCTCCAATTAAGTGCCAAAACAGAGAGAGTGCTCACCCACATTCCGCTCACCATAATGCATAAGAAAGCTAGCGGTCAAGTTTGGAAGTAGGGTTTCCATGTTAAGATAGGTCAGCCATATTGAAAGAAGCAGAGTGCCAATCCATTTATCCTGATAGATAATGAAGCCATTCTCGTCACCATGAGTTAGACAATATGATTCACAACAATGGCATCTGCATAACAAATCAGCTTCTAGACTGAAGAAGCCACAGCCCCCATAGTTTGCCCACATACTTTACCCACAAGGACTACACCCTCGGATGACCTGTGTCTCATTCAATGTCGTTCCTAAAGCAGTTTGATCAAAACCAGCCATTTTCTTTCTGTAATAACCTAATTACAACAAAAACATCTGTTGTTTTGCAGTGAAATCCATGAGCCAACAGATGCAAACAAAAAAAAAAAGTACATTTGTTGTTTTAAAGGATTGTAGTATCAATGTTTCTCAATTCCATGTAGACATGCTTTTGCTCTTATTGCAGGATGGCAAATGTTGAAGCTTTTTGGATTTTTGTTGAGTTCAATAACTGCAAAATGTATATTCTCAACCCTGCTCTGCAGCACACAAATCAAGCTGATTTCATTGATCTGCACAGGTACTGCTTTCAAGAAAGTTTTTTCTGTTTTCTATGACATTAAATGGAGTAATATTTATCTAAATCACTCCTTTAACACACAAGGCCATGGTCTTCTATGTTCATTCCATTATACTAAAACATAACATCCATTTTAAATCTGTTCAAGTTTACCATATCATAGAGACTGATATGCCTCGTTTTTGTTAGATAGCCTTGGCTTATCCCAAGTTGAGGAACTAAACAAGTAGAGATTGAGCATATATGCATGCATTCATTTCTTGTGTACTGTGTGCAGATTTGTCTCAGGTCTGCTTTCACTTGTTCAACATTCATTTATATAGTTAACATGTTTATAGTTATATACTTTGGATTAAGAATTCAACTCCAGAATATAGAAGATTTAACTCAGATCCAACTTTGCAGAGAGAAATTTCTGAACTATAAATGATATATATATCTAATATTACATGAAGTGATGCACCAGTTTTTGTTGATTTATTCCAAAGATACTTATATCCATTTTCTTCATTTTGCATGGTTTAACAACAAAATTAATTGAATATTAATTGTTTCTTTTTTGTATGGATTTTAATTAGAGGGATTGCTTAATATAAATCTAAGATTAGGGTTATATGTTAATAATATTAAAGATTTGTGAATTATATATATGATTTTAATTGTTTCTTTGGTCAACTAAGCCTATCTTAAATGTACTTCAAGCTGTCGTGTCTTACGTTCAAAACAAG
Source organism: Vanilla planifolia (assembly GCA_023846275.1). Lineage (NCBI taxonomy): Eukaryota > Viridiplantae > Streptophyta > Magnoliopsida > Asparagales > Orchidaceae > Vanilla > Vanilla planifolia. The sequence goes on along the minus strand of CM043873.1, from coordinate 5,517,923 downwards.
CTAAACAACTTGTGGTTTTGAGCTTTCGAATGCTTATCTTTCAGTTGAAAATGAACTGTTCAACGCATGGAACATGAGATCAAATTAATTATGTATCTTTGGTAAATTCTTCCATCAATTTGACTAAGTAAATATAAAAAAGGCTCAGTGCAACGTTTTTCCAGCTTTTATGATTAATATATGATTAAGAACTTACAATAATATGAAATTTTCTAGAGAAAAATATCACTTTTGGTTAGGACTTGACGAATGTTATTCATGTTGGTTTTTCTTGTTCGACTTCTACTTTGTTGGTTTTTGTAGAGATGATTTTAATTAAAGATATGTGAGATAATTCATTTTTGTCAAGATATTTATGATTATAGTTTATATTGTGATGAATATTATTCATATTCATTTTTTTTCTCACTTGTTTTGAAATTGTAAATTTGAGTTGTAGAAATATTTATTAATCTCATTTTAAAGTATTTTTAAATGTTAAGAAACATTAAAATCATGTTAAGTAATTTTTATCAAAAAAAATTATTTGTAGTTATACAAAGTTTTTTGGAAGTTCTTTTATAAAATAAACATTTGAGGTACTATATTAAAGGTATGTCTTGTATTCACTTTTTTTAAATCAAATTTTTCTAATTATAATCTTTTTTTTTTACTTTAATATAAAAATTTATCAAATAATTTTTATATTTTTGATATTATTTATTGTTTTTAATTTTTTTTTATAACAATTATAACTACTGAAAAAGTAAAAAGTTGATGAAATCACTTAATGTCTAATGCTTGTTGGTAAAAATTTGTTTTTATTTACCTTTCTTTGTTATTGAAATGGTCTTGTGGGAATGACCTTGATTTAGTATTAAGTTTAGCATAATAAATATCTATATTTGTGTAAGATTGAAACTTCTTTGCCTTGTAGTAGCTATCAAGCTAATTGTTTTGATATTGGAAAGTTTGTTTTTCTTATACCCACCAAGTCAAAGTTCAAAATTTAAAGGAAATTAGAGGCATCCTAAGCTAGATTCCTTTAATCAACTAATCAATTTTTGACTTGACTTGTTTTGTAATGGCTATCAAGCAAGTGCCTAAAACCAAACATTGCAAGAATTATCTTCTTAATAAAAATTGCAATTTTTAAGAGCTAACCAAGATGAAAGTTTTCTTTTATGTTTGATATTGTTTTTGAAATCATCAAAAGCATGTCAAATAACTCGTAATAAAAATTCATTTTTTCATAAATAACCTTTATGTAGTTTTCATTTAGATGTTAAAAATAAATAAAGAAAACTTATTTGTACAACCATAGGGCATTATATATAGTATTTTAAGAAAAATAGAACAAGACAATGACGAGTCAAACAAAGCTATGTATTGAAAGTTACTTGTTGAATTCTTATATAAATTGATTAGAATTGAATTTTTCCAAACATCATCTCTTTGGATTGTCAACCAAAATATCTTCTAAATTAAAACACATATGATTTTTTAACTTATTGTAAATTTAAATATTAGCCATCATCATTTTAATAATTCAACTTATTGTTCTTTTGTTTGGATGAAGTAAAAAAATGTTGAGACTTAATGTCAAAATAGAGATTTTATTATTATGAATTTGATGTCATAAATTATTCTGATTTTGGGTTTGTAAATAATTATATTGTAATCTTATTTAACAATAATGTTGTACATTAAAAAGAAGAAATCATACATGTAAACTTTAAGATCAATCATGATAAACTACATAAATTCATTATAAAATGAGAAAAATAAAAGCATTAAGATCAATCATGATAAACTTAAAAAAAAAAAAATATGTTAATAATATGCCTTAAAAAATATTTATTTTGCCCTTCAACTTTCAGGGTAATTTTTATTTTTTATTCAACAAAATTTTTTTTCCCACAAAATAAAATTATATAATATTTTTCAATATTTTTATGCCCTACATCAATATAAATTGAGTCATACCACCCTTGTTCTCACAAGTCAAATCTTTGTTAGGATTCTTGGCCCTTAGCTTCTTTTTTTATACCATAAGTCACAGTCAAATCCTAATCTTGTGAATAGTGATACCCTTGACAAATGCTTGAATTACACTTAAATATTATAATAAATAGATATTGGAATATGATTTATTATTTGAGCAATCGACACATGTTTACAAAATTATTAATTATTTTTATTTTCATAAAAATAATTTTTTTTCTTTTTCTATACAATGGAAAAAAACATTATGTATGAAATGGAGCTATCATACGAAACAATATTTATATAAAATAATCAAATATTTGTCCTTTAGATATTTTTAGCCAAAACGTGACGTAAAATCTTTTAGAAGAGATGAAAAACATGATAAAAGGGAATTTAATAATTATAATGCATGAAAAATTGGTCATTTTAAGTTTTTGGATGATCATTAATGTAATTCGAGCCATGTGTAAAAGGAATTGAAGGCATGAATCAATCATAAAAAAAGCATCAAAGATATAAGAAAAATAATATTATATTAATTTGTAGGATTTTTTGAAAAAATTTATCAAATAATATCCAAAAATTATGAAAACTTTATGAAAGATAAACATTTTATTAAGAGTTAAATAGTGCTAATTTTGTAAAAATAGACATCTTTTGACCATAGAATGTAACATCAAACTTAAAACTTTATTTTTTTTCCCTTAATATTGTATTTCTCTTATCAATTTGAAAAGTCATGATATATGATATTAAAACTAATTATATATATTATCCCAGCCTCGATTTGCTGGTTAGCCTGGAAAGCATGGAACGCAACTCTCTACTCTAGCAAAACCTGCTCGGTGGACTCTTTTTTCTGGGATACACAAGGTCTTCTCAAATCCAGATATCTCTACCACGGTAGTAAGCTCGACCCTCTCGAGCGCCTTAACCTTCACCATCTTGGACTACTGTAACTCTTAGTCCGATGCTTAATGGCTCGGTTTACCTAGTCGCTTGGTCCACCTTTTGTACTAAACTTGCCTATTATCAATAAAATGATGATATTAAAAAAAAAAATAATAATAATAATTATATATATATATATATATATATATATATATATATATATATATATATATATATATATATATATATATATATATATATATATATATATATTTAAAAAGAATATCTATTTATAAAAATCTTTTTCTCGACTAATATTTTAATAAAATTTCTATCTTATAAAAGAAAAACATTATATATTTGAAAACCATAACACAAATAGCAAAAAACTTAACTATTAATCTCATAATAATCATTTGAATTGTTAACAAATTTATATAACAAAAAATAAGGTATAAATTAATAATACATTTCAAAATAGATTAGAAAATATAATAACTTAATCTCATCATTTAAACCTAATATGTGATTTCTAAAAGACAAAAATTTTAAATAAATATATTCTTTTTACCAAAATCTCCATTAGAGCCTTGTGTAATGCTAATGCCAAAGCGGTGTTGAACCACCAGTAATCTCAATAGACAATAACTTATATATGCAATCATTACATAGTTGTATTTTGTCATATATTATGTTTGATTTATATCGAACATAAAAATAATATAAAGAAATGTATCATATCGAAATAATTATGTTTATATAGTTAAGAATACTTACTAATTTTTTTATTTTATTTTTCTTATATAAGTTTTTTTTATCTTTTTTTAGTTTGATGAGATTTTATAATTACATCATTAGATTGAGATTGATAAATAACTTTTTCTCATAATTAGAGTTATACCTACTTAAAACTTTTTTTCTTTAGTTATACCATTTCAAAATATTTTGTCTTTAACACTTTTCACAAGTTTTTTTATTTATCCAAATTCTTAGAAACCTAATCTTATTTCTTATAATAAAGCTAATATTTTCATAATTATATATTCCCTCTTTCATCTTTTTTATTTTTCATATTTTTAATGATTTTTAAAATTTTATTAAAATCTCAACTTACATAATAATAAACATGCAAACATAAAGTTTTATGTGTCATCAGAATAAAAAGAACAAGTAAACATTTATTGTGTGAGGAATAAAATGTCGACTTATCATATAAAACATATAATTTATATTCAAATCATTACATCAAGTATTACAAAGATATAATTTTATGAATTCATCAAATTTAATTCCTATGACTCTTAATTTGTAAATATCAAATATCAAACAAATATATCATAAAATTCATTGTCATCTATCTCAAAATTCAAAATCATGATTACAATTAAAGTTGAAATCTAACAAGTAAAGCTCCTAAGAGCTTAATGAAGCTAAAATCTTCATTCCCTCTTTTATTTCTCTTGTTAAATTGTTAGAATTGGAAAGACCTCAATTTTGGATTTTGTAAAAGCTTGACCGCAAAATTCTCTTAATTTTTCACACATTATGTTATGATCCTTTCCAATTCTTTAATGCAATGCTAAAACCTTCATTCCAATAACAAATCCCTCTTTTTATAGCTTTCAATTTGGACCTTCTTAGCTTTTGTGCCATTCTAGTACCTATGTCTCCCCCAAAGTGCCAAAATTGTCATTTTATTCAATTTCAATGCATCATTTTCAGTGGAATGGAGGTTGCATTATTGCTCAATGTTCCATTCAAGTCTTTTGCATTTCCATAGACAATAGTATTTATTTCACATGATTTTGATCACTTAATTTATAATTTATCTATAAGACATTTTATTCTAAGCCTTCAAAAACAAGTCTTTTTTAGAGTTATAGTAATGTAATTATTACAAACATAATAAAAAAAAATTAAAAGAATAAAAAGTATGTGTTTTTCCCAACAGTTGAGAATGTCTTGTTTCATCTTTTTTTCTCTCCTTTTATAGAAGTATAAGTACAATATTTTATTACAATAATATTTATTTTTTTATTTGTCAAACTTTAAAGTTTCTATACATGTAAGGTGTGCATCTACGTGCTAACTCTGTTACATGCATGCAGATGACACGCCTATCATACACATGATCTATGTGTAATGATAAGTGTACCTACCACAACACATGCACTAAATGCATCATATAAGTGCTACTGTGTTGTGCCCATCGTGTTATCTCTTATTCTACAATGCATGTGTTAAGTTATCTGCATATTATGAATGCCTTGCGAGACATGCAATGTGGTTTGGGTGCAATTACCCATGTGGTATGTCGCATGTGTGCTGATTAACAAAATTTTGTTAAATAGCCTCTCATGAGTTCTTAAACATAGATTATTTGATAATTAAATAAACTTACAATTGATCCTTTAATCATGGAAAGTCATTTCTTTATTTACTTTTTATAAAATATTTTGTTTGTTCATTTTTTTTATGTTAAACTTCTTCTTCTTTTTTAAAAAAATGAGTTCAAAATTTATTTTCACATTATTATTGCTTTGTTCATAGGATTTGAAAAGTTCTAATTTTACAAAAATTTCTAAATAAAATAAAATTTAAGACTTATTATAATGCATGCCCATGACATTTAAATTTAGGATTTAGAGCCATGCCATCTTTTTTTTTTTTGACTTAGTACAATGCATGCTTATGGCATTTTAAATAAATTAAGTATTCTTCTATTTCTTATTTACTTCTATTCTAATAGAATGTACCTATATCTTTAGGTTTATATCTATTAGGTATTTAATTTTATACCTTATTATCTTATACTTTATACTTTATACTTATTACTTATATCTTATATATTATATACTTAATATATAGTATATCTTAGTATATAGCATATATATCTATTCTTTTTATCCATTTCATTCTTTTTATTTTTTATTCTATTTTCTATTTCTTATTTCTTTATTTGATTTATTGATTTCTATCTATCTATCTATAATAGTTTTTATTTTTATAGGTATATTCTATAAGTATATAAAAGTAGGTATAACAATAATATCTAATATTTTATAAATTATATAAATTATATTTTATAAATTATAAATATATAAAAATAAGTATATAAAAATATCAAAATAGTAATCAAATAGAATCAAATATATACAAATACAAATATTAGAATATTTTAATAATAGAAAGAATAAGAATTATTAAGAGTTATATATAAAGAATATGTAATATTCATGTATTCTTCTAAATAATTAATAAAAAAATTAAAATCATTTGTTCTTGAACCGTATAAGGAGAAAATTTCTTATACGTTTCTGTGGGGGGTATCTTTTCTTTTATCTGCATGTATCTCAATGAGTCTTCTATCGAATCATTACAATTGATGTTCAATCCTGAAGAGAAGGAAGAGATCTTCAAAAAGTAGGATTTTATGATTCGATAGAAAATCAAACTTATTTAAATGTTCCTACTATTCTATATTTTCTTGAAAAAATTGCTCAACCCACAAGAACTGTTCATGATATTTTAAGGAAGGCAAATTTTTTCAAGTTTAAAGAAAGAAAATAGTAAAAAAAATAAAAAATAAAATCAAACATTAATATATTTTAAATAATACATAAATAAATACATAATCATAATAATAATAAATACTAATAAATAAATATAATATATTATAAATAATACATAAATAAATACATAATCATAATAATAATAAATAATAAATAAAAATATTTCAATAAATATATATAATAAAATTTTTTATTTATTAATTGTGTAGATAATGCATCAAATTGTTTAACACTTACTTTAACATGGATTTGTTAGTTATCTTATGCATTCAAATAACTTGGATTTGTTGGTACTTAGATATAGTTGTAATATCATTGCATTCAAAATAATGTTAAAATATGTTAAATTTTCTTATGTTGATTTTTAAAGACAATGCTTTCTATTTTCTTCCTTCAAAACTTTGAAATAGTTTGCAAAATCGTGTTGGGATTTTAAATAATTTTTAAGACAAGAATGCAAAAAGTTTTCAAAAAATAAAATGTCATAATTTTACCTTATCTATATATAATATATATATATATAGCCGACTATTTAAGACACTAGTAAAATTTAAGACTTATTATAATGCCTGCCTATGGCATTCTAAATAAAACAAGTACTCTTGTACTTCTTATTTACTTCTATTCTAATAGAATGCATTTATATCTTTAGGTTTATATCTATTAGGTATTTAATTTTATATCTTATTATCTTATATATTATACTTATTACTTATATCTTATATATTATATACTTAATATATAGCATATAATTTATAGGTATCGAGGTCGAAGAGGGTGAGAAGTGAGTACCGAGTGATGTCTTAAGATAGAAATCACTAGACAATATGAGGCTTTTCAGCATGCTTCTATATGGCGGGGCTATAGGGTTGAGTTTCTTATATTAGTTATTGAGATATTGATCATGGTATTTATATAAAATATTATGATCTTAAGATATTAATGCATCACTTAAGAGTAAAATCTACTTAGTTTGGTATGAAATAATCTAAGAAAATAATATCTCAACATAATAAGATTAGGATGTCACATACATCTTAGAAGCTAACTTAAATATAAGAAGGATAAATTAGCAATAATATTATCACTTATAATCTAACAAAGTGCCCTTGTTTTTTTTTATGTTAGTGCTCTATTTTTTGGTGGACTTAATAATTAATAATGGTGGAGTATGATAAATGGTTTAAATAGAAGGCCACGTTAAGGCTTGCGATGATTAACGAATCTTTGCAGTAGGGCATGTTAGATTGTTATAGTTGAGACAACCTAGTACATAAGGGTTAAATGGAGAGGAAGGGTTAAGCAAACTTCTAAAAATTATGATACATTGTATTGGATGACATGGGACTATTAAAGCAAATTAATGAAATTTAATGTGTACAAGTTGAAGACAATGCAACACGATCATGAAGTGACAATGCTGTTGAAGATTGCAATAATTGATCTTGAGCGAAGTTGTGGGATTCTTCAGTTTTGAGCTTGTGCAAAGATAATGAGAAAAGCAATGAGGTTGAGGTCATTGGCAATGGTCAAGTAAAGAGAAAAAGATGATGGTGATGAAGTGTTAATGGTGAGCAAGATAAATCTGTATTGTCGCTTAATTAATAAGACAGTTTTGAAACACAATCCTAAAAAGGTAAAAGCTAGTTATCAAGGTCCCACCTTATTAATGATAAAATTAAGCTAAGAATAATGCTTATCTTAATAATAGATATGTTAGGACATACAAACTTGTGTGAGGACATGATTGTGAGACTAAAACCTACAACCACAAACCACAACCTAAACAATATAATAATAATAAACAATTTCTAAGAAAATAAAAAAAATATCATATTTACCTAGCCAGATGAAGTATCCATACAAAAATAATGTAAACCAAATGAACAAATATAAGAAATACCAATGTGACATATCAAAAGAAAAACTATAGCTATGTAATATAAATTAATAATTATAACATGTTAGATAAAATCAAATAAAAGCAAATATATTAGATAAAACCATGAATATGATTTTAATTTAATTTTAGGGTTTTCATGCTTTATTTAATTACATTCCTAATTTCTCCTTGACATTATTCTTTGAATTTAAACATAAATATCCAATGACTTTAACCAATATTATTCAACTAATATAATAGGACAATTTTGTCTTATCCTACACATAGTTATAGTGGTATCAAATATATGTATATGAGTCATCCTCACCTAAAACATATGAAATCATATCACATGTAGTAAGGCAACATCGCCCTACCTCATTGCATAGAGCATTAGTGGCACCAAATATATGTTTACGAGCCATCATTACCCAAATCATATGAAATTATATCATAGGACAACCTTGCCTTAAGGTTAATGTCATAAGGAAATAGTTATGTTTCCTTTTTATTCCACATACCATAAAGAATATGGTTAATCATACCATAACCAATGTTTAAATATTGCACATTTTATAATTCATTTGATGTCATCTTCATGTCATGACAAAAAGAAACATATGACAATATAAATATAACATTACCAATGGTACCATTGCTAATAAACATGTCATGCATTCGAACTATGAATGCCAAAATAAATAAATAAAATATATAAAATAATAATAAAATATTACATCACAAGTTATCAAATTTATCTATCTAAATATGAGATGAAGTTTTCTTATCTAAGGTCTTTATTCTTTTAGTTCTTTACAACATCATGCATACACACAAATTATGACATAATCCTTAAATAAATAATTAATTAATATTTTCTATTTAAATACACTTTATCTTATGTCAATTATCACATCATATCATTAATAAATATCTTCATAAGTTTTCCCAAATACCTTCGATTTTTCAAATGAACTTTTTCTTAACTTTTGCCCTTTTCATATTTTTTATATTATTATTATTATTATTATATTAATATTTTATTTCATTTTTATTTATTCTTATTCTTATTTATTTTATGTTAGTTTTATTTGTTTTTTTTTTATTTTTTATTTATTTTCATATTTTCTCTCTCATTTGCTAAACTAGTTAAAAGACCAGTCATACCAATTCCCAAACTGATTAGCTGCGAGCTTAATTAAAATTGCAAAGTCTTTCTCTCTCATCTATAGTCAACCTAAACTAGGTAACCTCAAGCCAAAACTTGGTCCATTGAGGATGTAATTATACCCTGAGCATTGAATGGGTGATATGTTCTCATGGCTCCTACACACATGCGTACATTGGTATAAACTACTAGTAAATATAGTTTGGTGCAATCCAAACTTCCTTGGTTCATTAAAACTTAGTCCCTCAATAAAATAACTCATATGTGTGTGTGTCTCTCTCTCCCTCTCTTATTTCTTTCAATATAGCCAAAACAATTCTCTCTTTCTCTCTTTTTGCTTTAGCATCCTCCCTTTTGGTTCTTACCACAAACTTAATCACCTCCATAATTTCTTGCATGCCTATTATCCTGTCTCTCTTAAATCAAGATCTCCATCTTCCCCCTCCTTTAAATCAAGCTTCTATAAAATCTCTCTCTCTCTCTCTCTCTCTCTCTCTCTCTCTCTCTCTCTCTCTCGACTCCTTAGAGTAACTCACAAACAAACTTATGTAGTAGCCAAAAAACAAAACATAAGAAAAGAAAATAATATACTTTGCTGATTGACGATTGACCTATTAGCTAGAGCACCTCTTAAACTAAAGATATAGTAAACATATAGCAAAAAGAGCCATTCTACGATCTCATCGCAACTCTCATGCAAAATCTCTCATATTAGCAACCCTTAAATGTTGGCTCAAGGCTGTACTTATGCAAATTTAAGAGTTTAATCCATCACCTTTATATAAAATAATATTATTTTATTTCTATAATATATGCTATCATATATATATATATATATCATAATATTTGCATAACCCTTCTATCATTTTCTTTATTTGTAAATCAATTATTTGTGAAATTGATTATACTTGAGCCAAAAATTTCAAAATTATAATCCCACCCTTCCAAAATTCAAAAAACTATGACTATACCCTTATGTGAAATTCTAAGATTACATTTATCTATTAATTTTTTAAAAATTTATAATTAATTATTTACTCATCTAAAACTTACAAAACCCAATACTATTAAATTCAATTTGAAGATTTTTTTATTGATATATTCAAATAATTATTTTAATAAAATTTGAAATTATCTTTTATTTTCTAATATTTTACCAATATATTAATATTTTTTATGCATCAACATCTTATTTAAAAAATTTTATTTTACCAAATCAAAACAATCATCATTGTCATTACATTAGCCTACATGTTTGTTTGAAGAAATGTCTTTTGCATTCAAACAATTGAAAATCTTTCTATTCTAATTGATAAGGAAAATCATATTTTATTTTCCATCTCATATCAAATTTTAAATAACATATAAGGAATAACATTATATTAGAAACAAATTATAAAACTTCTCTTAACCTAATAAATTGATAATAAATGCAAACATTAAATAAGATATGTAGCAAATAACAATTCAAAATGCTAAATAACTAATTAAAACTACAAACAAGCTCATTATGCTCATCTAAACTATTATTTTGTCATAAAAATGAATCTCTTATATCATAAGCTTCACAAAATTGACTTAATGACATTTTTACAACATATCTACAATAATCTATCCTATGATAATAAACTTTAGTCTTTTAGAGTTATATTCTAAGTAAATCTTTATCAAGTTTAGTATTAATCTTTATAAGTCCTTAATGATAAAGACCTCAAGTAGAAGATGATCCTCATTATAAATTATAGGAGTGTAATATCTAGAAGAGAAAGTGAATTGTGTAAACTTATAACTTTTAAGTCAACTTAAAATCACAAATGACTTTGCGACGAAAGACTTGTATGTTTCTTAATCTTAGTGGTTATTATAATACTTATTTTTAGAAAATATTATTAGATTTATAAAAACTTATTATGCTATAATGTAAGTAAAGTACACATAAGAGTTTCAAATGATTTGATCTAAGCTTAAATCTATATCTATCCTAGATCAAACTAATAAAAAATCTATTAAAATATTAGCTTAATAAAAGCCTACAATGCTAACTTAATAAAACCTTACAATACTTAACTTGATAAAAAGTCTTACAATAGCTTAATAAGAGCTAACACATTAACTTAATAAAATATATAATTAGCTTAATAAAAGCTTATACAACATGATAATAAAAGCTTACAATCATGACTTAATAAAAACTAATAAAAAAAACTTCTAATAATAAGATAAGTAAACTAAATAAAAACTCAATATAATAACTTCTACAACTAATGAATAATTAAGCAAGACACACACTATTTGAATTAATTTAAGATATGTAATGAAGCTTAATATTTATAAAAGAGAAAATTATTAGATATAACTTAAAATAATAATATGCAAATTAGCTAAATGATAAAAAAAAGATTGAGTCTTTGCTCTATTTAGAAATGATGAAACAAATTAAGTTTTCTCAAGTATTGATATATTTTATCATGTTTGTATGTCTTTTTATACTCCTAAGATATGCAATGAAGCTTAATGCTCATACAAAAGAAAATCAAATAAATATAACTTGAAAAAACAAAGTACAAATTAGTTAAATAATAAAAAAAGGTTGAGTGCTCTAAACTAAATGCCATAATATTACTATTTGTTCTACTTAGAAATAATGAAACTAATTAAGCTTTTTCAAGTATTACTCTATTCTATTATGTTTGGGTGCTTTTGTATACTCATAATGCTCTCAAATCACTCTAAAACTCTTTCAGATGATCAAAAACTTGTTAAACTAATCTTTATCACATCATGAGCTAATCGTACTATATGATCCAAAGGATTGTATAAATATGATACATAGTTAATAACATCATCCAACCAATTGACAACATTTGACTTGTTTATTCTTACTAAGAAAACTTGATTATATGAATATGATAAAGACATCATATGATACAATTATAATAAAACTATGTAAATCTAAATTTTGAGCTCTTAAAAAATATTATATGATTCACTATTATACATTACAATATATCATATGACAAACTCATTTTTACTAATCATAAGATATTATATTATTATGATAAGTGGATCATACAGTTATGATGCAAATCTACCCAACATATGACTAAGTTTAAAAACAAGATTCTCGGGTGAAATTGTATTTTATTTGTATGAATTGGCATCATACTTTACAATCGAAATTGGTCTGCTCACAGCTTAAGTCCTAAACTCTCACTGAACAAATAGATGGATTGTACTATTATGATGATTACATTATATTATACAACTATAATCTCTTCACATGGAGACATACTCATATAATATAAAGATCATACTTATGTAATAATATAATAAATTTTAATTTTTTCTAATCTCTTGATCTTATTCCTTGCTCGATTCTACTAATGAAAGTATTATAATACAATGAAGGATAATATTATATTGTATAAAAATTAAGAAAACAATATCATATAAGAACTTAAGAGTAAATGATAAATATATTGCACAATAGGCTCATCATATTAGCACAAGTGTAAAGTAATCATTTAACTTAGAATTGCCCTCAATTGACAATGCGTTTCATCCACTTATTAACTGAGCATAATGTACGATGGATTCATCGTATAACGATGATCAATCCAAATAATGCAAACCTTATTTGATTCAATATATTTTTAAATCTAATTTTATTTAGCTTTAGCACATGATATAATTCATTATGAATATAATATTTTAAAATAGATAAAATATGTAAAATAAGATGAAATACATGTATTAATAAAATTGGCACAAGAGCATCTAATGTCAGCTCACAAACACATACTCGCTAGCATTGCACTAATATCATAAGTCCATCGATGCAAAATTTGGGGTTGAAAATTGCTTCAAAAAATGTTTAAAATTGAGTTTTTGGCTATTACAGCCGTCGTTCGCTACCATCTATTGTCATATTGACACTGTTATCTTTATGTTCCACAGCCCATTTAAATCGACTGATCCTCGGGACACAGTAGACTTACACAAACGCAATTACGAAGGCATCAAACCATCAACCTAGTAGATTCGCTCGACTTGCGTTGACCTGTTACCTGCGACAACCCACTTTATCAGCTTCGGCACAAGTCAACTCGAGTCAACCCTCCAGTACTCGTCGACCTGCACTGATTTGCTTAACCCGCACCCACCTAAAAACTAGACTGAAAGCTCCACCCGTGCTCACACCAATTGTGCCCAGTCATTTCATGATCGGCCATTTTGTCGCTTACTATTACTATGCCTAAAATGCATGGTCTATTTAGGAATTGCTTAATTTAATCAATTTTTAAGTTTTTAAGTATTTTTATTAATATTATTTCTTTTATAATTTGTGTTAAATTTTGAAATGTCTTTTAAATGTCTGTTTATATTTTTAAGTTAACAAATTGTTATTATATCTTTGAGATTTCTATAAATAAAGATACTCATGAGACTATAAAATAAATATGAAAATTTTTGAATGAGTTTTTTTGTTTGTTGCCTTTCCACCTTTGTAAATAAAGAGAGTGTGCTCAACTCTAGTTGAAGAGATTTTAACTTCCCTTATGAGAGACAATGATCGAAGATGAAAGACCTTCCAGCAAGAGAGCTAACAACCAAATCTTTGTGACTGATAAGGATTAATGTGAGAGATCTTTCACTAAGAAAATCGATAACCAAACAAATTCCCACTTCCACCAACACCCATAAGAGTTCATCCATCCTTTTACTCTCTTGATCTAATCATCAAAATACCACCCTCCTCAATAAGGCTCCAAATCCTAGCTTATCATCTTGTTACATTTTTTTGTCGAGCTTTCCTATTAAGCCAAATAACTATCACATTGTCTTTTTTTTTCTCTTTGGTCCTCTAAATGTTAATACCTATAGAATTGTAAGACATCATTAGTAAAAAGGTACACTTTTTCTATAATTTTTATTTTCTAGGTAATAATCTAGAGTTATAGTTACTATTTTCTATTAAAGTACTTCATATAGAATTTATCTTAAATTCTTTATTTTATATGCATGAAATTGAATGTGATAAAAAAATTTTGTAAAATTTTATGCTTAATACTTAAGGTGTTGTCACATTCTCAATTTAATAATCGACACTATAACTTTAGAATGCAAATTTTTGAACAATTCTAAAATACCACACGTCACCTAACTTTAATTAATGCATAGTATCTTTTTTTATTCTCTAATAATATATTGAGCATCTACATCAAAAATCTTAAGTACTTCAAGTAAATCGTCATGAGTTTTTATATTCTAATTATCAAAATAAAAAGACTCAACAAATATCTCATCATGTTGCTTAAGCTTGTAGTTATCCTTGAGTTAGTTATAGTTAACATCTAAACACCTTTATTAAGCTCCTTGAATCATATGATTAAACTTTTCATAAGATTAACTTAATTTCTCTTGAGATTTGTGATCTAAAATCAATACTAATGAAAAATATTAGTAAACATAATATAATGATGTTGTTGTTTTCAAATAAATGATATAGTGACCAAATGATACACCATTTATTTCAATATATTTGAAGACTAAGAAAAACAAAATAACTTAATAAATAATATTAGATAAAATATAATAAATATAATATTTAGATAATTGGATTTTCAAGAATTATTCACCAAATTTATTACTAGCAAAATTTGTTTGTAATGAATTTTTGTGCGATTATCTTTATTACATTTGCTAAAATTTGACTTCAAGTTTGCAAACACCATGGTTATCTAATTTTTTCTCTTTTATGTTGTTTTGGAGATAATTGTGATTTGTCATATACGTTTAACTGATATTTTGGCATAGCAAATTGTTTTAAAAAATATTAAAAACTTAAAGAATAATTGTTAATATTAATTAATGCTTTTTCATTCAAATCTCTTTTGAGATTCCATATTTGTATAATAATTTGCTAGTTTTAACAAAAAGACACATCTAGATAGAAGTTATAGAAAATAATTTATGTTAACTAAAGCTTTTTCATTCGAATCTTTTTAAAATTCTATCATTTTTATGTTTTTTCACTAAAAGTTTCTTTTGAGAATAAGATCACAATTAAGTCAAGATTTATAATGTTAAATATAAACTAGTTTTTTTGTCCACAAAATCTACTTATATATCTTCATGCTTGTTGGTCGAATTATTTAACTCTTTGAACATGTCTAGAAGTAATTAAATTTTACATACTTTCAATTATTTTAATATTTTATGAGTTTCAAGTTAGATAACTTTTAATTTAATGCTATTCTCATATAGCTTTAAATACCATAAGTTTACTAAGTAATTAAGTATTGCATATTTTGTTTAGATAATTAACCACCTTAATTTAGTGATTATCTCTTCTCAATATGCTAAATTTTGTTTTAAAAGTTATTTACAATATTATTTTTGATTTAATCTTAATTGAACATTAACTTAATGAAAGTTTTAATCTTAACACTATTAATTATTTTTCCAAATTGTCATGACACACTTAACTTTTTTATATAAACTATTTTAACATAATCCTTAAAATATAGAAAATTTAATTAATATTAACTATTTCATTATTGCATCTCATTCGTTGGTGCGTCTCTTAGTATGCGCATCAATCCTAATGACATAACTTCATGTAGCAACTAATACAATATTCTGGTTAACATCAAATTAACTTATTTTTTTTCCATAAGTAATAGAGGGAGAATAACCAAGAGATTGAATTGGTATGAGAATGATATCAAAATAAGCTAAGTGTGAATAGAAGAATGTAAAGTCATGAATTATTGAGGATTAAGATAAAATATAGTACGACTTATTCTTATCAGACTTTTCTAATAATCATCTCACACTTCATATGCTAATAATATTAAAATGATGATGATCATTAAAGTCAAAATGAAAATAATAATAATATTTTTTGTATATTTGAAAGTATTTTTTAAAGACTAGATAATCGTGTATGAATAAATTGTAATACATGTTATCAAATAAGTTTCAAAGCTAATGATGTTTTCAATATTATTATTTTTTTTTTGAAAAAAATAGTCATATTTGAATATTTTTGTTTTATATAATAAAAAATATTTATTTTATTTTACGTAAAATATTTCAAATTATTATTCAAGAAAAATTCTTTTAAAAGCATAAATTAAAAAGGCTTTTTAACTTACTTTCACTTTTTTTGTCAAATGTTAACAGCTGCAATAGATGAAGAATTCCTTTTATGATCATTTTTATGGCTAAAAAACAATTTAAAATAAATTGAAAAATATTCTTTAAAAAAATTTCATACGAGGGACAAATAAAACATTATAAAATTTATTTTTAATTAATCTTTTTATGCCTTTACATTAAAAACTAATTTTGAAAAATGGGTATTTTAGCAAATTTGAACTTAAAATATTCAAAATTCGGCTATCAGATATCGATTTGTCAATGTTTTCCAATATTAAAAATAAAAAATCTTAAATTTTACATCGTGGAATTCAAATGGGGAAACTCGTCCAATTTGGGCCGACAAAAGTGGGGTCCGCCACTGTCTTTATTCATAATTGCTACGTCATCCAACCGACCACTTGAAATTTCTGTGGGCCCCGCACGCTAACGAGAACTTCGCCGTCAAAATTTGGAGATCCAACGGGCTGGATTTCGTCAAACCTAGTATTCGTTCCCTCGTTACACCAAAACTTGTAACAAAAGTGCATTCCACGTCTTTGACTCAGATGTCGATTTCAGCTATTCGTGGAATATTCGAAGCACCCTTCGATTTCTAAATATTTACGATATTACCACAAGATTTGGTATTTGATGAAATAAAAGGGAAATTCTCTTTTATTTTAACTAATTTATTGCAAAAAGTTTGATTTTAGCATAATAATATTTGTTGAATCCATCGATTAGTTTTTAGTTAAACAAATAAAGAGTTTTAAATTTATTTTCTAATAAACCATTTTTAATGGATAAAAAATAATAAAACCAAAAACTGGCATAAATGATTTGATGATTTATGTCTTCTTTATGAAATAAAATTTAAATATCTTATTAAAATATTTTTTAATTTAAAATAATTTATATTTTAATGAATAATTTTTTAACTTTTTTTACTAAAAATTAATCATCATTTTAGTTCTATCTAAAAGCTCTCTGTTACTTAACTTACATTTCATTCATTTATTTTATTTTATTTATTATTTCAAAATTCTTTTGTTGATTTTTTATTTATATTTGGATATAATTTAATAATGAAAAATATGTTTTTGAAAATTAATGTTCATCTCAAATAGAGCATACTAAGTTTTTAAATAAAAAGCTAATAAACTATATTCATTTATATATTTTTTGTATTGTACATATTATATTTCGATCATAGTGTATTAATCATTTTTTCATTTTTATTATGTATACATTATCAGCTCATAAATATTTTTGTTTTCTTACATACATCTTATTAAAATAAACACTTATTAGTTTTACTATTGAAATTTTTATCATTTATGTTTTCTTTTATAATTTAATTTTTTTTATTTCCTTAGGAGTTACATTTCAAACTTAAATTCAAATTCCTTAAAAATGATACACATCATCTTTTTATGAAAAGAATTAACATTATAGAACATATTTTATAATTTTTATATTTAATACATATAAAATTATTTATTAAGACAATATTATTTCTCTACACAACACTTGTCATTTTTTAACTTAAATACTTCTCTAATATGTAATAATACACACATGTAGATATTTATGATGTCTTACATTAGAAAACATGAAAGAATAAAATTATTATCTTATTTTAATTTCATATGAAATCTGCAAACTATAAGATAAGATAAAGATAAAATAATTGTTTCTTTTTATGAGGATCAATGTTAATATTTCTTATTACTATAGTAGTTAAATTATGCAAATATGATAATTATTAAATGATACATATAATACTTTAGCAAGAGACGTGAAACTATTACTCGATGTAAATAAAGTAAGACTGTTGTTAAAGTTAATCAATATATTTTTTTGTTTTTATTAGTCGTATCATATTTGTTATATATTATTTTTTTATATTCTTCGAGATTAATACTTAATAATATAAAATTGATATATTCTTTTAACCTTATTTATTTATTAATTTTTCTTAGTGTATATAAATCTCTATGTAATTGACTCATATAATATATGTTATTTATTTTTAAAAAATATTAAATTATTATCAATTCTTAAAATTTTTATGTTTCTTATTTTTCTATATAATTCTAATTTATTTTTAATATTATATTTTAATAATAATTTATCAAATATTATCATATTCCACTAGATATCTCAATCTTAGCAATGAAAATAAATAATGGCTACTTATTTTAGAGTTTCTTTTAAGTTAAAAAAAGAAAAAAAATGTTTAAAAAGAGTTTTTCAAATGACCATTTAAAAGCGGTTTTTTATGATAAAAATTTGTTGAAATTTAATATTATAACATTTTAAAATATTTTATGAATATAAATATTAAATTGTTTTTAATTTTTTAGGTTGCATATATGCAATAGGAAAAATGGCTAATGTGAAAAATCATCAAAGAAAAAGTGGCAAATACCTCCGAACAAGATTACTATATATTTTTGTGGTGTCTACTTATGGAGTAGCCGTCATTTTTCTTGCATGTTCGAATTCCTCTGTTAGGTCACAGGAAGCTCAGCAGAGTTGGCAGAATGCGCTGCTTCGCAATTCTGAGAGGCAAGAAGAAGAAAGATGAGGTTCCTTCGAGCAACAAATCCCTTTCCGTAGAAGAGCGCATCGGTTCCCCGCTTCCTGAACCAGAATTCTGCGGGCCGTCGCTAAAATCTGCGCCTCCGAGTTTCAGGAATCGAGCAAAGCCGGTACTACCTGCTAGTCTACCTGTTTATGGTAGAGCTCGGGCTCTATCTGCACCGTCAAGTTTGATCGTCACTGATCACGATGTCTCTTCTTCGACTGAGTTTGATGAACAAGAAGAATCAAAGCTTCGATGTGAAGCTGCAAAGGAACAGCGATTCTCGAACCCTCTTCCGCTGCCACTGCCATCACCACGGGGTACATCCATTTTGAAGAATTTAGGAAGCTTCAAATCAAACAATGGCGGTAGTCCTGTTCTAAGCCCTCGTACTTTGCCTCTGCCTCCTTTAGGCGGAGGGGGCCTAAGGAATTTCACCTATGAAGAGATTGCTGCTGCCTGCCAGAAATTTTCTGCTGATAGGTGTGTTTCGGAAGGCATCTCGTCGACTGTTTATAAGGCAACATTTGGGGATGATTCAGTTGGATCAAAGAAGCTTGAAGCCACAGTTATTCGTTTAATATCTTCTTCTATGGTAAAGTTATATATATAACTCTTCATCGCACATAATATGGTCATACTTTTCTTTTGTTGTATTCTTTCCATTCTTGCCCTAAGTTAATATCCTACACATATCCAGTGATTAAATTACTGTTTCATGACTTGCAAATTAAAAATTTAGATATTTTGGCATTGACGGCTACAGTGCTTATTACTTTTCATGCAACAGGGTTAATTGGACCGTAATGATTTAAACCTTTAGTGTAAATGAACAACATACAAGACCTGAGCTTTCTGGCTGATAAATCATTAGTCAATCTAGAAGAATAACTTCAAGCTAATGAGAAAAAAGAGCAGCGTATACTGGCTATATTAGCCTCGCTTTAACCATTGACCATGCACAAAACAATGTTAAAATGTGGCCAAAAACAGGGAAACTACTTGATATGTTAATTTCTCAAGCCATACATATGTAACACATGCCAATCCCAAATTTCTGGGATAAAGTTTAAGTGTACGGTGATGTTGTGCCTATGAGTCTTGTTAAACATAAGAGTGTTTATGTTATATTCCAAATTCAAAGAGACCATAAGTTCTTTGCTTACTATTCATTATATTTTTCTGCAGCTTAGATCAAGCATTGGTTGGTCAATCTATTTATTGAAAAACATAAAGAAACAATCTATGGTTTGACAAATAGCTTGCTAAAAACTTATATTCCATTTTTGTTTGTTCATTTTGTCTTTTTGTGGTGTTTTTATGTTAGGTCAATTAAATGTTTTGTACACCTTTATTATTCATTTTGTGCTACACGTGTTCATCTGTATGCATGCACTCTTTGTGTGTGCTTTAGTAACTTTTGGAAGCATGTTTAACCTTTCTTCAATAATTTGAAATTTCTTTTATCAATTGTTATTGAACCTAGCTTAAGGTTCAAATTTGAAGATTGAAATCATGACCCTAGCTTGAACATGATTAACAATACCAGTCATCACTCCTTCATTGCTATCTTTTGTTTTTTTTAGCCTGTTCAAATGTCAGTTGGCCTTTTTATGAAACTTGAGTTTTTGCAATATGGTGAGTTCTATAACATAGTGAAAATTGACCTTAACAGGTTGCATAAACAATAGGGCATCAATAATATCTGCAAGCAATGGATAACATGCATAGAAGTTGTGAGAATTGAAGTAAGAAACCTAGGCCTATGAGTTTTAGTTCATATGTCATGGGCCTTGTTCTCTAAATTAGTGTTGCAAGATTCAAATATGGGCATAGCCCTCAAATTCCTTCAAAACAAAAGTAAGAAACTAAGTTTAGCATCTTGGTTGCACTTGGTAGGAGCAAATAGAGACTAAGGATCATAATGCCGTACCCAAATAGTGGAGCTAAGGCTAATGATATGAATTTTCAATGGTTATTTGGATACACTCAACTGGTTTCCCTATTGAACTTTGATTGTAAAGAGAAGTTCACTTGTAAAAGTAATAAACATTAGTTTTTAAAATTTCAATTACCCTTGCATTTGTTGCAATTTATTTTCTTGATCATCGTGTGGCTTGTTTTCTGAATATATTTTTATGGTTGTAGGTAGGGTTGTTTTTTGTAATATTTTAAAACGATCAGAACTAGCACCAATTTGACTCAAAGTTTTAGAGGATTGCTTAAAGTTGAGTTGTGTATTTAAAGGTTCGATTTCAAGTCATTTGGCACTAATTGTGTTATTTTCAAGCTACTAAAGCACTTTTAATTACTTATTAATTTTTTTGAACTTGCAAAATGTGTGAAAAAATGAGTTCCAATAGTTTAATGCATTTTGTTTTTCCATTTTTCCTGAAATATGTCATGGGTACTGGTTTTATGCTTTGCAATAACAGTACTTGTTTCTTGCAGAACTTGAAAGATTTTGTAAACACGTTAAACACAATTGCATCGCTGCAACATCCCCATCTCTGTAGATTGCTTGGTTTCAGTGCACGCGAGGGATCTGATCAACGAATGTTGGTATATGAGAAACTTTATCATGGAAGTTTAGATCGTCTGCTCTTTGGGCGATCTGATGGGCCTACAATGGACTGGTCTGCACGGATGAACATCGCACTTTCTGCTGCACGTGGCCTTGCTTTCTTGCATGAAGAAGGCCCTTTTCAGGTATAGGCACTTTTATTCTGATGTTTTTTTAACATACTGAATTGTAAGCTACCTGATCCTTTCCTCAACTACTTTTAATGCACTGTCTTATTTTAAAATTTTTTATCTCACTATAAAGTTTGTTGATCTCCTGATGCATTTTTCATATTTTATATATTTTTGAAGGAAATCTTGTTTTTCTGTTCAGTTGGTGGTTAGGTTTGTTTTGCCTTTTTTCATATTTGTTT
This sequence comes from Vanilla planifolia, assembly GCA_023846275.1. Lineage (NCBI taxonomy): Eukaryota > Viridiplantae > Streptophyta > Magnoliopsida > Asparagales > Orchidaceae > Vanilla > Vanilla planifolia. The sequence goes on along the minus strand of CM043873.1, from coordinate 5,495,773 downwards.
TCCATGTGCGTGAAAGCAAATTTAGCTTTGTTTTTTTAACTTGAATTTCAACGGTTTGGACTTGAAATGATTGCTTATTTTTCATTTTCTATAAAAGAGAAATCATGCGCTTTGAAATCTTCTGCATGCAAGCATCCGGAGAAGGGTCTGACTTGAAAACTTTATCAAGAGTAATATCAACTTACAATTTATGAAAGGACATTTTTACGCCTCAAACCCACGTCCCTAGAATCACAATGGCAACTTTTTTCACCACTAGGTTGAGGTTCTCCTTACCTTGTTTTCTATGTTGTTTGGTAATTGTTTTCTTCTTTCGAAGCTGTCACAATGTCTGCATGAAAAAAAAAAAAAAAAAAAAATCTTGAAACCTCTGATAATATAGTTCTAATTGTGTGGAAAAATCACTAGTTGGAAAATATGCTTTGTGAGTGATGCTCAAAGCTTCAGTACCTAGACTTTTTTTTAAGCTTTCCATGCAACTAGACCATCTCATCGAGGATTATCTTTGTTTTGTAGAGCACAACATGTGACGTCAGGGCTTGAATTGTTCGCACTAATTGCTTTCTTTTTCTTCAATTTAACTTCCCTGTTTTTATATTGTTGTGCATGTTCAATTTATGTCTCATTGGTTGCATTTATCTTTACAGGCTATGTTTCATGAATTCTCAAGTGCAAATATTCAGGTTGAGAAGGATTTCAGTGCTAAGCTATCTGGATATGGAGGTGTGAGTTACAATACAGAGACGGAGCTCGTCAATACTTCAGTGGTAAGAGACAAATTTTAATTTACATTTAAAACTACCAATTCATGGCTTAGCTTTGACTATCTAAGTAGCAATGAGTGAAATGTTTGTCCGGGAGTGTCAAATAGATTGGATGTGATGAGCAGTAATATAGTATTCAAAATTCTTGGCTTATGAATTAATGGAAAAATCAACATGCATTGATGAACACATGAGAAAACCTCGAATATCAAGTTGACCATCTCTAGATCATCTTCAAATGATCATGGCCTTCACAGATAGACTAGGCTTTGACTTTGCCACTGTGAATAGAAATTTTGAAGAGTTTCTTTGAATCTTTATCATAGGACAAATTCAAATTCATCTGTTTACTATGAATTGAGGTATGTTTTCTCTATTGTATTGATCATTTAAGTAATCATTAAATACATTGAATTAATAAATTTTAATATTAATACATATTTAAAGATTATATGCAATATCTTTGATCTAATGAATATTTTTATTTAAATATTTAATTGTCATAAAAAATTAAAAATCAAAATATCTAAATGTTAAATCACTTGTATCCACCAAATAATATCATAAATCTAAAATTTGGATCAATGTTTAGCGCAACTCAAAAATCTCTTATTGTGATGAGATATTGTGCAAAATTGCCAAATGCATAGAATATGATGATCAACAAAATGGTAACTTGTAAAGATAATAATGCAAAAAAACTACTAAAATTTATGTGATTCGATTATAAAAGAGGTTTACATTTATGAAAGAGGAGGATATTTCATCAAATAAAAGTCACAATAGATGTGTGTAAAATAGATGACAAAAAAGTTTTTTTATCAAATCCCAAAACACATGCATTATCTTAACCACTAAAAAAGTGCTTCATCTTTAATTATTTTCATCTAAGTGAAATAAGATATTTATATCGATGATATACCAAAGATCTCAACTTTTGAATTAATGAGGAATATTAGTAGTATGCAATGATGAAGATACTAGATGAAGTCCTAAACATCAAATCATCAACTCCAACTCAACAAAATCGATGAACAAAAGCTTTTCCAAAAATTTGGAAGGCTAGAACCATGCATACCATTATGCCTCTTATCACTATTGTAGTTGCTCTTATCTTAAGTTTGTTTTAGCAGGCTTAAGTCTAGATATCCAAATATTATTTTTGTTTTTTCAAACAAATAATACCCTAAATTTAAAAGCTTTGTATGCATGTATTGAGATAAATACTCAACAATTAACAAAGTTTTTAAGAGATTTGTTATACAAGTGTTAATCCTACTAATTCTTTATTGTTTAGTCATGTCCATTTGTCAATTGTTTAGGTTCTTCTCTTAGCTAAATAGGAGAAATATATGACTAGTATGTCTTATACATGTGTATTTTAAGGTTTTGATCATGTTATGGATTGAATATGGTGGATCAACAAATTAGTAACTTGTAAATATTAATGATGTAAAAAAAAATATTAAGGTTTATGTGATTTGATCATAAATGAAGCTTTCATGTGTGAGAGGAGGCTATCCCATTAACCAAGAAGCCACAATAGAGATGTATGAATTAGAGGATGAAGAACTATCTTTATCAAATCAAGAAAATATCTAGATCTTCAACATTGAAAAAACATTTCAAATTTCTCTTTAATTATGATGATTCATCTAAGTGAAATAAGATGTTTATATCAACGATATATGAAAAATCTCAATGTTTCAATAAACGAGAAAGACTTATAATTTGTAATGATGAAGATACTAAGATGAATTCCTAAACACCAAATGATCAATTTTAAGGCATTGGCAAAATTGACTAACAAAACCCTTTCTAAATAATTGGGAGGTCACAACCATGCACGTTGTGCCTCTTATTATTACTATAATTGTTATTCATGTATATGAAAATTATAAATAACTAAAAGATGTGTTTTGTGAAAGATTTATTAAATTAATACATCTTTTTAATTTGTTTTAACAAACTCAAATTTAGATATTCAAATATTCAAATATTATGTTTCTTTTTTTAAAGAAAATAATATCTTGAATTTAAGAGTTGGATATATAAATATTGAGATAAAATCTCAGCAATTGATAATATTTTAGGGAGATTTGTCATGCAAATGTTAAGCTTATTAGCTATTTATTGGTTAGTCATTTTCTTTTTTAATAATTTTGTTTCATCTGTAGGACGAAGAAGAAAAATATATGATAAATGAGTTATGAAAGAATTAAACAGATTGATATAAGATCACTTTGTTAGAGAGACAACTGAGCATTATGATATTTCAGTTTTGAGGATTTGTACATCATAATAACTTTGTCAATGTGATCATCGACGTTTGAAATAATTGATTTATTTTAAGGCTTTGAGTGAGTAGTAAGGTTGATAATTTGATGATTAATGTTCAATTTATTTTTATAATAAAAAAGATTTAATATAAGGATGATGATTTGTTAAATAGTGTTTTGAATTTTAAAATTGAGAATAAAATATTAATTATTTTTGGTTCATCTTGAAACCAATTCTAGTTCATTTTGGTTGACTAAATGAAAGTAATTTGAGAAAATTTTTCGAAAACTTTTTATGTGGATTATTAATCTATTAAGTTAATTGCTTAGATTTAATGAATTAACTTATCCAAATAATCTAGGAGTAGCTATTACTTTTCACACATGATAGAGAGGAAAGAAGTTTTAGGCAGTGTTTTCTTGACTGAAAAAGGGTAAAACTCAAATAGTTGGCAGCGATTCAGTTTTTGACTTTTGGATTTTTTATTATGATTTTTTTGGAGATAGAAAGGGAAGAAGAAAAATAATTGTTGCTTGGTGGCCAAAGTTGGGTTTGAATGTGAGGTCAATGTCCATCTTTGTTGAAACTTCTTTAACAATGGATATCATGATCGATGGTTTGATTAGGATTAAATGATTTATGCAGTTTGACTCCCGTGAGGTTTTGACACTCATTTAACCAGGCATAGCTTTGGCAATCTCACATGGTGATTCTTTATGTCGAGTAACATTTGGTGTGCATGATATTTGATAGTATTAGTAAAGCTTCAATTGAGTTGCTTAGATTTCATTTAAGTGATGGGTTTATGACTCACTTGACCTGGCCATCCATATAGAGGAATTTATATAAAATACACAGCGTTGATGGCTTGGTAAAACATGTTAGCATCCTTAATGTTCAATATGACTATTGATTCGATTAGTCAAAATATTTTAGAATTAAAAATGATGGACAATATGGATGAAATTCTCATTTGTAGATTAAAGGTGTTAAATACAAATAACATTATGTTTAGTATTATATTATAAGTTCAGCATAATATTAGAGTCTTAATATACTTCTATATTTAGGTTTAAGATTTTGAGTTATTAAAAGTCAACTTGAGGTATATTTAGCCGAAGTTGGGCCCTTATTTTGATGCGACTCCCTTCAACATTTCGTTCCTCAAGGTTGTGGCTATCATCAACGGATCTTTTCTTCGTTTTCTCTTCTCCAATTTGAGCTACCAAAATCCCGAAGCCCTAAACAATTAAGCACCCTCGCCTTGTATTTAATCAAGTTCAAATCTCACATGAAATTAATGTCAAGAAGAGATCTCCCAATCAGCCTAACACCAAACTAATACAGATCTATAGATAATTAATATGCAACTATCCCAAAAAATTCATATCTTGGAAGTGGCTTTGTTGTCACCTTGAATACCATTGCGGTATGATATGACACCATTGAAATGTTGAGTCGAGATCTTAATCGTAAATCTTATGAAATCTTCTCCAAAGTGCTTATGTTACAAAGGAATCATAGTTAATTCCTTTTTTCTTAGATCTTGCAAATCAATGTACTTTCACAAAAATTATAAAATTAGTATCGCATAATCTATCTCACATTCAAATATCTTATATCTCTAATGATGCTATCGATTAAACATGCATACCTTCTAATATGTCAAATCTACGTAACTTTAAATTCATAGGTCTACTTAACTCTTCTTCCATCTTAGTTCTTCAAAAAAACCTAAATATTTGAAGGTTTACATGACGTGATTACATCAAAGTGTTTAATGAATCAAATGCGATGTCCGTTATAGTAGTAGTTTACAAAGATCAAGACACAAAAGATAACATTGGAGTGTATGGTGTTAGTCACATATTAGGCCTACATCTGCGACAAAAGAGGAAAATATTCCACTAATCATATAATCGTAAATATGATGTACAAATTGGACGAGAAAGAATTCTATTTCTTGATCTCAAATTATATCTAAAAATCGTGTAATCAAATTCTTAATCAAAGAAAAGATCGAAACAAACTACATATCAAAGATTTATGTTTCTGTCAAGTATGAAAATTACAAGTGTTGCAGAATCAATATGATCTATGAAAAATTCATTTGGATTTTTTTTTTTTTTTTTATTTATTTTTTTTTTTTTTACTTCACTATATTTTTGACATTGATGTCAATAAGCATATATTAATACGAAGTCTCAACGATGAACTGCTTTCATTCCAGGCCACAGCAAGTCTATCCGTCGAGACACTCGAGAAAGGGGTTCTCACTCCCAAAAGCAACGTATGGAGCTTTGGTATTGTCCTGCTCGAGCTGCTTACCGGGAGGAGGAATCTCGACTGCCGCCACCCAAAAGAGGAGCGAAACATCGTCAAATGGTGTAAACCCTTCCTTGCCGACGATTGCCGCCTTCCCCTCATCATGGACCCTCGGATCAAGGCACGCTGCCCGCCTCAGGCGGCGAGGACCGTGGCCGACCTGGCCGTCAAATGCCTTCACAAAGACCCCTCAGAGAGACCAACCATGAGGACCATTGTTGAAGTTCTGAGCAACGTCCGGGATATCAGGTGCCCCTGCCGATACCCGCTTCAGGAGCCATCCACGGTTGCCAGAAAGCAGATGTTGAAGTCCTCGAGCCTCAATGGCATCGCCATTCCGGCTCCACCGATGTACTTTTCACCTTCACCTTCGCCTTCACCTTTGCCTTCACCGTCGATGACCCAAGCATTGGTTTCGCCGAGAATCTCGCTTGCAGCATCTTTGCCTCCTGTGACTTGTGCTTCCATGCTCATGCTGGAGGAAGACAAGTTGTTTTCGGCCAGGAAGTTGGCATCTCCCACACTACGCAGGCCTGGTGTGGAAGGATTCTAACGGCTACATTACTCCCCCTTTTTTCTTATTTTGTCTTTTTTTTTTTTCTGAGCTTTTTGTATTATGGTGGTGATTTAATGCGATATAGAATATTCCAGGATGTAGCATATCAGATCATTTGCCCCTTAGAAGAATAATGGGGTAGCTTGGAAAATCTGTAGATAGGGGTGTGTGAGAATTGAGTATTATATGTTTAGTGCTGTCTTATTGGAGTATATATATGAAGGGTTATTGGGATATAAATGAAGAATGATGTTGGTATTTAAGTCTTCGTTTTTATGCATTTTTTTATTTTATGGTTGTTGTGTATTTTTGTTATTATGGGTTGACGTCTATGGTGGATAAGATCAATGATACATCATAAGATCATTATATTAATTTAAAGTATGAAATATTGTTTATTTTGATAGTGGATGATGAACATGTGATTGTATGTCAGATAATAGAGGAGTTTTTGTTGGTTAGAAAAGATCATTTAAATGAAGTTAAAGAAATGGTAGTAAAACACCTTAATATAGTTCATTGATGAGGGTAATATAAAAGAATTTTTTTACATTTGATGATGAATATATGATTTGGATCATTATTGTGAATATGATACATTTAAGCTTTTTTTTATACTAAAAATGATGAAAAAGCTCTTATATTAAACTGATGATGAAAAAGATATGTAATGGAGAAAGAAGGGATAGAGAAAACATAAAGTTGTTTGTGTTCTTTTATAGAAATAAGAGTCTCGTGTATTTTTTCTAAAGAGAGGAGAGTTGGTCACCCATGTCTTCCTAAAGCATATGTCATAATGTATGACTCAAAAATCCATCTAAAATAATATTAATTTTTTTATGTCATAAAAAATTTATTTACATAAACAATCATGAAATTAATATATACAAGTTATAATATAATTCAAGAAGTATTGATACAAAATTTAAATTCAAAATAATATAATAAAAATTTATTTAATTAAGAATTTTTAAAAATGAGATTACATAATTAGAAACAAAAATAAGTTTAAATATTTACAATATGTGATGGAAAAAAAAGAAAAAAAACTAAAAAATCTCTCTACAAAAAAAAAAAACATGATCTTCAATATACAAATGACTTACATTCATTGATCTGAACCCTTAGGAGACTTATATATATGTTGAAATAAATAAGTTATATGAGTTGTCAGTATTGATCATTGGCTAAGGGTTCTCTCATTAGAATTTTTTATTTCACAAAAGATCACTATAAAAAAATTTGTTTAATGTTATTTCACATAACAAAAGGAATAAATGGCCGATGGGATAAAGGTACTATTTTTCAAGACTTGTAGACCCGCAGGGGAGAGCGATCGAGAGGGAAACCGTCGATGATGGCGGGAATCGTTTCCCTCAATCTCTCTTCGAACACTCTTCCCTGCGCTTCTCTCATCTCTTCCAGAAAGCCGTTCTTTTCTCCACCAACTACTCGGGCCCTTCTTCGAATGCCTTTGCGCTCCAGGTTTCCTAGTGAGTTGCCGTAGTATTTGAAACCCTGGCTCGGATTTTTTTGTTTTTTTTGTTTTCCATCTCTGTGCTCATTGTTTTGTTTGGTTGTAGGGATTTATGCCTTATCGAGTAATGATATCAAGGTTGGAAGCAACATTGAGGTGGATGGAGCTCCTTACCGGGTTTTGGGTATATTATAATATCCGACGCATTTCGAAGATTAATATCAATTTAGGGTGCATACTATGCTTCATGTTTAATTTCCGCACCATTGCCTTTCGAAGAGGGTTCTAAATGGAATTTGCTCTGGATTTGGTTGAATTTGTTTAGAATGGCAAAATTGATGCTAACGTATATTTTACCGATGGTTTCTTTTAACACTTAATAACTGGAAACGTTATGCAAATGGCATCTTAACTGAAATATTGGTATTTCCTTTTATAAGCTTATCTCCTTTTGTTGATAATTGTTTTTTTTAACTTTCAAAATCATGTGAAACTTAACAATGATAAATTTCATTCCCTACCCCACTTATGAGGTGCGAACTCAACTGTTGGAGGCGAGTGGAGTTAGGATCATGTAGCCTTATGGGTAGGGTGAGATCATCTTAAGGAAGAGGTTGCACAAGCTCATCTAGTGAAGAGGCTACTTCATCAATGGAGATATGTGATATAGGATTAGTTAAATGCTCATTAGCACTTAGCATTGATGGGTAACTTATGCATGGGGACCATGTAGGTACTGGATAGTGAAAGAATTCATCGAATATCCTAATAGTTGGTAGCATAACTTAAAGTAAAAGTATTAACATTACTAGTCAACTCATTAGATAGTAGTAGTTCTACAGATGGCGTCAAAAAAGGTACTTGTGAACTAGGAAGTAAGAGCATGGTTATCTATAGAAAAGGAGGTGGACATGAACTTGGGCTCGATCCGTGGTGACCTAGGCAAATCATTAGAGGCATCATGTAAAACTATTTCAAAGGAAAGGTTGGCGAGGAACTCGTCAATAATGTCCTCTAATGTGACGATATAAGGTGAAATGGGGCCTATGTGCATATGAATGATAGGTATTGTATGCGGGGAACTTGTGGAAGGTGGCAATGGGTCTTCTATCAGGCAAAAGGTGGCTGTGTAAGGCTCATGCGTTTTATTGCGTTGCGGTATAGATGGATAGGTAGTGGCTTTAGGTTTCATTGTGTGGTAGAAGCTTCAAATGTCGAGGGTTTGATGAACACACTGAAGAGCAATGGATCACCATGGAAGTGGCTTTCATTTCAAACCTTGCATAACCTTTACGTAACCAGAATATCTGTAAACTCAACTATTTTAACTTTATTCATAGGGGAGTAATTCATCCTGTTGTGTCTTAAACTAGCTTTGAAAAAAAAAATTTATAAATAAAAAAGAAAAAAAAATGGCTTGCATAGATTGTCTTGGGTAGTCATTGGATCTTCTTTTGTATTTCTATATGGTAGTCCAATAACCTTATCCTTTGGTTTGCCATTGTTGTTATCTAATCATTGCGACCTTGGACCATGAAAAATCTTTCGATGGTCTTTGATTCATGCTTTGAGTGGTAGGAGTATGCTTAATTTTTTAAGAACACGATGCTTATTTAAGACCTCGAGTACTTAGATTAGTCTAGTTTTAAAGCATAAATACAAAAATGTACTTTACAAAAATATCACATGCAATAGATAAATACATACAGACTGCAAGAATGTACAAAAAAATTAAAACAAAACTTTGCAACACTCCAAATGCTAGATATTGTCCACGAAAGTCCAAATGAGTGGTCACGAGGTTTTGGAACCACTTTTTGGGGGGTCTTTTATAGATGATAAGTTGGTGGAAACATAAATCTTGGTAACATCGACTTTCAGACATATTAAATTTTTTTGAACAATTTTGATCATAAACTATCTTGTAATTGAGTGACATAATAGATTCAAGGTATATAATGGTCTGTGATTTCCCTACTTGTTGTGATGCGTTTAGTTTATATTATTGATCAGTTGGGCCTTGGGAGTATTCTCGGAGAAGAACCAAGCCTTTGTGTCAATCATGTGGCAATTGAGATGCTATGGTTTGTGATAAAGCCAAAAGTTGAGGTCATTTTGACTTAAGGACCATGTGGTACTCAAGGATGACTTTATGCTTGGAGAACCTTGAGGTCATGTGGAATCCCAAGAACCATATGCTTGTGCCTACAATTTGATTGTTTAGTCTTCAAAGAGATTCCCTACTAATGCATGCCTTTCTTTCGCCCGAAAGATGGAAATGATCCCTAATGGATGATAGAGATTAGGCTTGGAATTTTTACATCTTTAATGGGCTAATTAACTTCCATTATGTTTTCTATAAAAACCTTGTATTTCTATGCATGTGCATTTGTGTTAATATAATTTTGGAGGCATCCTCTTTGGTAACCTTAACACTAAATAGAACTTCACACAATTTGCATGTTTTTGATCTTGAAAACTTCATTGGTAGTTGAAGGAATACATATATTTTGTTTAGCTTAGATTGATGGAATGCTATTAAGCAAGGTCTCACCAACTGTTTATTATTCAGTTCAGATGAGATGCAATATCTTTGTATGGTCCCTCCCTTAGATATTTTGACTGGTAAGTTGAGCTTGGATAAAGCAGAAAGCAAAAAATTTTGTCATTGTTTTAAGTGACAAAGAAATAGAGATGGCATTGGCCTTCAAAAATTATGGATCACTATGGTACAGATAGACAAAAGAAGTATTCATTCAAGATAAATTTTGGAGATATATTTTGTTTCTTTTGCTTTTAAATTGATGGTGATGGTCCATTATCACCCCCTTCCAAGTTGTACTCTTTGCTAATTGATCAAACTGCTAGCATCTTGTCATGTTTACCTCAATATTTTTTTCTTGATTTCAAAAAATTTCATGCCATCATTTTTTTTAGAGTTTCTTCATGTCAAACCTGGGAAAGGTGCTGCTTTTGTGAGGACAAAAGTACGCAACTACATAACAGGCAATACAGTCGAGAAAACTTTTCGTGCTGGAAGTATGGTAATCTTTCTTTCCTATCCCTTCTATTTGTATCAAATGATTAGTTGAGGCTAGCTTATTCTCAACTTTATTCTGCCATTATATGGTTCAACATCGACTACAGGTAGCACTTCCATTTACTCCACTGAAATTTTCAGTTAAACTAACTTATTATGCTTCAAATCTTTTTTTCCCAGATTTTGGTCTTTAAAATAATTTTTCCTATTTGTTCTACTGAATTTAATGATGCTTTGTGCGTTGATTGTTAATATGATGTCTTAGTTACATCTCACTTTCAGATTGAGGAAGCAGATGTCATGAAGGAAAAGAAGCAGTATACATACAAGGACGGTTCCAATTTTGTGTTTATGGATATGGTATGCCTCTTCTCTGAGGTTTTGTGTCTTAATCACGTGTTTCCTTGTCCAATGCCATGTTTTATTGATAACTTTCCTTGTATTATAAGCTGACTTAATTTTAGATAATCTTCTTGCAAAGAAAGGTTATGGGTTTGTAGTAAGCAACAGTAAACCCAAAAATTGTCAATTTTGAAATTCTATGATCTATTATACATTATAATCATTGCTTAAGCAGTTTTTAGCTAGTTAGGTAAAAAATTAGACTGTTTTAGTTGATATAGAAATTCGTATCAGTATCATGGCCGTAATTATTCATTACCCTTTTTTTATGAATATAAATTTGTTCATTCAGAAGTTATTGATTCTATATATGTTGTCTTTGTGGTAACGTTCCATAGGAGAAATGCTTCTTTTTATGAGTCTGTTCTTATATGTACCTCGTGATTCTTAAAAGGAAAACTACATAATAGTCTGATGAGGTTGTCATAAAAATCGTTTAAAATTCTACTTATCTTCTCTTTTACAGCAAGTTGCTCTTTGTATTCACGTTTTGCTTCTTGCCGGCAGCTTACCTTTCTAAACCATTTTCTGTAAAGTTGATATTTTCTTGGCAATCTTTGCTTTCAATTTACCTAAGCTTATGGTAAGCAAGAGATTTCTTTTTTTTTTTTTTTTTCCTCTAACGTTCTCCGTTCGCCCTTCAACAGACTTCTGAAAGAATAATTTTCATCTTTTTAGCTGTACAAGGCCTAGAGACCAATTCCTTCTGCATTCATCCTCTACGAAATGGCAAAGAATGATCATTTGTTTTTTGTTCTTCTACAGAAAGGAATTGTTGCAATTGCAATGTGTTGGTTTAAGTAATGAGTACCAAATCTTTGATTGCCAGGCTACTTTTGAAGAAACACGATTGAGTGCTGCAGAGTTAGGTGATAGAACAAAATGGTTGAAAGAAGGAATGGATTGTAATTTGCTCTTCTGGAATGGACGGGTATGTCTTCACTGTAATACATTTAATCTTCATGTACCTTCTTTCTCTGAATGATACTTCTTGTAAATTCTTTGGGCAATAGATAAGCCAGTGTGTCGTCAACTCTCTACTGCTAAATTAAAAAATGCTGATTACAGATACCATTCACTTGCATGGGCTAATGGAATTAAACATCTTTCTTTCCCAGGTTATTGATTTGGAGCTTCCCATTACTGTTAAGCTGACCGTAACTGACGTCGATCCTGGCTTAAGAGGTGACACTGCACAAGGTAAGGCTTATGCGACCCAAATATGGTAGAATTAAAGGCTTTCGATCTCTTTGAATCTTTCCATTGATGCAATACTTGTGGTTGTTCTTGTTTGGTTTTTCACATAACTTTTGGCTTCTATGTGTCTTCATTTCTAAGTTATCACAGTTGTTGACTGCAAATGTGATTTAATTTAATTTCACATTGAATGTTAAGAATTATATTAAGCTTTTTGATTAGTAGATGTATGAGAAGATATATTGGTACTAATTTGTGTCTATATTTGATTGAACTCCCTTAACAAGGGCAATAAGAATGATCAATCACTCCTTATGGATTAGGACATTGTCTTTTAAATTATTATTTCTACTTATTCCAACTTCCTTAAGGTCAATTGGAAAATCAAAATGCATGATTGATGTTTGAAGTGTTGTTTTAATGTCTTTTATTAGAACATTTTGTTTGATAATCTATTATCGAGAAGTACTTATTTTGAAGAATTTTGTTGAATTATCATTTTTTAAGTTAGAAAATAACAAAAACAATAATTATATATTCTGAGAATAATTTTTTTTGAGCTATTAAAACAATAAATAGAGTGTGTTAAGCTATTTGACACCATTTTTGTGATGGAAAACACTCATTTGAAGCAGCATCAAACCTGTCCTTGATCAAGATCTCATCTCTACATTTCAGGGGGATCGAAGCCTGCAACGGTCGAAACTGGAGCTGTTGTGAACGTTCCATTGTTTGTGCAAACTGGTGAAGCCATCCTGATCGACACCAGAACTGGACAATACATGAGCAGAGCATGAGGGTTCAACTGATCTCAAAGGAATGCAAAGTTTTGCCTGCTTTAGTTCATTTTGTGGCCTTTTTGATTCATTGATGTGTATGCGTTGTCTTGCTTTGTCTTGCAAACCAGGCTTGAAAGCTTTGGAAATGAGCCCTTTTCTTTGTTCTTTCTTCTCTAATCCGCTTGGTACAGATTCTTTCCTTTAGCTGGAGGTCTCATATTTGATGAAAGTCTTTATATTTTTATAATTTTAGCATAATGATTAATAATTTAATCCTATTTTGTAATTTTTTTTCACTTTTTTTAACAGCAAAAACTTAAAACAAAGACGAAAGTAGATTTTTTGTGAGACAAAATAAAAAATATTTATATATTTTTAATTAAAAGTGTAATTATAGTGTTAGCTCGAGAATTTTAATATTTTTAAAATTAAAGACTGACTTAATTAGCTCAAATTTCCTATTATTAAAAAAACTAAGGATAAAATATAAGCAGGAAAAAAAAATTATATAATATGTTGTGATTTTTAAATACAAAAAGAAAAAAAAAAAAAAAAAAAAACCCACAAACCGAGTTTGGTCGAGTCGAAGGCGGTTTGCTTTTGCTCACACTGCACTCTTCGTCTTCAGCTTCGTCGCAGCCTTCATGGCTGCCGCTGTACTCACCTTCGTCTCCCCTGTAAAAACCAGTACGCTCTCAAGTTATAAGTGGGCAGGAAGGCATTCGCGGCAGCTTCCGCGCGGTTTGTGGAATCTTTCACCCAAAAACGAGTCTTCGAGACCATGTTTTGTGTCAAAGCGAAGCTATGGTCTTCGGCCAATCTTACTGGATCGGCGGATGTCGAGACTTACTTGGCTAGCTTTACCAGAAGAAACGGTTAGGTCTTTGTCAATATCTCTCCTTTGATTAATAGGGCATTCTTTATGTATTCTTTTTGGTCATGTTGAGATTTTTAGGTTAGTCCTAGGAGAAGTTTGTCCGTATGTATGTGTTTTTTTTTTTTTTTTTTTTTTTCAATCTTTGTGTTGCTCCGTCGAGGCAAGATGCGTACTTGGAGGAATGCATTGGACGTATTGATGAGTTCTATATGTAAATGAGATTGAAATGTAGTTTGTGCTTTCCATCTGCTTTTGTTCTTCCTTAGTCACGCATGCTCAGACAAAGTAGTGTAAGATAACGGGTTAGATGCTTCTAGGTCTAGAAAGCTTATGGATGATATAGTTAACGTTCTACTGCAGTTTCATACTTGTTTTGTTATGGGAAATGCAGAATCGATCAGAAATAGAGGTGGAGAAGGAAAATGATCTTCGAATTAAAGCGGATGAGTCTCAGGAAGCATGGAAACAGACGCTAGAAACTTTTAAAGAGGAAGCTGCGAAGATGAAAGATATTTCTCAGGAAGCCTATGAAGTATACTCGAAGAGAGCTATGGATATATGGTTAGAGACTTCTGATATGTTGAAGATACAAGCAGAGAAAGCAAGGCAAGATTTAGCCTTAATGGCAAATGAAATCAGTAAAGAGGGTCAAGTTTACCTCTCAACGGCAGCAAAAAATTCTCCTGAACCTGTTAAAGATATTGTCGAAACTTTTGCTTCTTCAGCCACTGAATTAAAGGATGTGTCATTAGTTCGGGATTTTTATCTGGGTGTTCCTTATGGTATGCTTATGTTATCTAATATGAAATATTCTGTTCTTGAAATGCAACAGAACATCATTCAACTTAAACTGGTGTGCTTGAAGGGAGTTTTTGACCTGAAAAGTTTCATTATTTGCAGGTGCATTTCTTGCTATTGGAGGCTTTCTTAACTTCATGGTGACAGGGAGCATCCCAGCCATTCGATTTGGCATAATTCTTGGTAGTGCTTTACTTGCCCTTAGTATATTGAGTTTAAGATCATGGAAGAGTGGAAAACCTGTTCAAAAATTCGTGAAAGGGCAGGCCGGTAGGTATTTTCTCATTAGGCTATATTCTCTAACCTTTTTTTTCCTCTTCTTAGCTGCATTATGATGTTTGGTATTTTTGAATATAGTCAATATACAATATTATTCAAAAGATTCTTTTATTTGATCCCACTTAGCATAATCAAGGCTTGTTGTTATTAATATTGTATATGTAGTTGCATTAATCTATTAGGATTCCTATTCTATTTGTTTGTTATGTGGTTTTTGAACTGCTTATGCCCCATTTGTGCTTGGCACAATCATGCCATTGTTGAGAAAATTCCAATGAAAAATTAACAGCTTATTAAACCACAGCATCTATTCCAAACCAACCCTTGGTTATGTTGTTTGATATCGTACCAAGGGTTTGGGTTAAGTTCCTGATCACATGCTCTGGGCTTTTCCTCAACTTCAAGAAGGAAACAGTGTAGAATTTGATAAACATTACTCTTCTACTGTGTTGATATGTGTTGTCTCACAAACTCTCGAAATGGTACCATTTTTGTCATGTTTTCTTGATGTTGTATCCTATCCAATCTAGTAATTGGTATTACGGACATCAACACGAAAGCGCTTATGAGAAAGAACTATTGGGTACATGCAAGTACAAGTCAAGGTTGGAATTTATAATAGTGGTGGTACTTGTCCACTTGTATAAGTTTTTGAGCTAATAGATGCTTATCTACTTATATTTGGGCCCAACATTATCCGCCAAAGATCAATTCTCTCTACAAAGAAATCATAATTATTAGAAGAATTGAGTGACTCTAATTATTCAAGTACAATGCTAATCCCTTAAATTTTCATGACTTCAATTCCTTTTTTTATCTAGAAGCTAATCAAGCAGGGTTGTTATTATCATCAATCAATATTTGATCAAATGAACTGAGACCAGATGAAATGCTATCCTGATTGCTTTAACTTTTCCAATGAAAAATCTCGCACCAGTTGTTGGCATTTCAAATTTGTGTTGATACATATTTTACACTGTCCTTAAATTTGCCTATTAACGGTAGCCTTATTGAAACAGCAATTGCAATCATTATCCTTATACGTGAATGGCGCCTTTTTTCAAAGGTAATTTTTTTTGTAAATTAAATTAAATTTATACATCTAATTCAACAATTATTTTTATGTTCCTTGAACTATTTATGTATTTTGGTTTCGTTTATTTATGTGTATTCTGTTGCAGATGCAATCTTTGCCAACTTTTTTGATGACTCTCATAAGGTGAGTTTTTTTTTTTTTTTGCCAAATTTCTGGTGTGCCTTTCTCTAAATGAACTTCACATTGCTTGTCTTTTTAACTAAGAACTGTTTGGCTCTCATATTTATGGCCTAAATTATATATTCCCCTTTTAAAATAGATATTTGAGGATTGAGTTGGCATCCAAATTTTTTTTGTTGGCATTCTAAGGTTGCCTTGTGGATTTTTGTGAAATGCATGTTTTAAATAAAGTTCATGACTTAATAATTTAAAAATAAATTTCTGCTGGCAAAATGGGGGTCACTTGATGATAGCATCCAAAAAAATGTTAATGCTTTTGTATCAATTTCAAAACTTTAGAAAAGTGCAAAAAACTGGAAATGAGATATAGTGGAGCTGAAATTGCCTTCTTGACATCATGATGAATTGGGATGGCCATCATTTGATAAACAAATTCCTTGTTGTAGCAATCATATTACTGAACTAGTGATGTAACAAAAGTGCAATGCTTGCCTTCTCTTGATTGATTGTAGTTTTGGATATTGTTAAATAGTATGTTGGAACTGTTCCGGCATTTTTTTTACTCCTATGGCTATGTTTGTGCAGCTGCGATTCAATGAATCTTGCTGCAAGAATTTTTTGGTGAGTGACGGCATCTTTTCATTAGCTGTAGAGTTTGCATGTTGGGTGATGCCATATAAGATTCTAAATACTGGTTAATTAAATGCAATGATGCATATCTGGATTTAAAGCTGAGCTCATGAAAGCTTCATTCATCTCCATTGAAAAAAATTTACATCCAACTGAGCACGAAGGATATCTAAACCATTTAAAACATGTCAAAAGAAATTACTGTCATGATAATTGAGAAATGTACAACAAAGTTATGAATTGTGCAAAAGATCTAGAAAGACGATCAAATTAAAACCATATGTAGCTAAAACTAATAATGAACACAAACACAATAGGAATTAAAGCATAGCAAGTTTCATTCATACTTAGAATTGAGCAAATTGTTCAATTAAAACAAAAGACATTCACAAGGAATGTGGACCAAAACGTTTTGCATAGTGAAGGTAAAATTGTCCTTACGAAGAGGGTAATACCAAAGATAGAAGAGATTTAGATTGGGATTTGCTATAATGCATGCCTGGTGCAATCATTGACTGTTTTAGGGAGAGGTTTAGGACCACACCATGCAATTAATAGGGAACTACCCTAGGCTCTTTTGGAACATCTTGGGTTGCATAGTATGGAAACCTAGGACAAGAACAAGAAGCTATGATTGTAAGAGAGAAAAAGAGTTTTAGAGAGAGAAATGCCTCATATGCCAAGGAGTTAGAAACATTGATATTTGGTGTGGATCTCCTGTGGGCTTTAGCAATGTTAAGCTCACTCAAGAGAGATTGAAATTTAATGTATCATGAGGAGATTAAGGGTTTGAGTCCTTAAGCTGTTATATGTAAGACTTTCATACAAGTTATGAAGTATTCATAGATGGTGTTGATTTACGTTATAATGCATGAAAAGAAATGACAAACAAGTCCTTATATATGGAAATTGCATGAGGAATTCATGGGATACAAAGGTGTTCACACTTGAAAAGTTATTCATGTTGTATGTGATAGTATTCAATAGCCTTGGTGGAACTCATGTACTTCTAGGTATGTTCCCAAAATATGAGCAATCTAAATCTACAAAAGAGACCTTGGGCTTTTTGAACTTACATAGGATGACACAAATCTTTTGGATGTGACCATAGTTGTCTTTAAGTGATCTAGAATATACTAGGATAGTATATTCATCAAAATAAATTAGTATGAAGATGCCAACATAACTTGTATCATAAGTCATTTATTTGACAAGGGCATTGATTAGCACAAAGGGCATCACCAGCCATTTATAAAGTTTATCCTTAGTTTTGAAGGTTATCTTCTATTTGTCTCTTATAAGAATGCTGGTTTGATAATATCTACTCTTCAAATTGATCTTTAAGAGTATGATCAGCTCCTGCCATGTGGTATAGATGATCATCTAAATACTTCTAGAATTGGTACTTTCTCTAGTAAGCCCTTTGTCAAAATTGTGAGTTGTAATAATGTTTAAACCTTTGGCTTTCCCTTTTTTCTTGGGTGTGGGTGGAGGTGGCCTGGGCTTCTTATGCTAAGAAAGATAAAGTGTAACTTTCTGTTTGTGGTTGAAGAAAGTATGAGTGTTGGTCTTCCAGCTAAGTGTTGTATTGTGATCATGAAGCCACATGCATCCTTGGATAATGTTCCCAAATATGCATGCAAATATCATACCATATCTTGGATGAAATTGTATCTAACAACCCTAAGAATTGTTTTTTTGTTCACTATTAATGGTGCATGAAGTAGTTAAAAGGACTCTCTTAGTGCCTCCAATTGTTCTTGTACCATTTTTTTGGGTTTAGTTTTACTTTGCTTGACCTTTTGGTTGACATCTTTATCCTCAAGTCCAGCACTTATTGTGAGAGATTTAAGGGACATTTTGTAGCAATTTGCTCACATTTCTCAAATCTAAAGTAGCCAAAAAAAGTGCTTATAACAACTTGGATAGTAATATGGTTACTTTTAGAGTTAGTAGGGGTGGTAAAGCATGTGGAATTGTGCTTGTAGAAGGCTTGGTGGAAATAGTTCTACTGAAAATGTGTGGGGGTAGTGCAGCTTTGGCCTTTCAAAAGAAGGGATTGAAACAAAATCGCTTTGCCTCCTACACAATTAAGTATGCTTCTTCTGACGTGGTGACGTTCCAAAAGTGTAGTTTGGCTTGGATATAATCCCATAGCTAGCACAAAACCTATAAAAGACAATTTGCAGTGTATGTTTTGACCACGTTAAGGAGGGTATTCTTTAAAATTAGTAATATAGTTGTTTATAGTTTTTGTTTCCTTGTGACAATGTTTATCATTGGTTTAGCTTTGTGTTGCAAAGACTTGGTGTTTATACCAAAGCTTGAATTTCAAGTTTGTCAATGAGTGCAATGGTTCCATTCTCTTAGCAACATATTATTGTTCTACTTATGCAATACTATTGAAAGTAGTGGTTTTGAGCCATTTCTTAATACATGCTTACCTACGAGTCCAAATTATTATCAAAAGAGGTTGCTTTTAGTTTCACCATTCTAAGGGTGCACTTATCATCTCTCTTGTTGGGTGGGTCTTGTCTACGCACATAAGATCATTGGTGTGTTAAAGTATGCCTTATGGGTTTGGCTCTAATTTGAGGTGTGAAGTGTTGTGTTATTAATCCTTAGTTATGGTATTTTATTTGATGATAATAAATCCTAAATATTTCTAATGAATTTGGTTTAGTAAATTTTCAAATTCTAAATAGTTGTTGTTCGTATTTCTGGGAGAATTTAAAAAAAAAAGAGAAGTAAAATTGAAATCTCATGAAAATCATCTTGATAGAAGTGACAAACCATCAAGAAATATCTTTTGACATTACTTTTAGGTATTTTAATTTTATTTTTAGAATGTTAAGTTTGATTAAAATTAGTTTTTTAAAGCACAAAAATATTAATTAATTTTCATCTCTAATATCTTTAATTATCATCTTTGATTCAATATTTGAAATATATATTTCTCAAATATTTTTGAAATCCTATTATCTAGTAATGATTTAAATAATAAATTTAAAATAAAAAAATCTCATTACCTTCTAATAACTGCTCACTGTTCGTGATTGCTACAGTGTTCGGGTCAAGTTGGGGCAAAAATCCCTCATGAACTAAGAGGCATCCAACCTCGAAATCAGGCTGCCTTTAGTGTGTGTCAGATTGGTTATATGGAGAAAAATGCTTTTCAAATACGCCATCTGGGACTAAACGTATTGTTTTTAATGTGCGGCAAACTTCTGAATTTGGGAGTGACAAGCCATCTAATCGTGTGTTTTTGCGATTGAACGATCACCGCCATATCTAATTTTTCAACCCGCTAATTATTTGAGTCATTTGATCGCGCAATATTGCAATTGCTTGGTCCATATTTCTTCCGCTTGACAACTTAAATCATGCAGTCAGATCGCGATTCTGATTTAATGGCCTAGACCAAATTAATGTGTCTAAAAGGCACAGATTAAAGTCCGTCCATCCAATCGCACAGTTTTCGCGTTCGAACGGCCATGGTTCGGTTCAATCCAATGGCTCCAGCGCAATGGTTCTTTTAGACTTTATTTCGAGTCATTGGGCTATTTTTTTTAAGTATTAAATTCCATATTAAAAAATTGCTGAAGTGAAAATGTAACGACTAAATTGGATGTTTGGTAAGTGCTTTTACCGTTAGAAGATGTCTATAAATAGGAGAATTTTCGAGCAAATGTTTTGATGAAAACCTTCACAAAATTCCAAAGAAGAATTCTTAAGTTTTGATCTCGAAACAATTCGCAGCCGTTATTAATTGTTGTCTCCTCACACTGCGCCTTTCTTCAATGAACTCTAACTTTCTTGATTCATCTTCCAATCAACTAAGCTCCTATTTTTTTATTTTATAGCTGATTAAATTAAAATGATTGTGTCTTGTTAAATATTTTGTTAAGCATTGGAATTTATTTGTATGGATTTTTATCGTCGTTTTCTTCTCTTTTTGTCAATTCTATTTTGTTGTAAGATTATTTTAGCTTGTTTTATGTTCTTATAAGGGTTGAGTCTACCCGTCTTTTGGCGAAGAGCTTATATAGTTTATTTTTGCGTTTGGTTTTTACTGGAGGGGATGCAGGCTTGATTTTAAGCCGAATCACTTAAAAATCGCTTGTGCACGTGATTAAATTTTTGTACTTCATTATTTCACAGTTTGTAAAGCTTTATTATCAAAATAAAAATTTACATATTTTTAAGAAATTATAATTTCCTGAGGAAGAGTTATGTCTTAGCTACTTTTACACTTATGATATTTGAGGCGATTGAGGCGTCTTGATCTTCTTTAATTTGTAGATTATCTAATCAAAATTTTGTTGAGATGTGTATATATTGTAATTTCATTCCAAGCACATGGGTGTGCAATGTGTTCTCTAATTACATCTCAACATTGGGACAAGTGATCTTATAGCACTAGCCAGTGAAGATGTTGATGTGGAATTTTTGTCCTTTCTAGAAAGATTGTGTCAACACCATAGCTTGCATAATGTTACAATGCTCAAAGAAAATTTTGATGTTTTTTTAAATTCTTAGGGCAGTTTTGTGTAAATTGTTAAGTGAGCATTGGCTGTATTTTCCCACATAAGCTAATTTAAACATTGATATAGTTTTTTTTATAAAAAAATTTGTTAACTTTTCTCATATTTTGCTAACTCCAAATTTATTTTTGTATAATTTTTCCTTTATATGCTTTTATAAAAATAACTTCGAAATTTTTTAACATAAAATTTTTGATGAAAAATTTGAATAAAATAAAAGTTGTAAGTTATTAAAATTTTTCTTTGTTTTACTATTTATTTAATATGATAATGAACTACACATAATTTTACTTTCTTGTTTATAAAAAACTAAAAAGTGATTGAAAAGAAACTGGTTGAATATCTTGAATTTGAAATGTGATTTTTTTTTTCATAGTTTCGTTTGTCTTGTTTAACTATTAATTAATAGCTTAAAAACCATTAGAAATTAAAGTTTCAATAAATAAAAAGATAAAATTTCCTGAATAAAGTAAAAGCATGGGAAAAACATTTCTTGAAACAGAGCAAAAAATAAAATAAAAATAGTGCATATATGAATAGAAATTAAAGTGTGACATTAAAAGTTGTGAATAAATTAATATTGAAAAGTGAAATTACAATAATTTAAAATATTGAAATTGAAATTGCATCAATAATATTTGTAGTAATTAAAAATATGTTTGGACTATGATTGATATTTAGGTTATGAAGTTTCGTAGTCTTTGTTCACTGTAACCACAATTTGCTTGTAGAAATCTTGTCGTAAAACCTTGATCTTGATGTAAGGTTATTTCGAGTTGATGTGTAAGACCAAATTGGGTAAACTAATTTAAAAAATTGTAAAGCAATGCAAAAGGACTTGCAAATCAGTGAGAAAACTCATTCTGGTCAAATTAATTGTGATGCAGATGGAATGTTTGATACATGATCATAACCTACTCTAATATCAAGAATTGATGTTGGATGAGATGTAAAATGCAGATAATTAAGTCATTTTGGTTTCACATGTGCACTGGATTGAGTGAATACTTCGATTAACTCATTAAGAAGGGGTCCCAAAGGGAGAGAAAGTTTTATGGTTGGGTTTTGTTGCTGAGTTCACCCTGTGTGGTCAGGATTCTGCATGTGACAAGGTTATTGCCTTTTGCTTTGGGGTGGTTAAGAATGACTGCTCCATGCAAAATTCCAATTACTTTGTGTGATCAATAGGCTACTGGTTGACCGTCATAAGATGATCACTAAGGAAACCTAGGAATAAAAAGTGGAAAGTTTCCTAAGAAGATGAGGAGATTAGAATGCTAATCTTTGGTAGGGATTTCCTACTTTGCGCTTTAGTATCTACCCTTCTGGGCAATGACAGTTTACTAATTGAATGGTCACTTGGGTAGCAAGGGTAACTTCACTTAAAAGTAGCTGAAATCAAAACTCAATATATCATGATGATACTTAGGTTCCCAATCCCTTGTATGTAGACTACTGATACAATCCATGGAATTCTCATATATGGTGTGGAACTAAATAAAAGAAGCAACATAAGAAAAATCTAAATGGGTCGTTATATTTGGAGTTCACTGATATGTCAAGCACTCCTTTAACTTTTGTGGGATTAAAAGTCACTACTAATAGAGAAAAAATGTAAAAACTGAAAAAATAAGTTCAAAGATGCTGACATGGAACTTCTTGTGTGAGCGATTTATCCTTTGTAGTAAGGGAGATACTTGATGCAAAAGCAATTAATCATGGTGACTAGCCCTATGTATCCCCGTATGATGTCTATTGTCGTGATCATTGTTTTAATCTTGATGTAATACAGAAAAGTATTGTAGTTGAGCTAGAAAAGATGTCTCCTTTGGGAAAACATTGTAGTTAACTCACTGAATCAGATAAATGTTGTTGATTGTGAATGTTATAGTTGACTCAGGCCCAAAAACTAGTCTAGAGAAGTTAATTCAATCGGAGAGTCACCATGAGACTTACCTTGATGTCTGAATTGAGCTCCGCCTTGAATGACGATGTCTAAAGGTGCGATGTTAATTTATTTTTAATTGGTCAAGTCTTTCTCCTAGAGGTTGATCTTCTCAGTCATCTCCTTCCCACCAATGAAATCCTCTAATTATGGGCGACTACCCTGTAAAATTCCTGCATCCAATACTTTGTCTTATCACCTCTTTAGCTTTCTATGTTCATCCTTGTCCTTGCAATTGAAGCCTCCCTCTTTAACACAAGTTAGTTCAGCAGACATTGTTCTATTCTTATTCCTTCTCTAATGTTTCCTTTTCCTTTATCTTTTATATCTTTTTTTCCAAAATTTTGAGGGGTTTATCCTGTATGACTGCTGATCAATGATCATTTGGACCTTTGTTTTTTATATATATATTTTATTATTTATTAGAACTTTTTTTGGTTAACAACATAATACATGACTGAGAGCCTACTAACTCAGTAAGGATCTTGGGTTTTGTTATCATGGTTCTACCATTAGTTCTCATTTATATATATTTTTGGTCTTCAATTGTACTTAAAAAAATTGTAATGCATGAACAGCCACTTCTCTTCCCTTGGGAGGTTATTCTACTTTGCCAAATAATTCTGTGTCGTGATCTATATAACAATACAAAATAGCTTTTGGCAAACTTTCAGTTGTTTATAAAATAAGTAAACATTAGTTTGTACAAGATCACTTTCGACCTTTGATGAGTGTAATGATGCTAATGAATTTCCAGTGGTTAACTGCAGTATTCTCTAGCCTTGACTTGCAACTCATAAATTTAACCACTTCTGCTGTTTCCTTGGTGTTTCTACTGTTCATCTTGTTTAAAGAATTCTTGTTGTTTGCAGCGGATCAATGGTAGCATTCTATGTGTATAGAATTATGATTGATGAAGACACAGAAGACAAGCTTTAGATGAAGACACAGCAGTCAAATGATGGTTTGAATTGTTAACCTTACAACTTTTTTTGCAGAGAATCTTTTAACTATTGGGAGGATATTCCCTTTCTGTGAAACACAAATGATGGTTTGTAATTTCTCTAACTCTTCTCTCAGGAAATAACTGGAATTTGATAGATGAAGAGAGCTTATTTGAAGGTCCAAAACTGTTCTCATGTGCTGGAAACTTAGAAACAAAAGAGCCTTTTGGCATACTTGACAAAGCTTTTCGTTATTTTTGTTGTTTGTTCTTGCTTGTCCTGTAATAGTTTTGAAGACCTGTAGTTTTCTGTACCAGTTGTTCTTATGGTGAATCATGAGACACATATGGGCAACAATTTTGCAATAAGTTTTGTTGGTTTTACTAATATTAGTTGTTATCATGCTCAAATAACATGCTATTTATTATTGCGATGTCATAAAATTATTTTGTTTTTTAAGAATTTCATAATTGTTATTATTTTTTTTATTTTGTTTTTTGATATATGTTATCGAAACATGCTCCATTGGAAGGGTTTTATTGTCAATCAAATGACTATTAGTAAGGACAAAACTAAAACTATTAAGAATCATTTAGCCAAAAATTTGAGATAATATTCAAATAACTTGACCTTGATGTGATTAAACGTTATCATTACAAATTACATTTAACACACTCGAATGAATAACTGGTTTCGTAAGTCTTAACATACAAAAAGAAAGATTTGATAGAAACATTGCACTCCATTCCAATATAGAATACTACAACAAATGCAGCTTTTCCAGCCAAAGCTGGCTTGAGAACAGTTCCTTATACTTATTTCCTAATCATACTCTACACTCCCGAAGAGGATCTGCCTATCCTCTGAGCCCCCAATTTCGCAGCAACTTGCTTAGTTCCTCGGCCCCTAACGGTTGACAATGGTTTTGCCTTTGTGGTGGGTGGAGGAGCAGCAATGGCTGCCCATAGATCATCGTCATTGGCTGCCACAGGCTTAGAAGGTTTCAAATGGTCTCTTGGAGGAGGTGCAGCAATAGACCCCCAAAGGTCTTCATCCTCCCGGGATGTTGAAGGTTTGACATTAGCGTGTTTGGATGTAGACTTTGGTGCAATTGCAGCAATTGAACCCCATTGATCATCTTCAAAGTCTGCTTTAGCAGTCACCAGAGTCGAGCCGGAAGCCCTTGCTGTGTTGTTTGGTCGAGAAGAACCTTCAATGTGGAAGACAGAGATCCAACCAATGGTGTGATTACAGTGAGCATAGGAAGAGTAGAAGGTAGGCGTATAGGAAATATGGAATTTGGTGATGCATTCGATAATAGTGTATGAACACTAGTTAAAATCTTGTCTACAACATTTTACACTAAGATGGTCACAAGGCATTTGGAACCAAGATAGAAATGTCTTTAGATATAGAAAAAAATATTCAGGAATAAGTTAACAGATGTTACATAAGCTAAAATGAAAGAAAGCGAGAGATATGTTGCCCTGCTATGATTTTGAATAAACAATTTTGGAATTTGCTCAAATAATCTGCAAAATCCCACAAGTGTAAATTTGCCAGCAAAACTTGTATTAAACAAAAAGAATTAAACATTTTACTATTTTTTAGTTCAAATGAAACAACTACAATTTGAAGGATATCTAATCAGTCAAAGCTAAGCAAATGAGCAACAGAACAAGTCAGAAACGAGGATAATATTTGCATCAACCAACCTGACAACCGCTGCTTTGGTGGTTCAATCTGGCGTTTTTGAGCTGCCTGAATGCTTGCCAATTGAGGAGGGGGATTCAGTTCCTCAAGTGGTTCAATATCGTCCCACCCTTCTTTATCACTGTCGTGGTTATCGAGAAGATTACCATTCTCGGGCTCGCCCCATGTATCCGTCGAAGCAGGAGATGAAGTTGGTTGATCAAGAGAATTGCTCAGGGAAGTGGTGAACCCAATTCTGGTATCACGAGCCTCCATCATCCCTGAAATCATGACAGCAAGAGGCCCAACAATGTAAAGTGATTTAACAAGCTATTGCTTTACAGATGCTATGATATACAAGTATGTTATCTGATTAATACAAAGAGTGTATAATAACAAGGTATGATTTATTGGCAAATTGCAAACTTCCAATTGCTTGTAAAGGTCTTTCAGTGAGCTACAAACATTAAGTACATAGAGGTGTGTATAAGTTGTTTTAAACTTGAAAAGCCAAACTAATGATTCAATCAGCTTGGTTTAGGTTGTGTTTGTTTCGATTAAAAATTTCGTATTATTTCAGTTTCAGTTCCATACAGTTTTTCAATCCAAATTGTAGAAACAAATGAAAAAACCAATTTTACATACTGATTTGTAGTTTAGTATTTCGCTTTGGTCAGCTTGAATTTACAATTTTGGTATTCAATTTTTTGGTTTGGTTTACTGTGTAGTTTTGCATAAACATATGATGATCGGTCTGGCCAATCCATTAACCAAACCTAACGGTTGGAAATACAAAATTTGCAAATGTACTTCTAACTGATCTGAAGTTTCAAGCTCAACTTTGGAGGAAGCAAATCAACATTCAATATTTTGCTATCATCGAACTGAATTCTTTGCAATACATATGTTTACATCTGTACATAAACGCATGCATTTGTTTGGATATGCATGCACAAATCAATGGTAAATACATCCACTCAATAACTAAATATGATCAGCAAGGCTCAATTTGGTTTGGATTCAATCCAAATAATCCAAACAAAATCCATCTCAATTTGAGAAAAACTCATATTGACTCAAAATACTACAGTCCTAGATTAGTCGAAGTAGAAAATAATTATATATTTTGATATAAATTGATAGCCTTGGTCTACTTAATTCTCTCATTATCTGCTGTAAGTTTTGAAGTAACTTTGATTAATGCTCTAAAATCATATAGAGGCCTGAAATCTAGTTCAGAACATCTTAAGTGACAATTGTATGATTGACCAATTTATCTTTTATACAGCTGTTGGAGGTAGTAAAAATGTTGCTTATTTACCATCTAAATTTATTAATCGGTATGGTTACATAATATTTTGTCTCAACATTTCTACTATCAAGACCAGTAATTAATAAATTTGGAGGGGATGAATAAAATGGCATAAGGCATGTGCAATCTATATCAATTTCAATTAGGTATTAACAAGAATTCCACATTTGAAATTCACTTTTTCAGCATAATAAAAACATATGAAGGTAAGATTCACCGAAAATTATAACCTATAATAATTTCTATTGTTAAGGAATGTGCATTTTCCATGATTTTAAAATGGCACAAACAGATAGATAAGCCTTTCAATCAAAGCTACAAAACTAAGATTGCAAACCATAATTCCCATTTAGATTTCATATTATCTAAATAGCTTAATTACAAAATAACTAAAAAATAATAATCTGAATTAAAAAAAGCCATTTGTTGAGTATAGCTATACCAATTATTTCAAGTATAGATGAAACAAAACAAGGAAAAGGCATAAGCTAACGAAATAGAAACAATGCAAATAAAACCAAAACAAGAAATCAAACTTAATCTCTGTATCATCTATATACATGAACATTTTGTGCAACTATTAAAGAAAGCAAGATAATTGGTAGAATGCTGTTGAATATTCTGTACATCTTTGACAAATTTTGGTAACATATTTGTCCATACCCACATCTATTTACCAATAAAGATCTGTTTTTCTAAATGTTAACAATGTATTTATAATAAAAAATCACAAAAAAACTTGTCCAACCTATTCATGCCTCTTATCAAAACCTTCCATCTCACCCACAATGATATATGCGTATCAGCCTGTCATCCCACAATAACAAATCCAATATGGCTAATCACCTTTATTAGAGATCATATACAATCTAGTTGGGTTTATCTCATGAAGAAAAATATTTAGTACCATTGGTCAAACAATTTCACAAACATATTACAAACGTTTAATCATCTATTTATATCCTTTGAATTGGACAATAGAACGGAACACTTCAAAATTATATAAACCAAAAGCTTTTAGACCATAAGATTTTAATAGGATTTTCCATCAAAGTATGCGTACATACATCCCTCAATAGAATGGCAAATGTTGAACAAAAAAACCAACATCTTCATGCAGTAGCTTGGTATCTTATTTCTGCTAGTCATATACCTAACTCAGTGTGGGATAAAAACCATTCTTAGTCACTATCTTATCAATAGAGTGCCCTAAAAAATCCATATGAATCTCCTTCCAATACTTCCTCATATCCAAATCATCAAACTCACATCCTCGTAAAGTGCTTGGAAGGATTAATTTTTTTCACATCCATCAACCCCAATAAGAAAAATTTGATTGCGAAGTCACAATATTTTTTGAAGGCAACAAGTATATGGCCTGAAAGGATAAAATTTCTATTACCTTTTTCTTAAATTCTATGTTTTGTAAAATGCGTTTTTTTTAAAAAATCAATCTCATCATCTTAGTAAATCTTTGGGAGACATTAAATGCAGACTTTCCTTGGGATTCATCTATCTAGCACTTCTTTACCATCTTACCAAAATCCTTCTACCTCTATTGATCAATTACTAGAAACTATACCTAAAACCCAACCGGTTAGGAACTACACCAGATTACATCCAACCAAATGCATGATCAAGGGGAACAATCCATCATTTTTCTAAAAAACCATTTATAATTTACTCAAGAAGGCCGTTACCTCAACAACTTGTCCAACTATTACAACTGGAACCAAGTCCATAATACAAAATGGGGCACTGGTTCAGTTAAAGATACACATTCCCACTGTTATTAGAGAAGGAATTACATCACACTCTCAACATCCTATTCAAATTATTTAATCTACTCTAAGCTTTCTCCAATGTACATGGATTTAATCACATTGTGGAGGTATTAACAGAAATTAAAACTGCTCTCCAGTATCCAAAATGGAAAAAAGACATGAAAGAAGAGATGAAGGACCTAATACATAACAACACAAAGGGAGATGATTAAAATAACAAAGGGATGGGATGCTTATATATTCACACTATGAAATAAAAATCTAATAGAGACATTGAAAGGTGTAAGGCTAGACATTGACTCAGAAGAGACAATTACCCTTGTAGCTAAAATGAATTCAATCAAACGTTCTTCTATTGGAATTAAATCAAATGGACATCAAGCTTGCTTTCAAAAATGGGAAGTTAGGAAAAAGAAATACATGTAAAGGTACCTCCAGGGTTTGAAAAAGCAAAAGAAAAGGACAAGGAATGTAAACCCAACTCAAAAGTTTTTTTTTTGAAGGACTACATTTCATTAAGGAGAATGTAGCTAAGATCAAAAACCATTGTCCTTCTAAAGAAGGAAGAACATTCCCCATCTCATTGAACATCATTAAAATTAGCAAAATCGGCTATAAAAATTCACCAAACGATCCCCATGAATCAAATTCCCTTAATTCTAAGCAGCCCATCAATTTGCCAAACAAATCCTCCTAAGGATCCTGATCTTCTGCAACAAAAATAGCACGTATATGTATCTTTTTGCCCATTGCACAGAGTATATTAGCCAAAGTGATCTTTGTAGCATTCACTGTTCCAACAAAACTGTAAGCATTATAGACCCATCAAAATTGATTTTGATCCAATTTGAAGGAAGGGGATACCATTGTAAGGAAGATGAGTAACTTGCATCATCAAAGGATAAAGCAATCATAACTTTGAGCAAATATGAACCTCAAGCCATGAATCAAGAGACTGAATATCAACCACAATCATGGAAGGGGAAGAAACTGGTTTACCATAAACCTTATCACTGCAAACATGCAAATTATGGTATAAAGCATTGAAAAGCTAGAAAACAATGCAACATAATAGCTCACTAGATACCCAACCAAAATAAAAAAAATATGCAATGGCATAGGATATGCTTCAGGCTTTTTAAAGACTTCACGCTCTCAAGTACAAAGGCTAGAAGAAGTCAATTCTCTTGATGTAATCCAATAAAATTTATGGAGAACAGCATTGTAAATTCTCCATAAGAGAACAATAAATTTCAGCTGTCATTTTAATCTCCAATACTACGAGCCTAAACAAAGCAAATCAGGGAATACATTCTTTTATATACTAATCATATGCATTTAGCATGGTTTTGTAGTTTTTCAAACAAGTGGTATGACCTGAAGTTAAGCCATAGAAATGATCCTCATAGAAAGCAGCTTATCAAAAACCTCCTTCAATGCTTTGAGCCGACTCACCTGAAGCATTCAAGAACCCACAAACAACATAAGGTAAATTCAAGGCCAGGTTGAGTTGTGTGGCCCACTTGCTAAGTTTCATTGAATCATTCCAACATTCATTGAGCATTGAACAACAAGCCCATCTCCAATTTTTCAAAATATGTTTTTCCTTACAATATTGCCACCAAAGTTGATAAACATCCATGCCCATGTCACCTTTTATCACTGAAAGGATTTAGTGTCATTCCCATATTTTGTCCTGAAACACTCCAGCCAAAGTCAATAATGTTTAGACTTTGTGAACTTTGTGGCAAGATTGTTCACCATGGGCCATTTCCACGTCTTGAGTTTATGAATGAACTAGTCAGCGAAGCACTTTGGACAACAAATCTTTATCCCAAACTAGGTAATAATGGAATTCTTCTTTTAAGTTCACACTTTGATGATTTCTCAATAACCTCAAGGACATTGGATGGTAGAAAAGTATGACCATCATAGTAGATAGGCAGAGAAATCAGCACACAATTTATCAAATTGATTCGACCAGCACACCATTTATCAAAGTGATCCAACAAAGAAGAGATAAAGCCCAAAACTTCTAGGCCTAGATCCACTTCCAAATTGCATCAACACTAAGCTGAAGGTTCATTAAAGTAAGTCACATGCTTCTTAAAGAAACCAAAGGTATTTACCCTCTTTTTGTTATTTGTAGCCCAATTTGTTAACACGCATTTTCATAGTTTTCCTGCTTAAAAAGATTGATGATTTATCTTTTCACTTGTCAAGGAGCAATAGGAGTCTAGAACCAAGGAAAGATCCAAAGCCAAATGAATATGGTAGTAGCAAACAAGAGGGTATCATTGACAATAGCAAATAGGAGATGGGCAGACCTGTAGTTGGAACATAAATACCCAACAGAATTTTGCTTTAATATTTTTCTAGATCAGGACGGGTAATAGCTCCAAGAAGAGAATAAACAAATAAACAGGTACAGGCACTCATGCATAAGAGCCCATGACACCTAATTTCAATTTGATTGTTTTCCATTGGGATGAAGAACAAAGTTGGGTCCAGACTTATGCCAGAATCCAACTACACCATAACTGGAGAAACCTAGAGTGTTAAAGCATGGCCAAAATTCTCATCTCATCTTATCATATGTTTGCTGAATAGCCATTTTAATGATCATATATCAAGTGCAAAATTCAACGTTATGAATTTGTGCGTAACTTTTCAAGCCATAAGCAGGTGTCGACAACACTACTAGCTTCGAACAAAAGCCACATTGTCTCAAGCCACTG
The DNA here is from genome assembly GCA_023846275.1 of Vanilla planifolia. Lineage (NCBI taxonomy): Eukaryota > Viridiplantae > Streptophyta > Magnoliopsida > Asparagales > Orchidaceae > Vanilla > Vanilla planifolia. The sequence continues at coordinate 5,464,194 of CM043873.1, read as the reverse complement.
ATGGACCAAAGAGATCTTTCGTCCCATGGATAAGAATCTTGGCTTTGAACTTTATATATAATGTTGTACAAAATGATTGTGAGGAATTAGGTCAATTTGTTGGTCTCTTGCATGTTTAGGAAAAGAAAAACCAAGGTGCCTTTTCATCTACATGGAATTCTAGCCTTCTCAAAGAATTGCATAACTACTATATTGAAGATATCACAACAAATATCACAATAGTTTTTAACAAAAGGGTTTATGATCTTGTCAATGCTAGGGGTTTGGTTATAATCAAGAGAGTGGACTACAATGTGAATTTTTTCCTTTCAAACAAAACAAAGAATCACATGGTCTTATCACAACCACAAACACTTGATGCAGAGAAGAGGAGAGATGAGGATGCTTGGATAAGATAAAATCTCAAGTCTCCACTTCAAATTTAAACCTAGGTTACCCTTCACTTCAGCACCATCATCATTAAAATTATTAGGAATACAATTCACTCTTCAACAATTAATTTAATGCTCTATGGAAGAAGGCAATATCCCATTCTTCTTGGGAAAGCCACTTGACCTTGGCACAAAGCTACAACAAATTTTTAATTATTTAAATGTTATTATTGAAGTTAGAAGTTAGCTAAACTAGACAAGCACTTTTCTGATTGATAACCCATCACCAATCACCTCTCTTGGTAACATCCTATGATTTTGCTAATAATGAAATTATGTAAATAAAATGCAAAAATGAGTACATTGATAAATAAAGTTGGTATTTTGAATTTGAAGGAAACTAAACAAACTATTAATAGTTTGCTTACGTCTCGTAAAGCATATAATCATGTAAAATGGTTTAGATTTTGAAAATGATTTTAAACTTGGAAAGGGTCCGTTGAGACGAATCTAATGACACTTATTCATTTCAATCCAAGTCAATTTGGATTTATCATGGATTTTAAAGTTAAAGATTAAATAAGAAATTAATTAATTTATCTATATATGTATATATGTAAGGTTGTAATCCATTCTCCAAGATAACACATAAAAGCAAATAACTCCCATACTTACTCTTTAATCCATTTCTTTAAAGTGCAATGAGTATAAGCACTCTTGGGGTAAAGCAGAGTAGATGCATTTGAACCCAAGCCAACCATCCTTGTCTAAGCTAAAGATAGCCACATATCCTCAAATTAAGTTTGGCTATCTTGGTGTTTGAACCTAATTTCTACCACCTAGATAAAGATCAAATAATAATTTGAACCAATCAAAATAGTATGGGAGAACTAAGAGCCAAAATATAACATAAAGGCCATTGAATTCATCAGCATTCTATTTAATCTAGCCCACAACTAAGCCATACAATTCCTATTATTGCACCACATTTACTTTAGACTCACAAATATGAGGTCATGAGGATCATTTTGGATTATAAGTTTGGAAACTACGTGATCTACTAGCCCATAAGTGAATAGCTTGCCTTCTCTCTTCTCAACATAGCATAAGATGTAACTAAACACCCATTCAATCACCATGGCTTTGTATCACCCTCATAGGCAACCAATATCCCCAAAATAACGCTTGACATGGTTATCTCCATCGACATATACAATGCACAATAATCAACTGGAAAACACATAATAGCCACTTCAATAGTGAGAACTTGCTTAAGAATGTGAATGAACTAGACTAAAGTCATAAGAAATCCATAGCATGATTAATGCCACTTGATCCAAAATTAGTGATCATGTCAATTGGAGGATCTCAATATTTTTAGTCTGTAGTGATAGAATCTTGTGAGAAAACTGGGAAAGGTGTCTCAAGGAGGAAGCAAGAGGATTCTAATCAAGGGATAGGCTCAAGGTGGGTGCAAGAAAGCTCAAGGGGGTTTGGGTTTGAGAAGAAGTTTTGAATCAAAATGTGTTGTGGCCATATGAAGATCCTTGTACAATGAGAAAAAAGGTCTTGAGGATGTCTTAAGAGGTGGCTCAAGAAAGACGTCTCATGAAGGCCACACAATGCTTGTGAAGGACTTGAGAAGGCTGTTGGAATTGTTTTTCGAGGTAGATCAATATGTCTATGGATCAATTCAAAGATGGCTTGGATTAGAATTCACGTAATCCATATTTTATCTATGGTTGTTTCTTATTTATTAGGCTTAGGAATTTCATATTTATCTTCTATTTTTGTTGTTCCAAAGTCCCTTAAACTATAAAAGAAATCCCAAGAAAAGTTCAAAAACATAAGATGGGTATGGTGTTTGTAATACTATTAAATTAATTGAAAACTTTTACCATCAATATTGTGTTGAGAGAGGAGAGGAGACAATACCATAGGAGGTGTTTGGCTAACTTAATGGCCCTGCCTCGTCTATTATATTTCTTACTTCCCTTCTTTTTAATTTTATTTATTTGTTGGCTCTATTAGTGGAGCAAGTCTAGATATTTATTTGGAAGCCAACAAGCACAAGTCCCATCAACGAGGTTATAGTGTAGAAATTGAAAGGTGAAGAAGCAAATTGCTAAAGCTTTCAACAAGATGTCAGAGCCATTAAGCATGTCTTGGGTAATGTGGGAGTCATCAAAATAGAAGTCATTGGGATGTTTCACAAGCCAAGAATTAGGTTGTATTAGTGTTTTCCACAAAGGATTTACCAATAAGATTGATGAGACTAAAAGAGACTTGAATTATCTGAAAAAGAGGTAAATGATTAATGTCCTGTCAGTTGGAGGATTTTGACGTTTTTAGCCTCAAGAGGAGGACTCAAGTAGCAATGCCTTGAGAAGAAGATCTCAAAAAGACGTCGTGAGAGGTCTCGAGAAGGAAGTTCTTAAAAAGGAGTTTTAGAGAGAGATATCTCGAGGTGATCTCGAGAAATATGTTCCTAAGAGGTCTCAAGAAGTATTGCAATAGTTGAAGAAGAGGCAATGAGAAAGGCCTAATAGAGAATTTTAATAAAGTATCTTGAGGGAGGAGCAACAAGAGATTTATATTCGACGAATAAACTCAAGATAGGTGCAAGAGAACTCAAAGATGTTTAGACTCGATGAGAGGTCTTGGATAAGGAAGTGCTATGATTACATGAAAAACCTTGTGCAATAAGGAAAAGTTCTCTCGGATATACTGAGAGGTGAATCAAGAAAGATGTCTCATGAAGGCCAAAGAAATATGGGCAAACTATAAATATGCATGTAGTCGAACTTACCACCACCAAACATCATGACTTTCCCACCACCGTACAAAGCAGCTTCAAATCCTCCTCCCCCAATGGGTACTTCAACCTTTATGTCTTCATAGCTACAATAGTAGAATAGTTTTCTCATTGCATAACTTTATGTAATTCACCTTCCATGATCAATCCAATTGCATGATGTACAACCCTAAGAGAGAAAATCAATACTCTCCTCCCTTGATTTAGTGAACATAAAGGCATTATCTCCCAATTGTCTTAAAAAAGACTTGTATCTCAAATAATTCTCGCATGTAAACACCATCATGTACCCTAACTAGAACCCCAAGCATATTAATTGTACTATGTGACGAATCGACCTTTGAAGATGAACACTTATTCGCTCCACTAGAAGCAAGAAAAAAATTATTGGTGAACAGCAAGACATTGTGCCGACCTCTCCTTTCATGATCATAAGGCCTCTAACCTTGCCCTAGTAGATGAATACGAAGAAAATTTAAGAAAAAATTGAAAAGTGGCTATCAAATGAAGGACCTCAAAACAATTGGTTATCCGGATGGCATGTATATGGCTTAAAGTCAACAAGGAATATTCATCACTTAGAGAAAATGCATTTTTGATTTAGTGAAGGAAACACGTTAAATGAATATGCAAATTAGCATACACTGCTTTGGAGCAAAAAAAAATAGAGAACAATGCCAACAATTAGTAGGAAAAATTATATGTTAGTCTCTTATAGACAAGGCATAGCTTTATTGTGAAATTAGTAATGTACTTAGCCAAAAAAAGACACTTTGATGTAGCAAATCAAATCCTTAGGAATTCTGTTTCAAAAGAGAAAAGGAAAATTGAAGTTCAAAACTGGTTATTGCATGAAATTATTAGAAAATCTAATTATTTGGAGATGTGAAAAACAACTTGTGGTATCTTGAATTAATGCTCATGATGAATATAGGACTACAGCTCAATATGTATGAGATATGATTTACACTGAAAAGCTTCTGAAGTATTTCCGCATCCCATAATTGGGTTTTTGAACTCTACAATGATGGTTTGTTATTAATATAGGGTAAAATCTAGTTGAACATGATACGAATGAAATATGCTTGAGTTGACTGAAGCTTCATCAAAGGTCAGCTTATCATACATTCCTATAAAATTTTAATAAAGTGACAGTTGTACTACAACTTTGTCATGTAAGCAAACTCTGAATGATAGATATCTACTCAACTGTTCAAGAAAGAGCATCGAAAAGTTGAAATCAAACATAGAAATTAAGGATCGAAAATAAAGTACAATAATTTCATGTTTGCAAATCTAAATTAGTCCTATAACATATTTCAGATTTCAGGTTTGCGATTGGATCCCAGATTTCAGGCATACAAAAAGGCCAATATTTTTGCACTTTGAATTATTTCCTTTTCTATAGGTTTGTGTCCATTGAATCTAATTATTACACTGATGTTAATTCTTTTTTATTTCCTGAGAGATTCTATGTTATATATAACGTAATTCAATTACTGGATTAAAGCAATGAATAAAATTCATCCGCATCTCTGTGCACAGGAATAAAAACAAAAGAAAAAACTTTTATACTCCTTCTTAAAGAAACTGGAAACAAAAAGAAAGCGGTCAAATTTGTCAACCTCCAAATTAAAATGACAGATTACCTGAACTGGCATCAGAAGAAACGGAAGTTAAAGATTCAGTGGCATTTGCAGAGACAGCAAAACCATGATCAGAAGCTTTTACTTTGTGTGTCAAAGAACTCATGGCCCATCTGCGTTCCTTTTCTTGTAAGACATTGTAAGGTGCAAAAAAAGTGGAAGCTAAAATACTTTATTAAAAGATAATAACCAATAGTGAAAGCAAAAATGTTCTAAAATATCCTATACACTCACGAAGAAATCAATTCTCCAATGTTACACAACTAGGATAATGTCATAAACAAACAGATCACGCCAATGAAATTATTTCTCAATTCAACATCAAGTGAAAATCTGGTATAGCTAAAATTCTTTAGTTCTCAGAAGAGATCCAACTCACCCAAGCAAACCTCCATTTGACGCCATTGATAGAGATCCAGTATCCGCAGTTCCAACAGTATCCCCAGTATTTACCTACAAGCAGCAACATAGTTTTTGGAATTGACAACAAAGAAACGTTACATAACATTAATAATTGGAACACAAATGCAAACCTTTAGCCAAAAAATTAAAAAAAACTTCATGAGAAATATTATGAAATGAATCATGGATTACCCAACAAATGGCCATACTAATATCAATAGAATCACTGACCCACATCATGTTAACTTCTCTAAAAAACCATATGACAGATTCTCAATAATGCATCATATTTCCATATTAGATGAATTTAGCATTCATGTCTGCACGTGCATAGTTGCATAACCCCATAAATGAGCACAACAATCACTTTCTTTTTAGAAGCAGCCAAAACATATATTAACTTTCAAAGTAGTTAAAATATCAAAAGATGTGCAAATAAACATGAAGTTATTTGTAAAATAATGACAAAAGTATAACATATATTTGTTTCTCTCTCTCTCTCTTATATATATATATATATATATATATATATATATATAAATATATATATATAGAGAGAGAGAGAGAGAACAAATTTATGTTAATGAGAATAGTTATATATATAAGAGTTAATTGCAAAATGTTTGTCATATTTGGCCATTTGTCGAGATAGATCCCTCAAGCTTCATTGATGGCCAGATAGATTAATATAATTTTGTTAAGAGTTCCTAATACAAAAAATAAGAATCGCTATTATCATTTTTGAAGGTTTTTATAGTAAATAAAACAAGGTTAGAGACATAATTGCTACACTAGCAAAATTATAGAGTTTTATTTCAAACCTGAAAAATGTCCAAGCACAACTGTACAAACATGGAAGACCTAACTATAACAAATCCTATATATAAATATACAAAGGGCAGACGCTAATCCTAATTTTCATGAAAGTTTTAGAAAAAGAGAAACCTTTTACGAAGTTCTCTTATTCTCCTCATTATGTTAAGAATTTATTTCAGTTGTTAAAACCTTGTCAGGATAAGAGCTAAACATCTTGGCAGCCCTTTAACATAATGAGGACAGATTAATAAATAAATCATGCAAGGGTGATTAATCAGGGTGTTGTTTTCCTACCATACTCATCAACTTACAGGTTTTTCCAAAATAATGCAAGCTGAATGTCATGTTTCAGACTGCTTAAAGCATAATAGTGGCACGACCATATCGAACCAGTCACTCCCATTTTATAGTGCAATAAACTTGCCCGGTTTTGCTATTTGTGAGTCTAGTACCCAATGCACAGAGAAGCTGACCAGAAAATTAGGAAATCTGAAGTGGCCGATTCTTTCAAACTAACATAATATAAAAGCATGCTTTAGTTTCAGTATAAAAGCTTTTGTCTAGAGCCGCCTTTTAGATCAGCAGAGGATTGAACAGAAAGACAATCCCAACATTGTCAGTTTCCATTAGTAAACAATGCTGGAACTTAGTAAAACTACATGGAAAGGAAATCACTCGTACAACCAATCAAAACTAGAAGTATTAAAAATAGCACTCAGCTTTTTTTGTATTAGAACCATGATCATAATAAAACAGTGTGAAGCCACTCAAAAGAAATGCAAGAACAAAAAAACAATCAGTGCCTAATACAAGGAAAATAAAAGTTGAAGCTCAATCAACATGCAATATTTTGTTCTTTTTTGAAGTTGATGGCAAAATCCAAACAGTGTGTGTATGAGAATTGAATCCAAGAACTCAATAACAACTCCTAATATCTTTACTGGTCTAGATTTAATTAAAATTACATACAGAAATAAAGAACTTGACCATTCTCCAAAATTTATTGAAGTTCGAGAAAAGCAATAGATGTTCAAAGCATAGCCGAGCTGCTCTAATTAAATCTATCACTAATTCGGCTTCATGTCTCTATCCAAGTTGAAACCTTGGTTGTGTACATTTAATTGAAGTCCCTAGAGTTCTAACACATTTTGGTATGAAGTACAAACAGAAAATGCCATATATTGAATACTTCAAATTCAACCTCTCTTTTCCATGTGATAATAGAGACTATTTTAGCTGTAGGAACTTTCTTTTACCCTTTTGTCCTCTCATTCAATCTACTTTCCATCTGCACCATTACTCCCTAAGCTAGTGACTTTCTAATCTTTCTTATACAAAGAGCATCATACTTTCTCATAACCTCATCATCTTGCTTCTTTTTTGATAGTTGTCAAGCAATTATACAATTGTCTTTGGGGATTGTAGCAAATTATACATAGAATGGAAATGAGCAATTTAATGAGTAGGTGACATTTCTTGAACCCAAAATCAATTTGACTCAAACCGGCTCAACTTGAGATCCAATGTGTTTCTTGCTAACTTAAATCAAACTTCAAGTGGGCTTGCAGGTAAAAAAAATATCTTTAAATGATTCGAACTCCTTATCCACATATTTAAAGGGAAAGTACTTTCATGATTTGGACTCCTTATCCACATATTTAAAGTGAGAGTGCCATGTACTAAGCTACGGCTTCAAATATAACACATGGATAATATAATAATATATAACATTTCCTAATCTTCAAATGAAAAAAATTGAAATTAGTAAGATTTGAACTCTAACCTACATTCTTTCTTTTCATTTTTGACTCATCATTTTAGAGTGGTCAAATTAAAATACATATTTATTATATGTACTTAAATTTGAGCATTATCAAATTAAATCTTGAACAAGCCAACTCAAACTATAGATTGGTTCAAACCAAGCAAATGGGCTTGTGGTTTGGCTTAATATGAGTCGAATAAATTTTGATTCAAGCCAAATTTGAAATGATTTTTTAGTAATATTTGATTTTTGAAATACATCGCTTTATTGTTAAAATAAAACCTGCTGCACTTTTCTCTCAAAATCTGTTCTAAACCCTGTAATAGCTAACTTGCTTACCTCTACTTAAATTTTATTTCCATGTTATTGTACTCTAAGTGTCATTTTGCCTTGTCATCCTGCCTCATTGTATGGATTTTTTGTTTATTATTGACTGCTTGAATGAGGATGAACTCAGAATCTATGTTCTAAGGCTCTCCTTCATGATGTAGGTGTTGTATCCCCACTTGTGTTCTATTGTAGCACAAGAAACAAGTATCTACAAATGTGAACATATTGTTTAGGGATTGAATTTCCTTGCATAACCAAAATTATGATTTATATCAAAATTTTATAGCAAAGACAATAAAATGCTTTAAGAAAAATGATGGAAAGTTAGGATTCTTTTACTAGACTACTTGTTCTTTTCTATTCCAAGCATTGAGCCATATGACAAAAAAGATGTCTATCATCAGTTGCAACGCTTAAAAACTGTCTAGTCCATTTACCTAACTCAGGTTGCATTATAATGATTTCTATCTACTAAATGCCTTTATAACACTGTCCTGTTCCAATCAAAAACAAAAACAATCCCATCTCAAAGGTGGTCAAACTCATCTCGTCAATCTCTACGTCGGTCAGAATCATGTTCATGACAATGAGGTTCTCCAACAAGGTTGAGTCAGCCTCCATGAGATTGAAGGATCAGCCCATTAATGACTACAAACTCAGGCAAGAGTAAATGCTGACGGTCTTCCTTGACCCAATGATAATGTCATGCCTCAATAACTGGGGATTAGGGAAACTTTGATGATGTTGGTCTCATGGGAATGGAAATTCTACCCATTAAAAGCTTGCCCATTTCAGAGATAAGGGAATCCAAAAAGGCACATCAAGAATTGGCACCATTTTTTTTTGTTGACTAGGCTACATGAATGGATGGGCAATGCAGCAAAGAATATGCTGCATGGGTGCTCTTAAAGGGTTATGAAATAAAAGTTGATGTGCTCTCCCACTTTGAAACAGTACAGTGCACCAACATGGTGGGATTAGCAAAATGGCATATTCCTTTAAATTGCATTGGAACTCCTTTAGAATGCTTAAAAGCAGCATGCCTAACACTGCAACAACAAAGTTAATATTGGTTTCAAAGTCCAAAATTTTGAAGACATGATAGTGAGTCTCAAACAATAACATAGATATATCATGATCCATGATGTAACCTTAATTCTCCCACTTCAATTTTAATTTGTCATTGCTAGCTTTCAATAATATGCGAGGTAATTAAACTTTTGAACTTTAGTAATAACTTCTTAAGTTTTTACCAATTGAATTAACTTGTACCCATAGTATATGATTTTATAGCCATGTGCATATTCTCTTTTTACATGCAAATAAATTATTATAACCATTATTGGCACACCTTTTCTACGTCTAGAAGTTTAGAGATTAGGGAAATTTTATGCAAACAATAATATAAAAAAAAGATTATTTATTATATTTTGTTCTTTCATTCAAAATATGTTTATGTTTTTTTTAATGTATAATGGTTAAATATTTAGATATCCTAACATTTACATTTAAATTCAAATTATTTTAATGGTTAAATATTTAGATATCCTAACATTTGCATTTAAATTCAAATTATTTTAATGTGTCATTGCATCCCCATCTTGTCTACATTCAACCTCAAACGGATTGGATTAATTCAAAATCAAAATCATCTTTTTGTCTTATAGGCTATAATAAAGGACTTGACTATCAATGGACTTAAAACACACAAGTATCTTCAACAAAGCAACAAAAACTTCACATTGAGAGTTTCAACACATTTTAGAATTTGCAGGAAAAAAAAACATCACGATTTAAAATAAAAAATAAAAATAACAGAAAATAAAACTGGTTGGGAAAAATTTAAGCATGTCTCCCATAATTCAAGCATATGACATAAGCATATTGTCAAGTGGGCAACATTAGAAAAAATGATTAACTAAATTACCTTTTCATGGTGCTGCCTTGCTATTTGCAAAAATTGATCGACAGCTTGAAATGCCTTTGATCTCACATCACTAAAGCGATGGGTAGTCAGTTAATCAAAGGCCATCCCAGAAAGACATCCAAATAAAGAATAATGTCCCGCAGATAATGATATTCCTTGCCAAAAAACTGCCTATAGATGTACAACTAGAAAGCATATCCAAAGAGTTGTCTAATCATGGGAAATTTTGCGAAGTAGCAAAACCAACCAAGGACAGCCAATCATAGCTAAAACAGGAAACAATTATTTTTTTGAGAACTCGACAGGTCATGAAAATTCATTTAAGCATAAAAATGGAGGAACGTCACCTTTTAACAATTCCACATCTAAATACAAAGTAAACATAAGAATGCCAAGAAATTCAACTTACGCATCAGGATCGATCGTAAGTACAACAATGTTTGGCAATACACGGGTTGCAATCTCTGTCATATCATAGTATGCACTTGTGGCACACAAAGCCATTATTCCTGCCATAAACCATTTATCCAAATATTACACTTAAAAAGATACAGGTGGTCATAAGATAAAAGATATATATCAAGAGAAAGTGTGCATATACCTGCTGCACGAGCTGGAGAAAAACTGTCCCGCAAAGCACGTGCAGTAAATGCATTTATTAAGACTCTCTTCCTCATCTGCAGAATTCATGCATCACAAAAAATTGTGATTACTTGAACCCCCAAGTGGCTGTTTGCTAAACAAATCTAAACTTGTAGCCTGAAGTTCAAGGAGATATCAACAGAGAGAAGTGGATGTAAAGATACTAAAACAAACCCCCTCGTTTAAAAAGCTGGCTATGTTCCCAAGTAGGATTGTTGTGTTGGTTCTAATAGCTGGTTCTTCATCCACCTGTGGACATATAAGACCCAGAAACTTCAAGTAAGAAAGAACGAGCACAGATGATCCTCAAATATTTCTTAGTAACCTAGTCCTAAACATATGAGTCTCAAAAGATCAACAAACATAATGAAGGTCCACATGAATCGTACATAACCAAAGGTTCCATATTACCTGTAATTTTGATAGATACTTCAATAAAGACCCTGAAATAGTACGCTGAGATAGCTGCAACATAAAAGATGAGTATAATTAGTTCGTGGGAGCCCCAAGTGATGCTCAACCACAGATGTCATTTCCACAAACCATTAAATTGGTGAAATATCAGCTACAAACTGAAAAAACGTTCTGGTGCACATCTCAAGGAAATTTCACATTTTATACAAGGAACAGTGACACCGAAGCTATTTCCAGCTTCAGAGTGTTTTTAGGTGTGTATGTCTGGAAGCAAATTTTAAAGTTCTCAGAAGAGCGAAACAGAAAATGCATTTGAAGGTAAAGCCCTAATAGAATAGAACGTAAACAGTATTTGAATCAAGGTCCTTGCTACGATGACAAAGAAAAAAGTACACTTTAATTATTGTGCTTCTTTGGGGAACAGTGGAAGCAGTTATAATGTAGGATTCTTTGATCTACTAGAAGATGAGCATATTATTTGTTGATAGAAACTCTTCTTTAATATTTGTTGTAGTACTAATTCAAATTGTATATTTACTAATATTTAATATCATTTTAAAATAATTACTCATTAAATCTTTGTACCTATAGATAATATTCCTAAGCATGGTAGCTTACAAAAGTTAGCTTATTTTGTAAGCAATTTAATTTATTCAACGAGCATTATTTTTATACTATTGTCGTGTTTAGTATTGTCAGGTGGCATTTGTATCAAGCATAAAATTAAGTATTTGCCTGATCATATTTAACTAGTATTGAGCTCAGTTGCATAGTATTTATCATTTCATTGATTATCTATTGTATTTACTAGATAAGTGTTTCTCGTTTAGAAGGTTTTACATACTTGAGTATATTATAGAAAATATAGTTTTATTTATACTTTCAGTAATATTATCCTTGTTTCATGTCATGTTTGGATGTATTTTTTTGTTGCATATGTTTTGTTATTCATATATGTAACTCATTGAGGACATATAAGGCTATATGTTGATTTGCAGTCAAACCTATACGATATACTTATAATTCTTTATTAGATTGAATAATTTATAATTTAGCTTATTGTTGGCATCATTTATTAGTTCAAGAGGCATAACTACATCTTGGTACATATTTTGATTTTCAATTATTTATGTAATTTTTATTTTATTTTAACAATATTACCCTTTCCAAATTATTGTAAATTATTCATATGATTATCATGCCTTTAACTATAATCATGTTGCTACTTATATATGTGTGATTGTATGTGGATTGATGAGATATGATTGGTGATATCCTATTTGGTAAATGTTATATCATAATGAACATGAGATGAGATGTTGGATATGTGACAATAAAATAACTTGGTTAATGGATTCTTATAACAAGATGACCATAACGTACTGACACGATTATGATATTATTGTATGAGCGACATTAATATGTTGTGCAAATGCAATTATATGAATGTGACATATAACAATTGTTGCACATTTTCATTTCTACTATGCACGAGCTCTTTCATTTATTGCTACTTTTCATGTCTTCTTTCAAGTTGTATGATATTATAGTCAAAGGTATTAAATCATTAAATAGTTTTGATTTAATGGATACTACACATTGCTCATGTCAGATGTTCCCATTATTTAAATTCATAAAGCCAATGACGTAGCACATCATATCATTTTTGAAACACCATATACAAAAACCATTTTGACATTTATAAGAATAAATTACTATACATATATTATTAAACCATGATACTCTTACCATTTTATCATGCATACTTATACCTCATTCCTAGTCATTTATGCTTTAATAGGTTTAATAACATATGTGTAAGTATGCACAATAAAATGATTAAAGTATCATGGTTTAATAAGTTGTTCATCTACTAGTTATTTAGCAAATGGACTTTGTAGTTATATTTTTTCAATTAGCAATTTAAATGAAGGTTCATCATCACAAGAGCATTATTAATAAATTCGTTGTAATATAAGTGTTGGATTTCATGGCTTTATATTAGACCCCATGAGTCCAAAAGACAAATTTTGATTTTGATGATAGCAAATCCTTTAAGTGCTTATTGAGGTGATTTAATATATCTATTTAGTATATTCTATTAGTTACATTTAAAAAAGATAGATTTGGCAGCTACTAATCATGGAATGACTTATGAAATAGTTAAATTGTCTAATTATCACAAAGCTTCAAGAATATAAAAGATATAAGAGCAACTTCAATGGTACACATGTCCAAGGCTTTTGGGAAAGAAATTTTTACTTCTAAAGGCTCATGTCAAAGATTGGTTTGATGTTTATCTTAATTATCAAGAGTTTGTACACACATTTACATTCATACATATCATGCTTTAGATTTGATTTTATAATCATTACACTTAGCATGACTAAGACATCGAAATCAATTTGCTCAATTAATTTTAGGGTATATCAAGTATGAGTAATATTAAATGCTTACATCTTTAATCTATGACTTGAGAATTTAAATCAAAACACATTTAAGAGTTGACCTATTTTGGAAAAGAAATTAAATTTACTCTCAAGATCTCTATGAGTCTATTTTAAAAGAGAATTAAAATTCAAAATGTCATGTTACATTCTCAAATTTATCTTAAATTATTTAAAAGCATCACATTAAAAAATCTATTTAAATTTATATAAGCTATTATAATGTATCACTTTGAATCCTAAAAAATTGAACTTAGGAAATAATACATGATAATTACGTAAGATATGTTCGAAGCCCATGTACTGTACATGGACTCAAACGTATGATATGTAATGAATACCTCCTCCATATATCAGAATCTTGAGGACAATGTATGGTACGTTAATTATTAACATGTCACACGTCATTTTAGCTTTGCATATCATAAATCCTTGAAATTAATTCATCACTGTAGGATCTATGGCTGAGATGAATCATCTTCTTGACCTAAGGTATGACAATGATAACGTGCATGACAATATCTACTTTACAATTTTATAATATGGAGTGGATTATATATACCATTCTAATGGGAAATTTTCGTTCTTTTGAAAAGCTCAAGAACATTTTAGTCCTTCAAAATTTCTCTAGAGCATGTTGATGATTTAAATATGCTTAGAACCATTTTGGCCATTTTTATATATCCCATTGATCCAAATTAGGCCAATTATATAGCATAGTGAATAAACTTGAATTTTGATAGGCTTGATTTGATTTGTATGAAAACATTTTTTCCTAAAAGCCCAACACTACCAATCAAGCCAAGTTGGGTCATACATATTAAATAATAAGTTAACTAGATCAAATATAAGTTTTATAAACTAAGGTATCATGAGGAATGCATTAAAGAAAATTTTAAGAGACCCAAAATGTGTTAACATTTCCATTCAACACTTTGAATGACAAAGCATGTAACACTAACAATTTCCTTTCCCCTAAATATTTGTGGAGAAAGAACACCAAATCTCTTTTACTTATCCCTCCATCTCGATTACATTATTCTGTAATTAAGTAAATATTTTATATAAAATATATACTTCCTTGAGGTTTGGAAAAGACCATAAATCATTTACAAAGGAAAAATCTCAACTAGAATCTAAACTCAATTTTCTTTTATCTTTTAATATTTTCTTTAAAGTTTTATCCTCATTCTCTTGATGCTCATCCTTATTCTCTTGATGCTCAACCATATTCTCTTGAAGCTCATCCTCTTCATGATAAATAACCCACTTGCTCCAAAATGATCTAGACCAATACGAAAATCCCAATTCAGTGGTTCTTTCGAACAATCAAATAAATTACCACAAGGGCACCATATTCTAGATGTCCAAACTATGTGATTTAAGAAATCCTCTATTTATTGTGAATCGAGAGCCCCTTCCCCTTCTTCCAAACCCCTAGTCACTATTCCATCATTTTATCTAAAATGATTACATGTAACAAACATTCAAACAAAATTTGAGTTTAATACATTCTATTAATTTAGAGTGCAAATAGTGGATCACACTGCTCATCTACTCGATATTATTTGAAGATATGGTCATTTATTAAAGATGACATGGACAGTATTGTAATGATCATTACAATATTAATATCCATATGTAATTGTTTATGTTTATGTAAAGCTACTCTTTTCTTTTTGAAAAAATAGATTCCTTCAATCTTACAAAACAAAGTAGTTGACACTAGAGATAGCATCAAAAGAAAATCAAAGCCACCAATCTTCGTGGTTGTAAGTTTAGCAATCACATCTAGATAAGCTTACAACCAATAGCTGTCCAACAATGATCCATAATTCCTATCACTTATTGTTATAGGTGAAAAGAACATTCAGTACAGGTTCAGCAGAGGAAAGAGAGGATATGGATGATGTGATACTAATGGCCATGAATGGAATGATGAAAGAAATTCTAAAATAAAGCAGATTGTAATTCAATGAGCTAAGTGTAACCTGAATATTGCATAATTGAAATGGAAAGTTGACTAGGAAATGCGTACATGATGGCGTATTTCAAGGAACTTATTGAAAAACCATTTGGCAAAAAGAATGATATACCCTGCTCAAAATAAATGAGGCATTACATCAAGAGTTCATGTTCAAGAAAGAAAAAAGAAAAGTAAATGTTGCACAATGATTGCTTATAATTTTGTATTCTGTAAAGAGTAAGACAGAAATTAGTAATTTTTGGACGAGTAAATAACTAATTAGGAATAACAAATTGAATTTTAGAACAGGCAGTGAGGACAAATAATGAAAAACAATGAAATTAACCTTAAAAGTTTTATCAATTACAAATTGTATCGTTATGGTGGTTCTTGACGAGAGAAGGCACTAATCAAGTAGAACCATGTTGACAAGAAAAGTTAGGATCAGCATTATCATATTAGTTATTGAGATGCTAATCAAAGATGTGTAATATACGACACCTTCATGTACAACATTTTGTAGATAGCATAACTTTAATAACTGATACTTTTTCAACCAAAAATGTAAACTAAAACAGTCCAAAAAAAAAAAAAGGAAGATCATTACAATTAGAAAAAATAAATCCATAAATGCAGTTTTTTTTAACAAAGTTAATAATTATCAAATACGAATGCTAAAGATACCATGTGCGTCTCATAGAAAGGCAGGTACCTGAGATTGGTCACACACAAATGTTATGTGTATCCAAGTGTTAATCAATAAAAATGACATTGCTAACCAAGTTAGAGATGCTAAAAACATCGTTTGGATACACAAGGGGTAAAACTAGAAAGATGATTCGAGGCCATTGGCTCAAAAAAGATTTGTAACACTTCGAACAAAATTCAAACAAAAACCATATCAAACATATTAATGATCTTTGATCTAAATTAATTGCCTTAAGAAAGAGTGATGAACACATTCAATATGGGTCCTTGAATGGATGCTTCTCTGCAAAGATAGAACGGTTCTTTTTCTTCACAGCATTTCAAAGTTGGAAAAGCATATGGACCATTTCAGAGTTCTAAAAAGATGAACTAAAATCAAGTACCTTTGGTGCCAACATGAGCATGGACTTTAGTGTCAATTCACGAAGAAATGCGGAACTATCTGAAAAACCAGTGGCAATGTGCGGAAATATCTAGTAGAATAAAAGAGTAAATAATCATTCAGAGAACAGAAACCAGAATTAAAAAGAGTAGCTAATGAGTCGCCATCTCAAATATTATGATACTGATCACATACTTGCTCATCAACAAGTTGAGCTGTTAGTGATTCTCCATACTGATCAATATGTTGGAGAAGACTAACTCGAATAGCACGATCATTGGAGGTAAACAGTTTCACAATGCTTGGCAAAACCTATATAACAACAATAATTATTGGAATTGAAACACCTCTAAAAGTTAGAATATGATATTATCAAACTAAAAATATCAGTGACAAACTTGAAGAAACTAGTATGGAAGAAAATTTGCAAGTTTGAAATTGTTTAAGATAACCTTGACACTGAACTCATCTGTTGAAAGCCATGAACCCATCTTCAACAGGGATGTCAAAGCAGGAGCAGCAGCAGAACCAAATTCTAAGGCAGAAGCTAACAATGGAAGCAACTGATACAGAGGCAATAGTATAAAAACAGGTAACTAAATTGAACATAGTTTAAAATATGAACAATGATTACCTTTTTAAGTACAATCTGTCGGGGAAGTTGTTCCAATAAATTAGGAAGTTTGCGGAAAAAGGTGTCTTTCTCTACACTATCTTTCAAGTTAAGTATTTCCATGAACTGTATTGTTTCCACCAGCTTATTATGAAAATATTCTGCCAAGTATAAATCATAAAATATGCTATTGATAGAAAATAACGAGAAAAAAAAATAAGAAATCATAATTTATAGCAACATCACAGCAGCTTAAAGATTATACAACAGAAACTATCAGAGATGTAAGATGTTTGTTCATAATTGACTACCAAAGAGCAAACTGAATTAAAACTATCATTATTTGTTTAAAATCAAAAATTAGCATAACAGTTATACAGTACAAAAATTTTAGATAAGTTAACAAGCTTACCACTGTTATCTATAAGCTTCAAAGGATTTAATCTCCGAGATGGTGTGGAACTCAATAATCTCTGATAATCTGGAAGAAGGGGCTGACAAAAAAAGTAAAGCACAAAGATGCTCATTGTTCAATGTAAATATCTAAGGTTGTTTAGAGTGCTGGTCTATCACACTAACTCATTCCAAATATTCCAAATATTCCAAATCTACATGAGGCAGGAAAAGAGATGGTGACTAAACTCTTCGGCATCAATGCCAAAAGAACTTTACAAAAGTAGAGAAAAAAGAATAATCCAGCTTCACAAAGTAGATGACAAAAGAAGAATACAGAGAAAAAAGACAGCTGTAACTGCAAACCTTTGGAATGGAAGATGTATTTCGCAGTTCTTCAGTCTTGGACAACTTCATTCCAGAGAACAGTTCATAAATCAGGCATCCTGAAATGAGGTAAAAGGAATGCTAAACAGTGAAGAATGAACAATACTCTAAAATCAAGTATCGCTAATATGAGGGATGGGTATTGTAGATGAGATGGTAGCAAATACAAGGACTACTTGTACTGGTAACTCACTAAATGTGCATATTATGAAATTAAAATAAATCAGAAAGCAAGGGTCCCAGATTTAACAAATTGAACACATGGCAAAAAGCAGAAATCAAATGAATGTTAAAGTCAATGATGTATATAATTCATGTAAATATACATGACAAGCACATACAAGTATGATGACCCAGTGCATGTATATGCATCTAATTTGCAAAATATCATATGTAATCAAAACAGCTAATTAGAACTTTGCTACAATATACAAAACAGTTAACATAGATGTTCCACAAATTTCGAAAAAGGGAGGTAGGGGAAGATAGAGAGGGTAGTAATAGCACATGATGTCAACCAAGATGATCACTCTAACTTCAATAAAATCATCAAAAAAGTCACCTAAGCCCCAGGAATCAATCGCCCATGGTGGGGACTTCCTTATTGAAGCCCAATCTGATTTTGCTAGCTCCAATGGCTTGTATTGTGATCCAACTAGCCATTCATATTGCTGCATTTTAGTAAAGTAAAACAAAACTAATAAGTTTTATCACACAAAATAGGCCCAATACAAGGTTCCAAGTGACTTTCAAATTAGCAATGCCAAAATACCAAAAATCCATAACAATAGTGGTGATGCATTTGTGAGATTGGTAGAGTAGCATGCATTCTAGAGACGGCAAATGAAAATAACATCAGGCAAATAACAAATTGAATTTGAGATAAAAATGTCATACATATGCATGAATTAGCATTCTCTATAAATAGGACACTAGATTAGACAAGTGTGAGAAAGGGTAGATCAAAGAAAATAAAGCTGGATATTATGCAAAAAAAATACATATAGCAGATGCCATCATTTAGCAAAAAAAATAATGGAGAACAAATAGACCACTAAAGTGAGACCCATAATATTGAGATGTTTAATTAGTGATTATGTATTTTTTAATGATTTAACATGAAACAATACTTTCAAAATCTATGTTAAAAGGGAAAACCCGTTGATATTAAAGTAGTAACACGTTATGGAGGCACCAAGACAAGAAAGACTACAAATAGAACGTGAAATCTTAAAGTTCAAAGACTAAAGAATACAATAGAGATTTTCAAAAATATGTATAGCTATATATTTAATTTTTATGTGATTTTTTGAAACAAAACTTATCACTTTTAAATGAAGACTAACAAAGAAAATAAACTATTTATACAAATAATAGCACAACATAACCAAAAAAAATATTTATCATGTACAATCATATAGTTATAGCACATGCGTATCTCAAGGAATAAATTATTCAATATAAATATTATTTTTAATAAAATTTATATTTAACCTAATAACTTAAATTATAAACAGCAATGCTATACTAAAAACTTAGCATGGACATCATGTATGTGTAGCTAACAAAAAAAAAGAGCAATTAGAAACACTGCTTTAACATAAGTTCTATAACACAAGACATCCTATATCACATGTTACTATTTAAAATTTTTAAAATTATTTTGAATATTTTGAAGGGCTTGGGTTCAAACTGATTGTCCTTAAGTGCATGACACAATGTGCTAAAGAAGTTTAATGTACCATTTCAAAGATCACAGTCACCCAAAGCATCCCGTAGTGCCTAGATGTCCAAAATATTGAGCACGGACAAGACATTTGTTTAGGAGTCTCTATGTTTCAAATTGAAAACCTTTTATAGTTATCAAGGACCCTATGCTAAACACATCTCTACTCCCCCACTTGTTTTCAATCCAGAAAACATTTTTATTTTATCATTTGCCTTGAGACAAAAAGGTTTTTAAAAGTCTAGGAATTATGAATATGAAATAAATAGTTCTTTTAATCACTTTAAAAATTAAATAACTTATTGCTAAATTACAAATAGAACTTTACCATGTGAAATTTTCTTTGAGGTAGCTTAAAATGCATTTGGTTTTGGAAAACCAAAGTTAAGGATTCATTCACTTATTTTCATCTATGAAGTAAATGAGGTGAAATAGCATTGCTCAACCTATAAACCTTACATTTACATTACTATGTGCAAAGTTTACGCCATTATCATCATTATCAAAGTTAAACTTAATTTTTAAATATCACTCATGTTGTAATTAATTAACAAAAATTTGTAAAATCAGCATGCAAATGTAGTTAATTTTTATAGGAAAACACATTGCTCTCAAGAACTATAATTTTCAACAAGCATTTCATGTTTTACATATAGATTATGAATATGTTAAATTTTACTTCAATCTTAGAACCTTGAAATGAACACACAAACCATTTGATTTACTTCTAGATTTAGCACATATTTCTCTATGACTTCTTTTTTAAATACAAAAATGCTTTATCCTTGACAACCTTATGCCAATATCAATTAGGTTAGACCATTCAGCACGTCACGTATTGATTGGAAGTAAAGCCTTAATGATCTTGGTTGTCAAGACGAAGATCTGTGTTTGCCTCTTCCATGATAATATCGCTAATATATACACATTGTTGCATGCTTTGTTAACTCAGTATATCATGCATTTGATCCCATTTCTACAGTCACAATGCCAATTTTGCAGTAACACAGAATATATATATATATATATATATATATATATATATATAATATATTGCTTATTTTTAAAATGAAACCATCAAATGATAAAACATGCTTCAAATGCTTGTTAATAAATGCATTGTTTCACCAAACAGTCCAACACATTGCTTAGTATGGAAAAGAAATCTATGCAGCAAAATTACATACAAATTCTGCTAATCATAGTTTATAAATCTCTGACTTCACTTGTAAAGGACGGAATATATGTATATCCAACCAAAGTTTGCTATTCACAGTCTATAAAACTCTGAATTCAATCTACATGAGAAGGAGGTTGGAACATGTGTATATCCAACGTACCAGCATTGCCACACTAGGAGCTTCAGTAGTATTCCCATCAAACTCAGAAAGTACATCAAATGCATGTAGTTTCCAGTCCAATGTTTGAGTAACCACAATGCTAGCCAAGCACACATTTCCATGAATCTGAAAAATGTAATGATTTGAACTGGTATTGCAAGATTCTGTAAGCATAACATACCATGCTTTTCAGCATGGCAGTAAGAAGGTAATTTTATTTATATTATTATATTCAGAACATAATAACAGAAAACATATGAATTACTAGGACCTTTCATGCAGCTTTTCCAGCTCTCATGGGAAACATAAAATCAAGCAGTTTCACCAATTAGATGAAGGTTGCAGGAAATTAAAATGAATCAACCAAATTGCGATTATCTTTATGGTTACAAGAATGTAATGGTTTGCAATGGACAAGTTCCCATCAATGCTGAGTTTGAGCATAAATGAAATATGCTTTTGTAGTGCAACTTTGCAGAGAGGTTATTTTCTAAGCCTATACATAATGTTTTTCAACTTAAGTAATGTAGCCTTTGGAAATTGTTATGCATTGAAAGCTTGGGATTATCTCCTTTAGATGAAGCCATGCCAAAATTCTGATTTGTTTCGATCACATAAAAATTTCTATACCTCGTAGTTGCTCCATATTACTTGCACAAAATAGAAAAAGTGCACCAGCTAGAAAAATGTTTTGCCAGCATAGTAGAAAATGTTTCATAGCCTTATGGGTAACAATTCATGTATTATATTTGCCAAAATAAGCTTTCCTAGTATGCACAACATTATTGTTCATTCCAAAGTTGAAAGTTCAAAAAGACATGTTAGTCAACCCTAGCAGTTTATCTAAAAGTAAATTGGCAATATCCATGAAGCGACTGACAACAATGACTATCTAAAATACTTCCTGTAAAGGAAACGATGTTATTCAAACATTTGACATTCAGCATCTTAGGGAAAGAACATGACTAGAAGTCAAGAAAGGCTAGTATTTCATTTGTTTGAAATATTCACTGTGCATGCACAAGCTTAATGTGTACTTTCATGGATAGGATTCTCAAATAAAGAAGATAGATACCTCTGCTATTTTATGCATACTTCTGCTGGTCAGATCTCAAATAGAGAAGCTCAAGATCTTCTCCATTATTAGTTGGTTAAAAGGACTACCCCAAGGGCACGAACTTAATGAGGACGCAAGTTACGTAGTAGTGGGAAATAACTCTATCTGCCTAACTTTGGTAGATTTCCACCAAACAATTTAAAAACTTCAATTCTACAAATCTGTAAGTTGGATAATTTGAAGACTCCGCAAGAGTGTAGAATGAAGTTTTTCTTCCAATAAATATGATCAATTTATAGTCAGGGGATAATACCAAAAGGTTCAAAAAGAAGCCCTCTCTAACAAAAACTTACTATATAATCAACTTGCTGTGCAACCTATTTGAATAACCCAAACAATTGCATACATAAGACCCTAAAGCAGCCCAAGTGAGACTGAGACATCAAGATCTCAAAAGGGATCCTTGAAAGGGGAGGGGGAGGATCACATGAATGACCACCGAGTCAAATCTTTCTTTGACCTTAACCTAGTCGACAAGATCTTGGAGCTTCTGATGGAGGATTTTGTATAACAGGGATTAGGGATGTTACATTAGCTCAAAGATCGAAGATTGCTAAAAAATTAGATTGAATTTCAACTTGAATTAACATAAATCCAAAGGCAACGAGTCGATCATGGGCATAGCTCAACTTAAAATGAAATGTTAGAAGATGATTATCAGCCAAGCCTAGATCGAATCAAAATAGTTCTAAATTTAATTAAAATAACTGTCTTATGAATATATTCATGTATAAATCAATTTAAGCATGTTTAGACATATCAAGAATTGAATTTTTGCAATTGTAATAGCATTACACTTAACAAATAGAACATATAAACTATGTATAAACTTATTTATTACAAAAAATTTGATTGAAAATTATAGAAAATTAATCAAAATCAGATTGGATTTAACTTAGATCAAGCTAGAACCAATAATAAAAAAGCTTGGATTAGATTGGATCGAATCTTTCATATCCAAAGATTGAAGCCAATCAAGATCTAATAAAAAATCTTTCATCCAATCTTGAGCCAAAGTAGGATTAACATAAGAATGGATCATTAATAGCCATAGCAGGGATGGTTTAGCCCAAAGACAGAACGAGGACTTGCAAGATCCCGCTGGATCATTAATAGCCATACCGATCAGAAAAGGGATGGCTGCCTGTTTTACATAGCTGTTGGTCAGCATGAAGGTTCGTCTCATTTTCACTGATTTGTAAAACCTTCTCAATGCCATGGACACAATCACTACTTAGGATCAAAGAACCACCTTCCTAACAACAATTGCAAGATCCTTATACCAGGCCTAATAAGCCCAAACATGTCATGTCAATGAGAAGCAAGCATCCTCGCTTTTTGTGATCATTGAGACTACAATGGTTTCTTTTCACATAAGACCAACAAGCATACTTGACTCATCTGGGTTCCCACCCGCCCTTTTAGGATTGATAAAAAGATTAACTTCAAAGGCGTTATGCGGAATACAAGTACAGTCATTGAAGCAATTGTTTGTGACAAGTACGGGACCTTGCTTCTTGCCGCAGGGAACTATAGGAAGATTGATCTTCTGTCATGTGGTACAAGTTGTTGACCTCTGGGCTACTTGACTCGCACTTTTGGTGGCCAGCTTGTGGTAAAAGAAGGCATCTAATGTCTACCTAATGGGTGACAACTCTTGCTATCACTTTCAACCATAAGGATCAAAGACTCATTCGTTAATGAGACCATTTTTCTCATAAAATACTTGATGCCTTCTTTTAGATGTGCAATGGTCTCCCACACTTACAAGATTGTTAATAAGGCTGTTAACCTTGTGAAAAATATATTTTTTTGATACCAACTTTTGTAATTAGCTTTTTGACATATGATATGTAAGCAATGTTCGATCTTCAAAAAACAGAAAAGGTATTATCTATATCTCAAATTTTTTTTATTAAGAAATAAAAATTCACTCTTTCACCACTAAGAAAAAAATCTCTATAATAACAATGCTCTATAATTCATTCTATCCTTCTACGCAAATGGCATCATTCACCAAACTTAGAACATTGTTATTTTAAACCCATTGCCAATCTAATAAATACAAAAGCCACAAGAATAATCAAAAGGAACAATTTCAAGATGGCTCCTTCATGTGTTGATGACTTATGGAGAATTTATATACCTCACAATGACCAAGCCTAATAGTGTTTTTGTTGCTAGTTTCAGTAGCCGATGCATGCAAACTCCAAAGAAAAAGCATTAACTTGATGCCTAAATGACTCCAAATTATATTAAGAAAAATCCTAAAAAAGGTCTTCTCATTACAAGAAATAGAAAACTTAATGTGTAACCCTTTTCATATGCAGATTATGCCAACTCAATTGACCATTCTATAACTATATCTAGATATTGTATTTTTTGAAGTCAAACAATGTGCAAAATTCAAAGACAAGGCTATGAAACTTGTAAAATAATGTGTAAAGACACTCTTGAAAGTTCTAGGTTTCTAACATGAAAGCTTATGAGCAAACTTATTGACAATTGAGCTGCTATCTAATTTGCAAAAAATTCCATCTTTTTTGAGGGGATCAATCATATTAAAGTTTGTTGTCATTTTGTCATTGATGCTGGCATCCGGCAGAAAATTGCAATCGTAGTGCGTCAAGTTCTAGTTACATAGATAGCACCTTCACCCAAGTTTTAAAGCATCTTACCTTTTCCAAGTTTGTAATAAGAAAGAGCTAACTTGTATCTATGCTGCAACTTAAGGAAGAGTGCTATAATAACTTATTAGTCCTATATCACTTATTCTTATTGTGCATATCTTTTTCTAAAATAAAAATAGCCTTACTCCTACGTAAAGACACCAAAACATTCCTTAACACAAACCATGCAAATCAACCAAGACCAAACATAAAGGAAACGACTTTATCAAGTATTCCCTGCAACACAGTTGAGCCTTGTAATGCCAACAATAAGGCATTAAATGCTGCTGTCTTGGATTCAAGTACCTTAATAATCACTAGTCTCCTCCCTTCAAACCTTTGTTGCAAACAAATCTTATTACCATAGCAGGATAAGTAGATCCTATTCGATACCAATATAAACTTTAAAAAGAAATGTTTTTAATAAAGAAAAAAATTAAAGAGAAAGAAGATTTGTCCCAAGATGCGTAATCCAATATATACTAAATGCATGCACTTCAAACCAGTAAGTTCAATATTTTCCATAACTTTCAGGCTATTCACCATAATCAACATTATTAGACAAAGATTCTACTAATATCACCAAATTGGCCATCTTCCAACGTATATTCGACTTTTAAACCTTCAATATCTCAAAGAACCTCAAAAATCACAACTATGATTTCTTTTTTCCTCATCATCCATAGACATAATATTGTTACCATAATCCTGAATTATAAAACCATTCAAAATCTGCAGATAAAGCATGCAATTAGAATTAATAAATCTGACATGTAAATCCCTTCAGTTGGTGCTGATGGCTTGTCTAGTTCAAAGGAATCAGAAATAAATAAGGCCAAGAGAGATGATGGTAATTCCAGCAGTGTTTAAAAATCTTGTAATGAAAACACGTACAAGTTTGCAATCATTATTCAAAAAGTTCACAGCTTTTGCAATCTGGTGCAGACCCCAAGCATAATACTCATCCCTGAAATGCAAATTTAACTTAGTTATGGATGGAAAAAAAATAATCAATTTTAAAACAATGTAAAGAACAGAAAATTTAAAGGTGCCACATCTAAAATAAGCTCTGTGAGGTACTCTCCCAAATGATTGTATATAGAAAGGCCTGAAATATGGTGGAGTATTAATAGAACATTATGTAGGCTTTATAGAACAAATCTAATCAACTATAATGATAGAAAAAATTAAAAATGAGTTAAATACTGAGACACTTCAAAATGTTGTCATTATTGCAAAAAACAGGTGAATGATTGGATAAGATGGATTTATATGGTGATTTCTTGTACAAGGCCAAAAAAACTGCCAGCCATGTTAAATGAACAGTGTTGCAGTTTTCATTTGGCAACTTTTTTCTCTCATGCATTTTATTTCCTTTCAATATGTAATTTGAAAAATCAAAATTTTCACTCATGCAAAACGACATTATAGATCTCTGAAAATTTATAATATGCTCTATATTGAATATCAAGTGCAATGCATCTACAAACTCATATATCATCATGACAAAGGTTTTTTGAACAGTGACATCAAGTGAACAGCCAAGCTGAGCCTTGAATATGTAGAAACTATTCTATATAAGAAGCATTTGACCATCACATTGCTTTTAAAGGAAGACTGACATCATATGAGAACATAGTAACTATAAAAGATTCATTTAAACCCAAACTAAAGTGGATGGCTTAGTTGTTGAAGTACAAATATATATTTTTCATCCAAGCAATAGAAACAAATGCTCGATATTCAATAGCTTCATGATTTATATGATGTGTTTTCACCTTCAGTTCATCAATTTAGCAACCTTCAGTAAATAATTCGATGAGAATAGGGAAAACATAGTTGTACAGCCACAGATTTAACACTAAAAGCAGGTGTTTATTATGCATTGATGTTAAAAAAAATAAAGCAATTCAGGAGCCTCATCAAAAATATATGGCAAACGAGTGATGAAATGACATCATATTATACACAATGTAACCTTCTGAGTTCTGAGAAAGAATAAATGTATAAAAAAATGAAAATAACTCTAAGAGTTCTGTACCTCTGTGTGCCTTCCAAATTCAGCTCCTTAATCTTCTCTGATAGTGGCATAACAGGCTCTGTCACTATGTAAATCATATGTTTTGCCGAGGATCCATCCAGAATTTCACTCTCAGAGCTATGAATAAAAGATACTATATTTGGATGTCTGACCTGAAAGCAACAGCAAAGTATGTTAACCGGCAGCCAAAAGAAGATAAAGGTAGTTGAAGTCATAAAGCGTGTAGTTTTATGGAAGCTGTCAGCAAGCTTCATTGAACAACGGACTAATTGCCCAAACTGTAGAATGCTGCTGCTAAAGGGAATTATTATTTCCTTTAACTAAAAGAAATTACCATAACTCCATCCCATAAGAACATATCAGAAACCAATAAATAACATATAAAAGAACTCCTATCCTATTTTATCTCTTATAAGTAGCAAGGTTAGCATTTATTTAGCAGCTGAAGAAAAAGTACCCCATTTGTATCGTATAGCATTACAATATGGAAATATTCTCACTCTATACAGAATCCAATCTCACTTTCTCAAGTTAATAAGACTCGCACTGTATTTGCAAAGACGGTTGTAGATTAGAATAAACAACAAAAGGAGTCTGCAGTTTCCTTTGGTAATGAAAAACGGCCCAAAAAAAAGTATATTTTGCAGATCACAGGATATATCCACACAGTAGGTTAAACTAGTGCAGGTTTCTTTTAATAACCATACGTAATGAATAAACCGATTTATGATTTTATGGAACAGAAGTTATGAGCATGTAGACACCAACTGCCAAACTGAAGTGATATCAACAAGCCTTGATACGACTTGGTTTGGCAAAATGAAAATTCCAATGTTGCTAAATATCGAAAAATAACCCATCACACAAATCCAACTATGGTAAATTCTTTCTAATAATCTTCTGCATGACTTTTGTGATCATTAAAAAAATAAGAAATTGGCTGATAGTCACCCAAATGCAATAGGACCAAAAAGCTGTTTAAGTCAAAAAAACATTGCATGAACAAATATGATTGACGTTCCAATGTAAAAAGATAATTAGAAGGTTTTACTCACTTAAATGCAAAACATAATCATCAAACATCATTTTCATTAGTAAAATGTCAAAAATAAATACTTAAATAAATAACATGTAGAAGAAATCATTTCATGCAACAAGAATGGCTTACAGTGCGCAACCGTTTAACACCATTGCGACCAGCAGCCATGTGTCCATCCTGGCTGCTGCTCCCTGATAAAGAAAAAATTGATACCAACGAACCATCTTCCTGAAAGAACTTCATCTCATTCAGCTCTTTAAAATACAAAGTAGAAGAACAATAAATAGAACAAAGAAAAAAGAATAAATCTGTGCATACAATTTTTGTATCAATTCGTATATCACAAACAGCACAGAATTGATCAGGCATCACTAATCTAATACAACAGATTTTTAGGCAAACTGTGCACTAATAAGCAAAGCTTCATCAAACAACTGTAAACAGTTGTTTACCCAAAAAGAAACAGTTTAAGTGACAAATGGCAGCCTATATTACAAAGTAAACTTGAACACTACTTGAAGCCATTTTCTTCAAAGGACTAAAAAAAGGTTCATGAGATGCCAAAGAAGGCTTTAATGGTGTGATTAGCTAGTAAAGGGAGTTGCCAATGTCATCTTAAGAAGTAAAAAGATCACAATACAATATGGCAACTGGAAACTGGAAGCATCTATTATGATATAGAAATAATTTGTTTACAGAAAAATACAAATTGCTGGAAGTCACCAGCTTAGTGCTAATTACTTCAGATCAAAATCGGTCCAGAGTAAATGACGTGATTAGGTTAGCTAAATCCTCAACACAGGAATGGGGGCATTCTCCACACAAGACGGGGCCAAGCCCCGAATGTATGGGCGACAGATCGGCCATAGGGGTACTCCGGGATATACAAAAGGGCAACAAATGTCAAGCATACAACGATGCCGCCTGTTTTCATAATGCACATCCCTGCTAGTACAAGGCTAATCATATGATTAGCTTCAATTTGCATCAAGCAATTGCTTTCCAAATATCTGGAATGAGAATATTCTCTCAAGCACTATTTTGTTCCTTCTTTGCTCCTAACAACCATAAAACCCAATGATAATGACTTATTTCCATCAAGCATTATGTTCACAATCCCTAAAGACCATCTTGATGACGAAATGTTGTTCTCCATCAAGTTAAAATGCATGTTCCTACAAAAGAAAGCTAAATATCCTACTAAACATTACTGTTGAAACTGTGGATTAGCAAGAAAACCACAGAAAGACAAGCCAAATATAGTTAAGATAACATGAATGGCAATGGTAAACTCAACAAAAGATTACGATAGTATGTGTTACACACTAATGTTTTCCATATACATTTCTTAATCATGTCCATATACACATTTTCAAGACTTGAATTCTCTAACCTTTGCTTGTTTTGATTATCTAAAACCATATACATTGACTTAAATCTGATATAAGTCACTATTTCCAAAATTCATTTATATTTACAAACCTTAACAGCAAAATCATCTTGAAACCCTTGTTTTGTTATCTAACCTCTATTGACTGTTGCATCAGCTATACAGCATGACCTGGTTTAAGATTAGACTTCCATGATTCAATTTACAATCATCTATATTGATTGATTGGTTTGTGAACATTATTTGCAACTTTATCCCATTTACAAATCTTCTAACAAAATTGCACAAACATATGCGATCATAAACATCTAGATACCAAAATCGATCATCTTACATGCCTCAAAATACGAATTCATTTTCAAGTGCTGCTAATTGAAATTATCCATCTTCAATAGCAAAAGTATGGTGCGTTATAAGCTCAGATTTTAATTAAGCACCGTATAATCTAGAACTCCATTTCTCATCTGGAGCTTTGTCTAAGCAAACTTCTATGGCCTAACCATTCATGTCTCCAATCTATAAGCTACGCAACCTGCCTCTCCCATCAAACCACATCAGGAAATCTAATAACTGATGGAATTCTGAACATTCTCAAGTTTCAACTAAAAGAACGGTACTCTGGTAAGTTGAAAGAAAATGACATATCGACCACTGGCGATAACCGCGGCACAAGAAATCATAACATACAGTCTAAAAACAAACTTTCCCTCGTCATCAAAACAACAGGCTGTGAAAATAGAGATAACAACCTTGGAGGTGCCGCGGTGATGAGTCCATGAGCCCCATGCCGAAGAGTAAGGCTCGCCAATATTGTATGGGAAATCCTTCAGCCCCGCTCCAGATCCAGACACCACTTCCTTGAGAAATTTGAACATTTCCTAGTCTGGTGCGGTTACCAGAGGAAGCTCAAAAGGAAACAAGATCGGCTATCTGAGAAGAGGGAACGATACAAAGAAGATTGGCTATAATTATCGAAGATGGCGAATGCTAATGTTGCGTAAATATTAATGTTGTTTAGGGTCCAATCTGAAATAAAAATTTTGCAATAAATTTTAAAAACTTTTTAAGAATATGTGAGTTTTTTTTCTAACTTCGGGTAAAAACAATTACGTCATTTCAAAATTGATTTGGCAGCAGGACGGAGAAACATTTGCAAGAAAATATTTTTTAATTTTGGTATGTAAGTATTATTTAAAAATTAAAACTCAAAAAAATGGTTTGAATGAGAGATTTTTAAAAAATTTGAAACAAATTATGTGAATTAAGGCTATATGGAAATATGTTGCTAAGATTTTGATAATATTTAAAATTAAAAAGAAAAAATATTTATAAATTAAATTGAGAATTAATGTACAAATAAAATGTAATATTTGTGCGTAACTAATCTAAAATAGTTAAAAACTTGTCCTACTTATGATTTTCTGTGACACGCAATCTCTTCAAAGCTTTATTTATGAACAGACTGCAAATTAAGAAAAACAAATTGAAATAAATATTTTCATAGAATGTAAAAATAAATTTTATATGAATAAAACTATAATTTTGAAGCCTTTTTTTTTTTGTTAAGCTCTTGATTTCTTAAATAAAAACGTACTGAAAATTCTACTTAAAACGTGATAATCTATTCTGAAATTTAGTTTTAGTATGTTTAATAAATAATTCAATTGTATGTATCCCGGCCTATTAGCTCAGTTGGTTAGAGCGTCGTGCTAATAACGCGAAGGTCGCAGGTTCGAGACCTGCATGGGCCATTTTTAATTGTTTTACTTCTTTTTGTTTGGCCACCGCCATCGAAAACCGCACCTTTTGATGGAGATCGGCCTGTATAACTAACCCTGCCTCGACCCGACTTCAGTATAACGTCCAACAATCTAGGGAAAGCCAAAATGATCGGTGTTTGCCACTTACCCTGCTCAACGTCTCACCGCTCACTCTCAAAGCTCATCTTCAATTCCACGCCCTTGGTAGCCAATTATAACGTCGCCGCAGGTGTTTCCCATCGTTGCTCTTCAACCGTCGCTGCCTCGGCCACCACCTTTACGCCGTTGGAGCACTCGGAATCGACGTCTCTGGGAGAAATCATTCGGTCCGATTTTCCTATTCTTCAACAGGTTAGTACGGATTGCTATGGAATTTGATAATTTTTTTTAATTGCTATGGTATGTTTGTTGTTCGGCTTTTTCGAGCGGATTTATGTTGATTTTTTAGTCTTCTTTTGTACGCTGCAGAAGGTTAATGGTCGTGACCTGGTGTATTTGGATAGCGCTGCAACCTCTCAGAAGCCAAATTATGTACTTAACGCTTTAAGGGAGTATTATGAAACGTCTAATTCGAATGTGCATCGAGGCATCCATTATCTGAGGTGTATTAGTGTTTTACTTTTCGAAACCGTTTCATATTTGTTGTAACGTGGATTGAGAGATATAGAAACTGTTGATGTAGTATGCACCGTACCTAGATTGTGCTGAATCAATGAGACGCATTCTGCATCGAGATATTTTGTGCTCCTGAAGTTCTTTGTAGGTTTTCTTTGGTGATGACATGCATCCAAAATTTGATCAGGTCTTGATTACCATTAGGTCTTCTAAGAGATTTAAGATGCATTAGAGGAAATTCATTACGTAGGATGCTTTTGACTAGAATCCAAGCAAATTTTGATCATTGAACGCTTTCGCGACAATGATTGATTAGAGTGAAGCTAATGCTTGATTATAAGAAACATTGTTAGATATCCTTAATAAAACTATCCAACAATCAATTTATTGATAGAATTCTAAATAGAGCTTTGAGCTAGACACGAGTCAAGAGTTCATTTGAGACACCTTGTTTGAAGGCTCATTATTTACCTTCCTTTTTGTAAAGTGACCAAGAGATTAACACTTTCCCAAGTTATAGCAACTCTTTTTGTTGATTTAACACTCTTGTTAGTTGAAGGAATTGTATGATTATTACAAGAAAGCTCGGATTAATGTAAGGATATCATGAGTAGAAAAAAATATATTTGATTGAAGAGGCATCCCAAATGTCTTAGGTGTCACACTTATTAAGGTCTAGTTGTCGAGTGCAATATGACAGATCATTAAGTTAAATAAGGACTATCTAGGAAGGCTACCATGTTTTCGTCCTTACTAATCAATCATAGTTGTGGTCATTTTATTCATGCTTAGCAAGAAACATTATTGTTCTCTTAACTCTTGCCCATCATTGTATAAGAATTGATGAATTGCTACTTCAATATTGACACAAATATTTTTGAAGATTTTATTTCCTTATTTCTTTTTAAATAACTTTTTTAATGATTCCAATAGGTATATATTGATATAAATCTTAACGAATCATATTTTGATTGAATTATGCCAATTCTTGATCTATTGGTCCTTATATTTTTGATAAATTGTTGATTTTTATGCATTTCTCATAATATCAACATTGTCATAGCTTTTAGTGACAAGAACTTTTGTTTTCTTCCTTTAGATGAACTCATATGCATATTGTCGATGTATTGAACAATTCAAGAGATCTTCTCTACTCTATCTAGAGTAGACTATAAATCATTGATGTAATAATTCTTGTTCCCAAAGCCATATAAGGCATGATTATGGAAGACTATGCCTAATGAGCTTATTAATTGAGCAATAGAAAATCATGCCTTCTTGATGAGATGATTAGAAAGAAATCTATTTCACAAATAATGGGGTTCAAAACTTACTTTTTTGTTAAATAATAGATTACTATGCCTCATAAATGTGATATAAATAAAAGTTCATATTTCTATATGATAATATGCTTGATATACTTTATGAAAAGCCTTTCCAATTTATATCTCTATATCCCATCAACTATGCTCCTGCTCCAAGGAAGGCTTGATGGCAATTAAGATCGACATAGAATAAGCCCTTGATTGCGTCAAATGGGATTTGCTGCTTCTTATGCTCAAGTACCTTGGCTTTTTGGATATATGGTGTTGTTAGATTCATGCTTACTTCACTTGCCCTAGATATGGTATTATTTGTAAGGATAAGAGGCTACCATGGATAACTACTTTGTGCAAGCTTACACAGAGTTGCCCTTTGTCCTCCATTCTCTTCACAATCTTATTTGAATACCTCTCCCGTCTCATCCACCATAAGAAATTCAGTCAAGCTACTATTGGTATTTGTCTTTTCCCTAGTGCTCCTAATGTTATTGATTTGATTTATACTAATGATGTCTTACTCTTTGGTTAGGTCACTTATTTGCTTATCACATTTTATCGAAAATTTTTTTTGATCTTATTTTGATGACACTGATCAAGTTATGAACTTTAGCAAATCCCAAGTGTTAATACAATAAAAAGAATGCTTAAAATGAGGAGAAAACTACTAGCTAATAGGATAAAGATGCAACAAACAATATCTGTGAGATATCTAGGAATCGCAATAATCAAAAAGAAGCCAAACGCTTTTGATTTTAAGCATCTTGTGCAGGTTGTTATGGATCGAATCTCTTCTTGAGATGTTAGTTTTCTCCTTCTTGTAAGCGATATTGTTTTTGCCAATGTTGTAGTTATTATTATTCCTCTTTTCTGTCTGAGCCATACCTCTGTGCCAATTGGGACAATTCATGGGCTAGATTGGACTTTAAGGCAATTTATTTGGAGTAGCTTCAACTCCACTTGTTCTCTCCACTATATTGATTGGACCATGGTTATCTCTCCAAAAGATTGTGGTAGACTTGATATGCATTGTCTCAAGGACTAGCAAACATTGTTAGTGACTCAACATGGTCGACACTTTTAGGGACGGGAAAATATACACTGGATCAATAATTTGCATGCTAGATATGGTTGCTGCTCAAATGTGTTTAAACTAAAAAGGGCGCATTCGGTCATTTGGAAGCTCCTCTATGCTGTTGGTTTATTGGCTACTTCTAACTCCATATGTCATTGATGATGATGCAAAATGTCTATACATCTAACTCTTATATTCATATCCATACATTTGTTTAAATAAGTCTAAGAAGATCTATGTATCTAATTGCTGTGTTTTTAATAGTTCCATGCAATTTTGATTCCTAGGCTAAGAGCATTTGCATATTTCCACTTTTTTGCTTTTTATGTTTTGTGATTAAAATTCTTTATTTTCTTTTTTTTTTAATGTTAATTTCAAGTCAAAGAGCTACAACTGCATACGAGAATGCCAGAGAGAAAGTTGCAAATTTCATTAATGCACAAGATCAAAGAGAGGTTGTGTTTACAAGAAATGCCACTGAAGCTATCAACCTAGTAGCCAACTCATGGGGTGATTTAAATTTGGGCTCTGGTGATGAGGTTTGATTTCTTATATTTTCTATGCATCTTAAAAATTATGACCCCTTTATTTATCAATGTTTCTAATGATGATATGTGCATGCTTGTGCATGTTGTTTGGTGGTGAGGTTTGCTGCATTTTCCTTGGCTTGTCTTCAGGTTTTTGTTCTATAGAAGTCTGTCTTGCTTAAGAATATGAGAATATGGGATCTTGAGATTAACATGCTGCATGCATCCCTCAATGACCTTTCTTACTCAATAATATGTTTTCTTTCTTCAGGTTCTCCTTACAGTTGCAGAACATCATAGTGCTATTGTTCCATGGCAAATTGTTGCTCAAAAGAAAGGTGCCACTCTGAGATATGTTGATTTGACTACAGATGAAGTTCCAGATATTGAACAATTCAAGAAATCTATCTCAAAAAAGACTAAGATTGTGATCATACATCACGTTTCAAATGTACTTGGTTAGTATATGTTTCGATAATTTTGATGCAGATATTTAATTATGGCGCATTGTAGCTTTTCGTTTGTAGTTTTTTAATATAGCTTGTAATGTGTAAAGAGAAATAATGTAAATTGTTTGTTGTTATGTCTTTGAGTATTTTAGGTATAGATTGTCATATTATTGTAAATGGTTTATTGAGAATTTTTACAATTGGGTCATGAGGGATTCATTGTTGGGTATACTAGTATGAACATGTTTCATCCTTTTGCAGGTTCTGTTCTACCCATTGATGATATCGTTCTTTGGTCTCACAATATGGGTGCTATGGTTCTGGTTGATGCTTGTCAAAGTGTTCCTCATATGGTGGTAGATGTGCAAAAACTTGATGTAGATTTTCTTGTTGCATCATCCCACAAGGTTTGCTATAAGTTTTAATCTATTTCAGTACTTAGATTCTTTTCCAGTGTTTTAAGTTCACCCTTTGTGGGCGACTGTTGGGAAGTGACTAGCATATCTCAGATGTGTGGACCTACAGGAATTGGATTCTTATATGGAAAAATGAGTCTTTTGTCTTCAATGCCACCATTCTTGGGTAAGTATTTGCAGTACTACTCCCTGAATTGAGCTTGTCCCTCTCACCCTTTTAATTTTCTAACGTACTTTATCTGATGCTGTATGTTCTCATTATTCTATATCCTGTTGATTCTTTGGTTAGGTGGTGGTGAAATGATTTCAGATGTGTTCCAAGATTATTCTACATATGCTGAGCCTCCATCAAGGTTAAACTACATTTTTCTTATATTTTACTCTATTATTTTTCTAGCCTTTTATTCTTTCTT
This sequence comes from Vanilla planifolia, assembly GCA_023846275.1. NCBI lineage: Eukaryota > Viridiplantae > Streptophyta > Magnoliopsida > Asparagales > Orchidaceae > Vanilla > Vanilla planifolia. Next base: position 5,428,274 of record CM043873.1, on the reverse strand, counting down.
TCTTTGCTTCAATGCATTCCTTTTGATTTAAATAATGTTTCTCTAAGACATTCTTAGCACCGTAATATAACTTTAACATGAAGCATTGTGATGAATAAAGGCTAGAATTGTCATTGTTCACCATAGTCTCTAGGCATAACCATTTGTAATTATGGATGTTTATGTTCATATCTCTAATGCGAACGTAAACTTTTTTTTGGCGATGTTGTGCCTAATCCTGTGGGTGACAAAATATCAAAATAACAATTCTTCTATTTTATTAGTACCTTACAAGTCAATTTTGCCATAAAATGTTAAAGGTCTTATCAAGGGCTTATTTTTGTCATGTGGATATTGGATTTAAGGTGTGGAGGTTGGATTTAAGGTAAACGAAGTCATAAAGACATTTTGACACGCAAGTGCTATACTGTATATTGAAAGTTCCATAGCTCTAATTATATAAGATCGTTGTTAATGCGATAAGTTGTATCTTTCAGAATTTTTGTGGTGTGTGATGCAAACATGAGATAAGGAATTACTTGACACACATGAAAAAAGATTATTGAGAAATAAAAAAAAGCTGTCTAAAGACGAGAATTAACATGAGATATCTTATAAAGAGAAAAACCATGAGTGCACAGTGCTAAAAGAGCTTTACAAATTTTTTGTGAGTACATGATGGTCTCGAAGGCTGTACAATGAGAAAAGGACCTCAAACAATTAGAGAAAAGGGGTCACATCTATCAAGAAAAAAGATTAAGGACCGAATAATATTGTTTGTTGGGCTTTTACATCTAATTGAGAGACTAAGCTTGGTTGGTAATGTGGAAATTACGTGGTTGATTGAATTCTTGCCAGTTCCTTCCTTGTAACTTAAATATTGAAGCTGCAGCATGAGGCATTCTAAAATTCTTTTGTGCTCCTCTCAGATAGACTTTATGTTGCTTCTATACTATACTCAAGAACCATTAGTGGACTGCCAACAGTAAGGGCCTTATCTAATTAAGTTGCAGAGCTATTTGCGATAACCAGATGCCTAGTGTGACTAGTGTGTTTTGTGGATGAGTCTGCAAGTAACCACCTCACGAAGAAGGAATTGTTAAATTCCATATTGATCCTTGAATTTGGTCCGACTTGAGAGACACGTGTGACCCTTAGGAGAAAATGTCAACTATCATGCAAAGTTACTATGAGCAACATGATCATAAATGATGAGCTGGTTGCAGTTTTTTTTTTTCTTTTGTTTTTTTGTTGAGAATTCTTTGCCCGACAACTCAATTTTAATTCTTTGCCCGACAACTCAATTTTTTATTCATCAAGAACACAGGGATGCCAAAATGACGACAATAGGCAACCTTAGTAAAGTCATGCATGCAAAACTCAAATCACGCTAGCAGCAAGGCATGTTGAGTTTTCAAATTGCTCAACCTTCTGGAAAGTTATAAATCCAAAGTGATACACTGATTTGGGCTCATTGTTTGCTTTTTGCTTTTTGTGATAACCCTTCTTTTACTCTTTTTGTTTGCACTGCATATTATCCCTCTAAGAAAATTGAGGAAAAGATCTAGCCCTTTTGAATCAATGAGTAGATAACAAAGAAAACTTGTGAGGTTGAGATTAAGGAGAGAACATTTTCAATTTCAATGATGGATGATAGAGGACCAAAAAACCATGAAATGGTATAGTGACCATAAATATTGTTGCCAAATCAATGTCCAAAGCAAGATTCTCTAGCACTAAAAAAGTATATAGAGGAAATTATGTAAACTTCCACCCTTCATAAATTTGGGTAGAGGATATCTCAAGTGACTCAGAAGTTTAGAAAACTGTAGGAGCACAGGGCCAACAAGAATAATAGGAGATATTGTGCAAGGAAGAGATATCATCATGTTCACTCTCAAACCAAATTTCAACTCCATTGAGCATGTGTAGATGCCTATGAGTTCTATCAACCACTTTGTGAGAATGACATATAAGTGTGGCAAGTATTTCCTATTGTTGCCAACTGATGTGTTGGATAAGTTGAATGGTTTTCTGAAACTCTGGAGACATGATTTATAGAGCATTTGAGGGGATTGAAGGATTGAATGAACATCAAAAATCTCTGTAAGTAGCATATGGTATCCAATCCACGAATATGTTAAATGTAATTTAGTTGAGTGAGGAATTGAAAAGACAGAAAAAGCTAACATTGTCTCTACATTAAAATATTAGGTCACTCTTGTATTTAATGAGTCAGATCATAAATGTTTAGCATTTTGTTCTAATCGACTTGTTTAACATGAATCGGGTTTAGTTGTGAAGAACAAATTCATTTTTGCAAATGATGAATTAGAAGTCTTTAAAATACCTTAAAATATTTAACAAACTTCAAGACTTGAAAATATATACATCAATTTTGAAAATATTTTTTTTTATGAAATAGTGTTAACTTGATTATTAATTATAAGACATATTTCAATTCATATTACTTTCAAATCCAATTTAAGCATTCGAATTGTTCAATCATTTTCTTGATTTAAGAAATATCTAAAATTTTATTTTCACTCATTTAATTAATCTTAATCACCTCTTTCAATCATCATAGTTTTGTTATATTAGAAAGATAAAATCTAACAAAAATAATTCTGTTAAATTTTCAAAATTAAAAAATATATATTCTAAATCAAAACCCCAAGTATAAATCGAGTGCAAAGTACTCAGGCTGACCAAGCCCAAGAGGGTCCAAGAAGTCTCAGGTCAAGAGACCAACTGAAACCAAGTCAAGACGGGCCTAAACTTGAATAAGGTAAAGTAGATGAAGGATAGTTAGGCCAAACTCTAACAAAGTATGCAATGGGTTTGGTTGGACCCATAATTATACTAAACTTGTTTGCATACGAGTGACCCAGGTGATGAAATTCCAAACACACAAAAGGGGAGCCAACCCCATGTTTTGACTCAACCTATGAGCACACATATTCTATTATAAAATGCTAAACATGAAGTTATTCGACAATGTGGAACTATAATCCATTCTAGCGCCACCTCTGAAGCAGCAACTTGTGAGTTATTTCTCATTATCGGATCAATTTCAAATCATAAGACAACTGTGTAATAGAAATTATATAAATTGTATCTTTCTTTTGATGATGTCACAGGAAGAGAATGATCATAGTTTAAATAAAATTTAGAATAATCACAAGTGAGGGAAAGAGGAGACATTAAAGGAGTTAAAGTACTAATAACTTCTATATAATTGATTTCAAAAATTTTATGAGACCAATAACTTATTCTCTTATTTTTTTACTAGATGTACTTAATTCATCATCATTTGTTATGAAACATATCATTCCATCCTCCTCACTATTTGAAATTGTAACGTCTAAATCTTTCAATGCACTCCAAGTAGTTTGAAAAGCTTTCTTCTTTTTCATTCTTTTCTTTTTGTCTTCCTTTCTTTTGGTATCTTTGAGTTATAAATATTTCGATCTAACATGGCATGTTTGACCACATTCATTGCAACTTGGTGCCTTCTTTTCTCTTTTCTTCTTTTGTCAATCTTTTTTTATAAAATTTTTTGTCAAATTTTAGCTAAACCTTTGACATGAAAATTAATCTCTTCTTCTAAATCCATGGAAGAGATGGATGTTAAGTCTGTATCATCTTTGCTTGTTTTGAATGTCAATGATTATTCTTTTCTTGCTCCATGCTTTGGCTTGCTTTTAAAAGCCTCTTCTTCAACTCTTCTTTATATCCTTAGCTGTCTTTATTGTCATGACAAGAGTATCATACTCCTTGGGTAGAATCCTTAAGATGTTTCTTTACAGGATCTGTAGTAGAAAACATTTTTTCAATATTTATTAATACACTAGTAATATTTGTAAATCGCATAAACATGTCTTTTATAGTTTCTTTCAAATTCATTCTAAAGAGTTTATAATTATGTGTAAAAATATTTATTTTTGTTTCTTTGACTTGTAAAGTGACTTTATAAATTATTTTTAACTTCTTCCAAACTTTATATGCAATATGCAAATTTATAAATTAATTAAATTTATTAAGAGATTTGTCATAACGAAGGTAGTGGAGTGCTCTAGTATTTAATTATCATTCTCATTTGGTCACTATTAAGTTCATTAGCTGACTTGATTATATTGGTGTATGAATTTCTAGGTAAATCACATTATTTGATAATCACTTTGTACAGTTTTAAGTCAATTGATTAGATAAAAATTTTAAATCTATTTCTTTAATAGAAATAAAATTTATCATTAAATAATAGAAGATTTAACTAAAAAAAATGTTCTTTTAAAGTTGCACAAATATCCACAATGGGTGAAGTCATATCGAAAACATAATTGAACGAGCAAATTAACAAACACAAGTATTTTGGTAAGCATACAAAATAATAAGATAGAAATTAAAATTAATGTTCTCTTAAATTAACGATTAATTAAACTTAAAAAAATAAGTAAAATACACACAACAAATCACCCAAATGATTTGACTTATTTTTTGTACGGAAACGGCTCTGATACAAATTGAAGAAATAGGTATGTATGTGAATCCCACAAAATAAGTAAATTATGGGTTTTAAAATATTTTTTTTTTTTTTATTTTCATATCATATATGTTTTTCAAAAAATCTTTATAGATATAATTTAAATTTTATTGAAAATTTTGATATTCAAATTTCTATATATAAGTTTTTAATTTTTTTATTAAAAAATAAAAATTAAAGAAATGCATCAAAATTTTTAAGTGGTTCTGTTTAAACTAAAACCTACATCTACTTTTATCTTAGATTGGGAAAAAAATCATTACTAAGAAAATTACAACTTGAGATTTTTTTTTTATGGTGCACCTCTAACTTATTTGTTTTTTGTAAGTTGAACTATATCCTAGGTTTTTGCAAGCTTAACCCCAACTTGAATTTTTTAAAAAGATCAAACTGAACTTGAATTTTCACAAGTGTCGGACCACCCAACCCTAAAAGAAAAAAAATACAACAATAAATAATTTTCTATAAAAAAACGTGCAATGTTTCTTATATTTGTTTGAGAATAAACATAAGACACAATAAGTTCAAAATAATGAAGAGAAATAAGCAAATAAAAGTTTAGAAGGTTTAGGCTTAGCTAGAAGACTTCGAAATTTTTGAGTAATACTAAACTATAGAGTGCTGTCGAAGGATTTTTGCACCAACGGAGTATCACGCAGCACTTTTTTGAAATTTTAAAGTTTTGTTCGCATTCATTAGTTATTTCATTCATGAAAGTTGGGTTTCATACAAAAATTTTGATAATGGTCATTAGAAAATCAAAGAAAAAGGCTTCCATAAGTTGTTACCAAACAACTTAAAAATTTTCAAATAGTTTTGCAACGGCTCAAATAACGACTAAGGAAAGCTGTTTGGTAGGATTAACCAGAGCCATTTGATATGATCAGAGAAGTTCTGAATTATGAACGGTTGGATTGAGATGGATTAGATTTGGGTCATCCAATCACGTTAGATGAGATCTGGATTATTCGATTCATCAATAATAAAGGTGGGAATGATCTCAATCATAGGATTCAAAATTTAGAGATCTTGGGTCATCCAAGTGAACAATAGATTATTTAAAAAGGCAAAATCAATCAAAGTTGTCCGATTAAATCAGACGAGATATTGTCGTCCAATTTTGAGCTTTGAACGAATGCCTTCAGGTGGGTTAAAGTTTCACCATTTGATCAACAATCAAATAGTGAGAAATAACTCACAAGACGTTACTTCAGCAAGGTGAGGGTGCTATAATGGATTTTAGTCCCACATTGTCAAATAAATTGATCTTTAGCACTTTATAATAGAATTTGCACCCTGAGCTGAAACATGGGGTTGGCTTCACCCTTATGTGTTTGGGATTTCATTATCTGGGCAACTTGTATGCATATTGGTTTAGCATAATTATGAGTCCAACCCAACCCACTACATACTTTGTTTGAGTTCTACTTAACTCGATCCTTCCCCTACTTTACCTCATCTGGTTTCAAGACTATATACCCTGGCCAAATTCGAATCTATCCCGACTTAGTTTCAGTTGGTCTTCTAACTTAAGACTTCTTAAGCCTACTCGGGCTTGGTTGGCCCAAGTCCTTTGTGCTTGGGTTATGTTTAGGGTTTTGGCTTAGTATATATTATTTAATTATGAAAAATTGATAGAATTATTTTTTGTTAGATTTTATTTTTCTAATTTAATCAAACTATAGTAATTGAAAATGATGATTAAGGTTGGTTAAATAAGTAAAAATAAAATCCTAGATGTTTCTTAAATTAAGAAAAAAATTGAGCAATTTTGATGCTTAAGTTGGATTTGAAAAAAATATGAATTAAGATAGTTGTCTTATAATTAGTAATCAATAAGCTAATATTTTATTTCATAGAAAAAAAAAAATCTTTTCAAAGTGTACATGTCTTCAATCTTTGAAGTTTATTAAACACTTCAAGGTGTTTTGAATATTATTAATTTATTTTCTTCAAAAATGTATATCTTGTTTTTCACAACTAAGCTTAATTCATACTAAATAAGTTAATTAAAACAAAATACTAAACATTTATAATTTAACTCATTAATCATAAGAATTATCCAACAATCTCTCTTTTTTATTTTGACGAGACATAAATATTTATATAAAAATATAACAAGTAAAAACATATATTTTAAAATATTATTATGTTAAGAGAAATTAAAAATTTAAAATGTATGTTCTCCTTCGTTTTGTGATTAATCTAAATTTTATCTAAACCATAATCACAAGAAGCAAAGAAGAAGTTAGAAACTCATCTAAAGATCGAAGAATTCAAGATAATGAAGCAATTTGTTTCCATGCTAAAATGCTATCACAACTGTCGTAGAGAATTCATGATGGCCCAAATAAGTGCACGTTCAAAGAGGGATCGATAGAGCAAGTCTAAATGAGGTTGAGGCCTGAGCTTGGGGTGGCACTAATTGAGTTGAAGAATGGTTTTGTAAAATTTGTAAAGTTCATCCACAACTCTAGTTTATGGGAGATTGTGGCATACCAGAACAATGGGAGTGTTGTTTAAGAACAATGTAGTATTGATCCTCCACTATATGTTGGCATGAAATTGCATCACATGCAAGTCCCTTAAGACTAAAAGAATGAAAAGTTTTCCTTTTTAGTTTTTTTGCAACTCTTTTCATCAATTATGTGCTTGCTTTAGCTTTTTTTTATTTAACATATGTCATAAAATACTATAAATTGATGTGTGTTATTGATAAAGCTCTAACAAGGATATAGGAGGCATTATGCTCTTTGGAGGAGGACAATGGATAGTGAGTCACGTGCAAATAACTATAGTAGGATTGAGTAGTATGCTCAAAGTGATGGGGCATTGATAATCAAACCATCTTTGTATTGTTAACCAATTGTACTCGTTAAGATGAATTTAAAATGAATGACTTCTATGTGAAGGCACTTCAACAAAAACACGCTTGTTCCTTAAGGTTTACCTAGTTTAATCTTTTCTTGTGACCATTCTTTATACTTGTATCTTCTCAATAAGGGATGGATCACCAAGGCCTTTCAAAAAAAACACAAATTTAAATCCTAGTGTTGTCAGCTTTGAGGACATATTATTTGATGCTCGAAAGTCCCATCTACAATCGATGATTATTGTAGTTATCTTAGAGAAGGAAGATCATCCTAATATAAGCACTAGGTTGGTTATTTTGTTTCTGGAGTTCATTATGCATGGACTACACCTTCCATTCTAGGAAATCTTCACAGTGCTAAACTATTATGGACTCGTATTGGCATAACTTGCCGCTGACACAATGGTAACCATATTTTGCTTTGCTTATGTGCTTGAGAAAATGGCCTAACCTTTAATAAGAATTGGTTCCAATATTTATTTACTTTGCGATCTACGATGAGCTAATATACCTTTGGGTGGACTCTAGATCAAGATTGTTTGATTTGTCTTCTTCCTTTACAAATTGGGGGGATAAGTGGCTATTCATTAAAGGATTGACTGAAGAGTTTAAAGACCCGATAATGTGAGTGCCTAAGCTTTGACATAACTAAAAATACTAATAATGGAAGTGGAACTTCTGAGGAAATTGTTTCTTCGACAATGCACATTTCTTTGCTTCAATCATGTGTTGTCATGATTTGAACAACTATGCAACATGGAGATTATTCCAAACTTAAGGTAAACATGGTAGCCTTTATCCACTAAGTAACAATGGAGAAGAACATGGAGAGGTGACCAAGTGAGTGCACCCTCAAGGGTGCCTTCACTAATGCAAGCACCTCTCGGAAGAAATCAATTTCCCCCTCTTCCTTAATAGGAGTATATGCAAAGGAGGTGTGAGTGGTGTCGATGGACGTTCCTTTGTCAAAGGAGAATAAGGAAGAAAGCTTTGGCTCAAAAGAGGAGTTGAGTGAATGTGATAGAAAATAGAGGCCACAAGTATGCTATTGACTTCTCATGTAGATGGATCTCCGAAATCCCAATAATCAAATGAAGGTCTAGTCACTAGTGGTCATGCAAACGTGGTAACACCAATGAAGGAGCAAGAGAAGGTTGAATTGACCTCAAGCACTGAAGACCCACGATTGAACATATACGAAGACGATGATTCGTGAGGGCAACTCCAAATGCTACATTGTGAAAGTCTTAGTCGAGCTCTTGCATGGTGAGCCTTGATGGATTCAACAGTGTGACAAAGCTTTTCACACTTTTTGGGTTGCTCAGTGACCATGGGTTGAGAGATCAATTTTTGAGCCAAACCCTTTGATGGCATCACAGTAGGCGAGGAATGGGGCAATGCAAAGACGCATTCTAGTGTTAAGAATGATTTGACAAAGTTGTCAAAAGGTTAGAGGTGTTGAAAGATGTTTTCTAAAATAAGCTGAAGGTTGTGATTCAGGCTAGGGAGAAAGCCTAAAAGGAGGTGAAGGAGCTTAAGGAAGATATAGAAAAGCTGAAAATTGCTTAGGAGAAAAAGTTTAGGAAGATGAGAAGCAAGAAGAAAAGGCCCAAGGACAAGCTTAAGGAAAAAGTGCAAAGGCTAAGAAAACATATTTTGGATACAGAGGCGGCTTCTTCCTTTGCAATTCTTGTGCAATCACAAGTCTCCCCACAGTTAAAAGGAGAGATGAGCGAGATGAGACTTTTTACTCATTTGAAGAACAAGTGGCTTCAACAATATCAATCTTTGTGCCATTTGGAGGGTGTTGCTTTGGCAATAGCATTTCTAATGCACACGTGAGATATTACGCAAGAAAAGTGTGCGAGCAATTGACATGTTAGATGCTTTTTGCTTGAAGCCTTCACAATTTTTTGACCACCCCACACTTCAATTCAAGAAAATTGTAAAGATGTAATGAAATGGTTGGTGGGAGAAGATAGAACACTAATGTTAGAATGCTCTACATTATGTTTCTCTTTGATGCAATAGATGCAAGGAATTTGCATTCTTGGATAATGTGTTTGCTAACCCATTCTTCTTATTATTGACACATGCATTTGTTTGTTGCTTGTACATTGGGGTATGTGATCTAGATGGAATATCAATACTATACTCAACCACAAATAGACTTTATTAGTAGGTACGTAGCTTGTCTAAAAATCTGTTGGCTTGACTTGTAGAGTACAAACAACCATGGACAAACATTAAAAGCAAATAGTTAACACATGTTATGGGTGCCTTGTGCTTCTGAATGGGAGAGATAATACTCCTAACAAGAGAATGGCGATAGTACTTTGTACTAAAAAAGTTTAAGTTTGAAAAGTTTCTATCAGTGCAAGGCTTTGTAATTGAATTAGAGTCACAGTGAAGTTAAGCCTTGGTTTCCTTTCAGCCTTCCCAAAGGGTATTGATTGCCTCGAAGAGGGAAGCTTTGAGGGAAAGCAAACCTAATGTGGATTATTGGATGGTTATTTGAGAAGTGCTTGGATTGCCAAGGCTTTGTCATTTTGACATTTGGTTTTGAAAGGTTTCTGGGTTTGACACGGATTTTTGGCTTACTTGGCATGGCTTAAGGTTTATGTAGCATAAGTAGTGGCTATCATGACTTAGGACTATGAGGCAATTGCATTAAGATAAGAAAACCTCAAGAAGGCATTTCTTGATGACCTACCATAGTATAGAACCACATACTGATACACAAGAGATTATAAGTTTTAAGTTTTGGTATGCTCAATGAGATCTCACAAATGTACAAAGCTAGTCAACTTTTTTGTTCTTGGATCTTGGTGCCACTTCACCTAACGTAACTTAGCTTGTTTGTCCTTCAACAATAGAACTAGAGTAGGCCCTTTTCAATTCATGAGGCTCACCTAGCTATCTTTGTGTATCAACAACAGGATGCTGAGTGCTCTGGTCCTTCCTAGACACATCTCAATCACTGATAAATGTACTGAAATAGCCACAATTGATCTCATTACAAATTGGAAGAACTTTTCTCAAAACTCTCTTCATCACACCTTGAGTTCTTCACATGCAAGGATGCCTACGTTGATTTAAAAGGGCGAGTCTTGAATGAAAATGCTCTCTTGTTGGCTATTGTATTATCAAAAAGCTTTGTGCATGTATTGTCAATGCTTGGAAGCCTAAAAGAATTCTAGAAGACTTGTCTAAGGGATTGTTCATATTTAGGTTCTTTAGTGAAGAGGACTTTCCCAATGCATAACAACATGGTGTTTGGACTGTAAGAGCTTATAGCTTCATCCTCTGAAAGTGGATTGATTAGTTTTCTTCTTTAGATGTATTCATTTGACAAAATTCCTTTTTTGAATTGAACTTGTTTTCTACTCTAGTTTAGAAATATGAGATACCTTTATGAACTTTCAAGCTACATTGGTAACATTGTGATTGGCCCATTTACAACTTCCAATTCTCATCTCACCTTTGCAAGGTTATGCTTTGATGTGGAGTTTGATATCACCTTTTCATCTAGACACCATGTCAATATAAGGGCACTTTCTTTTAAATTTCAAATTAGTATGATTGGAAACCCAATCCATGCTTTGCATACAATACTTTTGAACAGCCTATCTTGCTATGAATAAGGGCTTCTAGATAGTTGGGAGAAGAGAAAAAAATGGTACACATAAGCAATCTTTGATAATTATTACAAGTCCTATCCCTCTATCTAAGATACTTCCTCTTTTGTGATCTCTTCCGAATCCAATGGACAAAGTTCCAATTAGACAAAGCAGGGTGTATTCATCTTTTTTATTAATAAATCAGGTTAAATCCTTAACTTCCTTTAAAATAAATAAATAAAGGGTGGTGGCGTTTTTGGATGTTATGGAATTAATAAAATAAAGAGGGAATATGAATAAAATAAACTTAACAAATTGAATTGTTGAACCTTCAAATGTTGCATGCGATGAGAAAAGAGATTTTATGAAGTGTTATTGATTGAAAATGGAGATAGAAAAGTGAGACGATAATGTTTACAGTTGTGAGGATGAGAAAACCAAAGAAAAGTATTTGCATGTAGCAAGAAGAGAGAAATATAAACTTAATTAATATCTTAAAATATGTTTTTCCCATATAATTTGTCTAATTCATTCATATTTTTCATTTTAATTTACTTCTATTACTGTATAACTCTAAATCTTTTATCGTATGACTTTTATATCTCTTTTATTTGGTTATATTATTTTATTTCAATTTATCTCATTTTAATTTCAATATATATCATATTAATATTAAAAAATAATTTATTATTACTTGCATTTATTTATTTTGATGATTTTTAATAATTCCAAGTTATATCCAATTGAAACGAAACAAACATCGTTAGACTCATCTCAATGAGTACTATCTAATAAATATTTATTTTTATATTTTTTAAAATTTTAATTTTTATTATTTTGACACATTTTACAACAATTTTTTATTCATAATAGATTTGATAATAGATGATGTTTTTCTCAATCTCTTTATTATCTTGGAAATCAATTTTTTTGTAAAATTTATCTCATTTTTTCAAATTATTTTATTTTAATTTGATTGTATTGTAATGTTTCAATTTATCTCATTTTAGTTTTAATATAAATTTATTTAATATTAAAATAATAATTTATTATTATTTATGTTTATTTACTTTGATAATTTGTAATAAATCTAAAAAATGCGCAATTGAGACGAAAGAAATGTTATTGGACTAGTCTTAATGAGCTCTTTGCAATTAGATTTTTTTTTTTTTTTTAATATTTGATTTTTTATTATTTTTACATGTTTTACAAGACGTTTCAATTCGTACCTAATTTAATAATCGACGATGGAGTAAAATAAAACTCAAAATCATCTTGTTAATATGAGGCATAATGCGAATGGGACCCTTAAAACATTTATTGAGGTATTGTAATGTGTTATAGGCATCTCACATGTGTTCTTGAAGTGCAAGTCATTTTTAAATTATTGTAATGCACCATGTGCACATCCAACATGGTGTTCTTCCATGTCTTGCAATGTTATGTGCTTGTAGTTAGTATGAGAAGCTGTACAATTTAAGTGTTTACTTGCATAAAATTTGTTTAGGTTCTTGAAGGAAATTTTAACTAATATTAAATCAAAAGCAGTTCTTATAGGTATTTGAAAATGTTTTAAAGGAAAAGGTATTTCTTTTCAAGTTGTTCAATGTAATTTTAAAGACTAAAAAGATGTCAAATAAGTGTAGGGAAATAATTTGATACCTATTTATAGCAATAAAGTGAATATTTATAAATTTTTTAATTATAATAGAATTAAGTTAGATAGCACTTTACTAGCATAATTACCAAAATTATGAATGTTCACCTTTGTTTATTGCAGCCATGTCCAACCTGAGATAATTTTGAGCACATATTCAATACAAGGTAAATTTATCCGAGTATTAATTTTAAAAATCAATCATAGATTCTATAAACTTTGTAAGAGGTTTAATTTGGAGAAGTTTAGTATAAGAAAAGATCTTTTCAAAAAGTTTAGTGACGGTGATTTTGACTTCTCCTTTTAAGTTTATACAATGCAGATTTTTACATCATATTTTCATCTAGAAAAAAAATGTAAAGGTCAACATTTTATAATTTTAAGTTATTGAAACATGCATAATGGAGTAATAATGTGCTTACATGAGCAAAGTGCATTGGCAAAATATTTCTCAATTCTAGTTGGAGTTTACCAAAGCTCTACGTTAAGTCATTGTCTTTTTGCACTAGTTATTGATGCTATTGCCAGTCAAATTCAAGATAAACCTCAGAGATACAAGAAAATATTGTATTAGTTGATAAGGTCAAGATGGGGTTGAAGATAAGTTTAAGTTATGAATATATTGAATGCAAATATTATATGAGTAGTGGAAATGACCGGGAGGTTACTTTTGGTAATCATAAAGTACGAAAGAATGAGAGACCTTAAATTTACACTTCAAAATGTTAGAAAAATTGATGGGATTATGTTAGATTGAATTCATATAGAAGGTTTGTGTAGCACCAATCAAGGATTAATTTATTAAAATTAGTATAGATAATTTTGATATTAAATATATAGATCATTTAGTTCCTATTTGGTAAAGTTATTCGACTTTTCTATTAATAAAGAAAAAAAATTTAAAAAAGATGCTGCAGGACACTATTATAAAAAGGTATGTATTCTTTGATCTAAAGAAAGAGCTTTTAGTTGACACACAACAATGACAAATGGAATAATTTAAACCATCGACTTAGTAAAGTTTAAGGTTGATTATTTTTATGATACTTATCGTGCTAATGTAAACCTTGAATTGTCTGCACAATTGTTGAACAAATTATTAATGATATATATTACTTCTAGTTAGCTAGAAATCACATTTCAAGCCTAGGAAGGGCATGATCTCAACTCAAAACTATGTTAACTTCAGAATATTTTGAATCAACTTAGTCCATTACATGTCATAAAACTTAGATTAAATCATACAGCAATGTCTTTCTAAGTTTGGTCAATGTTGCTATTCATTTTTCCTATAAATCTACATAATCTTCATCATACATTTGCACATGCTTAAAAGTGTCGTAGTCATACGATACAACATCAAAGTTTGTTCGTTTGCACCCGAGCACCTTTCTAATTCTTACAATGATAATATAGTTTTCAACGAGTCTTCCTGCTTTTGTGGTTATTCTGCCATGTAATTTCCCATTTTATCATTCTCATTCTATATATTAATAATTTTTAAAAGATTTGAAGCTGGAACACCTGCTATTGCCGAAGCCATTGGATTAGGTGCCGCAATAGAATATCTCTCGGGAATTGGCATGGAGAGAATTCATAATTATGAAGTGAGTTCATTTTGTTCTTTTTCTGCAAGCAGCAGATGTCAATGTGTATTTTTGAATGAATCAATGCCGGATTGCTTTGAGCTTCTTTCCGCAATTGTTTAATTTACATCACGTTAAGTTCCGGAACTTTTATTTCATGTTCTTGATGCATGCAGAGAGAGTTGGCTCATTATCTGTATCACAGCTTGACTTCAATTCCAGATGTGAGGGTATATGGTCCTGTTCCTTCGGAAACCTTTGCTCGTGCAGCTCTTTGTTCATTCAATGTCAAGAATATTCATCCAACAGATATTGCAACAATCCTTGATCAGGTACTTTAAAGAAGTTGCATTTGCTGTTTTCATCGTCTTTTTTTTTTTTTAGTCTCGAGCTCTTTTTATGGAACGAAAGTAAAACGTGGTTAAGTGCTATCTAAACTTGTGTTTAGCAAATGAACATTTTGTTTGTATTGATCAGATTAAAGTTTTTTTTATTCATAATGCATGATAAAACATAGCATTTCCAACATACAATGTTGTTTGTGGCTGAAGGTAAACATTTGTGTTGAAGGTGCTTGATCTTTAGAATCTATGATCAGTTATAAGTTTTTGTTTTTCACATAGAAAGCTGCTGATTGTTTGGTTTATCAGCGTGGTGTGGCCATTCGATCGGGTCATCATTGTGCCCAACCACTTCACAGGTATTTGGGAATTAATGCCAGTGCTCGTGCAAGCCTTTACTTCTACAACACCAAAGAGGAGGTCGACCGTTTCATCGAGGCTCTTAAGGAGACAATAAGCTTTTTTTCTTCCATGTAAGTGACCTGTGTTCATGTTATAATACCTTCAAACGTAGCTCGTAAATTACCTCAGTTATTAATAATAAAAATTTAATGAAAAATGTCGTTAACTGTTGAGATTCAAGTTTTGTTTTTCATTCGTTGCAATCCTTATTAAAATAATATTTTTTATCTTCTAAAACCAAGAATTTTATACATCAGTTGTATTTTCTATATTATGTTTTAATCATAACATACCAAATGTATGCTTATCTTACAATCTTACTGTATTTGAACCATAGTCCACTGAAACAGATGTCTTGCCTTTTCAAGGCTGACTTTGATGAGCAACTTTAAAAAAAATGAATTTTTTTCGAAGATAACTTAAGTTTTATGCATGCATAACAATTTAAAAGAAGGAAACTAATAGATTCGACAGGATGTAGCAAAAGACGTAGCCATACACTAGAAGATCATAGCTAGTTAATAGAGAAGTAGAAAGCACCGCTCAGCCCATGGCATATTTCTGGGTCCAGTTGCGAGCCGTGGCCTCGTACTTGCCTCGATCCGTTTTGTACATCTGAGCAATCTCGGGCACGAGTGGGTCATCCGGATTTGGATCAGTTAGCAATGAACAAATAGATAGCAGCACCTGAACAAGTACCCAAACAAATGTAAAAATAAAAAATAAAATAAAAAAGAGGGATATTCTTAAATTTAAAAAGGACAAAAATTTAATAAAAAATTTAAATCATATGCAAATAAAGAAAAAAAAATTACCTTAGAGATGGTCAAGGCGGGGCTCCACTGCTCTTTCAGAATGTCAAGACAGATGCTCCCGTTGCTATTGATATTTGGGTGGAAGACCTTAGTCTTAAAGGCAACCTAAATAATAAATACAGCATGTTGCTTAAGGGTTTCTTCACAAACAAGAACTTGAACCAGTAAACACAAAGTAAGATCTGATTCAGATTAAGAAACAGGATTTGAAAGCTCAAATCCGTTGCTACTTAAAAACTAAGTCATAACTGTAAAAGTTCAGTGCTTTTTTTAACTAAACTATGAACTTGTAAAGGCTTCTTCACACGAAACTGTTCATGAAACTTGTTGGTAAAATCAAAAAATGTAATGTAAATAAGCCAGTTGGTAAAATCAAAAATGTTAAATTTAGAAAACATAGAGAAAGTGAAAGTATTCACCAGTTGTCCATCCAAAAAGATCACCCAGTGAATGTACGCACACATGGGGATTTTGTGAAGCTCAAATCTCAATGTGGATATTAAGCTATTCATGAGGGGGGTATGGATGCTTAAATTATTCATACAGTGGAGATATTTAATAGGATTTCTAGTGTATCTCAAAGCTAGATGGACAAAATGAATAAATGGTATGACGACTTCTTAGTTAAACTGTCACTGAAGTTTTATTTATAAACATCTGTAGTTTTAAAAGATTACAAATATTGAAGCTAAATGATAAAAACTTGGATAAGGCAATACAAAACATCAAAACCAGCAACAGCCAAGTTTGACAGATGCAACTCATTTGAGGTAAACAGTAGAAAAACTCTAAAACCAATGGAAGGTTGTATCGTTTTGTCGCCGTAAGCAACTAAAGGTACAAACTTTTATGCATTTTGTAGAATACTTTTCAATAGCAAGAATTGGAACGTGAATATAAAATTGAATAAGGCAAATTTAGCAACGAATTTTGATTCTTATCGCATAATTTTTGCAGCCCTGAATAATTTCTAATTAATTTTTGAAATTAATAAATAATATTAAATAATTAAAAACAAAAATCGGGATTTAAATATCCCGAAATTTCCTGAACCGACTCGAGAGTCTCCCAAAAACCCTTTCCCTTCGCAGACGCGGCTAGGGTTTCTAAGAGTGATGATTTCGGGGGAGGGAGGGGGGAATCGGGGAGGTCCAATCACCAGACGGCCAACGCGAAGAAAGGAGCCGACGTTCGAAAGGGTGAACGAGAAGGAAAAGTTATTCGGCGAAGCTGTTTGACCAAAACCCTAATCGAGCGGGCCACACAATCTCCCGTCGCCGGAAATTAGGAAAAAGGAGTGTTGTGGCCTCGATTCAAAGCAAGAAAGGGGAAAAATTAGAAAATGTAATTTTTGTTGATTTTTCATATTTTTTCCATTGCATACAGATTTTTTGGATTGTATAAGATTGCTGGCCAATGGCAAAAAAAAATATATATATATATATATATATATATATATACACACACACACACACACACAAAAGGAGTAAATCCGAAAAAAAGAAAAAAAATAAAATGTCAAGAAAAATATAACAAGAAACAAAAATATTTGCAAGGAAATGTAAAATGAAAAAACAATAATGAAAAATATTATATTGTATTTTGTAGTAGATTATTATTAAAAATGGGAAAATTAATGGACTCTTTTTATGCAGAAGAAAAGTTATCTTGAAACCAATAAACCAGAAAAACACAATTTCGGTTAGCAAGAACAAGTTTGAGGGTGTAAGTTTACGTTTAAGTATTTAATTGATGTTGATACATACAATTTTAAGAATTGATTTAGACATTTAATTGTCTACAAAAAATTAAAGAACAAAAAGAAATTAAGAAAACATCTGGAACAAAAGTAGATGAATTTAATTATTTGTAATATAAATAAGTATAATTTAATTTAAGTTATATATGACATGATATTTATGATGCATATATTGTATAAATCGATATTATAATACACTTTGAAAAGAAAATAAAAAGATAAGTATATGATATGATATATGTTGTGTGATAAAGATAACAGAATTAAATACTATTATAAAAAAAGATGAAAATAGAAAGTAAAATTTTCTTAGACTTGTTCCCGTGATCCCTTGAAATATGATGAACATCAGTATAAGATGCTAGGCATAACGAGATGAGCACCATCACAGGATGCAGGGCATCATAAACACTGATTTGATATCGGGCTATGATATTATATGAGATGTGATGAGCAACAACACAAGATGTTGGGCATCATAATCACTTGTTTGATACCTGTCTATAAGATGAGATGAAATGACATTAAAGACCTCCGATATAGCTTGCATTTAGTGCAGGGACGAAAATGATATGAGATAGATATGACTGGCCAGCTATGCCTACGAGCACGCCTACGAGCAGAGGTCTAGAGATAATGAGATGCCACAAATGAAATGACAAATAATTGGGATATGGTTGTAAACTCCTATGGGAACTATCTTGGACTCAAATATAAACGAAATGAAATAAATAAAAAATAAGAAAAGAAATCAAAGATAAGAAAAAAAACAAATAATATAAAATAAAAGAACAAAGATGTTTGTACATATTTGATGTGTGTAGAGCATATTCATGTTCTTATATGTTGAGTATTTACGATATGTTATGTGACATCATGTTATTATATTATATTCATCATACATTTGTTAATTATTCATGTCAATTCACCTATTAGATATTTTATGTTCACTCATGCTTACATTACAGGATATGCCACAAATTTACATAGATTGTGCATATATAATGGCATGTAAGGTGTGTGAATATTTTTATATATGTTGATTTTATCTGTTCATATTATTAAGGATTTTTACATAACAAAACAGGTATGTAAGAACTTTTATTTACTATAATGAATCAGTAGAATTATTATTAAAGTGAAATTGTTGTATCATTATTATGTTACTCCCGTCCACGGTGATTTATGTCCTCACAATTAGCTGCGTAAACTCCGATCTGTCATCGATGGGGCGGTAATACTGGTGGGTGGTGAGGCGCAATAAAAGTTATCTTAGCAACACTTAAAGAAACATTATTACAATGCTTCCAAGTCATTAGCACCTCAACAACCTAGAGGTTCACGCATAGTGATCCAACACCAGGCTAATTGCACCTTACTAGGTAATACAAACCAAAGGTTGAGCAACTTCTTCATTTTGAAAGTCGACCAGTGTTCAAATTTCAATAAACAATTAAAGTTTACAAAATATCGTTATCATATGAGAAGACGCACAAAAAATCAAAAGAGAAAGATATAACCCTACACCAAATGACCTCAACAAAAGTATTTTAATGGGCAACAAAGTCTATGAAATGATTGCCATACTTATATAAATGACAAAATGGTGAAAGTGTGTAAAATATCCATGATCACTGGGACCTCCAAGCCAATCCTAGCCATATGTGAAAATTATCCCCACATTAAAGGAGGTGTCACTATCATCCAACTAAAGAACTTCAGCAATAAATGTCCAGGGCCTAACAAGCCTAGCTCCATCCCAACCTAAGCCCTGCAATACCGAGAGGATAATGATTATCCTACTCACATCATGAATCGATCTCCCATGATGACATTTCAGAATAGGAGAAACACCAACACAACCATCAAACTTCATAGACCCATAAAATTGACATTACTCACTTCAGAGGAGAGGGATCCCAACGAGGATACGATCAATAACACGTGCAACGAAGAAGGGAATCTTGGTTCTCAGAAACTAGAGTGAGACAAGTTGACGAATACCAAGCAGAGGAAAATAACAATCATGACAAAAAAGAATGTGAAAGGTTTATTGGGACCTTCTCATCCTAGGCATGCCAAATAAAGAAGGCAGTATCAACAAAGTTCAAGTCCCAATCATCTGTAGTATCTCAACTAGCATGCCTAGCCAAAACTTAGAGAAAGTTAGAAACTAAGCAAAATGGTGGGACCTATCAACAAACAATATGCATCTCGTTGAACACCATACTCAATAATCGACACAAGCAAAAATATGGTCAAAGTTCTCACACTTGTTACAACCCCACGAATAAATAATATAAATGAGAACACCCTCGCAACAAGTCAACCAAAAGTAAAGACAAAGTCATTAGCACTTGAATAAAGAAAGAAGATAAATTTTGAATTAGTTTTGATCTAATAAAACCAACCACACGTAACATCTCAAATTTTTGGGTTCATGTATTTGAGATTGAAATGACATTTTCAATTTTGGTTATAAGCAAAAATAGAATTTATTATTTTAGATGCATCTCAGAGAAACATGCCCAAAAAGTATATCAAAATCATTGATGAGTATGTTTTTAAAAAGAACTCATCACAAAGAATCCATTAGTATGTTTTTGTATTTTTAAAAGTCTAATTAATTTGCTTTAAATTATTTAAAAAAAATTAAAGAATTTAATTCTTATCTATTATTTAGTCTTTTCTATTAATCAGCTGTTAGTTTTTCTCCTCACTCTAGGAAGCAAAAGGGAAGTTTGATCTTTGTGCTTAAGTACAACTGCTGTCTTAGGATTAAAAATCAGTATGCAAGTAGATTTTAGTGCCCTTCCTTGCATGCCAAAGTATTTGCTGCTGGAAATCTTGGGCTATGAGCTTTGAGGGACTGCATTTAAAATTAGCGAGGGGAAGAAGCTGAAGTTGCTGGGGACTTGGAAATTGCTTCAAATGCGTATATGATATGGCTTGTTTGAGCATATGTTTGAACAGAAAAGTGAGATATTTTGTAACAATTTGATAATTATGATGATGTAAACAAGAACTTTATACACTCATAAACATTGCATTTATGTGAGCATACGAGCATAATATCATCCAACATGCACATACATGTATAAGAAACTATATTCTAGTCACATTACATGTCATAAGACCTAAGATTGTGACATTTGAATTCTGTAATGCATCTAATTATTATGTGTATTAAAACATATTTTGAAGAAAAATTTAATGAACAAAAAAAATAATAAGAATATGATTTGGCTATAAAAATTGTAGGATAATGACATGAAATGTGATAAAAAATGATATATATTTTTCTAACGACATTATAAGTTGCACTCTAGCATAGTTACATGTTAGATTAGCAGAGATGATATGACACTGCTATCATAATAGGATTGATGAACAAGCTAGTTTCAGACCTCTTGCTCTGCAATCACTACAAGCTTGACGGGCTAAGCTATACTATTGCTACGAGCTAGATGAGCAAAGATAATATGGTAATACTAAATTAAAAGCTAGATAAGCGATAATCATGTGATATGCCTATGACCTAAGATCATGATATGAGATGAGATACCAAAGAGATGACATATTATTGCGGAGTATTGTATTTTTTAAGTTAAGGTAAAATTTGAAGTGTTGTATGTGAATTTAATCCTTCCCAAACCTCCAGTTGGCTATCTTTTATGAATGGTTTGAGTTGAACTTTGGAGGGAAGTAATAGAAGTTGGAAACTAGACGCTGTGAGTGGGGGAAGAATAATCCGTCGACTTGACAGATGATCCATGTAGCCTCACATATCATCCATCAAGTCAACAAACAGTATGCAATACTCAATTAGACCAACCAATGGATGGTCTAATCAATTGTTTGAGGGAATTTGAGAAACTTTTCAATGGTGTAAGTGGGGATTTTAGTACCTTGAGCAAAGTATGAGTTGAATAACATGTTTGAACAAAAACACGAGCTCTTTTGTAATAATTTGTGTATAATTTAAATGTACAAGAAGTTAAAGGCAAAAAAAACTCAAGAGTTTTTTTTACTAAAGAAACTAGATAGATAAACTAATATAACTATGATGTTAATAAGTATATTCATAAATATTGCATTTATATGAGCATAAGAGCATGATATCATTTGACATATGCATACATGTATTATGACAAGAAATGACATGCTATTAACATTACATGTAGCAGATCTGAGATTGTAACACTCGATTGTGTAATGCATTTGATTACTATGTGTATTACAACATGTTTTGACAAAAAAAATTTACTAACAAAAAAAATAATAAGAATTATAATTTGGCTATATAAACTTACAATGATGATATAAAATGTGAAGAGAATTGTGTTTTCCTGATAATATTATCCTTAACATCCACACTCCACTATAACTACATGCTAGATCAACAGAGATGATATGACACTACTGTCGTCATGGGCTTAATCAACGGATTGGCTTCAAACATCTTTCTTAGCTATCATTATGGACTTGATGAGCTAAGCTTCGCTATCACTCTGAGTTAGATAAGAGGAACCGGCATTGTGCCACTATCCCATGGGTTGGATATACGACAATGATGTGAAGCCTTTAGACTCTAATCTTTATAAGAGATGAGATGTCAAAAAGACAAGAAATATGATAGGACTCATGAAGCTGAGAATAATGGTATTATTGTAGAAAACAAAAGCCTTATTTTAAGAAAAATAAGAACATGAAAAAAAATTAAAAAATAATAAGTAGAAGAAACATTAATATATAAAAAATATGATACAATAACACATACATATGCATAAGAATAAGTATGATATACATTACACTTCAATAATATGTTTTTATCTAAATATTTTATGGATGCTATACATTTGTTATAACTCTAATATTATTAGAGATCACTTTTTTCTATACATTATCCAATGACTTGTTACTTGTAACTATCAACTATTAAGCTGTGAAGCTCATCCTTTATATTAAAAGTTAGCCAACCGATAAGCACAAAGCTAAGAAATTTAATGGAAACTATTAAAGGTTCTTAAGAGAGTGTTGTGATGAGTGTATTGACTATTATTATCTTACATTATATAATCTAAGACTATTTTTGGACTTCCAGAATTTACAATTTTGTTAGTATTTTGATATGATCCTTCATGTTTTTTGGTTTTGAAAAAAATGGTTTGAAAGAATACTGTGCTTTATCATGACTCTCACCAGAATAATTTGATAATGTCCTCAATTTAATTGCTTACTCTAATGTTTTCTAGATATTTTCCACATATATCTGTTAGAGAAGGCAAGTCAGACATGATAATCCAAGTTACTAACGCCTACAGGTTTTTGTAGATGGATAATGTGGACACCATTAAAGTGCATGTGTGATTAGATCAACAAGATAAAAGAAAATATGGAAGTTAAGGGCCTGCACATTCCATTCATCATCTTGAACAACTTAATCAACAAGCAAAGAGTGGTGAGTTATGTCCATGTTGAGCCTCTCAAGGTGAACCTCTCAAGGTTCTAGCACACTTGAGCCTTGCACAATTAATTACAAGACATCTAATGGAAAGACCTTTTATTCACATTATAACACCACAAGAACGATCTAACCAATTTCTCAATAGCATTCATGATATTAGGAGACATTAATCCCAAACAACATTAATGACTAAAGCAAAGTAAGCCATTGTGGACTAATGACTCATAGGAGGAAGACTCAAATATTTGCATCTAGCTAATGAAAGCCAAGCTTGTTAGTGACCATCTTATTGCTTTTCAACTTAATATTAAAGATAATAAAAGACTTAGACCAATTCACTAACTACTATTATAACACAACAAGCCTAGGCATAGCTAGGACAAAGGCTAGCGCATCATCAACAAAAGTTAAATGATAGACAAGTGGAGCACAATAGGTGACCTAAAAACCCAAGAAAGCTCAACTCTCAATCCTTTGTTGAAGCTTTGAGCAAATGATAAAATGATGGGGAGAGAATGAGAAGCCTTACCTTGACCCATAACCCAATTACTTATAAGATCATGATAGTGAAACTAGAATTCAACAAAAAAAACATCATGATAATAAAATATCAACACATCTTATCATAAGTCTATTTTCATATCGCCTTTACTATCATAAGCCATCTAGAAGACTAGAGCCTCAATATTCTATGAATGATTTATTGATTCAAAAAAGCAATTATCAATGACCCTTTTATTAGGGACAAACACCCTCTGTTTAGGAGTGACCAAGGGAATAAAAAAATTCTTCATTCTGATGCCTAAGTTTTCGATCTGGTGAGTAAAAGTGCAAAAGCTAAACAATCCAAACTAAGAGAGTTGATTTAACCAAGAGGGATCAAAACAATGAACATGCCTTTCCACTTCTAAGAAATCTCTCCCCTTACAGAGAAATGCATGATGCAAGCATGAACTTTTCAACAACAATGCCCAAATAACCTTTAAGGAAAGATCAAGTGATTCCATCAATACTTGGAACAATTTTATTCCGCAAAAGAAAAAAGAGTATTTTTTAACTTCTCCATAAGCACCTAAGATACAAGAAAGTTAGACTAAAGAAGATTAATGACAAATTAAGAAGGGGGATATAATTCATGGTATTCCAAGTGGTGGAAATCCACCACTTTGATTGAAATCAATCATAGACCACATATATGATAATGTGATCATCAACACTAACAATATCTTGATCCACCATGACAACGATGCGATTTGCTAGTTACCTCACCATAGTTGCATGGTGGAAAAGTAAGTATTAAGGTCCCCAAAAGTTCATTCAACTAATCTTAGTTCTCTTCCACCATCATAGTTTATTCATGGACAAAATGTTGTCAAAGTTGGCAAAATATTACAAACAAACACAAAGATTATCAAAACAAAAAACTACCCACTCAATCCCTCAATTAGAGATCAAAAATACTTTGCTTTAGAAAGCTAACAGCAAAGAACAAATACTAGATATCTACTTGCTCAAAACCTATGTATCAAAAGTGTTTGGGCAAACTAGATCAAAATATGGCAAGGGCACTCAAAAGTTGTGTAGCTCAAAAACTTGAAGATAATAACCCTCAAATCTTCAAAGATAAACCATATGATTTCAAACCAAGGATGACTATCCTACAATCTACAAGATAAACCTATGGCTTGCAAGAGTAAAAGTAATGATAAGAAGTGATCTTAGAAAATCTTGACAAATTAGAGCTAGATGTTCACAAAAGAGGGAATGAATTGCAAAAAATTGTAGTATCAAAGTAAACAATAGAAACTAGTATAAATTTTTTAAGATTCTTAATTGTTCTTGTAAATCTTATTTTAAAACTCATGTCTAACTTTAAAACATTGTGTAAGGAATGCAATAAAGAAAAAAACCAAGATATCTTTAGGTGATTTGATCCAAAACCATATCTACATCCACCCTAAACAAAAAGCCAACAAACACTTAAAACTTCTTTCACAAGAGCATGTAAAAAAAAACCACATCAATTCAGAGGAGCCTACAAGTACTGAGCCAAAGGAACTTATAGTAGACCAAAAGACCCTACAACAACACCAAAAAAAATACCTAACAAAGAGTGATATATCACGTAGAAAAAAGAAATTTCAGACGAATAGCATTCAAAATACAGAAAAGGTGAAATAGTAGTTAAGAAGTGTTCAGTAATGTAAAACTATAGGGAAGAAAGTGGGGGTATGCAAATCCTAGTATGGTGATAAGTAAAAGTATTTAGACATTTTAAAAAGACAAAATTCACAAGATCTACCATGCAACACTGTATGCAATTATAGGCTTAAACACTACATGCTTCCTGGCAGCACAATCATGGACAACAGAAAACTAGTGCAGCATGCATAGGTTTTGAAAACACTTACAAATTTATTTCGTATCGAGCACATATCACATAATACAGACAGCAAAACAACTGACTATGGAGGTCAACAAAAACAATTAACACTACAAGGAAAAACTAAAAAACATTATGTATAAATAAGAAAAGATTACTAATGATTCTTAATTGAAAATCAACAAGAAACCCAAGCACAGCTCTCTAGAGTTCAAGTTTTCCTAAGTTTTAGAGAAACATGCTTATTATATTAGGGATATTCCAATATTGTCAATTACATTCATCATAACTCCACATTTGCCTCTTTTCAACTAAATAAAGGTAACTCCTTTTTCCCAATTAAATCCTCAATTTTAAAGTAAAGGAAAGAGGTTGAACAGCATTGAATCGTGTTTGGATTAAGCCAAAAAGTTGTATTCGGTCAGATAATATCAAATGCATGGCAAGATGATAATACTATATATCAATTCAAACCTCATTCTTCTGAAGTACATAGTACATGAAAGAAATCATTATGGTATATTCTGTTCCATTGAATGCATCTTATGTTGAGTCCAGTAATATGAGTTTGGCACCCAACAGTAATCGTGTTGCTTTCATATTACAGGTCCTACTGAGAATTTTCAATTTAACTCTGTTTTTAAAAGTTGCAGACCATTTAATGAATTATTAGACTTCTCCTTTCCCTCAATGGTGCATGGTCTGCTGAGAATCCAAATATGGTGTTCGCCCAAATAAGCCATGTATCAGGTCAGTTCATTCCTTTTATTTTAACTTTTAATAAGCACATATTTGAAAAGTGTTGTTCAGATGGAAGCTCACTTACGAAAAAAAAATTAAAAATCTAAATAACATTAATTTTTAGGTGTTGCCGTTTGAATTTCAACTAAAAAGCCGCATGTAAATTTTTTTTTTTTTTTTGCAATGACAAGAAGATGGAGAAAAATACGAGATCATGATGCTACAGAAAAAAAGTTAAAAGTTGTCCTTTGAAAATAGTGATCGTCTAAACTGGAAGTGCTACAACTGTATCACACATCCTATCCATGTGATAAAACACACAAATTTAGAATGACGAGCTACAACGGCGTGTCAATATGCATATAACAGTAAAAGTTATACAATAGGAGAAATACAGACCCACACATACGTTAAGTAAAAAGAGAAGTAACTGTTATCTCTATAACTTTCTTAAACAACTTAACTAGGGAACAATGAAAATAAGATCTTTGCAGGACAGTGTAATATTTATAAATCAAAAACTATTTTGATTTAAAGTTCTATGGAAAACCTAAAAGCAAGTATATCCATAGGGAATTAGAGTATGTGGCACTCTAGTTGGTTGGCTTATCGCAATATCTAAAATAAGAATAACTTCAACTGCAACAATGGCATACCTTTGGTGGTTTAAAGGGATAATCAGGTGGGAAATGAATGTTAACTAGATAAACACCTCCAGCAAAAGGACTATCAGGTGGCCCCATTATGGTGGCTTGCCAATGG
Organism: Vanilla planifolia; assembly: GCA_023846275.1. Lineage (NCBI taxonomy): Eukaryota > Viridiplantae > Streptophyta > Magnoliopsida > Asparagales > Orchidaceae > Vanilla > Vanilla planifolia. The sequence continues at coordinate 5,401,347 of CM043873.1, read as the reverse complement.
AACATATCTTCCCCTACAGGTCCTAATAAAATTCAATAAATAGAAATTAGAATCTCCAGTAAAAAAAATGTAAATGACACATCAAAAACTTTCAATAATGAAGTTAAATGCTTGCAAATCAACATTCATCTGGTTTTTTAAGTCAAAACATGGAACACAGACAAGTTTACAAAACAGGAAACAAGTTTAGATATATATACAGCAGAAAGATGTGTAAATATAAGTGTTTAGGGTATAAACTCCCAAGTTGCATGAATATATTGGTAAACAAGAGAATGAAGAAACTCAAAATGAATAAAAAGCAAGTCACATGTATTCACTCTTCCTCAATAACATTAACCTCGTGTGGGAAACGCACCAATTAATAGGCATATAGAGAAATGGAGTACAAGTAACAAGGAAGATAGATTAAAATAATGGTACTATCAAGAAATAGGATTTAAGAGAAATAGAACATGGTAAAGTAATAGGATGGGAGTTATACAACCGATGTACCTATCAACAAAAACACATGGGCAATTAGGATTGTAAATTCAGCCCAAAACGGTTGTGGTACGAACAATGGAGCATAATAATAAGTGGGTGAAATAACCATCCGCACTTTAAGTTGATGATGCTGGAATATTATCCAGTCACAACAACTGGTGCTTCAATCTTCATACTGTGGTTTGCTAACCAATAGGCATGTTTGCAGAGCGCATATATAGAACCGAACACAAAACACATAACTGAGAAGTGAGCCAGTAAATTCAACCATTCTAAAATATGGCAAGAAAAAAGTTCTCTTAGTGGAACAGAACTATGCATTTTCACTTGTAAGATATTGAATGTAAATTTTACCTGCACTGCAGGACGTTGGAGGATCCTTCTGAAGATCCTTGAGCTCCTTCACAATTCTCTTTGATGCCATTTCTCACCTCCTAGAATCCATTGAAGAACAACAGAAAAAAAGAAACCACTTAAAGCTAACACAATAAAAATGGCCCCAAAGCTAACTTTAAAGCTGAACAACAAAATAATTACTGCACGAAACAGTGAAAGAACAGTTTATAAAGCATCCCAGGCAAGCCAACAACTCGAGAAAATCAGGCCAGAACAAATCTAGACTAGGTCGATCTAGATAAACCACCGAAGAAACCATAGCATCCGATAGCGATGACTAAAGCAACAACGTTAATTGTCAATCGTGGAGTGCCCATAGCGACTAGTTCGAACCCTAGCCGTTTGTAGCGATCAATATAACCGACAGAAGAAATGTTAGAACGACACGCATTCACCTAGTATGGTATCAGCAAAGCTCCAAAGCCAGCGGACGAGAATACTCAGCGTCGATGGAAGAAGGAAAGAACACAGGCACACCGGCACGCCGCCTCGGCTACAAGTCTTCACGGCGCGAGAACGCCGGCTTGATATTACATGTCATAAAATAGTGCCGAGAAATATCCGAATTACGGCATTGGCCCCCATACAATGGTCGATAACGAGCGACCATAGTGGTATTTTCGTCATTGTTTAGTACAAGGGTATTTGTACAGCTCTGGCAATTAAAAATACATGTTTTTAAAGAACATTTTTTTAAAATATGATTAATATGAACATAAACTATTTTTCCCAATAATATTTTAATATAAATTTTTCACAAATAGAGTTAACAATCATCATTTAGGTAAACAATATAATACATTTTCATGTATCACCTACAATAATATTTCAATTATCACCAATAATAACAAAACATAAAAAACTAAACTTGGCACATAAAATTAAACTATGGAGGAACGGAATGATGTGTGGCTTGGGGGTCGTGGCAAATCGCGGGCCAGGCTATGGGTCTCGATGCCTGGTCGCATGAGTTCAAACCCGGCGACTCCCACGCGATGTGCGCGCCGATCTGGGTGCGATTCCCTGGCTTGCCCCTGATTTACTGGGATGTGGACAATATTTTGCACATAGCGAAGGCTATAGGAGATCCATTTCTTCTTGACAGGTGGACGGCGGCAATGGAGAGATCGTCCTATGCTCGGGTCTGCGTACGAACGGACCTCTCCAAACCCTTGAAGTCGGGCGTTTGGCTCAACGGGGACTATGGGAGAATCTACCAAAGTTTCAAATATGAGGGGCTGTCGAGGATTTGCTTCTCGTGCGGTCATATGGGTCATTTAGCCAGCCACTGCAACGGGCAGCTGTCGAAGGCGGTGACTCAACCTGGTGACGGTGAAGGTTCTGAAATGAGCGGGAACAGGGGCCAGAGGGAAGGAGGAGAGGACCATCCCGAGGTAACGGAAGAGGCGCATGGATTAGGGCCTTGGATGCTAGTTCAACATAGACGGAGGAAAACGGGTGCTATTGCTCGGAGTGGCCCGGCGGCCACTGTTAGCCATGGCCCTAGGAAAGACGTCAAACGAACTCGTGGGCGGGTGCACGCCGGCTCGTCCAGAGGTGCCAGCCGTACCTCAAGGGAACGCGGGAGGAGCAGACCCAGGCGGGGTTCACCATCTAGGAGCCGCGCTCAACAGCTGGCGGGCTCGGAAGAACAGGGCCTGGCGGTGGAAGGTGCGGAGCGGGTGGCCCGTGAGGGCGGAGACAGAGGAAAGTTACCCATGGCTATGGCGGCTCGAGAGAAGGACACGCCCACGAGTCTGGGCGGCGACACGGCTTAAGAGGGCGGGCCATGGCTGCGCTTCGTGGGGAGCAGCGGCCATCACAGGTAGTGATGGAGGTTCGGGGAGGTGCAGATGCACAGCTACAGCTTCTTGTTCTAACGACATTATCATTTATGAATGTTATAGTGTGGAATATAAGGGGTGTCAAGAAGAAGAAGTCCAGGGGCTATTTGCACAGGCTGGTCCGTGAACGGAATGTCGCTGTAGTGGCGCTAATGGAGACTAAAGTGCGGTTGTTTTCTAGACAAGATGCAGATTGGCTCTTGGGGAGAGGCTGGGAGTTTGAGGCCTACCCCTCAGAGGGCTTGTCTGCGGGCTTTGTTATTCTGTGGAGGAAGGGGGTGGACCTTAAGGTAACTGCAGCTTCGTCTCATGCAATGGCTTGCACAGTCAAAATCCTACCTGACGGCATGATTATGTGTTTCTTTGTTTATGGCCCCAAACATCACCATATGCGCCGGGCCACTTGGGATGCTGTCCGGAACTCCTGCGGTGGCGACAAACCTCTGCTCGTTGCTAGAGATTTTAATTTAGTCTTGGCACCGGAGGAAAAGTGTGGTGGGTGGCGTTTCATCTATGGCAGGGATCAGCAAGACTTCGCGGACCTTATGCAGGAGCTCCAACTTGTTGATTTGGGCTTCTCCGGCAATAGGTTTACTTGGAGCAACGGGAAGCAAGGTGGTGCGCGCATCCTCGAGCGACTGGACCAGGTTCTTATGAACTCAGCTGGGTTGCTCGCATTTCCTGGTTGTTCGGTTCATCACCTTAGTAGGCTGGGTTCGGATCACTGTCCACTGCTGATTAAGGTGGGAGGTGGGGATCATTGGCAGCATTCCGGCAGGCCCCTCTTCGACAGCGTGTGGCTGGATTTCCCTCAATCTTTTCGGGTGGTGGAAAAGGCTTGGAAGAGAAATGCTAAGGGTGACAGTATGGAGATTGTGATGACGAAATTTAAGCGCGCGCTGATGGCGTTGGGCAAATGGAGCCGTGAGGAGGTGGGGAATATTATAGATCGAAACTGGGAGTTGGAACAGGACATCGACGAGCTTCAGAAGAGGGAGTCGAGCGAGGGTCTGTTGGAGGAGGACCACAAGCGGCTTGGGAATATGGTTGCTGCCTTTCACCAGGGATGTGCTCACGAAGAACAGTGGTGGTGACAGCGCGCCAAGGTGCACTGGGCGCAGCTTGGTGACTGCAACTCGAAGTTCTTCCACATTGCTGCCTCGGCTCGGAAAAGGGAGAATCGCATTACCTACTTGAGGGATGATGACGACAACATTGTGGACTCTCCCGACAGCATTAGGCGACTTGTCTTCGCCTATTTTTAACGAAAATGGGGCGATGGTAACCAGACGCCCCTGCCCCTAATTACCTCGCTTTCGGGATCCATTAGCGATGAGTTGGGTTCTCGCCTTTGCCGCAGGGTTACGGAAGACGAAATCTTGGTGGCTATGAGGGGTATCAAAAGGAATCGCGCCCCGGGAATTGACGGAATCACAATGGACTTCGTTAATGGCTATTGAAACATTACGCAGCGGGATATTATTAATGCTGTCTTTGCTTTCTTCGAGGAGCGCAGACTGCCGGAGGGCTGGAAGGACACCCTTGTAGTCCTTATTCCGAAGAAACAAGGCGCTTGTCGGCCGGAGCATTTTCGGCCGATCAGCTTATGCAATACAATCTATAAATTGGTGGCTCGAATTCTTGTTGGCAGATTGAAAACGCTGCTGCCTAGTCTTATTTCGCAGGAACAGGTTGCTTTTGTTCCCGGGAGGAGCATCTCGGATAACATAAACATAGCCCAGGAGATGGCAGCGAGGATGCGCTCATGTACCGCTGCCTCCGGGCTCATGGCAGTGAAAGTCGACATGGAGCAGGCGTATGATAGGGTTCAATGGGACTTTCTGCTCGAGGTTATGAAGGCAATGCGCTTCCCTATTACTTGGTGCGAGTGGATCACAGCGTGTATTTCTGGTCCAAGGTTTGCTGTTCTCATTAATGGCACGCGGCTTCCTTGGGTGGCGGCGCGTCGGGGCCTCCGGCAGGGCTGCCCACTTTCCCCCTTCCTCTTTGTTATGGCCATGGAGTATCTGTCGTGCCTGATGCGGGAATATGAATCCCGGCAGTTGCTTGGATTTAGACCGGGGATGCACGCGCCGCGGGTTTCCCACCTCCTGTATGCGGATGACGTGTTGGTGTTTGCTCCTGCATCAAGGGAGGCTGCGAGCGCCGTTCGTCGCATTCTGCGGGCCTTCGGGAACAGCGCCGGCTTGAAGGTTAACTTCTCCAAGTCCAACGTTTACTTCAGCGATAAATTCAACAAGAAGAAGTACCGCCTCATTTCTCGAAAGCTTGGCATGGAGCTTGGCCGGACCCTGACGTATCTAGGGGTTCCAATTACTGCGCGGCGTTTGACCAAACATGATCTGAGCTTCCTCGTCCAAAGGATCGACACTACGGTGATTAGCTGGCGCGCCCGGGTGCTGTCGCTTGCGGGCAGGGCAGCGCTGGCGTCCTCTGTTTTGTGCGTCATCCCCAACCACATCTTGCGGCACTGTATGGTGCCGGCGGGGATTATTGCTGATATTGAACGACGCATAAGACAATTCCTCTGGGGTGGCACGAGTAATGCGCAGGCGCTGCACTACGCGTCTTGGGACTGCATGACTATGCCGAGGGCGGCCGAAGGGCTTGGTCTTCGGGATCTTCGCATTTGGCACCAGGCCTTGCAAATGGGGAACTGTAAGCGTATCCTTGGGCGTGATGCGGGCTTATGGGTAGACATCATGAGGAGGAAGTATGGGTTCAACGACTCGCTGATGAAGGTACCCCGGAAGGCCTCTACTGTGTGCAAGATGATCGTGGAAGCTATGCCGGTGGCGATTTCGTGCTTTGTGTGGCGCATTGGCGACGGCCGGGGGGTGAGGTTTGCGGAGGATAATTGGCTCGGCTTCCTCCCTATTAGCTGCTGGCCAACGTTCATTAATATGCTCGTCTGCTGGCCTGAAAGTGTTGCCGAGTGCATCAGGGCCGACGGCGTCTGGGATGTCAAGGCGATCTCCAACTGGGCGGGCGCGGAGCTCATTGACAGAATTTTGCATCTTCCGCGCGCTCGGGATTCTGTCCAGGACATCTTGCTCCAAACGCACACCAAGAAGGCAAAGGCTCACAGCGGCCGGATCTACGCGCATATCAAGTGCAGCGAGTGGTCTTCCGCAAGGGGTGGTGGCTGGCGTCCTGATGAGATCATGGGGAGAATTTGGAAATTAAAGGTGTTGCCGAGGTCCGGGTTTTCCTTTGGCGGACTGCCGGCGATTTTCTGCCTACGGCGATGTGGATGGCTCGCCGGGGAATTGGCCGGGATTCCTTGTGTCCCTTTGGCTGCACGGAGGCGGAGTCCCTACAGCACGCGCTGTGGGACTGCCCGCGTGCCCGTGACATGTGGGCTGCCAGCCACGCACGGCACGTGCTGCTGGAACTGGGTTGGCCCACGGGCGCGGCCTCCGGATTCATAATTTTGGACATGCTTTTCCGGCTTATGGGGTCTCCTGCTGCGCGGCGCGGCGTCAGGGTGCATCACGTGGCAATGCTTGCCACTACTATGTACTACATTTGGTTGAGGAGAAATGCGTTCAAACATAACTGCCACGTGCCCACACCCTGCTCGTTGTCACAGACGATCAGGTTCGAGGTAAGCACGGCTCTCAGGAGGCATCTCGTCTATTCATTTCTGTCCAGCGGGAATCCTGGCAGGTCTTCGGATTTGCTTGTTACGCATGGCTGGCTTCCCCCCCAACAGGATGGATTAATGTCAATTGTGATGCTGCGGTTGGTGACTCCATTGCTGGACTTGGTGTTGTTGTGAGAGACTGCTTGGGTAGACCTCTCATGGTGGTGGGCAAGAGGATGATCTCAGTAGCAGTTGATATGATGGAGGTCCAGGCCATTCTTTTGGCATTCGACCTTCTTAGGGGATCCCTTCCCTAGTATCGCGCCGTGGAGATCCAGTCTGATTCGATGACTGCACTTCAGGTGGCTCGGGATATGGTTACCAACCCCAATGGGGAGGGGGTGTTAACTGGTACTCTTCAGTATGTTAGGGATATGGAGGCTCTTCGGTTTTCTCACATCCACAGGGAAGGGAACGAGCCTGCTGACTGGGTTGCCCGTGATACTTGTCTTCATGAGTTTGTTTGGGTTCCTGGGGGATCTCTTCCCCAGCCTCTCCTCAAGCTTATGCTGTCTGATTTTTTGTTTGATCTCCCTTGAGGATCTTACTGTAAAACCTGTGTGGCATTGCCACCTTTGATATAATGATATATCCTTTTCAAAAAAAAAACTAAGGAAAAAAAAATATTAATATGAAACATTTTCTATGCTTATATCTCGTAGCCACCCAATATGAGAAAAAAGTCACACCCAATTGTCGTAAGCACTTAGAGATTAGGCCATAGCATAATAGAGGCCCTATTCTTGTCAGCACTAAATGGTGGCAATAAGAGCAGTGTCTTTGGGTATGTGAAAGAAAATCACACACTACCATATTGGGTACTCAAAGACAGGGCCACGACATAATACAGATTTTGTCCTTATAAGTATAATATGTTACAATAAAGGGTAGTGGCTCTGTGATGAATAAGGTTATGATATGAAGTCTTGAGAAGTGGGGATAATAGTCATACTAAGAAATGTAGGCTCAAAATAAATAAATAAGAAATAAATGAGAAATAAAAATAAAAAATGAAATATGTATAAATATAAAAAAAGTTAAAAAAATATGATATGATATAAGTAATATATAATACCAACACTATATAATGACTATATGCATATAAGCATTCATGTAATGATTTATTATATGCATGTTTTATATAGATTGGCAGGCATTATTTATTAGTTCATATATGTATTTTTATATTACCTTTATATTTTTAGCAAGTAATTTTCTTATAAAATATATCATATTCATTTTTTACTTATATTATAAACAAAAATATAAGTGCTTACAAAGTTAAGAGTTCCTAAATAATAACTTAGGACCCTAAGCGAGAGATTGTATTGCATTTTATGAGTTTTGTGACAGATAGTTTGTATATGAGAACTTATTACATTTTCTATAGATGTTGTATCATTAACCGTTTTAACTTTAGTATAGTATGATAGTTTTGAATTATGCATATTGCTTTTTTATTTGATTGTTTTAATAGAGATATTGTGGATCATGATTTTCTTCATCACCATTAAATGTTTTTAGTTTTATGTCATCCGATATTGTTACTTAATTTATTTTAAATTAGTAATTTATTATGTTTGTATATTTTATTAGGTTTATTAGATTTAAGTTGGATGAGGGGTGATAAATAAGTTTACTTAATTAAGAACAAATAAAACCTATAAGCAACATCACATTAAAAAAACGTAAATGATAATTATGAGATTGCATATATATGCTTATTTCTTTTATGATTATGACATATATAACATATTATAATTTAATTATTGTGATAAAGGCTTTGATTCTTTACTTTTTCTTATTTAATCTATTTAATAAAAAAACTTTGCATATAATATAACATAAATATTTTATTATTTTGCATGTAATGATTGAGTTGATTTAGCATACTAAGCTTATGAAAATGGCACAATCTACTTATTACCATTAATATTTTAAGTGCTATGGGAAAAGTAACTTAGTAGTTTAGAGGTTGAAGAGTAATCACTGGATGATTTTTAGAGAGAAAAATCATTAGCTAATACATGGCTCATAATAGACTTCTAGATAGAGAACAATGACAAATAATCTTACATTAAAAAAAAGAGAGAATGTCAAATGCCTTTTGAGAACAAGGCATGCATTGGCTTAAAGGAAAATCATAAAAAGAAGATGTTTCACAAAGCAAAAATGTCTTCTTTAATAATGATGAAACAATAAAAGATATTAAAAATATTGAGAAGACTCTTTTATTATTAGTGACCTACCAAATTTAACTCCAATTAATTCATTGCTCATAATAAAGAAAAAGAATGAGATAAAAAAAGTTGATGGAGATGAAATTCATTTTTCTCTAAAGATAGTTTTATCATCTTTTGGGTATATATTAATTATATTTTGATAATAGGTTAGGATGTTTAGATAATTAACAAACTGGAAAAAAAGATTTGTTTACATCATTTGACAAAAAAGACATGGGTCCTACTTAAGAAGTTAAACATATTTTGGCTATAAGTTTATCATGCAATAGAAAAATTAAGATGATATTATCATTATAAGAATGCTATATGGAATGAATGCTTAAGAAGTTAAACATGAAATTTGCTAAATTCTTTAGTATTCCTCTATATAGTCTCAAAAAGCCTAACAAGAAGCTTTTGTCCCATAACATATGCCAAAAAGGAGGTAATGAAAACTCTCTATTCCTTAGTAGTTAAAAGATCAATGTAAGCTATAATATATATTATATCAAACTTAATACATGCTATCAACATAATGAGTAGATATTTATCTAAGCTTGATAAAACTTATCAAAAAATAATGTAGGAACTAAGAAGAGGAAGAAGAAGAAGAGGAGGAAGAAGAACAAGAAGAAGAGGAAGGAGAAAAAGAAGAAGTATTTAAGATAAAGTACTAAGATGTGTTTATATTTTTGAAAATCAAGATTAATTCTGAAAAGATTATTTCAAATCTAACATGACAAGAGACTTTGATAATATAAAGTTTATATCTATATATTTATTTATTTTTATAGGGGAATTATCTTATGACAATTTAGGCTACAAAAACACATTTTTTTTCCACTAATGAAACATTATATGTTGCATTTATTGAGGCATGCAATAAAATGTCATAACTAGAATTCTTTTTTTTCTAAGAATTGAGCTTGACACAAAAAAAATTGATGTATTATGATAGTCAAAATACTATCAAGTAATCAGATATGATGATAAAAACTTATCTTAAAAAAAATTAAATTGTGCAAGCAATTAACAAGGATAGGCTCTTATCATTTCTAAATAAAATTATTGGTAAGTTCCCTCCTTAAGTTGGAGTCTAAGATTATTGAACATAAAATTCATTCTACTTACCTTCCTTTTGTTCTTCACATGCACTACTATTAAAGGTGGTTGACAAAGCATAAAATTAAGTCTACTATTATGATGAATCGACAAATTCGACATTATGCATAAATTTTAACCCATTATCTTTTATCATTGGTTGCTGATGATATGTGATATATGACGATAGGTGACACATCATGGTAGATGATGCTAGCTAACATATGATGGATGATGATATAATAGATAGACATAATAGGCATGAGGAACTCTTTGATTCCTTCCTTGAGATCAACATAAGATCAAACTTTGAATCATACTCAAACAATGGTGAGCAAAAACTATCAATGAGAGGAAGAATAAGAGAAACAATAGTCTAGATTCATAATTTTCTTTTCATTTCTACAATCATCTGACAAAAACGTTCATCTATTAAGACTTCTCAAACTAGTAACTTGAAAGAAAAATTATATCATAATAATTAATTTAAGTTTTTTATGAAGAAAATTTCTATTAAATTTGGTATGATATTCTAGACTTGTTTTATATCTCTTATTTTCAAATTTGGACACAATCGTTATTGTTATTGTGCTATTCTAGCTTGAGAGAACAAGAAATATCCTGCTTAATCTATGAACAACCCAGACTAGCATTGCACATACAAAGAGAGTTTCGACCGCCTAACCAATGAATGTTGAATCCTCGGCCTCCTCATTGACAAAATCATTCGGAACATTCACCTGCAATGGTACATCACTCTTTCCCAAAATCAGCCTAAGAATGGGGCCTCCAGAACTACCAACAAGATCAATGTCCTTGCCAAGAGCAGTGCAATCTGCAAGCAACAAGGAAGAAATCATCACACATCCCCAACAGCAGCAGCAGCAGCAAAAACTAAGAATAACAGAACTTAAGCTCTCCAAAGTGTAAGGATGATAGCTTTCCTTGCATCAATGATGGACAAGTATTCCAACTGAAGCAGAATAAAGCAGAAAAGATGTCATTGAACACAAGCTCAGCTTTTTATTCGCCTAACTTCAGTTTAGTACATCAAACAAAAAAATGCAACATATCTCCAAGCTTAAGATCACAAGCAGCTTCCTCAAACGGTAAAACAGGCACCAAAACAATGTGTGGTTTGATGCAAAATTCATCAAACCAAACTCAAATTACAAAACACAAAGCTGGAGTGCAAGGAACATCACAAGGGCTGTCTCTGCAGAGATATCACGCAGATCAAACAGTTGAAGCAAGACACCAAGAGCCTGTTCCACGCACTATGTCAAAGAACTGGCCATGAAAACTCAAGCCACATAACCACTCTCAATGACTGGTTGTGTTCTTGTCATTGGAGCCATGGGTAATCTGGTGTTTCCCACTCGCCCCATTCGCAGAATCTCACCTGCGTCCTCCCTTTTCTGCATCTCAATAAATTCCTTTTTCTTCCTGTTTGAAACCAACCAGATTATAAGCAAGGACAGCAGAAGTATTCCTACAAACCCAACAACAACTGAAACAGCAATCTTCCATGCCTTAGACTTGTGCTCTTCAACCGGTTTGGTCATTGGAAACCCAGCAGGAACTTGAGCTGCAGCAGGAGAAGGAGCTGGAGCTGGAGAAACCATTGTAGAATTAACGACAATGGAGAAATGCCCCTGACGATATGTTGAACAAAAATTGCTCGCAAAAGGATCAAAGAGCTCAACTGAACCATTCAAACTAAACCACACACACTTTGCTGTGAGGCCACTTGGCACAGGCCTTGCATTGGAGAAATTCATTGTTATAGGCAAGCTTGAGGCCATGATTTCAAGCTCTGGTAAGCTGATAGCAGATAAATTTGCAGCACTGTAAGCGAGGAGGCCCAGAATAGGAGCAAGATAACTGTACCCTGGTAGGGGATAATAAAAAGATGACCAATTCCCCAGATTTTGGTAAACAAGGGCAAGCCTTTTAACATATGGATGAACAACAACCCCTACAGGGACATCAAACTCTTTGTAGCTGGCAACTCCCCTGGTTCTCAAGCTTCCACATCGGAGCCGAAGCACAGCAATCTTAACACCGGTTAGATTAGAAGGAGGATCACCATCGTATGCAATGCCTGTGCGGGGATGTTGATGGACAAAAGCACGGTAAGCATAGTCTTGAAGTACAGAATCAAGTTGCCTTGCAAGGGTCGTGGAGCTCCCGGGTGACTGAGCTTCACAATGCCATGGCAATAGTATTGCAATCCATGCAAGACTTCTCAAAACAAGGTGATTGCAATCCATGGAACTCCAGGATTAATGCCCATGCGAGGGACTGCCTATTCTCGGAAGGGATTCAATGTCAGGGTCCTGAGAACGATTTGCAAAGAGATAAGGAATTTCTTCGAGAAACAGATATAGCACAAAACCCAATTAGAATGCGGGAAAACAGTGCAAATCCAAAGGGAGATATGTTGAAAAATCAAACCTTTTCCCAGCTTCGAGACTACCCAAATGCAAAATCCCACTGCTCAAGTATTACATCATTGCTGGCGTTTCTTAAGCAGCTCTTCTGCCAAGCATCACGGAGAACAATGCTATCGTTTGAAGTTCATTAAAAGCTTGAAGCTACTTCACTCGGCGTGGGTTAATAATGCAGCGAATTAAATCCAGTATCTTTGGGGAAAAAACCCTAACCGCACAAGCAAAGCAATGTCAGCCGCAGGAGCCGATCTCCGGATCGAGATAACCAGTTCTCGATCCGAATTCCGAAATTTGGCGATCTAATGTGTGAAAAGGCTTGTGTCCTTTCTGAGATCTGCGAGAAGCAAAGCTGGAAAGCTGAAGCAAAAATGAATTCTTTTTTACAAAGCAAAAATGATTTCGAGACTGTTGGGCTCCATGGAGAGTCGGAAAACACCGGTAAAATCCCACTGGAACCTTGTAAAATGACGACAATATCCCCATTCGACAACACTTAACGGCGACACCGTCGACATTTAACGGTCGTTTGCCAAACTCGAACAACGGCCAATGCTCCTGCAAGAGAACCTTTTGCTTCAGAATCGTCAGAATCCAGAGAGGCTTCAGTTGCTTTCCGCGGTTCGCTTTTTGATTCACCAACAATTTCAATGTTTTTTTGTTAAAGTTTTAATTTTTTAAAAAAATACAAAAATACATTAATGTGTCACGTTTTATTTTTTTTATGTTTGCTTTTGATGGAACTTGATTTTTATGGTTGTTAAATAATCTAAATATAAAACTGTTCTGAATGGTCAAATGAGTTGATTGATTCACTGATTTTTTTAATAGATTTCTTAAAAAGTTTTGATTTGATACTAAGTTCAATTGTAGCAAAATCAATAATTTGATGTTAAATATATGATTAATAATAAATCAAAATTAAATAAATATTTTGACATATGGGCTCTTCTTATTATGACTTCAATCACTTTCGATACAGCAATCATTTTTGAGTTTGATGTTGAATTGATATGTGAATAGTTCACTAAGGGTGATGTCTACATAGAATTATATTATCTAAGTTAGAGTTTGGAGTTTCAAAAATCATGTTTTTATTTAACATTTTATTAAATATATATTTTATCTAGATTTTATTTACACTAATTTTTTTTTTATTTTTTCAAAATATTTTCTTTAATACTATATGCGAACAGCAAAACCCGTATCATGAGTTGATCTTAAGTTAAGACCAAACATACCCAACAACATTTGGACTTGAATAAAAAAATTAAATGTTATAATATATAAAAAGTAAATAAAATTTTAAAAAATAATATCACACATTATTATGTTTATTAAGAAAGAATTTATAAGTTTATTTAAGATTAATAATTTGATTAAAAATAAAAATTTTAAAAAAAATAAATAGACTGATATAGAATGATCCTGAACTGGCGTTAGATCAACTCAAAACCAGATGATACTTAGCTTTACTCGAAAATCAATAAATAGGCAACGGTTAGCCTTGTATTTTACATTACAATATATAAAAGAATAACGGTAGAAAAGCGCACTTAAAACGCAAAAACAAACAGGACATCTCAAGGTGAGGAAGATAAGCGCCTTGGACTGTCGTCAAATTTCGGAGACGAAGACAAGCTTGCAGCATCGTGGGTATCTTCATTAGGCGCGGATGCCACCGGGGAGGAAGACTCTGCTTCAGCATCAGTATTTTGCGACGAATGAGGGCTCGAGACGGCAGGCGAGAGCAATCCGGAGGTTGAGCGAGACGAGTTGGGGGACGAAAGCCGGAGTTTTCCGACCTCGGCGACGTCCTCGTCGATGCCATCGCCCAAGGACAGGAGATCCTGCATGGTGAGCTGGTGGTACTCCACGATTTCTCTCAGGAAGCGGTTCTCCCGCGCGTAGATGGAGTTCTCATGTGCCAGCCTTCCCTTCTCGGCTAAGAGGGCCTCAAGCTGGAGACGAATCTGCGTTGGAAAAGAGACTTCTTATTCAGTGAAATCAGCTTTAGGAAATCAATCATCGCTCTTGTTAGTTCATGCTCAAACCACATCTTATCATGGGAGGTAGCAATTTCATGTCATTAGGAAATGAATCATTCGAAGTATATTATTCTCTTTTGCCCAAACAAGTTTCATGCCTTATAAAGGTGCTTTTGCATATTAGGGTTATGATCTTATAAATGTAATCAGAAGCATTTCCTCTCTTTTAGATGTCAGACTATACATCCCTAATCCCTCATCCAATCTATTAGAAATCATCTGGAGATTACTCCTCACTCTCATTAATCCCCAGTGTTATAGGCCTGCTAACCTACACATGATTCATCATTGAACCAAATTGTGTTGTTGAAGTTATCACACTATTATTTTATAGTCTAACCCAAGTGTGAAGATATTGTGTGTTTTGACTTAAACTAATCTCACAATTTTGCCCATAAAAGAATCCTCATCTTAAACTTGTTATTTTACTTATTTCTTAGAATTATTCTTATCCTTTTTAATGTATAAATACTCAACTCTACACTCCTCCATCAAAAGCTTGTTAAGAACTGTTCATTGTTAAACCCATTGGAAAATCACCAAGTAATTACTCTAACTCATCGATCCCAAGTGTCATAAGCTTACCAATCTTGCACCTAGTTCATTGTCAAATAACTTAATATTGGCAAAGGTACATCTATGACACCATTGCATTATGAACTATCCCTAGTGTGAAGTTCATATCTACTTTGGCTCAAATTGGCATTATGGTTTCAACTATAGAAGGTGCATTTATATCTAAAGGTCATAATATATATATATATATTATCCCAAAAATATTTCTTATCTTTTTTATGTAAAACTATTTTTGTTTTATTTAAAAAGTTGTCAAAAGGTTGCTCCTTGTAAATCTAACCTTCGAAAAATACCATGTTATCAAATGTTATTCCCTTTTTGTCAATCTAACTTCTGAAAAATCACTAGAAGATGACTAAGTCACCCTTGTTAGTCCTATGTACTATAAACAACTAATTTTTATCTAATTCATCCTCAAATAATACCTTATTATAAAAGATACTACTCTAATACCATTACATCGCAGCTTGGAATTAATATCAAAGTATTGACAAGTTTGGTTTAACTTGTCGCATGATTTTGTCATTAAAAGATATTGAGACATCTTAATGTCATTATCTTGTATATGTATGTTAAGAAAATTCTATATCTTTTTTTTTCTAATTTTAATAAAATTTCATTCATATACCACTTAGAAGTTTACCAAAAATTGTTGAATCTAACATTTGAAAAATTACCCAATGATGATTCCACATCTTGATAAGTCCCTAACAAAACTTTCTATTTAGTTAGTTCTTGAACTGAGAAGCCATGTTACCATTATTTCTTAATATGACTAATTGTCAAGATAATGTCCATTTTGCCTTAGACTAACATAATAGTGTTATCATCAAAAGGTTCCCTAGGTATCAATAAAAACAAACTACAAGGTTCAAAAAAAAAAAAAAAAATAACATACTCAACAAGTTACATAAAATGTAATTATAATAATAATGCTCAGTTAAATAAGCCTGACTGCAGAAGTAGATTCATACCAAGTCATCATCTTCAGTGTTGTCACCTTTTTGACAATTCTCCCTCAGAAGCTTATTCTCCTCTTCAAGATGAGAACATCTTTGTTTAGCAAAACCTAGGTCTGCTTTGAGAGTTTTCAGTTCCCTAAGGAGAAGCTTTGCCTTGGCAGCCATAGCATTTGCAACCTGATAGACCATTTCATTTTTTTTGTTACTAAATAAAAAAAAAAAAACTGAATGATATTAGAAATGAACTTGGATAGTGGAGAAAACTGAATTAAAATGCATAAAGAGCAAGCATATTAGTGTGTTTTTAACATAAGCTCATGCAACTTTTAATGAAAAGTACACAATGGTATAAAAAACATCATAGTTCCACTTAAACTGTGGAGGATGGAAAAACCGGGGAGTAAAGCTGAACCGCCAAGCCAGGCAGATATGAATAGGAAGATCACACTACAAAAACAAAAAAGAGAGGGATGTAAGCTAGAATGTCTGTTGAGAAGACCATCTTTTCTCTAAAATAGTAGAGGAAGGCATGCACACAAGAAGTGAGCATCCAAGGAAAAGTTGCATGCTTCAACTTCCATATTTACCAAACAAACATCTTGTTTTAACTAGAAAAAATGAATGG
This sequence comes from Vanilla planifolia, assembly GCA_023846275.1. Lineage (NCBI taxonomy): Eukaryota > Viridiplantae > Streptophyta > Magnoliopsida > Asparagales > Orchidaceae > Vanilla > Vanilla planifolia. Next base: position 5,384,970 of record CM043873.1, on the reverse strand, counting down.
ATGAAGCTACAATGAGCTAGTTCAAGTAGTAAAAAATTGATATGAACTGAAAGGGAAAATTGATCTCATGGATTGGAGGAACATCTAAATGAAGATTTTTGTATAATAGAAAATTGTAACAAGCATGCTCTGTGATGGTTTGAGATGTAAATCTCTATTGAACATAAAACAAAGACCTCACATAAATTCCATTTGACCAAACAATTGGTGATGCAAGGTTGCCACCTTACTTCGCGAGATTCCTTCAATTGATTTTCTTGGTGGCAATGATGTTGAGAGCCATCCTCTGTAGCTGAAAAATTCACAAACTTACTTCGTGGATTAAAACTGACTGACTTTCTCCTAATTTGAAATTTCTTTGTTTCCTGGATTATGTCAGCTGTTCTATTCTCAACAATTGTGAGGCCCTCCTGTAAAGTTAATCAGCAAAATTACTATTATAAAGAGTTAACTAACAAAGTCTGGAAGTATTGAAACAGGAAATTGTCATAAACCATGTCTCATGTTAACCTTTGTGTTGTGGTATTAACTATTGTTCATGCAAATATCACGCACAGTGCTTTGAGTCAAGTTACTGTTAGAATACTATTTTCCTCCATGATTAAACATGCATCTACACTCAACAAATAAACATTGCTTCCTCATAAAATTTGAATCTACACAACATTGACTTCAACAAGAGGTTACTAAGCAACTTCTCTCAAAACACAGCAACATTTTATACATTTTATTCTTTCTAGATGAACCAAAGACTGGTTTTAATGACAACTTTGTAAAAATACCAGTTAAGCAGCTTAAATTCCGATAAGAACCAGGGATTCACAAAATACATTCCCAAGTAGTTGTGAGCAAATCGGTTGGTAATTTCTCTTTCAAACAAATTTAGGGCAAAAATTACCTCAAGGGCATTTCTGATTGTTCCTCCAATATAATTAAGAGAAGACGCAATATTTTCTGCCTTACGATTGTTCTCTGGTGATCTATCTGGTTGAGTGAACTGCAGCAAACAGAATGGAGACCAACCAGAAGCAAGTTTATTAAGTGCTACAAAACTCACAGAGAAATATAATCTTGCCTTGCATAGGGGAGATTAAAAATAAAATTCAATCAGTAATTATTGGAAGCGATAGTTTTTCATCAAAATTTTGAAGCTGACCTGACTTTCTGGTGACTTGTCATGCTTTTGGGCCCTGTTTTGTTCATTAAATTGGGCATTGTCATCCTCAAGCAGTGATTTAGCTTTTCTCGCTAATAATCCCCAAAATCCATCCTCATTGATATTTCTTTCATTCATACTCTTGACGGAAGTGTACTCATGACGAACAGGAGTCTGCTAATAATGATGATGGTGAAGATTTAGTTGGCGAGACTTTAAAAAAAGGTGCATGCATATCACATGTATATTGTTAAAAAAGAAGCATCAAATAAAGTTTAAGTTGGGCCCAATATATCTTTCGGTAGATACCTAATAACCTAAAACTTAAACCTATGAGTAAAGCTCACTTTGGTTGCATATTAAGTTTCTAATATGAAAGTTTAACTTTTGATATAAAACTCACGGCAATTTCACTTATATTTAAACAATGTCCTCATCAAGTGATAGATTGATTCACATTATTCATCAATCCTTAACTCTTAAATATTCTACGAAATCCAATGAATGTTAAACATCAAAAGTGTTAATGTGATCCACCGCATTTTTTGCACTTCTTGTGGATTGTATTTCAATTACTTCACCATGCACATCCAAATTATGAAAATCATAAACCAACCACTTGAACCAAGCCCAAGCAACTTAATCGAAGTTTATTAACATCAAGTATTATGCACACCAGAAACTACTCAATCACATGGAGACACTGTATGATTTTACTAAAGTCTCACTCAACCATCGTAGAAACCAACAATGACTCATGTGAGCCACAAATGCATAAATCACTTGAATCATGCCTCTCTGATACCATGTTTTAAGAGAGAGATATAAATACGATACCAAGTAGGACCCAATATATCTTTAGATGAATATCAAATATTTCTAAGGCTTAAGCCCTATGACTAGGAGCTGCATAATTATATTTTGAAGCCACAACCTTATGCATAACTCTTATTATCGTACTACTCATAATCTCACTAATAGTCAAATAAACAAAGAACAAATTATTACAAAAAAATGAAATATGCATGGGAAAGATATGTGAACTTTGGCATGCCTATGTTGTTAAGAAAACCCATGCAAACATGAAATGTAGACTTTAAGATTGACGTGGTGATGCATTTGAATTATAACGTGGTGATGCTTTTGAATTATAAAACCTTGACTTGTAGGAGAATCAAAATATAGGAAGTTCATGATTATGCAAGGGTACCTGTTTTATTGATTTACAAACACAAGAAACAAACTTGACCATTCTAACGAGATTAGATATAGTTTTGTGCACAATAGCTCCACAGCCACAGCATATGGCAAACAAAGATTTGGGGGAATTTCTAAATAACTTATGCCTGGGGCCTACACATAATGCACAAATGTTAGTGTTAATGCCATTGACTTTCTTTTCAAAGAAGTATAATAGTTTAGAACGTAAGAATTCCAAAGACTGAAAAATGGTCAACAGAGAATTGTTAAGATGAGAGTCACCCTCTCTTAAGTCCACTTCTTTTGTCATCTGTCAGACCAATGGCTAATTTGAAAGGTTGAAGACTTGTTCTGGAGGTAAATTGAAATTTCAAGCTGCAGCTCATACACACATGGATAAATCTGATGTCTAATTTTGTGCATATGTTTTCTAGGATATTTATGATTTCTTATCAAGTTAATATTTCATGATTTTAATTGAGGTATTAACATTTTTTATATGAAAATGTTGTGATAAAAAACATTTATGTGGAAGCACCAATCCAAATTAGACAAGGTGAATGATTAAAGCAAATAAACCAAGGTAATCAATAGAAAACGAAGATATAAAAATTTAAATGATTCAACTTTCAATTTAAATTCACATTAGAAGAGAAATGATAAAATTGTTAAGAAGTCATAAAAATGAATAAAAATAAAAGATAAAAGAGGATAATTCTTTTTTTCATATATAAAAGAAAAAATTATACTAAATTCTTCACCACATAAAGAATATCACCAAATATTTTTCATGTCATGATCACCAAAGAAAGAATACACAAAGAGAACTCCAACAAATCAAGATCAATGATGTATCAAAAATCTCAATGATTCATGTGCTACAACTATAATTGCAAGTCACCAAATCAATTGGCTCGGTCTCTAAATCCCATGAAAGTCAAGACCGCAACTACTGTTGCCTCAAATAAATAACAAATAATACGGATGATTGATGATCAATTTCTTAATAATAGTAAATTCTCATAAACGTAAAAGTCTAAACTTGTGATTCAAAACAATCACTTTGTACATCAATACAATATGTTAAGTTTTTAATGCGAAATTATTCTTTATATGTATTACAACAAATCACTTCTCTTATGAAAATCCTATCACATTATGAGATTTTTTAATCTATCAAGTAGATGCCAATTCAATAGTTTGGTGTTCCTCTATTTGGATTAATCATAAGTGGCAACCAGGCTGCTCTTTTTTATTTCCATTTCTTCTAAGAACTAAGCTCATTAGCTAATTTCTTCACCTCTCCGTTCATTGCCTAGTAAGCCGTCTATGTGTCTTGGTTTCCCTCGTTGAACACCTTCCTTAGCTCGACAAGGGTATCTCTCTCTTTTTGTCCAATTTGCCCACTGATTAGTTGTTGGAGCACGACACTTTTGAAGGTTGTTCCCCATCCTTGGAGTAAATCTCGACAAAGGGTCCTGCTTTATTGCCCTTCTCACCTAATCAATACTTGGAAAACCTTGCTCGAACGGCTTATCATCCACAGCAGTGGGAATAGAGTTCAGGTGATTATCTTGCACCCCTTCTCCCCATGAGCATATCTCACTGACAGCTTCGGGTTGTCTCCTCCGTCATCATACTACTCGCTAGTCCTTCATCAATCTATTCTCCTTCACCCCTTGCATCATCAATGGTGGCAAGCACCCCTCCAAAGCATGGCTACCTATGGCTTTTAACGATACTTTTTTGGTACCGAGGTGTGAACCTTTCTTCCATTTTTTTTTTGCTGATTACTTCATGGCAAAAGCTTCCCCAATCTTTCCAATAGATATCACTGGTGTTAAAAGTGGTGAAAACTAATTGTTGCCTAAATTTTTTTTAATCAAGTGCAATAAGCCTTACACCCTTCCCCTCCTAAACATTTCCTAGGTGCAATAATTAAGATAATTGTATTTTAATTCATGCACATAGATGTTTGTGTCTTTTGAAATAGGAACTTATTAAAGCAATTATTTGCACTCATTTAGTTGCTCGACATGTGCCCTCTTTCGCCATCATGGATATTAACTTGCACATTCTTGAACTTTTTAGTCTATTAGGATTGAGTATTCTCTAGCTATTTCATTCGAGACTTCCAGCCCGACTGTCTAATTATTCTCATCAACAATGTGATCAAACCTCATTCTTCTAGTCTAGTTCTGCCTCATGGACCAGTCTCACGCCTTACCTCCTCGTGTAGTCTCTTTGAAGTGAGCTTGATCACATCCTTCCCTGGACCATTTAGAGTTTTGCTTTGACCAAAGTACTTCATCCAATTCCTTCAACCATTTGACTGTTAACTTTGTATCTCCATAGAATATGTGACATTAAATGCTCATTTAATGTTGAACAAACTTTAACTAATGCACCATCCCTCAACCTTATTTTAGTCTGTCAAATTCATCCCATCGATTTCTTAACTAAAACATATTCTTCGATAAAAACTTATTACTTATTCTGGATATACTTGGATGCACTCTGAAGTTCTTGTGCTATTTTGTTTGCTGCTATCATCTTCTATTTGCAATGTTTTTTCTCATTTTACTCTTATGCCTTTGCCTACCTGGAGACTCGTCTATTCCAGAAAGCCACTTCCATTGTGATAAAAATGAGACAGTAGAATTCAGTTTCTGCCCTTTAAGCCTGCGATCTTCATCCCATTGACGGCTCCTCACGTTACCAGTGTGCTGGGTGTTCTATTTTCTCAGTTTTCCTGTGTCATTTTGCAATCCTCTGCCTCAACAAAGAAGCCTTCCTACAGAGTACACATGTGTCATTTTGCAATCCTCTGCCTCAACAAAGAAGCCTTCCTACAGAGTACACATGACTAGCACCTGTACAAACGTCGGAGACCTTTTTATCATCAATAACTATCAAATCAAAGCCAAGTTCTTTATTCTCTCAGATCCGAAATACAAGGATAAAAAATTCGCAACATTAATCCATAGCTGGTCTATAAACCATATCAAATTCAACTCCTTCGGTAAAGAAACAAAAAGATAAAGTTTTCTAGCACAATCATCCAACATCACTCTAACAAACATGAAGAATTTATTCCTCAGCGTGTTTTCCACTAACAACCACAGATCCAAAACTTAAGCATTGCATCAACGTAAATAGTATAACAAATATAAACGATCAGAAGAAGCGAAGCGAACCTGACTGAATGAGACAGAGCGCTGGCGCATCGGATCACGATTAGAAGAAGCGAAGGCTGAGTCGGCATAAGCCGAGGAGAGGGACGACTCGCGGTGGGCAGCGGAAGCGCGGATGGCCTTGGCGGCAAGAGAAGCCGGCGAAGAGACGGTGACGTCGTCATCGGCGACGGAGGGATTTGAAGTAAAGTCCTCAAACGTGGAAGCTCTAGGAGTCCCGTGTTTTCTCCGGTACGCCATTTCCGGCCTCGTGGCGGACAGGAACCGCAGAAGAGGGAAACCCCTTTATTGTTCAACGAAACTTGTCCCCTTACACGTAGCCGAGGAGCCCGCGAAGAGTCCTTCGTTAATCGTTGCCTACTAGCCAATAATATATGTCAACAGAGACACGTAGGATTATTAGTAAGAACCTCCTTGTATTGTTTCATGTATATATATATATATATATTATTTATATACATTTTGTGTGTTATTAAATTTTATGCGACATTGTATGTATCATATGCAATGTTTATTATGGAGATTTTATTATTACTTCAGCTTCTCTGTGTGTTTTCTTGGAGATTGGTGAGATTGGAGATGGCGTGTGGAGGGATTAGAGCCGTCGTGAAGAGCATACTTTAGTCGTGGAGAGCAACATTACGAAAACGCTGCTTGTTAAAGGTTCATGTTATAGTTTGGAATGATTAATTGGAAAATGTGAACGCTCTCCACCATGTTTTGGCCATCTAATTCTTTTATAAAAAATATAAAAACTAGAGATTTATTTGAAATGAGTTAATAATTATTATTTTAATCACTAAATTATTTATTAAAATTTGTTGAACAAGATAAAATCATTAATCTTCCAAAACATGACATTATTGGTTTAATGATATTGTGCTATAATCAATTTAATGTTATCTAAAACTTTTAAATGTATGATTTCATGTATTTTTAAATAATATTTTTAAAAATTATAATTTCATTGCAAAAATATGATATTTTTGTAATCCACTTGAACTTATAAAATACTTTAATATAATTAATCTTGAAATTAAAATAACGGCTAAAATGTTTAATTGTATTAAAAACATAACAAAAATATCAATAAATTCTAGATAATACTTTCAACTATATAGTACTGATATTTTTTGAAAACTCATACTATAAAAAATAATGCTACAAATTATTATATTAAAATATATGTTTAATAAAATTAAATAAATATACATTTAGATGAATATTTCTTATTCAATTAAGATCATTTAAATTTAATTAGAAATATCGTCTATTATGTGCTTAAAATAAAAAAAATAATTCATTTTTTTTTTTTTTTTTTTTTTGAATGGGAATTCGAATCCTGAACCTAAGTTATTTTCAATATTTTCGTTCGACTTAAGGGAAATATATATTTATTGGTTTATTTATGACATTAAACTATTTTATAATTAAGTTTAAATATTTTTGTAAATTTTTATTATAAAAAAACAGTCGCGGCCCTTTCTAATATAATTATTATATTATTTTGGTCTCAAAAAATAAGAAATTTTGCACGACTTTTTTGAAAACCAGTTTCAAAAATAATCCGGTTGTAGTGCATCAAATAGGCAATATTTTTGTTACTCATGTCCACGGGCAACACGTGTGGTTACCATTCGTCGCACCGGCCGAAAACCGGGTCCCCTTCTGGTTGGTTCGGGTTGATATTATTATGAAGCCTCTCCTCGAGTTTGGATGCCAAGAACGTGGCTCAATCTTGGACGTAGACCTTCTTATTTGGCGCCTTATTCGCAACAGACAAGCCCGCCGACCTCCCCTTCCCGCCACGCTCTTCCTCTCCGATTGTTGGTTTCCATCTTGCGCCGTCTCCGTCACCCACATCGCCCTGAACTCGTTTCAAGGAGTGAGCTTCTCCCTCCTCTGTTTCATCTTTATCACGCGGGGGTGAGGGCGTGCGTGTCGACGAAGTTAGGGTTTTAAAGTTTTTATTCGTCGTGCTACTCGCGCCGCTCTCAATCGTCTTTATTTGAAGAGGTTTGCGAGCTTTTTCTGGTCTTCCAGTTTTTAACATGACGCGAATTTGTTTTTTTTTTTCCATCTTTATTTCATCCTTTTGCTGTTTCTGCGAATCCCCGTAGTTGATCTGGCTCATTTTTTTTATTTACCGATATTAGTTAGTCGATTGCAGGATTGCTTTCTTCCGAGGGGGTGGTTTTGTTTGGCATGCATTTTTTAGTGACTGGCGCAGAAAAAGGCCGGAGCTTTGTCCTTTTAGCATTGTCTCCGCGTAGGGTTTTCACCCAAAGATTTGATGTGTTTTTACTATTGTCACGCTTCTTTGTGTTAATCTATGGAAAATATATTCTTTGTTTAGTTATAGTAATTTGTTGATATGGTGGGATCAAAATGTTTACCAGGTTCAAGAGAGGAGATGCTGCGGGTACTTTGTTACAGAAGAGAATAAGCTTTCCAAAGATTGTTGCTTGGAGATGGAAACCTTGGCACTGGGGATGAGCAATGGGAAGATAGAAGAGTTCCCTTCTTCGGAGCCCTTCTGCTTGGAGGAGACGATTATTCTTAAAGAGAAAAGTTATTGTAAAGCTTCATGGTCGGATGATGGCAGGGGCTGCATAGATCATGATGCTTTTCCATTGAAGTTTGTCAAATTAAGATTGTTTGATTTCAATTCTCAACTCCCAAAAGGAAGATCTACTAAAAACTCATCTGCATCAGACCAAACAGAAGAAGACATGATCTTCGATTGTCACACACCGACTAAAAGCATATTTGATCTATCTGCACCTGCCCCTGATGACTTCATCTTCGCACCCAAGAAGAAGAAGTTGAGGGATTCATATCTACCTCTTTGCAGACGATTGAATTATGATTGTTCCTTTTCCGAAGCAAATTTAGAAGCTGATGCAATGAAGGATTCTGAGGAAGAGCAAATTCTGGAGTCAGTTTTCACTTCATTGCTTGAATTGATCATTTTCATGCAGCTTGCAGAGGTTTCTGCTATGGAAATGGTATATCCTAATACACTTGAAGTGTGCATGACACCCATATCTTCAACTGTGCTGAAGAATAAGGAGTGTCCACCTGCTCCCATGAAACCAAAATCAAATTTGAAAAGATGCAGCCGAAGTGTTCGTCGAAAACTAGACTTTGGAGCTAGTTTGAACTGAAACTCAAGATCAAATTGGCATGATTTGCTGACAGAATTAGGTTTTTGCTTGAAATTTTCTTTTCTTGGGAGCTTTCTAAGGTATTTTATCCTACAAGTTATCATTTGTAGATGTTTCTTGATGTTTGCAGCTTCTAGTTGATATGCATGTTGTTTATTGTTATTATAGTTATTGTTGTCTTTAATTTAGGAAGTAATGTATGTGGATATGGGATGCTTGTTATATAACTCATGTTTATATCAGATTCTTGGAGCAGTTCTAAACTATATAACTCAATTCATGCCATCAACCTAAAGAAATAACCAATATTATGGGAGTAACATTATAAAGATGTTTAAGATATATATACTAGAGCCGGGTTGGAATGCATTTTTTTTAAAATAATGAAGTAATCTGCATATAGTTCACTTTGTGATATTTTTTGTATTTGTGATAAATTTCAACTCTTTATTCTGTTGGCATGTTTTAAAGGTAACTTTGCATCATTTTCAGATAAGGTCTACCTTTATGCTATTTTCAAAAGATGGCCTGAAGTCCTAAAGTATTGTTTATAAAGGGGAAAAGGGAAGGTCCCTTATTCCTTTCTATTGATTGTATCTTACATTGATATGACTTGGGATAGATGCAATATGAACTGGGTACCCGTTTATTTGAATGCTTAAGTTCATAGTTAGAGAGCATTTAAGCATACATTGAGTCTCTTTTATTGTTTAGTCTCTAATACAAGGTTATTTTAATTAACTAATCTCTTTAATATTGTCCAATACTTTTGACTTAACTAGCTTACTGAGTTCGAACATATCAAACATCAAGGTTGTCAATCTATTATGTCAAACTCTTGTGTTTGAACTATGCATAGATTAATGTCAATTTAGAAAATCAAACCATAAGGACAATATACATATTACTTGTATAAATCCAAACAACTAAATAAATAAAAGTTTGGAACTTTACTTAATATTATACATATCAAAAGTTATTCAATCATGTGAGGAACTCTCTTAGTCCACTAATAAGTTTTGTTCATTTTTCCTTAGAATAACTTAGTTTTCAAGTTTAATACTTTCTTTAATAGATTTTAGCAAACCAAAAGTATAAACTCACTAACAAAAACTACTTAATTTTATTTTAAAGATCTAATATTATATTTATGTATGTGACTAATTAAAGACTCACTTCTACTCGAGACATTTGCTGTTAGATTATTAAGCACAAATTTTAAACAATGTATTATTCTTGACACAATTTTTAGACATTAAAGGATTTTTGTGTCCATAAAAGTTATTATCATCTTAGCTGTTGCTTAAAAATACTTAAAAATAAAACAATATATATTTATGTAGATCTTTTTAATAAATAATTTTTAATAAATAATAAAAAGATCCTTCAACAGACAAATATCTTTTTTTTTTCAATTAATTTTATTATTGGGATGATATAAAATATGACTAATAATCTTAGCACATTTCGTAAATGTAAAGTTGTATCGCTTAATAATTAATTACATCTTTTTTATATTATTCTTACAGCTGATTAAAAATTTAAAATATTTTTGAAATACTTTCGGAAATGCACTAATTTATGAGAAAATATTGAGTAGTTTTAAATGTTAAAGCTTGAAATTAAAAATCAATAACTGTGAATTATGTGTTATATCACTAATTAAATAGTTGCATAAATCATTTTTAAAATTTTAATTCGTCATAAATAAGTTCATTTATATAATCTTACAATTATAAAATACTAAATGTAGTTTAAATATTTCCAAATAGTAGTCTACATAAAAGTCAACGACGCATAGATACTGAACAAAAGGAGTTTAGAATAAAACCAATAACATTAACTATTTTTTAAAAATTATTTAATTTTAAAAATTTATAATTAATATAACATACTATAAACCTGATAAAAAAACCTTCAGTATAACTTGTATAAATTATTTTAATTTTAAAACAATACAAATATATAATAATAATAAAATAAAAATAAGTGAAAACCTGCATTCAAGTAATAAATTCATATTATAGATAAATACAAGAGCATTGACAAACAATAAAAATGAGCTATTTTAAAAAATGTTGTATTAAAGTTTACAAAAAAATTTATATAGCATACAATATAATAATATAATAATATTAAATCCATAAAAGTTAGGAAAATCCTAGTTGTCAACAAATATTATATATCCAACAAAAAACATTTACAAAAAAAACCTTCGCCGGAATCCCATCATCTACAGCGACCGATGAGTTGAAATGGCCAAATCTCAGCGCTTGATAGCCGACTTAAGTCAGCCAAACATCTGTTCGAGGAGAATCACGATGGACATGGCGACCCCGGCGTCGAATTCCGGCTCCACAACGAGGCGGAAGACGTCGCTGCCGAAAGCGACGCCACCAACCGCCTCCCTCGGCCGGATCTCCGCCACCTTTCGCTGTCTCTCGTCGAAGACCGTGCAAGATCGCTCCGAGAAAGATCCCTCCACGCCGTAGCTTTGCCCCTTTCCCCTGCACGAGATCAAGCGCGCCAGCTTCAGCGATGGAAACAGAGCCACGCGCCTCGTTGCCGAGAAGCGCGGCCCGGAAGCATCGGCCTCCCCATCGTAGATCTTCCAGCGGCCTACTAAGCTTAGCTTCTGAATCGATGGATACAAATCAGATCGAATCGTCTCCAAAATGAAACCCCTAAAACTCGGGGAGAGATGAAAACGGAGAGGGATCGATGGGGTACCTTTCGGCGGACGGTGAAGAGGGGCTTTCCGGCGGCGTCCATGAGCACGATTTCGTTACGGATCGACTGGGAGTAATTGTCGACGCGGAATTCGAGGTTGCCCTTGGCATCGAAGACGGTGAAGCCGCTGCAGTTGAGGAGGAGAGACTTGCGCCAGACGGTAAGCGACGATGGAGCTGATTCTCCAGCGTTGTCCGGCGATGTAGATTGAGAGGCTGGAGACTTTGGGTATATTCTGGTCATTTCTCCGGCGATGCTCTGCCTGCTGCCTGAGATGGATCTGTGAGAAGGTCGACGATTATATATAAGTTCGATTACGGATTTAACTTCACAGTTCTCATTATTACCCATTTAGGGATTACGAATCATAAAAGGCAGAAATCGAATATAGTTGGTAGGGCCACAGTCATGAACCGTTCATCTCAGAAGCCGAAGGAATATCTACCGTTCAACAATTTTTTAATGAACAGTATTTATTTATTTTTTTTAATATTATTACTTATCGATAAGAAGAAATCACAACGAAAGTTCCCATTCACAATTTCACATATTTTTATTTAAAAATAATGTCGAAAATAATTGCATTATTTAGAGATAATATTGTTCATCAAAGGATAACGTGGATGTTTGTCTTTTGTTGCATTTCCTACATAACAAAATGAAAAAAAAAAACGACATGGCGAATATTATAAGGAAATGTTAAATGGGATCCCATAAGAAAATGAATAAGTGTCTAACTCACTAAATTACATTAATGCACTATTATTGTCAATTTTTTTTAAAATTATTACCATTTAATTTCACCTTGATATAAAAAATATATATTTTTATGCATTTACTCTATTTAAAAAGTACATTTTAAAAACTAATTATCCAATATTATTGATTTTGACTACTTTAATGTGTTTTTATCCCTTGTGCAAGAAAAAAAAAAAAGCCAAAAGGTATTATTATATAATTTAAAGACCCAACAAGAAGTGATTTTTGTTTAGCAGTATCTTAATTATTTTTTAAATAAGTTGATGGTGATTGTGATTAACTTAACTCTATGATTAACAAATGACTTAAAAATGTCAAATGGTAAATAGTGTAATTAATATATTTTTTTAGAATTAAGAACTAATTAAGATAAAACAAAAGCCAAAAAAAGATTATTATGAATGTATTTTATAAGAGTATTTCATAATTTGGACCAACATGTAAAATGTTGTGGATTTTTAACAAATATTTTTTCTATATTATGTTTTTATTATTTGTTTCACTTCTTTGTTTCATTATTTTCTTTTTACATCCTTTCATTTCATTGCATTGAATTATCCTCCTCATGAGATTAAATTTTGTGTTGAAGAATACAAGATACCAAGTATTATACGAGCAAAAAAAAGTTGATTTAAAAATTTTAATTGATGGGATATTATGACAATTTTTGTCATAAATAGATATTTAATTATTAAAGGAATTTTAAAAATTATCATCATTAAATATTACAACTATTCTTCACCATTTCAATTATAATTTGAGATTAAAATTCATCAATAACTAATACATTAATAGAAGTCCTTAAAAGAATGTTCCTTCTCTCCTTTACGTGGCCTTACTTTTTAGCCATTGTCCAATATCTTTGCTTAAACTCTTGCTCCCATTAGTATTTCAATCTAATATTCTTGCTGTTGAAGTCGATCATCCTTTGGGCTACATCTAGCTTATTGTTCTCAATTTCTCATCATTTTTTTTTCTTCAGGTTGTTTGATTTATTTATAAAAATTTTAAAGTAAAAAGTATTATATTACTTAACAAATTTCTTGACACTCTAATTATTCTTTCACTAATTAGTTTGATTTTTTAGGCATCAGCAAATATATTTATTGATACTCCTATTCACATTTTTTGTTGTGATCCCATCTTTCCATGCTTAATGTTAATGATACTTTAAGCCATTATTCGACATTCCTTTCTTTTTATTTATCCATGATGGACAAAGTGCTTAATCAAGTTATGAAAAACTTGAAGTGAATCTATTTTAAATGCATATGATATATTAATATGTAAAATATATTATATGATGTCATTTTTAATTTATAAACTAAATATATGCAAAATTATTTAGATAACCAAACAATTTAGTTTAAATAAGCTTTCATTAATTTATAAAAATATTACTTAATTTTTTTATGCATGCTCATTTAAAAAAATTCATTTAGGTGTACTATTACAAGCATAGTTTATTTTAAAAATAATATATTTATATTTTAAAGAATATTATTTTAATATTGAGAAGTCATGATTAATCATAATTATATAATTGATACTATTTGAATGATAAGATCTAAAATAATAATAATAATTATTCTTTTTTAAATACAATCTTTATGAATAAAAAATAAAGTAAAATATGTTAATATAAAATTAATCAAATATACGAGTTTAAAAAATCTTTCAAGAAAATATTCAAATATATGAATTTAAAAAATTTTAAGTAGGTAAAAATATCTTTTTTAATTAAAAAAAACTTCTAAACTTTTCTTAAAACATTTATAAATAAATAAATAATAAATTAAATATAATTAAAAATATATATATTATTTTATGACATCGTGTTAAATAAAACTTGATAGTCAAATATCACATGAGTATTAAATAATGTCATCATACTTTTTCATTTTCTCTTCCATCTACTCTCTCTTCTTCTCTTTTATAATCTCGCTTGAAATTATTGTTTTTTATGCACATTTTGCACATGATCAAACACTTCATACGAATCACATTCATTATATAATTCATAACAACTACATTGAATACTTACATATGTTTATAATAACTAATAACTAATATAAAAAATTATACTTCTATTTATAAATATTATTTTATTTTAATCTCAAACTAATTTGATATGTAATATTTGCCTCATGATTCACACATTTTGATCCAAGTTGGTCTCAATTCATGCATGACTTAGTTCATAATTATCAACTCATCATCAAACCACATTTTGGTCAACTTTGGGAGTCCATTTCTTTAGGACGTAGTGCACTTCATGTGAATCACGTTGGCAAAGCATAATCATCTTGGCAGAAGAATAATTATGTTCGCGTCTTTTTAAAGTGTTGCCTTCCTGTCCAAATCACAGCCACCGGCGAGCCGCCACCAAATTTCGGCACGTGTGATATGTGGATCAAACCGGTTGTCGAGCCGGTTCTCTTCAATTCTTGGTTGACGAATGCACGTGAAATAAATAAATACTTTTTATAGATGAGAAACAAACGTCACGTGCAGCATATGCGTTGAACAACTAATAATTATGATGCAAAAGTTGAAAAGGAAAGGCGATGATGAGCTTCAGTCTAAAGCTTGTACGATCGTAATGATCCATCATTAAATTAAAAAATATATATATTAATAATTATTATAATTTTATTTTATAGTACTCTAAAAAATTGAATATTAATTTTATCTTTTATGCTTATCATATCTCAAAATTGTTTTAATAATTATTTATCATATATTATTATACTTTGATTATACATACTCCTCATAGATTATATTATATTTTATTCACTATCATATATGGTGTATAATAAAAAAATGTCTAAAATAAGTTGAGGATTAAGACAATGGTGTTAAACAAGAGAACTTTAGTTAATGAATACAAATCTATCTAACAATGGATATCCAAATGTCGGTTGATGATTAGGATTAGCTAACAACTGTGGTTGTAGATATGCATTTAATATTTGTTAGTTTAAAATTTAATAATATCCATTTTTTTTTTGTTTATTTGATCATGTATGTATGTGATTTTTAGCATATTCTGTATTTTTATTGGGATATTTAAAATTTTCTTATTTAGAGATGTTTTAAAAAAAGTATTTATTTTATAAAGTTATATAAATATTCTATATGATTAAACTTTAGAGATATATATTTTCTTGTAACTATGTTTTATATTTTTATTATTTAATCCTATTTTTCATAATGAATTATATTTTAAAAATTTTACTTATTTTATAGAGTGATATAAATACTCTATATTATTAAAATTTAGAGATATATATTTTCTCATAATTTTTTTATTATCTTTTTTTATTTTTCAATCCTATTTTTAGTAATGAATTTATATTGATGATATATGTTCGTTTAAATGTTTTCGTGAACAACATATATCATTTTGTTTCTATTTATATATGGTTATTTTTTTTAATTATTAATTTGATATTTATATAATAATTATTGTCAAAAAATATGGAAATTAATTGGTTGTGATGTATGTTTTCTATAACTAATTGATCTTTAGTTGTGCTCAGGGTGATGAATGATGTTTTAACAATTAAGTGAAAAAATTTGTAAGGAATAAATATTGAAGCATTAATCAAGAACTTTTTTTTATGGCTATCAATGGTGGTTCAATAGTTGTTTAAATAACAGCTCAAATGTTGTCTAAATACAACCTAATAATGGAAATTGACAACGTAACAACCAGCTATAAAAGCACTAATTTGCCCCTTTTTGTGGATGCCAAATTCCAATTGAAATTAATAGCATCAAGAGGTCAGGTTTCTTTCTTTTTTCAATCTTTTAAAGAAAAACAAAACCCTTAATTTAGATTTAAAATGATTTACAAATTAGATAATTCAAATGAATAAATTATTTGATATGACTATTTTATAAATCATAATAGAATAACATATTACAATATTTATAGGGTAAAACAAGTTCTAATAATTGCAAAGAGGTGTACTAAACAATGGAACATATATATGTTCTTGTTTCTAGCTTGTTATTGGCTAAGATTGAATGATATATTGACCCAACATAAAAATTAAATGTATTTGTTAGTAAAGCTCAACTTGAAATCTCTCGAAAATTTCAATTATTATGTGACACATTTGTGGAAAGATTTAATGCATTTTTAATATTATGACATTTTTTTTTTACATTTAATATTATACAAAGAAAAAATTATCCAAGAAGGCAGCTTTCCTATGTTTTTTTCAAGCCAATAAAGCTTTCTTAGAACCTTTGATTTTTCTATTTCTTCACTTGAATTCTTTTTTATTTTTAAACGAAAGATTGTTCCTTTAACTCAATTCACCCGCCTTCTTGAGCTATTTCAATTCAATTGGACTTCGCAGATCCAAAAATCTTCTCTTGTTAAGAGAAAATTATATTATTATTTCAAGTTTCTCCTC
Organism: Vanilla planifolia; assembly: GCA_023846275.1. Taxonomy (NCBI): domain Eukaryota; kingdom Viridiplantae; phylum Streptophyta; class Magnoliopsida; order Asparagales; family Orchidaceae; genus Vanilla; species Vanilla planifolia. The sequence continues at coordinate 5,368,337 of CM043873.1, read as the reverse complement.
GCATAGGAGACGATGAGCTACAGTGCAAAAACCGCCGTTGTTCTGACGTCTGCAGTGGCAAACGCTAACAGATCCGGTCCATGGCGACGATGAAAGAGACTAAGAGCTCCGTGCTGACGCCAGGTTCAAGGAGGAGCTCGAAGACGTCCTCGCCGAGAACCACCGTCGGGTTGGCCTTCTTTGGCGATATCGTTGCCAGGATTTCTCCATCCCTTCCCCTGACCGTGCAGCACCTCTTCTTGAAGCAGCCCTTGATTATATAGTCGGCGCCGCCGCCGCCGCCGGCACGTCCCATGAAGACCTCTGCAATCTCGAGGCCACTCTGCACAAAGGAGGGCCGGCGCATGTCGAAGAGGTGGAATTTCGTGCTTTCTTCGTCTTCAGTGTAGGCTCTCCAACGGTCACGAAGGCTCAGGAACTCCGTGGGAGAAAGAGGTGAATTGAGTGGCCAAAAAAAAAAACGGAAAAGTTACGACTTTGGAGGGAGATTATACCCGAGGTTGGAGGCTGAGGAGCGGCTTTCCGATGGAGTCGGTGAGGAGGAGCTCTCCGATGAGGAACTTGTTCTTCCTGGAGTAGTTGTCGACACGAAAGGCCAGCCTCCCCTGGCCGTCGTAAACGGAGAAGCCGTCGGTGCCGGCGAAGGACATGCTGGATTTCTTCCAAACCGTCCATGCCGTCGTCGTCTTTCTCGCCGTTGGCTTCCACTTTGCATTCTTAGTCTCCGAGGGGTGAATCTTTGGCATGTTTTATTAATGGAGGAAGTAGTTGTCGTGGAGAAGAAGAGCGAACTGTAAAGGAATCGAGTCGTGCATTGACAAGGGGGGGCGTGGTTCGCTTTATAGCGAAGCGGATTGGAGAGGAAGATGAGGACATTTATCTAAAAAAAAAATTAAATAAAAATAAAGTATTTCGTAAAATAATTCAAATATTTTCTATGTTTTGGAAGGGCAAAATTGTCTTTTATCATTTTTTAAAATATTTTTTCTTACTTAAAAGTGTTTAGAATTGCTTGCAAAAAGTATTTTTGTAAATAATGTGTTCAAAGTAATGTAAAAGATGTAATTGAGTTATTCGTGTTTAATGAATCGAGTTTATTTATAATTTTGATTATTAAATTTGTTTAAGATGATAAAAGTATTAATAAGAAAATTTATAAGATTTATTATTAAAATTCTATTAATTGAGAAAAAAAAATCATTTGACGTTACATCCAAATATCTTCGATTTTTTTTTCAAATAAAAAAATATATATTTTTATGTGATATTAAATAATTATATATATAGCAGTTTAGTACTTTATTAATGTATAAACAATGCGAGTTTTTTAACCAAAAAAAAGTAAAATAAAATTTTAAATATTATTTTAAAAAACTAACTAATGTTTCAAAAACCAATAAATACAATTTGCTAAAAATGTTTAATTGAAAAAGGAGTAGATAAAAAAGTATAAAAAATAAAAGTTATTTAATCCCAATAAATACATGGATTTTATTTTTTTAATTAAAAAATAAAGTTTGTATTGCTTTGTCGTAGGATAAGTAGCTTTTCATCTAATTCGAATATTATCATATAAGTATTTAATTTCTGCTTTTTCGTAGGATGGATCGCCTTTCATCCATCCGCCGATTATCATATAAATAAACTATTGATCTGTGCTGTAATTTATCTTTCATTTGGATAATGAATCACCAAACCATTTAGCGTTGTCTTTTTTCTACATTTGAAGCAAGAAACCTATGTTGTCCTTTTCCATAGTTGATGAACACAATTATTTACTTATGTTTTATTTTATTTTATTTTATTTTTTTTTTATCTTTGCAACATAGAGCTCAAATGTAACAAACATGTACTTAAATGTATATTTCTTATATTATAGGTTAAATATTAGTATCATCAATCAATTTTAATGTATTGAGATACATCTTGCATCAATCGAAATTGAGTTTATCTTCAAATGTTTATTGAAATATTAGGATTGTAATCTTATACAGAAATAGTACAAAATTTTAAAAATAATTAAAATTATTTTCTTATTTATATGATACAAAATCGTTCTTTTATTTTTTTTATTTGAGATGACTCATTATTATAGTTGTTCATCTACAACACATGTCTATTGTTGTTAAATTTATTCTCGATATGAGACCCAAAATGATAAGAAGAATCCGATTCATATCGTTCTATCATATTAAAAGTTACTCATCTTTAATATAAAAAAATATCTAATATTATTTATAATCAATAATTTTTTTTCCTCAAATTAGGGTTTTATGTTGCATCTGTCATTCTTATCAATTTTAACTCATCATATGTTTCTAATATCTCGACAACTATGTCGGAGCCATTGCCATTATGTACAGTTCTCTTATCGCTCTTGTTAACATGATTGCCTTGTCAAAATTGTTGAAATCATCGTGATGACTTGGTTGCAAAACATAAAGTCAATCCCCTTGTCAACTTTGTTTGAGTATTTTATTATAGTGCTTGTTAAATAATCATTTTAACTTTCAATTAATATTTGATAAGAAAAAAAAAATAAATAAATAATTGGCTGATTAAATAATACCCAATTGAAATTCTTTTGAATACTTCTTTGTTATCCTTCTCATCTTTGTAATTTAGCAAGCAAAGTGGTCATCCGATAAGCGTGAGAAAAGCGCCCTTCTCATGGGTTACGGACAAGAAACGCAAAGCTGCCATCCCATGGCGTTATGTGGATGCTTCACATCCCATTATGTAATTTCACTTTTATTAAATAAAATATTTAAATAAAAAAACACATTTTTTTTAAATAGCGTTAATAATAAATTATATTATTTTCTAAACTCTGGGTTGTTTGGCCCCCAAAGAAGTATTTTCACAACAAATTCATAAATGTTAATCAAAATTCTATGATTGAGTAAAATTATTGCTTTTTTATTCAATTTTTATAGAATTAAATCCTGATATCTCACATTTATACCAAATTGACATGATACTTTATATAATAAAATGCATGTATCACATAATTTTTTATTTCAAAAATTAAGTATGTGCATGTTAAATGATATAATATGGTTTCATTTAATATTAATATTAGATATCGTAGAGAGATTTATTCTTATAATCTTATAATAGTATAGTATCGCAAGCTTCGCCACCACTTAAATTAATTTTAACATATCGTAATAAGTTACTTGAAATTCATTTAAGATTTTGTGATAGTTTATAAAATTTTCTTTTAGTCCATCCATTTATAATAATTTTATTTAATATATATATATATTGTAATTTCTTATCAATATTTTAGAAAAGATGTATGCGTTATATGTAATTGAAGATAAACATCACTTATTTGTATTATAATAGTTTTTATTAGTTTTATGTAGTTTTATTCATGTTTTATATCAAGTCATGGATTTCTTTTCTAAAATAGCATTTAACCTATCATTAGTCATTTCTAGACTGTATCAGATAATCAAAGAAATATGCAAGTCATGTGATTTCGGTTAATGGACAATCACTAAACGATCTAGATGGTTTAACCTATCGATCATAAGCATTTGTTGAAGTTTAAGTCATTTTCTATTTAATTTTTTCAAGTTTCAGTTTGGTAGGTTATTTAATCCCTTTGTGTAAACGATGCTACATAAAATTTTACGAGTTTTTTTGCCATTGAACACATGAATTGGTTTTCACTTTAATTATATTTTTTTAATGCAAATATGAGTGAAATTTGAGTTGTCCTTTCATTTTTTTTGTTGTTAGTTTTTTTTGGTTTAGTGACATGTCACTACTGAGTCACATGTAATCTCCTTGAATTATTTTTTTTAAATGATTTACTCTAATTTCAATACATTTTTCTTTAATTCACAAGCTTTTATTGTTTGTAAGAATATTTAAATTACATTTTTAGTTTCCATTTTCATTGAAATACTAATAATATAAGTTTGATGTAATTCACATTAAGTTTACAAATATTTTATAGCAAGATTGAGTTATTGAGTTATTTTGTGAGAATTCTTTTACTCTTGTAATTCCTTTCCAAACTAATATGCTCCAAACTCATGAAAACTTTGAAGTATGATAGCTCGTGTTATATACAATAACCTTTTATTTTATTTATAATGAAATATCATAATATGATTATTAGAAAGCATTTAATCAAGTAATTATAAGATTTATTTTGAACTTGTTTACTTTTGATTATTTTCCATATTCACTCATTTTCTTTTGTTGAGTTTTATAACCATTGATTTTTACTACAATAACCTAATCTTTAAAATATGTATTAATCAAAGTATTGCGTAACCCGAATGACCCAGAAACACTGTTTGACCCACTCAACCGGCAATGATATGTTATCTGCTCTGACTTGATCGATTCGCTCTACACGTGTCGACCTGCGCTAACCCACAAGTGTTCACTGACCCGCCTTGTTTCGCTCGACCGATGCCTACCCAAAACCCGGACAAGACGTGCCAAGACCTCCACCTATGCAGCACTTGTAAAATCTGACCATTTGTCACCTGTTGTTTTGCCACCCGTCATTTCGCTGCTCGCTCTTATCACCATTCAAAATGCGTAATCTGTTTGGGAACTGTTTCACTTAATTAATTTTAGAGTTCTATAAGTAAATTTTTATTCAAAATATTTTTTTTATAATTTATGTTGAATTTTAGGATTCTTAAATATCTTTTAAAATTCTAAAATATATTATTTAATATTTTTGAATATCTTTTTATATTTCTAAGTTAGATAATGATATTGTTCTATTGAGGTCTTTGTAAATAAAGATGTTCAACATATTGTAAGATAAAAAATGATGAAATAAAAATTTATTTTTTTTGGATACTTTTATTTTTGTGAACAAAATTTGTGAAGTGCACCCAACACTAATTGGAGAGATTCCAATTTTTTTTATAAGATACATATATTGAAGGTGAGAGACATTCCACCGAGAGAACTAAAAACTAAATCTCTTATGAGAGATAAGGATCAAAAATGGGAGACCTTCTCCGAGAGAGTCGAAAACTAAACAAATTCTCACTTCTACCGACAACCTTAAGCTTCTTTACTAACTCAAATCACTATCACGTTGCTCTTTTACCTTTTGGTGCTCCAACACCAATGCCTATAGAATTACAAAACATTATCGTTAAAAAGGTACACCCTTTTAATAATTTTTATTTTCTAGAAGCAATCTAAAGTTAGAGTGTTTTTTTATTAAAATATTCTATATTTATTTACCTTAAAGTCTTAATTTTATATGTGAAGTTGGATGTTATAAAAATAATTTGTAAGATTTTATGTTTAATGCTTAAGATATTATTGCTTACTTAATGTAATAATATATATTATAGGTTTGAAATACTAATATTTAAATAATTTTAAAATATCATACATGCCACTTAATCTTAATTAATACATAGCATCTTTTTATATTTTTTAATAATCAATTAAGTATCTTAAGGATTGTAGGCTCTAATTAAATCTCTCATAGAAGTCTAAATCTATCTTATGTCTTATAAGTAATTGTAATGTATCTAATTGTGATATATAATTCTATAGAATATTATAATTATTGATATATATTGAATTGATGATATTATATATTAAAAAATAATAAAATATAGGTGAAGCTTATTGGAAATATCAATTTTGAAAAAAAAAATATTTTAAAGGATTAAGTTTAATAATATTAAAAATTATGATGTGGCAAGAAAGGTTGTCACATTTGGCAATATTAGAGTAGCCGAAGTTCCAATGATCGATGCTTGAAGGACATGATGTTTAAATAATTAAAAGTCTAAGGATGAAATTAATATAATCTGTGTATGCCAATTCACAAGAGAGACATGAGAAGAATTATGCTTTTAATCTTTTTTTTTCATTTTAAAAATATTTTCTTAAGTTAATATTTGATAATTATAAAATTATTGATTTAATATTTTTTAAATTAAAATAGAAATTTTATGATTTTAATTTTTTTGATAAAATATTTTATGCTTGATAAAAATAATTTTGAAAAATTTTAATTAAATATTATTACATAAGAAAAATATAATAAATTATAGAATATATAGAAAATAAAAGTGGCAAGAGATTTTAAGCGGTTTATCATAAACCATGCTTACATCTACTTCAGTCAACCCGACTATGATTCTATTATCAAAATCACTCTTTTTCATCTTAATAGGTAGAGGTAATATTTACAAATCATACCCTTTTGGAGTAACAATGTTATACCCAGTAAAAAGTTTTATGTTAATCTTTAATGAATTAATTTTTGGCTTGGATGATTTCAGATCGACAGTAGGATGAGCCAAGAGCTCAATCAGAGGCTAATGGAATTTCTGAAATTTCTGGGGATTTTTCGGAGCACCGAGGTAATTTTTAAGTAATTTTCCCTGTTTAATTAGATTTATTGGATTTTTAGAAATTCGAAAATCCATTTAAATTAAACCGGAAATTGGTTTTTACCGCGCGTGAACCGGACCGGAACGGTTCAGCGGAGGCGGAGACGGTTCGCCGAGTGAGTTTGCGCGTGCGTTCTGATAAGCTGATCGGACGGTCGTGATCGACGGTTGGGATTGAACCGGCTGATCGGGTGCTTACCGTGTCGATAGAGTGTCGACAGCGCGTATCGGGTGCTTACCGTGTCGAAAGCGTGTCAACGGCGCGTAATGGGTTTCACCGTGTCGGCTAGAAATATAAAACCCTCGCGAAACGATTAGGGTTCGTTCGGCCGACCGATAGAGAGAGTTTTTCCGGCGTACGACGCGTGATTCCGGCGGCCTGGCAAGGGGCTTTTTGTGCCTGGAGATTCACGGGAACGAGGAGAGTCAATTCATACCGGATTCGTTCGGCGAGGAGCTGCGGCGAGCTGCGGACGAAGTTCACCGTTGCCGGCGTCGTTGAGGTAGGAAATTCAGTTTAAATTAGTGATTTAGTAGAAAATTAAAAGCATGAAATACTTTGCTTAATGAAAACAAGCATGTGGATGAAAATCGGATTTAATTGGATGCTAATTTGTGTCTTTTGCAAATTTCGGAATTCCTGGAAAAATTCCCATTTCGCCGAAAAAAAATTTATTAATGCTTAGGAGCATGTTAGGAAATTGTTCTCCTTGTTCGCAGTCGCCGAAAATCGACGGAAGGATCGTATTGGTCGGCGATGGCGGCGGCTAGGGTTTCGCGGGCGCCGGGCGGAGGAAGGAGATGGATTAGGATTTAGTTAATTAGTTAATAATTAATCGTAAATTAATTAATTAACAATTATTAACTTAAATTGGTGCGGATGAGAGAGAAGCGGAAGGATTTATAATTCGGAAATTAATTCCGAATTTTCGGAAATGATTTATTTAATTTTAATGCGGCGCGGAAGAGGAAAGACGGGAGGAATTAAATTCGGAAATTTATCCCGAATTTTTGGGAAAAAGAAAATGCAGAATATTTAATTCGGAAATTAATTCGAATTTTGGAAATAAGATATATGAGGAATTAAACTCGGAAACTATTCCGAATTTCGAAAAAATGGATAAAGACGGAAATTGATGACGGAATTTAAAAATTTCCTGAAGTGGGGAAAAATGTTATCAGTGATGACAGTACAGCTGGAAACAGTCAGACAGAAGTATGGTACATGGATGCTACCAGAACAGTCAGTAATTGACAGTTGTGTTGCCTTGATGGCAACGGCATGGATTGAGTCAGTTTATTCAGTGTTGGCATATTTTATGGATTGGCATACTGGACCGGACTACTATAGACCCTATATGATGTTTTAGGGTAGTTGTGGTAGGTAACTATGCGGTTCAGACTTAGCTTCCACAGTATACATGTGGACTGGTATGCGCCTTGTTGTACCTGGACACATGTTGCCGAATCTTGGAGTTAGAGATTGGCAATGACTGTAGGGGCGTGAGCTCCTATGGAAGTTGTTGGTAGAGGACTCCTTGGGACGGTGGCTGAGTCGATCTCTCCTGGTCCATGTGTGTAGGCCTGCGCGCCTGAGGGTGGCAGGGGTGTCTCGCAGTGGCTAGCCAAGTGTGTAGGCCTGCGCGCCTTAGGGTGGCAGGGGTGTCTCACGTTGGCTAGAGATTTTGTGACTAGATCTGTCTATAGTCTCCAGGAGATTGATTGACGAGAGACGCTGCGGTGTCGGGTGCTTAGGCGCCATGCGTGTTTCGAGATGGGCGTTCCCACTGGCACGCTACCTGGAAGCCCAGAGGAGAGCTACTCTGGTGTGACTAGGGGTGACTGTGGTTGGTCGGAGTCTGGGACTGAGAGTGCCTATCCACCATACATTGTTATGCTGTATTCCTATATTTTTGCTATTATCCTTCTCTTGCATGTGAGTTTTACTAGCTGTCTTTCCTACTGGGCGTAGCTCATTCCTGTATTGTATATTTCAGTGGCTCGGCAGACTTGACGCTACCTGATTAGGTGGGATCGTGGTCAGCAGGCTTGTGGAGGATATCTGATTGTGATTGTCTGAGATATTCTGGTTAGTTGATTGTTGCTGTTGGATGTATTTAATGAGGTTATTATTCTCATATGTCATGTAATATGTGAGGGAAATTCTGACTTATGTTTCTGGTTGGATAATATTGCACTTGTTGGACTTGGTCTTATTCTTGTAATGTAGTTTCCATTTACTACCCTACCTTATTGTCTTGGAGTATGGTGTGTGGAGTGCCATATTTTATCTGAGGATGTTATATATCTTTTTGTTTGATGGTGAGGTCATTACATGACTATGGAACTTAACCATGGGGGTTCAGACTTCTAATAGACCGGTTCTCCTACCCGTAGGGGTTAGGAGTATTGGGTCTAGTAGGAGTAACATTGCGCGAGTCCATCTGTTAATTCAGGAGTCATGAACCTGATTTGACGGTGTACCCGGGAGATGGGATCCACATTGTTAAGGGAAGTAGGTGTGTAATGATGTGTTATATCCTATGTTTTCGTAGGCTACTCAGGTTGGTATGGGACGATCTGAGCTGTCTATATAAAAAAAAAAAATTGTATGCCAAAAATCAGCCTAGGAAAAATGGGGTGTAACAAACAAGTAGGGGTTCATTGTCATAATCACAATTATAAAAACTTATAATATTGATGAATAATATAAAATAATAATGAATTAGAATATTTTATTATTCACTTGTAAAGTTTATATGGGACATGTCTCCGAATTATGATGTTGGAATATGAAGACACATATGAAAAAACTTGAAACAACCTAAATGATGTTATTTTCAAATATTAAGTAGAAAGATTTTTTGATATGTACTAATGTTATTAAGTAAAATATAATAAACACAAATCTTGTATTAATACAAACTTTTACAAAAAAATAAAAATAGAATGACAAAATAAAATTGATTGTAAAGAAATAACTTATAAGATGTGCAAACCAAGAGAATGTTGAAGCAAGAATAGGAAAAAATGAGTCATAAATACAGCTTCTACAATGGCATCAAATTGGATTGTAATTTTAGATTTTGCTTCTTGTCTTAAAAAGAAATTGATGTAGCAAAGTAAAATCCTATTTTTTCACCTCTTAAGGATCCTCTATTTTTATTGAAATATTTTAGACTAAAATAAAATTTTTCTAATGGTTAGAAAGATCATTCGACATAGCCATTATTATTTTAGTGTTCACAGCAAACACGAACAACTTTTTGGAATGTAGATTTCTAGTAAGAATAGGTATCATCATTTAATCTGGGCAAACAAAGCAAAAGTCGCTCGATCAAAATGCTGAATAAAGAGTCTATAGCTAAGCTAAGTAGGATTTGATCTAAATCGTTAGATCCTGCATGCTAGATGGATGGTATTGATGTTAAATTTTCATAAATACGAATACGATCTCAACTGTACAATCAAGCTTGTTAGACAGACAGTTAAATAGAATCTATTATTCCAAAAAATAGGCACGATCTAGATCGTTTAATCACATAAATGCCTGATTAGACGACATTGGTTCGCCTTAGTTCAGAAGCAAATATGACTAATTTTTAGTTTTGCATTGTAAGATATAGATTATGTTTGGTATTATAAAACTTTCTTTTAGCTTATAGGTCAGTCGAATAGGATTGGCTGTCCCTTAGTGTTCTTGGGAAGTCATGACCAAAGTCACCTACACACACACATATGTATATGGTTCCAACTTGACCTGATCCATTACTTAGCCTGCTCATGTCTATCTTGACTCATTATGTCTGAGTTATTTTCTACCTGATTTAACCCTAGTTACTAAGGGAATTGCGCCCTAATTGAGACTCAAGATTAACCTAACTCGATTCACCTAGTTTCCTTACGCATGACTCCCTTATGCCCATTGCCTAGCATTTTGGGCCACCTGGCTCAAGCCTTTGGACTTGGCCATGTGTTGGGTTCTTAGGTTAATTTTTTTTCCTTTTTTAAAACCATCTTTTATATATTTATTAATTTTGTTATTACCTTTAAAGCATTTTGTAGTTATTAAAAGAATAAAATATTTTTATAATTATTAAAAGCTAATGTGTAAAAAATCAATAATAAATACTTCACAAATGGATTGCTCCATAAGACATCTAGTCAAAAATCCTAAATTTTATTGATCATATAAAAGCTTGAGATGTATAACCTGAAAGACACTTGAGAAAAGTATTAGAGAAATTAAAAAAATAATTTTATTGTCATCAAACAAGTGATGTCGTAACTGAGGGTATAATAATCTCTCTTTTTTAATGATGACAAAAACATCAATAAAGTAGCAAAATGAAAAGATATAAATCGTTCAACTATACATATGTTCTCTATACATTTTTCCTTCTCCTCAATATATGAAATTCATATAATTATGTCTCAAATTTGAGATGTAATAAATGTTTTTCATTTCACATATTTCTCCTCCTTTTTGTCATGCAATAAAAGATAAAATAAAAGTAAAAGATGTAAATAAGGGATACGCTTAACAATACTATTTGAGTATACCTTATCTTTAAACAACCAAGTGCATAAGTTCTAATAATAATTTTTTAAAATAATTATATTAAAATAATCTATTAATATATAGAAACAATCAAAAGCTAATAATCAAACTTTGAAAGGAAAATCTTATCAATCTTGTACAAATATAACAATACTAATTTGTTATTATGTATTTTATCCATATTTAGTTTAATAACAATGATGATTTTAAGCTCTATTACTCTCTTTGTATATATTTTTAACAATTGTTATAAGAAGTCAACTTAAAATAAATTTATAAGATCAAGCATGCTTACAAGGGCTTCTCCCTTTTTTAAATTAAAAAAGATAAAAGGATACATAACAAAACTATGGATATACATCTACAAGTTTTAAGAATTATACTTAATTTCTAATTAATAAATCACTTATTATCAATTCTAATTATAAAGACTAAGAGAGTTTACTTAAGAAAATTATTTACAACTTTAATGCAATGATATGAGAATATAAATAATTTTTATTTTATTATTCTTAATTTTTTCATAATATAATAATAACATTCTAGTTTTTATCAAATAAATTATTTTTTTATCTAAATTATTTAGTGTTTTAAAAAAAGAATTTTTATTTTATCACTCTAAATCTCTTTCATAACATAACAATAACATTTTAGTTTTTATCAAATGTTTTATTTTTTTAATCCAAATTGATGAATATTTTAACAAAGATAGATTAATGATACATTTAATAGATTAACATGTTAACTCTCCCTAAAGTCTAGTCTATGCTATTAGTAATTTCTAGCATTAGATTTTTCTTCTTTTACAATCACTCAAAAGAGTTAATCAAACTTAAGAATATTGTAACTTGTGAAAAGTTTTAATAGGCATTGATTTGATAGAAAGAATGTGATATTGTTGCAAATAATAATGCATTTCAAAATCCATCTAAGATAAGAAGAAATAATAAAATAATAATTTCTCAAAATTCTTTTAATTTTCTAATAAATCTCTATGTTTAACTCAACATTACTTGTGTCCTTAATTTCTTACAAATCATTTAATGGCTTAACATATATGAACACTATTTATCATATTATGCACCAAATTCAATTCTTTCAAATTCTATGTTTGAAATTCATAATTTACATCTTTTTAGAAAAATTTTTTACTTACCTCACATGTAATCATTAGTTCAAAAAAATACACATGACTTTAATGGCACACAAAATAGATTCATATTACTTATATCAACAACTTAATAATCCAAGTACAAAGCCATCTTTATCTAGTTCTTCATGATAACAATTAAAAAACATCATAAATCTTTATACTCTTATCTTTCTAAAAAATTTTAAGTAAACTAATATTTGACATTCAAGTTACATATGGAAACATATCTATACAATTTTTCTAAATAGATAGTAAATAATTCTATTTAAGCTACTAAGAGAAATAAATATTTTATTTTGAAAATAAAAATCACATATATTTTACAAATGAGTCACATGCAAACTCACAAAGAAAGACTTGTCTTTATAAGTTCTAATTACATAGACACACGGATACAACTATCTAAGATTTAAATTTAAGAACCTAAAACATCTTGAGCTCAGTTGTGGTAGTGTATGATTGCTGTGTTTTTATAAAAGTATTTTTGAAACATATTCTTTTACGAATCCATTCATATTTATCTTATTTTAAATAGATGGATTTATTTAAGAAATATATTCATATTTATCATAATAATTACATACAATATGAGATTTAGAACAAAGCACATTTGTATATATGTGAAATAGAATAACTTATGCTATCATTCACATATACATATAAATATTTTAATCTATATTTTTGAGTCAAATGAGATGTAATATAAGAATATGTATTCACAATATTATTATTTCTATTCATATGAGCAAATGATGGAGCATGTAAAGATACATATGAATGAGGATAAATATAACAAATAAAAGCATATGAATGTATATTACTAAAATTCTCTTTTAAATCATTTAACTCTTTTTTTTTATCAAACCAATATTTGCTACTTTTAAAATAGAATTTTCTTCTCTTGGAGAAAATTTTTCACATTTCAAATAATCAATACAAGAGTTGCTTGAGGATAAACATGTATCATATTTATAAAATTTACTTTTAGTAACATGTTCTAGTGAATCACTTTTAAGCTGTTCATTCTAAGTTTGAGCTAATTGCATTGTTCTTCTAATAAGTAAGCATGATACATTTTTTTGTCATATTTTACTTTAAGTCTAGTATATATTTTAATCAATTTCTTATACTTAATTATAATTTCATAAAAAATAGATAATTCATCATCACTAACATTATAAGTATTCATATCAAAAGACAAAAAATGTTATGCAGCTTGAGATGAAGAGCTTGCTTCTGAGATGCATAAAATTTTTCTCTTCTTTTTTCTACTTTTTTCTTTTGATTTTACATTTTCTTCCTATCTTAAGTAAAAAGTATAACATATTTGCCATATAAAATCTCTAGTTTCTCAATAACCTCAAAGCAAGTTTTTAGATGACAAATTTTGATTTTAATTTATTGAGACAATGCAAAATAAAGATAACTAATTCCTTTAGTATTTCTTTATTTTAAACTTCTAGACTATTTATTATAATCATTTGAAATAATAAAAGCACTTTCAAATAATAACCATAATTTGACACTAATATTTAAAAGTTTTAAATTTATTTTTTCACAAAGAAAAATTTTAACCTTCAAACATGGGTGGAACTAATAAGTCAATAATATAAACAACAATTTACCACACACAAGAAATAGAAAAAAGATATTCTCTTAGAATCTATTTCTTTGATGTAACCTAATCTAATATCACTTAATATAATCTATGTGGGGCCAATGCACAAGACGGTGGTGAACTATGCTTTTAATCTTTTTTTATTTTGAAAATATTTTCTTAAATTATGATTTGATAACTATAAAATTATTGATTTAATATTTTTTAAATAAAAATTTAATATAAAAATAAAAAATTTATGACTTGAAAATGAATTTTAATAAAAATTTTTATATTTAATAAAAATAATTTTAAAATTTTCTTTTATATATATGTTTTTATTAAATATTATTAAATAAGAAAAGTATCATAAATTATATAATAACAAAGAAGATAAAAGAGATAGGAGATTTTTAGGTGGTTCAGCCTAACTCATGTCAACATCTACTTCAAGTGAAACTGACCAAGATTCTATTATCAAAACCACTTTCTTTTGTCGTAGTAGAGAAAGATAATCTTTACAAATCATACTCTTTTGTCACTGTAAGGAGTTCACCATTATAGTCTTAATCATAAAATCTTTTAATATTGAAGCATAATATAAAATAATAATTACTCATAGTATTCTATTATTCACTTGTAGAAGTATATATATGACCCAAGTTTATGGATTATGTTATTAAAATATGAATGCATATATAAAAAAGTATGAAAAAACTTAAAAGGTTTAATTTTAAAATATTAAATGGAAAGATTTATCAATGTATTGTAATGTTATTAAGAAAATAAAATCAGAACAAATCTTGTATAAATACGAACTTTTTTAGAAAAGTAAAAATGAAATAAGAAAATTACAAATTGATTGTGAAGAAGTCACCAGTAAGATGTTCAATCGAAGAGAATTCTAAAGCAAAAAAAAGGAAAAAATGAGTCACATACACAACTCAAGCAACAACGTCGAAATCAGATTACAATTTTCTATTTTTCTCTTCCAAACAAAATTGATGTAGCAATGTAAAATCATATTTTTTTCAACTTCTAAAACTATTCTATTTGTATTGGAATATTTTAATCTAAAATAGATTTTTTTAATGACTAGAAAGGTCACCTGAAAGAGCCATTAGCATTTCGGAGTTCAAAGCAAACCCAAATAACTTATGGAATGCAAATTTTGATTGAGAACAATGACCACCATACAATCTAGGTAGATAGAGCAAGAGCCACTCAATCAAAATGCTAAATAAAAGGTCTAGAACTAATATAAGTTGAATTTGATCTAGACTATTAGATCATACATACTAGACTGACAGTGTTGATGTGCAAGAGCATAGTTCACAAAGCTGGATGTGATCTCAATCATTCAATTGAGCTTGTTAGATAGATAGTTAGATGGAATCTTCTTTTCCCAAAAGCGAGCATGATCTAAATAGTTCGATCATTAAAACACGTAATCGAACGATAGTGGTTTGCCTTAGTCTCAAAGTAGATATGGTTTATTTTTAGTCTCATATTGTAGACTATAAATGATGTTTGGCTTTCATAAAACTTTCTCTTAGCTTATAGGTTAGTTGAATAGGGTTGGTTGCCCCTGATGCTTTAGGAAGTCATGACCAAAGTCACTTGCGCATATAACTGACTCGACTCGATTCATCACATAAGATTCACAAGTCCATCTAGACTTGTTTTGCCTAAGACAATTCAAGAGTTTTTTCTTGACTTGAATTTACTTGAGCCACTAAGAGAATTATGCTCTCATTACAACTTAGGCCTGGCCTGACTCAATTCACCTGGTTCCCTAACGTACAACTCCTGTAGGCCCATTACCTAACATTTTAAGCCATTTAGCTCGAGCCCTTGGGCTTGGTTGTGTGTTGGGTTCTTAGGTTGAATTTTTGTTTTCTTTTCTAAAACCAACTTTTATATATTTATTATTTTTATTACTTTTGAAATATTTTTATAGTTATTAAAATAACTAAATACTTTTACAACAACTAAATATTATTACAAAAAAATTAATGACAATACATATGAATGAATGATGTAATATAACTTAATTATGTTATATGTAAATAAATGATAGAATAAATAATCAAACTAGTAGATGTTTTGGAGATAGACTCTTAATAGTTAGCTACTCGAAGAGTTTGATCAACAACTCCTTTATGTCATTTAAGTCACAACTATAGTATAGCCACCAACACATCTTAACATTGCTTCACTAATAGATTACTCCATGAGACATATGATCAAAAGTCCCTTTTTTATTGATCCTATAAGAGTTTAAGATGCATGACCTGAAATATACTTGAAAAAAATATTAGAGAAACTAAAGTATGTATAACTACTCATTACTACACATTATAATGATATTTACAACATATTTTTTAAGTGTTTTATTTATACATGTGCAAAGTAATGTGATAAAACCTATTGTTTTAAAAAAAATTCATCTTTATGTTTCTTGATGGAATATAGAGATAAAAAACTTAATGATAAGGTTGTTATGGCCAGTGACAAAGTTAGACTTTCTTAACAGTCTAGAATTGAAAATTAATATTTTTTTATGAATTGATTAAGTTCTTATTAAGGAGATGTGTAGCTTTAGCTACAAGAAAGTTTGAGGAGGGGCATCAAATATAGAAGTTAGTTAAGCAATTTTTTAACTTGCATCAACATCAATTCTTAACTGTCATAGAACTTATATGAGCTGAGTATTGGCTTGATATCATAACATGAGGGTTAAGAGGGTAAATAAGTTTCACATTATCTATAAGAGAAAAGATCATGATGATCTTAATAAAGTCGTAAGCCTTAAAATTTTGATACACTTTTTAAGGGCAACTCGGGCTTAGATCTCATAAGAACTCTATTTAGTATATTAGAGTTGGGGAAATTTTTGAATGTATGACTAATCAAGAAGAGATATTACTTAGAGAAGAATAACGCTAGAATAGTTTAGAACAATATCTCACCCAAGAAGGTCAGGGTGCTACATTATGGTATTAGAGTTAACCTTCTCTAGTATGAAGTGGATCAAGGACAAACCAAATTTAAGCTAATGAACACGTAAATTAAGACCCATATTTCATTGTTTTAATTTTATCACTAATCTAAATGCTTAATATTGATACTTGAAATTTGTTTGTATCAAAATATAATAATATATTTTATATTATCTTAAAAAGTGTGTCTAATAAAGCACCTCATAATTTAATTGTGAATAAATTTTCTTAAAAGGTATGTCTTAAGGAATCTAACGGTATGTTTAACGTAATTTTCTAAAAATCATTTAATTTTTCATAATTTATTAAAAGAAGAAGGAATAAATATAAATTCTTAAAATAATTAATTAATTTTTCTTATTATTATAAAACCCCCTTTCTCTATTTGATAGGCTTAATCCTCTCTCATCTCTTCGACCCAATGCTTGACTTCTGTCAATAATTGCTTCATAAGCAGGAATTGTCACACAAATTTGAGTGAGGAATGCCTCACCAATGAAGGTTAAGATGTTATAATATAATATCAAATATAAGCTCCTCTAATCCTATATGATTTGAGGACAAACCAAGCAAAGTTGGTATGCAAGTAACACTAAATTGGCTAATCGAGAAGGATGAAAGGATCAAAAAAATATCCAAAGTATATGGACCATGGTTTCCTAAGAAAGATAAAAGGACCAAGGCAACTTTTTAATTATAGGCATCAAGAGGTGAATAAGTTTTATATTGACTACATGAGAGAATATCTCTAGTAATGCAAGTTATAAATCTTGAAATTGTGAAACATCTTTTTAGAATAATTTGAGCTTGCATTTTATGAGAACTATATGATTAATACTTGAGTTAGATAATTTTTGAAATGTTAGTGACCAAAAGCATTTAATATGATCTCACAAACACACATCTGTTAGTCTCGCACCAATTTCACAAGTATATTGGTACAAAATTTGGTTGAAAATTACATAAAAATGCTTAAAATTAAATTTTTTTATTGATTTCGTCATTACAGTCAAAAGTTACTATCATAGCCTGAGTAGACCCATGCACCTACGTGACCTGATGGACGCAGGAACACTGTTTGAACAATGCTTGACTAGCATTGACTCATTACTCGACATGCGATGACCAGCACCAACCCATTAGTCCAGTCGACCCGTTCCTCCTTACCTGTGCCTACCCAAAAATTGGACCAATAGCTCCATTGCACCACTCGCCCCACCATTTCACAACCCATCGTTTCGTCAAAAAACACAAAACCAGTTTCATAACTACTTAATTTAATTAAAAATTCAAACTTTTTTTTTATTTTTTAATTTTGTTTTTAAAAATATATTAATGAACCATTAAAATCTCTATAAATAAAGATACTCACTAGGGTGTAGGAGATGAAAAATAATAGAATAAAAATTTATTTTATTTGCATGCTTCTTCTTTTGTGAACAAAATATGTGTGCCAAACCCTATTTAGAGAGATTCTAACTTTTCTTATGAGATACATTGATCGAATGCAAGAAACCTTCCACTGGTAGAGTCAACCAAATCTCTTGTGAAAGATAAGAATTGAATATGAGTGGCCTTCTATTAACCAAAATCACTACTTATCATCCTTTTACCATTAGGTATTCCAAAACACCAATGCCTACCGAAGTATAATACATCATCGCCAAAAAGGTACGTCATTTTAGCAACTTTTATTTTTTAGATAGTAATCTAAAAATAGAATTGCTTTTTTCTATTAAAGTACTTAATATAGAATTTGTCTTAAATTCTTAATTTTATGTGTGAAATTGAATATGAAAAAAATTATTTTGTATGATTTTATGCTTAATACTTAAGATATTATCACTTACTCAACTTAATAATCTACACTACAAATTTAAAATTTTAATATTTTAATATTTCTAAAATATCACTCATATTATCTAACTTTAATTAATGTATAATATATTTTTATATTTCTTAATAATCTATTGAGTAACTCTAATATTGTAGACTCCAATTTAGACCATAGTAAAAATCTAAATCTACTCTTCATCAACTTTAATATAGTTTTTTATTAAAAAATCTTTTATTTAGTGTATTCATGTTTAGTATTAGAGAGCATAAATTTCTATTCTACATCAACTTTGATATTATATAATATTATCTTCTACAAAAAAAGAAAAAAAATTAATTTTTACTTAGTTTGTTTATTAAAAAACTCTTAGTTGGATTTAGATAAACTATTTTAAGAGATAATACAAAAATAGTGATAAGAATCTCCACCATCTTTTTTGGGTATTATTCAGTTTTGTTTAAGAGGTGGTCTAGCAAAATGGGACCATGATCACTTCTTATTTTTGGGAAGAAAACTCCATCTTAACTTTGGTAGTCTATAACTATAATTGCTTTACTTTCATAATTTTTTTTATTAAAAAAGAGTTTTGTAAATTATTTTCCTTGACATCTCCTTTATGTAAAACCTTTAAATGATCATAAGATCTGATAAGTCTTATAAAATGAAAAATTAAAAGAATCAATTTAAAACTAAAAAATAAAATTTAAACCAAGATTATATATTGAAAATATTCTAATCAATAGCCCAACTCACCTAGATGAATGGTCAAATTCTTCTAAACCAATAGTGTGAACTAAATCCTAAAAAAAAAAAAGACAATAAAGAAATAAGATTCACACCCAATGAATTTGAAGAAGAAAATCCTAAGAGATATAAGAATCTTAGAAGACATGATGATCATCCTGATATTCATAAAATAAATTATGATCATAGAAGAAGAAATAAAGCTTTTGATGAGTCAAACCAAACTGATGATCTATATATGTCTAGTGAAGAGAAAAGATGATAGATGCATTTAGATAAAGTGCATATCCCTAATATAAAGTTGGATGGCTTAACTTTTGATGGTAGTTATGATCCTAATGATTATATAGACTCGTAAACTAGTGTGAATGATTACTTTGATTGACACCAATGAGTGAGCAAAAAAGTATTAATTTGGCAAGACTAAACTAATCGATATTTCTTGTAGGTTCTTTAAAAACTTTGAGCGAGATATACTAATAATGATGAAGATGTATCCTAAACATAGAGAAATCTTAAGGTTAAGTTGTACAATATGTTTGATCCAATAACTTATATATATATATATATGATAGATTTAGACTTCTATAAGGATCTAAATTGGAGCCTACAATATTAAAGATGCTTAATAGATTATTAAAAAATACAAAAATATATATTATATAATAATCAAGGTCAAGTGATTGTGTGTGGTATTTTAAAACTATATATTTTTTTGTTTGATCAGAGTATGAGATTTGTACAACCCTTAAAGGTCAATCTATTCTGCAATTTGGATCTTATAAATTGAGTCGATTGAGAGGTTCCCAAGTAGAACGTATGCAAGACTAAGGTAAACCCCAATAATTATAACAATCTAATTTTAGTTATGGGTTAGATTGTCGACATGATCAATGATGTAGATAATCGACATAATCTCTTTTTGATGATGAATTCAATTTTGAAAAATGTTAAAAAATTAAACGATATTATGATTTGAAGTAAACATATAAGATTAGTAATCAATTATTATGAGAAACTTATTAAAACTTGTAGAACGAGACTCTCTGTGAATATAATCCATCCAATTACAATATTATTTGTCATTTTTAATTAAATTGATATTTTTTATTTTTTGATTGAACAACTTATGTATTATTATTATTTTTAATATCAATATGATTATCATCTAAATGTCACTTAAAGGTAACATTTTGATATAATTTTTTTGTTATAAAATTATAATATTTAGAAATATTGTTTAAAAGCGCTATTAAATTAAACATACACCGCTCTCTTAGTTCTAACAAACCAACCCAACGTCTTATAGTTGCACCTCCGAAGGTCTTAAATGTCCTCATTAATGAACCATATTATATTTTCATTTGTCCCTTTATTTAAACTAAAAAAAATAACACCCTTCTCGGCTCACTATTGGTTGTTTAACCATGTTCTTCGTGTGGCTTTCAGCGATCAGAAAAGTTCCGCCGTGAGAATATTGTCGCGAGGGCTCAGGAAGATTCTGTCCAAGGGCTACCGGATGGGCGCTCAAGTCCGTGAGGGAATGGAGATGATGAAGAGATCGATGTCCTCCGATCCGTCAAGATAACGCCGAACCTTATCGGAGGGAGGCAGGAGGGGGCGATGAAGAGCTACGCGGCGGTGACGTCTGCGGCTAAGCAACGGCGGTGGAAATGCCTCGTCGTATTCGCTCTCCTGCTAGTTTTCTTCTCAATGCTAGTCCCGCTTGCCTTCTTCCTCGGCCTCCACGACGGCTTTTTCGTTGGTGCGTTGGTGAAATATTATTTCGCTAACATATTATTGTCGATAAAATTCTAGAGTCTGCACAGATCTCACTAGGGGACCCGGGCGAGGAGTCCTCATTGAGACCGCTGCTTGTTTTGCAGTTGGGAGATATTTTTCGAGTCTGCATTGTCCGATGCATGTATTGTAGTGCTTCCGTTTCGTGCTTCTTGATGATTATGCCGTGCTGGATTTTGTTTCTGCTTGCTTTGCCTTGCGTTGGATATCGTATTTCTGTAGTTGCACGCATTGTCACGTTTAAGAACGTGCCCTTTATATAATTACTTTTTTAGTTCGGATTACTTCGAAAGCATCACTCCTTTACTGGCTGTGCTTGGATAATTTTTTGTAGGATACTTCAGCGATGAGAGGTTACCAGCGGTAAGGATAATAGACGTGCTTATGCACCACCCCTTGGCTTCCTTTGCTATGGTGTCTTACACCGTAAGCTTGCTTTAAATCTAGGATACTTTTGAAGTTTATGGCCACGCAGGTGGTTTGATAGAGCTGAATTCATCGAAGGTGCATCTCTTTCTTGAAAGGATTTGTTGTATCTGGTTTTGGTTTTACATATCCATACTATCAAATCCTTGGGTTTCCAAAATAGAGATTGTTGGAGCTTATTCTCTTTGACTTTGTACAGCAAGATTCTAGAGCGGAGCAGATGCTGAGGAGTTTTACACCATCTTTGACACAGGTATAACTTGTCTAGTATTGAGTGAAATATTCTTTTATTTAGCTATCCATAGCTGTATTTATTGAACCATTTTTGTCCGCAAAAACTCTTTTGGATTGTTGAATTGGGTTTTTGTTGACGAACCTCTCAAATAATAATTATTTAATCATGCAGAAAATGCAGATTGTCCTTTTTATTTGCTTTACTTGTTAATGTGTTAAGTATAGCTATAGATTAACTGGCTTTATATCTATCTTTTCTGAGATTATTGCTCCTTTTAAGAGCAATTATGCTTCATAGTGATTGTTTTGTCTTCAAATATGGTGCACCATTTTGTATAATTAGTTGCATTTAATGATGTTTCTACTTTTCGTTAGGAGTGAGAATTTCACATGAATATTGAAATTTGTTCAAAGTTTTGTTTGCATTTTAACTAATTGAAGTAATTGAGCTAAACCATAAACCAAAAAATTAGTTTGGATCGTATCACCAGTAGATTTTGACTTGTGGTTGGATCGGCTGAACATAGTTCTAAATTTAATCGTTTATATATGTAGATGCATGCACAGATAGATAAAGTTGATATGCAGAATATTAACCTTATAATTCTTCATTTAACAGTCATATTTGTTTGTTAATAGCTTTATCTCTCAGATGAACATAAAGGATTATGTGGTTACTTTGGCTTATGCAAGTGTAGTAAGAAACTTATGTATGACTTGGCATGTCCATATCTTGATATTTCATGTGCTGTCAATAGTAATGGTAAATGCATAGATAAGCTTGATAAAGTTAATTTGGAAGCAATAAATTGGGATTTGAGATATTTTAATGGTAATAAAGATTCAGTTATTGGTGGTGTTGGCTTTATTGATTCTAATCTTGTTGATGGTTTAGATTGGAGGAGATCTCATATAGGGTATGTATTTGTTCTTCTGAGTTGTGCCATTACTTGAAAGTTTTCTTTATAACATATATTGGCTAAATCATTATTGAGACAAAACATGTGAGGCTAAAGTAGTCAGAAACTATTTAGTTAGGAGTTTTAGTTAAAAATGTAGAACTTTATTGCAATTGTTTTGTTCTTTAGGATGATAGTTAGAGTGTTTTACTACTCATATCTTCTTGGACGGTTTTAGAAGTATTCGTAGCCAAAAGTAGTACCATACCAAGTTAAATTTGTTATCACCAAACATTATATTGTCTAAGTTTTACATGAAGTTATGCATCTAGATGATTGCCAAATAATATGCAGAGCACATATTTGTGAGAATGAGACGTTTTTTATAGCCAAGCACCCAAATACCAATTTATCAAGGATAGGAAGAAATATCACAAATTTAGCGATCGAGGATTACATCTCATGTACTTCGTAGCTGTTGGACAAGTTGGAAGACTTGCCAATGTTTCTTGAAGATTTTTGTTGATGGTAGTCTGATTAGAAAAGCATGATGGTTTAGAAGAGTAACGGATGATAGTATAAAATCACTTTAGTATCTAATGCACCCTTACTTAATATTAGGATGTACAAAGCTTGATCATTGAGGTTGAGGAGATCAGGAAGCAGGTTAAAATGTTGCCTAGGATAGAAACTTTGCAGTTGAGTGGTTCATGGTTTGGATTGTGCATGGCATTGTTACAAAAGGATGGAGAAAGGCACGTGTGTCAATTATGGTGTTTCTAATAAGATTACATTTAGCAACAGATGCACACTGCATGAGGTAAATGATTTATTAGATTAGCTAAGGTACACACGCATATTTACTAAACTTGATTTGAAGTCTAGATATTATTATGCAAATTTGTGAAAATAATACTTAGAAGACAACATTCAAGACTAGTCAAGGGCTATATATGACTAGTTTGCTATGCTATTTTGATTTTGTAATGTGTTAGCCGCATTTATGAGATTGTTGCATTGCATTCTTCGGCTATGTGTTGATGACTATGTCATGGTACGATGCTTGGACGACATTCTTACCTGTACCTGATGTTTTCTTAAGAACAAGCAGCATGTGTTACAATTCTATTATCTACTCCATTAACACTAGTTGAAACTGAACCTAAAAAGTGGGAATTTGGGTTGACAACTCTCGTATGCCTTGGTTTTGAGATCGAGCAAGGTGAGATAGATCAATGAAGAAAAGGAAAAAGCCATATGTGATCAACCAAGGCTCATGAATGCTATTGAAATGTGGAGTTTCATAAGAGCATACAAATATCTGTGGAAGTTGATTTGGGATTTATCGAGATCATCACACCTTTGCATGATCTCACTCGAATCAATAAGTGATTCAAATGAAAGGATGAAATAAAGGGAGATTTTTTCTTTTTAATGTTAAAAATATGTAATGCTTCTATATTGACGTTTTTAAACTTATGATAGTTGTTCGAAGTAGAACTAGAAGCTTAATATTATGCACTTGAAGTTGTATTAATACAACAAAAAGGACAATAACATATTATTTTTGATTGCATGGATCCCAATGAGGGTGTCTAACTTAGATAAGAAACAAATGGTGTTGCTTTTGAGAAGTCATGTGTGACAACGTATTGGTCGAGTGCTACATGCGAAGTCATGGACGTCCTTGGGAGACCTAGTACCAAAGGAAAAATATTGGAAAAAAATAAAGAGAGAGAGAATATATATATATATATATTAAAAAAAAGAGGTCATGCTCAAGTGCATGCGCTCCACTCGTTAATGTCAACAGGCGCAGGTGCCCGACATCTAGTGTCGCGCACGCACAGATGTACACGCCTTTACGTCATAGACGTTGTTGCTCTAGCACATGCACAGCACGTGACTAGGCGGAAAGTGTACTGTGTGCGGAAGATGCACATGCGCATGGTTGGGCCCGAAGAAGATACAATAAAGTTGGAGATCTGCGTGCAATGGTTAAAAGATTATATCCAACGACTATATAAAGAGGTAAGAATGTTGGGAAGGATTCAAAGAGAGAGAGAGAGAGAGAAAGGGAATTCGGAGTGAATTTCAAAGAAAAACTTCGGTGTGCATTAAAAAAAATCGAGAGAACTTCTAGAAGAAATTTTTTGGAGAGAATTTTGAGAATCAGAATTGTATATAATTCAAAAAATCTTTGAGGGAAATCTTTTTGAGGATTTTAATCTTTTGTTACAAAATCATTTTTTCTCCTTTGTTTGCTCTTAGCCATTTTTATGCTTCTATTTGCACAATGATTATTCTAAAAGGGTTTGCTGATGAGAACTCGAAACAAGAACACCTCGCAGATAGATAAGTAGAAAAATTGGTAGGTGTATTATGGATTTGTTATTTTGAATCCCCACTCCCAAGGGAGAAGTATTTGTAGGCATTGCTAGAAATTATGACCTTGTATCTTTCATAGTTAATTCGATTAACATTTCCGTTTGAGCAGCGATGAGCTAGTTGATGATATGTTGTTATGAACAAATCAGATTGTGCAACAATCCTGTATTGTTGACAAGCATTAAAATGTAATAATCATTGAGATATCCTTTAGGATGACACAATTTACCTTGATAGAGCTAGAGCAATCCTTTTTTGGCATAATGAAATGGCCTAGGCTTAAGTTGTAAATGATGGGCTTAATGAGGTCCACACTATTTAGGTCTATAGGTTGGATATCATGGCAGATGTATGACCAAAGAATAAACCAATCAAATTAGGGTTTTGTGTTTTCTTACCTAGATTAGCTTTTCAATCTAGATACCGGCATGGCAATTGATTGTTAAGAAAAGTTGAACTTGTTGGGACTGAATAATCACAAATGTTTGTTATTGTTTTATTGGTTCATTTAAATCTTTCCGTTGATTTGTTTGTGAGCTTTTGGTACCATTGCAGGCGTAGGATTGATACAGTGCCATGGTTGTGAGATCAGATGGAAAACTGCTCATCATATTTCCAATGGTTGTAAAGTCAATAAGGACTTCAGTAAATATCAGGTGTTTAAATTTTTAACTCACAAATCATGATTTTAATGTGATATTTTGGAAAGAACAGATCCTTTATCTCTGACTGGAGCCATATTTTTAACTCTATGTTTGATCTAGCATCCATGTATTTAAAAAAAACTCCAACTGAATGGATAATTGTAATGAAATGTCCAAGTAAACTTAACAAAATCTTTTGGAAAGGAAACATGGAAAGTGATCATATTTTAAAGATAGAATGGCTAACATAAAATATAGGATAGCAAATAACATATTAGATTGCTTGAGATGATGTGGGGGAAAGTCAGAAGATGATGATAAATTTGATAAATTATTAAAAGAAATGAAGAAAAAGATTACTGCAAAATAATATGACTAGTGTTTAATACGCCCATTATTTTTATAATTCTCATATTGAAATTCTTTTCCTTGATGTCTCCCTTTCCCTCTCATCACTTTCCCTTCCCTTTTGTACTTTTTTTTCTAACATGGTCAACGGTATACTTAAAGATTAGCAAACTAGACTATTGATAATTTGTACATATGGTGAAGAATAAGGAATAGGGATTCATAAAGTTGATCCCAAATAATGGTCATAGATATTACTGTTTGATGTTTCCTTTTGTTTTCTATAGTTTTATGATTTCCATACATCTAAATGTTTGCCTTAGGTGTTCTGTTTGAAAAATTTTTATGACAGAGCAAACTGTTCTGTCCCTTTTTCACTTGATGAAGGGGTCAGGTACAGTAGTTTTTATGTCGCCATGGTTTTATTGATATTTTTCACTTTTTGTCGAGTATACCGATTATATTAGAGAATGTGGCTTTTGAATTGTTGTTTGAATTGAGCTGCGGGCATAAACCTTTGGTAGAAGAAACTTCACTTCAAGCCTAATCATTTCCATTGCAGTTTATCTAAGATTATTTTCTTGTTTTAACTTTGCACTTTAAGTGCTAACCTGTTTATACATAGGCTCATTTTGATCGAAGCTTATTGAATTTTCTATTTTTATACAATCAGGAAATTGTACAGAATTTAGCAGGGACTGGCGACAGGAAATCAATAACCTCTGAACCATATGTGCATGTTGAGCAACCTAATGCAGGACCGATGGGTGTTGCATCTCAATCAGAATCTGGAGCTATGACCCCATTTTCTAAAGGTGCATAGTATTCTATCGTTTCTATTATTGATGTTTCTGCCCCCTCCCTTTGTGAAATACTCAAACTTCTTGGATTACACAGGGATCCAAAAAAGATCAATTGATTCTTCAAATATGCATACAACTTTGGATAAACAGGTATATATATTTGCAAAGTCTGAAATAGTTCTTCTGCATACTTGCATGTCTAGCTGCTAGCTAATTGTATATTGTTCAAGTGGGGATGAACTTCTATCTGGTAATTTAGTTTCCTTCTTTGCTCGTGATCTTCTTCCACTTGATGGTAAATGAAGTTGTTAATTAAGTGTCTGACAAGCATAAATTGGAATGGTCATTTAGTTAGTTCCATTGTACTTTTTTTTGTTGGCAATTCATGCCCTTGATTTGCATTTTTACGAACTCTAGGTGTAGTTCTAGAATTTAGTTGCGAGTTAATTCCAATTTTTGTGCCATATGTTCGTCTGCAGAGGAGGGAAAGACTTGGAGCAAGGTGTTACAATTGTCCAAACATTTTTGGATCTAATAAATCTTGCCAAGTTGAATTTGGGAGTTACTGCCTTTGGTCTACAAAACATAAAGAGGCAATGAATGATGCTACCGTGAAGAAACTTAAAGATCAGCTTTTTGTTGCTCGTGCTTATTATCCAAGCATTTCTAAGCTTCAAGGTATGAAGAATCTATCACGGGAGATGAAGCAAAACATTCAAGGACATGAACGCATGCTCAGTGATGCTATTTCAGATGCTGATCTCCCGCCATTGTAAGTTATACGTAGAACTAGTTGGAAATTTTCTTGGTTGATATCGATTGTTGTGTACTCTTGGTTATTATGTAATTGTAAAAAAAGTTGCTTCTAAAGTTTTCATGGAACAGAGGACACACAACCCCAGGCACTTTCATGGAACTTCATTGTCTAGAGCAAATGTTTATTCGATAATAATTATGCTAGTCATTTACTAGTTACTTAAAGATGTTATCTGTTCAATTGCTGATATAGTTGTTCGTGAAACTTTGGTTTATCTTCTCAGTGTGGCAAAGGTTATTCAGAAGATGGAGCAGACAATCGCTAAAGCAAAAGGATGCATTGTTGAGTGCAGCAATGTTGATAGGAAATTGAGACAAATTCTTACTCTGACTGAGGATGAAACTTCTTTTCACATGAAACAGAGTGCCTTTTTGTACCATCTTGGAGTTCAGACCATACCAAAAAGCCTCCACTGCTTGTCTATGAGACT
This sequence comes from Vanilla planifolia, assembly GCA_023846275.1. Taxonomy (NCBI): domain Eukaryota; kingdom Viridiplantae; phylum Streptophyta; class Magnoliopsida; order Asparagales; family Orchidaceae; genus Vanilla; species Vanilla planifolia. Next base: position 5,340,253 of record CM043873.1, on the reverse strand, counting down.
AACTGTAGAATATTTCATGGACCCTCCACCGGATATGGAATTGTTACATGCTTACAAGTTTGATAACCCAAGATTTCGACAGTATGTAATTTTTTCTCGAAACGTCCTAGCTGTATCTGTTACGGTCAATTCAACTGTTATGAGTTCCCAGGTATGAAATTACTTTCCAATGATTTGAGCGTTTGTTGAAATTTATTTGCCGTGGTAACTGCTACTTTTTGGTGTTCCAGGAAACTTCTGATATGGTTTTCCACCTCCTAACTGATGGGCAGAATTTCTATGCTATGAAGCTCTGGTTTGCTAGAAATTCTTTCAAGGAAGCAGTCATCTTTGTCCTAAATTTGGAAGATCTTAACCTGTGCAGCTTCAATAATTTATCCCCGAAGCAGCTGTCAGCATCCGAAGAATTTCGAATTTCTGTTCGCAGGTCCAACCCAACACGGTTCTTGCAAATGAAAACGGAATATGTATCTTCTTTTGGCCACTCACACTTCCTTCTCCCCGAAATATTCCACAATTTGAAGAAGGTGATAGTTCTGGAGGATGATGTGATCATCCAGCAGGACTTGTCATATTTGTGGGATATTGATTTGCAGGGGAAAGTGAATGGTGCTTCTACTTTGTGTGAGCTGCCATTTGATCAGCTTAAAACTTTTTTGGGCCAAAGCATGCATGATTCTTCATGCCTGTGGATGTCAGGATTGAATATCATTGATCTTGAAAAGTGGAGGGAGCATAACCTTACAGACATATACCAAAAACTGCTCCATAAGGTGAGTACTCATTATTCAGTGGTCCTTTTAGTACCTTTCGCCTGACCTTATAGCTGAAAGTTGGTACCTTTATATATTACACTAACTATTAACACTACTATTTATATCCCAGGGATCTATTTCATGTTTTATATTCTAATAATTGTCAAGCAACCTCTTTGGTTTAGTTGTTTGATCCTTTAATATACCTTCATAAACTAAATTGGTTCTCATAGCATTTACTTTTTTTACTTCCATTGCAACATGATACATGAGTTGCCAATAGTTCACTTGAATGACAAACTACTTCTCATACTTTTTCTAATCAGTGGTCTGATTTAAGAGTGTTTAATGAGATATTCAAACTTGTTTAAGTTTTATTTTAAAATTAAAGATTTGAAATTATAATGTCATCTGTCAGATGAACCTTTAAATTATCTATTTAATTCTTTCATTTCATAATTGTTGATGATCTTCTTTATATTTTAGTATTTTAATTGTTAATTAAAATTTAAATAGACTCAATTGATATATCGATACTATGTAATTTCATATTAATTTAATTTTATTTAAGATGGACTTTAAATGCATTGACTCATAAAACTAATTAGATCAAACTTGTTTAGCACCGCACCTCTAGACAACAGAAATTTCCTAATCTTGGATTGGTAAAGTAATATGATATGCTTTTGTTTCAGTTCCACAACGGAAGCGAATCGACATGGAGAACTGCGACACTTCCCACAAGTTTGGTAACATTTCAAGGTCACATCTTTCCTCTCGATAGTTCCTTGGTTATCTCTGGCCTTGGGCACAACTACGGCATCGACCAGGGCATGATAAAAAATGCTGTCGCTCTGCATTATAATGGAAACATGAAGCCTTGGCTTGATTTAGGCATCCCCATATACAAAAAATACTGGAGAAAGTTCTTGAAGCAAGGAGAGCGGTTCATGGACGAATGCAATGTCCACTATTAGTGCTTGCATTGCTTGAAGAAGATGGTACACTTTGCTCTCTGGTTGTTAATCAAAGAACAGTAAGAGAAGACGAAGTGAATTCCAAAGCAGATTATAGAATGGGCATCTGAAGGAGATCTTCAGCCGTCGAAGGTAAAGGATTTTTTATCCTGTATATGAATCAAGGAGTAGTTAGATGTTTAATTGAATCGAAATCATTCATTTGACAGATACATATTTAAATGTCGTAGTCTGCGTTTGGTTGGCATCTTTTATTCGTTCTGTGCCATCTTAGTGAAGCAGATTTAGATTGATTTTTTCAATTATTTTGTTCAATGTAATTCCTGTTAAAATCAGCTGTACTCCATGGTCTCTTTCATTGATTCTTTGTCAGATTTGGCATTTTTAATGGAATCCAGAAATTCGTATTTCTTTGTAATGAAATGTTCATCATCCATTGGATTGACTGTGCTGACCTTATCGAGTTGCCTGTGGTTTTTGTCCTGAGTTCGAAGATCTCAATATGTGTGAGTTGGCCTTCAAATAATCAAAAATATGCGCAATGGAGAGATGTAGGATTACTCTTGTCCTCTCCCATCAAATTTGGTATAGTATTGAAAATGCACACAAAAAGCCTTTTTTTCATACTAGTGTCAAACAATCAAAAGGAAACTATGTTTCTATGAAAGTTTGTGTGTATTTAGTCATATGCTGATCTTAGGTATGATCAATTAAGTACAGAGAAATCTAGGGTTGGTTTGAACCGTATAGGCAGCCACCAAAGAAGCTTTTATGAACTCCGAGAATATGTACCCAAGAAATAAAAATTCAAGCAAAGCAAGTGAATAGGGCGAAAAGAAGGCCCCTATTTTGGATTTACTACTGCAGCAAAAGTGCAACCATCACTGCAGACGAAGGCGTTGCTATCCATGTGCCTTATTGGTTGGGATTCATCGTAAGGATGGCGACCAGTGTTCCCGAAGTCTGTTGCCGATGAAGATGCAGAATTCGTGTTGGTTTTGAGCCCCTCGTTCTGCAGTATTGTCTCTATTTCTTTCACCAGTTCATTCATCGTCGGGCGATTCGCTGCTGATTCGCTAACACATTTCATGGACAGTTCTACAAATCTCCGGAACCCTATCAGGTTTGTTGCGTTCCGTATTATCGGGTCCATTATCTCATTTAAGCCACAGTGTTCTTCGTCCTTATTATTTAAAGCTGTTCTCACTTCCCCAACGATATACTTACCCCTCTGTAGTGGTTGCTTGGCAGTTATCAGCTCCAACATAACCACACCGAAGCTGTAAACGTCGCTCTTCTCCGTTAGCTGTTGAGTCATGTAGTACTCTGGATCTAAGTAGCCCTGCAAATATACCCCAGAAGAGAAATTTCAGGTGTTGATTTGCTTCAAGGGTATATGTCCTGCAGCCAGGTTTGTCCCAGTCCCACTTTGTGTACTTTTGAAAAGAAAGACTCATGAGTTTGGAAAGCTTAAGTTAGAAGAAAGCCATGGAGAATTACCATAGTTCCCTTAACTTGGGTGGAAATATGGCCCTTTTCGCAGTCTGAAACAAGCTTTGACAGACCAAAATCTGCTACCTTTGCATTCAGACTTGCGTCCAAAAGGATGTTGGTAGACTTCACATCCCTGTGGATTATTGGAGGGTTTGCTAGTTCATGAAGATAAGCCAGTCCTCTGGCTGAGCCGAGAGCTATTTTGATTCTCTTAACCCAGTCCAGTTGTATCCCATTCCTCCCTACAAGTTGTAATTCTTATATCTGGTAATGAAAGAAGAAACTGCAGATAAGGAACATTAAGAAATTTGAATTGTTGACTGACCCATCAAGTTCTCCCTTAGAGTGCCATTGGGAATGTATTCATACACTAGCATTTGCTCTCCTTGCTCAAAACAAAAGCCTACAAGGCTCACAAGGTTTTTGTGGTGAACCCTGGAAAGCAATTCAATTTCAGTCTTGAATTCACGTCCACCCTGCATGGATCCTTGTTGTGCTCTTTTAATTGCTACGAGTTCCCCACTTGACAGTGTACCTCTGTAGACCTGTCATATGCATGAACAAGTTAAATGTAGTTAGTTTATGTTTATGGCTCATTAACCTTAGTGATGTTACTGGAGTGAATTACCTTGCCATAGCCTCCGGAACCTACTTCATTATGTTGTGAAAAATTGTCGGTGCTCCTTTTAAGTTCATCCAAGGAAAACCATCTTGCTCCCTTCAACTGTGGAGCTCCACCACTGTCTTTAACTGCCGACACCCATGAAGCTTAAACATGGAGAACAAGGAAAAAGGTGAATTCAGAAATTTTTGCAAAGTACTTCCAATTATACTTTGGAGAAAGGAACAAAGTTAGGGATAAGGTACGCATGCCCTTTGTTTCATAGTCTATGATTTCGTGGTGCATTTGCTCCCTTTTACAGCTAATTACAAGATGCTTGTTTTGGAAATAGGCACAAGTATGCAGAATGTTTTTTACTTCCTTTCTTTAGGGTGTAATTGAGAGTTTTACCAAAAGGTTTGGATTTTTCCTCAGCTTTTTCAGCCCTCTTCTTTTGCTTGATGGCATAAGTTACTACGATCATCAACACTATGAGTAGAGCAATAGAACCCACTGCAATTCCAGAAATTACACCTACGCTCAATGATTTTTTTCCTCCATTGTCACCTGAAATATATTGCTGAATATTCATCATTGGAAAGCAATCAAATGCTGTGCTTGGTTTATAACTATCTTAGATGATAATTTACCCGGAAAAGAATAAGGTGACGCAATGAAATAGTATGGCCCAAACTCAGCTGGAGGTTTAAAGGTTTGTTTGCTTAGATAAAAACCCAAATTCAGAATTTCGGACCGCAAGAACATTTCAGTTGGTGCAAAGAGCTTCAACTGCATCTCAAGATAGTTATCATTGTTAAACATGACATGTGATAGATATACTGATCCTGGAGTAAGGCTTAGCTTAGTCCAAAGGCTTCTTTCAAGTTCTTGGAATTTTGTGCTATTTGTAACATCTCGAAAGAAAGGTGCCCTGAATACGAGTAACCCCTGGTATGGATAGGAACATCTGCAGCTCTGAGGGTTGATGCTCTGGTCAAGTGAACATGAAATATAAGTACAATGACCTAGGCTTGTAGAATATGATGTTTGCATGTCTTTGTGGCTGCAATATATGGAATTTCCTAGCTGAGATGTGCATACAGGATTTCCAACAAGTCTGCAAGTAAGAGCAGTAAGTTGAATATAGTATACTTATTCCATTTAAACTGTTGGTTAATTTAGCAGGTGTACTTTGGGACCTCACATTAAAGCGCCAGTGTAACTGGGGGATGATTTGTAGTCAGTGATGCCATTATTTTGAAAATCAACAATCTGCAATGCTGAACCCGTTGTACCCAAATCAAGAGTACCACTGAATGCATTGTTACCTAATAATCTGAGCAGTCAATCATTACCCAGGTGATATGTTTATTAGCATTAGCTGTACTTCAACACAATTTATGTTGGTTCTAATAAAAGTTTTGGATTCCTTACATTTGCTGTATTTGTTGAAAGCCAAATATTTCCTGCGGAATTCTTCCAGAAAGTCCTCCAGATTCTATCACCCTAGATGTCACAAATACTACATGAAATGGATTTACGTTTACCAAGCAATGCTTGACAACGAGAAAACTTACAAAGTAGTGAGTGATAAGATTGTTGAGAACCAGGCTGGAGCCTCATCAGCATCGAAAGTGTTGTTGCTCAAGTCCCTGTAAATTATTTTGCAGCAATGCAACGCATAATGCAGATTTATTGGGGTTAAAACTTAGTTATGGCAGAATTTGTTAAGCTCTTAATTAGTTCATACACGTAATTCAGGTTGTTCATCCCAGTCAAATTAGGCATTGGTCCGCTTAGTTGATTGTTGGCCAAGTTCCTGAATTATATGAACATTGGAAGTGAGTCAGACTGTCCACCCGTCTTTATGTGAATCTGAAACTAACCCAACTTACAGCTCATTGATTGCTTTAAGATTGTTTATGTTGGATGGAACTGAGCCAACTATAGAATTCCTGTCAAGTCGACTGTAGCAGACAGAAAATTAAGGAACGTTGAAGGAATTTCTCTTTGTTGAAATGGAAATTAAAGCAGAATTCATGTGCAATACTCACAGAACCTCTAGCGATGTTACAAGCCCTAGTGAATCGGGGATCTGTCCATTAAATTTGTTGGAATCTAATAGTCTGCAAAAATGCTTTCAAGGCAATCATGTAATGTTCACTTTAACTTTACTGAGTCAAATTAACAGCCTAATGCAGCAGCTTACAAATGTATTAATGTCATTTTGGAGCTGAAGAGACTTTCAGGTATCGTTCCCGATAATTGGTTCTTGTTAAAATGGCTGTCAAATTACACCAGTAGAATTATATTCTGCTATAAAAGAACTCCATAATGCAGCTCATGCCATTTTAGCTTTGTTTCCTGGTTTGAAGAGTTATGAAGAATAAGACAGAACTCACAAATGCTTTGTGTTGACTAGCTGATCCAAGCCTGGTGAGTCGTGTGATGATACAGGAATAGGCCCAGTGAGCTGATTGTCTGCCAGGTCCAGCCAATATAGATTTGACAGCAGTCCCAATGAAGCAGGTATTCTCCCAGTGAACTGGTTCAAGTTTAGAGCTCTGCAATTATTTAAATTATTGAATTGCTTCATTCATACCATACTATTAATCTTATCTGTTTCAACGAAAAACAACATCTAAATGTGCAAATCTTCTTACAAGAATGTTAAGTTTGCCAAATCACCAAGCTCTTGTGGAATATTGCCAGAAAAGCTGCAGCCAGCTAAGATCCTGCAAAGCTCGTTATGAAACAATGGTGATTCTAGGTAGAAAAGCTTAGTTCTTGATTAAGTAGGTAGAATCTATTCCTTACAATGTGTCAAGTTGCTTCAAGTTTCCTATGCTAAGAGGCAGTGTTCCCCCAAGGTTGTTGTTGTATGAGAGATCCCTGCATAACAGTTGTGCTTAAAATTCTCTAGCATTCTGTACGTGAGTGTTTGAGGTTTTCAAAACAAATGTAGAAGGTCAATACTCACAAAGATTTTAACTCTGTGAGGTAGGATATATCGCCACTTATGGTTCCTTTAAGTCCCATTGTCGAGAGTCTCCTAAAAGAACAGAAGTTCAGTAGAGTGTCCCCTAAGTCTTCCTAACAACAGGCAGTAGTAACACAGAGAGACCTACAGGACAGAGACCCTGGAGTCTTTGCATTGAATTCCTTCCCATGGAGTGCCACATGGATCATTAGTTTGCCCCCAGCTCGGCGGCGAGTTCTCCCAATTGTTCATCAGTGATCGGAGAGCCGCAGCTGTATAACTTTCCATCAGTCTTACGGGAAGATCTCGAACAATACTATTTGAACTCCTACGTTTAATGTCAGTAGTATGATTTTTGAAAGAAAGGAGCATATGATATGAAATGATTGCGGATGTGTTCCTTATAAAAGAATAGTTTTTCTTATTAGGTTCTCAAACATCTAGCCAAACAACCAAGACGCAGAATTCTCATTACCGTTCCAAGTCTTTCCAGCAGATAAACAGAGATAAAAGAAGCAGACAAAAGAATTACCATCGCCTGCATCGGTATATCCATGACCACCTTGAAGGCCCCCTGAAAGCACAAAGTACAGCAGGAAGACCTTTGGAATCATCTTCATGTCTTTCCGACTTGCCATGCTTTGAATCCCGCCTTCCCAAATTTAGCGGCACTTCATTTAGTTTGTTGCAACAGAAGACTTTTTTAAGTGCAGAAAGGCCATGATTCCCCCAACTTCACCTGCTGCTGTGGTGGGAGGTTAGCGCAGGAACTCCACATCAAAGCCTTTTTGCTTGTCTTCGAAGCCAACCTCTCTCTTCTTCTTGGTTTCAGCTAAAAAAGGCCTCATCTTTGAGCCGAGTCAAAAACAGGATTTGATCATTTTGCCTCATCTAAAAGTCTATCCTGGATTGGTCATTCCCAATGCTGAGCTTAGAAAAAGATCATGCCGGCTGTGTCATAATGAAACAGTTTAAGTACAAATGTATAAATAACACACTCGTAGCTGAAGTCGGGTGTCTTTTATGTTGGTTTCACATCAAATGGCGTGATTATTAAAGCTTAAAATGGATGACCTCTGTTTGGCCTGAGCTAATCTTTCAAATTATTCCCCTGATTAATTCCTGTAACAACAGGCCAACTAACCCATGTCTGGTTTGGTGGATGTGTTTGTTCCTATTGTTATACCATAATGCCTATTGACAGAACGAAGGGTAGTTGTCTCCCCTGAGGCAAGATATGTATGCAAGATATAGTCTAGAGATGCACAAACACTTCTTTGTCCTGTTATGTCCATCTTTGGACATCTTTCATGATACGACACTTCGAGATGATTGGGAGCTCTTCATCTTGTCACGAGATGTGTATTAATGAAAAATTATATATTTATATATATAGGAAATGTTTACATATGTTCAATGTATTGTTCGATATGATGGAACTTTGTTTGATGGGATTTTATTCATTCAGATTCCTCGTATGCGAAACAATGGTTTTGGATTTTTTTTTTTTTCCTTATATCCTCTCCTCGTGTTTAAGTTGCAGCCACTCCTCCTTCAACATATCTATTCTAATCAAGAACGATTATGAAAACTGATTTAAAAATGAAGATTCATACAAAAGAAGCAATATAATGTTTGTATGTTGTTAAGTATAATGTTATAGTAGAATTAAAGCAATTTGTTTTTATGGATGGCAAGACAGTATTAGAGGTGACCGTTTAAGCCATGAAAGGTTCGAAGTAAACATTTAAAAGAGTATTTGGCGTCAATATTGATATGATTTTTGAAAAACTTATAAACAAAACATTAGAACATGTAGAGTTGTGGCTCAACAAAAAATCATGTTTGGGTGATGTATGCAATGTTTTAATAATTGAAGATGGCTGAAGTAGAAAAATAAGAGAATTATACACTTTGTATAAAACCAAATTTCTTCATGTCTTATATGGGTTATTATTTTGTCGCAATCAAACCGAAACTTTTTGAGAAGTTTTGAACTTCTTTCAATTTTTTTTTTTAATTCTAAGAGACAATTTTGTGATTTGTTTGAGTTTGACCTTCATATATTGTTTTAGTTATAGTTTTGTCTAATCGTTATTTTTAATGTCATGTCAATATTTTAATTGTTTTAAGTGATAAATGGTTTAATAATTAATAATTTAATATGATGGTTGACTATATAATTTTCTTGAAGAATATATCTATAATCTAATAGAGTTTGCAATTCGCATCTCACTTCCATCTAACTTAATTTCATACAACATCATTGTCTTCAATCTCTTCTTCAATCTTCTATTACTTACACTTAAAATTCTTTCTTGATTTCACTTTATTTTTAACACTATTATTTATTTTATTGGACCTATAATAATCCTGAATTTTTTTCTTTTACCCTCATTATAATTTTTTAATATTTAAATTATGTGTATATATAAAATTTATGTTATTTTTTTATTAATATATATTTTATCATGCATGTCCATTATTTGTAATGTGTGGTGTCCATTATAAATTTTTTGATTGTAAACATTGATGATATCTTGTTTGATTCCTCCTTTGATCTAAGCCAATGTGTGAAGTAGTTATCATTAAGGGCAGATTAAGCAACTTCTCTTGTTTCTAAGAACCAATGAACGCAAAGGGTTTTAGCTCGGATTGAGACAACTCAACCGCTGCTAAGTCCCTTACTTGCTTGGCAATCTTTCTTTGCTTCCTAAGGTGTCAAGGTTTTCAATTATGTCTTGCAATGGCTTGTATTTTTTTGTTGAGGATGTTTTACTTATTAAAAATATTAAAAGATTAAGGTAAAATTATAATTATGAAGTATGGTTTTGTATTCCTTTTGATATATTATTTGTGAATTTGCATCTTTTTTTAAAGTCATGTATTGAAAAAAAAAATCAAATATTTATCTGATCATATTTTGAAATATTTTTTCTTTCACTTAAAAAATTAAAAAAAAAAGTAAAACACATATTTTATACTCTACAATTATTAATAAATTCAATTCATTTTTTATTAAAAATGTAAAGATTGTTTTACTTATTTCATTATGTCAATTATTATATTCAGTATTTATCAATAATTTAATTTTTAAAAAATAATATTGATGTTATAAATGGTTTTAGATATGTGTACAGGTGCTAGTCATATGTGTATGATAGAAATGTTTTATATAGAAAAGATGAACAACAAAAGGAAGGAGAGAAAACACAAAGGAACACACTAGAATAGTTTGGTTATATCAAAAATCCTCAAAACAATTAAAATTTTGACCACAAATGATTAAAAAATAAGGGTTTTTGCCATGCTTTTGAAGTTATAGAAAGAGGACTAAAGTTGTTACAACAATTACTTGACTATGATTGAAAGAAAGCAAAAAGAAAGAAAAGGCTCCAACAAACTTAGGAAGTTTAGTTTATTGTCAATGAAACTTGGGAAGCTTTAACTCATTAAGGATTGTGGGAGTTAGAATATGGATAGTGTAAAGGCTTGTATAGAAGAATCTTAACATCTATTAGAAGGTTTAGCCTTTTGAATTGACATGGGTTTATGTTAAGTGAATTTTACAAGTGGGTTAAATAAGTGATAAGTTAGTAGATGTTGAAGATGTAATGTATAAATAAAAAATCTATCAACATAAAATGAGCATTTAATGCATATGATCCTAAGGAGATACATGAATTAATAGTCAAATCATTACACAAGAGTAACTTAGGTGAAACGCTCAAGTGAGGATAAGGACTTGCTAGTTGACAAACCTTGATAACATATCTCATTAGAGGTTTGCTAGGGCTTTACTCTAAATGCAATATTTTGCACTTGATAAGAGGACCAAGAAAAAAATGAGTTCGCTTCCAATTGGTCAGGTGAACAAGCTGGGGAGGTTAAGAAGCTTGAATGAAGCGGTTAAAAAGTTATGAAATCGAGGAAATCAACAACTTCTAAAGAAAACTAATTCAATGACTTTGTTAGAAATAGGAGTACATGGATGAAATGCATTGAAGATATCAAGATGACCTAGTTATTGGACACAAAATTTGGTGAGTAGAATCAACATAGAAGAAAATAATAGTGATTTAAAATAAGTTTTGGATAAAACAAAACTAAATTGTGTTTAGATTATAATAAAAAACTTTTGTTTTGGTAATTTTTAATAATATCGCATTTTTTTTAATCAAGATAATATGGTGAAAATTGATAGTTTGTATGGCCAATTTTCTATTTTTTTTATAGTTTTTTACAATAAAATACAAGTTGAATTAAAAGTTTTGTCATTATTATTACTTAAATATTAAAGTCATTGTTCATTCTCATTCACTACCAAATTTGGGTGTTAATTAATGATTTATATGACTATTTAATTTCATGAATATGCTTAATTTATTCATTTCAAATCATATTAAATAAATATTGGTGTAAATGGGTAAATTCTCACAAATTAATTGATATTACTTGTATTCATTTAAATTTTTTAAGTACTTAAAGTACTAAAATATTAATGAAAAATCAATGAACATGAGATGATTGGTTGTTTCTAAAATTAATATTTATATTTGATTAAATATACAGTATATATGGTTCTATTTTTTATGAAATTAAATTTTATTTGTGTTTTTGAAAGATAATTAAATTTAGTAAAATTGAAGAATAGTATGAAATTATTAAAGATCATTATTTGTGTAACTGTTGTTTGATAAATATATTTTCTTTAAGCATGAAAATTTGTTTTTTTATGAAACTATGATATTAAATCAAAAGCAGCATAAGCCATACAAGAATTTCAAATATGAGATCCTCACGGAGGATCAAACATGAAATCTAACACATGAGTTTGAGGAGGGGCTTAGGAATGGATTTCCCGGATTCTCATATGAACTTATTGCAGCATGCAGCACGTGCCATCCAGTAAACAGACGCATTCCGTTCTCTATGGATATGAGAAAACCTGATTGCCTCCGGACACCTGGCGTGCCTAACAGTCTCAGCAAAGTGGCCATCCTCAGGGGGGTGGGATATCATCTCAAGGACCTCCTAGAGCGTAGTCATCGAGTCAGTCTGAATCTCCACGGCCCTGTGAAGGGGAAGGGAACCCCTTAGCATGTTAAGGGCCTTGAGCATAGCCTGGACCTCCATCATATCGACAGCCTAAGAGAAAACCCTCTTACCAGCCACCAAGAGCGGCCTCCCCATGCAGTCTCTGATAACCAGGCCAAGACCAGTAGTGTTATCACCTACCACAGCATCGCAGTTCACTTTTATCCATCTTGTTGAGGGGGGACCCAACCATGGGTTACAAGCAGGTCCGAAGAGTTGTAAGGATTCCTGCTAGACAAGGATGAATAGAAGTTTTGTTTTCTGACTGCAGTAATCACCTCGATCTTGGTCATTCGTAGCAGCGTGCACGGTATGGCCATCAGATTTTTATACCTCATCGCATTCCTCCTTGCCCAAATGTAGTACATGGTGATGGCCAACGTGGCAGCATGTCTGATGCCATTGCCGCGACGTGTTGCCGGCAAACCCACGAACCTCAAGAGCCGGTTGAGGAAAGGTAGCCCGGCACCCACACCCGTGGACCATCCCAGCGCAGCCACTACCCCAATGGCTTGGCAGTCAACCCAGAGTTCCTGTGCGCGCGAGCAGTCCCAGAACACGTGCTGCATGGATTCTTCCGCCGCGTAGCCCCATTGGCAGCTGCTGTTTTGGAGCATTCCCCTGCGGGCCAGCCACGCCGCCGTAGGGAGGAAGTCACCGACGACTCGCCACATGAACATGCGTACCCTCGGCATTGCTCTAATCTTCCAAATGCCCCTAATCTCGTCCGCATGACGCCGACCACCTCGCCTGATGATGTCATCAGCACAGCACACCATGTGCGTATAGATTCTCCCGCTATCGACCCTCGCCGTCTCCGTGTGCATCTGAAGGAGCACGTCTTGGGCTGACGTCCGGGCTCTCGGAAGATGCAGAATTCTATCAATCAGCTCCTCACCCACCCATGCACGAATGTTGTTCACGTCCACAGTAATGCAGTCAGCTACGCTCGTCGACCAATCGACGTTCATGTTAATGAAAGGTCGGCTAGCAGCAGAGTGGAAGGATGCCCAACCAATATCCTCCGCGAATCTCACCGTCCTCCCATCGCCGATACGCCAGACGAAGATCGACATTGCCTCTGGCATTGCCTCTAGCACCATTCTGCACACATGAGATGCGTTATGGGGAGCTTTCATAAGAGGATTCATCAGCGTGTACTTCTGCCTCATAATTTCGACCCAAAGACTCGCCTCGCGGCTGAGAATGTGTTTGCAATTGTTCATTTGTGGCACGCGCTGCCATACCTGGAAGTCCAAGCCTGCCAGCGGCCTTCGGCAAAGTGACGCAATCCTAGGGCGCGTAGTGCATCGTGGGCGCGCTGCTCGTCCCGTTCCATAAAAACCTTCTAATTATCTTTTCCATGCCGTCAATTACTTCTGCTGGCACCGCACAATGCCGCAGAACGTGACTTGGGATGGCAGTGAGAACAAAGGAGGCCAAGGAAGCTCTGCCCGCGAGCGACAGCAGACGAATATGCCAATTGGCCACCGCGGTGTCAATCCTTTGAACCAGGAAATTGAGGTCAGCTTTATTCAGGCGCCTCGCAGTAATGGGGACCTCGAGGTATGTGATCGTCCGGCCTTGCTCCATTTGGAGTTTCCTCGACACCAGCCTGGCTTTCTTCTTGCTGATCTTTGTACTGAAGTATACTTTGGATTTCATAAGGTTGACGCGCAGCCCTGTAGCTTCTTTGAATGTCCACATGACTCTTCGCACAGCGCATGCGGCCTCATGCGTAGCGGGAGCAAACAGCAACACATCATCCACGTATAGGAGGTGCGAAATCAGTGGTGCGTGTTGCCCAGGTCTGAATCCGAGCAGCTGCTTCGTCTCGTAGTCCCTCACCAGCACCAATAGGAATTCTGTAGCCATGACGTACAGGTAGGGCGAAAGCGGACATCCCTGTTGGAGTCCCCGCTGTGCCACCACCCAAGGGAGGCGAGAGCTATTAACGAGAACACCAAATCTCGGACATGTTATGCATGCAGCGATCCATTCACACCAGATATGAGAAAATCCCAACGCACGCTGTCGTAGGCCTGCTCCATGTCGATCTTTACTGCCACGAGGCTCGAAGCAGCGGTGTAGGCATGCATTTTCGACGCCATCTCCTACGCGATGTAAACATTATATGAGATGCTTCGCCTAGGAATAAATGCTGCTTGCTCGCGCGAGATGAAGCTTGACATCAACGGTTTCAGCCTCTCGACCAATACGAGCCACCACCACCTTATAGATGGTGTTGCAGAGGCTGATTGGCCAGAAGTGCTCCGGCCTGCACGCCTCCTGCTTCTTCGGGATAAGGACAATAAGCGTATCCTTCCAATCCTCCGGCAGCCTCCGCTCCTCAAAGAAAGCCTGCACCGTGCGAATGACGTCCCTGCGCATGATGGCCCAATAACCATGTAGAAACTCCGTCGTGATCCCGTCAATGCCCTTGGGCTCTGTTCCTCCTCATTCCTCGCATGGCTGCAGTAATCTCACTCTCGGTGACCCTGTAGCCAAGTTTGGAAGCCATATCACCGCAGACGATACCGGACAGCATAAAGATTGGCGGCAAGGCCACCCGCCCCCCGCATCGCCATTTTTCTTCAAAGCAAGCCAAAAGAACATTCCTGATGCTTTCAGGTGTATCCGCCACCTTGTCCTTCGCGTCCCTTAGCCGAGTCATTCAGTTTGTCCGTGCACGTGCCGTGGCAGCAGCATGGAAAAACTTGGTGTTACTGTCCCCAAGCTGCGCCCAATGCACTTTAGCGCACTGCCACCACCATTGTTCCTCATGTGAGCAGCCACGGTGGAAGGCCGTGATCATTTGACCAAGCCGTATACTCTCTTCCTCTGTTAGTCCCTCCCGAGACTCCTTTGTCTTTAGTTCATTGATACCTCTTTTCAGCTCCGCGTTTCTATTAACAATGTTCCCCACCTCCTCCTAGCTCCATCTCCGTAGCGCCATCAGCGAGCGCTTGAATTTGGTCATAATCGCCTCCATGCAGTTTCCCCCCACCCGTCTTTGCCATGCACGATTCACCACACAGAATGACTGCGGAAAATCTAACCACACGCTTTCGAATTGCAGCCTTCCATTGTTCGGCCGTGGATTTTTGCACCCCAGATCAACCAGCAGTGGGCAATGATCAGACCCAAGCTGGCAGAGGTGTTGTACAGAGTATTCAGGAAAGACCTACATCCCCAGAGTTCATGAGGACACGATCTAGTCGCTCCAAGATGCGTGCGCTACCCTGCTTCCCGTTACACCAGGTAAAGCGATTGCTGGTGAAGCCCATGTCCACCAGCTGCAGCTCTTGCATAAGGTCAGCAAGTTCTTGTTGTCCCCTACCGTAGATGAACTTCTTCCCACCCCGTTTCTCCTCCTGCGCCATCACAAGGTTGAGATTCGCTGCGACGATGAGTGGGTCATCCCCACTGGACGTGTGCCTAATGATGTCCCAAACCTCCCGAAGCTTGTGGTGGTCTTTAGGGCCGTAAACAACGAAGCAATTAATCTTGCAAGCACCACGTAGCCTCACTTTGCACGCCACAACATGCGTTGAGGCAGCCATAATCGTGATATCCACCCAGCTTTTTCATAGCAGAATGATACCTGCTGACATGTCGGCTGAAGGGTGAGCAACGAAGTTCCAGTCCTTCCCAAGGAGCCAATTTGCATCCTTCCGTAGGAAACACTGCGCTTTCGTCTCCATCAAGGCCACGACTGCAACATTCCCCTTGCGTACCAATCTTTGCAGATATATTCTTGACTTCCTGTCCCTAACTCCTCTGATATTCCAAACCGCGAAACGCATCTTCACTTGGAACTTGTAAGTGGTGCCCACATGCGGCCCCACATTTCTCCCACCATGTCGAAGACCTCCTCCTCATGTGAGGCCTTCTCCATCTTCCTCCTCGATGACCCCTGTGCCTACGAAGCACAGCCCAGGAGATATTCTCCTATCTTGTTTTGGTGTAGCGTCCATCTGAGTTTTTAGTTTTGTCCACCTCACACTCCTCCTGCAGTAATGGCAATTTCCCCTTGTTCCCTCCTACCTGCACCGCCTGTCCCGTTCCCACATCCTTTATGGGAGCATTTGCCTGTTGTCTCAGCACCCAATCCTCGCGGGCCCTTGGGGAGAGGCCCGCCTTGCCATACCTCTACCGCGATCCTTGGATGGGCTCCTCGTGCTAATAGCCCCCTGATCAGGAATCCCTCGGCTGAAGGTCATCCGAGGATTCTGGCTCACCTTACTTGCTGTGCCCCTGTGGTCAGCCATGCCCTATCTCCTGCGCCGGGGTTGGACAAGCATCCACGGGCCAAGCTTTTGTGCATTTTCCTCTGGATCATACGTATTCTCCTCCCGCTTCTGAGGAATTCTGGAGCATTTCGCCTCAGTAATCTTCCCGCCACCATTATGCGTATCCTCCACCTCCAGCAATCCCCCTCCAATGACATTGTCTTCTGGGATCACAATGGAAATTGGACATGCGTGCACCACCTCCGGGGACTTATACGTGTTGCACTGGCCTGCGAGGTGACCAATGTACTCACACGAGAAGCAAACCCACGACAGTCCCTCGTACTCCATACAAAATGCATAACATTGAGTTCAATTTCTAGGATTTAAGATGTGTATTCCAATGATTTGTATTCTTTAATATTACTTTTTGAAATCTAATATACTTTTGTAACGATAAAGATGTATTTGTGAATGCAATTATATAATTCAATTTTTTTTGTCTATAAATGATTTAATGATTTTCAAGATAGTCTTGAGAAATTAATAAATTAAAACTATTTATTATCCTTAAAACTCTTTTTTTACTTAATTTCAAGGTCTTGCGGGTTAGTGTGGGTTGAGCCTGTGGAAAGGATCGCACAAGTGACGGTGACTAATGGTAGAAACAACCAAGAAACTCAGTTTTAATTCAAAATGGACCAAATTTTGCATTAGATTAAAGAATCGTTATGAGGATGTCATGTACTAAATTTTAAGCTAAAATATCCAAAATGATCTCTAAATAACTCAAAATAAAGTATATATTCAAATAACTTAACTAATTGTTGAAAAATAAATTGAAATATATAATAAACAAAATGTTAACTCTAATTGACCCTCGTTAATGGCAATGATAGTAAAAACTAATCAAGAATAAATGAGCCAATCTTGGTACAACTTTAAGTTCAAATAAAACTAGTACGTCTCCAAGTGTAAGCTTTACATGATGTATTACACATTATTACATTCAAATGCTTAATGATGTAAAAATTATATTTCATAAGTAATTCAAGATAATTTATTTACTCAGTCTTATTATAATCAATTACTTGAAATTTTTTTATATGTCAAGAATATTTGTAAAAACTTTTAATTTGAATTTCATATGCACCCATAATCTTATTTATTTATTTTTTAATGCTTTATAGTATTATCATGGGTTCATATTCTCTAACAAATAAGGATGACTCAACATCTAATTGGATAACTAATATGTTATCTTAATTACTTTGTCAATATTGCTCAAAATTTGTATTTTAGCTAATTATGATATTTTCAAACATATTGTCAATAAGTACATCAGGTATTAAATAAAATGAATGTTTCACTTAGCAAGTTTAAGATGTATACTTTGAAAATACTTAAAAAGAATATAATCGATTACAAATAAAATAACTTTGTTTTCATTATATTAACCATATAAGGGCTAATGGTCCAACAAAAAAAAAACATTTAAAAAATACTTAGCCAAACAAAGATCTCATTGTCTTTGAACTTTCTTCTCTTTTATTTTGGTGGTTGTATATCTCATAATCAAACTGTTGGATTTATCTCCATCAATTGTTTATTTATGTTTTCATTCTTCTCTTAATAACCCTTCATCTTCATTTGCATCTTCTTTTATTCTCAAAACCGCAAACTTTATTAGGGTTCTCACCTTCATTTGTAGCAATACATGATGAAGCTAATTAGAACATAAAAACCCATTAAAAACATAAAAAAATTGATATATATTGAAGACACATGATTCTATGATATTGAAGAAATAAACACTAACATAACAATGATTATAATATATTTTAAAAATTAAAATAAAATAATAAAGTGTTCTGTTAAATGACAATATATTACATTTAATTCATATAATATATATACAAATAAAATAATTCTTGTTATCACCATTAATGAAAGTGAGAAATCATTTTTTATTATTTTTATTTTGATTTAAAATTTATTTTTTATATTCTTTTTTAATACATATCAATTACAAGTTAAGTGTTAATTGTTGTTATTATCACCACGCGATTGAATTGGAGGTGATGAATATTTGTCATTATCATCATTTGAAATTGCTGTCATTTGTTATTCTTTCAAATCAACCCAAATCACATTATAAAGAATGCCATTTTCTTAATATATAATTAAATAAAATTTTTAAAACGTGGCATTCAAATTTTATTTTTCTAAAAATAAAAGTGTCATTTCTCCCTTCACAAAAAAAAAAAAAAAAAAAAAATAATCCACAAAGTGTCATTTTTTTTTTTTTTTTTTTTTTTTTTTTTTTTCACAAAGTGTCATTAGCAAGTCGTTATTTCAATTTAGTCTAATTTTTAAATAATATTTAGATTTTTTGGTTTAGTTACATTTTTTTTGATACTTTTAATTTGATTTTCAATAAAAAACTAATTTATTCTATCGATCAAAGTTGTTTATGTCTTGCGATTCAATCCTTATTTTTAATTTTTTTTAATTTTAAACTTAAGAAAATTCAAAATATTGATAATTTTTATCAATTTTTTTATTTACATAAATTTCTCCATGAAGCCATTTTCAAACCGTCCTTTTCAAACTATTTGTCGAACTGTTTCAAACCACTTTTATCATTTTGAATTTGTATCGCCTACTATTCAAAAGCCAAGCGCCAACGAAATCAGAGACCGACACGTGGCACAAAATTTGAACGCCCTAATAGAAAACTGCTGCCACCGTTCATCTGCTTCCGTCGGCACCCCGTCAACGCACATCTCTCCGTTAGCGTCGCCGTTAAAGGACATACTCCTTGCACGCGGTCGGCTTCTCCAAGGCCGACCCACATTCCACCGGCTCGCTTGTGACCCTTCGCTGCTTTCACCTCGATCTCTTCCGTTCCTTTTCACTGCATTTAACTTTCTGTTTTATATTTTTTCGTCTTGTTGCCGGCCGAAGTATTAGACGAGGGGAGGCGACAACGTCGAGGTTTATCTAATCGGTGGTCGCTCCGGCGACTGAGAAGAATTCCGGTCTGGGAAGGTGGGGAGATTTGGCGATTTAGGGGGAGGAGGGATCGAAGATGTCGACGGAGGAGGAGAGGCTGTTGAAGGAGGCGAAGAAGCTTCCCTGGGATGAGCGACTCTTCCACAAGAACTGGAAGGTCCGGAACGAGGCCAACATTGACCTCGCTGCCGCCTGCGACTCCATCATTGATCCCAAGGATCCCCGGCTAAGAGAGTTTGGTAACTTCCGATCCTTTATTGTATCCCTTAGATCCGGTTCCAAGACATCTCCTGCTGTCTGATGTTTTAAGAAATTGTTTGGAAGAGACGTTGTGAACTGTGATCTGTCCCAGGGAGTCGTTGTTGGAGAATGCATTATCTCTTAATCATTGCGTTTTGTAACCATATCTTTTAGCTTTTGTGTTCATGATGCTTTGTATAGGGGTAGTTTCTAATATATTAATGAAGTTTGATAAACAAAATTTTGTTAGGACCGTTGTTCAAGAAGACAGTGGCGGATTCTAATGCTCCTGTTCAGGAGAAGGCTTTGGAAGCCCTTATTGCGTTTCTCAAGGCTGCAGATGCTGATGCCGGAAGGTATGAGTGTAATTCAGAAGCTGGCATTGCTTTTGCAATTTTTGCTCGGAGTGTTTAGTCTGTTGTTTGACTTGTGTAATGCAGATATGCCAAGGAAGTCTGCGATGCTATTGTTGCTAAATGCCTTACAGGACGGCCCAAAACTGTCGAGAAATCTCAGGCAGCATTTCTACTCTGGGTGGAATTAGAGGCTGCAGATGCCTTTCTGGTTAGTGTTCATTGACTTTATTATATTGATTCGCGAATTTAATAATCTACTTCCCAAGTTTTATATAATTTTGCTTCAAATTTAGGATTTATACTGTCAATGTGGGGACTCTTGATAGTTGGTGGTTTTTGCTTTTGTGCTATGGCCTTGATGCTTTGTTCTTAAATGTGGCATGCATTTCATTCTCGGCATGCCATTTTATTTTTCTGGATTTGGGAAGACAAACATGATTCTGGTAGTTTTATTCATGCTAATATGTATGTTGGACCAGATCTCAATATCAATATTTCTTTCTGAAACCAAAATGAAGAATTTGTCTTTAATTGTGTAGTTGTTTTTTATGTTATGAATAATTAAGGAGTTATTATTGTGATTTCGACGAAATTTGTCATTGAATGTACATGTCTTTTATTTCTAAGGTCTGTATAGGATCTAAAACTTCCAGAACGTAGGTGAGAAACCTCCAAACAATAAGAAAAAATATAGCACCTTATTTCATATATATCTGAAATGTCACTCTGCCCAACCAATCTACTAAACAATTTCATTCCAAGCCATCTCGGCACTTTCGTCCTGCATGTTAACACTTCTGTGTAGACTATTAACTCTGGAAAGAAGTGTTAACATGCTGGGTAAAACTATTAACATGTTGACGTGGATTAACGTTTTTTTAATGAATTGGTTGGGTAGTATTGCATTGCTCTTCTTATATTAGTTTTTATCTATTTCCTCCCCTCTTGTTTTATTTTATAACAGTGCTTTTAGAAAGACAAATGATTGTAATGAAAAGTGGTTCTGAAACACTTTTATTGTTGCATTTGACTGATTTTTTGGTCGTTAGCATTCTTAGTGTTGTGGCTTTTCCTCATATATTTATCTGACAACCAAACTTTTTTTATTTCTATTGTAATAGGCATTATTATTCTATGCATAAGTTAGTATTTTATCAGTAGCCATATTAATCTGATGAGGTCTTTGGGAAATTTTTTCCCTTGAAGATAATGAGAATTATTTTTCTTTGTGCTGCCTTACTAGGATTCGATGGAGAAAGCAATTAAAAATAAAGTTGCAAAAGCAGTTGTGCCTGCTATTGATGTCATGTTTCAAGCTCTTAGGTTTGATAAGAGTTTCAAACTTTTCCCATATGTTTTTTAAATTTTGCTTTAGTTGTTTTAATTTGACACATTTTAAAAGTTTGTATTACATTTTTATATCCAGTGAGTTTGGTACAAAAATTGTCCCTCCAAAAAGGATTCTAAAGATGCTTCCTGAACTATTTGATCACCAAGACCAGAATGTTCGTGCATCCTCTAAAGGCTTGACTCTTGAACTTTGTCGTTGGATAGGGAAAGACCCAGTGAAATCAATTCTTTTTGAGAAAATGCGTGATACAATGGTATGCCACATTGTGCTTGTCTATGCCAGTGCAATTAATTAACCTTTCACTTGGCAGTAATAACCTTTATTGTGACTTCTTCCTGCACTGCGTGAAGAAAAAAGAACTTGAGGCAGAACTTGCTAATGTTACAGGGGCTGCTAAGCCAACTCGCAAAATTCGGTAGTTATTCATTACTCATTTTCTAGTTAGCTTCTTTTCTTAATTATTTTGTTCTACCGTATCTAGTTATCATGTGAAGTTGATTAACCATGAAATTTCTGGTGCATTTTGGCATCTTTTACATTATATTTATCAATAATATGTGTTGAGGAAATGTCTAAATCATATTATTGTTTCCGTCATAGCGTCCTACGCTTTATTTGTGCAATCTAGACCTTTTTTATTGAGATGTAAATGCCAAGAAACTTAGTATGTAGGTAGAAAATTTGAGAAACGTGCCATGTTTTTGCAAGATGGGTTGTTTGATTACCCAATTCAAACAAATGAACTTAATCTTATAATTTAAACTATTTTTTTCTTTCTAACTGCCTTTATCATGCTGCATA
Organism: Vanilla planifolia; assembly: GCA_023846275.1. Classification (NCBI taxonomy): domain Eukaryota; kingdom Viridiplantae; phylum Streptophyta; class Magnoliopsida; order Asparagales; family Orchidaceae; genus Vanilla; species Vanilla planifolia. Next base: position 5,318,354 of record CM043873.1, on the reverse strand, counting down.
CAATATTTTATTTCTATGCTAGTTGGATTTTCTTTTTCTTTTTTATTTTGATGTTTATTTACTAAGGCTATAGTCTTGTTTTTTTATGCTTGTAGAATATCATATGAGATTGCATTGTATCTCTAATTTGGGATGTGGAGGTTGATGAGTGGTTTGCTTGGCATTACAAAATCAAAATGTAGCATAGTTGATCAACTACTTTTGATCAACCCTAAACATGAACCTTGGGAGCCTTAGTTTGGCCTAATCATTGATGGGCTCATACAAACCATTTTGGTTTGAATGTACTCCTTTTGATAGAGTTGGTTCTTTAAATGGTTGATTTAGGAATCAAAATGATTTGGTTAATCCAAATCAATATCTTTCTAACTCCTTTTTTTCATTTGCTAACATTAGATCTCAAGCTATTTGAATGCAAATTAACACACGTATCTCATGTGCACCTAAATTTAGGTGGTGTTGAAATGGTTCTAGTGAGTTTAACAATATTAAGGCAAGGTTCATCATGGATGGCATATAAGTGTTGCTTGTTGTGATTGATAATGCATAGTGATGGATCTGACGTGTTATTTGAGTTAGGAAGGAGAAAGGGTTAAAGGGTAAAATGAAAGTCAAATATACTCGGTGCTCAAGAGTGACCAATGCATTAACTTATTCCAATATGATCGATCAATTGGAAGGTTAGGGGGAGAAGACAAGCAAAAGATAATAGTTGATCTCATTCTCTTGTTGTATTTCATTGAAGGAATCTCACTTGTTGGCATCAAAATGGATCCATGATAAGGGTAGGGGACACTAGGTGTTGACAATTTTTTCTGGTTGGGGGTCTTTATGTAGTGTGGCTGCAAAAACAAGAAGCCAATGCAAAGCTGATGTAAGAATTGAAGAGATTTGGCCTATTAACTAATTGAGAATGTGTGGGAGTAATTCTTGCAATCAGATTCAACCAAGTTTTGATACCAAAATTAACAAAGAATGGGGTAAAAGGAACTTCTACAACTAGATCTTAGCCAATATTTGATGCTAAAAGTTGATAGAGAATGGGTAAGATGAATTCTTGTAATAGGAACTACGATAGAAAGCGATGATGACAACAGTAGAGATATATTAGAACCGTAACTAGGATATTTTTAGATCACTACTCGAGGAACTTTGATTGCAATCTAGGGATATGTACGCATGCACGAAGAAAGAATTCATAGTTTTTGGAAAGAAAAGGCTTGGCCAAAATCTTCATCCCTTTTTCATTCAAAAGCAAAATGATGAAAATCCTTTCTAATACAATAATAGAAAAAAAATAAAAATAATTAAACACTCTTAGGATCCAATAAATAACCCATTACAACCACAATCAACTAAAATATAAAATAAGTATGGAAATGTCTTATATGGCTTATTGGATCAGCTCGGTATCATCCATTGATGCACATTGTTTTGCATCAATAGCTCTTTTTCCCTTAGCTCATAATTGTTATTTTTGTTGTTGCTCTTGTTAGACAGGAAAACCACGTCGACTGCCTAGATGATTAGTCTAGAGCAAGAAGAAGGATAGAAAAAGAGTGAAAATTGTTTCTGTACTTCGCTTATGATATTTAACAAATGATCTTTATTCAAGTGAAGGTAAGAGAGTGATAATGTTATATGATATACTAAATCCTATGTTGTCGTTATGTTCTGTCTATTAAATATTCTTTTTTAATATCCAAGAATGTCCATTCATTTTTTAGTCTCAACTATGTTGGTCTACTACCTATTTGAGAGAATTCTAATAATGTCTATCTATTGACATGGTATTATGTGGTTTATTTTAAGATGTGTAAATCATGTAAGGCATCTCTTTCTAATGTTATGCTCAACCTGTGCTTTGTCAATCTTATCCTAAATGAGCTCACTTCTTTTCATATCCTTTTAAAAATATCTATCTCAACTCTCAAACTCCTAATATATGTAGTACTCATTTTTTTTTTCATTATCATATAACGTTGTTGATCTCATTGCATGATAATATTTAATGAGAAATTCTTTGAAGAATAGCTTAAATCCATCAGTGCACCGGCATGATAACTCATCGTTATGCCTATAGCTATGCATTCTGCTGTAGATCATGAACCACTACTTCAATCGTTATTTTGGGTGCACATCTGAATCTCCATGTCAATAATTTTTTTTCATATTATTTCCATGTTGAATGCACAAGATTCCATCCTTTACTGAATATTTTGCATACTTGCTTGATGACTCCTTTACTTTCTCGGCAAGCTGTTGAACGTCTATTGATATTTCATTATCTAATTTGTTTGATTTGATAGTTTTAGTATATTTCATAATTATTGATATTCTTTATGTTGAGCATGAACGTTATTGTTACTTGTTCCCCTTATCTGATCACTCATTTTGAGCACCCATTTTTCTTTTGAGTTTTTGCATTAGATACCCATACTTCAATTTGACATATCATTGTAGAGGTTTTAGATCGGTTGAACTATAGTAGTTTATATTTGAATCCTTCTGCTTGACAACTAAAGAAACTGAAAACCGGTTGTCTATTTCACCTGCTAGAAGTATTGCTAGTACAATTGTGCAATGCATCTAAAGTTTTTTACATTATTAGGCTCCATTTTACACTCTGTTTTGAGCATTTCTTTCATATAATCTTTATTATTCCACAAAGATGGTTGCTCAAATAGTGTTTTGTTTATTTTGCAAAGACTCATGGATCAACGAGGGTTTTCTGTGGTGCTGTTATGTCAAAAAATTGATTTGTCATACTTTTTGAAAGTAAAGCTAAGGGAAAGTTTTGCTTGGTGGGGTTTTAGTTAAATGTTTCGTCATGTTATAGCAATTTATTTAGTTTCATAACTAGCATCCCTTGACACCTTACCGATTTAAGTTTCTATGTTCTTTGTTAATTTTCCTGAGACTGATATCTTGAATCTATTTCTCTTAAAACTTTTGCTATATCATTTTTTTCATAAATTTGTACTTTTGCTTAAAATGTCAACCTTGATGTGAGGAGAATTTAACCTTTTTTCTGCTATGAAACTTCTGATTACAGTTCTGAGCAAGACAAAGAACCAGAACAGGATTCTGTTGGTGAAGTCAGTGGTAGTGGTACTTGTGACGAGCCGGTGGCCGATGGTATAAAGCAAACTCATGCTAACTTGTTTATGGAAACATTTTTGTATACATCAAGTTTGCATGTTTCTTATAACGTCATTGTCATTTTTGGATAGCAGTGCTGGATGCTTATGCAGTAATTTTTTTCCACAGTCTCTCAGGAAATTGATGAGTATGAACTTGTTGATCCTGTTGATATTCTGACTCCACTGGAGAGGTCTGGGTTTTGGGATGGAGTGGTTAGTCATATATATTCTTGCTTGGCTCAGTTTACCCTTTGGCATAATGCCATCTACGAGTTTAAATGGGGAAGCTTTTTGGTTTAATCGTTACTATTGTTTTGCTACTGTTTAGAAAGCAACCAAATGGTCTGAAAGAAGGGATGCAGTTGCAGAGCTTACTAAGCTAGCTTCAACAAAAAGAATTGCTCCTGGTGATTTCATGGAGGTTGCTAGGACCCTTAAGAAGGTAACTTCATACTGCTATAAATTGAGTTTAACTTGTTTATTTTATGTGGTTCTTAATGTTCAGCTTTGCAATTTAGTGCTGCACCATTTTAAAATCCTTTTATTATTACCTAATTGATTTCCACTTTATTGTGATTTGTTAATGTTAGATATTTTGAGAAAATTGCATTTAATGTAATTGCTTAATTTTAAGTTCCTAGAGCAGTGACTTGTTTTTGTTCAGTGATTCCTTCACATTACAGAAATATGCTAATGAATATATTCTACTTTGTGGAGTTTTATATTTCTTAACCTTTTGTTACAACTGATGTCTTGATGCTTATTTTAAGTGGCTAACATTTTCTTATCAAACCTGGGTGGTGCAGCTTGTCACGGATGTGAACCTTGCTGTTTCTATAGAGGCCATTCAAGCAATAGGAAATCTTGCTCGAGGTTTGAGAACTAATTTTAGTGGGAGCTCCCGACTTCTTTTGCCTGTTCTGCTGGTGAGCAACAAAATCTGTTTGAATTTTGTCTCATATGAATGCTAAAGTTTAATTTTCTTGTCCTTAACCACTCTCTCTCCACTCTTTTTAAAGATTCTGTTGTCTTTTTTTAACAGGAAAAGTTGAAGGAGAAAAAGCCAACTTTGACAGATGCTCTCATTCAGTCTCTCCAAGCTATGCACAAAGCTGGGTGTCTAACACTTGCTGATGTGATTGAAGGCAAGTGCTATAATAAAGATTCATCTCATGCATGAAAGAGCTACGTGATAGGCTAAAACCTTTAATTTATGAAGGAAAATAGTTGGGCAATGGTTCATAGTGGAGATCCTCTTTTCCCAGTATATTTTGAAATTTCTTTGATCTTTATCTTGAAGCTTATAGGTTGCAGATTAGGATGAATAGTTTTAACCCAAGGCATGCTCCAAAAAGGTTGTGGGAAATATATGGTTACAGGAGTTCCTGCAGAAAATTTATTGCTGGAACTATTTCTTGTGGATGTTTGAAGCCTTTTCAATATGTTTTGAGGTCATGTTAATGGATTTTTGTTCTTTGGGAAATGCTGATACTTAGTGGAAAAAAATAGATACTATCACCATCGTTTTCAAACTTTCTAATTTGTTGTCCTATGCACTACATTCTAAACCGTAAAACGATGAACTATTAAATCAATGGTAATGGGTTGATAAAAAAATGTCGTATGACTTTTGGTACCCTTCATTAATTATATAAGAGAATAATGGTTTTTGTAATTCTGTTAGACAGTGCCATGCGGGTTGAGTGTCAGCAATGTAGCCACGAAAGCCCAGTGGAATAATTAGTAATATTAAGATGCGTTTACAGTATTTCTAGGATGATAAATGCTTATATATGAGAGATGAGGAGTAGCAATTGTCAAAGGTAATTTAAATAAACACAGAATTGTTTGAAAATGTTATAGTTAGTGAAAGATGCATCACAATCCATGCTTCTTCAGATGCAGTTAAGCGAGCTAAAGTTTTGAATATTGTTGCCACTAGTAAAGTTCTAAGATTTTTTTTGGGTATGAATGAAAGTGGAAACCGCTTTAGTTATGATATGGTAATGCTGAAGACCTTGTAATCACTTTTGTTGTATTTATTTAGAGTGGATAGATCTTTTTTCACGTTTATTTATTCTGCGTGCTGAATTGTTTCTTGCTATTGCAGATGTTAAGATAGCAGTGAAAAATAAAGTTCCACTTGTGCGCTCGCTAACTTTAAATTGGGTTACCTTTTGTATTGAGACCAGTAACAAAACTATTGTGCTCAGGTTGCACAAGGACTATGTTCCTATTTGCATCGAGGTGAGCAAATAGCAAGGACAACTTGTTATTCCATCATATCTCTGTCTTATCACTTAGGTTGCAGAGCATATATATTCCACATGTTTGCTAAACACTTCTTCATTTTTATAGTGCCTTAACGATGGTACCCCGGAAGTAAGAGATGCATCTTTTGCTGCTTTAGCAGCTATAGCCAAGGTGGTGAATTGTCTTAAGTTATTATATTTTGAACTTGATATTTTAAAGAGTTCAAAAAACATTGTTGACTTTTTATAATTTTTGGATGTTTAAGATGGTTGGTATGCGACCACTAGAAAGATCCTTGGAGAAACTGGATGATGTTAGGAAAAAGAAACTATCAGAAATGATTGGTGATGGTACTCTGCATTCAATTACTGGATCAGGTCTTATTGACATCTGAACAACTCTGATTTGATCTCTAGTGATTAAAATGTGCTACCTGGTTTCTGTAGTGTTGATATTCTTTGATTGCAGCTCCCATCTCAACATCCGGTTGTCCAGCATCTGGTTGTGAGGTGAGTGTCCTCTTGTTCCACTACGATACATTTTTTTGAACTCTTTGCACATTCTTGTCTTAAAGATGTCAAATTTAGCCGTGCTATTTCTTTTCTGTAGCATATACTTTTTGTAAAGTTACACTCTCTTGTATGCTGTTGCATCCTGTGTTATGGACTTTGTTATGGTGCATGTTTGTAGCGTTTGACTTTTGCCATTTTGCTTTATTGTGTATTCACCCCTTCGTGGAAGTCATTTTCGAATGTTGGAGGAGAGGAAAAAATTATTGTTTTATTGTTTGAGAAGAGAGTTTATAGAGAGACTAAATAGAACAACGATGAAAGAAAATGGATAAAGATAAACTTAAAGGAACGTTTTTGCAAATTCAGTTTGAGTTTTTATATTGTATGCTTCAGTTGATTGAATACCATTTTCAATGCAAGGGGATGATCATTTCTCGTCTAAGATGACAACCAAAATTTTTCACCAGCCATGTCGATATGCAACATATTGTGGAAGGTGATGATCATTGCTCGTGGCATGTGCCTTCTATAGAAAATATTGCATAGTTATGATAAAATAAAAAGGAAATATTTTGGAGATATTTCTAAGCAAAGTTTTGTGATTAACATTTGCAATATACCAATTTTTTAGTTTTTTAGTAGTACTCCCTCTCAGACATATCATGAAGATTCAATTAGTAACAAAAAATAGAGTTAAAAATGGTTCAGTAGCTTTTGAATAGAGACATGAGGACTAACGATTTTTCTTTGATAATGTTAGCTATATGGTGAAATGGCAATCTACCTTAATATGCCTTGATTCTTTCATGAAAAATAAGATTGGTTGTAATTTAGACAATTGTTTAATTATTGTATTTAAGAACCATTAGTAGAGTGATAGTGAATCCAAATCCTTTAGCGAGATTTTTTCCTATGCCATCTTATAAGTGGAACATATGATTGTTTTGTGTTCGGCTCGATACTTTATCTAGTAATGGTTGGTTGTTTTTTTTTTTCTAATTTCTCCTTGACTTGAGATATTCTATCACAAATACATAACATTTGAAAGTAGACTTTCGAACTTTAATAAACTTCGTATAATCAACATGAGAATAAGATTCAATTTGTGATTGGTTTTACCTTTTGTGTAAGCTCTTTTCTTATAAGTTTTTCAATATATTTTAAATAATCAACATGAGAATAAGATTCAATTTGTGATTGGTTTTGCCTTTTGTGTAAGCTCTTTTCTCATAAGTTTTTCAATATATTTTAAAATTCTTAAGACAACATCCCAATTATTTGGATTTTATATATGTTGGAAAGCTACACAAAAAGCACAAGAAATAACAAGTTGGTGATAATCAAGTAGATAAAATTACAAACTAGATAACAATAGCAAAGAATGATTTCAAGGAGTTTTCATCCTTAAACTTTTGGAATTTTTATAGTAGAGTTTACTGGTTTTCCTCTTAGTAACTCAATCTCCTTGAGAAGTTTTACAACATATTTTATTTTGAAATGAGTGATGTGCTATGCACATGAAAATATAATGATTAACCATGCTGCTTTGTAGATTTACTTTAAAAAGGGATGAGAATTTTTTTTTCTCACTTTTAACATAATTTTTGGAAGCTTACCAACCTTGGTTCCTTGCCTCCCTTGAAGAGACGTACTTTTGAGTTTGCTTTATATAAACTACTTCGAAGACGTTGTAGCGAAAGGCATTACTCTCATTTTTTTTTAACAATAAATTGCTTCGATTTATGGCAACAGAAAAAATAAGACGTGCACAATCAAGTAAGGTCATTGTGGAGAACATTTTAGAGTAATTAGTGTCATGAATTTGGGTATATTCTTTGGCTATCAAATGGGATTTTTACAAGTCAAATAGTTTAGTTTGTACGAAACTTAATTGTGACCACCAATTACACGTATTGAGGTCAATTCCCAAATTTGATGAACAATGAATGTTTGCATTTTAACATCCATTACATGTTTCCATTTAAGATCAATGAATATCTCATGATATTTTTTGGAATATAAATATTGGTGAGAAAGAAAATAGAAATCAACAAAATAAGGGTAGTTGACAAAAGTAATGTATAGGTTTATGAGTACTTTCGTGTAACAAAGGACAATTTCTAGGTATAGATTTGATATGGTAAGTTAATGCTTAGTTGTAAATGGAGACATGGTAGTAGCATATTAGTATAGGACAAACATGGTCATTGAGTGTAAAATGTAGTTGTAGGAACATGTGCAAGAGGTAGAAGCAAAACACTTGTACCAATATTTGTTGACAAAAGAATTGTAAAAAACTAAGATGATGTTTTATAAAAAAAAATATCAATGAAGATATACATGCATTTTCTTGAGGGATCATAACTACCACAAAATATGCATTTAATAATATATGTTGAAATTTTATCACATTTGCAAAGAAATTAGTAAAAAAACCTTACATAGCCAAATGTCCAAGGGGTGAAGTACTTGTTTGGCTAAAGAAGAGAGAATGGTGAGACCACATTTAGGCCCACATTTAGGCTAATGGATGATATTTGATTTATTGAGAGCATGTTGTGGGTGTGACATTTTCCAAAACTTGGCGAGGAACACTCATGTGAAATGTTAAGGTTTGGGCAATATTAAGTATTAGGATTTATGTTTAACTATATTATTTTTTTAAGAGGTATAGTGATACAATGATTGATGAATCATGTCATGTTCAATAAAAAAAGATTGAGAATAAGATTACATGTATTCTAATGTATTATAGATCAAGGAAACAAGTGAACAAAACATATACTACCAAAAATTAAAAAGGATAAATAAAATAGAATAAGGATGAGAACATATTTAGTTTATTGGATCATACTTGATTTATTTGATAGCTAATTGTGAGAGTAGCATCTCATAATTGGAGAGAAAAGTTCATGTGAATCATTAGGTGCAGACAACATTAAGGAGCTTTTGGTATTTATATTTAGTCACACCATTTTATTACTAAGGTATATGGTATATTGATTGATGAATAACGTTAGCACAAAAAGATTAAAAAGCAAATTGCATGTATTTTAATGCATTATCAGAGCAAAGAGCCTTAATAAAAATAAAAATTAAACATTTATTTTAATGCATTACCACCACTTTATTATGTATACTCAAGTGGCTCTTGTGGTCATCAATAAAAGAAGTGGCGATATCCTAAGCAGGTTAAGATAGTGCTAAGACATCAAACATCTAAATGGATTAAATCAAATGGAGCTTGATTGTCACAAAAGGTTGATATGGGAAAACGTTCACAATGGTGTTTGTCATACTTATAAGCATCATAGTTGATCTAAGAGATTGAGGGGGAAAAGGAGTAAATCCCCATAGAAAATGAAGAGAATTATTGTGATTACAATACTTTGGTTAGGAGAATTGTGTTTGAGAGAGCAGACATTTTGTTTAAGTTGAGATATTAAAAAATGCAATAAGAAAAATAAAAAATTATAGAAAAGTTGAGATCTTGTGAGCTACTTGATAGATAACAAACAAATATGAGGTTTGAAACATATGATTTATTATTTAAAACTATTGAGTGTGAGAGATCGATGTTGTTGTTTTCCACTATTGATAGTGAGCTATTCACAAAAATAACAGATGTGAGAGTTTACAATGTAAGAGAGGAGAATAGTAGATGATTACTAGTCATATAGGTAGATTCATCAAAACCTTGAACTTAAGACACATTGGAGTGAGTAGTTGTAGTAGCGTCTAAAGAGGAAATTGCATGCAAGGTAGTAGGTAGAGTATTAAAACCATTTGTAATGTTGGATTAGCAATAGTGGTAACATGTTGAGTTGTTAGAACTTTGTCCAATAACAATTTGATATTTGATTTGTTCTTAATTGTGGTGGCAAGGTTTTAAGTCATTTTGAAGCTAACCTTGTCTAGTTGTATGACTATCGCAATCTCAATTGCTATGACTTCCTCTAGTTTTAGCAATAAGTGTAGTATGATCAAGGTTAGAAGAGGATGAAGAAGTTCAGTGGTCCGGAAAACATGTGGAATAGGCATTAAGATATATGGCATTGCAAAATTAGTCATCAATTGAGCTTTGGATAGAGTAGAATGATAGATGGAGTTTGGAGTATGACTTGGCTACAAGGAACTCCTCATTTTGTTCTTTGTAAGTGATGGGATCTTTAGTAAATGGATTATATTGAGAAAGTTTGTCTTACTAGTTATAACATTCAATAGATTTGTTTCTTTGTTGTAGAAGGAAAATGTCAAACTAGAATGTGTATATTTTAAAGATGTTATTGATTGTGTTTCATAGGGGTATGTGAGTTCAAAAAAGAGTTTAGAAATGAAGCTTTGAGATGGTGCTTTTAGAAAATGAGTTTACCTAAGTGGAAATGGAATTTTGCTTAAAATTATTTGTTAAAAATGGGGCTTAAAAGAAAATTAGAAAAGGAGTTTGAAAAGTGAAATTCAAATAGGATAACTATATGTGAAATGTAAATTATCTAATATCTCTTTTGTTGTATGTTGAAGTACGATGTTAGTTGAAATAATAAGAACAAGAACATTAAGTATTCAACTATGAATCACATAGTTAGAAATTTGCCATTTGGTATGTTTGGTGATATCCATTGATTTAGGCATTGTAGAGTTCAAGAGATGGAGATCCTCAAAGGATCTAATAAAAAAATGAAATACTTAATATTATAAAATATTATTTTATTGAGTTTAATAGTGGTACCAATTCTTTTAGAGAGAGGAGCTGATGACACTATTAACAAGCACCATAAAAAGTAATCAAGGAATCAATTAAATATATATGAAAAGATTAGTTAAAGATGAGGGGCCTGGAAATCTAAATTCAAAAAATGGGAGGACGAGCAGCAAGACATGGTTAGATGAATAATTAGAGTTGTTGCAATGAAGACAAACCTGAGTGCATTAGAACCAACATGTGGGTGGCAAGTGCAAGTGTAGTGAGAGATGAAAACAAGAATCAAGGTCGAGTCATCATGGCTAAAGAACTTGTGAGAAGGAGTTAGTGACCAACTAGGATCTTGGCTATCATCAAAAAGAGGAAAAATAGTTCCTATGCAACTTGTGTTGGCAACGTTGGGGAAATGGGGGGGGGGGGGGGAGTAGAGGAGAAAAGGACGTAAAGATCTCATTGGAGATGGCCTTAGCAAAATTTGGTGGTTTTGGAGGCTAAAATCGGAGAGGGAGAGGGGGGCAAGTGTGCATGTAATGAGGGATGAAAACAAGATTCAAGACATTTGAGTTATTATGGCTAAGGAACTAGTGAGGATGTGGGAGATAATGGCCGACTAGAATCTTGGATGTCATCAAGAAGTGGAAAAATATATCCTATGGAACCTTTGTAGGAAATATTGCAAAAAGAATCTTAATAATCGATATGTTGACAACAAGGGGGAAATGGGAGGGGAAAAGAGTGTGATTGAGGGAGGAGACTAATGAGAAAAGGAGGCAGGATCTCATTGGCTAATGTGGTGGTTTTGGTAGCTAACATCAATGAGGGAGAGTCGTGATTTAGAGAGGGGTGGAGTTTGGGAGAGGTGTGGGTGGGGTTCAAGAGCAGTGGAATGTCGTTGTTGGAAAAGAGTAGGTATTGAGATCAAGTTCTGATATCATATTGGTGGGTGGGAAAAGTTATTGTTTCATTACTTGAGAGGAGAGCTTATAAATAGAAAAAATAAAATAAGCATAAAAGAAGAAGAATAAATAAGAAAATTTTGTATAATTATTATAAAACAATGAGAAAATATTTTGAAGGTATTCTTGAGAATATTTTTTTACTCTAAAAGGTGGAGAATGGTGTTTTAACTAATATTCTTAATAACTCCACCACGAATACATGGATCCGTCTCTACTGTACAATGTGCTGTTTACAAATCAAGAAACAAACTTTCTGATTTACTTTTATTTGAAAAATTTACTATGCCTTGATTTGCTATATTGTCTCAGATTAAATTTTGTCGGGCACTTAAAACTAGAGCTTGTAATTGTTTTTTGTAGGAGTCAACCTGATCCAAACTCAAGGAATGAGAATTAAATATCAGAAAACTGGAATCGTCTAATTGCCTTTCTGACTTTTATAGTTGAAATGGTCTTTTTATAGACCTTTTTTGTTTCCTTTGTTTGCTTTTGAATTTCATGTTAAATTCCTTCAATTAAAAAAATTCAGTTCAATTCTTTCTGTTGTCCCTGTTCATCTTATTATAAATATCTTTACAATAAATTGTTCTATAGTTTTTTACAAATGCTCACGTAAGAATTGTAACGTGAGATTTGCAACTGTTTTCCAGCTTGCATGTTTTCTTTTATGTGTGCTTGATCTTATGAGAAAGAAGCTTGTTTTTTTGGGTATATGTTAAGGTAATAATGACAGTTCTCAAATAACATATATATGTGCCACACTCACTGTTTTAGTACACTGTTGAACTACTCTTTCAGTTTGTGAGCAATCTCATGTTTCTGATTTTTCTTAGATGGTCTCATTGGTACTAATGTTTTATTATGTTTTTTGGTTCAAAGGGTGCCGACAGCTCATTTGTTAAGAGATCAGCTGCAAGCATGCTTAGTGGGAAGAGACCTGTCCAGGCTGCTGTAAGTTGTGATTTTAATTTATATCATAATATTGTGATGACGAAATTTTATGTGCATCTTGATAAATTGTACATGGTTTCTTTGATTGTTTAGCCAACAGCAAAAAAAGTTGGTCCCACTAAAGCTGGAATTGTAAAAAAGTCTGATGGGGCTGCTCCATCTAAAGCTCACATGCAGGTCGAAGCCGAAGATGCTGAGGCAAGTGGTTTTTTAATCTGTAAAATAAACCATGAAGATATGTTTTCTATGTGCCTTACTCTATTTTCTGTCTATCCAGCCATAAATATTGTCCTCCTTTTCTCTTTGTTTTATTACAGCCGGGGGAGATGTCTCTAGAAGAAATTGAACAAAGACTAGGTTCTACTGTTAAAACTGAAACCTTGTCGCAATTAAAGAGTACTGTGTGGAAAGAGCGTCTTGAAGGTTCTTTGTTTTTTTTTTTAATTTGCCCAAATTTCTTTCATGAACTCTATCTGTTTGTATAACTTTCATTTAAGGAAATTCAGCCTTTTAAATGAGCCTATACCACTGTGATATTGGTCCGAAAAACAGTTTATTTCTGTGGTTTTAAGAATAAGCTTCTCAGATTATAATTGTGACATTTAGAGCATTTTTTGTTTTTGTAAATTTATTTGTGTGCCAAACATGTTAGCCCCATGGTATTTATGATTCCTTACATTGGGGTTGGGTGGATATGGGCGGGGGAAAGGTTAAGATTTTCCTTTCAGCTTTGTTTAAAAAACAGAGTGTGAAACATGCCGGTCATTTTTATTCATACCTTATTTTTGCAAAAGAATGATGCTTTAATTTTTAAGAGGTATGATTAAACCATGGAGACTTTTGTGAAAAACCAAGAAATGCTTGTATGATGCTCTTCCGGATGAGTGTGAAAGTTATTATTGCGTGATTTCATATAGATGCATTCACTTGCGTGATTTCATATAGCTGCATTCACTTGACATGCTGCTGTTCCTAGTGGTGGAAACACAATTGAACAAATAGTCAAACATTGGTGGATTAAGCTTTGTAACATATATTTTTAAGATCTAGTCTCAATGCTTAATGCATCCTTTGAGGACCATACTGTGAGACTTATTGGTGTCAAACCAGATAAGACATTGATGCTTTTATTAAGTATACTTCAAGCAATGTTATGTTAGAGTTGTATTAGAGAAACAGGTTTTTATCATCTGTGCTTTAGGTTTAATCTTCTTTGAAATAATTTTGACATTAGCATTGATCTTATTTGTCATACTTAAGCCATGAATTATCTTGTGGGAGCTTTGGAGATTGTATTGCATCTTAGCCTATAGTTATTGTGCTCGTATTTGTCACAATATTGTTAATCAGAAAGGAAGTTCAAGCTTAGTAGCTTATCAAATTGTGTACATGGTGAAGGGGATAATTGAGGATAAGTCTGTTTGGATGATAACACGTCATTCCATTTGACTGTTGATGAACTCTTTGAGATAACTATAAAGGGAGTCTTTCACATTTGTTTTTCCATGTATAAACCATTCCCAGCCCACCCATTGGAAGGATCACTGGTGAGCAAATGCACAAGGAAAGAAGCAAATGCACAAGGAAAGAAAGGAGAACATAAGATCACAGAAAAAATGTGCATTAGATTTACTTAAGAATGCCCAAAATCCAAGGAAAAGCCATGGTTGCATTCTTAGGTCCTCAATAGAACTTGTAAGATGTTACAATGCTGTGCTTATGGTTTGCACTCCACCATGTTGCCAACAACACTATCTTTGATAGCTTAAAAGGTGGAAGAATTATGTGCATACACATTCATTTAAGCCTTATGTAAACATGCACAACATAAGCACAGCGAACTTGAAAATATCCAACATTAGCAAAACATACACATTCACTAGTAGAAGTATAATTAGTTAATTGTCTAGTGCAGGCGAACTTGAAAATATCCAATATGAGAATAAAGTATATTAATTATCTTGATATGCTTTGGAATTTGATGGTATTGAGAATCATATATCTTTTTCTGTAAGTTCCAAGGGACTCCTTTTAAGAACGTCTGATTTCATTTGAAATTCACTTTTTCTATGAGTTGGTTAAACTAGATTTGTCGATTGAAGTAAATTTAGAGAAATGAGTGATGGAGAGAACAAAAGGTTGGTAATAGTGTTCTGGTTTAGAAGAGCTCCATAGTTTTTCCGATCAAGGACAAAAAGGTATGGTTTAAATTACAAATTTGTCCGAAGCATTGATGTAACTATAAGCGTTGATGTTGTTGGTTGATGGATGAGTGTTTAATTGGAATGAGTATGGCAAAGCTCTTGGATTGCCTTCAATGCAGTGGTGTTTAATGGCTAAGAAGCAAATGTTTTGGCACACAATAGATACTACCCAACAGCAAATCATGAATCAATTCGTGCAGCTTAGGTTTTATGCAACTTAAAAGCAAGCATGTGATTCTAATTTATAAAGATCTTATATAGTTGGTGATGGTTCTTAGTACTTGCTGGGTAAATGTATACTTTTTGAATCACAATTGTCAGTTATTTTACTAACTAATATTTGTAAGAGGAGCACTAACACAATGGTAAAGTTTATCGCTATAGAAGGTAGATTTGAATTATGGAAAAACCTTACTAAATACAGGTAATGCTGTATTTAATAGGCCTTTTGGATATTTCTTTTTCTTGATTCTTGTGCATGCAACAACTTTTGTAGCTTAGGGGTGCCTTTTTTCTATTAGTGTTAGTAAATGCAAGGTAAATGTGTATATAACAAGCCTTTTGGATCATTCTCTTTGTTGATTCTTGTGCATGCAAGAACTTTTGGAGCTTAAGGGCACCCGTTTTTCCTACTAGTTTAAATATGTATATTACCTGAAGGGGTTTTATACAGGTGTTGTGATGGGTGGTATCTGTTGAGCCTCCAACTTAATCATGTGGCCACTTAGGGTTTTAGATATTGTTAGTTGTTGGTTGGTCATCTTTTCATCATATTTCCATTTATCTATTTTGAAAAGCATGTAAGATTTTAAAATTCAAGGTATATGGCCTTATTCTTTTTCCTAAGAAATTATTTGAAAGAAAATAAATCACATATTGGTAAAGGGGGGAAGCTTTTAGTATTTTTATCTTCCCTTCTATCTAATTAGCAATTAAAAACAATTGTAACAGTTGATAAAGGGTTTATTAAACCTAGAATGTGATCCATTAGTTCTTTTGAATATATCCTTGATGATCTTAATTGTTATAGGATATCTACTAAAGTGACTAAGTGTCTACTATATTAGATAGTTGATTTGTTTCAAAGTGCTTCTACTTTTCTCAAAATGATTTGCTCAAGATATTATCAATGAAAGATGAAAAATCAAGATGTTCATAAGATAACATTTCAATTGATATGGGTTGAAGAATTGTTTGGGATATCATTTGAGTTAACTAATGTTGTTACTACCATTATGGATTTGATGAAAAAAAGCTCACACATTATTTGTTTATCAGTTTGAGAATGTTAAGAAACATAAGGTATGCCAACTTCTTGAAGTATGACCGTTTGTTTGAAAGTGTGTTGTCTTTGAGTCGTCAAATTATCATTGTTTCCCATTTTAATCACTTTTTCAAAGAAAAACGTTCAATCATTAAGATAGAGTTAATTTTAGATTTGTGTTTTCAGAGATGTGAAAATGTTATAATTATATTCTCAATTTGATATATATATATATATGTATATGTGTGTTTATAAGTCAGTATCTCATGATTGTTTCATTGTTGGCACTTTGGTAGAATCCTCACATAATGGGTGAAGAAGAGTTGTTTCTAAGCTTAAGGCAGCTGTATGGCCAAAGTAGTAAACTATGAATTTTCTTTTCTTGGGGTTACAATTGCACTAGGATGTAAATGGTTAACAACCTTGAAGGGCAATCATATTAACTTGTTAAATGACAACTTTCGTATTCCTTGTATGTATTGGCATGGTTTGAATGACCTATGAAACATATGCAAGAGAGTATAAACAATTGTGAAGAATATGTGAGCTTAAAGTAGTAATCTATTAGAGATTTGCAAAACTTTATTGGTTGACCTTGAAATTGCATACATTTGTCATGTGTTTGTCGGAGTGTATGCTTATTTGTAATATTTTTGGAAGTTTTTTCCTTCATGGCATTTTGCACAGATTAGATCATTAGGTTGTAAATTTGGAATGGTTTGAGAAATGTAAATGTAGCTTCTTGAGAAATTACGAAATATTTGATTTCTTTGCTCATGCTTTCCATTTCTTGAAGTTGTCTGAATTTTGGGTTACCAATGATGCTTCATATCAGAGTGGGGTGGTCACTCAATTGAAATTACTAGCATATGAAATGGAAAAGCTTGAAATTGAAAATGCTAAAGGAGAGACAGCCATCTTAAATGAGATGGTCATTCAGCAATATTGGCAGCAGCACAATAAAAGTTACTTCTAGAGACTAATTGATTGTCCATTGTTGTGACACTAAAACTAATAAGATCTTAAAAAATTTTCCTTTGTCTATTTGTATGAAGAATGTGGGGAAATCTGCAACTGTGTTTGATTTGTTTGATGATTGAATTGGAGCATATAAACCAGGATGTTGCTGCAGCTTCTTATTTTTTAATGGAAATGGAGAAGGTTGTCACACATTTCGTAGTTAGGTTACCATTGGCTAACTAAGGCATTGAAGTCATGTGTCATTGTGGATTGCTCAAGAGATCTCAGTTTTAATCCATCATGAAAACTTCTGCAATTGAAGAACTGGAAAAGAAAAACTTGGATATGAGGCTGGATTTTTAGATAATAGTTTCTTGCGGCTAATCGAAGAAGATATGACAAGCCCTGGGATTTTTGTTATTTTTTAGAGCTTTTATTTTGTTTATTATTATAATAGTTTGTTGTGATGATGCATATCTTTAATTTGGCTTTATAATAGGTTTGAAGCAAGGATTGTCTTGACATCTTCTAAAGCTTTATTTGGTGGGAATCTCAATCTCCACTTGGTTCGTATAAGGTTGATGAGAAAAAAGGGGTTTGTTATGATATCAAAGTGAGATCTCTTTTATGAAGTGGTTAAAGGATGAGTCGAGACTAAGCTAGTGGACATGTGATACTTGACTAAAGATGATTTGGATTGATTCTTTAGTGATTGACTTGAGAGGATTTACCCTTAAAGAGTCGCTCTAGACATGTTTTTAAGCACAATAATAAATTGTCCAATGTCGATAATGTAGGAAGGTTATTTAAGTAAATTTTGTAGGTTTTGGTCTTAAATGGTCCATATGCATGTTCTGAAGACAAAATTCTGATGATAATTTGGGCGTTGAGATGGATAATACATTGACACTTTGGTTTAGGTGTGGCTTTTTTGCTTTGATTGATGGGCAGGGAAAGCTATTGGCGAAATTGTATACAGGAATGGGAGTCATGATTTAGGAGTAATTTATTTTTTTCTTTAGAAAAGATTGGGTGTGGTAGAGCATTTCCATGAAGGAGAGTTGGGGAACTTACAGATAACTAGTCTGGGAAGCTGGAGTTATTATCACATTTTTAATACGTGGCATCCTTGTTGTGGGGTTCATTTTGTGCCTGGCTTGTAGTCTTCTTTTTCTTGCGACTCATTGCTTGACTGCCTCCATATAATGGTAACCTATTTCCTCTCTGCTATGATACTTCATTATCTTTAACAATGAATTCATCAAAAGAAATAGAAAGATTTTAGAAAAAAATTTAATTTTCTTTGTTTCTCTAAGCATGTCATCAAAATAATTGCACGTGAGGCTGCTCATGACTATTTTATAGTGGAAAGTCAAACTTTGGGATAGGTGATTTCCATCCTCACAAATTTAATAAGCAATTTTGGGAAACATTAGCAAATTAGTCATCAATAAGTTGAAGTCAGAAATCTGTTCTCCAGTAAGTGTATCAGCTTGTATTTGAAAACAATTTTTATTCAGGTCATATGGTTTTCAGGTTTTTTTACTACTATCACGTTGTTATAACCATGTCATTCAAGCTTTTTTTGCTCTTGTTGCAATCAATATCCATCCCTTAATTTACTGGAATTTGGGCGAGCTCATTGCTTGTTTAGCAAAACTGGCATGTATTTTAATAGAATCAGGTACTGAATGGGAACATGGCTAAAAATGTATTGTCTAATTGAACTTGTTTTCGAGCTTGAATGTTGATTAGAGGTTAGATGAGGAAGGGATATTGTTACTGTGGTGCCAAGGGTCACCGCAGGCTTTTATGAGAAGTTTGAATTTGCATCATATTTTGGAATCATTTTGCATTGGCATTAGATGAGTTTCATAGGCTGGATTGTTGAAAGGAAAAAATATATTTCCTACTTGGTTCTTCGACTTGGGATGCAATCTGTGAATGATTTTGGAATGGGTAGTGATCAGGCTTTCTGTTTAAATTTTTTTTTATTTACACATGATGATTTATTTTGAGTTGCCAGCTGAGCTCAAACATGAAGAGCTATCATGAACTAGTGATCAAATCAAAGCCAAGCGCTTATTGTTCTTTTAATTTAAGTTATTTGAAATAAAATATTAAAGCAACACGATATGCAGCATTTTGCTTCCTACATCCGACCATTTAAACAAGGCTATGCCCTTACGATGACTTATGGTTAAAAGTCCGAATTGTGAAATGAAAAATCAAGGGTCATGCAATTTTCAGATCACAACAATGAAGGAGTCTTTTTTTTTAGAATTCCTTCACTTTTTACGCAACAAATAAAGGAAAGCACCAAAATTGGACTTGTCTCCTTGATAGCAAGTTCAAACCAATCTTACTGAAACCAACTTAATTTTAGGTACCACATGCATATGCTACAGTATGAAATCAATAAACATTCCTTGAAATAAAAAAATGTATCCTGTACATGCAAATATGAGTTATTGTTCCAATTTCGTTTGACCTGGCTTTATTTGTTTGAAATCAAATATGCTAAGTGTATTAAATGCTTATGCATAAGTGAATTTTGTGTGCTGAACTTCTGTTTTTGGTGGGTTTTATGCTCATCATCTTCAACTGCATGCTACATCTCAGGAATCAGTTCAATGAAGCAAGAGGTTGAAAGTATCGGAGAGCTTGATTCTTCTGCGGAGATATTAATTCGTTTATTATGTACTGTTCCTGGATGGTCTGAAAAAAATGTGCAGGTAATGTTGCTTGCGTACCTGGTAATTATCGGTGTTATTTCTTAGTTGATGATCTATGATGTAATCTTTCTTGGTTACAGGTCCAGCAACAGGTTATTGAGGTCATCACATATGTAGCTTCAAATGTGAAGCGATTTCCCAAAAAATGTGTGGTACTTTGCCTTCAAGGTGTGTAATGGTTGATGTTTCTTCTTTAGTGGACATTGGCTTGAGTTGTGTTTTTGTTTTACTAATCAAGTTGCAGACGGTTGTCTTTTTTGCCTGATAGTTCAGATGTGTTTATAATTGGTGTTTTCAGAATACCTACATCATTTTCTCTTGGTTACGATCAATTTGTACTGTTTGCTCAACCAGTAATTTCATTTTCTTTTAATTGTACTAAGTTGAAGGCTATAGCCAGATTTAAAACTTGGATCTCCTCTTTGGAGGATAAGGTTAATGTTATATAAGCAATGACTCATTAGTCGGAATTCCTTTGTTGATATTAACAAATATTTAACGCTTCACTGTATGCAGGTATAAGTGAAAGGGTAGCAGATATCAAGACACGTACTCATGGAATGAAATGCCTTACTACTTTTTCTGAAGCTGTTGGTCCGGGGTTTATATTTGATAGGGTAAGCAGTGAGATTCTAATACATTTCAACTTACTGCACTTCTCATGAAGGATGCTTAGCTTTTCTTTTTTTGGAGGCATTTTTTTGTTGCACAGGATGTTAACTTCACTACCTTGGTTTTGTTTATGCAGCTTTACAAGATAATGAAAGAGCACAAGAATCCTAAGGTTCTCAGTGAGGGTATATTATGGATGGTTTCCGCATTGGAAGATTTTGGTGCATCACATGTTAAGCTGAAGGTTCAGTGCCTACCGTCTGACGGTTATTTTCTATATAGATTTTAAGAAAATTTCCTGTTCTGGTAACAAAAAAGTTCAGTTCTTTTATATTTGTAGTGTTTTAATGCTCTTCAGGATCTAATTGATTTTTGCAAAGAGATTGGATTGCAATCTAGTGCTGCTGCAACGAGAAACTCTACTATTAAGCTTATAGGAGTGTTGCATAGGTTTGTTGGTCCAGGTAAACTTCTACATATGAGGCATATTTTTCATGACAGAATTTACAACATTAAAGAATGTTCACAGATATTAAAGGCTTCCTTTCGGATGTCAAGCCTGCCCTTCTTAGTGCCCTTGAGGCTGAGTATGAGAAGAATCCATATGAGGTACCATGCAGTCTTTTCCACTCATGCAGTTGTCATAATCGATGATATTCATTGTAGTTCTTACACTTTCAATATAGGGTCCTGCTGCAGCTCCAAAGAAAATGGTTAAACTTTCCGACTCTATCTCATCAATGCCTGCGGCTGGATTTGATGGCCTCCCAAGGGAAGATATTAGTACTAAAATAACACCTACACTTATTAAAAACCTCAGCAGCTCTGATTGGAAGGTACAACGTTTGGATATTATAACATACATACATACATGCATGCATGCATGCATGTATGTATTCTAGCAATTCTTCCCCATTATGCATCATACTCTTTGTATTAAACATGCAGGTAAGATTGGAATCCATTGATTCCATCAATAAATTACTTGAAGAAGCTAATAAACGCATTCAACCTGCTGGAACTGGTATGCCTTGTTTTCAAATGTATATTTTACTTCTGTTTTGGTGAAGCCTTCAAGGACTGTTGTATTACATCCTTCTGTGAACCTTCGAATATTTTTTTGATATGTTTCTTTTCATAACTGTGTAGCGGAGTTATTTGTAGCTCTAAAGGGCCGTCTATGCGATAGTAACAAGAATTTAGTGATGGCAACCTTAGCAACTATAGGTGGTATCGCATCTGCTATGGGTCCTGCCGTTGAAAAGTCTAGCAAGGTCATCTTCTGTAATCAATAGAAGTTTGGTTGTTTTGCTACCAGAATTTATTATGGACCTTGAAACAATTGTGATGTAGGCACTAATGTTGTGTTTTGTTCAGGGAATTCTCGCAGATGTATTAAAATGTCTTGGAGATAACAAAAAGCACATGAGAGAATGCACCTTGAATACGTTAGATTCATGGGTTGGTGCTGTTCTATTGGATAAAATGGTAGGTAGCCTTGTAATCTTGTAGTGATTCATTTCATCTAGACAATTTGCATTGTTTGAATCATATTGTGTTTTTGCAGGTTCCATATTTAACTGCTGCCCTGGCTGATCAAAAGCTTGGTGCTGATGGGCGTAAAGATCTTTTTGATTGGTTGTCCAGGCATCTTTTGAGCACCAGTGAATCACCTGATATATTGTACCTGCTGAAACCAGCTTCGTTTGCGATGATGGTACTTGTTGATTTGTTGATGTCAAAAGCTTTTCTTTTTTGAAGTGACATTGTCCACTAACTTTGGTTGATATTTCAAACCTTATAGGATAAATCTGTTGATGTACGAAAAGCTGCTGAAGCTACTCTTGGTGAGATCTTGAGAATATGCAGCCAAGAAGCTGTATGTGCTCTAGAACTACAGAATCCAACTTGTTTTCTTTTCCAGTTGTTTGATGTGGATAAATGACATTCATTGTTATCCAGGTAACAAAGAGTTTAAAAGATTTGCAAGGACCTGGCTTGGCTCTTGTGCTGGAAAGGTTGAAACTTTCTGGTTTGGCCCAAGGTTTGTTATTTTATGCACCTTAAAGTTGGCATAAGTAGTACTATCTTTCATACTAAATATAAACGTTTCTTCATCCTATTAGAAACTGGACCTGTTGCTTTGGCATCAAAGTCTAGCTCAAAGATTGGAAAACAAGCTCCGTGTGGTGGTGCTGATCGTGTAACTAAGAATGCCAACAAGTCTTTATCTATGGTTAGTTCATTCATGCGTTTATTTATTTATTTTTTTTTGGGTGAAACATGCCTTTTACAACTGCATTTTTGGGTACAGAGGGTTGTACCTGCAAGGGTCTCAAAAGCAGATCCTATTTATACCGTCCAAGATCTTGCATTGCAATCACAGGCTCTTTTGAATGTTAAGGACTCAAGCAAGGCAAGTTCTGATAATAAAAAATTTGGCTTTTGCTTTTATGGATTCATGTATCCAAACTGAACCACTGCTTGTTTTGCAGGAGGATAGAGAAAGACTGGTTATACGAAAATTTAAATTCGAGGATCCAAGGCCTGAACAGATGCAAGATCTCGAGGTCCTTTTAATTTGCAAAGCATAACATGAAAAGAATTATTCTCATTTGGCAATGCTTAGGATGGCTTATACTTTAGTTCTTCTAGTTTAGAATCATATAGTTTCTTATGTTGGCATCCTGTTTGATGTGTTCTATCTTGTTCAGTACACAAGTATTTGAGACAGCATGATCTTGTATAATTTGATTTATATTTCTATATGCTTATATATGGTCACCTTACGAATATTCACTCTGGTTTCTTGGAAATTTCTATCGGTTTTTATTAAGTGTTGTGAGATATCCTTTGGGAATTCATCTTCAATGTTATAGAGCACTAGTGGAAGATTAATATGTTTTTTACTGTTACCAAATTCTTGTGTCTTCTTGTTTATTTGCATTTTTTTCATATATATGCACGTGCTTTTTTATTTTTTTCCACTTGAGATGGTGCTTCATTTGTCAGATCTTTCCCACGCTATTTCCTTAAAAAATTACCTCTATATTTTTAGATGTGTTGCATGCCGTTGGATTCATAATATGTTAATTGCAACTACTGCAGTGTGATATGATGAAGTATTTTAGAGAAGATCTTCATAGACGACTACTTAGCACAGACTTCAAGAAGCAAGTCGAAGGACTGGATTTGTTGCAGAAGGTGGGCTGACAACTTCAAAAATGCCCGTCTTTTGAGACATCCTGTATGCCATCTAACTTTGCTTTCTTACTTGGCAGGCCCTACCATCTAGTGTGAAAGAGATAATTGAGCTTATTGACGTACTACTAAGGTGGTTTATTCTACGATTTTGCGAGTCCAACACAACCTGCTTGTTGAAGGTTTGAATTAATTTTTTTATTCTTTCCGATTCCTCTGGTGAATCTTATGGTATTTCTTTCTTAATTGATTCCTTTTCTTATGATATTTTTTTGACAAGAAGGTTCTAGAATTTCTTCCCGAGCTTGTTGAAACTTTAAAGGATGAGGGCTATACTCTAACTGAGGCAGAAGCAGCAATGTTCATCCCATGTCTTGTAGAGAAGGTTTGTTATGTATTTATAGACGAGTAATCTCTTTCCTTTTTTTTATTGTAAAATGATTTCTTGAGCAATGAGTTTAATTTCTTAACAGTACATCTCTATCTTTATTTTTTTCTGGAACTTCAATTTGGAAGCTGCGCTTCATAATGTTTGCTCCGTGCTTTGGTTTCAATGCAGTCTGGTCATAACATTGAGAAAGTTAGAGAGAAGATGAGGGAACTGCTGAAGCAGATGGTTAGTGTCTATCCTACGTCAAAACTTCTTGCATACATACTTCAAGGGTTGTCCTCAAAGAATAGCCGGACTAAAATAGAATGTGTTGAGCTAATTGGTTGGTTGATGGACCATAATGGAGCTGAGGTAAAATTTTCATTGTCTTGTTTTGTTTATTATTTTTTACTCTTGAGGAGTCATACTTGTTAACTTCGCTGCAGATCACTGGACAGTTAAAATCTTTGCAACATGTTGCTGCTTTAACATCAGAAAGAGATGGTGAAGTTAGGAAAGCTGTGCTAAATACAATGGCCACTGCCTATAAAATTGTTGGTAATGGATATGTTTTTCTTTCTTCTTGTGGGGAGTTTAAAATAAAGCGGTTCCATGGTTTAGGAATATTTCATGAACAAGTTGTATAGCCTTTTTTTGTCTTCAAGGATTACTGGTCTTCATGAATTATTATTTTTTTTTTTACCATTTTTTGGGTTTAAGACATAAGAATTATTTTAAGTAGTTACCTGTAACATTGACTAAATTCTGAGCCTTTTAAGTGCAGGTGATGATGTATGGAAATATGTTGGAAGATTATCAGATGCTCAAAGAAGCATGCTAGATGATCGTTTTAAATGGAAGGTTAGCATTGATGCCCTATTTACTGTTTTGTACCTATCGAAGGCAATTCTCACATTTATGGACATAGGCCCGGGAGATGGAAAAGCGGAAAGAAGGGAAGCCTGGTGAAATTAGAGGAGCACTTAGACGATCTATAAGAGAGAATGGGTATATAAATTTCTTTTTTTTTTTTTTTTGGATATTCTGTTCTATGTTTGTGTTCTGTATGTCTATTGCTTCACCTTGAAATGTTGATCTTAGAAGTGGCATTATGATTAGCTGATCATGTATGTTTTGATATTAATCAAAGCTAGGTGATTATCTTTGATTATGATTTCAACTCTGGAGCCAAGAGAAGTTTTGGGGTTGTTTTTTGTTGCATAAGTTAGATATTAGCCACTGAGTTATGTTTTTTGAAGGCATTATGTCAAAATTTGCCATCATGTGATGCCACTTATGCCCTTTATAACAGCTATTAGAATGTTAAAGATTAGTGTTAAAAATCCTTGAGTCAGCTTTTAGAAGTCAGTCTGTTACATTGGACAAAACTAATAAAAGAGGGATTTGGTTTGCACACAAAGAAAAAGTTTTTTTCTCAAATAATGATTAAATTAGGAATACGTAGAAATGGTATTTCTATGCAAGTGAATCATGGACATTTTCAAAGTTTCTTTGGAAACATTATTTTTAGGCCAATAAAGTTTGGAATTCAGTTTGTCCTTTAAACCTCTTGTGATTTTACTTCCCTTAAAATGGTTTGGTTCATTTGAAATTGTTGTGTCAGCATTACATCATGCTATATTAAAGAAGGCCATTATTGACAAACTGCTAGATGACTTAGACTGTGGTTATGAAGCCATGGAGATGGTGTAAATTGCATGATCAATACTAGAATTTTATAGTTCGCTTTGCATGCAAACAAACGTTTTGATATATGAAATTGTTAAAAAGTAAAGACAAACCTAAAAGCAGTTTAAGACATTGCATAGCATCAGATGTACCTTCTTTGTTGACAGATGGATGCTTCCTCATCAATTTATTCTAAATTGTTGAGGTAAATAGAATCCAAACCCTGTTTAATTTCACTATACTAGTAGAAGCACTAGAGTTCCAGAGTTTTTAACTTTGAAAATGATATAATTCATTTAAAGCAATGAATATTAAAGATTTAGTATACTGGACTTTTCAGACGTACAGCAATAGTAATTTGAAACTCTCAAGTTTTGTTTGGGAAGCTGTGGAATATTGTACGGTTTACTTGTTATTAGATACTTTTTATCATCTTTGTTTATATATGGGCCTAATTCTGAAACATGTTCATATTTTACATCCAAGCTCTTGTGTGTTGACCTTGATTTGCCTCAGCAACATCTTTGTTTTAGATACATTGTGCACAAAAATGATAGATTAGCACAGTTGGTCCCAAATCATAATCTCCACTCTCTTTTTACTAGCGGTAATTAAGTCATATTTTTGCCGAACATGACAAAAGTTCCTTAGTGCTAACTAAATAGTCTAAAATTTATTTATGGCGTCTCCTTCGTTCACTATGTTGCCAATGAAGTTAAAAATGGTTTGACCAAGCATGAGGCAGATATTCCAAGAGTGATAGTTTTATAACCTTTTAATTTCCTTGTATTTTTATTTTTGAATGGTTGTCATTTGGTCGAGTTATTCAGATTAGAGGTTGCTGAACAGAGTGGAGAGGTTCCTTTTCATTCCACTGCAGCTCCTATGGTAGCAAGGTATTGTGGGACCTCATTATGCCATTTGATATTCTTGCTATGTCAACTTGTTGTATCATTCATCAATAAATTTGTATCCCTTTTATATTTCAGGAGGAACTTTAGTCATGGTGATTCACACTTGGAAAATCACATGGCACCAATGCAGCTACTTTCAGTTAATGTACCACCTGATTGGCATAAAGCTTTAGATCTCATTTTGCTTGGTTCTCCGGAGCAGGTATCTGTGGCATGCATCGCGTATATGTTTTGAACATTTCTTCTGTTGCTAAGACTTTAAATTATTTTTCTCTCTTGCTTAGTTAATTTTTAAACAACATTGATGTCAAGCAGTGATTATCTAAGTTAGCCTTTTTTGATGTGGAAATCCTATAAAGAAAATAAAATCCAACCTCTCTTAATTGTTAAAAAACATTTTGTCTTTCTTGATTTTTTGTTGCAATAATACGTTCACTCTATTCTTTTAGTTTCTTTGTCATTTCTACTTAATTCATTTCACTTAACTCTAAAGAAAAGTCACTGTAAGACTTTGGAACAAGTTTTCTTAGAAAGATCATACTTTGGTATCGAAGTTTTTTATTTCAACTCCAATTATAGGGATTAAAAGGAAGGAAGTTGAAAAGCAAGCCAAGAAATAGAATCGAAAGATTGGAGAGGTATAAATTGAAATAATTGCATTATTTATTTTAACATCCAAGATAGAGTCACAGATAGCTCTAGTAAGCCAATAAATATAAGTTTTAATGGAGATGATACTAAAATCTCATTCTGTCCTAATAACGAATCTAAAGGATTCACAAAACAAAAGAAATACTCTTTAGTAAACTTTGGGTGGAGTAATAATCCATGCATGATTGATAATGTTCATTTAAGACAAAAGCTAAACTTAATCTACCTATTTATGATAGTACAATAAATGTAGAGAAATTATATACATATTTTTTCTATATGATTATTCATCAACTGATAGGAAGCATATGTTTGATAAAAGATGACAAGTTGTATGTTAATTTGATGGAATGCTTAAGAACTAGTACAATTAATAAAGTGACATGTGGCTAGTTTAAAAAATTAATTAAATGAAGGTTTTTCCCCATAGGATAAAGGGAAAAAGTGGTGTAGTTTATGCCACCAATAAGGGCAAATTATGTGGGAATATACAATTGTGGTTCTATGAATACTTATTAATGAGGTGCATATATTGTATAAGTATATTTTAGGTTTGTATTATTTCATTACTATAGAGTTAACTTTATTCCTTTTGTAATATTTGATGCAAGCCAGCATGTTTGTGATGCCTATCAAGACAACCAAAAGATGAAAGAGCACTCGACAAAGATCATAGCCACGACAACAAATGCCATCTCTAAGTGCGATTTAGAAGTATTGTGGTTGCTATTAAGAGCAAAGACAAATACGGGAAAAACGTTAGATCTTGTACACTAATATATTCCCTGAAAAGTTTAAGAAAAATTGGAAAAATAAGGTGCTTATAGTCGAAATTACAAGGATTCTAGGGATTTTGCAATACTCAAATGAGTCTCCCTCGTGATAAGACCAAAAGAATTTGTGTAATTAACAATATTGTATCAAGGAGAGGGGACAACTATCAATGTACTAGTAATCGATGAATTTTATCTTTGAAAACCTCGTAAAAAAGCTGTACTTATAGACTATACTCTATTTAAGACCTATTCTTTATGGTGAATTTAGAATTTTTGAGATGAGAGTTGAAATTTAATACAAAATGAAATTTATAATAGCTTGAGTTATATTGATGAGGTTGCCTATAAAGTGGCACCTTTAAATATTTTCCAGATTATATTGGGATGTTCATATTTATGAGACCAAGGCGTTGTATATTACATCAATCTTAGTAGCATTGAGTACTGAACTTAATTACAATGCAAGATAAAGGAAAGATAATAGTAGACATTATTGTGGTTAGCAAAGTAAAGTTGTTAGTAAATGCATGCCAAAACATTGTGTTTCTATTGGTCAAACCCAAGAAACCAACGGTTGGTACTAAAGAATGTCATAACTTTCAAGAACCATTTCAGGAGATAATAAGAGCCTATCTTGCACTATTCACTAAACTCACAGGGTTAAGGCATGCTATGGAGCATGAGATCCAACTTTTGTCTATTTGACACTTTCAAATGTGGAGATGCAGTGCGACTCTATGGTAGAAAATAAGGTTGAGTAGCAAGTCGCAAAGTTTCTCGGGAATGGAGTACCCAAGTCAAGCAGCTCATCATGCAGCTCATCGGTGATCTTGGTACCAAAAAAAAAGATGCAGGATGGCATTTGTCTGTGGATTGTCAGACACCTAAAAAAGTCAACATCAAGAATAAGTACTCTCCACTTAAGATTGATGATCACTTGGACCGGCTAAAGCATGTACAGGGTTATTGAAAAAGTTTAAAATCCTAAATGGGATACATAGAAGATGGCTTTGAAGACAACAGAAATTGTACAAGTGGTTGGTGATTCTATTTGCGTTATGAATGTTCAAAACCTGGCAATGCTCATGCAATTGATGAGCAATATTCTCTTTAGAGGCTTTTGTTGTGGTTACCTTAACAACATATTCATTTATAGCATTGCTTTTGAAGAGTATGTAGAACATCTAAGGTGTTGACATCCTACAGACCTACAACTAAAGTTGAAAGAGAAGAAGTGCTAGAATACAAGTAATACCCTTGTATATTTGGGCTTTCATGTCGATATTGGTGAGATAAGAATTAACAAGGAGAAAACTAAGACTATTGAGAAATGGCCCAAACCTCAAAATATTATCGATGTTAGGAGTTTTTTTTAGAGCCTGTCAGTATCTGAGAAAGTTTATCAAAAGATTTTCACCATGACACTTTTCCACATATAAAGTTTGAATGAATGTACTTGCACTGACAAACTTTCCAACAATTAAAAGAGTTAATTTATTGAGCATTGGTCTTAGTTGGTGCCAAATCTACAATGGTTGTTTGATATTTAGGCAGATGCATTTGGGTATGTTACTGGGGCAATTTTAATGTAGGAAGGAATGCTTGTAACTTATTTTTTTGAATTACTTTAAGGAGGACAAACTTTCCAAATCCACATATAAAGTTTGAGTGGATATACTTGCACTAACAAACTTTCTAATAATTAAAAAAGATAATTTATTGAGCACTGGTCTTAGCTAGTACCAAATCTACAATGGTTTGATATTTAGGCAAATGCATTTGGGTATGTTATTGGGGCAATTTTATTGTAGGAAGGAACATTTGTAACTTATTTTTTTGAATTACTTCAAGGAAGACAAAATAATTATTCTACATATAAAAAAGGAGCTTCTAGCCTT
This sequence comes from Vanilla planifolia, assembly GCA_023846275.1. NCBI lineage: Eukaryota > Viridiplantae > Streptophyta > Magnoliopsida > Asparagales > Orchidaceae > Vanilla > Vanilla planifolia. Next base: position 5,288,560 of record CM043873.1, on the reverse strand, counting down.
ATGTCAAGTCATAAGGCATTGGTGGCCATACATTCTTGGGAAAAGACCCTAATTCACTTTTGTATCTACATAATTAATGATACAACAAGCATGAGACCTAAAGTGGATACTATTCCTACAATAATTTAACTTAGTTATCAAATACAAGAGAGCATATAGAATGAACATATAGATATGTTTTGTCATCCTCTCTCAATCGTAATTATGCTTGACAAATATTATGAAAATACAGCTTGCAAAATTTGAGAGGTATGCTATCAAGTATGAAGTCAATCCAGATTTTGGAGGTATTTATTGAGAAGCAAAAGGTTATTCGAAATGGGGTGCTCTATCGAGGAAAGCAATTATGTATACCCCAATGAGATGGTAAAGAAGGTGGATACTCGAGGCCCATACATCTAGGGTATCTGAATATTTTTGAGTCTCAATCATCTTGATTTGCAAAAGTATGTTTATTGGCCCCACATGTGCTCAAGTGTTGAGAAATTTATTTGAGTGTGCATTTTTTGTTGTATGATGAAGCTGTCCAACCATAAGCATAGGTTGTATATGCCATTATCTATATTGTTATAACTCTATAATAGCATTTCAATGAATTTTGTTGGAGGATTACCAACAACCCAACAAGGACACAACTATCTATTTGTCATATTAGTTGGATTGTTTAAGATGGTCATATTGATGTCATGTAGACAAAATGTTATAAGTGAAGAAACAGTGATCCTCTTCTTCCAAACTATATGGTCTTTTTGGGTTACTAGCATCCATTGTACTAAATTAAGATACCTATTTCTTGAGCTAATTTTGGCAAACATTATGGGGAATGACTAATACTACTCTAACATGTATAGTAACCTTCCATCCACAAACTGATATAACAAATTGAAGTAGTGAATATGATAATTATTCATCTACTTGGGCGTTAAAATGCTTAGCAATTGAAGACTTAAGATGAGTATTACTTATGTACAATTTGCATACAACTGTCAAACTTTCTTGAAATAATACAATAGATATACCCAAATGTTGAAAAATACTTATTTGAATTCCTGTGGAAGTATAAAAAGTGACATGATTAACATAAAGTCGAGAAGAACTTCGTGGAAGGCAACCTCATTTGGCTTTATGTTAGTAAGGAAAATTTGAAAAGAAATGGCAAAAAGTTGACACCAATATGATTGGTCTTTTTAAATAATACTGAAGGTCACAATAAATTTCTATCTGCTTGAACTACTTACATGTATGAAAATTTACGTAATCATAAGATCAACATGAATCATACATGTTATGAACCTTTTTCAAATAATGCAAAATGTCAACAATAATATCTATCAACTCAAGTTACTAGCTCATATGAAAACATGCACCACAATATGTACAACCTTTCGCCACACATGCAACATGCGTTGCAGTAGGTGCCACTTACTATCGCAAGCACATCTCACAATTGTAGCACCAACCCCCATGCACCCATTTTGCATGCATGCAGTACATTGAGCATACATCATGACATGCAAACTAGTTTTACAAAAGCAAACTAAGAGTCTCAACACATGCAATGATGGGAAAATAAAAAATTTAGTATTATGGCTATTTAGGTATTATTATTTACTATAAAAAATGATAATTGAAATAAACTGCTATATCCAAGTATCTATAAAATGGGCAAAGGCATTCTCGATTTTTGGCATAAAAACACTTACACTCTATTCTTTTAGTTTATTTGTTATTTTTACTTAATTCTATTGCACCTATTTTCTAGTATGGTTATTGTGTCTCTTTAGAACAAGTTCTCTCACAGACAAATCATATAAGGAATATTAGACATATTTATAATTATAAAATATAACAAATTTGTCTATAATTTTGTTAGGAATCAAGAAATAAATTAAAAAAATAATATGTACAAATCTCACATATATAATATCAAATCTTTACAAACAAGAAAACTAATTAATAATATATTAATGCACAAAAACAAGATGTTGAGGCTGGATATCAAGGATTGAAATAGTTATCATATCCAAAGTTTTACAGTTTAATTTATCAAAAACAATGGTAGACTTCTCTATTGAAACTTTTCATTTCTTGAATTTCTTGTCTAATGCTATGAAATGCATGATTGATTGCATATAAAACTATGTAGACGGAATAACACTTTATTCGAACAAAGCATATTGATTCTGACTGAGAGAACTGTTTATAGATGTGATGTTCAATGGATAGGTAATTTCAAATCCTTGAGAGGAATATTGCAGAAATTTGTTTTGCTTAAGTTTGGCAATTAAAAAACCATAGAAGATTTTCATTCAGTAGAGAACTACCTCAGCTGAGTTTATAGAAGCTTTTATGAACGTGAACTATGAAACAGTGTAGGATGCCCTTTTCTTTTGTGAAGGGTTAGGCATGCATGATTATTGCCACAAGTGACCGTTATATTAATGAACCAACTTGGAGGTATTTTAGAATGGTCAATCAATTTATATTTGGAATTTCCATTGCAAAGTTTAGGGGTTAAGAGAAGGCATAAAATTTTCATCTGCTCTGATGAAATTGTACGTTAACTAGTTCTAACCTTAGTTTTATTATTTTGGTGCAGTCAGTTGAAGGCATGAAAGTTGTGTGCCACGAATTGACTCAAGCTTCAAATGATCCTGATGGTTGTGTGAATGAGGAACTTGTTAAGGAGGCTGATAGATTAGTTTCGTGTTTAGCAAACATGGTATCTGATAACTGCCTCCTATTTGATAAACAACATTTCCAAATGTTGTTTAATACTTTAATAATAACTAAATTTCTATCAGGTTCCAAGGACTTTTAACTTGAGCTTTGCTGGAGCTTCTTCACGGTCTTGTAAATATGTTTTAAACACACTTATGCAGGTCAACATTGTGAAACCTCTCTCTCTTTTTATAAAGTGATGTCAGGCAACCTAATTGAGTTTTCTTTTATTTCAGACTTTCCAGATCAAGCGGCTTGCTCATGCTGTGAAACGAAGTACTCTAGACAACCTTATCACTGAACTACTACTTTGGCTTCTTGATGAAAGAGTTCCCTTAATGGATGAAGGCAGTCAACTTCTTAAAGCACTCAACGTTCTGATGCTAAAAATTTTGGTTGATCATCTGTTTTGTTACCATGTCATCTTTTATAGCTCGTTATTTCCTTATATCTTTGTCATGAATGTTTTTTCATAATCTCCAGGACAATGCCGAGCGCACATCATCATTTGTTGTTCTGATAAATTTGTTGAGGCCTTTAGATCCTTCTAGGTGGCCATCGCCTGCATCAACTGAGAACCTTGCCATTAGAAACCAGAAGTTTTCTGATTTAGTTGTTAAGTGTCTCATTAAATTAACCAAGGTATTGAAGTGATGCTTCTGAATTTCCATAATTCCTCTTATGCGGGCATATAAATTATGTCGTGCATTTGTCTCTGCAGGTGCTTCAGAGCACGATATATGACGTTGATCTTGACTGTGTCCTCCATAGCATCCATGTGTACTTGCAAGAACTTGGAATGGAAGAGATACGCAAGAGGTATGTTATGTATGCCATAGTGTTTTTAAATCCTCTTCTTCATTCTGCCTTAAGATTGTTGTTTACTCTTATTCATTCTCGAATTATGCTTAGGGCTGGAGCTGATGACAAGCCGCTGCGAATGGTTAAAACTGTTCTTCATGAACTTGTAAAGATCCGTGGAACAGCTATCAAGGGTCACCTTTCGATGGTTCCCATAGACGCAGAACCTCAGCCTATCATTCTTGCTTATATTGACTTAAATTTACAGGTACTTCAGAATGCTTCCTAAATTATTTTTCTTTGATTTGTTCCTTACGATGAAATGAGTCTTTTCAAGGTGCATCCGTTTGGTTCGAACTTTTTCGACTGTTCATGTACTTTTTTCCGGTAGATGATAAAAATTATTTTTTGGCCGATTTGCCAGTCATATGTTTTGGCTGGTTTTATCAAAGCTTGTAATCAAAATTATAAACCAATTGATTTCGTATTTTTCACATTCTATTTTTGTATTCTAATGTATTCTGAATCAATTCAATGGTAAAACCAAACTGTTATCATAACTTAATATTTTTTTTAAAGATAAATGTTGGTTTATTTATTGACAAGCTTGCATTCTTCAAGCACATACTTCATCCTGCATAAAAGTCATGTTTATTTTATTGTGTAGTTTTATGGTCTAATAATAATCCTAATTGGTCTAATTATAATGACTTGTGTTCAATTTTAGACTCTTGCAGCGGCTAGAATGCTAACTCCAACTGGCTCCATCGGACAAGCACATTGGGGGGATGCTGCATCAAACAACAATACTGCACCAGCACATTCTGCTGATGCACAACTCAAGGTGTAATTTCTGCATTTATAATTTTCAACCTTTTATACTATTCTCTTGTTTCCTCTGCTTCTTTTGATCTCTAAAGTTTGTGTTTGTGTATTTGATTATGGAAACAGCAAGAGCTTGCGGCCGTATTCAAGAAGATTGGGGATAAACAAACTTGCACTATTGGTCTTTTCGAGCTTTACCGGATAACTCAGCTGTACCCCAAGGTATGGTTCTTTGCCATTTTTCCTGCATTGTTTGGGTAATTAAGTTCTGAATTATTTTGTAGGTTGATATCTTTGCTCAGCTTCAAAACGCAAGCGAGGCTTTTCGGACCTACATAAGAGATGGGCTGGCTCAGGTTACGTAGTTTCTCCTACCATTTTGATGCGATTTGCCGTATTCATTTTGTTTTTGGCTAACCTTATTCCCCCCTTTTCATCATTTCAGATGGAAAAGAATGCAGTGGCCGGGAGGATGCCATCGAGCGTTCCGATGTCGACTCCACCGCCGTTGTCTGCTTCTCCCAAATTCGGTTCGGTCTCACCCGTCCATACCAAACTAATCGGTGCAAAGCCTGAGAACAACTCCGGTTTTCCGGTCTCATATGGCGAGGACGATGCTTCTGCTGCTGCTGCAGTGTTCAAAAGCAATGGTAATAGTGGAGAAGATAGGAATGATAGGTTTCCTTCAGGTGGCTCCTCATCCTTATGTTGAATGAACTCTTAAAAAACATATTGTGCACACTTCACCCTAACCGGATTCAACTCCAGGAATAACAACGGGGACGCTGGATGCCATCAGAGAAAGGATGAAAAGCATTCAAGCTGCAGCGGCAGCGGGTAATTCGGAGGTCAGTACCCGGCCATTGATGGCTTTAAATGGCAACATGGACCATGGAGGAGTCGAACATGTCGATGGGGAACTTGTGGCCCAAGCCAGTGTGCTCCCCATGGATGAGAAGGCATTGTCTGGTCTTCAGGCTCGAATGGAAAGGTTGAAGAGTGGAGCATTAGAACCTCACTAACGTCTACTAGTGTTCTTATTGATTGTATTTTAGCTTACATTTTTTTTTTTTTTTTTTTTGTTGGCGGCTCGGTTCCCTCATAGGAAGAACCAAGAGCTTTGTTGGTTCACGAAACTGGATTTAGATGTCGTGTTTGAGATCAAAAGCTAGGATAAGTTTCTTCGATATGTATAGGGTGTTGTATTCTCATTGAAGCTAAAATTGGAGGAATACCGTATAACAGCTGATGCTTAACACTTTTTGATTCGTTTCAATGTAAGACACTCTTCAAGTTGGCAGAGCTTTATGATTTTTAGTATTGATGTCTTTGATATGATGGAGGAGAAAACATTTGCCAATTTTATATTCATTATTTATCGGGCCGAATTTAATTTACAATAAAAAAAGAACATTATCTACCTTTCAAAGTTCAAACAAATATGCATGGTAATTTTAGACTGACATTGTATTATTTTGTTTTCTTTTGCTCTAATTAATTCATGTGGATCATGATGAAGGTTAACAAGAACATTATAATTTAAGACTCCGATTTATTTATTTGGATGGCAAGAAATAGAATTTCTTGCTAAATCTATTTTAGAAAAAGATTTTGGGCAAATTTAAGTTCTTTTAATTTTTTTTTAATGAAGCAACTCGGATCGTTCTTAAATAAATCAAATGACAGATTCAAAAAGAAAGATCAATATGTATAGGTCTTGTATTCTCATTGAAGCTAAAATTGAAAGAATACCGTATAACACTTTTTTATTAGTTTCAATGTCAGAAGTTTTTTATGTTGGCTGAGTTGATCCTTTTTAGTATTGATGTCTTTGATTCACTAAAGGAGAAAATATTTGTCAATTTTAATTTTATTATCTATTGTGCCGAATTTAATTTACAACCACAAAAACATTATCTAACTTTCAAACATCAAACAAATAGGTATGCAGAAATTTCATTCTGATGTTGTATTATTTTGTTTTTGTTTTGTTCTATTTCAATCATGTGGATAATGACTTTGAAGGCTAACATGAAATTTCTAAGAGCATGTTAAATCTATGTTTTAAGAGATTTAGAGCAATTTAAGTTCTTTTAAATTTTTTTGATAAAATAAACAGATCATTCCTAAATAAATCAAATAACAGATTTACTTGTTCCCGAGTGGAGATAAATTGCCAAAGAAAAGGAGCAACAGAAGCTGCAGCAGGGATGCTTTCATTAGAATCGAAGTCTTAAGGTACAATCTCTGCTAAAAACTCAAATTTAGGATAGTTTGATGTTCAGAAAAAGTTGTCAGAAACTGAGAAAAGATGAGCCAATGGGGAATTCAACCGCTTAAACTACATCACATTTAATCGACCAACAGCAACAACAACAACTAAAGCTTCCTCTCGTCTCCAAGAAAGTCCTTGAAACAGACTCATTCGTCTACAATTCATCCTGAAAAAATACCATACATGCTACGATTAATAAAGGCTTAGTATAGATATATAAAGCAATTCACTTTTAAAAGCTTTTCTTATATCGATCTAAGATGAAATATAGTACATTAATTGATTTTTTGATTTAATAAGAATAAGCAGTTGAGTTATAACATGAGGAACGGGAATAAAGCACGGTAACAACAAATGAAAAAGAAGGTTGAAACATACATGAGTGCTTGTAGCCTCTTCTTCGATTTTGTTGTTATCATCATCCTTTTCGTGGGAATCCTCCGCATCAGTATCGTCAGCATCGTCATCATCCTGAAAACAAACGTGGAATGAATTAGTAAGAACAAAAAAAAGAATGAGATAAAGATGCCATGCAGAAACTTACGTCATTAATATTATCAATATCATTCTTCTCGTTAGCTTTCTCCTGTCGATTGATTTAGCATTACCATTATAAGGTCTAAGTCCTCGATTGTTCTTTAAAGATTTAATGTAGGAAGATTCATGGATAGGAAAGAACCATACCTCTTCTTCTTTCTTTTTCTCAGCTTCATCAAAGGCAGCCTTCTCAGCCTGCAGCATAAAAAGCGCATAGTATAAGTAAAGAGTACATTATGAACAACTGTAAAAGATGAGCTTACGTCTTTGTGTTTTCCCCAAGTTTCTTCGGCGACTTTCTTTGCATATTCAGCATCATCAGTAATGAGAACGTTATCAAATAAAGATCCTGATTTAACCTGCAAAAGATCGTTTGTTAGTGAGGAAGACTTGGAATCATCATCACCTATTGAAAACTATCATAATGGAATGGAGAAATTACCTGCCACAATTCAATTCCCACATACTTTAAGTTCGGGAAGACGTACAGATCAGGATCATCCGAGAAATCTATAACCAGTTTTTAACCATAATAAGTAAAAAGAATGCATACAAATTTGCTTCAATCGAGTTGTAGAGGACAAGGAAAAAGGACCTGGGTTGTCAATCAAGGGAGCCTTCCACTTTCCCTTGTAATTTGGATTTTTTATTTTCTACGAAGTGAGATAAAACATGTATTTAGCAAATGCTATTCACTTTGAATGATTAATAAAAATCATGCAAAAATATTAAACACTTCCCAGACCTTTGGCTTCCATGCTCCCTTGTATTCAGGGTTTGGAATGGTCGGTGGAGTCCATTCACCGTCTTCCTCATCCCAATCCTCTGGCTGTGAATCCATAGTAAAACAAAATAAGAGATTTTGAATCAACAAATACTAGCAAACAGCTGATCGATACCTTTTTGGCATCAGTATCAGGTATTTCCTTGGGAATATCATCATAACCCTGTCATATAGAAATGTAGCCATTATAAACAATGCAAAAAACTTTGAAAAAAATCTTTTAAATCGATCCCATTATATTATATAACTGGAGCAAATGGCACGTTTGATCTATATTTACTGCTTGGATTTTTTCAGCTTTGTTTACCAGGACAAATTCAATGTATAGAGAGTATAGAAAACATACAACGGAACACTCATCCTATCAAGTGTTGCTATAAAATTTGCGCAGTGAATTAACAATCTTAAGTGGTAGTTGAATGAGCAAAAAACTAAAATGGTAAGAGGTCAACAGGATCTCTAGATGTAGTTCTACGAAGTGATCAATTACCTCAGGTTTCTTGTCATCAGGATCTGGAATATATTTTTTATCATCCCAGTCATTAGGCTGTTGAAACAGCACATCAGAATATGTTAAGTAATCGATGAAGTATTTGATGCAGAAGCAGTTAATTTTACCTTTTTGGCATCTGGGTCCCTTATTTTCTTTGGGAGAAGGAGGTCCCAATCGTTGTATAGGCTACCAGATTGCCTTTCAACATTGTCAACGAGAATGCTGTATGAAGCATCAGGGCGGATTATTAAAGTATAAAGATGCGTCAGCTCGTCTGTTGCACAAGGGACCTCCTTTTTAAGTAGGTGATTCTTCCCATTGCGAGTCAATATTGCATGTACTTTCTTGGTGCTATAGATACAAATATCAGGTCCAAACATTATGCTGTACATAGAAAAAAAGAAAATGATCTCATTAGCAAAAAAAAAATAACAAAACGATACAATTTCATAAAGTGATTAAGAAAAAAGGACGAGCAATTAAAGTGATGTAGCTCGCACATAGCATATTCAAAAACCAATAGCATAAAAAAAAAGACTAAGCTAGCAATAAAAAGGACTGCAATTTCCAATCAAAGAATGCGGGTAAGATGACTACCTGTATGGCGTCTCACCACTAAACTTCTTCTGATCGATGTCACCACTTAGTAATTTCATATAACCACCACCACAGTCAAGCTTTTGCTCATGTTTGACCGAAAATTGAAAAACAAGTGATTTGTCCTTGTTACTGAACTCGGGAAACTGTGCAGATATTGCAAAGAATCTATAATCTGGGTATGTTTGGATTCCTGCAAGGAAAGACAATTTCCTAATAATGATGAGTACGACAAAAAGAACAATGACTACCGTCACAAAACTTCTATGATCATGTGGCAACAAACTTCATAATAAGTTTGTAAAACCATATTAAAAGATTCCATAATATTCCAATAATAAAACTAAAGTCTAAGGCTATTTTTGAAAATACATTATAAAACATCTGAAGGTATTTCAAATTTCCATCGACAGCACTTTACCAAATAAAACTTCTGGTCAAAAACATCTCCAAAAAAGCTCATTTGCAAACTACATAATAAGTTTGCAAAACCATATTCAAAGATTCCATAATATTCAAATAATAAAATTATAGTTTAAGGCAATTTTTGAAAATGCATTATAAAACATCTAAAGGTAGTATTCCAAATTTCCATCAACTGCATTTTACCAAATAAAATTTGCAAACTATTGTTCATCAATACCTTTCCTTCCACAACAAACAGTCATACATATACATAATCTACCAAAATTAATATCAACTAAAAGGGAGTTTCAATCAAATTTGTATCTACTTGACTGAGGTTTCAAAGAATGCAACAACATAAAACTCAATTAAAATTAATGGGAAAAAGCTGGAAAATTGACTCACTTTTGTTCTTCGTGATCCAAAATATAGAAACTGAAAAACCAAACTACCACTCCATTGTTATCGAGGACAATAGATGAGCAAAGTTGATTCATCCATAAAAAACAAAATGAATTCCCAAATAGCATAAATGCTACTTCCATAAAGTTAATAATACACAAATCAGACTAAGAAGAATTAACAGAAAGATTCCCGAAATTTCTTATTTTCTTTTATAATGATACAAGAAAACATCTTTCAATTAAAAGGTTAAGATACTTTTAAATAAATTTGAAAAATAAATATTACCCTTATCATTTTCATCGCCAAACCATTTGCCAGCTGTGTGGTTCCAATCACCTGCTACATTCTCATCCTTTTTCCAATCAGACTTCACCCAGCGTTTCTCCCATTCGTCTTAATAACAATCAGGTGTAAAGTTAGTGAAAAAAGCAAATCCAAGAATCAGATCAATAATACAAACAAGACAGTATTTGTAAGTCTATAACCACTCACTATCCACAAATCAACAAATTAACAAAAAAATATTGCCTGAATTGGGAAATGAGGGGGCAATCCCCACATCAATATTCTCAATTGATCAAATGCTGCAGAGATGCAGAATAATTTAGCTAATTTCCCTTTTTAAGACAATGAGTACATAAAAATTCCAAAAATATACAAAAATTTAACATCTGTTTCAGTATTCATAACTCAAAAGTATCCTATATATAGCTTGTGGGGAATATCAAACTTAATTTTTATTACTTTTAAGTTTTTAAAATAAATAAATATTTTATTCACAGATTAATATTTTTGAGATAAGCACTTGAATATTTTAAGCATGCATGTGCACACGTGCACATAATATATGATTAAGCATACAAGATGTATCTCTTTAATCTTGATTCTACTTGATTGAAATTTATTGGCTGGAATTATGTAAGTAATTAACCTTGTAAGACGGCAAACCATTGAAATATTGACTAGAATGTAGAGATGGATTAATTGCTCTATATCAAATGCATATCAAAGAAAGAGGCAGTGACTAGTTTGGACAGTATATGGAAGTGGAGATTTGGTCTTGTCTTGTATATATTTGTCAACAATTTTAATATGAAAGGCTGAAGCTTTTAGTAAAACTAGCTCCATAATCATTGCGGGTTGCAAATATGCAAAAATAGAGAAATGAATACCATGGAACCACTCTATTTGCTTTAGATTTTCAAGACAATGGAATCAATAACGTTGGTGATTCAGTATTCGTCGTTTGACATCAGAATATCAGCTAATTTTCCTATTGATTCGTAAGCCAAGACTTATCATACTTTCAGATTAAATCTATTAGTATATATCATCTGCCTTTGATGGTCATGATTAGAGAGATATTCAGTGTGTTTCTTCAGAACGGGTGTGGTCTAGACTTCGAAAATGGAGTAAATTTCCCTCCAATCCATTATTTTGTGCAATGACTTCTTTGTTAATAGTCTTATCCTCACTCGTCTCACATGAATCGCATAAACTTTGTCCATCTCTTCGTATAATTGATCTTTCAGGTTATTAACTCAACTAATTCTGTACATCAAAATCCGGCTGGCCACAAATGCTTTTGCACAAGCAAAAAATAATGCAGTAAACTTTGAAACCTCGAACCTACAAGACTTAAAGAGTGCAATGCAAGATCAATATGTAAAAATAGTGATCGAAAGAGAACATCACATGCGAAGCATAAAAACCAATGAATGGAGTACAGGAAAACTGATCGAGACAAAGATCGTTACCATCGAAGCGCTCCTCAAAGAAGATTTCGGCAGAGACCACAGATAGGAGAGCAAAAATGCACAGGAATTTTCCCGCACTGAGCTCCATCTCCCTCCTCGGTCACTCACACCGACGTCGCGAATGAATGAGGGAGGCTATGGTGGGATTATATTAACGCGGCTATGAATTCTTAACATGATTTGTAAGTACTGGGGCGCGAACCGGATACCAGCATAACAGTGCGCCACGTCACAAACCAGGCCCTCCTAATGTATTCAACAAAATATAAGCTGACACGTCATTATTAGTTCATCTTCCTATCGACACGTATATTAAATGACGCGAAAAGTAGAAAATATAAGCCACGTCATCACGCAGCCTAGGCCGGCCATGGATGGCCGGCAAGGAATTTTTTATTCACATCGTTATATAGGAAAAAATACATTTATTCAGAGAAAATTAAAAGAGTATTATACAATAATATTGAAAAATTTTAAATTTATTGAAGAGAGTAATAAAAAAAATAAATATGCAATAATTCACTAATTTAATTATAGTAGTTGATGCAGAGTACTATTCCACACTTTTATCTAACTATTTTATACAAAATATTGATGATTATTTAAATAATTCACTATGAGCTAATACATATTATCTTAAAAAAACTAATTCATTATCATATTATTATTCAAATTATAAACTTGTTTCACGTATAATATCATATAATTATGATAGCATTTTTTTTCCTTTTAAATATGTAATTAAATTATTTTGTTGTATTCATAATCTTATGCATATGCATTCACTATTATATAAATTATTTAATTAGAAAATATTACTAAAATATGGAATAATATGATAATAGAATATCAACTCTTCCTCATAATAATAATCTTCCATATAAAAGGAAACAAATAAAAATAATAAAAATATTTTATTTATAAAATATGTCATAAATTAATTAACAGATTTAACTCTTTAATTTTAAAATAAAATAATCATTTTTTTATCAATAGATCATTTCCAAGCGTATTAAATAAAAAAGGGATGAAAAAAATAAAGGGAGACAAAACAACAAAAAACATTGTCTTAACACGAAGCAAAAAGACCACACATGCGAGGAGTAGAAACGCTTGCAGATAGGTGCAAAATTTGTGAAATTTTGGAATTTTAAATTACTCGTCAAAATTATATGTTTTTATTTTAAATTAAAAATATTGTATCATAATATCTATCATAAATGAGAATGGTGTATAAAGTAATTTAGAGAAGATAGAACTCAAGGAAGTTATAATTTCAAAATTCAAAGTTTTGTTTATCAAAATTTCGTGAATTCATAACTTTTTGAAAGGAATTTTTTGAATAATTTAATCTCTTTATGACAAAAATCTTCTTTTATTTTTCTTATTTTTTTGCTCTTCGCTATTATCATGTTTCCACTTCTCTTATTGCTACTCTAAAAAAAAGCTATGCTGTAAAGCGCTCAAAGAGAGAACAACTCACAAACATATTACCTGCAAATGAAAAATCACATACATTTATTGCAAACATATTCATTTTCTTTTAATAACACATTCCTTCAAATCAAATATAAAAACTCAAACATTTAAACAACAAAATCATTAACATTCGAACTATCAAATTAAACATATCTAATTATCTCATTAAGCCCAATGAACAATCTATTAAACTATTCAACTTGTGTTAACACCAACCATTATATCATTTAATTGAATCTAGTGTTAGAACAACTCTTAAAAAGTTTTATTCCTTATTCTTTTTTTCTTATGAAGTAATCTCAATGTAACGTCTCAACTCTAGTAAACACTTAAAAGGTAAAAAATTTTAACATTTCTCAAAAAAGATCACATCGTTAATTTTGAGATACAAATCTCGTTTAAAATGTAGCTAATTTAGTGACTAATTTTGGTCATTTTTTTCGTATTTTGAAATTCCTAGTTAAATTTTAATTAATTTTAAAAATTATTAGAAAATGATAATAATTACATATAAAATTAGATATTTATATATAAAATCTCAAATGTAGTCTCAAAGCTTCTTAAAATAGTTTAGGATTTAGCGATTTGAGATGTGAATTGGCAAAATCCTATCACCAGACGGCCACCATGGAAGGTCGAGTAGGCAATTGAGAGAAGAGACGCAAGACAAAAAGTGGTAGGTGTCGAGAATAAACAAAAACTTAGTTCAACGAACCATAGGGTCTTCTATTGTAAGAAATCGAAGAAACAAATAACATCGTGGCTGTTATTTGAAGCACAAAAAAGGTAAGCTTTTGCAAGTACCTTCTCCTTTTGTTATGTGATTTCCATCAACATGAATCACCTTGGGTTATTTTTTTGGGCTTTTACAAGCTTGCGTATAGTTTATCTCACTGCCAACTAGTAAAAAATAAATCTGAAAAAAGAAAGAAAAATCTGCTTTATAAAAAACAGGATGAATTAGAGAGGAAAAAATATAACACCTTGCAATTAAGTAATATATATATATATATAATATAATTGCCAAAGATATAGATAAAAGATGTAAAAAAAAAGAGAAACTAAAATAAATGATGTAAAGATTTTATTTTATAAAAAAATGATAAAGATGATTATAGTTTAATAGTTGTTTATATAAGCTTATTGTCAATAAAAAATTTTTGTGTATAGATTTCATTTGTCATTTGCTTCAGTTGCAAATTAAAGAAGTATGACATTTCATTATTATCTATCATGTCAAATTCATGTTACATAGTTCTTTTAAATTATTAAAATAATTCAAAAGAATATTCTATATAAAGCACATCATTTACATAAAGACAAATTATAAAAATATCATTGTTACTTGTCAATATAAATTATATGCTCAAATGGATATTTTTTGAATACTTGTTGAAAATATCCATAAATATTGGTATTCTATGCTCTTGGTGCTTGTTTAAATCCATATAAAACCTTCTTCAAATGATAGACTTTATATGAATCAATACTTATTTTATAACTATCAAGTTGACCAACATATACTTCTTCTAAAACATCATTAAAAAATACATATTTAACATCAAGTTGGCATACCTTCCATCCATGATATGCTACAAGTGCTAAAATCAACTTCATCGTATCAAATCAAGCAACTGGAGCAAATACCTTATTGTAGATTATACCATATTTTTGCTTAAAGCTTTTTACCACACTTCTTGTCTTCTATCTATCTACTGTTTCATTTGTTTTATGCTTGATCTTGTAGATCTATTTCACTCCTATGAGTTTCTTTCAAGAGAGATCAACCAACTCCCATGTATTATTCTTTTTTATAGATGTTATTTCTTTTATCCATAGTCTTTTGTTAATTTATATCCTACATTATTTCATCAAAAAGAAATGGGTTCATTATCAGCAAAATAATAAAATAAGTTAGAATACTCAGAAGTTTGTGCATATATCTCTTGTAGACTTTTTATTTTCCTACTTGAGTCAATAGGATGTGTTGTATTTTGTATATTAGTAGTTCTTAAAGGAGAGTGTGCTAGAGAATTTAAATCATGTGTTTGTTGATTTTGAATTTCTTCTTTTTGCCCAAGTGTGATTGTTTTATCATCCTCCTCTTTCTTCCACTTCCAAATATATTTTTCTACAAACATAACATCATGGTTAATAATCACCCTTTTTGTTAAAGAATTATAGAATTTGTAGGCTTTTAACTCATTATATCCAATGAATATGTATTTTTTACCTTTATCATCTAATTTCTTTCTTAGTGCATTAGGTACCTATGCATATATAATACAATCAAATATGTGAAAATGAGAAACACTTGATTTATATCCACTCAAAGCTTCTTGTGGAGTCATATAATGCACAGCCTTAGTAAGACAATGATTCAACAAACAAGTTGAACAAACAGCTACTTCTGTCTAAAATTCTTTTGGCATGTTCCTTTCTCTCATCATTGTCCTTGTCATATTAAGGATAGTACGATTTCTTGGTTCAGCCACTATATTTTATTATGGAGTATAACTTGTGATGAATTGATGTCGTATACCTTCTTACTTACATAATTGAATAAATTTATTTGATGTATACTCATCACCTTTATCAGATCTAGGGCTTTGAATAAATAGCCCACTCTCTTTTTTAACCTTATTTTTGAACTATTTAAATATAGAGATAATAATATATTTCTTTTTAATAAAATATGTCTATATTTTTCTGTTAAAATCATCTATAAAAATAATAAAATAATTATTATCTCTATTAGATAATGACACCAATAGACCACAAATATCTATATGAATAAGCTGCAATGGTCTTTGAGCTCTCCAAGTATTATTCTTTCGAAATAGTAGATGATGTTGCTTTTCAGGTATACAAGCTTCACATATATGATTTGAATCATCCAATAAAGGAAGACCTTTCACCATTCCTTCATTTGCCAATAACTTCAAACCTCCAAAGTTAAGGTGCCTATTCCTTAGATACCATTTCAAAGAATCATTTGAAAGATGCCTAAGATAACAAACTTCACGTGTTGACTTTAATTGAAGAGGAAACATACGATTTGTTGACATCTTCACTTTAATAATATTCTTTTCTTTAGAATCTTGTAGAAGAAGATAATCATTCTTCATATGTATAATATATAATTTCTCAATCAATTGTCCAATACTTAGAATATTACTTTTCATATCAGAAATAAAATATGCATCTAAAATAATAATTGAAAATCCATTCTCTTTGTAAAATTTTATGTTATCTTTACCTTCAACTCTTTAACTTTAATGAGTCTCCAAGACACACTTGCTTGTACATTTTCAATTGTATCAAATAGATGTCTTTTTCCACAATATGGTTGCTTGCTCCTGAGTCAAGAAATCATACATCTTCTTTTCCGTTGCCCTCTTTTTCAGCCAATAATGATATTGACTCTTCTTATGATGTTTTAGCATACTTTGATTGGTTATTTTTATGCAAACAATCAGAAGCATAATGACCAAACTTATGACAATTATAACATTCAATATTTCTTCCCGATCCTCGACCTCGAGAAGCACTATTCCTTCCATGCTCGTGTTGAGTGTAAGGTTGATTAATTTTTTGTTGAGATAATTTTTGGAAACGATCTCTTCCACGTCCTCAATATGAATATCGTCCTCCTCTTCTTGAATTTGAATTCTCTTTCTTTAAGATATTGTCTTATTTCAAATTCAATTTTGATGCTAATGCTTGATTAATAGGTGCAACTTTAGCCCTTTTCTTTAGTCGTTGCCCATACACTTGTAAGGAACACATTAGTTCTTTAATGGATAATTTACTTATATATTTATATTCTTCAATTGTTGTTACCACATGCTCAAACATAGGAGTTAAAGAATGAAGTACATTTTCGATCACAAGTACATCATCAATTTGTTCTCCATTTCTCTTCATCAAGTTCACAATAACAATTAATCGTGAGACAAAATTGGAGATAATCTCATTTTAATTCATCTTTGATTGCTCAAAATCACCTCTAAGAATTTGAAGACATATACGCTTCACACGTTCGACACCTTTGAAGATTGTGTTAAGTTTATTCCAAACTTCTCTGCTTATAGTTGCTTCTGCAATTTTCTCAAAAGTGACTTCATCAAGCCCTTGATATATCAAGAATAATGTATTTTGTCTTTTTTTCTGATTTTCTTACAAAAATTTCCTCTCTTTTTTAATAGCATTTGATTCTTCAAAGCCATCGATAATAATCTCCCAAAGATTTTGCAAACCATGAAGGACTTTAAATTGAATGCACTAATTATCATAATTTTCGTTAGTCAATCTGGGAACGGTATGTTGCACAGTTCGAAAATTTTAAATAAAAACACTTCCAAACACTGCTTCTGCGTTCCACAAACGCACTGTCAAACGTTGTATTGCTTCTTGTTTCCACACACTGCGCTTTCTGTAAACCACACTTCCAAACATATTTTTTTTCCTCTTCTCCCTTCGACGCTGCAACAGTTGACTTTCTTCTTCTCCAAGCTCTGATACGACTTTGATGGAAATAAAATGAAATAAAATAGATCTCAAACTGCAAACAACAAACTTGCATTCGTGAGTATTTGGGAGAAATTAAAAAATGACAGTGGAAATCCTAATGTGCAGAAAAAAAAAAAATAGAATTTAATATTATTCACACTTAAAATATGCTAACAACCACTTAAAGTTTGTTAACAGAGTCGAACATGTTGATGGGGAATCGATCACCCAAGACAGTGTGCTCCCCATGGATGAGAAGGCATTGTCTGGTCTTCAGGCTCGAATGGAAAGTTTGAAGAGTGGAGCATTAGAACCTCACTTACGTCTGCTAGTGTTCTTATTGATTGTATTTTAGCTTTCATTTTTTTTTTTTTTTTGGACGGCTCGGTTCCCTCACAGGAAGACCCAAGAGCTTTGTCGGTTCATGAAACTCGATTTAGATGTTGTGTTTGAGATCAAAAGGTAGGATAAGTTTCTTGGATATGTATAGGATCTTGTATTCTCATTGAAGCTAAAATTGGAGGAATACTGTATAACAGCTGATGCTTACACTTTTTTATTAGTTTGAATGTCAGACGTTTTTTTAGGTTGGCTGAGTTGTATCCTCTGTAGTATTGATGTCTTTGATTCGCTTAAAGGAGAAAATATTTGTCAATTTTATTTTCATTATCTATTGGGCCGAATTTAATTTAAAACCACAAAAACATTACCTAACTTTCAAACTTCAAACAAATACGAATGTGGCAATTTCATTCTGATGTTGTATTATTTTGTTTTTGTTTTGTTATATTTCATTCGTGTAGATAATGACTTTGAAGGTATAAACAGACCATTCCTAAATAAATCAAATAACAGATACTCAAAATGACATGATTTACTTGTTCCCAAGTGGAGATAAATTGCCAACCAAAAAAGGAGCAGCAGAAGCTGCAGCAGGGATGCTTTCATTAGAATCAATGTCTTAAGGTACAATCTCTACTAAAAACTCAAATTTAGGATAGTTTGATGTTCAGAAAAAGTTGTCAGAAACTGAGAAAAGATGAGCCAATGGGGAATTCAACCGCTTAAACTACATCACATTTAATCGACCAACAGCAACAACAACAACTAAAGCTTCCTCTCGTCTCCAAGAAAGTCCTTGAAACAGACTCATTCGTCTACAATTCATCCTGAAAAAATACCATACATGCTACGATTAATAAAGGCTTAGTATAGATATATAAAGCAATTCACTTTTAAAAGCTTTTCTTATATCGATCTAAGATGAAATATATAACAAACGAATAGATAACTAACAGCTGAAGGCGCTCGAGGAAATCAATCCAAAAAAAAAAAATCACAAGAAATTGAACACAAACTCATAAAAGCAAGCAAAGGGAAGTTAGTACATTAATTGATTTTTTTTATTTAAATAACAACTTGGAACGATAAAAAGAATAAGCAGTTGAGTTATAAAATGTGTTATCGGAATAAAGCACTGTAATAACTCATGGAAAAGAAGGTGAAGACATACATGAGTGCTTGTAGCCTCTTCTTCGATTTTGTTGTCATCATCATCCTTTTCGTGGGAATCCTCCGCATCAGTATCGTCAGCATCGTCATCATCCTGAAAACAAACGTGGAATGAATTAGTAAGAACAAAAAAAAAAGAGATTAAGATGCCATGAAGAAACTTACGTCATCAATATCATCAATATCATTCTTCTCGTTAGCTTTCTCCTGTCGATTGATTAAGCATTACCATTATAAGGTCTAAGTCCTCGATTGTTCTTTAAAGATTTAATGTAGGAAGATTCATGGATCGGAAAGAACCATACCTCTTCTTCTTTCTTTTTCTCAGCTTCATCAAAGGCAGCCTTCTCAGCCTGCAGCATAAAACGCGCATAGTATAAGTAAAGAGTACATTATGAACAACTGTAAAAGACGAGCTTACGTCTTTGTGTTTTCCCCAAGTTTCTTCGGCGACTTTCTTTGCATATTCAGCATCATCAGTAATGAGAACGTTATCAAATAAAGTTCCTGATTTAACCTGCAAAAGATCGTTTGTTAGTGAGGAAGACTTGGAATCATCATCACCTATTGAAAATTATCATAATGGAATGGAGAAATTACCTGCCACAATTCAATTCCCACATACTTTAAGTTCGGGAAGACATACAGATCAGGATCATCCGAGAAATCTATAACCAGTTTTTAACAATAATAAGTAAAAAGAATGCAAACAAATTTGCTTCACTCGAGTTGTAGAGGACAAGGAAGGAGGAGGACCTGGGTTGTCAATCATGGGAGCCTTCCACTTTCCCTTGTAATTTGGATTTTTTATTTTCTACAAAGTGAGATAAAACATGTATTTAGCAAATGCTATTCACTTTGAATGATTAATAAAAATCATGCAAAAATATTAAACACTTCCCAGACCTTTTGCTTCCATGCTCCCTTGTATTCAGGGTTTGGAATGGTCGGTGGAGTCCATTCACCGTCTTCCTCATCATCCCAATCCTCTGGCTGTGAATCCAGAGCAAAACAAAATAAGAGATTTTGAATCAACAATTTAATGTCAACTTTGCGAAACTAGCAAACAGCTGATAGATACCTTTTTGGCATCAGTATCAGGTATTTCCTTGGGAATATCATCATAACCCTGTCATATAGAAATGTAGCCATTATAAACAATGCAAAAAACTTTGAAAAAAATCTTTTAAATCAATCCCATTATATTATATAACTGGAGCAAATGGCACGTTTGATCTTTATTTACTGCTTGGATTTTTTTCAGCTTTGTTTACCAAGACAAATTCAATGTATAAAGAGTATAGAAAACATACAACGGAACAATCTTAAGTGTTGCTATAAAATTTGTGCGGTGAATTAACAATCTTAAGTGGTAGTTGAATGAGCAAAAAACTAAAATGGTAAGAGGTCAACAGGATCTCTAGATGTAGTTCTACGAAGTAACCAATTACCTCAGGTTTCTTGTCATCAGGATCTGGAATATATTCTTTCTCATCCCAGTCTTCAGGCTGTTGAAACAGCACATCAGAATATGTTCAGAAATCGATGAAGTAATTGATCCAGAAGCAGTTAATTCTACCTTTTTGGCATCTGGGTCCTTTATTGTCTTTGGGGGAAGGAGGTCCCAATCGTTGTATAGGCTACCAGATTGCTTCTCAACATTGTCAATGAGAATGCTGTATGTAGCATCAGGGCGGATTATGAAAGTATAAAGATGGGTCAGCTGATCTGTTTCACAAAGGACCTCCTTTTTAATTAGGTGATTCTTCCCATTGCGAGTCAATATTGCATGTACTTTCTTGGTGCTATAGCCACATATATCAGGTCCAAACATTATGCTGTACATAGACAAAAAGACACAATGATCTTATTAGCCAAAAAAAAAAACAAAACGACACAATTTGATAAAGTGTTTAAGAAAAAAAGGGCGAGCAATTAAAGTGATGTAGCTCCCACATAGCATATTCAAAAACCAATAGCATAAAAAACTAGCAATAAAAAGGACAAGGAACTGCAATTTCCAATCAAAGAATGTGGGTAAAATGACTACCTGTAGGGCGTCTCAGCACCAAACTTCTTCTGATCGACGTCACCACTCAGTAATTTCATATAACCACCACCACAGTCAAGCTTTTGCTCATGTTTGACCGAAAATTGAAAAACAAGTGATTTGTCTTTGTTACTGAACTCGGGAAACTGTGCAGAGATTGCAAAGAATCTATAATCTGGGTATGTTTGGATTCCTGCAAGGAAAGACAATTTCCTAATAATGATGAGGATGACAAAAAGAACAATGACTGCTGTCACAAAACTGCTATAATCATGTGGCAACAAACTTCATAATAGGTTTGTAAAACCATATTCAAAGATTCCATAATATTCGAATAGTAAGACTAAAGTCTAAGGCTATTTTTGAAAATACATTAAAGGTATTTCAAATTTCCATCGACAGCACTTTACCAAATAAAACTTCTGGTCAAAAACATCTCCAAAAAAGCTCATTTGCAAACTACATAATAAGTTTGCAAAACCATATTCAAAGATTCCATAATATTCAAATAATAAAGTTATAGTCTAAAGCTATTTTTGAAAATGCATTATAAAACATCTAAAGGTAGTATTCCAAATTTCCATCAACAGCACTTCACCAAATAAAATTTGCGAAGTATCGTTCATCAATACCTTTCCTTCCACAACAAAGAGTCATACATATTCATAATCTACCAAAATGAATATCAACTAAAAGGGAGTTTGAATCAATTTTGTATCTACTTGAGCAAGGTTTCAATGAATGTCACTACATAAAACTTAATTAAATTAAAGGGGAAAGCTCGAAAATGGACACACTATTGTTCTATGTGATCCAAAATATAGAAACTGAAAAACCAAACTACCACTCCATTGTTATCAAGGACAACGGATGAGACAAACTGATTCATCCATAAAATACAAAATGCATTCCCAAATAGCATAAAAGCTACTTCCATAAAGGTAATAATAGTACACAAATCAGACAAAGCAGAATCAACAGAAAGATTCTCAGTTTCTTATTTTCTTTTATAATGATACAAGAAAACATCTTTCAATTAAGTAATCATACTTTTAAACAAATTTGAAAAATAAATATTACCCTTATCATTTTCATCGCCAAACCATTTGCCAGCTGTGTGGTTCCAATCACCTGCACCATCCCCATCCTTTTTCCAATCCGACTTCACCCAGCGTTTCTCCCATTCGTCTTAATAACAATAAGGTGTAAAGTTAGTGAAAAAAGCAAATCCAAGAATCAGATCAATAATACAAACAAGACAGTATCTGTAAGTCTATAACCACTCACTATCCACAAATCAACAAATTAACAAAAAAATATTGCTTGAATGGGGAAATGAGGGGGCAATCCCCACATCAATATTCGCAATTGATCAAATGCTGTAGAGATGCAGAATAATTTAGCTAATTTCCCTTTTTAAGACAATGAGTACATAAAAATTCCAAAAATATACAAAAATTTAACATCTGTTTCAGTATTCATAACTCAAAAGTATCCTATATATAGCTTGTGGGGAATATCAAACTTAATTTTTATTACTTTTAAGTTTTTAAAATAAATAAATATTTTATTCACAGATTAATATTTTTGAGATAAGCACTTGAATATTTTAAGCATGCATGTGCACACGTGCACATAATATATGATTAAGCATACAAGATGTATCTCTTTAATCTTGATTCTACTTGATTGAAATTTATTGGCTGGAATTATGTAGGTAATTAACTTTGTAAGACGGCAAACCATTGAAATATTGACTAAAATGTAGAGATCGATTAATTACCCGATATCAAATGCATATCAAAGAAAGAGGCAGTGACTAGTTTAGACAGTATATGGAAGTGGAGATTTGGTCTTGCCTTGTATATTTTTTTCATCAATTTAATATGAAAGGCCGCAGCTTTTAGTAAAACTAGCTCCATAATCATTGCGGGTTGCAACTATGCAAAAATAGAGAAATGAATACCATGGAACCACTATATTTGCTTTAGATTTTCAAGACAATGGAATCATTAACCTTGGTGATTCAGTATTCATCGTTTGACATCAGAATATCAGCTAGTATTTCCTATTGATTCATAAGCCAAGACTTATAATACTTTCAGATTAAATCTATTAGTATATATCATCTGCCTTTGATGGTCATGATTAGAGAGATATTCAGTGTGTTTCTTCAGAACGGGAGTGGTCTAGACTTTGAAAATGGAGTAAATTTCCCTCCAATCCATTATTTTGTCTAATGACTTCTTTGTTAATAGACTTGCCCTCACTCGTCTCACATGAATCGCATAAAATTTGGCCATCTCTTCGTATAATTGATCTTTCAGGTTATTAACTCAACTAATTCTGTATATCGAAATCCGGCTGGCCACATATGCTTTTGCACAAGCAAAAAATAATGCAGTAAACTTGAAAATAACAATTCAATCAAATCCACCAATCACCGGGTCACGCTATTGCCTGATCCAACATCGAAAAACCGAATATAAAAGCTAGATCTATCTGCGAATACCAGCAAGTAAAAATCTCAGGACTGCATACAGCCACGCTCGCTGCACATTACATTTACATAGTACACATCCCGTGTTCATAGGGTGTTATCAATTTCGACACCTATCAAGGAAATATACACATGCATAATCAAAAAGATGCAACGAAGATCCCTTCTATCAGATCTACAATTTAAAGGTCAGATCCGTCCTCCAAAGATCATTAAACTAAAATACTTTGAACCTACAAGACTTAAAGAGCACAATGCTAGATCAATATGTAAAAATAGTGATCGAAAGAGAGCATCACATGCGAAGCCTATAAACCAATGAGTGGAGTACAGGAAAACGGATCGAGACAAAGATCGTTACCATCGAAGCGCTCCTCGAAGAAGATCTCGGCAGAGACCACGGATAGGAGAGCAAAAAGGCACAGGAATTTGCCCGCACTGAACTCCATCTCCCTCTTCGGTCACTCACAACAGCGTCGCGAATGGGGGGAGGCTTTGGTGGGATTATATTAACCCCGGCTAGGAATTCTGAACCGGATTTGTAAATACTGGGACGCGAACCGGATACCATCATAACATTGCGCCACGCCACAAATCAGGCCCTCCAAATGTATTCAGCGAATTGCAAGTTGACACGTCATTATTAGTTCATCTTCCTATTGACACGTATATTATATGACGCGAAAAGTAGAAAATATTAGCCATGTCATCACGCAGCCTAGGCCAGCTATGGTGGGCCGGCGAGGAATTTTTATTCACATCGTTATATAGGAAAAAATACATTTATTCGGAGAAAAATTAAAAGAATATTATACAATAATATTAAATTTCGATTAAATTATTAAATTTATTGAAGAGAAAAATAAAAAAATAAATATGCAAGAATTCACTAATTTAATTATAATAGTTGATGTAAAGAATTATTTCACACTTATATCTAACTATTTTGTACAAAATATTAATGATTATTTAAATAAATCAATACCAGCTAATAGGTACTATCTTAAAAAAAACTAATTCTGTTATCATATAATCATTCAAATTATAAACTTGTTTCATGTATAATGTCATATAATTATGATAACACTTCATTTTTTAAAAAAATATAATTAAATTCTTTTTGTTATATTCATAAAATTATGTATATGCATTCACTATTCTATCAATTATTTAGCTAGAAAATATCACTAAAATATGGAATAATATGATATTAGAATATTAACCCTCCCTCATAATAATCATCTTCCATATAAAAGTAAACAAATAAAAATAATAAAAATATTTCAATTATAAAATATGTTATAGATTAAGTAACAGATTTACCTTTTTAATCTTAAAATATAATAATCATTTTTTGTCAAGGTATCATTTCCAAGTTTATTAAATAAAAAATTGATGAAAATATATAAAAGGAGGCAAAACAACAAAAAACATCGACGCAACACAAAGCAAAAACACCATACACATGCGGGGAGTGGAAGCTCCTATGAATAGGTGCAAAATTTGTGAAATCTGGGAATTTTAAATGTCTCATCAAAATTATATGATTTTATAATTAAATATTATATCATAATATCTATACGAAGATGTGAGAATAATGTATAAAGTGATTTAGAGAAGATAGAAACTCGAAGAAGTCAAATTTTCAAATTTCAAAATTTTGTGAATCAAAATTTTGCAAGTTTAGATCCCTTTGAAAAGAATCTTTTTAGAGAATTCAATCTTTTTATAACAAAAATCATCTTTTATTTTCTTATTTGTTTGTTCTTGTTTGTTATCATGCTTCTACTTCTATTATTACTACTCTACAAAAAAGGTCTTTTGTCAAATGCTCGAGGTGAGAACTCGCAAACATGCTATTTGCAAATGAAAAATCACACGCATTTACTACAAACATATTCATTTCAATAACATATTTCTTCAACTCAAATATAAAATGTCAGGCACCCCACCTTACCAACTACAGTAAATTAAGGATGCTGCATAAGAAATAATCTCGAGTGAGGACAAACCATGCCTAGGTGGGGACCCGACGGTGAGACAATTCTAACCCTCGAACCAATCTGGTATATTTTGAAAACATTTTAACCAAATCCATACCATGGAGCTGAAATGAAAACATGTGTATATTAAACTGTATATATATACAATAAACCACAAAACTGAAGTACCAAAAAAAAAAATACCAAAATGAAACCAAATCCACTCCCACCATAAATCTATCCCCTCTCACATGTCAGGAGTATAGTCCTCTCCTGTACTATTATAATCCCCAGCTCTCGGTGTAGTGGATACATGACCTGTGATGAAGCACTAATGAGACATATATATCTCAACAGATAAATCCATTATGTAACCAAGTAAAATAAATCTCTAGATATAAAAGACAAGCCGTGAAACATGATAAAACAAAATCCATCTCATAAGCGGTGAAAAATAAACCATATGAATACCTTCTTATCAAATGTCATGCAGTATCAAAAGTAAACCAGATAAACATGTATACCAAATTTCCATTTCCATTATTTTATATGTTATATACTTACTGGGCCCGATTCCCTTCTGAATCATCATCCTCTGGATCCAATCATCATATCAAATGACCTTCAGTCGGCATCCATCCAGTACATAACACTAGGCAGATATCTGATCCGAAGACCGATACCATGCGATCTCATCTGCTAGGCCTAGTGCCACCAGGCAGGTATAGTACTGATACCCTGCGATCACATCCGCTAGGCCTGGTGTCATCAATATATACGAAGGTCATGGTACACATACACACTAGGCAGATATCTGATCCGAAGATCGATACCCTGCGATCTCATCCGCTAGGCCTAGTGGTGAGGATAATGTCTCCAGGAATCCAATTTTCAATTTTTATTTTCCAACAATGTCACACATGTGATAAATATGCCAAAACCATATCAATATGTCCAACCAATTATATTTTATCTCATATTATGCTTTTTGTTTCAATTTCCTTTTTGTCATCTTTTATGCTTTCAGTTCAATCAGAAAATAACACCATAAAACATATATCAAGCCATGAGATAAAAGTCATGTAAAGAAAAACTGTAATGCAGTCCGTAAGAAACCATGTATCGAAATATAAATAAATATTATTGTGCTTTATCACAGGTTACGAATTTATCTACCTGGATCTATTATTGCAGGACCTTTATTCTCAATTTCTGGAGTCCCTACAAGGTCACATGTACAAAATAATTAAAATAAATAAAAAGGTTTTAAGTCACAAAAACAGCTTTCTAAAAGCTTTCCCAAACACACCCCAAAATAATCCCAAAAATGGGCTTACGCGGCACTGAACCGCCCGCGCACGCTCGGCGCTTTCTAAAAGCTTTTCCAAACAGCATTTTTCCCAAAATTTCTTTTCGCGGTGCTGGACCGCCCGCTCCCAGCGCGCTGGACCGCGCGCTCTCGGCGTTGGACCGGGCGTGCTCGGCGCGCTGGACCGCGCGCGCTCGGCATCCGGTTCAGCGTAACCCGGTCCAAAGCCTGGACCGGTTCACGCCGCCCCTCTCTCTCTCGTCCGGCGAAACCGAAATATTTCGCCGGCGAACTTCGAAATTTCTTGCGTCTCTCGCCGGCCAACTGACCGCCGCTCCCCGAAAATCTTATAAAACAACAAAGAAAATAAAATTCTCACCTTCGTTGGCCGTTGTCGTCGCGTGTCGAAAATCACAAAATTTCCTCGCCGTCGTGCCTCGCCGCAGCGTTCGCAGAAACACGTTCCAAACGCTCAAAGTCGGCTTTTATAGCCGCGGCCGAAACCGACTCAATGGAAGGGTCGTGAACCGCATTTTGCAGAAAACCCCCTCTAAATTTTATATTTGCAAATATATCCTCCGCCAATCGGATTTGAACTAAGCCGACATTTAAAATTTACAGATCTATCCTCTACGTTACAAATTTATCCCAAATCTTCAAAAATTCATAATTTATTCATTAGAGCTCCGAAAATTACAAATTAAACATCGTTGGACTCGTCTCAAAGAGCTCTTTCTATAAAAAATATAAAAATACAAATAAGAGAAAACTAGGGCTGTTACAAT
This sequence comes from Vanilla planifolia, assembly GCA_023846275.1. Taxonomy (NCBI): domain Eukaryota; kingdom Viridiplantae; phylum Streptophyta; class Magnoliopsida; order Asparagales; family Orchidaceae; genus Vanilla; species Vanilla planifolia. The sequence continues at coordinate 5,260,831 of CM043873.1, read as the reverse complement.
CTTCCCTCCTTACAAAAATTTCGTCCCGAAATTTAGAAAAGCTCCGGATACTGATTGATCATATCTATTTCCACTTCCCAGGTAGCTTCTCTTTCTGTTTGACCATTCCATAGGACTTTAGCCATAGGAATGATTTTATTTCTGAGCTTTTTCTCCTGCCTATCAAGTATTCTCACAGGCAGTTCGGGATATGTCAAATCCATTTGAATTTCTATATCTGGGTCCATATAACTAACAACATGGGAGGGATCTGAAACATATCTTCGCAAAGATGAGACATGGAACACATTATGCACACCTGACAATTGAGAAGGCAAAGCAATTTGGTATGCCACTTGTCCAACCCTTCTTAGGATTTCAAAAGGACCAATGAATTTAGGTTTCAATTTTCCTGCTCTTCCAAACCTTATGACACCTTTTGTTGGACTTACCTTGATAAAAACATGTTCCCCCTCGTGGAACTCAACCATTCGATGTTTTGCGTCATAATACTTCTTTTGTCTGTCCTGAGCTGTTTTTATTCTGTCTTGAATAATTCTGATCTTTTCTGTTGCTTCTTCAACAAATCCAGGACCGAGCAAATTTCTTTCCTTCCCTTCATTCCAGCACAAAGGTGATTGACATTTTCTCCCATACAGCGCTTCATAGGGTGCCATCCCAATGCTGGACTGATGGCTATTATTATAAGCAAATTCCACCAAAGGTAAGTGGCTTTCCCAATCTCCACCAAAATCCAAGATGCAAAGTCGTAGCAAATCTTCCAAGGTTTTGATAGTTCTCTCTGTCTGACCATCTGTTTGAGGATGAAAGGCTGTGCTGAAACACAATCTCGTACCAAAAGCTTGATGCACATTCTTCCAGAAGTGAGAAGTAAATTTAGGGTCTCTGTCAGATATAATGACTTTTGGAATTCCATGCAATCTGATAATCTGACTCACATATACCTGAGCTAACTTCTCTACAGAATAAGTAGTTTTAACAGCTAAAAAGTGAGCAGATTTCGTTAGCCTATCAACAATTATCCAGATTGAGTCATGACCTGCAGGTGACCTAGGCAAACCGATCACAAAATCCATTGCCACTTCCTCCCATTTCCATTCTGGAATAGGTAATGACTGCAACAACCCCACAGGTTTTTGTTGCTCTCCTTTCACCTGCTGACAAATTAAGCATTTTTGAACCCAGTTAGAAACATCCTTCTTCAATCCTGGCCACCAGAATTGTTGTCTCAATTCTTGATACATTTTATTCTCGCCTGGATGTATTGAATATCGAGAGTTATGAGCTTCCTTTAATAACAAATCCCTAAGTTATTGATGTGCTGGTATGCATAACCTGCCTTGAAATCTAAGTAAACCAGCCTGGTCCAATTGAAAAGTAGATTCCTATCCTTCCTGAACCCTCTGTATTATCTTTTGCAATTCAAGATCTTCTCCCTGATCGTCTTTAATAGAGGCCAACCAATCTGGTCTTACTGATAAGTGTGCCAGCAAAGCCGTATTTCTTCGAATATCTACTTCTAGTTGTAATTTATCCATCTCAAAAATTAATTGTTCTTCTTCTGTGATAGTCAAAATGCTACTAATACTAGCTTTCCTGCTAAGAGCATCAGCGACCACATTCGCTTTCCCAGGATGGTAAGTGATTTCCACATCATAATCTTTAATAAACTCCAGCCACCTTCGTTGCCTGAGATTTAGTTCCTTCTGAGTAAAAATATACTTTAAACTCTGATGATCAGTGAAAACCACACACTTAACTCCATACAAATAATGCCTCCAGATTTTTAAGGCAAAAACTACAGCTGCTAACTCCAAATCGTGCACAGGATAATTCTTTTCATGTATCTTAAGCTGTCTAGATGCATAAGCAATTACTTTCTTATTTTGCATCAATACACAGCCAAGACCTTGCAAAGATGCATCACTGTATATATGATAACCTTCTGTGCCTTCTGGTAATGTTAGAATTGGGGCTGAAACCAATTTATTCTTCAATATTTGGAAGCTATCTTCACAAACTGCATCCCATTCAAACTTTATTGCTTTTCGCATCAAATTTGTTAAGGGTGAGGCTATTTGGGAAAAGTCTTTCACAAACTTTCTGTAATACCCAGCCAAACCCAAGAGACTTCTAACTTCTGTTACTGTTGTAGGCCTTGGCCAATCTACAATGGCAGAAATCTTCTGAGGATCAACTGAGATTCCTTCTACACTCACTACATGCCCCAAAAACAAGACCTTGGACAGCCAAAATTCGCATTTAGAGAATTTAGCAAATAGCTGATTTTCTTTCAAAGTCTGCAATGTTAAATGTAGATGTGCAGCGTGTTCTTCTAGGGATTTAGAATATATCAATATATCATCAATGAAGATAATGATAAACTGATCTAAATATTTCTTGAACACGCGATTCATCAAATCCATAAAAGCTGCTGGTGCATTTGTCAGTCCAAAAGGTAGCATTAAAAATTCATAGTGCCCATACCTGGTCCTGAAAGCTGTTTTGGAAACATCTTCTATCTTAATTTTCAGTTGATGATATCCAGATCTCAGGTCAATTTTTGAAAATATTGCTGCTCCTTGCAACTGATCAAATAGATCATCAATCCGCGGCAAAGGATATTTATTTTTGATAGTAATTTTGTTGATTTCCCGGTAGTCAATACACATGCGAAGACTACCATCTTTCTTCTTCACAAACAAAATAGGTGCACCCCATGGGGATACACTGGGTCTGATAAATCCCTTGTCTAATAATTCCTGAATTTGCACCTTTAATTCTTGAAGCTCGGCTGGTGCCATACGATAAGGAGCTTTGGAAATTGGCTCAGCGCCTGGAATCAACTGAATTTCAAATTCTATTTCTCTATCAGGAGGTAATCCAGGCAACTCTTCTGAAAAAATGTCTAGATATTCCTGAACAACTGGTACCTCTGTGGGTTTACAAAATTTCATGTCCAAATCCACAATAGATACCAAGCATCCTTCGCATCCTTTGCCAAGTAGCTTTTGTGCCTTGAGCATAGATATTAAAGGAATTTTCCTTCCTTGGCCGAAGTAAATTAATTTATCTTCCCCAGGGATTTGAATTTCAATCCGCTTTTCATAGCAATCAATTTTCACTTTATGATCAAACAGCCAATCCATGCCAAAAATTACATCAAATTCTGTAATAGGAAGAATATGCAATAATGTCAAGAATTTTCTTCCCTTGATGTATATCTCTTCTTCAATAAAATTCTCCACTCGGATATTATTTCCATCAGGCATTTTAACCATTAACAGGTCCTTCACAGGTTGCAACAAAATATCTAGCTGACTCAATATACGAGTCGAGAGAAAAGAGTGTGATGCCCCCACAATCAAAAAGAACAGAGACAGGTAAACTTTGCAAAGAGAGCATACCAGTGATAACATCTGTAGAATGTGGAGCTTCCTACTGAGTAATAGAATAAATGCGAGCCTGACCTTCCCTGCCTGCTGCCCCACCATGGGCTGCGCTGCCTGAAGTTGCCATAGATCCACGACCTCTACCATGGTTCGCACTCCCTCTGCCTCCACTGGTTGGGGTATTGGCAGCTTTCATGTCTGATACTTTAGGGCAATCTCGTGCCATGTGCCCTATTTCATTACATAAAAAACATTTAATTGGTCGCACAAAATCAAATCTGCACTCCCCTGTATGCCATCTACCACAACGCCCACATCGACTGGTCACACTAGAACCAAAACTAGTCCTACTGGTACTAGGTTCATAAGGTCTGAACCTACTGAATCTGGCATAACTAGTACCCCCTCCTCGGGAAAAACTGGGACCACCTCTCCTCCCTGTGAGTCTGGATGTAGATCCTGAAAAGCCTCCCTTTTCTCTCCCTCTACTAGTCTCCAATATGCCCAACTCCAACTCAACTGTACAGGCACTCTCTAATAATTCTATATAGCTCATGGTCCGTACAGCCACCAATGCTGCCCGGATATCATCACGCAGACCTCTTCGAAACATATAACATCGCTGCTCTTCTGGTGTTACCAAGTGAGGTACGTATCTGGCTAGATGTGCAAACTTATGTTCATAGGCAGTGACTGACAGATTTTCTTGCCTGAGATTACTTAATTCCTCCCTCATCTTGGCTTTAATAGATACTGACATAAACCACTGTTCAAACTCCCCTGTGAATTCTTCCCAGGATATTTCTTTCATTGGCCGACCCATAAATCTGGTTCGGTGGCGCGAACTCCACCAAAGTTTAGCAGCATCTTTCAGCATAAGCACCGCTAAAGCCACCTTCTTGTCTTCTGGGCAAGACATGCCTTCGAATATAATATTCATTTGATCTAACCAGTTCTCAGCAATCATTGGATCTTCCTCTCCAGCAAAATAAGGTGGATGCATCCGCTGGAACTGATCCACCACCAGGTCAATAGATGCCTCAGTGACTTGATTACTGGTACCTCCGATAGATCTCAGCAACGAAACAAGGGTTTGAGCCAACTCTTGTTGTGTGTCCCCTTGCTGCTCTTTACCGTTGCCCTTATCCATGTTTCCTGACTCAGATCTCTCCTTGGCCTGATTATACTGCAATCCTATAAAACCAGGAAGGCATATAGAAATTTATAGCAGAAATAGAAGCTAAAAGTACATATAAGACTACAATGCATGTGCTGTGTAAGTATCCTCACTCACATTTTCCACCTAATCCTGAACCAAGGCTCTGATACCACCCTGTCAGGCACCCCACCTTACCAACTACAGTAAATTAAGGATGCTGCATAAGAAATAATCTCGAGTGAGGACAAACCATGCCTAGGTGGGGACCCGACGGTGAGACAATTCTAACCCTCGAACCAATCTGGTATATTTTGAAAACATTTTAACCAAATCCATACCATGGAGCTGAAATGAAAACATGTGTATATTAAACTGTATATATATACAATAAACCACAAAACTGAAGTACCAAAAAAAAAAATACCAAAATGAAACCAAATCCACTCCCACCATAAATCTATCCCCTCTCACATGTCAGGAGTATAGTCCTCTCCTGTACTATTATAATCCCCAGCTCTCGGTGTAGTGGATACATGACCTGTGATGAAGCACTAATGAGACATATATATCTCAACAGATAAATCCATTATGTAACCAAGTAAAATAAATCTCTAGATATAAAAGACAAGCCGTGAAACATGATAAAACAAAATCCATCTCATAAGCGGTGAAAAATAAACCATATGAATACCTTCTTATCAAATGTCATGCAGTATCAAAAGTAAACCAGATAAACATGTATACCAAATTTCCATTTCCATTATTTTATATGTTATATACTTACTGGGCCCGATTCCCTTCTGAATCATCATCCTCTGGATCCAATCATCATATCAAATGACCTTCAGTCGGCATCCATCCAGTACATAACACTAGGCAGATATCTGATCCGAAGACCGATACCATGCGATCTCATCTGCTAGGCCTAGTGCCACCAGGCAGGTATAGTACTGATACCCTGCGATCACATCCGCTAGGCCTGGTGTCATCAATATATACGAAGGTCATGGTACACATACACACTAGGCAGATATCTGATCCGAAGATCGATACCCTGCGATCTCATCCGCTAGGCCTAGTGGTGAGGATAATGTCTCCAGGAATCCAATTTTCAATTTTTATTTTCCAACAATGTCACACATGTGATAAATATGCCAAAACCATATCAATATGTCCAACCAATTATATTTTATCTCATATTATGCTTTTTGTTTCAATTTCCTTTTTGTCATCTTTTATGCTTTCAGTTCAATCAGAAAATAACACCATAAAACATATATCAAGCCATGAGATAAAAGTCATGTAAAGAAAAACTGTAATGCAGTCCGTAAGAAACCATGTATCGAAATATAAATAAATATTATTGTGCTTTATCACAGGTTACGAATTTATCTACCTGGATCTATTATTGCAGGACCTTTATTCTCAATTTCTGGAGTCCCTACAAGGTCACATGTACAAAATAATTAAAATAAATAAAAAGGTTTTAAGTCACAAAAACAGCTTTCTAAAAGCTTTCCCAAACACACCCCAAAATAATCCCAAAAATGGGCTTACGCGGCACTGAACCGCCCGCGCACGCTCGGCGCTTTCTAAAAGCTTTTCCAAACAGCATTTTTCCCAAAATTTCTTTTCGCGGTGCTGGACCGCCCGCTCCCAGCGCGCTGGACCGCGCGCTCTCGGCGTTGGACCGGGCGTGCTCGGCGCGCTGGACCGCGCGCGCTCGGCATCCGGTTCAGCGTAACCCGGTCCAAAGCCTGGACCGGTTCACGCCGCCCCTCTCTCTCTCGTCCGGCGAAACCGAAATATTTCGCCGGCGAACTTCGAAATTTCTTGCGTCTCTCGCCGGCCAACTGACCGCCGCTCCCCGAAAATCTTATAAAACAACAAAGAAAATAAAATTCTCACCTTCGTTGGCCGTTGTCGTCGCGTGTCGAAAATCACAAAATTTCCTCGCCGTCGTGCCTCGCCGCAGCGTTCGCAGAAACACGTTCCAAACGCTCAAAGTCGGCTTTTATAGCCGCGGCCGAAACCGACTCAATGGAAGGGTCGTGAACCGCATTTTGCAGAAAACCCCCTCTAAATTTTATATTTGCAAATATATCCTCCGCCAATCGGATTTGAACTAAGCCGACATTTAAAATTTACAGATCTATCCTCTACGTTACAAATTTATCCCAAATCTTCAAAAATTCATAATTTATTCATTAGAGCTCCGAAAATTACAAATTAAACATCGTTGGACTCGTCTCAAAGAGCTCTTTCTATAAAAAATATAAAAATACAAATAAGAGAAAACTAGGGCTGTTACAATCTTCCCTCCTTACAAAAATTTCGTCCCGAAATTTAGAAAAGCTCCGGATACTGATTGATCATATCTATTTCCACTTCCCAGGTAGCTTCTCTTTCTGTTTGACCATTCCATAGGACTTTAGCCATAGGAATGATTTTATTTCTGAGCTTTTTCTCCTGCCTATCAAGTATTCTCACAGGCAGTTCGGGATATGTCAAATCCATTTGAATTTCTATATCTGGGTCCATATAACTAACAACATGGGAGGGATCTGAAACATATCTTCGCAAAGATGAGACATGGAACACATTATGCACACCTGACAATTGAGAAGGCAAAGCAATTTGGTATGCCACTTGTCCAACCCTTCTTAGGATTTCAAAAGGACCAATGAATTTAGGTTTCAATTTTCCTGCTCTTCCAAACCTTATGACACCTTTTGTTGGACTTACCTTGATAAAAACATGTTCCCCCTCGTGGAACTCAACCATTCGATGTTTTGCGTCATAATACTTCTTTTGTCTGTCCTGAGCTGTTTTTATTCTGTCTTGAATAATTCTGATCTTTTCTGTTGCTTCTTCAACAAATCCAGGACCGAGCAAATTTCTTTCCTTCCCTTCATTCCAGCACAAAGGTGATTGACATTTTCTCCCATACAGCGCTTCATAGGGTGCCATCCCAATGCTGGACTGATGGCTATTATTATAAGCAAATTCCACCAAAGGTAAGTGGCTTTCCCAATCTCCACCAAAATCCAAGATGCAAAGTCGTAGCAAATCTTCCAAGGTTTTGATAGTTCTCTCTGTCTGACCATCTGTTTGAGGATGAAAGGCTGTGCTGAAACACAATCTCGTACCAAAAGCTTGATGCACATTCTTCCAGAAGTGAGAAGTAAATTTAGGGTCTCTGTCAGATATAATGACTTTTGGAATTCCATGCAATCTGATAATCTGACTCACATATACCTGAGCTAACTTCTCTACAGAATAAGTAGTTTTAACAGCTAAAAAGTGAGCAGATTTCGTTAGCCTATCAACAATTATCCAGATTGAGTCATGACCTGCAGGTGACCTAGGCAAACCGATCACAAAATCCATTGCCACTTCCTCCCATTTCCATTCTGGAATAGGTAATGACTGCAACAACCCCACAGGTTTTTGTTGCTCTCCTTTCACCTGCTGACAAATTAAGCATTTTTGAACCCAGTTAGAAACATCCTTCTTCAATCCTGGCCACCAGAATTGTTGTCTCAATTCTTGATACATTTTATTCTCGCCTGGATGTATTGAATATCGAGAGTTATGAGCTTCCTTTAATAACAAATCCCTAAGTTATTGATGTGCTGGTATGCATAACCTGCCTTGAAATCTAAGTAAACCAGCCTGGTCCAATTGAAAAGTAGATTCCTATCCTTCCTGAACCCTCTGTATTATCTTTTGCAATTCAAGATCTTCTCCCTGATCGTCTTTAATAGAGGCCAACCAATCTGGTCTTACTGATAAGTGTGCCAGCAAAGCCGTATTTCTTCGAATATCTACTTCTAGTTGTAATTTATCCATCTCAAAAATTAATTGTTCTTCTTCTGTGATAGTCAAAATGCTACTAATACTAGCTTTCCTGCTAAGAGCATCAGCGACCACATTCGCTTTCCCAGGATGGTAAGTGATTTCCACATCATAATCTTTAATAAACTCCAGCCACCTTCGTTGCCTGAGATTTAGTTCCTTCTGAGTAAAAATATACTTTAAACTCTGATGATCAGTGAAAACCACACACTTAACTCCATACAAATAATGCCTCCAGATTTTTAAGGCAAAAACTACAGCTGCTAACTCCAAATCGTGCACAGGATAATTCTTTTCATGTATCTTAAGCTGTCTAGATGCATAAGCAATTACTTTCTTATTTTGCATCAATACACAGCCAAGACCTTGCAAAGATGCATCACTGTATATATGATAACCTTCTGTGCCTTCTGGTAATGTTAGAATTGGGGCTGAAACCAATTTATTCTTCAATATTTGGAAGCTATCTTCACAAACTGCATCCCATTCAAACTTTATTGCTTTTCGCATCAAATTTGTTAAGGGTGAGGCTATTTGGGAAAAGTCTTTCACAAACTTTCTGTAATACCCAGCCAAACCCAAGAGACTTCTAACTTCTGTTACTGTTGTAGGCCTTGGCCAATCTACAATGGCAGAAATCTTCTGAGGATCAACTGAGATTCCTTCTACACTCACTACATGCCCCAAAAACAAGACCTTGGACAGCCAAAATTCGCATTTAGAGAATTTAGCAAATAGCTGATTTTCTTTCAAAGTCTGCAATGTTAAATGTAGATGTGCAGCGTGTTCTTCTAGGGATTTAGAATATATCAATATATCATCAATGAAGATAATGATAAACTGATCTAAATATTTCTTGAACACGCGATTCATCAAATCCATAAAAGCTGCTGGTGCATTTGTCAGTCCAAAAGGTAGCATTAAAAATTCATAGTGCCCATACCTGGTCCTGAAAGCTGTTTTGGAAACATCTTCTATCTTAATTTTCAGTTGATGATATCCAGATCTCAGGTCAATTTTTGAAAATATTGCTGCTCCTTGCAACTGATCAAATAGATCATCAATCCGCGGCAAAGGATATTTATTTTTGATAGTAATTTTGTTGATTTCCCGGTAGTCAATACACATGCGAAGACTACCATCTTTCTTCTTCACAAACAAAATAGGTGCACCCCATGGGGATACACTGGGTCTGATAAATCCCTTGTCTAATAATTCCTGAATTTGCACCTTTAATTCTTGAAGCTCGGCTGGTGCCATACGATAAGGAGCTTTGGAAATTGGCTCAGCGCCTGGAATCAACTGAATTTCAAATTCTATTTCTCTATCAGGAGGTAATCCAGGCAACTCTTCTGAAAAAATGTCTAGATATTCCTGAACAACTGGTACCTCTGTGGGTTTACAAAATTTCATGTCCAAATCCACAATAGATACCAAGCATCCTTCGCATCCTTTGCCAAGTAGCTTTTGTGCCTTGAGCATAGATATTAAAGGAATTTTCCTTCCTTGGCCGAAGTAAATTAATTTATCTTCCCCAGGGATTTGAATTTCAATCCGCTTTTCATAGCAATCAATTTTCACTTTATGATCAAACAGCCAATCCATGCCAAAAATTACATCAAATTCTGTAATAGGAAGAATATGCAATAATGTCAAGAATTTTCTTCCCTTGATGTATATCTCTTCTTCAATAAAATTCTCCACTCGGATATTATTTCCATCAGGCATTTTAACCATTAACAGGTCCTTCACAGGTTGCAACAAAATATCTAGCTGACTCAATATACGAGTCGAGAGAAAAGAGTGTGATGCCCCCACAATAAAAAAGAACAGAGACAGGTAAACTTTGCAAAGAGAGCATACCAGTGATAACATCTGTAGAATGTGGAGCTTCCTACTGAGTAATAGAATAAATGCGAGCCTGACCTTCCCTGCCTGCTGCCCCACCATGGGCTGCGCTGCCTGAAGTTGCCATAGATCCACGACCTCTACCATGGTTCGCACTCCCTCTGCCTCCACTGGTTGGGGTATTGGCAGCTTTCATGTCTGATACTTTAGGGCAATCTCGTGCCATGTGCCCTATTTCATTACATAAAAAACATTTAATTGGTCGCACAAAATCAAATCTGCACTCCCCTGTATGCCATCTACCACAACGCCCACATCGACTGGTCACACTAGAACCAAAACTAGTCCTACTGGTACTAGGTTCATAAGGTCTGAACCTACTGAATCTGGCATAACTAGTACCCCCTCCTCGGGAAAAACTGGGACCACCTCTCCTCCCTGTGAGTCTGGATGTAGATCCTGAAAAGCCTCCCTTTTCTCTCCCTCTACTAGTCTCCAATATGCCCAACTCCAACTCAACTGTACAGGCACTCTCTAATAATTCTATATAGCTCATGGTCCGTACAGCCACCAATGCTGCCCGGATATCATCACGCAGACCTCTTCGAAACATATAACATCGCTGCTCTTCTGGTGTTACCAAGTGAGGTACGTATCTGGCTAGATGTGCAAACTTATGTTCATAGGCAGTGACTGACAGATTTTCTTGCCTGAGATTACTTAATTCCTCCCTCATCTTGGCTTTAATAGATACTGACATAAACCACTGTTCAAACTCCCCTGTGAATTCTTCCCAGGATATTTCTTTCATTGGCCGACCCATAAATCTGGTTCGGTGGCGCGAACTCCACCAAAGTTTAGCAGCATCTTTCAGCATAAGCACCGCTAAAGCCACCTTCTTGTCTTCTGGGCAAGACATGCCTTCGAATATAATATTCATTTGATCTAACCAGTTCTCAGCAATCATTGGATCTTCCTCTCCAGCAAAATAAGGTGGATGCATCCGCTGGAACTGATCCACCACCAGGTCAATAGATGCCTCAGTGACTTGATTACTGGTACCTCCGATAGATCTCAGCAACGAAACAAGGGTTTGAGCCAACTCTTGTTGTGTGTCCCCTTGCTGCTCTTTACCGTTGCCCTTATCCATGTTTCCTGACTCAGATCTCTCCTTGGCCTGATTATACTGCAATCCTATAAAACCAGGAAGGCATATAGAAATTTATAGCAGAAATAGAAGCTAAAAGTACATATAAGACTACAATGCATGTGCTGTGTAAGTATCCTCACTCACATTTTCCACCTAATCCTGAACCAAGGCTCTGATACCACCCTGTCAGGCACCCCACCTTACCAACTACAGTAAATTAAGGATGCTGCATAAGAAATAATCTCGAGTGAGGACAAACCATGCCTAGGTGGGGACCCGACGGTGAGACAATTCTAACCCTCGAACCAATCTGGTATATTTTGAAAACATTTTAACCAAATCCATACCATGGAGCTGAAATGAAAACATGTGTATATTAAACTGTATATATATACAATAAACCACAAAACTGAAGTACCAAAAAAAAAAATACCAAAATGAAACCAAATCCACTCCCACCATAAATCTATCCCCTCTCACATGTCAGGAGTATAGTCCTCTCCTGTACTATTATAATCCCCAGCTCTCGGTGTAGTGGATACATGACCTGTGATGAAGCACTAATGAGACATATATATCTCAACAGATAAATCCATTATGTAACCAAGTAAAATAAATCTCTAGATATAAAAGACAAGCCGTGAAACATGATAAAACAAAATCCATCTCATAAGCGGTGAAAAATAAACCATATGAATACCTTCTTATCAAATGTCATGCAGTATCAAAAGTAAACCAGATAAACATGTATACCAAATTTCCATTTCCATTATTTTATATGTTATATACTTACTGGGCCCGATTCCCTTCTGAATCATCATCCTCTGGATCCAATCATCATATCAAATGACCTTCAGTCGGCATCCATCCAGTACATAACACTAGGCAGATATCTGATCCGAAGACCGATACCATGCGATCTCATCTGCTAGGCCTAGTGCCACCAGGCAGGTATAGTACTGATACCCTGCGATCACATCCGCTAGGCCTGGTGTCATCAATATATACGAAGGTCATGGTACACATACACACTAGGCAGATATCTGATCCGAAGATCGATACCCTGCGATCTCATCCGCTAGGCCTAGTGGTGAGGATAATGTCTCCAGGAATCCAATTTTCAATTTTTATTTTCCAACAATGTCACACATGTGATAAATATGCCAAAACCATATCAATATGTCCAACCAATTATATTTTATCTCATATTATGCTTTTTGTTTCAATTTCCTTTTTGTCATCTTTTATGCTTTCAGTTCAATCAGAAAATAACACCATAAAACATATATCAAGCCATGAGATAAAAGTCATGTAAAGAAAAACTGTAATGCAGTCCGTAAGAAACCATGTATCGAAATATAAATAAATATTATTGTGCTTTATCACAGGTTACGAATTTATCTACCTGGATCTATTATTGCAGGACCTTTATTCTCAATTTCTGGAGTCCCTACAAGGTCACATGTACAAAATAATTAAAATAAATAAAAAGGTTTTAAGTCACAAAAACAGCTTTCTAAAAGCTTTCCCAAACACACCCCAAAATAATCCCAAAATTTCTTTTCGCGGTGCTGGACCGCCCGCTCCCAGCGCGCTGGACCGCGCGCTCTCGGCGTTGGACCGGGCGTGCTCGGCGCGCTGGACCGCGCGCGCTCGGCATCCGGTTCAGCGTAACCCGGTCCAAAGCCTGGACCGGTTCACGCCGCCCCTCTCTCTCTCGTCCGGCGAAACCGAAATATTTCGCCGGCGAACTTCGAAATTTCTTGCGTCTCTCGCCGGCCAACTGACCGCCGCTCCCCGAAAATCTTATAAAACAACAAAGAAAATAAAATTCTCACCTTCGTTGGCCGTTGTCGTCGCGTGTCGAAAATCACAAAATTTCCTCGCCGTCGTGCCTCGCCGCAGCGTTCGCAGAAACACGTTCCAAACGCTCAAAGTCGGCTTTTATAGCCGCGGCCGAAACCGACTCAATGGAAGGGTCGTGAACCGCATTTTGCAGAAAACCCCCTCTAAATTTTATATTTGCAAATATATCCTCCGCCAATCGGATTTGAACTAAGCCGACATTTAAAATTTACAGATCTATCCTCTACGTTACAAATTTATCCCAAATCTTCAAAAATTCATAATTTATTCATTAGAGCTCCGAAAATTACAAATTAAACATCGTTGGACTCGTCTCAAAGAGCTCTTTCTATAAAAAATATAAAAATACAAATAAGAGAAAACTAGGGCTGTTACAATCTTCCCTCCTTACAAAAATTTCGTCCCGAAATTTAGAAAAGCTCCGGATACTGATTGATCATATCTATTTCCACTTCCCAGGTAGCTTCTCTTTCTGTTTGACCATTCCATAGGACTTTAGCCATAGGAATGATTTTATTTCTGAGCTTTTTCTCCTGCCTATCAAGTATTCTCACAGGCAGTTCGGGATATGTCAAATCCATTTGAATTTCTATATCTGGGTCCATATAACTAACAACATGGGAGGGATCTGAAACATATCTTCGCAAAGATGAGACATGGAACACATTATGCACACCTGACAATTGAGAAGGCAAAGCAATTTGGTATGCCACTTGTCCAACCCTTCTTAGGATTTCAAAAGGACCAATGAATTTAGGTTTCAATTTTCCTGCTCTTCCAAACCTTATGACACCTTTTGTTGGACTTACCTTGATAAAAACATGTTCCCCCTCGTGGAACTCAACCATTCGATGTTTTGCGTCATAATACTTCTTTTGTCTGTCCTGAGCTGTTTTTATTCTGTCTTGAATAATTCTGATCTTTTCTGTTGCTTCTTCAACAAATCCAGGACCGAGCAAATTTCTTTCCTTCCCTTCATTCCAGCACAAAGGTGATTGACATTTTCTCCCATACAGCGCTTCATAGGGTGCCATCCCAATGCTGGACTGATGGCTATTATTATAAGCAAATTCCACCAAAGGTAAGTGGCTTTCCCAATCTCCACCAAAATCCAAGATGCAAAGTCGTAGCAAATCTTCCAAGGTTTTGATAGTTCTCTCTGTCTGACCATCTGTTTGAGGATGAAAGGCTGTGCTGAAACACAATCTCGTACCAAAAGCTTGATGCACATTCTTCCAGAAGTGAGAAGTAAATTTAGGGTCTCTGTCAGATATAATGACTTTTGGAATTCCATGCAATCTGATAATCTGACTCACATATACCTGAGCTAACTTCTCTACAGAATAAGTAGTTTTAACAGCTAAAAAGTGAGCAGATTTCGTTAGCCTATCAACAATTATCCAGATTGAGTCATGACCTGCAGGTGACCTAGGCAAACCGATCACAAAATCCATTGCCACTTCCTCCCATTTCCATTCTGGAATAGGTAATGACTGCAACAACCCCACAGGTTTTTGTTGCTCTCCTTTCACCTGCTGACAAATTAAGCATTTTTGAACCCAGTTAGAAACATCCTTCTTCAATCCTGGCCACCAGAATTGTTGTCTCAATTCTTGATACATTTTATTCTCGCCTGGATGTATTGAATATCGAGAGTTATGAGCTTCCTTTAATAACAAATCCCTAAGTTATTGATGTGCTGGTATGCATAACCTGCCTTGAAATCTAAGTAAACCAGCCTGGTCCAATTGAAAAGTAGATTCCTATCCTTCCTGAACCCTCTGTATTATCTTTTGCAATTCAAGATCTTCTCCCTGATCGTCTTTAATAGAGGCCAACCAATCTGGTCTTACTGATAAGTGTGCCAGCAAAGCCGTATTTCTTCGAATATCTACTTCTAGTTGTAATTTATCCATCTCAAAAATTAATTGTTCTTCTTCTGTGATAGTCAAAATGCTACTAATACTAGCTTTCCTGCTAAGAGCATCAGCGACCACATTCGCTTTCCCAGGATGGTAAGTGATTTCCACATCATAATCTTTAATAAACTCCAGCCACCTTCGTTGCCTGAGATTTAGTTCCTTCTGAGTAAAAATATACTTTAAACTCTGATGATCAGTGAAAACCACACACTTAACTCCATACAAATAATGCCTCCAGATTTTTAAGGCAAAAACTACAGCTGCTAACTCCAAATCGTGCACAGGATAATTCTTTTCATGTATCTTAAGCTGTCTAGATGCATAAGCAATTACTTTCTTATTTTGCATCAATACACAGCCAAGACCTTGCAAAGATGCATCACTGTATATATGATAACCTTCTGTGTCTTCTGGTAATGTTAGAATTGGGGCTGAAACCAATTTATTCTTCAATATTTGGAAGCTATCTTCACAAACTGCATCCCATTCAAACTTTATTGCTTTTCGCATCAAATTTGTTAAGGGTGAGGCTATTTGGGAAAAGTCTTTCACAAACTTTCTGTAATACCCAGCCAAACCCAAGAGACTTCTAACTTCTGTTACTGTTGTAGGCCTTGGCCAATCTACAATGGCAGAAATCTTCTGAGGATCAACTGAGATTCCTTCTACACTCACTACATGCCCCAAAAACAAGACCTTGGACAGCCAAAATTCGCATTTAGAGAATTTAGCAAATAGCTGATTTTCTTTCAAAGTCTGCAATGTTAAATGTAGATGTGCAGCGTGTTCTTCTAGGGATTTAGAATATATCAATATATCATCAATGAAGATAATGATAAACTGATCTAAATATTTCTTGAACACGCGATTCATCAAATCCATAAAAGCTGCTGGTGCATTTGTCAGTCCAAAAGGTAGCATTAAAAATTCATAGTGCCCATACCTGGTCCTGAAAGCTGTTTTGGAAACATCTTCTATCTTAATTTTCAGTTGATGATATCCAGATCTCAGGTCAATTTTTGAAAATATTGCTGCTCCTTGCAACTGATCAAATAGATCATCAATCCGCGGCAAAGGATATTTATTTTTGATAGTAATTTTGTTGATTTCCCGGTAGTCAATACACATGCGAAGACTACCATCTTTCTTCTTCACAAACAAAATAGGTGCACCCCATGGGGATACACTGGGTCTGATAAATCCCTTGTCTAATAATTCCTGAATTTGCACCTTTAATTCTTGAAGCTCGGCTGGTGCCATACGATAAGGAGCTTTGGAAATTGGCTCAGCGCCTGGAATCAACTGAATTTCAAATTCTATTTCTCTATCAGGAGGTAATCCAGGCAACTCTTCTGAAAAAATGTCTAGATATTCCTGAACAACTGGTACCTCTGTGGGTTTACAAAATTTCATGTCCAAATCCACAATAGATACCAAGCATCCTTCGCATCCTTTGCCAAGTAGCTTTTGTGCCTTGAGCATAGATATTAAAGGAATTTTCCTTCCTTGGCCGAAGTAAATTAATTTATCTTCCCCAGGGATTTGAATTTCAATCCGCTTTTCATAGCAATCAATTTTCACTTTATGATCAAACAGCCAATCCATGCCAAAAATTACATCAAATTCTGTAATAGGAAGAATATGCAATAATGTCAAGAATTTTCTTCCCTTGATGTATATCTCTTCTTCAATAAAATTCTCCACTCGGATATTATTTCCATCAGGCATTTTAACCATTAACAGGTCCTTCACAGGTTGCAACAAAATATCTAGCTGACTCAATATACGAGTCGAGAGAAAAGAGTGTGATGCCCCCACAATCAAAAAGAACAGAGACAGGTAAACTTTGCAAAGAGAGCATACCAGTGATAACATCTGTAGAATGTGGAGCTTCCTACTGAGTAATAGAATAAATGCGAGCCTGACCTTCCCTGCCTGCTGCCCCACCATGGGCTGCGCTGCCTGAAGTTGCCATAGATCCACGACCTCTACCATGGTTCGCACTCCCTCTGCCTCCACTGGTTGGGGTATTGGCAGCTTTCATGTCTGATACTTTAGGGCAATCTCGTGCCATGTGCCCTATTTCATTACATAAAAAACATTTAATTGGTCGCACAAAATCAAATCTGCACTCCCCTGTATGCCATCTACCACAACGCCCACATCGACTGGTCACACTAGAACCAAAACTAGTCCTACTGGTACTAGGTTCATAAGGTCTGAACCTACTGAATCTGGCATAACTAGTACCCCCTCCTCGGGAAAAACTGGGACCACCTCTCCTCCCTGTGAGTCTGGATGTAGATCCTGAAAAGCCTCCCTTTTCTCTCCCTCTACTAGTCTCCAATATGCCCAACTCCAACTCAACTGTACAGGCACTCTCTAATAATTCTATATAGCTCATGGTCCGTACAGCCACCAATGCTGCCCGGATATCATCACGCAGACCTCTTCGAAACATATAACATCGCTGCTCTTCTGGTGTTACCAAGTGAGGTACGTATCTGGCTAGATGTGCAAACTTATGTTCATAGGCAGTGACTGACAGATTTTCTTGCCTGAGATTACTTAATTCCTCCCTCATCTTGGCTTTAATAGATACTGACATAAACCACTGTTCAAACTCCCCTGTGAATTCTTCCCAGGATATTTCTTTCATTGGCCGACCCATAAATCTGGTTCGGTGGCGCGAACTCCACCAAAGTTTAGCAGCATCTTTCAGCATAAGCACCGCTAAAGCCACCTTCTTGTCTTCTGGGCAAGACATGCCTTCGAATATAATATTCATTTGATCTAACCAGTTCTCAGCAATCATTGGATCTTCCTCTCCAGCAAAATAAGGTGGATGCATCCGCTGGAACTGATCCACCACCAGGTCAATAGATGCCTCAGTGACTTGATTACTGGTACCTCCGATAGATCTCAGCAACGAAACAAGGGTTTGAGCCAACTCTTGTTGTGTGTCCCCTTGCTGCTCTTTACCGTTGCCCTTATCCATGTTTCCTGACTCAGATCTCTCCTTGGCCTGATTATACTGCAATCCTATAAAACCAGGAAGGCATATAGAAATTTATAGCAGAAATAGAAGCTAAAAGTACATATAAGACTACAATGCATGTGCTGTGTAAGTATCCTCACTCACATTTTCCACCTAATCCTGAACCAAGGCTCTGATACCACCCTGTCAGGCACCCCACCTTACCAACTACAGTAAATTAAGGATGCTGCATAAGAAATAATCTCGAGTGAGGACAAACCATGCCTAGGTGGGGACCCGACGGTGAGACAATTCTAACCCTCGAACCAATCTGGTATATTTTGAAAACATTTTAACCAAATCCATACCATGGAGCTGAAATGAAAACATGTGTATATTAAACTGTATATATATACAATAAACCACAAAACTGAAGTACCAAAAAAAAAAATACCAAAATGAAACCAAATCCACTCCCACCATAAATCTATCCCCTCTCACATGTCAGGAGTATAGTCCTCTCCTGTACTATTATAATCCCCAGCTCTCGGTGTAGTGGATACATGACCTGTGATGAAGCACTAATGAGACATATATATCTCAACAGATAAATCCATTATGTAACCAAGTAAAATAAATCTCTAGATATAAAAGACAAGCCGTGAAACATGATAAAACAAAATCCATCTCATAAGCGGTGAAAAATAAACCATATGAATACCTTCTTATCAAATGTCATGCAGTATCAAAAGTAAACCAGATAAACATGTATACCAAATTTCCATTTCCATTATTTTATATGTTATATACTTACTGGGCCCGATTCCCTTCTGAATCATCATCCTCTGGATCCAATCATCATATCAAATGACCTTCAGTCGGCATCCATCCAGTACATAACACTAGGCAGATATCTGATCCGAAGACCGATACCATGCGATCTCATCTGCTAGGCCTAGTGCCACCAGGCAGGTATAGTACTGATACCCTGCGATCACATCCGCTAGGCCTGGTGTCATCAATATATACGAAGGTCATGGTACACATACACACTAGGCAGATATCTGATCCGAAGATCGATACCCTGCGATCTCATCCGCTAGGCCTAGTGGTGAGGATAATGTCTCCAGGAATCCAATTTTCAATTTTTATTTTCCAACAATGTCACACATGTGATAAATATGCCAAAACCATATCAATATGTCCAACCAATTATATTTTATCTCATATTATGCTTTTTGTTTCAATTTCCTTTTTGTCATCTTTTATGCTTTCAGTTCAATCAGAAAATAACACCATAAAACATATATCAAGCCATGAGATAAAAGTCATGTAAAGAAAAACTGTAATGCAGTCCGTAAGAAACCATGTATCGAAATATAAATAAATATTATTGTGCTTTATCACAGGTTACGAATTTATCTACCTGGATCTATTATTGCAGGACCTTTATTCTCAATTTCTGGAGTCCCTACAAGGTCACATGTACAAAATAATTAAAATAAATAAAAAGGTTTTAAGTCACAAAAACAGCTTTCTAAAAGCTTTCCCAAACACACCCCAAAATAATCCCAAAAATGGGCTTACGCGGCACTGAACCGCCCGCGCACGCTCGGCGCTTTCTAAAAGCTTTTCCAAACAGCATTTTTCCCAAAATTTCTTTTCGCGGTGCTGGACCGCCCGCTCCCAGCGCGCTGGACCGCGCGCTCTCGGCGTTGGACCGGGCGTGCTCGGCGCGCTGGACCGCGCGCGCTCGGCATCCGGTTCAGCGTAACCCGGTCCAAAGCCTGGACCGGTTCACGCCGCCCCTCTCTCTCTCGTCCGGCGAAACCGAAATATTTCGCCGGCGAACTTCGAAATTTCTTGCGTCTCTCGCCGGCCAACTGACCGCCGCTCCCCGAAAATCTTATAAAACAACAAAGAAAATAAAATTCTCACCTTCGTTGGCCGTTGTCGTCGCGTGTCGAAAATCACAAAATTTCCTCGCCGTCGTGCCTCGCCGCAGCGTTCGCAGAAACACGTTCCAAACGCTCAAAGTCGGCTTTTATAGCCGCGGCCGAAACCGACTCAATGGAAGGGTCGTGAACCGCATTTTGCAGAAAACCCCCTCTAAATTTTATATTTGCAAATATATCCTCCGCCAATCGGATTTGAACTAAGCCGACATTTAAAATTTACAGATCTATCCTCTACGTTACAAATTTATCCCAAATCTTCAAAAATTCATAATTTATTCATTAGAGCTCCGAAAATTACAAATTAAACATCGTTGGACTCGTCTCAAAGAGCTCTTTCTATAAAAAATATAAAAATACAAATAAGAGAAAACTAAGGCTGTTACATAAAAGCTCAAACATTTAAACAACAAAATCATTAATCAAACCTTCAAATTCATTTGAATTAACAAATTAAACACATTTAATTATCTCATTAAGCCCATTGAACAATCTATTAGACTTTTCAACTTATGTTAACACCAACCATTGATCATTTAATTGAATCTAGTGTTGGAATAACACCTAAAAAGTTCTATTCCTTGTTCTTTTTTTCTTATGAAATAATCTCAATGTAACATCTCAACGCTAGTAAACACTTAAAGGTAAAAAATTTTAACATTTGGCAAAAAAAGATTCACATCGTTAATTTTGATATACAAATATAAATTTTAAATAGATAATTTAGTGACTAATTTTGGTCATTGTTGCGTATTTTGAAATCCCTAATTAAATTTTAATTAGTTTTTAAAATTATTAGAAAATAATAAAAAATACATATAAAATTAGATATTTATACATAAAATCTTGCACGTAGTCCCAACGCTTCTTAAAGTAGTTTAGGGATTGGTAATCGACAACGATTTTGGGATGTGAATTGGCAAAATCCTATCACCAGACAGCCGCCGTGAAGGGTCGAGTAGGCGATTGAGAGAAGATATGCCAGACAAAAAGTGGTAGGTGTCAAGAATAAACAAAAACTTGATTGACAAGCCACGGAGTCTTCTATTGTAAAAAACTAAAGAAAAAAAATCACATTGTGGCTGCTATTTGAAACACAAAAAAGATAAGCTTTTGCAAGTACCTTCTCATTTTGTTTTCTTATTTCTATCAACATGAATAACCTTGGGTTTTTGTTTTGGTCTTTTACTAACATGCATATCGTTCATCTCACTATCAACTAGTAAAAAATAATTCTGAAAAAAAGAAAGAAAAATCTATTGTATAAATGACGAGAAGAATTAGATTGGGAAAAATAAAACACCTAGCAATTAAGTAATATATATATATATATATATATATATATATATATATATATATATATATATATATATATATATATATATATATATATATATAATCTAATTGTCAAAGATATAGATAAAAGAAAGAAAAAAGAAAAACTAAAATAAATGTAGATATTTTATTTTACAAAAAAATAATAAAGTTGATTATAGTTTAATAGTTTTTTATATAAGCTTATTGTCAATAAAGAATTTTTGTGTATAGAAAAGACTGTTTTGAAGGCTATAAGCTAGAAAGTAAAACTCTAATTATCTGAGAACAAAAAACTTTATATAAGATCATTATATCTATATTAATATTATTGATGCTCATATATGTACAATGTTAGAAACTATTACACCCCATTTTTCCTAGGCTGATTTTTGGCATACATTTTTTTTTTTTTTTTTTTTTTACATATAGACAGCTCAGATCGTCCCATACCAACCTGAGTAGCCTACGAAAACATAGGATATAACACATCATTACACACCTACTTCCCTTAACAATGTGGATCCCATCTCCCGGGTACACCGTCAAATCAGGTTCATGACTCCTGAATTAACAGATGGACTCGCGCAATGTTACTCCTACTAGACCCAATACTCCTAACCCCTACGGGTAGGAGAACCGGTCTATTAGAAGTCTGAACCCCCATGGTTAAGTTCCATAGTCATGTAATGACCTCACCATCAAACAAAAAGATATATAACATCCTCAGATAAAATATGGCACTCCACACACCATACTCCAAGACAATAAAATAAAACAATGAATGAAACTACATTACAAGAATAAGATCCAAGTCCAACAAGTGCAATATTATCCAACCAGAAACATAAGTCAGAATCTCCCTCACATATTACATGACATATGAGAATAACAATCTCATTAAATACATCCAACAGCAACAATCAACTAACCAGAATATCTCAGACAATCACAAGTCAGATATCCTCCACAATCCTGCTGTCCACGATCCCACCTAATCTGGTAGCGTCAAGTCTGCCGAGCCACTGAAAATATATAATACAGGAATGAGCTACGCCCAGTAGGAAAGACAGCTAGTAAAACTCACATGCAAGAGAAGGATAATATCAAAAATATAGGAATACAGCATAACAATGTATGGTGGATAGGCACTCTCAGTCCCAGACTCCGACCAACCACAGTCACCCCTAGTCACACCAGAGTAGCTCTCCTCTGGGCTTCCAGGTAGCGTGCCAGTGGGAACGCCCATCTCGAAACACGCATGGCGCCTAAGCACCCGACACCGCAGCGTCTCTTGTCAATCAATCTCCTGGAGACTATAGACAGATCTAGTCACAAAATCTCTAGCCAACGTGAGACACCCCTGCCACCCTAAGGCGCGCAGGCCTACACACTTGGCTAGCCACTGCGAGACACCCCTGCCACCCTCAGGCGCGCAGGCCTACACACATGGACCAGGAGAGATCGACTCAGCCACCGTCCCAAAGAGTCCTCTACCAACAACTTCCATAGAAGCTCACGCCCCTACAGTCATTGCCAATCTCTAACTCCAAGATCCGGCAACATGTGTCCAGGTACAACAAGGCGCATACCAGTCCACATGTATACTGTGGAAGCTAAGTCTGAACCGCATAGTGACCTACCACAACTATCCTAAAACATCATATAGGGTCTATAGTAGTCCGGTCCGGTATGCCAATCCGTGAAATATGCCAACACTGAGTAAACTGACTCAATCCATACCATTGCCATCCAAGCAATACAACTGTCAATTACTGACTATTCTGGTAGCATCCATGTACCATACCTCTGTCTGACTGTTTCCAGCTGTACTGTCATCACTGATAACATTTTTCCCCACTTGAGGCAATTTTTTTTCTTTACCCACGGATCTCCAGAATTTTCGAAATTTCTCATTTCCAAATTTTCTGATTTTTCTTGAATTTTCTAAAATATAATAATCCCTAAAACTCAATTATCGAATTTTTCCTAAATTCGAAATATCAAATTTTGCAATTTTATCCATTTTCCGAAATTCGGAATAATTACCGAATTTAAAAAATTCCGTTATTCCATTTACCGCGCCGTACTTCCGTGAACCCGGTTCTCGCCGCCGGTTCGGCCTTCGCGCTGAGCCGAGAACCGCTTCTCAATGAACCGCGCCGAATCCCCTGAACCGAATCTCGCCACCGGTTCGGGCCTTCGCGCTGAACCAAACCCCCGCCGGTCGAAGTTATTAACCCGAATTCGGCCGACGCTTAATATATACTCTTAATAATTAATATAATTATTCTCTTAATAAATCAACTAATCCCTAATTAACCCTTAATTCGTCTCCTTCCTTCGCCCGTCGTCCGCGAAACCCTAGCCGCCGCAATCGCCGACCAATACTCGATTTCCGGCAACTGCGAACAAGGAGAACATGTTCGTACTATCCTAACATTCCAAAGATGTCATTAATTCCTAAGATTCAATCAAAATATCCGTCGAAGGAGTTTCATCCGATCCCTAATTGACAATTTATGAAATTAATGATTCCAGCATTTGCAAACCACCTTAACATGATTAAGCACAAAATCAACTCAACATATGCTTGGTAAAATTTCCGAATTCGACGGTATAATTTTTTTTTTTCGAAAACCCTAAACATGCTAAAATCAATAATTGCATTAATCAATTCCAAAAACCCACATTCGCATGCTCAGGTAGAAATTTGCAAAGTAAATTCATATTTTTAATTCGCTAATTAACGAAATTTAAACTGAATTTCCTACCTCAAAGTCGCCGGCGACGGTGAGCCTCGTCCGCAGCTCGCCGCAGCTCCTCACCGAACGAATCCGGTATCAATCGACTCTCCTCGGTCCCGTGAATCTCCAGGCACAAAAAGCCCCTTGCCAGGCCGCCGGAATCACGCGCCGTACGCCGGAAAATTCCTCTCTATCGGTCGGTCGAACGAAACCCTAATCGTTCGCGAGGGTTTTATATTCCTGGCCGACACGGTGAAAACCCGTTACGCACCGTTGACACGCTTTCGACACGGTAAGCACCCGATACGCGCTGTCGACACGCTATTGACACGGTAAGCACCCGATCAGCCGGTTCAATCCCAACCGTCGATCACGACCGTCCGATCCGCTTATCAGAACGCACGCTCAAACTCACTCGGCGAGCCGCCTCCGCCTCCGCTGAACCGTTCCGGTCCGGTTCACGCGCTGTAAAAACCAATTTCCGGTTTAATTTAAATGGATTTTCGAATTTCTAAAAATCCAATAAATCTAATTAAACAGGGAAAATTTCTTAAAATTCACCTCGGTGCTCCGAAAAATCCCTAGAAATTTCAGAAATTCCAATAGCCTCCAATTGAGCTCCTGGCTCATCCTACTGTCGATCTGAAATCATCCAAGCCAAAAATTAATTTACTAAAGATTAACATAAAAATTTTTACTGGGTATAACAGAAACTATAATAATTGATTGAGATAAATTGTAAATTATTTGTAAAAAGTATTTGTAATATAATTAGGTACATGAACTAAATATTATGATATTATAATACATAATAAATAAATAAAAGTTAAAAGATAAGCATATGACATGATGTGTGATGAAGATAATAGAGTTAAATATATTACTAAAAAAATAAAATAAAAATTAAAATTGTTCTAAACTTGTTTTCATGATTTCTTGATATATGATGAGCACCAATATAAGCACTAGTTTGATGATAAGTCTTGAGATGACATCAAAGACCTCTTTTTGATATTACTTGCACTTAATGTAGGGTTAAGATATGGAGATAATATGTAATTCATATGACTTGCTAGTTGTCTATAAGCAGGAGTCTAAAGATGATGTGATGAGACCTTATTAAGGTATGAGTAGTCACTCAATTAAAAAGAAAAAAATATGATAAAAGAAATGAAAAAGAAAGGATATGCAATATGTAATAAAAAAAATAAAAATGAAAAAGAAAGGATGCTCATAACATATTACTTTTCTTATTTTTAGTACATTATATATAAGTATTCTCAATATATTATATTGATATTATACTTATCACATTCGATATTATTTTTTTATCATACATTATTATTTATTTATATAGAATTATCTACTAAAAATTTTGTACTAATCTTCTACTTATATTACATGAGATGTCACAGATTCATAAAAAAAGAATAACTTAAAGTGATATATGAGATTTGTGACTTGATATTCTATAAATATTGATGTTGTAAATATTATGTTTATGAGTATAACAAAAGAACATATATGCATATACTTCATTTTGCTATAATAAAATTATATTAATATTAAGATAAATATGTTTTATCATTTTCATCACACAATCTATATTGGTTTTATATTCTTACATTATGCTATGATGTTTTAATTTTCTACATTACTAATAAGTAATGGTAGTAAATGATAAATAATGCTTGACACTCAATCATCTTATAAAATTAGAATGAGAAGTTTAAAAAAATTCATTATATTAATAAACTTTTTTATTCAATAAATTACTAATTATTTTATATTAAAATTATTCATCATTAATTTTGTGAAGCTTATTTCAATCTTATGATATATTATAAAAAATAAAAAAAAATTTAAAACTTTTAACATAATTATTTTTAAAACAACTAATGTTGTTTACTCCTTTGTTGTAGCCATTTTTTTTAATTTCTAAATTTTGAAATGTAAATATTTCATATGCTCTTAAATGTTTGTTAAATTCTAAAGTAAAATCATACATATATATAAACACACACACACACACACTATATATATATATTAAAATAAATTTAAAAATAATATATCATATTTCTTATTTATTGACAACTAATGCGATTCATTTCTTATAAAAATAATAATATAAATTATCACATTCTAAATATTTAGTGAGATATTATCAAATATTTAATAAAAAGAATATTTGGGCGATGCCTACTATGTCCCATGTAATTAAGTCACACTCAAAGAAATGATCATAAGTTTCTGACATTTTGAGCAAAGATCGAAACATATCCTTTACTTCATTATTTATAAATATGCCAATTTGTGTTAAATTCAAGAGGTCAACAACCAAAGAAGATCTCTATAATTTTTTTTGTATTTTTTCCTTATGATGATCTAATACTCTCTTTCTCTATTTTGTATTCATATCTTTTAAAATTCTCAAATTAAGTAAATTTTTATTAAATTTTCTAGTATTTTTTTTATACCAAGGTTTCAAAAATAATTATTTATTATAACTAAAAATTATAAATAAAAAATAAAATAATTTTATTACCATCATAACCAAGGAAATTAAAATTTCATATACATGTTAGAATAGTTAAACATAGTATAATTGCATGATACATATTCTGACAAAAAGAAAACATAATGCGTACCCTAAACTATAATGAAAACATGCACAGATTTGATTTAGCTCTAATAAATCATACCTAATATTTGTTTTAATATACCATGGATTTGACCCGAATGAGAGATCCAACAATGAGCCGATCGACTCGGTACTACTCGGCCGGTTACGGTCATCCCTTGTTCAAACGATCCACCTCTTCGCCGATCATTGGCCGCGCAGTGCTCGGCCTTGTCATCGTTTCCACCACAGATTTTCTGTTCTTTTCCTATGTGGAAGGGAAGACTTAGGTTGGCTGCTCTTCCATCATTGTCCTCCTCTTTCCATCCTCAATCATCTCCCCGAATCCGTTCGATCCATGCACCCGGCACCGCGGCCACTATCCTCTTCTCAAATCCCACGATTTTTCCTGTCAAAACTCCCGTCTTTCCATCTCTCCCAAAAGCCTTCTCCTCAAACCCCCCTTCAGATTTATCTAGCGAAAAGGACGACGCGCTTCTGCGAGACGTGGAGTTCGTGATGGCCTGCCTTCGTGACTTAGGGTCCAATGGTGCAGAGGCCAAGAGCAGGCTGGAACAGTGCCGGGTGCTCGCCTCGCCGGAGCTTGTCGCAGAGGTTCTTTCCAGGCTCCGCAACGATTGGTCTTCTGCCTTTACCTTCTTCCTCTGGGCGGGGAAACAGCCTGGTTATGCCCACTCAGTTAGAGAGTACCATTCAATGATCTCCATCCTTGGGAAGATGCGGAGGTTCGATACTGCATGGTCTCTTCTCGGGGAGATGAGGGGTGGGACGCCTGCTAGACCAGGGCCTTCTCTGGTCTCCTCCCAAACCCTTTTAATCCTAATAAGGAAGTATTGCGCCATCCATGACGTTGGGAGAGCCATCAGTGTCTTCTACTCGTTCAAAAAATTTGGGCTTATGCCGGGAGTTGATGACTTCCAGGGTCTTCTTAATGCTCTCTGCCGTCATAAGAATGTGGAGGATGCCGAGCATCTTCTTCATTGCAACGAAGGCACATACCCTTTGGAGACCAAAAGCTTCAACATTGTGCTTAATGGTTGGTGCAACATTCTCGTATACGTGAGCGAGGCAAAGAGGTTTTGGAGGGAGTTTGTGAAGAGAGGGATTGAAAGGGATGTGGTATCTTATGGGTGTATGATATCATGTTACTCTAAAGCTAGCAATCTCAATGACGTTGTGAAGCTCTTTAGTCAGATGAAGGAGCTTGGGATTGCTCCTGATAGGAAGGTTTATAATGCTGTTGTGTATGCTCTTGCTAAAGGTAGGAACATTGACAAAGCCAGAAATCTTGTCAAAATTATGGAGGAGAAAGGAGTTGCCCCAAATGCTGTGACTTTCAACTCTTTGATCAGACCGTTGTGCAAGTTTCGAAGAATAGATGAAGCACGGGAAGTATTTGATGAAATGCTGCAGAGGGGTATAACTCCTTCAATAAGGACATTTCATGCTTTTTTTAATGTGCTGAGGACTGGAGAAGAGGTGTTTGAACTGCTGAATCGAATGAAGGAAACTGGTTGTAAGCCAGTGATGGATACATATATCATGCTCATAAGAAAATTCTGTCGGTGGAGGCAGCATGACAATGTCTTCAAGTTATGGAATGAAATAGGAGGGGATGGGCTGAGTCCAGATCGAAGTGCATATATAGTTTTGATCCATGGCCTCTTTCTGAATGGACTACTAGAAGAGGCTTCTAAGTATTATGATGAGATGAAAGAAAAGGGTCTTGAGCCAGAACCCAAGACTGAACAGATGATTAAAGCATGGTTTGCTGGTAAATTAGCGTCAGGTAGATCAACATTTCTTGCTTCAGAAAGTGCTTGGGACACTAAGGAGTCGTTTGGGGCGAAAAGCAGAAATGTGGTGAACATATCACGTTCTGGAAGGAAAATTCTGTAAAAGTCTGAAACAAGATCATTACCTCGGAGAAAGGGTACCCTTTTAGTAGGTAAGATGGTATGTACGTACTACTGTTTCCATATAGTACCTTGAATACAGTTTCCATGAAATTTGATCACCAGGGGATCATAAATTTTGCTTTGATCAAGTTGGAAAATATTTAAAGAAGCCACCTACTGCTGTTTCACATCAAGCACTATATTCCCTTGTTACAAACTAGTGGCATCAATAACGCTCTACAAGTTACAGTTAAATAGCCTTGAAGACCAGCTATTCATGTCATTTAAAATCTGTATCCCTTGGGTTTTACCTTATCTCTCTTTCAATAACTTCTTTGCATCTCCTTCTTAAATGTTTCAATCAAAATTGAAGAAAAGGATGAGGGGGATCTTGGTTATAGATTGAGATTGGATGCTTGAAGAAGAGTTGTTAGGATTGGAAGCACATGATCTATACTAAAAGCTTAGGTGCATTAACTTAATGGCCACCAATAGAATTGGATGAAACTTACAACCTTCTAAAGGCCCTTCCCCTCTTAGGTCTAAAGTCTCTATAGGTGCATTAACTTAATGGCCACTAATAGAATTGGATGAAACTTACAATCTTCTAAGGGCCCTTACCCTCTTAGGTCTAAAGTCTCTAAGAATGTCCTTTAGTAAGAGAGGTTTTAGGAGAAAACAATGTAAATAACTGGGAATCTTTGCAAAGAATAGCATTCTTGATTTTTTTCCATTACATCATTCTCACATTGACCACATTGTTCTCTTTATAGATTTGGCCCTATGTATGCATCTATGATTGTTGAAATAGACCCTAATGTAGCTGGATATTTGTCTGGTGGTTGTGAGAGATCTTGTTGAAGGTCTAAGAGTACTAATAGATGGAGACAGAAGCACTCATTGGGGCTTGGTAGTAAGAAATGTTAGACAAAAGAGTTAGAGGGTGGGGAGACGATTATTGAAAAAAATCTTAGGAATATCCCGTATTGCTATTGTAAAAATTTATCTAAAGAGAGGTTTTAATTTTAAGTCAAATTGGAAAAACAACTATTCCATATCTTTCTTCTCTTATGTCCAAGGTAATTATTGCAAATTCATCAACCAAACAAAGTAGGTATTCTGTCTAAATCTGTTTGGAAGTTTAGTTCATTCATCTAGTCAATAATATGAATGCTTTAATAATTTGTCTATAAAAAGCCTTGTTTCAAACTCTCTACAGAGACATTATTTTAGAGTTATAGTAACGGATTTAAATGAAAAATGTTATATCCTTTGAGGTGATGATCACAAAATAAGGCTAAGTATTTACTAATATCTTGTTAAACTTAGTGTTGTTTCAATAATCTGTGATGTGAATTTGTTGGAGTTAGGACTGTTGCAACATGAACAGTTAATGCAATTTAATGGTTCAACCTACTAACTTTGTTGTAAAAGATAACAGTATCTATGGAGTAATTAATTCATAAAGAACTTTACTTTTAAGTATTTATGGTTAGCATGTTAAACCATTAAATTCTTTATAATTATGGCACATATGACTATCATCTTTCATACATATGTGAATTTTGTTTAAGTTGTATTTTATTTGAATGCATTTGAGTTTTTGAATATTCTTTTTTTATAAGAATTTATTATTAAAAAAAATAATAAATAAAAAAATGCATACCCACCTCCGTCGCTAAGCTCAAAGGGCTTGGGTTGAGTGGCCCGAAGGAATCATGGGCCTTGGGGACCTACAGGCCAAGAACTCGACCAAAACCAAGATGGTTCAACCCCGAGTATCGGTCAGGTTACTGTTGCAATTCTTGGGTGAATTTGTTCAAGGCATTACTTATCAATCGACTTAGGCTTAATGAGTCAGGGGAAACTCGTTATTTATTTTATGTAAATCGAGTTTGGTCATACCCCGTATGTACACGCTGGTGACTCGGGTCATGACCTCCCAAGAACACCAGGAGATAGCCAACCTTATTAGGCTAATAATAATATGCAATGGATGTATTATAAGCATAAAACAGTTGTGTAATTTCGAAATATAGAATTAAAAATAAGCTTTGCTAAACTTGAGAATTCTGCACCGACCAATCGCGAGTTTTTGCAATTAAACGGTTCAGATCGAGCTCGTATTTGTGAAAAGTCTTTTGTCTTCAGCTGTTCATCCATAATACTTGATCGAACGGCTGAGAGTCTCTTCGCTTTTGTGAATAGTAACCTCATAATCGTTATCGTCAATCTGGTTTTTGAATCCAACACTTCAGATCTTATCTCGTTGTGATTAGATTTGGACCCTTTATCATTTAAACTAATCCGATGGCTTTCTCTCCATCCTTTCTGTAATCGGACAACAGTTGTATCGTCTTCTTCGTTGTAACGGCTAGCTTTCTGAAGAGTAGATTCTAGCCATTGAGAGAGTTATTTTGTTGTATTTTTCATTTCAACTATAAATAGGGATTATTTACCAAACATAAAGACTTTCAATCAAGCTTAAAAATTTTCATACAAATTCAATTGAAGTTCACACCGTGAGCAACAAATTTCTGCACAATTACGGAAGTTACTGATTTTCTTCGGTCTTTATTCTCTGCTTTCGTTCATAATCATTTCTGCATTTCTTGGTAACATCTACAGCATTTTTTCGAATGGCTTGAATTTCTACGATTTTGGTGTCTCTTTAGAGCACCGGTGTGCATTTGGTTTACCCTTACTGGCTTCGGCAAAAGGAAGTGGTTAGTGGAAGCTCGATCGGGGATCGGGGACCGGGAGTGAATATAGGCACGGGTTTTGGCCGAACCATCTCAAAATTATTATGTGCATTTCGTTTATTGTTGAGAAATTTTATCTTGTCGATAAAAGAAAAATATTTTAAGCTCGAAAATGTTTTCTTCTAATTTTTGGAATCGAAAAAATTTGTTAAACATACTATTCACTCATCCCCTTTTGTTTGTTTTGTCCCACACGTTTTACAAGTGATATTAGAATAAGGTTTTTATCACAAGAAAGAAATTTCTAAGACAAGATTTTCATGACTCTACATTGTGTTGAGGATAATGCGTTTTTATCTGATGGAGTTTTTTCGCATCGACTATTTTTGTTTAAAGGTGAATTTTATCTCTATTGAAAGAATCATATGCATTTTTTTAGAATCTCTTGATTTGGAAATTTGGAATATTAAAAATATATTTGAGATTTCAACTAAGATTGATGGAGAAAAAGTAACAAAACCTTTATTTGAACTAAGCTTTGAAGAAAAACATAGAGTGCAACTTAATTATCGTGCTTTGAATATTTTGTGTTGTGGTTTGGGTGCATCCGAATATAATCGAATCATGAACTTGAAAACGACACATGAGACTTGATTTGAAGTTACTTATGAAGTTACTTTTTAAGTTAAAGAGACTAAAATCAACATGCTCATTCATGAGTACGAATTATTTCAAATGAATTCGGATGAAAGTATTAAGGTTATGTTTACAAGATTTATAAATATCATTAATGGTTTGTCTAATATTGGCAATGAGTTTTCTACTGGTGAGTAGGTGAGAAAGATTTTACGAGTTTTTTCAATAATATAACTCATCGATGACAGTATTGAAAACAACAAAAAATATTTCGATTATGTCATTGGATGAGTTAGTGAATTTTTTACAAATGAAATTGAGCTTGTAAGAAAAAGAGATGAAGAACTTGTGAATGAAAAAGTGAAGAAAAAAAGAATGAAGAAATAATAACATTTATAGCTTACTTTGCAGATTTAGATTTCTCAATCTCAAGTGAGGCAACTCTTATCTCAAAAAGTTTGTCTAACTTATATAATAAAAGAAATGTAGGTAAGTGTTTTGAAAATAATAAGAAACAAAAGGAAAAGATGGTCTCTCATGAAGAAATAATTTGTTATTAATATAAACTTCTTGGGCATAGTAGGCCAAATTGCCTCAGCTACAAGGAGAGTAAAAAAGTTTCAAAAATAAAAGAAGAAAAAGAAAGCCATGAAGATATCTTTGGATGATTCAGATAGTTTTTTTTCCAATGATGAAGATAAAAAGTAAAGTTTGATTTGTCTTATGGCCAAAGATAGTATTTTGATTGAAACATCAAAAGATTAGGTATGTTTCTCTTCCTCTTTTTTGTCATCTTCTATTGTTGATTACGAAAAATAATATATTAGTGTTTGTACAAAGTATAAAAAATTAGCTTCTAAATACCTTAAATTGAAAGAAGAGCGAACTATTTAGATTTGTGTAAATATTTGAATGAATTGAATACTAATTACTTACATGAGATTAAGTTTTAGAGAGATGAAAAAGCTTTCATCATATAAAAACACATGCTTAGTTAAAAGTTAAATAATTTAAAGAATTTACATGATCGTTGTATGAATTCATTTGGATATGCTAAAAATACTGCATATTCTTTTACGTCAAATTTCGTTTGTAATTATTGCATGAGATTTGGACACATTTTTTACTTATTGTAAATTTAAAAATATTGTTGCTTGTAAATCTTGTAAATTTATATAGATTAGAAATGATAGTTTAATAAATTATCAAATTAAGGCGTGTGGACTTAAAAAGGTTTAGGTCTAAAAAACTAATTGTTGATTTGTTTTATAGGCATGCCTTCTTTCAAAGATTGGGAGAGGTATATGATACTTGGATAGTGGATGTTCAAGACACATGACTGGAGATGCATCTTTATTCATCTACTTGAAGCCTTATGATGGTGGTAAAGTTACTCTTGGTGGCAACTCTCACTTCTATAAAAAAAGGTCATTTATTTTCAAGACTTAAGGTACAATCTTCTTTGTATTAGTCAATTATGAGATTCAAATTTTAATATTTTATTTAATAAAAATAAATGCATTATTATTAAAGATAATATTTTATTTGAAATATTATTCAGCAAGAAAGGGTGAATTACTAGAATTAAAAATTTTAATTTCTTAAAAATATGTTCATTTTATTTTGCTCAAATTTATTGCACTTGAATTATCACAATAAATGAGAATTTGTCTTAGTGTAATATTGTAATCTCCTAGTTGTTATTTGATCCACAAAACTTGTGCTATACAACTATTTGTAGCTATATATTATGATTCTGTGATAGATGGTACAATACAATTTTGCTTCTTGCTATATGAAATTAGAGAATTTCTTAAAAGTTGGCATATATCATTTGTGCTCTTCTTACCAATTTGACTTTCAACAAAATCTACATCTAAGAATACTCTTAATTAAAAATTTAGATTTTCTTTTGGATATCAAAATACTAAGTTACTTGTTCCAGCTATATACCTAAATATGTGTTTAACAACTGTTAAATGAGATTCTTTATAACATGCTTGAAATTGAGCACATACACAAGCACTACAAAGTATATCGAGTTTATTTGCTGTAAGATATAAAAGTGAACAAATTAGATCTCTGTACATTTTAGTGTCTACTGTTTTTTTTTTTCATCCTTTATCTAAATATGTATTCGTGGTCATAGGTGTGTTTCTAAGTTTAACATTCACGACTTCATATTTTTTAAATAATTTTAAATTATATTTAGCTTGTGATATGAAAATTTTATTTTGAGTTTGCTTAACTTGAAGATCTAAAAAAACACTAATTTTTAAATTAAGTTCATTTTAAATTCATTTTTCATTAGATCCAAAAAATCTTCATTGTTAGCCTTAAACATTATGTCATCTACATATATTTTACATATAAGTTGATATTCTCCTTTATTTTTAATAAACAATGTATTATCTATTTATTTTCTTATAAAGTCATATGAAACTAGAAAATTACATAATCTATCATACCAAATTTTAGGTGTTTAAGTTCATATAAAACTTTACTTAACTTATATACATGATTTATTTTATCATATACTTCAAATCTTGGGAGTTGTTCTACATAAACTTCTTCATTTATATAACCATTTAAAAAAGTACTTTTAACATCTATTTGATATCGTTTGAAATTCTTGTAGAAAGCATAAGTTAATAAAATTATTGTAACAAGCATAAGCTAATAAAATTCTTATTGTCTCAAGCCT
Organism: Vanilla planifolia; assembly: GCA_023846275.1. NCBI lineage: Eukaryota > Viridiplantae > Streptophyta > Magnoliopsida > Asparagales > Orchidaceae > Vanilla > Vanilla planifolia. The sequence goes on along the minus strand of CM043873.1, from coordinate 5,226,062 downwards.
TTCTACAGGTGCAAAGATTTCTTCAACATCTATAGACTTTCAATTTGATTATAATATTTTGCAACTAATTTTGCTTTATTTTTAATTGTATTTTAATTTTCATCTAGTTTATTTTTAAAGACCCATTTTGTTCCAATTATATTGTTATTTAATGATCTAGAGGTTAATTTTTACACACAATTCTTTTCAAATTGATTTAATTCTTCATTCACGATTATTATTTAAAATTCGTTATTTAAGATTTCTTCTACTGAGATTGGTTCAAAATTTGTTGCAAAAACAGACTGATTATAAGAAGAGTGCTAAATCATCAATAATTTTACTTATTACTTGATCTTTGGGATAATCCTTATTATATGTTAAATTTTTAAGAGTTTTATTTTTTTCAATTATTTTTTTTCTAATTTATCTCATTTGAGTCTGTTAAACTTAATTTTTCAAATTTAATTTTTTCATCATCTATTTTTATATTATTTATTTTGTTGATATTGATTCATCAAAATTTATATGTATAGATTCTTCTACTTGATTAGTAGTTTTATTATAAACTCTATAAGTTCTGCCACTAAATGAATATCTTAAGAAGATTCTCTTATCTGATTTTGGATCAAATTTTTTTAATTTTTTTTTCTCATTATTTAAAAGGTAACATTTAAAACCAAATATATGTAAATGCATAATTTTTTGTTTCTTATCAAATATTAATTCATATGATGATTTGTTTAATATGGGTCTAAAAAGTATTCTATTTGAAACATAATAAGTTGAAACACAGCATCTGTCTAAAAGAATTTTGGTGTATCATACTCATTCAACATATTTTTAGTTAAATCCAATAAAGTTCTATTTTTCTCTCCATTATACCATTTTGTTATGTAGTTTTAGGTGTCAAAAATATATGAAAAATTCTATAACTATTACAATACTCAATGAATTCATCATTTTTAAATTTTTTTTATTTATCACTTTTAATGGCAATTAAGTTGTGACCTAGCTTATTTTGTGATTTGGTTATCAATATTTGAAATTGTTTATATTTCTCACTCTTTTTTCTTAAGAAAATTATCCATGTATATCTGGAATAATCGTCTACTACAACTAATTCATATTTCTTATCTCCTAAACTCATGGGATGTATTGGTTTAAACAAGTCTATGTGTATAAATTTTAAAATCTTTTTAGAAGTTGTCTTTCTTGGTTTGAAAGTTTGTTTTTATTGCTTTTTTTAAATTACATGGTCTACAAACAAAATTATTTATAAAAATTAATTCTGGTAAACCTCCTACTAAGTTATGTTTAATCATTTCTTTTAATGTATGTCTACTAGCATGACAAAATCTTCTATGTCATAAATTTGAGTTACTAGCATGTGATGTAAAACATTTTATTTAAGAATTATTTATAATTTTTAAATCAAGTAAATAAGTATTGTTTCTTCTAGGTACAATAATTATTATATTTTTATTTTTGCTAATTTTACATACAATAGCATCAAATACAATACTAAAATCACTATGACAAAGTTGATTAATATTAAGTAAATTGTATTTTAAATCTTAAAAAATAAAACTTTAGTAATTAAAAATATAAGGTTTTCAATAGTACCTATTCCTTTTGATAGAATTTTTTGAATTATTATCAAGCATAATTTTTCCTTTATCATAGGCCTTTAGTTGGGTGCATAGCTTGATGTTTCTTGTCATGTGTTTTAAGCAGTCATTAACTAAGAATCACATGTTCTTCTCGGCCTTGGAAAGAAGACATGTCTGCACTCATAAATTAATTGTTGGAATGAGGAGCCCAAATCATTTTGGGTCCAACACATTTAAGAATAGTTAAACTATCATTTGCCTTCTCTACTCATGCATAAGTAAGATAATTTGAGTGAACATTATTTCTAATTTTATATGTATAGGAAGTGTGATTTGAAAGCATGCAATAATTACATATAAAGTATTATAATAATGTAATAAGTTAATATTATCATTAAATTTATGCATATAAAATCTTCTAACATGTGAAATTTTTATTAATTGATTTTGCTTTTGAAAATGAACAACTAAAATGCAAATATTTAAAATCATTAAAATCTTTAACTGAAGAAACATGCTCTTAATTTTCTATACTAAGTCATCATTGGTATTTTTTATTTTATTATAATGACCTGTACATTCATAATATTCCTCTTGTAGTTTCTTATATTTTTTATTCAAAGTTTTATATTTTTTTACTCAAAGTTTTATATTTTTTACAAACATAAAATAATTGTTTAACTAATTGTTTTTTTAATTATTTACCTCTTCCTCACTTGAGGACGCACTCTTTTCTTCTTCCTCTTCTTCTTTAGCCATCATGCAAAAGAATGTTTCATTATTATTCTCTTTTTCATTTATACATGTTTCTTTTTCAAAGCTTTCTTGCATGACAGGACATGTTGGTGTAATATGTCATGACTTTCCACATTCATGACATAATTTCCCCTTTCCTTCTTATCTTTTTCTTAAATTTTTTATTTTTATACTCTCCACATTCATCATCTATGGATTTTTCTTCTAAAATGTCTTCATCCATCTTTAATGCTATTAGTTGTTCCTTCTTTATTTTATTCTTCACAAGTAATTCTTCTTCTTCTTTTCTTATCTCTATTTCTAACTCATTTTTCATAAGCTCACCCATCAAGTCATCTATTGTCATTATAAAAATATTTTTGGTTGTCTTGATGGTGGTAATTAATGGCTCATATTCTTTTAGCAAGATTCATACTATCTTAAGTACCTGTTCATTCACAGAAATTGGCTTTTGCAAGCTAGCAAGTGTATTGGTAACATTGGTAAATCTAGTAAATATGTTTTTGATGAACTCATTTGAAAGCATCTTAAATAACTCATAGTCATGTGTCATCATGTTTATTTTGTTTTTCTTAACTAAAAAAGTGCTTTCATATATTACTTCTAATTTATACCAAATTTTGTAAGCAGTTTCTAAATTCATGATTCTATTGAATTCTATAGCATTCAAAGCACAACGTAAAATATTTACAGTCCTATCATTTAATTGCATTTTATATTTTTCACTATCATCCATTTCATAAAAAAGTTTAGGTATAAAAATATCTTATGCATTTTTCTTTGTTGGAAAATCAAAAGGAACTTGTATTAATTCTCACATTTTTTATCAACAGATTTTAAATGACTTCTCATCCTAGTCTTCCAATAAAGATAATAATCTTCACAAAAGAATGGTGGCTTATTGAAAGATGCACCTTCAGCTAATCTAGTTAAAGCATAAATTTGAGCCATTGATCTTCCAGAGTATATTTTCTCACTAAAAGAGACGTTATTCTGATACCAATTAAAATATTGTTCAACAAAAAGAGGGTGAATTGTTAGAATTAAAATTTTTAATTTCTTAAAATATGTTATTTTTATTTTAATACTAAAGCTTTAGAAATTGTGAAATAATAAGGTATAAAAATTTAAACGTGTACGCAAGCGTTTTTTAGGTGGTTCGACTTAAAATCAAGCCTACATTCAACCTAAAAAATGCTAGACGTAAAAACAAACTATATAAGTACTTCATCAAAAGACGAGTAAGCTAGACCTTTACAACAAGAATATAAAACATGTTACAATAGCTTTATAATCAAAATAGAATTGACAAAATGAAAGAAAGAAAACGACGATGAAAATCCGTCCAAATAAATTCTTATGTTTGACAATATTTAACTAGACACCATTATTTTAATTTAGTCAGCTATAAAATAAGAAAATGAGAACTTAGTTGATTGGAGCACGAATTAACAAAATTTGGAATTCGTTGAAGAAATTCGTAGTGTAAAGAGGCGAAGATTAGAAACGGCTGCGAATTGCCTTGAGGTCGTGACTTGAGAATTCTTCTTTGGAATTTGTTAAAAGTTTTTATCAAAAAATTTGTTAAAATTTTTTTCTATTTATAGACATCTTCTAACGGCTAAAAACACTTATTGAACACCCAATTTAAAAGTTTAAATTTTTTGTTTTCGCAATTTTTAATTTAGGAAATTAATATATTAAGAAAATGCTCAACGACTCTAATTAAGGGCTAAAAGAGCTGTTGCATTAGAGCTGTTGGATCGGGCCAAACCATGGCCATTCGATCGTGAAAATTGTGCAATCTGACAAACGAAATTCAATCTACGCTTCTTGGACACCTTAATTTGATCTGGGCTGTTAGATCAGAATTGCGTTATGACAGCGGGATTTAACTTGTCGAGTGAAAGAAATACGGACAATGCGATCGCGACATTGCACGATCAGACGGTTGAAAGAATTTGCGGTTTGAAAAATGAGATATGGCGGTGAACGTTCTATCGTTAAGATGCGCTATCAGATGGCTCATGTCACTCCTGCAATTTGGAAGTTCATCGTGCAGTAAAAGCAATTCATTTAGTCCCACATTGTGCATTTGAAAGGCACTATTTACCATTAAACATTTTGGTTCTATGTTACAGACAACCTAATTACAAGGTTGGTTGTCTCTTAGTTTGTGCGGCATTTCATCACCTGTGTCTACCAGTAATTATAAGTTAATTATGCTAATTCGGATAATATGTCCCAGTCCGAGCTACATACGAATATGCCGAATGGGTTTGGGATTCATTCCTTGACCTGGCCTGACCCGAACACTGTAGCAGCCGGTGAACCTTGAGCAGATTATTAGGAAGGTAATTAGAATTTTTTGTTTTTAGTATATTCTAAATTTCTTATTTAAATTATTACTAAATAATAGAATTTTAAAGATATTAATCAAATGCTTGAGAAATATGTATTTCAAATATTAAATCAAAGATGATGATTAAGGATATTAGAGATGAAAGTTAATTAATATTTTGTACTTTGAAAAACTAATTTTAATCAAGCTTAATATTTTAAAAATAAAATTGAAATACTAAAAGTAAATTTATGAGATGTCATTTTAGTTTCTTTTTTTTAAATTCTCTTATGAATATGAGCATCAACCATTTAGAATTTGAAAATTCATTAAATCAAATTCATTAGAAGTACTTCGAATTCATTTTGTTGAGAGAAAGAATAGAACCTTGCTAGATGTCGCAAGGTGTATGCTTAATGAGTAGAGTGTCCCCAAGAAGTTTTGGGTAGAGACAGCTAATAATGTTTGTTATGTATTTAATAGAATAATATGTAGACCTTTATTAGATTATTTTTTTGAATTACTTTATGATAAGAAGTGTAAGATATCTATTTTCATGTGTTTGGATGCAAATGTTTTATTTTAAATAATAGAAAGAGGGATTTAGATAAATTTGATGCTAAGTTTGATGAAGAAAATTTTGTAAGATACTCATCTACTAATAGAGCTTTTAGAGTATACAATAAGAGATCTTTAGTTGTGAAAGAAATATATCATGTCAAATTTAATGAATCTCTTATTAAAGCCTCTAGTAGTCATCATTAAGATGATCATCTTGATGAATTAGAAGATTTAAGTCTTAGACAAGAAAAATTAAAATATATAATTAAAAATAATGAGTTAATAAAAGAAAAATATCAAATTGAAAAATAATTAAGACATTTTAAAGATCATCTTAATGAGTTGATCATAGGAGATGTAAAAGAGAAAGTTATGATCAGAAGCTCTTTTAATCTAATTTCGAATCTAGTTCTATAGAAAATATTTTTGAATATAAATCTTGGATTATTGTATTGAATAAAAAATTAGTATAATTTAAAAGAAATCAAGTTTGAGATCTTATATTTAGGTTAAATGATAAAATAATCATTGGTATAAAATGGGTGTTAAAAAATAAATTAGATGAAAATAGTGAAGTTATAAAGAAGAAAGCTAGATTAGTAGCTAAAGGATATTATTAAGTTGAAGTAGATGTGGATGAGATATTTGCTCTTATAGTTAGACTTGGAGTAATTAGGATGGTTCTTGCTTATGCATGCTACAAAAGATTTTAAATTATACCAAATGGATATTAATAATATATTTTTGAATGGATATATAAATGAAGTGTATGTGAAACAACCTTCTAAATTTGAGATACATGAAAAGTTAGACCATGTATACAAACTTAAGAATGCATTCTATGTTTTAAAACAAGCTTCAAGAGTTTGGTATGAAAGATTTTTTTTTTTTCTTACGTCAAATGGTTTTCATACAAACAAGATAGATAATGCTTTATTTATTCAAAATTCATCAGAATGTTAGTTAATTTGTCAAGTTTATATGAATGATATAATTTTTTAAGCCTCCAATAAAGAAATGTGCATGAAATGTTTCAATTTAAAAAAAAATAAGTTTGAAATGAGTATGGTGGAAGAGTTAACATTCTTATTAAGATTTCAAGTCAAACAAATAAGTGAAGGAATATTTATTTTTCAAACCAAGTATTTGTTGGAGTTAAAGAAATTTGGTTATGGAATATGAAGCATAATAAAACTCTTATTAATATAAGTACTATCATAGAAAATGATGAAGCTGGAAAACCTGTTGATACAATTGTACAGAGGAATGATTGGATCATTATTATATCTTACTGCAAGCAGGCCAGATATTGTGTTTAGTGTAGATATGTGTGCGAGGTTTCATGCTAGTCCTAAATAATCAGACCTACATACAGTCAAGCATATCTTCAAATATCTTATTGGAACTATGATCCTAGGGTTATGGTATTGTAAGTGTGAGTGTGTATTTGATTTAATAGCCTATATAAATGCTAATTTTATTGATAGTAAGACTGATAGAAAGAGTGCTTTTGGTATGTGCCAATTGATTGATGGTTCACTAATTTCTTAGGCTGATAGAAAACAAAATTGTGGCACTATCAACAATGGAGGCTGAGTATATTGCTACAGGCAACTGTGTTATTCAAGTTCTATGGATTAAATAACTTTTAGATTATGGCTTGAAACTTACACAAATTCCAATCTTTTGTGATAATTCAAGTACAATTTGTTCAGCTAAATATTATGTTCAACACTCAAGAACAAAACACAGAATTAAGATATCATTTTATTAGAGAGCATGTGCAAAAGAAAATGATTCAGTTGTCATTTGTGCCATCGTCTGCCTAATTAGCTGATATTTTTACTAAGCCATTGGCTAGCGAAGTATTTAATAGATTTAGATTAAGCTTAGGTGTAATTAACTCCTTTGGATGATTACAAAAAGGGAAAGAACTTAGTGTTAATATTCAGAGGGAGAGTAAGTTAGAATTTAGTAGTATAAGCTATCAAACAATATATACTAAAATATTGAATATTTTGATTTGTTCATTTATGTTACATTTTGTTCTAGCATTAGTTTTGTAATCTTTATTGGGGAGATTGTTGTACCCTTTGAGATGATCATCATAAAATCAAGGTTAAACGTTTACTAATATCTTATTAAGTTTAATGTTGTTTTAGTGATTTGTGATCTGAATTTGTTGGAACAAGGACTATTGCAACATAAACGGTGAATGCAATTTAATGGCTCAATCTACTCACTTTGGAGCCAAAGACAATGGTATTTGAGAAGTAGCTAATCCACAAAGAACTTCATTTCTAAATCTTTATGATTATCATATTAAATATTTAAATTCTTCAAAGTTGTGACACATAGGACTATCATTCTTCATGCATATGTGAATTTGGTTTTAAGTTGTATTTTATTTGAAGGCATTTGAGTTTTTGAATATTTATTTTTTTATAAAATTTTTATTATTAAAAATAAATAAATAAATAAAACATGCCTAAGCACCCTCACCGCTAAGCCCGAAGGGCTCTAGGTTAGTGGCCCAAAGGCATCACGGGTCTTGAGGACCTACAGGCCAAGAACTCGACCAAACCAGGATGGGTGAAGCCCAAGTATCAGTCAAATCAGCTTATTGTTGAGGTCCTTGGGTGAACCGGTTTAAGGCAATAGTTCTGAACCGGTTTAGGCAAAATGAGTCAGGGTGGACTCATTATTTATTTTATGTAAATTGGGTCTGGTCAGACCCCGTATGCGCATGCTGACGACTAGGGTCATGACCTCCCAAGAACACCAGGGGTAGCCAACCTCATTATACTGATAATAATATGTAGTGGATGTATTATAAACAAAAAACAATTACACAGTTTTGCAATGTGAGACCAAAAATAACCTTTGTCAAAGTTGAGATTTCTACACTGATCGATTGCGCGTTTTCGTGATTTAATGGTCAAGATTGCGCTCCCATAATGCTTGATCGAACAGTTGAGAGTCTCTCCGCCTTTGTGAATAGTAACCTTATAATCGTTACCATCCATTTGGTTTTGAAATTCAACGTTCTAGATATTATCTCGCTGTTATTAGATCTAGACTATTTATCATTTAAACCAATCTAATGGCTTTCGCTCCATCAGCTTGCATAATCAGATGACAGCTGTACAGTCTTTTCTGCTGTAACAACTAGCTTTCCAAAAAATAGATTCTAGTCGAGGGAGTTATTTTTTGTGTTTTTCAATTCAACTATAAATAAGAATCATTTACCAAACATAAAGACTGTTTGAATCAAGCTTGAAAATTTTTATATAAGTCCAATTGAAGTTTAAACCGTGAGCAACAAATTTTTGTGTAATTATGAGAGCTGCGAATTTCTGTCGATCTTTATTCTCTGCTTCCTATTCATAATCATTTCTACATTTTATGGTAATATTTATTTGATTTATTAGTTGTGCTATTCTTATTTAAAGAATTCAAAGTATATGGATTTTGTAAGCAAAAAGTTATGAAGTTTTGAATTTTTTAGAATAGCCTAAATTTTTCTGATTTTTGTGTCTTATTAGAGTATCGGTATATATTTTGTTTACCCCTATCGGCTTTGGCAAGAGGGAGTGATTAGTGGAAGCACGATCTGGGATCGGGGGTGATGTAGGCATGGGTTTTGGCCGAATCACCTAAAAATTCATGTATGTCATTCATTGTTGAGCAATTTTATTTCGTCGATAAAAGAAAAATATTTTTAGCTCGAAAATTTTTTCTTCTAATTTTTTAATCGAAAAAATTTGTTAAACGCATAATTTACCCCTTCTCTCTTGTTTGTTTTTCCTTACGTGTTTACAACAAAAATGACAAAGAAATTAAGAGACTTTAGTAAAAGAGAAAGCTTTTATACTAGAATTAAAAATGTATTATTTCAACTCTCTTCACAATTTTTACGTTTGAGTATAATAGTTTATCACAATAATACTGATTTCTTTCCACATGTTATATGCATTAAGACTCCCACTTATTAGTTGTGGAGTTTTTGGCTCGCCAAAATGTACATGTTGCTTATGTTGCATGTGCCCAAACTACATGCCTTAGCTATGGGTGTCATGTGCATGAGTGATACGTGTGCGACAATAAGTGGTAACCTACTATAGTGCATGCTACACATGCGGTGGTAGGTGGTACTTCTTACAACACGTGTTACATGTGCAGTGATAAGTCCTTTGCCTTTATTTTAGGGTGCTTAATCACCCATTTCAAAGTTACTCAAACTTCAACATATTTAATCATAGAATTCTCATAAAATCTAAGCCTAAGTTACCCCCAAAATACGTCTCACTAATTTAAATCTTTTAACTTTATTTGTATTGTTTGGAATCTGTCCTCCAATAACCTATGTGAAATTATTAATTAATGTACCTCTCAACGTAGAAGTTTGTCAAGAGTCATTCGTTGTACAATGATTTTCTTCTCTGAGACATCACCTGACGATCACTTCCCGCGCTCTTTGGTCTTAAGTATTATAGACCCATCAACTTTTGTTTGGTTTGTTCTATTATCACATCGGACTAAAAGAAGTACTCTAATATCAGTTGTAACTTCTTAGTCTTCATTGATAAGATATTGTCCCGAACCAACCAAGTTTTGTCCTTATCTAAATGAGTTAGTAGTTTGATACCATATTATAATATCCTATGCTCTATTATCCTACTAGCTGCTGCACATTGTGGGGTCACACATGCCGCTCAACACTTGCGACAATCTTTTGCCAAAAAGTCTTCCTTGATTCCTTTTTAAAGATCAATTACTTGATTAGGCTTAAAATAGATCTCATGATCATCAAAGTTAGTCAGCTAGCTATTCTTTGTGTAATGGTAATTTGGCATTCAGGTTTTTTTTGCTCCATGGACTTGATTGCCTAGACTTCAAGTGAAAACCCAATTGTAAATGCAGTTTCATCTTGACAAGAACTTTGTTTTCTAAAATCTCAAAATATTTTGCTTGATTTTTCCAATTTACTTGCCACTTTGCATCTAATTCCTGGATAGCATGTGAATTCTTCTCTTGAATCAACTACACTAAGGTGTGTTCATCATTCACAGTTCAATTTCTTCTCACATGGACCTGAACCAGCACAAGGTTGCAAACGTTTTGGTAAACCAGATGTTCTTCTATTGTTGATAATATGTAGCATGAAAGAGATAGAAAGAGAGAGAAATGGGCCGAATACATAGAAGGAAGTGCTGGAGTGATTATGTGTCTTATTATGGTTGATTATTATCTTAAATGCACACAAGTGCTGTAGTTAATTTGAATTAGTAACTTGCAGTTATCTTTCCTACTTAAAAGCTGTAAGAATCATAAAAGGAATTTCTTGAATCTCTTGAGCTAATTTACTAAAAGATTATCACAATAGTATCACATCTTTACTGAAGAAGCAGAAACAAAACCCTGAAAAAGAAAAAAGTTAGTACATATAGCCTATCGCACTTCCTCGGGTTTCCCAAGAAAAGCACCCAACGTCGGATTAAATAAACAAAAAGGAATTCGACATGATTTTGATGTCATTCGTTGAACACCGCTATAAGATCTCCCTTTCTGTCGACTGCAAGTGAAGGAAGACGAAGCAGAAAGAGAAAGGAAAAAGAAGGCCCTTCAATGCAATTAAAGTCCTTCGCACTTGTCACGGGAGACCGTTAGCAGGACAAGTTGCTTCTGAATTATCTTCTTCCATCTGCAATCCTGACTTCATCGGTAGCCATAGACAATTTCTCTTCCCTGCCATAAGAAGCGATCTCATGTCTTTGCTGCTTCCCTAGCTATCGAATACCCTCACTACCTTTTCTCTCTCTTTGCATTCCCCCGTCTTTCTGAGCGTCGACAACACCAAAGAAAATATTTAGGAATTTAAGGAATTGTTTGACTGTGGCTTTTTAAAAGTTACTTGCACCACCTGTGTCGATGTTGCCGACATGCACCAACCCATGCCTACTTGGTCAACTTATGCTAACACGCGTCAATAGCATTTGCTCGCTTCGGCACGCGTCAACAGTATTAGCCCTCTCTAACATACTTTGGCTCGTGTCGAACCCGCTAACACACGTCAACCTATTCCAAAACACTGTGACTCATGTTGACCCTGTAGATCTACTCCGATATGTGTCGACTAGAGTTAACCCAGCTAGCCTGTGCTTGCTCGAGCTGACTATGCCAGCTCGAGCTCACCCAGGACCACGATATACCCATCAATTCATTAACTATGAAACTTTGTGGTTCTGGTGTCTAAGGTTTTGGTGAGCTTACTTAACCGCCTTCACCCATGGTGTTGTTACTTGTCATATGTATAACCTTAAAGATGTAGGTTCAAATTTACAATTACTCTAGTTATGTTCTCAAACTGAGGAAGCATTGCTTGGATCTTGAAACTCGACAACCTCATCTTTGATTATGGTTAATGCTTGTGATCTGATCCCCTAATTAGAAGTTTGTGAGGGAATATAGAACAAGATTAATAAGCTTGTGGAATCTAGATGAAGATGGAATGTGTAGGTTCTCCTAGAGAAGTATATGATAGCTTTATCTAATACAATAATAAAATAATTTCAGTTAATATCTAAGATAACTTAATTCTTTAGTGATATCATTTGAGGTGTTGATGGTTGAAAGTGAAGATTGATAATAAGTATCAACTCTATCCATTTGCAACCAAGCTAAGTGGACAAACTTGTGAAGGTGAGTAATTATTTGCATTCATAATAATTTTGAGTGTATGTTTTGCTATGATTGAAAAAATAATATTGTGGGATAACATGATTAGTATAGAAATCCTCGATATATTCTATAAAATGATGGCAAAATTTTACCAAGTTAATATAGAATTCAAGAATGCCATTGAGTGGAGTAATTTTAAAATTTTACTTATGAATAAAATAAGTGTGATTGCAATGGAACCACACTAACATTGGCATATGGTTCAAAATGTTGCAATGATAAGTTCAAAGGGGTCAACTAAGAATTCAATATGTCAAAGGGTAAACCAATGGACACTCGTTTTAAGAAATAGGAATTTGTGGAATCTTACATGGTTGATGAGGAAAAAAGGATTAAATCACTATGAGGAAGAGATTATTAGAAAGAACATTAAATACTTGGACTTAGTAAGAATTTGTGACTTGATATAGAGCCATGGCATGAGAAGATCCATGCAAGTGATGTCGCTTAGCAAGATTAACTTTTGTTATTTTTATTGTAACAATTGAACCTAAAGCTTAAATAGTCGAGAGTGAATAATTAAGGTGATTTCATACTATCGAAGGCATTTATTTGTTCTAGAATTTAAGGGTGCATAAGTACTTAGAAGAATTGAGAATTGATCCAAAATCAAATTGAAGCAATGAATTCGAGTATGTTCAAGTATGTTTTGATGCTCAACTTATGAGAACTACTTATATTAGGTCTTTTACTTTAACAATAAATTGAAATTAGCCAAACTTGGCACAAATATCAAGAATATAAAAGTTGAAATATTTGCTTGACAATTCCTAGGAGGGAATTAATCGACCTTTTGCAAGACAAGCAAGCTTATTCTTTGGGAGGACGAAACAATGGGTGGTTTTTGGAGGATTTCTAAATATAAACATAAGATTAAAAAATGAAAATATATAGAGGTAAAGATTTTTTGTATCATCAATGTAAGTCACTACCAATTCCTTTCGCTCTAATGTAAATAAAGGATGCTTGCATTAAGAACTCGATTGATGGTCTTAATGAATGCAATCTCAACCTCTTCCACTAGTTCATCATCCATATCTTAGAAGTAAGAAGTAAGAAGTAGAAACTAGGAATAAACAAAAGGGCTCATGTCCATTAATGTAGACGATTGCCATCGCATCTACATTATTAGCAAAATCATATGGCCTCCTCTTTCTTTGGTCTTCTTGTTTTGTCTTTCTTTCCATTTCTTGCATGAAAGACTACCTCATTGAAATTTCCATCAATGATCTCATTATCATTAATCTCATCAACAACCTCCATCACTACATACTTCTTGTCACTAAAGATGGTTCGTCATTGAGAAAGAAAGTTTAGCTTGGAACGAGGGGTGTTCAACGAGATAAATCCCATTCTAGAAAGCTCATATATTTTAACAATTTAGATGGGTCATACCATTTCTTAGCCGCTTTACCCATTTAGTCTCATTAAAAGTCATCATTACCTAGAAACTAACAATCACCTCATAGTTATTTATGGCCATTATTTTATGTTTTAGTATTTTAATAATTTACTTAAATCTAAATAAACTTAAATAGACTTGACTGATACCAATAATCCTATAAAAATTTATGCATCAAAGCTCATATCTATCTAATTTTATTTAAGATGAACTTTAATTTAGTATGCTGGGATTAATTGGCTGCAGCTGAAGCAATTTTTTTCAGTTCAATAATTGTTTTGTTACTTTAGACCTAGACTTGGTTCCCATGAGCACTGTTATGGAACTGACTCAAGCAAACTGACTTGAACCATTAGTATAAAGGTCATGAACCATTAGGCTTGGTTCCTGTGGAATTTGCTAGGTGCTGCCTTGAACTCTGAGATGCTGAAATAGTTCTGGTTTAGAAACATCTACCCAAACATCCATTAGAGGTAAAAACAATTTATAATAGATAAGTTATTCAAATTAAAGAATGCACAAGCATGGAATCATAGAATATTTAGAAGGTGAATTACATGACAAATAAAATCCTTATTATGAAGCTTAAGCCCTCTAGAATTCCTCCCTTCATGCTTTGTTTTAAAAGAAACCCTCTGCCTCTTCTTTTGAATGAAGGGGGGTGCAATTGTTGCTAAGCATTTACCTTTTTATTGACAGCATGTTTCTTCTGGAAAATGGAAACAGAACCCCGGAAGCAGGCTAAACTCGTGTCAATTCTGGTTGCTGTTCCTTGCTCTAGATGTCATATTCTGACTTCTAGAGTGTTGTGGTTGTTGAAGATGAAGCTATGGGAAGATGAAGATGAAGATGAGCTACAAGTGAATGTGGAAAGATTCGATTCAGCTGCTCAAGGAAGGTTTTAGGCGAGATGACTGCCTTCAAAATGGTGGTTTTGAGAGGAAGAAAAAGACCATAGCTGAATGCAAAGGATGACAAAGTGGGGATTGAGAGGAAGGACAAGAATTTCGTGGAAAAGTATAATATAAACACAAATTATGGATTTGATTTGTTGGATATTTTGATTATGTGATGTTTTTTTTATTTTTTTATAGAGAAAATATTGTAGAAGATGTTGTGTTTTGTATGAATGATATTTGTTTTGGTGTTATGTTTGTCATTGTTGTCATCATTTTGTAATCAAACTACTCATACCTTATAGTTTTGGAATATTTTTACATATAGCATAAAGGAAAAAAATCAAACCTAAGAAAAGTATCTACATGAAGCTTAAACCTATAATATTATCGATGTAATATTCTAAAATTTTAATCATGTTTTTATATTATTTTTAATCCTAACTATCCTATCATGACATTAATCATTATTACAATCATTTCTTTAGTATTCTCTCTCTCTTTTTGTTTTTTTTTTTCTCTCTTTTTCTTGTTAACAAAATCAAATTATAGTTGAATAATCTTGAATGATAACTAGATATCTATCTTAGTTTTAAATGTTTTTTTAAAAAAATTAATTTAGAAACTAATGAAAAGTATCATATTTAACTTGTATAATTATATATAATTGAAATATGAAACCTGTAATCTATGATTCACTAACAGATGTTACTTTTCAAATATATTTATAAACTAATTTTAAACCCATAACACAAAAGAAATCATCAATTTGCATATTAAACATCTAAAACTTAAGAAATTATCTGCATCACTTATAAAATTATTAATGTAATGTTCTAAAATTTTAAAATATCCTCATCCACTTTTCAAGCCCAACCATCTTGTCATGACATTAATCATTCATTTTATTTCTTTTCTCTTTTTATCATATGTCTCTCTCTCTCCTCATTATTTCATCTCTTTTTCTAAGTATGACATCATATTTCATGATATAAATTGTATTTATAAAACTAATTTTGTGCTCAATTTGTGCACAATCATTCTATGTAAAAATATCTTCAATTAATTTTATTTGTTCATTGATCATTTATCTATCAACATAATTGATCAATCATAAAACTCGAAGAGATTTATGCAAACCAAACCCTATTCAACTTATATTCCTAACCCATGACCCTAATACTAATTTTATTAAAATTTTAAAAATATCCTCATCCTCTTCTTAATTCCAACCATCTTATCATGGCATCAATCATCATTAGTACTTTTTTTTTCTCCTCTCTTATTTCTTTTTCTCAAATATCACATCACATTTAATATCATAAATTGCAATCATAAAACTAATTCCATGACAGATTTCGCTGTTTTCTAATATGATTTATCAATCAACATGATGGATCAATCATGTGTCCAAAGAGGTTTCTGTGACCCAAATCCAAACCGACCCGTACTGTTGAACCAAGACTCCCATGCCAATTTTTGATAAGCTTCAGAGAAGCTTCTTTTCTCCCACATAAAAAAAAAAAGAAGAAAAGAAGAACCTTATCCTCAATGCCTGAACCTCTCTTTTTAGTCCCAAGGTGAGCAACAAACAGAAGGAAGCAGGCAACAGCTAAGAAAGCCAGAAATAGGTATCCTTAGCAGCTTCGCCATCTAGGCACCCAAAAACTGCAGAGTTGCCCGTCTTCCACAGCTAAAAGCAGTACTATATATGCCTCAATAATGAGTCAGCTTAATTGCATGAAAGAAGAGGTTCATGAACGAAGTGTTGGAGAAGGATTGTAAGGGACAGTTGCTGTACAGCAAAGAAAGCTTTTGGTTCCTTAAGGTTAGGCCTTATCCTTCATTTTTGTGGAAAGGGAAGTCGTCAAAAGTGACCTGGAGACAAAATGTGACCACCCACTTGTCAGGCAAAGAAGCCATGTTCTGTGGGTTCAATGCATTGGGTTGAAGGGGAAGGAAGGAAGAGGGATCCATGGCTTCTTTCCTGAAGGAGCAAAAGGTCATTTGAATGTTTTGAATAATGCGTAGAAGGAAAGGATTTTGGATATGGATGTTATGGAAGATGGTGAGCATGGGAAATATTGAGGGTTTTGGGTTAGTGGTGGATTTGTTTTGTTTTTTTTTTCTTTTTTCGTTTTCAACTACAAAAGCATAAAAAACATGGCAAATACCCTTTTAAAAAATATATATTTTTTATAATAAACAACATTTTTTTTTAATTTGTTTAAATAAAAGTTTTTTGGATCCTCTATTTTAGATTAAATTTGTTCAGTTAAAACATAATAAGGTTAAAAAAATATAGTGAAATTGAAATTAAGAACGAAATGAAGTTAGTAACATAGAAATATAATGATATTGAGTTCGAAATATGACTCATTTAGTTAAAGTAAGAAAATGTTTTTTGTCTTTTTTATCATAACGATCAATGGATTACACTCTTTCAACAAAGGCTTTGGCAACATTCTAAGGAATTCAATCAGTCATCTGGGATTTTCAATGTGTAGATGCTTTTGTTATTGATATTATGGAAACAATAACATAAATTGTTGTATCATGGCAAGGAATTCCATCATGTTGACCATCAAAGTTTGCATGTGTTGTGGCCTAAGAGGACATTTTGAGCTTGGGAGGCATCAAAGATGAGGAGCATTAAGGGTAGAATCAAGAGAAGCAAAAGGGGTCATGTTCAATATTGTAACGATTGCTTGAGAAAGCTTCATAACTCATAGTTTTTCTTGTACACTGGCCATCTGCAAATGATACTAAAGATGTTGAGATGGGTTCTCTAAAAAGAGCAATGACTTAATAAATGTAAGAGGAACAAGTAAATGGAGAAGTAGAGAGAATATTCTACTATGATGAGAAAATGTTCCTAAAATAGAATTGCATTTTTCTCACAATCTCTTTTCATACAATGATATCAAAAATAATAAAAAAGCTTTTTCCACAAACACTTCAAAATAAAAACAATATTTAGATACTAATATCTAGCATAATCATTGAATAGCTACGAGGCCTAGCTGTAACGTACCTACGTTGTATTTTGAACTAATTATTTTGTAATATTATAATTATAAGAGAAGACATATAATTAGTCTTAATAATTAAGTAAAGCTTATGTCTTGAAGCTATCATATATTAATTTTATATTGATATTATCTTAAAAAATATGAAGTTTTGTAAAGTTGTTTGGAATGTCAAAGTAAAGATATTCTTAGGATGAGCTCTTAAAAAGAAAGCCATTGATTTTTGGTTTAAAATTTTTGAACCTTAATTGAAGTTGTGGTGAATTATGGAAAAAATTATATATGTGTATGTGTGTATGTGTACACACATGCACATACATATAAATATTAAAAGAGAAATCGAAATACACGATCCTTATCTCCCACCTAGCACTTTGTTCTATGAAGGAAAAATTAGGAAGAATTTAGTAAGAAAGAGAGAATTAAATTGTACAGGATAAAGAAAGTTAGAAGAGGTATTATATAAGATTTAGCTTAGTTCTTATAAGAAAAACTATGGGAGAGGAAGAAGAGAATGTTAAAGCAATAACCTTATAACAAGATCATATGATAAAGTTTACTAATATGTTTGATACTTGAGAAAAATTATAAAATAAGCAATCAAGATGTGATGACATTGTATCTTACAATGAGACTTAGTTGAAAATGTACATCTCACAAAAAATTAACTCATGAAAGAATCTCACTTTTGATAATGTGACACCCATCATAAGTAATTATTATAACATAAAAAGTCATTTATAGTAACTCTTTATCTTCCACATAAATGTCAAAACAAAAAATTACAGAATCAATTAATATGTATCATCCAACCATCTAAATCTTGGTCATGTATTTCTTCCAACTCATATGGGAAACATGTGTCAACAACATAAGAAGACTTTGATTATAGCCTCGTTTTTTTAACAACCTTTGAACGATTATTCATGCAACCTCTGTGTTAACTTCTTAATAGCTTATATGCACAATTCAAGCTAAGCAACAATTTCTAATAAATCCTTCTAAGCGACTTTTTGAGGTTGTTTTGCAATTGTTCTCTCAAAAAACCTCTAAAGACCTTAAGAAACTTCTCTTATTATAACTGTTGGTAGTTATTTGTAACTAAATTTTTCACCAAAGTTTATCTATAAACATCACTTAAAGATAAAAATCTTTTTAGAACTTGTGTTTTTAGACGTCATTCTTTCCTTTTGATAGAAAGAGAAACTCTAATTCTCAATGTTTTTCATTTATATAAAAAAATTCTCTCTCTTCCTTCTCATTGGTTCTTTTTAATAGCTCACTTTGATCAACAATTTCTGTTATCACAAACTTAACACGTGGCAACTGTAGAATGATCACATACAAGCTGCGAACATCGGAACACCTCTGAGCATCTATTCGAAGCGTAGGGATGTGCACGTGTCATAGGAGAAGCCACGTCATTTTTTATCGATCTTAATCACCCATTAAACTATTTGTCTTTCCCTGAACCCATTCTACACGCTCCACCAACTAGGTCGAATCTCAACCGTCAAATGTATGCCAAAGTTATCAGTTCGATTAAAAGCAAGGTGGATTTTTTTTTTTTAATTTTATTTTTATCGACAAATGTGATTTCATAAATTGGTATATTTGTCATTTCAATAATTAAAAATATGGAATTATCCGTACAAAATTCATGTCTTAAATTTTGGGTTTTGAATTCATGGAGCAAGTCGTGAATAAAATAAAGAGAATTTGTCGAGACTTTAAGTAATATAGAATAATTAAAAGAAATACTTTGATACAAAATACCGAAGTATTGAATTTTATGAAGGGAATCATATGTTTTTGAAGATAAGACCAATTAAATGTTTAAAATATTTTGGTAAATTAGATATTTATAAGAGCTTTTTCAATATTGGAATTAGTTGGGCAATTGACTTATCGATTAACTCTGTCACCATAGTTGGTTAATATTTATAATGTGTTTCATGTCTATACTTTAAAAAAAATATTTCAAATTCCTCACATATTATTAACTATGATGTAAAGAACATCAAGATCCAACTATATATGAAATATAAATAATGATCAGTGCTAATTTCTTTTAAGAAGAGTATACTAAAAAATAAAGTTATTTTGATAATTAAGGTGCTAGGTAGAACCATTCATTGTAAGAAGCAACCTAAGAGGTGGAATTGGATTATCAACATTTGCAAAATTGTTTTAAATTTCAAAACAAAATTTCTATAAAATAAGGAGAATTGTAATTTTAAGTCTCCTCTTAAGTATTGATTGTATTTTAAAGTTTAACACTACACTTGCCACTTTGTTGGTCATGATAGTCAGACCAAATGTGGAGGTTTTAAGTTGTTGGTGATGACTCAGGAATCAGAGCTCTTGTTAGTGGAATCAAGTTCTGAGGAATCTAAAGCCTTTGTTGTGTGATGGAAGAGAAGAGAAAAATCTAACATTATTTGGAATTAGTTTGAGGAGATAGAAATTAGGATTTTTCAATTTTATTACAAGTATATAAAGGAGTCAAGTAAAGATATTTGAGTATTATTTTTATTATTTTAAATTTAATTATATTTAGATGGCTTAAAAATTTTAAAATATTATGTTTTTATAAGCTTATGTATGATTAGAAAGTCATGAATAATGAAGAATTGTGAAATAATATAAAAATATCATGAAATAAAAATCCTGAGAAGTTTATAATTTTTGTTATATGAAATAAAAAAAGTTTAAGTCTATTTAGGAAAAGCACCCCTAACACATATACTAAGTAATAAATCAAATAATTATAATGTAATTATGTTTGGTTATTAAATATTCCTTAAACATGTTTGATCAGGGTTTTAATTATAAATTTATTAAACTAAAAAATTATAAGGAAATTAAGAGAAGAGATAAAACGATGATCATCATAGCAGTGCAAAGCAGTAAAAGCGATACACTACACGAGGTGGCTTATTGAAGGCACGTTGGAGCACGTATTACAATATGCTAGTCAAGTGCTACACACAGAGGTGCAAGCACTAACGCGGGAAAGCACAATGTGTCAAACTCGTGCGTGTGCTAGAGGTCCACAATAGCATCGGAGCATGCATGCGGTACATCAATGCACATGCGATAGGTGGACCTACTATGCCGCCATGATCAATGAGCTCGTGAAGGGACGGTTTGCATGTAGGAACAGTACTCATGCACGTGAATAGTACTCTAACGCGGGCAAAAGCGTGCGAGCGTTGTACACATATGGGGTCAAGTTGCTTGCGACGTAGATTTTACGAAATTTGTGAAACTTTATATTTTAGTAAAAATCACATGTTTTTGATTTTGTACTAAAGTCTGTATCAAAACTTCATATAATAAAAACAATGTAAAAAGCAATTAAAAACTTTGAAATTCAAAACTCTATAATTCATATTGAAAAATCCAATTTTCTTGTGACAAAAACCCTCTTCTTCTTCCTTTCTTCCTTAGTCGCTCATATTTCCCATGCTTCACTTCCGCTGCTACGACTTGAAAGAAAATGTTTGCTATCAAGAGCTCAAGATGAGAATAACTCACATATATATATATATATATATATATATATATATATATATATATATATATATTTGATTATGATACATGACTTGTATATGCACTTCTATTTTGCTACTAAGATTTCTATATTTTATTTTATATGTTATTCACATGATTATCAAATTGTTAATCTCTTAACAAATAAGCATGATTTTACAAACTATAATGTTGAAAGAAAGAAAAATATGTGAGTCATTGAGAAATAATGATTATCTCATTTGATTTATATTTTGAGATGTGATATCATGATTTGACATGTTATAATAATAAGAAAGATGTGCTCCTTTATCATGTTATTTGTTAGCATAAGTGTGGTGCTTAAGACTATATACATATTTACCACGAATACTTTGTACAGAGTGACTAAAAATGGTCATAAATCATTCTATTTGATAAGATAATATTTAATGATATAATGATTAGCTTCTTAGAGGTTGTTGTTAGTTGTTTTTTGATTAATAAGATAGCTTAGTATGGATGTGTGGTCTATGTTAGAGATATTATCACTAACTTATCTTTGGGTTTATAGGATAACTGCATGTGATTTCTAAAACTATATTGGTAAGAATGGTATGATGTTGACTTATTGATATATGCTTATAAGTATAAACCTACTCATTAGAGATCTTATGATGAATATTGATATAGATACGATTTGATATTTGAACAAGATAATAATCAAGAGAAAATAAAACCCAAATTGATAAAAGAAACTAGTTGTCAATAAGAAATTTGAATAATAATAATTAAAAAGACATAAGAAGAAAAAATGATATTATTTTTTTATTATTATTTCTACATGGTATAGTTTGTTCCTTTTTATTTATATCATTTATTACTTGAGCTATTATGTTACTATTTTTACATTTATTATTATACTATTATGTTATTTATGATTTATTCATTGAGTTTTTTTTAGACTTATTCTTTATATTTATATTAATTCATACATCCAAGTTAGGGAATAAATCAGGGTTGAAGATTCAAGTATATAATGAGTCACATTTAACATTTAAATCTTAGTATTAAGATCTATTGTGTAGGTTTTAAAATAGATGGTTTTATATTTTGTGGATATTGATAATACCAATTATTTGTTGTAAGCGTGAGAGTTGGATGGCATGCTATGTATTTTATAGATTAGATTGACTATGAATTCTATGGAATTTATTGTTATGATTTATTACTTTGGTGTGTCATTTATCATTTTGAATTAACAATCACACAAAAAAAACTATGATCTCAAGCACAAGGATTAATAATAATTTCAAAACAAATAATGCAATCCTCATTACCTATATATGCAAATGTTTAATGTACTTGAAAGAATGAATCATGTAAAAATTAAGAAACAAATGAAAACATAAATGACAAATGCAATAGCATGTCGAGCATGAAGTGGGGAAAACTTTTTGGATGATTTAAGGGAAAATCTACTTATATTATACTACAAATAATCAACATTAATAAATAATTAATTATGAATTAATAAGATCCCAATATTTGATTTTTATAACAGAGGATTCTAATATGATTTTTTAGCAAGAGAAGTTATGTTGATCAATTTTATGGGATATGAAATTAAACTCATGATAATCCATCCAAGTAATCACATCAATCAATTAGCCACATCAAGAAGGCATTATTTTCTCATCTAAAACATTAAATATATGATAAAAAATGAGAAAAAAAAATTATAAAAAAAATTCTAATACTAAAGAGAAGTATTATGCGTAATAGGTTTTAAACCACTCGCTATTAAGGATATTTTTTTTCTATTCTTCTTTGAATCTATCTCGAATGAGAATCATTGAGCAAAAGAAGTCAACATATGTATTTGGATCAACCTTATATGGTTGACACGTATTATATGAAGACCCATCAATTGCATATAATTGAATTCACGTCCTACTTGTATGCTATAATTCTACTGTCAAGGTAAAAAAAAAAAAAAAAAAAGGTAGTTTTAAGACTCACCAATCATATGTGGAGAAGAAACTGCACCACCTCCGATCATTAGCGCAGCTCCCAAGATCCATTGACTACCACAGCTGCCTCCCGGTCGCGTGTGCGGCAGGTCGACGTAAGGAATCGCACACGTCTAAACACTTGCGCCTTTGATCGGGAATCGGACGGCCAAAACCGCTCGAATCATGCTTCCATCATCGATCACATGCGCCGCCGCGCGGCCGGAGGAGCCACCATGTAGCTCCGTATCCTCGTAACGAAGACACGTGCCATACAAAATTTATTGGTGACGTCACCAATTCCGCGTTGTCTCAATGGTCCCGCCGCCACCATTTCAGATAACCATGACCCCAATATTGAAAGACAATGTCCCCCATAACAAATGCCAGAATTCCATCTGTATCCAAATCCTAAACGGCTAGTATTGTTCTGCCGTCTCCATATAAAGGCCCCCTACCGTTCCTCCCCCCAGAAATTTTAACCTTCCTCCTCTGCCTTTTCCTTCCGACTCTTCTCCCTTCTCCCTTCTCCACTCTCCCCTGAACAATGTGGAACTCCTCCCGGCCATTGCCACCCGGCTTCCGCTTCCACCCCACCGACGAGGAGCTCATCCTCCATTACCTCTGCAAGAGGGCGGCTTCTGCACCTTGTCCGGTTTCAATCATCGCCGAAGTCGACATCTACAAGTTCAACCCATGGGACCTTCCCGGTGAGCTCACAATTTCTCATTCCATTCCCATTTCTCCAGTGCCTTATCTGCGTATTGTTTTCTCAGCCAAAGCTATGTTTGGGGAGAAGGAATGGTACTTCTTCAGCCCGAGGGACCGCAAGTATCCGAACGGCTTTCGGCCGAACCGAGCAGCGGGGTCGGGCTACTGGAAGGCGACGGGGACCGACAAGCCGATCACCACAGGGAGATCGAGGAAGGAGAACATTGGAGTGAAGAAGGCTCTGGTTTTCTACAAAGGGAAGCCGCCCAAAGGTGTGAAGACCAACTGGATCATGCATGAATACAGGCTTGCTGAAACGCTGCACCGCAAGCCAGCAAAGATCAGGGAAGCTCCAATGAGAGTAAGGAGGCACAACTCTGTTCCATCTCTGTCTCTCTTTTGTGGGTTTTTCCTGATTCAACATTACATGACCATGTGATCTGCTCTTGTGGGTTTCAGCTGGATGACTGGGTTCTGTGTCGGATCTATCAGAAGTCAATCCACCATTCTCTAGCGGGCAGGGAGGAAGAGGACTCTAACAAAAACAAGATGCAAAAGTCTTTCTCCATATCTGATCTGCTCATAGAGGACCCGGACATTTCTCTGCTGTCAAGGTTGCTCGAAACGCCGACGAATGGGCAGTTCACCGATCGTGCTCTGCTCCCTAACTCGAATTTGAACCATTTCTTTATAGAAAACCACAATGGGAGCTACCTGAACTCACAGGCTATAGAATCAGAAGACTCTGCTTTGGATGCAGAAGACAATCTGAAGCTCCAGATTCCGGTTGATGACTACTGTTTTGAGGACTGGGGAGACCACCTGAACGCTCCAAAGAAGCTTGGCAATTCATATATCTCTGCCCAATTTAACAACCACCACTTCGATTCGTCTCAGCCTTTCTTCAACCAACAGATTGATGCTCAGTTCTCACTTGGGAATGAACTGAGCTTGAACATCTACAATGGGAACATATAAGGAAAGAAACAGGACTTAAGGACGTAAATCTGTTTGGTTTTTTGATAAGAAAAAAGATGAATGAAACGAAATTCTGTACAAACTAAAACTTTGTTGAAGGTAGGTATATAGCAATCTACCATTGATGGAAAATTGGAACCGTCCTTATGCTCACATTTAGATTTTCTGATTATTGAATTCCAACCTTAAGAAATATTAAGTGAGGACCTCATTTTTAATCTAATCTTATCTTATTTTTTCTCAATAAATACTTTGCCAACCTAAACCAAAATGGGCCCTATACTTCATTCCAATGAGTTCATCATTCAATGTATGTTTTGTTACTTACCCAAATTTCTAATGCTTCTCTTTGTGAAAGCTTCACATTTATATTATATTGTTGCGCCTGAGTTCATGGAAGGACTTTTATAAAATAAGAAAAATAGAAGAATGTCTACAGTCAATGCTAAACCTAGGTTACTTATCCCTTACTCATCAAAACAATGCTCAAGCAAAAATGAAATTGTCCACTGCCCAAAGAAAAAAAAAAACTTAAGCCAATCCCTGAACGAATCGTTTCTTGGATTAAGCACTCCAATCATGGTTTAATTAATTACCTGTAGTACAACTTTCATTAAGGTTCAGTCCCCCTAGCCAACTCATAAGGTATCTGTGCAGCTTAGATTGCCTTATCTAGTTTTCAGGAATGGTGTATTTATCTGCAGTAAGATATGAATTAAACTCAACAACTAACCAAGCAGTAGTTTCCTTAGAGGAAGCATAGAAGCTATTTGAAATTTGCTTGATATAACTAAATTTCCCATATGTTATTTTTGGGATAAAAAATTGATGCTTCGGTAATCAATGGAACTTTGAAAAAGAAGATGGCGTGGATGATGTTACAAGAAAAAGGGTACAATTAATTAAAAAACCGTAAAGAAAATGACTTCCAGTATCTGAGATAAGGTCATGCATGCGTCATTATAGCTATAACAAGCTTTATCTTTCCAATGGGAACACGAGATGAGTCATCATAAACGCAAAGTTCTATCAAGCAACAACTATTGAGTACGTGTTATGTATAGGGATTCTTCATAATAGTTGTCATGTCTGATGAATCTCTCTCTTCTATTAAAGTCGATAAATTTCATCATTTAGTGTTGTGGTATTTGGTCTTGTCTATTGATAAGGTTTTGCGGACATGTTTAGCTCTGTTTGAGAAGTTTGGCTTCATAAGCTAAGACAGTGATTTCTTCTATTGGCTACTTGTGCTTGTCAATGCATTTTTTGTTTTTCTTCTCAAACAGAGATTGATCACCTTCTGTTGTATTGCTCATTCTTTGACATCGTTAACTTTCTATCATTAACAAGATGGTCCCTAAAACATTGCCACACTAATCTATGTTATTGAGTCGAACAATTTTCTCGCCTCCGTTGTAAGACTTCATTTGAGTGGCTTTCATGTTTGCTTTGTAGTTTCTATGGGGAGAGAGGAATGTGATAGCTCTTCGGAAGGGCATTGATTTGGCTTTGGCAGTGTCCACAAAGATATCTAAGCAAGCATTTGATTTTCCTCCTTGTACGATATTGAGGTAGTCTAATTTTGAAATTTTTAAGGGTTTCTTTACTTTGTTGTATATGGGAAGAAGATGAGAATTTTACTTTCAAAAGTGGAATCAAGTAGAATTCAAGAAGTCGCTCCTTAAAATATTGTTGGCTTGTTTGTGAGAGATATAGGAATTTCTATACCATATTGTTTCGTTGATTTCAAAATATAGATGAAAGCGACAAGAATTGTTCAGAGATCTCCCACTCAATTGCCGTCACCAACCAATCATGACAATTGAACGCCTCTTAAAACGGTCAATGGCAGATGCAACAAAGGAGGGTAACAACATTTAATAGTAAAAGTAACTTTGATAATTTCATTGAGAAAATAACACCCAAGACAAAATGATTTTTCTTATTTATTTTGAATCAAACACAAACATAAAAAGTGACATGATTTTTCAATTCAGCTACTAGGACCATATTTGAGTTGGGATCTTCTTAATTACTTTTTAGGTCTAATGCTTTGATAACTTGCATATTTGGGTTTTAGCATATCAAGTACGACCTCTACCTTCTTCCTTTGGAGATTTCTCATATGTACTTTTGCAACACTTTTTTGACATTTGGAACTCTTCTTTGATACAAAATAATGACTTTGTCAATTCTTATTATTGCAATTAGCTATTTTTATTTTTAGATATTCGTTTATAAAATTGCATAAAATTAATATTTTCTCATCTTATTTGGTTTCTTAGAGAATTGACCCCTTCCCCTCCAAAAAATATTATAGTTTAAGTAGTCAAATCACCTAGGTTTGTTTGGTTCACCAACTTTCCAAAGTCGATGGTTTTCAAAAGTCAATGCTTCGAGATTTGAAAATTCTTTGTGTTCATTGTTTTGTTGTTGAATTGTGGTCTGCTACCATGTTTAAAATGCTCCATAGGCATCGTTGTAAAAAATTGAATCAGACTAAGACGCCCGACCTATTCAACCAGTTGACCAATTAGCCTAATTGGTGTCCAACTCGAACATGTTAATGAAGAGAGAAAAATCGTATCAAATCAAATAAACCAATTGCATAAAAAAAAATATTTCAACTAAAATTTGCAAAATATTTAATTAATAAATATTTTATTTATAACATGAACTTAATATTTTATTAATCATTTATAATATGTTTGCTAAAGTTTATATGTTATTTCAAATATTCATATTTTTTTTATAAATTTTAAACTAATTACATTTTAATAAAAAGTTATATTAATTATATACCAATTGAGATGCACTTCATAACTTGCATGTATTTTAACATCTAATTGCCATAATCAAGTAAAGTATTATTGTAAATCAATTTTCATAGAAAAATTGTGATATTAGCCTCTTTATTGAATTGATGAATCCAACTATGAACTAGATATCATATGGGTTCTTTAATTGGTTCGACTTTATACCGTTGCTTCTAGGTGAACTTAACATCCTTTGTTTCATCAAAAGCAATGGCGATGGAGATCAAACAATGGCGGACACTAGGGCCACCATACAACTGTTGGTAGTCGTCAATGAATGGTACAATGGGTAGTCAACCAGGGAGGCGAACTCAATGAAAAGTTTTGCCTTCTAAGATTCAATAAATTCATATTTCAAGTCTTAAACAAATTTTACAAAACTTTAGGCTCATATCCCTTTCAATGACCAACAAGTGGCAGTCTTCTAACTATAGTAAACTGGATGAACAAATCACGTTAAAAACCGACAGCTACATCACAACAAAAGCATGACACGCACTATAGCATCCAGGAAAATGTTATTTAAGTTTATCACTAATCCTCCTAATGATATTCTAAGCTGGTGTCTATTTTATAATAGCCAGTAGTCACCAACTACCAATCTTCACTCTTTGTGAGGTAGGAAAAGAATCAAGTCTGGGCATTTTTTTGGGCTCACAAATGAAATAGGCAACAACTAAATCACAAACTAGCTTTGTGTGCCATGTGACTGTATAAAAAGCAAAAATGATCCGAGAATGATAAGATTAGCTCTTGAATCCATTATCTTCCTCTGGGTGCCTTCTATAATTAACAAAAAGCATATCAACCATATGAAGCAGTATATCAAAGCTAAGAAGATGACTACATTATCCTCTGAAAAGGAAGAATATAACATTTCTCTGCACATAAGACATTAACAATTAGTTTAGCGGTAATTTTCTTTTTACTTTGATGCGTTTTTTATTTTATGTTTGCGAGGAGTTTCGGATTCCAGGATAAGCTTGGGAAGTTAGAGAGATGTTTTATACTGTTGTTAGATAGCTCACAGTGCATTCAGCGACAAATGAAATAGCAACAAGAAGCAGACTGAGACTTGCATAAAGAAAGGATAAAATTAGAGAAGATCTCGAAGAGATAGGTTTGCACTAAAAAAACAGATGTATGGCCCAGGTTCAAATATGCATGATGTGTCTCGGGGATTGTTTGGAATACAAAATGTCAATATTCCATCTCCTTCCTTTTATCTCTTTATCTTATTCTCGTCATTCTCATAAAGGGAAGGCCTACTTTTAAAATGGAGATCTTAGAATACATTCTACACTGGTCATCAACATGTCGATCTCAAGCGAAGAGTATCTACAGTAATGATGTCATCATACTTAAATACGAAGCGCCATTTCTTTCTATGCAGCTTCTATTCTTTTTTCCTTTCAAGAAAAAGTCACATACGTGTCATATTGACCGTGCATCTTCTGCCTCCAATTATAAACGCCAAAAACGGTTAAGCACCTGTTTGGGCAAGCGGTGAGGCCACCAAACATCCCCACCATATGCTTAAGATAGGGAAGTTGATGGCCCCAAGTGGTGCCAACCATTTCTTTTAAAAAAAAATTGAAGTGGAGAAAAAAAGACTTTGTTCTCTATTTACACTTTATGATTATTTCATAAAAAAACAAAGAATAACTTAGTCATTACACAAAAATAACTCATTTTAATAACATTTACTCAATTTTATTACAATGCTTTCCTACCAACTTTGCATTAATTTCAGCACCATGCCTTTAAAGGATGGCTTAGTTTTCTAGTATGCTTATGCTCATGTGCATCTTATCTAGTTCTATATGCATTCATCTTAGCATTCACTTCTTAACCTTTTGACTACAAAAACAACATTAATCATTTTGCCATTCATGTGCTATGCTCCCCTAGAAGTTCATTTATTATAAGCTCAATTTCGCATTTTCAATCGGAATTTGGAGGATGGCAAGAAACTTTAGATAATTTTACCTATTGGATCGTACAACTATGGATTGTATAAATTTATTTTGAATAATCAATATATTCTCACATATTGAATATTTAAACTCCGGATACCACAAACACCCTATCATGTCACTTATCAACAAGCAAGTCATTTAATAATGCATAGTAATTTTTCTAGTAGTACTATGCCTGCTAATAAAACATCATGTTTTTTGGGTGTATGAGGAATGCGATACAAGTAATGTGGGTTCAAGTTATATTTTTTCAATATCATTCCATTAGTTGAGAAATCTTTGTAATTCTTTTTTATGCATAATTATAAGTTAATATAAACAAATAAAATTCTAAGATATATTTAAAACTATATATAATATTGTTGATGACATAAATATAATTGTTTGAATGCTTAATTATTAAACAAAATCAAGATTAAAATATCTCAAAATTAAGTTTTTTATATGTAACAAAATGTATCTCAAATCTAAAACCTGCATCAATATTAAGGCATATTTCAAACATTTCCCTTCTTTCACATAAGATAACTAGAAGTAATGATCAGCAAGACAGGAGATGCTTATTATAACTACATGAGTAAGGACCAATTTCTAGCGTTTCTCAGCCAAATGCAACAGTTGAAAGCTGTTGTTCATATCCTTCAAGAAGATTGCCAACAATCCCCCTCCACAATGCAAGTAGACCACAACAATGGTGCAAACCTAGTTCTTTCCACACTAGAAGTGGGTTGCAACACTCAATTCCCACAAACCACTAAAGCTTTAGCTCCCAATAGTAACAAGCACGTCACAAGTAAAGGTTGTCGACACAACCAATGTTCTAGTTGAAAATTATTCCACAAGAAAAACCAATGGCTCTTTGCTTTACCCAAAGACAACCTTCTCCCCAAGCAGCAACGAGTTTTACCTTCTAGCCAATCATTGCTCTACCAATTTCTACTCCACAAAGAAGAGATGTAGAAGCTTCATTCTTTGGTTCAAGTCGTAGTGGGAATAACCCCAAAGATCAAGAAAAGTTCTCCCCTTGTCAAGTTCTGAGACAATATGTTGTTCCTGTGCATCACAATGACCATTGCAATGCCCCAAAGGAGTTCTAGAAAGAAGAGGGAACCTGAAGAAATCTGAAATTGAAGCTGGCTTCTACTCACTCTATCAGGACCTCTTAGCTAGCAACTTGCCACCATTGAACCAACAACCACACCTTAAATGGGCATGATTGACCTAAAGGATGATCTTTTTCAGACACTTGGAATTTATTTACAGTTTCACCGTCATAAAGATGCTCACGCAAGTTGAGCATGACATTGTTAAGATCAAGCAAGGGGAGCATGAATCCTTAATGATTATGAATCGTTTCAGTTCTGCATTGTTTGGAAATCAAGGGATGTGGCCACAATGTTAAAGTTTCTTTATCAAGAACCCCTACATTCGAGAGGGAAATTTTAAGAAAAGGTGGCCTGCAAATCAATTTCTAGAAAATTCTGCAGAATCATCCCTGCATCGAAGCAAACCGAGCTGCATGCATGAAGCAACTTTCGAAGAAGATGTGGAAGAAGACACATTAGGCAAGAAATAAATGCCAAAATTTTGAGAAAATATTTCCTACAAATCTATGCCGAAAAAATGTTGCAGAAGCATCCCTACATTGAAGCAAACCAAGCTGCATGCACGAAGAAACTTTCAAAGAGGATATGGAAGAAGATGCATTAAGCAAGGAATATGCCAAGGAAGATGTTTTTTCTTATCTTCTACTCCCCTAAGAAGGTCATGTCAACAACAAGGAAGCAAGGCTTATGCCCTTAACTTTCGTATATGACCAACCCAATCTCTACACGATATCTCAACTAGTTTTGCAAATTACATATCAAAGTCCATCATCAAAGTGCATAATAGGCATGTTCAACCTCATAGATTTTGCCACAGAAAAAGAAATGTGAAAGTTATCAACTAACATTTAAACAGACTTGTCTTTTCTCACAAAATCTTGTTCTATAGAAGATTAATGATTGGCCTTTTATGGATCAAAGGGAGATGTCTACCATAGCGACGTCCCCTCCATGGTCATAGCTGCCATTGAAGACAATAAAGCCTCCTGGGTATTGACCTTATTCGACAACCATGTTTAACCCTACAAATCTTTTTTCAAGGCCCTCCTATGCATGGTGGCCAAGAAAAATCTAAGAAATCAAATATGATAGTCAAAAGATAAATCAAAGGGGACGAGAAATATCAACCTCTAATGTGATTTATATTTCACCAAGCAAGAGATTAGAAAATAATAATGGTAGATTATCATCTAAATGTTTTATCAACATCCACCCACATATCATTTATTGTTTTCCTTTACCATTCCCATGTGATGGCATGATCACCAACCCTGATGATTAGCATTGACTCTAAAAATGGCATGTGCCTTTGCAGTCGTTTACATATTATTACTGACAAGAAATGTATTTATGACATGCTCAATTGTATTGCATCTCCTAGTATAATATAAGATATGGCACATAAAATTAACGTGCCATGACTTATGGGATGCATAAAGTAAAGTCATATTATGGTTAGAATGATAATAGTCCACATGCTGCACCATGAGCTAGAAGCAATTTAGCAAAGCGTACAACTATGAATAATATAAATATTATTTGACTACATGATACAAATGTCATTATTATAGCCACATTGAAACCTAGAAATTATATTATTTTCTATTCCCATATATGAAATGTCTCATCCCAAGACTCTATATAGTACCCACCAAACCATTTAATCATGTTGTCCACCAACTTGAGCAAATCATGTAATAAAACAGTGTAATTTTTCTTCTAGTTCTAGGTTTTTGTATAAATAGTTTTTCCTTCTAAACTTCCTAGTATGGCAAGCAAAGTAATCAAGGGAAATTCTATCTATGTAAAATCACGTTCCACCAATGGATATGTCCTTGCAATCCTTATATCCTTGAAATCACAACCTCAAATAGTGAAGCTTTGGATGTCTACTTCTAGCAAGATTTTTTTCTTATTGATATGATTTCCACAATGAAATTCCTCTCCCTCTCTTTCTCATGAGATCTATAGTTTCATATAAAAATCATTGCTTTTAATGCTTCTTGCATCAGCATTACCACCACTATCTTGGCAGCAATGATTCTACCAACTGAAAAGAAAATTACCTAAAAAGTTTCAATGCAATCACCGGAACAAAACACATATTCCAATAATGTGAACGGCGGCCATAGCATCCTAATGATTCATTGATTCGTTGCTTGATGCCATGGCTTTAGCAAAAAAACGACGACAAATAATCAATTGGACAAGTCCTAGGGAGCTTTGTAATTGAAGAAAATCGCCGAACAGTTGCCGTGCACACCTCATTAGAATCTAAGATGACGGAAAAGCAACCATGAAAGAGTTAAGAGCAATTAATAGATGCCCAACAGCGTTGGCAAATCAACCAACAATTACATTATAAGAACATAATTACAGAACTTGGGCGAAATGCAAACAACTGGGAGGTTTACAAACGTATAGTCAATTATTGTATACCGCACATTTGATCTCTTTGCAGTACAGGTGAGTCATGGGATTAAGCAAAGACTGAATAACTTGCGAAGAACAACTAAATCTATAGATTACCCCAAGGAGGAGTTCGAATACCTAACATCAATGCGTGATTTGGAATGAATTCTTCAACAGAAGCACAGTAAGGAGGCTTAAATAGGCCAAGGCCTAAATGCTCGTCTTAAATTGGTAATTATCCCAATTCCATTTAATGAATATAATGGGGGCATATGATATTCTTGTTCGCCATACTTTCAACCGTTTGATCATCCACAGTAGTTCATTGGGCTACATTCTATTTTTTTTTTTGATGTTCAAAAGGGGCACAAGCCCAGCAAAATTACAATAGTAGGTACTATCCTCACGGAGGATCAAACAAATAATCTAGTAGCAACAACTTGGTGAGTGGCTTAGGATATGCGATCTCACTATTCCAAATAAAGTCTTCTCGGCAAGCAGCACGAGCCACCCAGTCAGCCGGCTGATTACCTTCCCTGTATACATGTGTTATAGTAAGTGCGTCCATTCCATTAGCACAACGAATAATCTCAGCAATAGGACCATCCACAGGTGCGTTGGCTATAAGCTTTCGGATCGTCAGTACCGCCGTCATGGAATCCGTCTGCATCTCAATAGCACGAAACTGCGACAGGGACTTCCGCACTAGCTGGAAGGCCTCAAATACTGCCTGGATCTCCATCGCCTCACTTGCCTGAGAAACAAACTTCTTCCCCATCACCAGGATCGGCCTCCCCATATGGTCTCTTACTACCACACCAATACCTACAGAATCCAGGCCACAAGCAGCGTCACAGTTCACTTTAATCCACCCAGTGAGAGGGGGAACCCATCTATGGGTTACAGGCAGTTCAGGTGAACTGTATGGGTTCCCGCAGGACTTGAATGAATGTAGGTTGCGTTGTTCAGCTGCAGCAATGATCTCCAACTTCACATTGCGTAATAGCATCGCAATGTTATCAAGTGGGGCATTATGTTTCTTCGCGTTCCTCCTCCCCCATATGTAGTGTAACAGCCCTAGTTTTATCTTATATTTTTTATAGAAAGAGCTCTGTGAGACGAATCCAACGATGTTTAATTTGTAATTTTTGGAGCTCTAATGAATAAATTATGAATTTTTGAAGATTTGGGATAAATTTGTAACGTAGAGGATAGATCTGTAATTTTTAAATGTCGGCTTAGTTCAAATCCGATTGGCGGAGGATATATTTGCAAATATAAAATTTAGAAGGGGTTTTCTGCAAAAACGTGGTTCACGAACCAAGGCTTATCAGTTTCGACCGCGTTTATAAAAGGCCGACCGAGGTGCGTTTGGAAAAGCGCTTCTGCGAAAAACGGCGGCGAAGAGTTACCGGAGTGCGACGGCGAGATTTCGGAGAAATATCTTAAAGAAGTTTCTGCACGCTACATTAACATCCAACGAGGATTCCGGGAGCATTGGACGCGACAATAACGGCCGGCGAGGATTTCCGGCAAGCAACAGTGAAGGCCGGCGAAGGCTTCCGTAAGGTAAAAAAATATTTTTTTTATTCGTCGTTAGGGTTATTTAATTTTCCGGTGGGCGGGGGAGACCGAGAGGAGGAAGCCGAGCCGGATTCGGTCGATTCAGCACATGAAACAGCCGATCCAGCGCCGGCGAAAGATTTCGGCTTCGCCGGACGCGAGAGAGAGAGGGGGGACTGCGTGAACCGGTCCAGGCTTTGGACCGGGTTACGCCGTTGAACCGGATGCGGAGGCGCGCGGTCCAGCACTTCGAGCGCGCGGTCCAGCGCCCAGCACGTGCGGTCCAGCACGCCGAGCGCCCGGTCCAGCGCCCAGAGCGCGCGGTCCAGCGCCCAGCGCGCGCGGTCCAGCGCCCAGCGCGCGCGGTCCAGCGCGCCGAGCGCCCGGTCCAGTGTCGCGGGCGGTCCAGCGCCTGCGTAAGCCAGATTTACTTTTTGAAAATCCGTTTGGAAAAGCTTTTAGAAAGCTTTTTCTGCGCGGGCGGTCCAGCGCCGAACGTGCGCGCGGTCCAGCGGGCGGTTCAGTGCCGCGTAAGCCCATCTTTTGGGATTAGTTTGGGGTGTGTTTGGGAAAGCTTTTAGAAAGCAGAATTTTTAACTATTTGGGAATAATTTTTAGAAAAAGCAACTTTTGGCAAATAAACATATTTTAACTTGATTATGTTTGCACTATGGCCTTGTAGGACATCAAGAAAACCAATTAGAAGTTGACAAGAAAAATTTGGTACAACAAATCCAGGTAGAATAATTTTCTAACCCTGTGATGTAGCACGATATTATGTGTTTTTACATGCTTTTCTTACTGTTATAGAATTTTGATTGTTGCATATGTTTATGGTATAAAAAGAAAGGAATATTATGGTGTGGATTATTTATGCATTTGCATGAAAAACTGAAAAGAAAGAAATAACATGGAAAGAAAGAATATGATACAATATGCTAAAGAAAGAGATGAAACAATATGGCATGAAAGGACTTTTGATATGACATGGATTGATGTTTGGAAAATGACAAATAAAACAATGGGATTCCCAGAGAACATTATCCTCACCACTAGGCTCAGCGTGTGGGATCGCAGGGTATCGATCTTCGGATCAGATATCTGCCTAGTGTTATGTGCTATGACTCCATGATGATTACACCAGGCTCAGCGTGTTGGATCGCAGGGTATGGTACCATACCTGCCTGGTGGCACTAGGCTCAGCGTGTTGGATCGCAGGGTATCGATCTTCGGATCAGATATCTGCCTAGTGTTATGTGCTTGGTTGGATGCCGGCTAGAGGACAGTCATTGATGATTGGATCCAGAGGATAATGCGTCAAAGGGAATTGGGCCCGGTAATAAGCACAATATAAGGAACTTGCATTTCTTTATGACTTTCATTTGACATTATCTTATATGTATGTATGACATTCATCTTTACTGTTAATGGTATTTGTTATGCCTTTTATTTTCTTGGTTAAATATGTGGATTTATCTACTGAGATTTATAAAATCTCATTTAGTGCTTACATCACAGGTCATGAAACCACTACACCGAGAACTGGGAATGATGCTGTTACAGGAGAGCCCTTTCCAAGAGATGTGTGAGAGGGAAAATTTTAGTATGATTAAATGTTTAAAAACATGTCTTTATATATATACTTTGGATTTTGAATTAGTGTTTGTCTTACCGTCGGGTCCCCACCTTTGGTTTGTTTATTTGTCCTCACTTAAATGCTGTATTTGGCGACTCTGATGATAACTTTGTGACATAATGGTATTAGATGTCGGTGGGGGCTTGACAGGGTGGTATCAGAGCTTAGGTTTAGAAATAGGTGGGAAATGAGTGTGAGGACACCAACACAGCATATGCATTTGCATCTTTAGTGTTATTTCTCATAGAGATATTAGTTGTTAAATAACTTATATGGTTTTGTAGGATTGCAATATCCTTTACATCATGGAAAGATCTGAATCTGGAAATATGGAAAAGGAAAAAGAAAGAGAGCAACAAGGAGATACCCAGCAGGAATTAGCGCAAACTTTAGTCTCTTTGTTGCAATCAATTGGAAGCACTGGTAGTCATAGAGGAGAGGCATCTATCGACTTGGTGGTTGACTAATTTCAGCGGATGCATCCTCCTCCTTTTGTTAGGGAAGAGGATCCTATAATTGTTAAAAAATAGCTATAGCACATGAATATTATCTTTGAAAGGGACATTGTGCCCAACTGACAGAAAGTTAGCTTTGGCAGTTTTGGTACTAAAAGATGCTGCCAGACTATGGCGGAGTTCTTGATATAAGCTTCAATTTTCTAGCCGACCAATGAAAGACATTTCTTGGGAAGACTTCACAAAAGAATTTGAGCAATGGTATACGCCTCTATCAATCAAAGCTAAAATAAGGAAAGAACCGAATAATCTCAGGCAAGAAAATCTATCAGTTACTGCATATGAAATCAAATTCTCCCACCTAGCGAAATATGTACCCTAGTTAGTAACACCTGAAGAACAACGATGCTACATGTTTCGACGAGGCTTACGGGATGAAATTCGGGCAGCTTTAGTAGCCGTTCGAACAATAAACTATGTGGAGTTACTAGAGCATGCCCATACGTTTGAGCTGTAACTTAGTTTGCTAGTAGTGAGCAAAGAAGAAGAGAAGAAAAGATTTGATCATCTAAAGTCTAAATTCATATTCACAAGAAAAAGAGGTAGTCTTAGTTTTTCAAGAGAAGAAACATTCAAGATATAGTAGGTTCAGACCATTGAACCAAGCACTAGCAGAGCTAGTTTGAGTTCAAATGGAATGAATAGATATGAGAAATATTAAAAAATGACATAAGGGGAGAATGTAGATCAGAGTCTATCCGACCAATCCATGCCAAGATTGGTTGTGTGAACATAAAGTAAAAATAGATTGTTATGAAAAGAGAATTGAAATCCCAATCCCGGGAGAAAATAAAATAATCTATTTTGGCCAAGGAAGAAAAATTCCTATCATAACTATGCTCAAAGCTCAGAAACTATTGAAGAAAGGATATGCTGGATGTCTTGTTTCCATTGTGGACTTGGATAGATAATTTGATCAACCCTCAAAAGTACCAATAGTTAAAGAATATTTGAATGTCTTCCCAGAGGAATTATCAGAGTTACCCCCAAATAGAGAAATTGAATTTGAAATTCAATTGATTCCTGGTGCTGAGCCAATTTCAAAATCTCCTTATCGTATGGCACCTGCTGAACTACAAGAAGTTAAAATACAACTACAAGAATTATTAGACAAAGGATTTATTAGGCCAAGTGTCTCCCCATGGGGAGCACCCATCTTATTTGTGAAAAAGAAGGACGGTAGTCTTCGTATGTGCATGGACTATCGAGAAATCAATAAAATCACCATCAAGAATAAATATCCTTTGCCTCGGATTGATGAGTTGTTTGATCAGTTACATGGAGCAGTTGTATTTTCAAAAATTGATTTGTGATCTGGATATCATCAGTTAAAAATCAAGCAGGAAGATGTTCCAAAGACAGCTTTTAGAACTAGATATGGACATTATGAATTCTTAGTACTACCTATTGGGCTAACTAATGCACCAGCAACTTTTATGGATTTAATGAATCGAGTGTTCAAGAAATATTTGGACCACTTTATCATTGTCTTTATTGATGATATCCTGATTTATTCAAAATCCTTAGAAGAACATGGTACACATTTGCATTTAACACTACAGACTTTTAGAGAAAACCAATTATATGCCAAATTCTCGAAATGTGAGTTTTGGTTATCCAAAGTCATTTTCTTGGGACATGTCAGTGCAGAAGGAATTTCTGTGGATCCACAAAAGATTTCAGTTATCATCGATTGGCCAAGACCCACAACAGTGACGGAGGTCAGAAGCTTCTTGGGATTAGCTGGATATTAAAGGAAATTTGTCAAGGGTTTTTCTCAAATTGTCACACTGTTAACCAATTTAACATGGAAGACTAAAAATTTGAATGAGATGTAGCTTGTGAAAATAGCTTTCAAATACTAAAAGAGAAATTAACTACAGCTCCAATTCTAGCAGTGCCAGAAGGAACAGAAGGTTATCAAATATACAGTGATGCCTCGTTGCAAGGGCTAGGTTGTGTACTGATGCAGCATCACAACGTAATTACATACGCATCGAGACAGCTTAAGGCACATGAAAAGAATTATCCTGTGCATGATTTGGAGCTAGCAGCTATCATTTTTGCTTTAAAAATTTGGAGACATTACTTATATGGAGTTAAATGTATGATATTTACTCATCATCAGAGTTTAAAATATATCTTCACTCAAAAGGAATTAAATTTTAGGCAAAGACGATGGTTGAAATTTATTAAAGATTATGATGTGAAAATCACATATAATCCAGGTAAAGCAAATGTGGTGGCAGATGCTCTCAGTAGAAAGGCTAGTGCTAATAGTTTATTAACTACTATCCCAGAAGAAAGACAAGTGATCTTTGAGATGGACAAATTGCAATTGGAATCTGAAATACAAAGAAATACGATGTTGTTAGCTCACTTATCTGTAAGACCAGATTGGTTAAAGTCTTGTGGCACGGTCAAACAGAAAGAGAAGCTACATGGGAAGTAGAGACAGATATGATCGGTCGGTATCCAGAACTGTTCTAAATTTCGGGACGAAATTTTTGTAAGGAGGGAAGATTGTAACAGCCCTAGTTTTATCTTATATTTTTTATAGAAAGAGCTCTGTGAGACGAATCCAACGATGTTTAATTTGTAATTTTCGGAGCTCTAATGAATAAATTATGAATTTTTGAAGATTTGGGATAAATTTGTAACGTAGAGGATAGATCTGTAATTTTTAAATGTCGGCTTAGTTCAAATCCGATTGGCGGAGGATATATTTGCAAATATAAAATTTAGAAGGGGTTTTCTGCAAAAACGTGGTTCACGAACCAAGGCTTATCAGTTTCGACCGCGTTTATAAAAGGCCGACCGAGGTGCGTTTGGAAAAGCGCTTCTGCGAAAAACGGCGGCGAAGAGTTACCGGAGTGCGACGGCGAGATTTCGGAGAAATATCTTAAAGAAGTTTCTGCACGCTACATTAACATCCAACGAGGATTCCGGGAGCATTGGACGCGACAATAACGGCCGGCGAGGATTTCCGGCAAGCAACAGTGAAGGCCGGCGAAGGCTTCCGTAAGGTAAAAAAATATTTTTTTTATTCGTCGTTAGGGTTATTTAATTTTCCGGTGGGCGGGGGAGACCGAGAGGAGGAAGCCGAGCCGGATTCGGTCGATTCAGCACATGAAACAGTCGATCCAGCGCCGGCGAAAGATTTCGGCTTCGCCGGACGCGAGAGAGAGAGGGGGGACTGCGTGAACCGGTCCAGGCTTTGGACCGGGTTACGCCGTTGAACCGGATGCGGAGGCGCGCGGTCCAGCACTTCGAGCGCGCGGTCCAGCGCCCAGCGCGTGCGGTCCAGCACGCCGAGCGCCCGGTCCAGCGCCCAGAGCGCGCGGTCCAGCGCCCAGCGCGCGCGGTCCAGCGCCCAGCGCGCGCGGTCCAGCGCGCCGAGCGCCCGGTCCAGTGTCGCGGGCGGTCCAGCGCCTGCGTAAGCCAGATTTACTTTTTGAAAATCCGTTTCGAAAAGCTTTTAGAAAGCTTTTTCTGCGCGGGCGGTCCAGCGCCGAACGTGCGCGCGGTCCAGCGGGCGGTTCAGTGCCGCGTAAGCCCATCTTTTGGGATTAGTTTGGGGTGTGTTTGGGAAAGCTTTTAGAAAGCAGAATTTTTAACTATTTGGGAATAATTTTTAGAAAAAGCAACTTTTGGCAAATAAACATATTTTAACTTGATTATGTTTGCACTATGGCCTTGTAGGACATCAAGAAAACCAATTAGAAGTTGACAAGAAAAATTTGGTACAACAAATCCAGGTAGAATAATTTTCTAACCCTGTGATGTAGCACGATATTATGTGTTTTTACATGCTTTTCTTACTGTTATAGAATTTTGATTGTTGCATATGTTTATGGTATAAAAAGAAAGGAATATTATGGTGTGGATTATTTATGCATTTGCATGAAAAACTGAAAAGAAAGGAATAACATGGAAAGAAAGAATATGATACAATATGCTAAAGAAAGAGATGAAACAATATGGCATGAAAGGACTTTTGATATGACATGGATTGATGTTTGGAAAATGACAAATAAAACAATGGGATTCCCAGAGAACATTATCCTCACCACTAGGCTCAGCGTGTGGGATCGCAGGGTATCGATCTTCGGATCAGATATCTGCCTAGTGTTATGTGCTATGACTCCATGATGATTACACCAGGCTCAGCGTGTTGGATCGCAGGGTATGGTACCATACCTGCCTGGTGGCACTAGGCTCAGCGTGTTGGATCGCAGGGTATCGATCTTCGGATCAGATATCTGCCTAGTGTTATGTGCTTGGTTGGATGCCGGCTAGAGGACAGTCATTGATGATTGGATCCAGAGGATAATGCGTCAAAGGGAATTGGGCCCGGTAATAAGCACAATATAAGGAACTTGCATTTCTTTATGACTTTCATTTGACATTATCTTATATGTATGTATGACATTCATCTTTACTGTTAATGGTATTTGTTATGCCTTTTATTTTCTTGGTTAAATATGTGGATTTATCTATTGAGATTTATAAAATCTCATTTAGTGCTTACATCACAGGTCATGAAACCACTACACCGAGAACTGGGAATGATGCTGTTACAGGAGAGCCCTTTCCAAGAGATGTGTGAGAGGGAAAATTTTAGTGTGATTAAATGTTTAAAAACATGTCTTTATATATATACTTTGGATTTTGAATTAGTGTTTGTCTTACCGTCGGGTCCCCACCTTTGGTTTGTTTATTTGTCCTCACTTAAATGCTGTATTTGGCGACTCTGATGATAACTTTGTGACATAATGGTATTAGATGTCGGTGGGGGCTTGACAGGGTGGTATCAGAGCTTAGGTTTAGAAATAGGTGGGAAATGAGTGTGAGGACACCAACACAGCATATGCATTTGCATCTTTAGTGTTATTTCTCATAGAGATATTAGTTGTTAAATAACTTATATGGTTTTGTAGGATTGCAATATCCTTTACATCATGGAAAGATCTGAATCTGGAAATATGGAAAAGGAAAAAGAAAGAGAGCAACAAGGAGATACCCAGCAGGAATTAGCGCAAACTTTAGTCTCTTTGTTGCAATCAATTGGAAGCACTGGTAGTCATAGAGGAGAGGCATCTATCGACTTGGTGGTTGACTAATTTCAGCGGATGCATCCTCCTCCTTTTGTTAGGGAAGAGGATCCTATAATTGTTAAAAAATAGCTATAGCACATGAATATTATCTTTGAAAGGGACATTGTGCCCAACTGACAGAAAGTTAGCTTTGGCAGTTTTGGTACTAAAAGATGCTGCCAGACTATGGCGGAGTTCTTGATATAAGCTTCAATTTTCTAGCCGACCAATGAAAGACATTTCTTGGGAAGACTTCACAAAAGAATTTGAGCAATGGTATACGCCTCTATCAATCAAAGCTAAAATAAGGAAAGAACCGAATAATCTCAGGCAAGAAAATCTATCAGTTACTGCATATGAAATCAAATTCTCCCACCTAGCGAAATATGTACCCTAGTTAGTAACACCTGAAGAACAACGATGCTACATGTTTCGACGAGGCTTACGGGATGAAATTCGGGCAGCTTTAGTAGCCGTTCGAACAATAAACTATGTGGAGTTACTAGAGCATGCCCATACGTTTGAGCTGTAACTTAGTTTGCTAGTAGTGAGCAAAGAAGAAGAGAAGAAAAGATTTGATCATCTAAAGTCTAAATTCATATTCACAAGAAAAAGAGGTAGTCTTAGTTTTTCAAGAGAAGAAACATTCAAGATATAGTAGGTTCAGACCATTGAACCAAGCACTAGCAGAGCTAGTTTGAGTTCAAATGGAATGAATAGATATGAGAAATATTAAAAAATGACATAAGGGGAGAATGTAGATCAGAGTCTATCCGACCAATCCATGCCAAGATTGGTTGTGTGAACATAAAGTAAAAATAGATTGTTATGA
Organism: Vanilla planifolia; assembly: GCA_023846275.1. Classification (NCBI taxonomy): domain Eukaryota; kingdom Viridiplantae; phylum Streptophyta; class Magnoliopsida; order Asparagales; family Orchidaceae; genus Vanilla; species Vanilla planifolia. The sequence goes on along the minus strand of CM043873.1, from coordinate 5,183,575 downwards.
AAAGAGAATTGAAATCCCAATCCCGGGAGAAAATAAAATAATCTATTTTGGCCAAGGAAGAAAAATTCCTATCATAACTATGCTCAAAGCTCAGAAACTATTGAAGAAAGGATATGCTGGATGTCTTGTTTCCATTGTGGACTTGGATAGATAATTTGATCAACCCTCAAAAGTACCAATAGTTAAAGAATATTTGAATGTCTTCCCAGAGGAATTATCAGAGTTACCCCCAAATAGAGAAATTGAATTTGAAATTCAATTGATTCCTGGTGCTGAGCCAATTTCAAAATCTCCTTATCGTATGGCACCTGCTGAACTACAAGAAGTTAAAATACAACTACAAGAATTATTAGACAAAGGATTTATTAGGCCAAGTGTCTCCCCATGGGGAGCACCCATCTTATTTGTGAAAAAGAAGGACGGTAGTCTTCGTATGTGCATGGACTATCGAGAAATCAATAAAATCACCATCAAGAATAAATATCCTTTGCCTCGGATTGATGAGTTGTTTGATCAGTTACATGGAGCAGTTGTATTTTCAAAAATTGATTTGTGATCTGGATATCATCAGTTAAAAATCAAGCAGGAAGATGTTCCAAAGACAGCTTTTAGAACTAGATATGGACATTATGAATTCTTAGTACTACCTATTGGGCTAACTAATGCACCAGCAACTTTTATGGATTTAATGAATCGAGTGTTCAAGAAATATTTGGACCACTTTATCATTGTCTTTATTGATGATATCCTGATTTATTCAAAATCCTTAGAAGAACATGGTACACATTTGCATTTAACACTACAGACTTTTAGAGAAAACCAATTATATGCCAAATTCTCGAAATGTGAGTTTTGGTTATCCAAAGTCATTTTCTTGGGACATGTCAGTGCAGAAGGAATTTCTGTGGATCCACAAAAGATTTCAGTTATCATCGATTGGCCAAGACCCACAACAGTGACGGAGGTCAGAAGCTTCTTGGGATTAGCTGGATATTAAAGGAAATTTGTCAAGGGTTTTTCTCAAATTGTCACACTGTTAACCAATTTAACATGGAAGACTAAAAATTTGAATGAGATGTAGCTTGTGAAAATAGCTTTCAAATACTAAAAGAGAAATTAACTACAGCTCCAATTCTAGCAGTGCCAGAAGGAACAGAAGGTTATCAAATATACAGTGATGCCTCGTTGCAAGGGCTAGGTTGTGTACTGATGCAGCATCACAACGTAATTACATACGCATCGAGACAGCTTAAGGCACATGAAAAGAATTATCCTGTGCATGATTTGGAGCTAGCAGCTATCATTTTTGCTTTAAAAATTTGGAGACATTACTTATATGGAGTTAAATGTATGATATTTACTCATCATCAGAGTTTAAAATATATCTTCACTCAAAAGGAATTAAATTTTAGGCAAAGACGATGGTTGAAATTTATTAAAGATTATGATGTGAAAATCACATATAATCCAGGTAAAGCAAATGTGGTGGCAGATGCTCTCAGTAGAAAGGCTAGTGCTAATAGTTTATTAACTACTATCCCAGAAGAAAGACAAGTGATCTTTGAGATGGACAAATTGCAATTGGAATCTGAAATACAAAGAAATACGATGTTGTTAGCTCACTTATCTGTAAGACCAGATTGGTTAAAGTCTTGTGGCACGGTCAAACAGAAAGAGAAGCTACATGGGAAGTAGAGACAGATATGATCGGTCGGTATCCAGAACTGTTCTAAATTTCGGGACGAAATTTTTGTAAGGAGGGAAGATTGTAACAGCCCTAGTTTTATCTTATATTTTTTATAGAAAGAGCTCTGTGAGACGAATCCAACGATGTTTAATTTGTAATTTTCGGAGCTCTAATGAATAAATTATGAATTTTTGAAGATTTGGGATAAATTTGTAACGTAGAGGATAGATCTGTAATTTTTAAATGTCGGCTAAGTTCAAATCCGATTGGCGGAGGATATATTTGCAAATATAAAATTTAGAAGGGGTTTTCTGCAAAAACGTGGTTCACGAACCAAGGCTTATCAGTTTCGACCGCGTTTATAAAAGGCCGACCGAGGTGCGTTTGGAAAAGCGCTTCTGCGAAAAACGGCGGCGAAGAGTTACCGGAGTGCGACGGCGAGATTTCGGAGAAATATCTTAAAGAAGTTTCTGCACGCTACATTAACATCCAACGAGGATTCCGGGAGCATTGGACGCGACAATAACGGCCGGCGAGGATTTCCGGCAAGCAACAGTGAAGGTCGGCGAAGGCTTCCGTAAGGTAAAAAAATATTTTTTTTATTCGTCGTTAGGGTTATTTAATTTTCCGGTGGGCGGGGGAGACCGAGAGGAGGAAGCCGAGCCGGATTCGGTCGATTCAGCACATGAAACAGCCGATCCAGCGCCGGCGAAAGATTTCGGCTTCGCCGGACGCGAGAGAGAGAGGGGGGACTGCGTGAACCGGTCCAGGCTTTGGACCGGGTTACGCCGTTGAACCGGATGCGGAGGCGCGCGGTCCAGCACTTCGAGCGCGCGGTCCAGCGCCCAGCACGTGCGGTCCAGCACGCCGAGCGCCCGGTCCAGCGCCCAGAGCGCGCGGTCCAGCGCCCAGCGCGCGCGGTCCAGCGCCCAGCGCGCGCGGTCCAGCGCGCCGAGCGCCCGGTCCAGTGTCGCGGGCGGTCCAGCGCCTGCGTAAGCCAGATTTACTTTTTGAAAATCCGTTTGGAAAAGCTTTTAGAAAGCTTTTTCTGCGTGGGCGGTCCAGCGCCGAACGTGCGCGCGGTCCAGCGGGCGGTTCAGTGCCGCGTAAGCCCATCTTTTGGGATTAGTTTGGGGTGTGTTTGGGAAAGCTTTTAGAAAGCAGAATTTTTAACTATTTGGGAATAATTTTTAGAAAAAGCAACTTTTGGCAAATAAACATATTTTAACTTGATTATGTTTGCACTATGGCCTTGTAGGACATCAAGAAAACCAATTAGAAGTTGACAAGAAAAATTTGGTACAACAAATCCAGGTAGAATAATTTTCTAACCCTGTGATGTAGCACGATATTATGTGTTTTTACATGCTTTTCTTACTGTTATAGAATTTTGATTGTTGCATATGTTTATGGTATAAAAAGAAAGGAATATTATGGTGTGGATTATTTATGCATTTGCATGAAAAACTGAAAAGAAAGAAATAACATGGAAAGAAAGAATATGATACAATATGCTAAAGAAAGAGATGAAACAATATGGCATGAAAGGACTTTTGATATGACATGGATTGATGTTTGGAAAATGACAAATAAAACAATGGGATTCCCAGAGAACATTATCCTCACCACTAGGCTCAGCGTGTGGGATCGCAGGGTATCGATCTTCGGATCAGATATCTGCCTAGTGTTATGTGCTATGACTCCATGATGATTACACCAGGCTCAGCGTGTTGGATCGCAGGGTATGGTACCATACCTGCCTGGTGGCACTAGGCTCAGCGTGTTGGATCGCAGGGTATCGATCTTCGGATCAGATATCTGCCTAGTGTTATGTGCTTGGTTGGATGCCGGCTAGAGGACAGTCATTGATGATTGGATCCAGAGGATAATGCGTCAAAGGGAATTGGGCCCGGTAATAAGCACAATATAAGGAACTTGCATTTCTTTATGACTTTCATTTGACATTATCTTATATGTATGTATGACATTCATCTTTACTGTTAATGGTATTTGTTATGCCTTTTATTTTCTTGGTTAAATATGTGGATTTATCTACTGAGATTTATAAAATCTCATTTAGTGCTTACATCACAGGTCATGAAACCACTACACCGAGAACTGGGAATGATGCTGTTACAGGAGAGCCCTTTCCAAGAGATGTGTGAGAGGGAAAATTTTAGTGTGATTAAATGTTTAAAAACATGTCTTTATATATATACTTTGGATTTTGAATTAGTGTTTGTCTTACCGTCGGGTCCCCACCTTTGGTTTGTTTATTTGTCCTCACTTAAATGCTGTATTTGGCGACTCTGATGATAACTTTGTGACATAATGGTATTAGATGTCGGTGGGGGCTTGACAGGGTGGTATCAGAGCTTAGGTTTAGAAATAGGTGGGAAATGAGTGTGAGGACACCAACACAGCATATGCATTTGCATCTTTAGTGTTATTTCTCATAGAGATATTAGTTGTTAAATAACTTATATGGTTTTGTAGGATTGCAATATCCTTTACATCATGGAAAGATCTGAATCTGGAAATATGGAAAAGGAAAAAGAAAGAGAGCAACAAGGAGATACCCAGCAGGAATTAGCGCAAACTTTAGTCTCTTTGTTGCAATCAATTGGAAGCACTGGTAGTCATAGAGGAGAGGCATCTATCGACTTGGTGGTTGACTAATTTCAGCGGATGCATCCTCCTCCTTTTGTTAGGGAAGAGGATCCTATAATTGTTAAAAAATAGCTATAGCACATGAATATTATCTTTGAAAGGGACATTGTGCCCAACTGACAGAAAGTTAGCTTTGGCAGTTTTGGTACTAAAAGATGCTGCCAGACTATGGCGGAGTTCTTGATATAAGCTTCAATTTTCTAGCCGACCAATGAAAGACATTTCTTGGGAAGACTTCACAAAAGAATTTGAGCAATGGTATACGCCTCTATCAATCAAAGCTAAAATAAGGAAAGAACCGAATAATCTCAGGCAAGAAAATCTATCAGTTACTGCATATGAAATCAAATTCTCCCACCTAGCGAAATATGTACCCTAGTTAGTAACACCTGAAGAACAACGATGCTACATGTTTCGACGAGGCTTACGGGATGAAATTCGGGCAGCTTTAGTAGCCGTTCGAACAATAAACTATGTGGAGTTACTAGAGCATGCCCATACGTTTGAGCTGTAACTTAGTTTGCTAGTAGTGAGCAAAGAAGAAGAGAAGAAAAGATTTGATCATCTAAAGTCTAAATTCATATTCACAAGAAAAAGAGGTAGTCTTAGTTTTTCAAGAGAAGAAACATTCAAGATATAGTAGGTTCAGACCATTGAACCAAGCACTAGCAGAGCTAGTTTGAGTTCAAATGGAATGAATAGATATGAGAAATATTAAAAAATGACATAAGGGGAGAATGTAGATCAGAGTCTATCCGACCAATCCATGCCAAGATTGGTTGTGTGAACATAAAGTAAAAATAGATTGTTATGAAAAGAGAATTGAAATCCCAATCCCGGGAGAAAATAAAATAATCTATTTTGGCCAAGGAAGAAAAATTCCTATCATAACTATGCTCAAAGCTCAGAAACTATTGAAGAAAGGATATGCTGGATGTCTTGTTTCCATTGTGGACTTGGATAGATAATTTGATCAACCCTCAAAAGTACCAATAGTTAAAGAATATTTGAATGTCTTCCCAGAGGAATTATCAGAGTTACCCCCAAATAGAGAAATTGAATTTGAAATTCAATTGATTCCTGGTGCTGAGCCAATTTCAAAATCTCCTTATCGTATGGCACCTGCTGAACTACAAGAAGTTAAAATACAACTACAAGAATTATTAGACAAAGGATTTATTAGGCCAAGTGTCTCCCCATGGGGAGCACCCATCTTATTTGTGAAAAAGAAGGACGGTAGTCTTCGTATGTGCATGGACTATCGAGAAATCAATAAAATCACCATCAAGAATAAATATCCTTTGCCTCGGATTGATGAGTTGTTTGATCAGTTACATGGAGCAGTTGTATTTTCAAAAATTGATTTGTGATCTGGATATCATCAGTTAAAAATCAAGCAGGAAGATGTTCCAAAGACAGCTTTTAGAACTAGATATGGACATTATGAATTCTTAGTACTACCTATTGGGCTAACTAATGCACCAGCAACTTTTATGGATTTAATGAATCGAGTGTTCAAGAAATATTTGGACCACTTTATCATTGTCTTTATTGATGATATCCTGATTTATTCAAAATCCTTAGAAGAACATGGTACACATTTGCATTTAACACTACAGACTTTTAGAGAAAACCAATTATATGCCAAATTCTCGAAATGTGAGTTTTGGTTATCCAAAGTCATTTTCTTGGGACATGTCAGTGCAGAAGGAATTTCTGTGGATCCACAAAAGATTTCAGTTATCATCGATTGGCCAAGACCCACAACAGTGACGGAGGTCAGAAGCTTCTTGGGATTAGCTGGATATTAAAGGAAATTTGTCAAGGGTTTTTCTCAAATTGTCACACTGTTAACCAATTTAACATGGAAGACTAAAAATTTGAATGAGATGTAGCTTGTGAAAATAGCTTTCAAATACTAAAAGAGAAATTAACTACAGCTCCAATTCTAGCAGTGCCAGAAGGAACAGAAGGTTATCAAATATACAGTGATGCCTCGTTGCAAGGGCTAGGTTGTGTACTGATGCAGCATCACAACGTAATTACATACGCATCGAGACAGCTTAAGGCACATGAAAAGAATTATCCTGTGCATGATTTGGAGCTAGCAGCTATCATTTTTGCTTTAAAAATTTGGAGACATTACTTATATGGAGTTAAATGTATGATATTTACTCATCATCAGAGTTTAAAATATATCTTCACTCAAAAGGAATTAAATTTTAGGCAAAGACGATGGTTGAAATTTATTAAAGATTATGATGTGAAAATCACATATAATCCAGGTAAAGCAAATGTGGTGGCAGATGCTCTCAGTAGAAAGGCTAGTGCTAATAGTTTATTAACTACTATCCCAGAAGAAAGACAAGTGATCTTTGAGATGGACAAATTGCAATTGGAATCTGAAATACAAAGAAATACGATGTTGTTAGCTCACTTATCTGTAAGACCAGATTGGTTAAAGTCTTGTGGCACGGTCAAACAGAAAGAGAAGCTACATGGGAAGTAGAGACAGATATGATCGGTCGGTATCCAGAACTGTTCTAAATTTCGGGACGAAATTTTTGTAAGGAGGGAAGATTGTAACAGCCCTAGTTTTATCTTATATTTTTTATAGAAAGAGCTCTGTGAGACGAATCCAACGATGTTTAATTTGTAATTTTCGGAGCTCTAATGAATAAATTATGAATTTTTGAAGATTTGGGATAAATTTGTAACGTAGAGGATAGATCTGTAATTTTTAAATGTCGGCTTAGTTCAAATCCGATTGGCGGAGGATATATTTGCAAATATAAAATTTAGAAGGGGTTTTCTGCAAAAACGTGGTTCACGAACCAAGGCTTATCAGTTTCGACCGCGTTTATAAAAGGCCGACCGAGGTGCGTTTGGAAAAGCGCTTCTGCGAAAAACGGCGGCGAAGAGTTACCGGAGTGCGACGGCGAGATTTCGGAGAAATATCTTAAAGAAGTTTCTGCACGCTACATTAACATCCAACGAGGATTCCGGGAGCATTGGACGCGACAATAACGGCCGGCGAGGATTTCCGGCAAGCAACAGTGAAGGCCGGCGAAGGCTTCCGTAAGGTAAAAAAATATTTTTTTTATTCGTCGTTAGGGTTATTTAATTTTCCGGTGGGCGGGGGAGACCGAGAGGAGGAAGCCGAGCCGGATTCGGTCGATTCAGCACATGAAACAGCCGATCCAGCGCCGGCGAAAGATTTCGGCTTCGCCGGACGCGAGAGAGAGAGGGGGGACTGCGTGAACCGGTCCAGGCTTTGGACCGGGTTACGCCGTTGAACCGGATGCGGAGGCGCGCGGTCCAGCACTTCGAGCGCGCGGTCCAGCGCCCAGCGCGTGCGGTCCAGCACGCCGAGCGCCCGGTCCAGCGCCCAGAGCGCGCGGTCCAGCGCCCAGCGCGCGCGGTCCAGCGCCCAGCGCGCGCGGTCCAGCGCGCCGAGCGCCCGGTCCAGTGTCGCGGGCGGTCCAGCGCCTGCGTAAGCCAGATTTACTTTTTGAAAATCCGTTTGGAAAAGCTTTTAGAAAGCTTTTTCTGCGCGGGCGGTCCAGCGCCGAACGTGCGCGCGGTCCAGCGGGCGGTTCAGTGCCGCGTAAGCCCATCTTTTGGGATTAGTTTGGGGTGTGTTTGGGAAAGCTTTTAGAAAGCAGAATTTTTAACTATTTGGGAATAATTTTTAGAAAAAGCAACTTTTGGCAAATAAACATATTTTAACTTGATTATGTTTGCACTATGGCCTTGTAGGACATCAAGAAAACCAATTAGAAGTTGACAAGAAAAATTTGGTACAACAAATCCAGGTAGAATAATTTTCTAACCCTGTGATGTAGCACGATATTATGTGTTTTTACATGCTTTTCTTACTGTTATAGAATTTTGATTGTTGCATATGTTTATGGTATAAAAAGAAAGGAATATTATGGTGTGGATTATTTATGCATTTGCATGAAAAACTGAAAAGAAAGAAATAACATGGAAAGAAAGAATATGATACAATATGCTAAAGAAAGAGATGAAACAATATGGCATGAAAGGACTTTTGATATGACATGGATTGATGTTTGGAAAATGACAAATAAAACAATGGGATTCCCAGAGAACATTATCCTCACCACTAGGCTCAGCGTGTGGGATCGCAGGGTATCGATCTTCGGATCAGATATCTGCCTAGTGTTATGTGCTATGACTCCATGATGATTACACCAGGCTCAGCGTGTTGGATCGCAGGGTATGGTACCATACCTGCCTGGTGGCACTAGGCTCAGCGTGTTGGATCGCAGGGTATCAATCTTCGGATCAGATATCTGCCTAGTGTTATGTGCTTGGTTGGATGCCGGCTAGAGGACAGTCATTGATGATTGGATCCAGAGGATAATGCGTCAAAGGGAATTGGGCCCGGTAATAAGCACAATATAAGGAACTTGCATTTCTTTATGACTTTCATTTGACATTATCTTATATGTATGTATGACATTCATCTTTACTGTTAATGGTATTTGTTATGCCTTTTATTTTCTTGGTTAAATATGTGGATTTATCTACTGAGATTTATAAAATCTCATTTAGTGCTTACATCACAGGTCATGAAACCACTACACCGAGAACTGGGAATGATGCTGTTACAGGAGAGCCCTTTCCAAGAGATGTGTGAGAGGGAAAATTTTAGTGTGATTAAATGTTTAAAAACATGTCTTTATATATATACTTTGGATTTTGAATTAGTGTTTGTCTTACCGTCGGGTCCCCACCTTTGGTTTGTTTATTTGTCCTCACTTAAATGCTGTATTTGGCGACTCTGATGATAACTTTGTGACATAATGGTATTAGATGTCGGTGGGGGCTTGACATGTAGTATAACGACGTCGCCAAAAAAGCAGCATGCTCAGCGCCGCTCCCGTACCTAGCCGCCGGCGAACCAACGAACCCCATAAATTGCCGGATGAATTCACAGCTGCCTTCGTTGACCCCCACGTCGTTGACCACCCTCGCCAGCAATACAGAATTAACTGCATCGGAAGCCGCGTGGTCCTGCCAAATTGCCTGTGCCAGTGGACAATTCCAAAATAAATGTTGCGCTGTCTCCTCTGCTTCACAGCCCCAAGCACAGTCACGGTTCTCCGCCAAACCCCTCCGCGACAGCCACGTCGCCGTGGGGAGAAAATCTTTCGCCAGCCTCCAAAGGAATAGGCGAACCCTCGGCAAAGTTTTGATCTTCCATAAACCCCTGAGCTGTTCCGCTCCCCGCCAGCCCGCCGTGGGAAGGCCGTCCCCCTCTCTGCACTTCAGGTCCCAGTAGATTCTTCCGTTATCCACTTTCTCCGCCTCCGTGTGCACCTGGACCAACATGTCGCGAGCAGAGGATCTCGCCCTGGGCAAGTGAAGGATTCTGTCAAGGAGCAGAGCACTTGCCCAAGCCCGAATTCTGTGAACATCCCACTCGCCATCCTCATTGATACAGTCCGCCACCCTTGCCGGCCAGTCCGTCGCCATATTGATCATCGTCGGCCACTTACAGATAGGGAGGAAGCCAAGCCAGTTATCTTCCTCAAATCTTGCCTCCTTGCCGTCACCTATTCTCCAGACGAACGCCGACACAGCCGTCGGCATCGCCTCTAACAGCAGCTTGCCAGAATGGGAAATGTTCCACGGAATCCTTGAGGTCGCCAAGTTGCCCCCGTACTTCCTCCTGAGGATGTCCACCCACGGGCTACATTCTATTTGCTTATATCCGGATCTATTGTTCCTATTAGAGATAGAACTTCTACTCGAATTTGATCATTTTAAAGAGGATCTTTATCAATTCAAGGTCAAAGTTTTGTGCACTTAGCTCACAATCTATTTATAGTAACAACATGAGACTAATATTTTTACTCCTATAATTTAGATATTCATCATATTTTTGTAAGATTACGATAATTCAATCCATATATAGTTTATTATGATTATGATCACATATTGTTCAGTGATATAATTAATTCTAATGTTTTATTATAATAATCTAATCTCTTTGATGAGATATTGTTCTAATTGAAAATAGAATAAAATTTATCTTTATTAAAGACTTTCTCATTGATTATTTTTATTCTAGTACTATTGCCTCTCAATAATATCGATCTTTAATATTATAATCTTCTATGAAAAATTATAAATAATGTACTAATAACAAACTTATTAATTTTGATATACGAGATGATATAAAACTAATTGAGATAAAAAGTTATATTTTCATCTTTATTTATATATGACTTGTGAATTAAAAAAGAATTTAAAAAAAATAATGTAAAACTAAATTTACAAAGAAATCATATATGTTTTATGTATGCACGATATGCATAAATATGAATAAACTTTATACTTTTGTATTATTTTATATTAATTAAAAAATAAATGAATTTTGGCTTTCTCATTCATTTTTCACTTTATATTATTTATCATTTTTCTCTCATTTTTCATATGAACTATCAATTTTTTGATATCAAAAAACAAAAAATCTCGCTAAAATATTTATAAAATTATGCTCAACACCTAATCCTAGTTGTTTTCTCATAAAATATTACATTATCTTTATTACAACTTTTATTTATATTTATTTTATGACTAAAGACAAGAGACAATTGCCATTAAATATAATATATTTTAAGTATCAAAGACTATATTGATAGATCTAACCATGCAAGTCAACATCAACTTCACTTTCTAATCCATACATGAAGCTTCAATTAAATAAACTATATTCAGAAAATTAAATTATTTTTAAAAAGTTTTATTCACATGTTTATTTTCATAAAAATTATATTTAAAAAAGTTATAATTCCTTCATAAATAAAAAAATTTGAATTAGTAAAACAATTACTTTTTTATCATATCAATTTTGTGATAATATATTTTCTCTGTCTTCAACAATACATTTTTGTTACGAATCATCAAACATCATTATATTCCACAACACAAAAAAATATTTTATAAATTTATGTTTTTTATTCATTTATTTAATATTTAATAATAAACATATCAAATGTGGCCTCACCCAAGCTTCTCTCCCTTGGATCCCCTTCAATAAAAGCTGCCCCAAGTAACTTCCAATGAATTATTTTTTGACTCTTTACTATGTTGTAAAGGAGGAAACTACACGGAAATTTGCCACAGGAAATTAAACACGGATCAAATCCAGCTTCGCTCATCGCCCTGATGCGAGCACTGACCTGAGAGAAGCTGATCTCTCGCTTGGCTCAAGACTAGTCTACATTCCTCAAAGTAGCAGGTGATGAATTAGATATCCATTCACTTGAATAAACCCAATTCATGGAATTAATAGATAAGAAGAAGACGAAGAAGAGCGGTCAAACTACACCAACTTAATCTTTTTTCCTCTCTAAACAGTTGGCGTTCCAATAATGTAAGCAGCAATACAGTAAACGAAACGTGGGTTTTGTATATATATATAACCAACCATTGGATTCCTCCTCACCTGCTTTGCTTCTTTCTCTTGCCTTCAATGGAGGAGCCCCTGTTCTTGCCTCCTGGCTTCAGATTCCACCCAACGGACGAGGAGATCATCACCTGCTACCTGATGGAGAAGGCCGCGGATCCCAGCTTCTGGTCAGTGGCCATTGGCGAAGCAAGCTTCAATGAGAGCGAGCCGTGGGATCTTCCAGGTTAAGCTATCTCAGAGAGACTAACCATGGTTTGGAGAGATGGGATGCTTGATGTGTTTATATGTGCAGGGAAGGCGAAGACTGGGGAGAAGGAGTGGTACTTCTTCTGCCTCAAGGATAGGAAATACCCAACAGGGATTAGGGCGAACAGAGCAACGGCGAGTGGGTACTGGAAGGCGACGGGGAAGGACAGGGAGATCTTTCAGGGGAAAGGAGACCTCGTCGGGATGAAGAAGACTTTGGTTTTCTACAGAGGGAGGGCGCCCAGAGGGGTGAAGACCAACTGGGTCATGCATGAGTACAGGCTTGAAGGCAACGGCTTGTTCTTCAACGTCTCTGCGTTCCCCAGAGTACAACACTCGTCTTCTCTTTGTTTCTGCTTATGTTTTTTTTTTAATAGATTATCAAAATAATTAACAATTTCTTAGGACTTTATAATATCTAGATATTTTAATGATTGTTTATCAAGAATTATTTTTTTAAAATACAATCAAGTTACAATGTAGAGAATACAATTTAAAATACAAATAAAATTTAATAAATATTTTATCTCCTATTTTTCAAAAAATATATCGATTATTTTTTGGACTAAATAGACATGAGTTTTTCTAACATGATTTTTGATTTCATTAATATAATTACTTAACTTTTAATAATTTTTCTGATCATGATATATTTTTCAAAAAAATATATATAAGTAAAGAAAATATAAAAACATAAAAGCAAAATTAAGAATCTAATTGTCATATTGTCGAAATTATGTAAAATTACTTTATTATTTTAAAAATACAAATAACTCTGTTATATGCAATATCAAATTAAGAGGACTTATTTTTTATATTTTTCAAAAGTTTTATAAATTATTTTTCTGAATAAACAATAGATAACTCTATAATTTAATCTGACGTATTAATACATTTCTCATATTTTAAAATAATAAAATATATTTTTTAAATTTTTTATTTTTAATCCTTTCTTTGATTTTAAGCAATCCTTTTTATAAAGTACAATTAATCTCCTATCCTTCTCAAAAAAAAAAATTAATCTCCTAGAAAAAAACCTTCTTTCTTCAAAGCTTTCCAACATACAAATAATTTTTTTTGGTAAATAACAAATAGCTCTCTAATTTAATATTTTGCAGATAATTTTTCATATTTTAAAATAATTAAATAATTTTCAAAATTTTCAGTAATTAAACAACTATATTTTTAACCTAACATGCATGTAGACTTCGGAGAGATCACAAAACTCACATCACGCGTTTATGCGCTGCGCGCAGGATGAATGGGTGGTCTGCAAGGTGTACCGCAAGAGGAAAGCGCAGCCGAGCGCGGCGGAGAGGATGGGCGGTGCTCTCGCGAATGAGCTGTTGGTTGCTGCACCTCCTCATCAGATTCCGGACGAGTCCGCCGGCTTCAGCAGCTCGAGAAACGAAGACATGGAGATAGCTGCATCTGCCTCCGCTGGTGTGACCGGCGACTCGGCTCACCTAGTCGAGTTGAGCCCAGAAAGGAGCTTTGCGATACACGATTTGGGGTTTGATAATGAGTGGAAGTATGGTGTTTTTTTTTAGGTTAATTACAGTAATTACTTGTCTTAATTTTGTATAAGTGTGGATTATATTGTGCTTCAATGGTTAGTAATGGCCTATGAGGCATATCATCAAGGTTTTAAGAAATTAAATTTAAATTATATTTAATATTTATAAAATTATATGATTATATTATATTCATAACTATTTATAAAATTATTTTTTATATTCATAACTGTTAATATGAAACACTCATAATTGGTGGATAAAACATGATGATGCATTTTTGTGTTTTTTTATTGTTAGTTTTTTATTTATTTATTATTTTTTTTTTTTGCATAAGCTACTTTGTTTTATTTATTTATTTATTTTATTAAAATATATTTTAAGCATAATTTGTGTCAACAAATTATGTTTTTCTAGAGAGTTATTTGGAACAATTAGTGTTTAACCTATGCTGTTTCTGAACACTTATGACAAGTCAAATGCGTTCAATGTAATATTTAATGTGTGATGAATTTTTATTTATGTATTTGATTATTTTTAATTAAAATAGTTATTTTGAACTTATTTTTTGTAATAATCAAATCATTATTTAATTTTTTATGAAAAAAATAAAATGAGAATTGTCTTGATTATATTCTAATAGAACAAAATAAAAATTTGTTTTTTCAAAATCATATAATAAAATAATGATGATGAACCTAATAATTAAGTAATAAGTAATTTTTTTATTAAATTAATTATATTGATTAAATAATTTTTTAGTCATAAATTATTTATAATTTCTTTTATTTATGATGATTACTTTTCTTAATGCAACAAAGGAATAAGAAATAACTACAAATCATCAAAATCCCAACAATATAAAACTAAATGTAGAGTAACAATACTCTTCTTTACCTTCACTGAAAAAATTCTTTTACTAAACTCAATCAAACAAACAATCGATGTCATTAGATATAATTCTATTCATCTATGTAGCCTAACTTTCTTCATGCAACAAAGGGATATGAACTAAATGCAAAAATGTCATGATCTTACCAAAATAAAACCTAAAAGTTGAATAATAATACTAAGCTTTGGATGCCATTTCTATTATTACTTGCTAAAATGTCATGTACCAATGCTTGAGAACAAAATCCAAACCTTAGTTATTTGTTCATACTTAAATAAGATGATAATGACAAGAGAGGTGCTCATCATTTAAAACTTCTCTTCTTATGCCAATCCAAGTTGACTATGACTAAATTTGTTAAGAATTTTTCAAACTCTATTTTTACAAACATTTTCACCAAAACTTCGACTTTTCAAATATTTTTACAATAATTTTTATTATAAGAACTTAATTATTATTAAACTCTATTCATAATACATAAATATATTCTTTTATTTTCGTAATCTTGAAGTCGTGTCATTATCTGTTAAGAAACAATCAGAAGTTTACTTTCATTCACAAAAAACTTTTGTAATCTTTTTTTTTTAAATTTTTTTTCTAAGTTCACTCTTTATTATTAAACCATGTCTTTATGGCATGATGAAAACATGGTATTCAAAGGATGGTCATGCAAAACTTAGGTTGTTTTAAGCTTCTTCTTCTTCTCTTTTTCTAATTTTCTTTTTCTTTTTCTTCTTCTTTTAGACAAAACAAAAACCTTTTGGCTTTGTGAAGCAGTGAACAGGGCACTTGACTTGTCTTATGATGTTTGATAGTCTTGGTTCACTTGTGCCAAGCTGAGTCCAATGTAAGGGCTGCTAAATTGAGCTCTTTGGCTAAGCATTAGACTTGGTTTCGTTTGATGTTTAAAACCAGTCTTTTTAGAAACTTCGTTAGAAGAAATTGTTTATTAAATGAAACTAAGTAAAGACAATAGACATACATCACCAGCAAGAACAAACAGAAAACCCTAACTATAATCCATTTGATTCTTGCAAAATTTAAAGTAATAAGAAATAAATTTAACAATGCTTAACTAAACAAACATTCTTGCAAATTATTTCTTTATCTCATGTATAAAATTTCATAAAAACAAAAAGCAAAACAGATAAAAGAAGATAGAAGAAGGAACATGCAATCTCAGCAGCTTTCAACATGAGAAAATGATACAAAGAGAGCAAACCACCCAACCTTATTCCTCAAATCAGGCAAACCTCACAAGACTGTAGATCAACCACCCGGCTAGATTATTTATTACTTAATTAATGAACCTTTTATGAGAAGCAAACCACAGAAATGAAATCAAGCATTCCCAAACACAAATGCAAGCACTGGACTAAGATAATCTGCAACCTTCAGAACAAGATGACTAACAAATCATCTATGAGATGGCTCTACATTTCTCACATTTGCTCCAGCCATTCCATCGAGCCGGTCCTTTGTTATCTCCACAAAGTGACCAATCATTTCATGGAACTGCTTCAACCCAGACAACGGCAAGATGATCGATGAACGGTCGGGACCAGCCACCTGAACACACATAGAGCAAAAGAGAAGAGCTTTAACATGGCTAGTCCTTCACAAAACTGTCATAATCCACTGTGTTAATTGATTGGATTTAAGAATCTTACAACCTAAAATAGCTCATCAAATACCCATGGAATGCTAATCATTCTCTAAGGTTATGTATTTGAATCATATCTACGAGATTCTTATTTAATATTATGTATGAGACTATTGTTCGATTTAAGACAAAGTAATAACTTCTTTATTGGTTAAGACACTTCTTGAACTGAAGATAAACGAAGTGATCATGTTTTATGTCATTATTTGTCTCGGAGTCATTTTAGAATTTAAAAATTTACACTTGTATTACATGTGCAACAATGATAACTGAATAATTAGAATATAATCTTAATGAAAATATGATTAACCCAAATCTGTGTCTTTTGCATTTATGCTCAACTATTTTTATTATAATTAATTTAAGTTCCTAGCTTATTCATATCCTTGTTTATACCATTTGTCACATTGTGGCATCCTTAATACATCTATATCTCTGACCTACTCTAACAAATACCATCATGCAAATAGTGATTAAGCCAAGTTAATTACCTCAGAAATCCTGAGAAAATGACCCCGGTTATTGCTTCCCAAATCAAAGAAAAACCTTTTTTGATCTGCCCTGATAACTTTTGAGAGCCCCATGCTACCAACGTCGTCCTGGGGAGGTAACTCGACTAATCTGTCAGCATTTAAGTCGGATCCTGGACCGGGCTGACCGCTGTGTCCTGATCCTGATATGAAACCAGCACCCACATCATCTGAAAGCCCTGGGAGACGCTCTGATGGCTCAAGGTGTTGCTGTTCCCCCGGCCACAAAAATTGAAATAAATTGAATGCTAAGAAAAGAGTAAGTTTTCACAAGGTTCAAAGGATAAAGACCTGATTAGGTAAGAAAAATCGCGAGGCTTCTTCGTTTATCTCCAACAGAATATCCCTAAATGCTGCCCATCCTTCTTCACCGGAGCTACCAGCAGGCACAATTATTGTACTTCGGTTCCGACTAACCGATGCTTCTGAAACCTGATGATTGGGAGCATGATTGAGTTAAGGATGCTGTAGAATAAATAGCAATTTTAACATCCCAAAACTAGAAGAATCTTATATTAGGCATTACATTTTGCTCTTCATTGATTCAATTGTGGCAATATTATGATACAACATAATATAAATGGAAATGTTTGTCTAGCTTTCATTTGAAAATGATGTCCATCTTGTGAAAATCAAACCCAACAATGAATCAATCCAATCTCAAGTTCAATTATTGAATTTATTGGTAACACACATTTCACATATAGCTCAAAAATCAAGCAACAAGGAACTGGTTACAAAATCTGGCCCGCATTATTGGCAAGCCTATGTATACTAGAAAGTATATACGAATGTAAGGAAACCAAAACATTGCCAATCTCCCTAAAGAGCATATACTTATGACTTGTCCTGATCATCTCCAGAATCCCAAATATAATGACAACCGAGTTTCCCTCAAACCGAATGCGCTCACCTTGATTAACCCAAGAATAGGCCAAGGTCACCCAAGCAATTGAGGTTTTCATGCAAAGTATAAGGGTAAACATCTTCTTGATCGTTGCAACAATAAACTCACTAATAAGACCCTAAAGTACCGCAGCAACCCCAATTAGTAAAGTGTTCTTCACCAATCCATTAAAGTTAAGCTGAGTCCAGCTTAGAGAAAAGAGATCCTAGCAAGTGAACCATGGGTAATACACTCTTGCACGCATCCAAAATCCCATTTCACAACATAGCCATCCTCACCCAAGGGATTGTAGGCTAACAAATTCAACATAATAAAAGATGCCTATGAGTGACGATTTGCATGCAGCTTATCATTCGTAACATGTCATATGATGTAACAAACTACAACTGTAATATCCTGAAAAAAAAAAAAACGCACGGGTGTCGGACGCGAGGCGATCCGCGTGTCGCCGCGTGTCGCTGCGTGCGCTCGTACGCCCCGACCCCGAGAGGAAATTAAAGGGATTAGGGTTCTTCGTGCCGAATCCTGCGAAGGTTTTTTTCTCCCGCAGCAGCTTCCGTCCCGACGAAAAAAATTGGAGGTCCGGCGGCGGCGGCGATTCAGGTTCCGAGCTCAGCGAGGAGGGAAACCGGGTAAGCCCCGAGCCTTTTCTCTTTCCCGAGCCATTTTCTCTCTCTTCCCGAGCGGTTTCTCTCTCCTCGAACCGTAGAAGGGAAAGTTTTTTTTGATTTTTGGAATTCTTGCGGTGCAGCCCTTTCTCGTTTTCCGTGCCGAGAAAGGAGGGTTGCATACGAGTGTCGGCTTGATCCGAGGGGAATTTCTGAACCGTGCAGCGGTCGGCGGCAGCCTCCGTGTTAAAAAGGGGGGAGAAATTGAAAAGAAGTGTTGAGTGGCGAAGGCTGCATAAGTGTGAAGAAAGCAAACTCTGACAGGTAATTTAATGTTCATTCTGCAGAGATCAATTACCTGTATGTTGCAGCATTTAAAACAAATTTTGATAAAAATATATTGATTTGCGATTTCAGCACCCTGTAATTGAAATAAATGAGAAGAAGAGGAAGGGGAAGGGGAAGAGGCCAAAGAATGGCAAGACCCTCAGGAACTCAGGTAGGTGAATTTATTTAAATAGTAATGTAAGTAGTGATTGTTATTTTATTATAAAAGCATGGCTTTGAAATATTATGGCATTATATGAAAATGAAATGAGAATTTGCAATATGATACTATGGTATAGTAAAATGTAAAGCATGCCAAAGAAAATGTGTAGAGGTATCGATTATGCCTCTTAAAGGGTTAAATTCCCTAAAAAGAAAAGTAAAAAAAAAAAAAAAAGAGAAAAGAATTGACCCTAGATCGCATCCCAGTAGTCCCCGGACATATGAGCACCAGCACAGGATGCTGGGCATGATGAGATGGCATAGAGACCTCCCCCGCATTGCTAGTACTTTGTGCAGGGCTGAGTGCGGAGGGATATGATGAGATCGAGACATCTCGTATATGGCTAGCACTTTGTGCAGGGCTGAGATACGGAGATGGTCCGACGTGATAGAGATCGAGACATCTCGTATATGGCTAGCACTTTGTGCAGGGCTGAGATACGGGGATGGTCCGACGTGATAGGCTTGGCCAGCCACGATATGCCTACGGGCAATGGTCTCTAGATGAGATAGATGCCATAGAGATGTGATATGATATGATAGGGATGGGGGATGTGGATCATGGGGAAAGTCTGGGACCCAGCAAGAAAAGAAAAGAAAAAAAAAGAATTGAAAAGAAGAAGAAATGAATTGCATACTTTGCTTGATTCATTGCATGCTGATTTCAGATTTATCTTTGCCATATTTACATTTGAGATAAAGCATGTTGTTGGATATTCATCATGTTATATCCTTGTAGCCATAGCATTCACCTACTGGGCTTTATAAGCTCATTTCCCCTACTTACATTACAGGACATGCCACTGATTCACAGAGAGAGGGTGCTTAGGATGGTATGGGACTTTGTACAAACGTATCTGTTATTTTGTTTTTTGAAATTTTTGTACAGGATTTCCCAAGTGACAGGTATGCATATATTGAAGTTGCTGTTGATTATAAAGGTAACAGTTTTATTTTGTTGCGTCACCCTCGCCTAGTTTTACAGTTGTGTCCTCAATTATATGCTGCTATGCTCTGATTAGCTGATTTTATCAGTAGATTATAGTGATAGTTTAGGCGGGGCGTGACAGGGTGGTAGCAGAGCAACCGGTTGTAAGAATTAAGAATTTGAGTGAGGACACTGGCACAGCATGTATATGTCATACCTGTTTTTAAGTAAAGCACATACATATAATTGTGAAAATTGTTGAATTATTGAGAATTGATATGTGCAAATTTGCTGAATAAAGGGATCTAGAGGAGAAGCAAATGTATCTCCTGTTGGCAATGAAGAAAGAGAGCAAGGCTCTGATAATGCTCAAATGCCAATTGCTTCATCTTCTTCGCAACAACAAATGAGAAGGGAGGATGACAGCTTCATGATGGATAAGGCAGTAAATCAATTCTATCACATGCATCCCCCTCACTTTGCTGGAGGAACAGATCCCTTAGTTGCAGAGAGATGGATTAAGCAGATGACAAGAATCTTTGAGAGCATGGATTGCCCAGAGCACAGAAGAGTTCCTTTAGCTATTTTGGTGCTTGTGACGAGGCTGTGGACTGGTGGGAATCACGCCACAAGATTAAGTTCAGGAGCAGGCCAACAAAAGAAATCTCATGGCCAGAATTTGTAGCTGATTTTGAAATGTGCTACATCCCTTTATCTGCCCGAGAAAGAATGCGGGAAGATCTTTCTGTTCTGGTTCAGGGTGCCCTTACAGTATCTGAGTATGAAAGAAAATTCAACACTCTGGTGAGACATGTGCCTGACATGTTTGGTTCTGAGGAGCAGCGCTGTTTTGTATTCAGAAAAGGATTGAAACATGAAATCAAATCTGCTTTAATTTCTTTCAGAACAGCTGACTTCTTTGAACTTGTGGAAAATGCCAGAATGATAGAACAGAACTTGCAGGTGCTGGAAGTGCAGAAAAGTGCAGAAAGAAAAAGAGAAGAACCCCTAGCCATCAAAGAGACCACATCTTTTAAAAAGGGATTCAAAAAATTCAGAGGTAAGAGATTCGGTACTGGAAAATCAGGATCTGTAGCTAGCAGTAGCAGGACCGATACAGATACTGGAAAGACCCCTCAGTGTCCAGAATGTGGAAAATTTCATAGAGGGATTTGTTGGTATCGGACTGGCGGCCAGATCAAATGTTTTACTTGTGGTGAGCCAGGGCATATAGCTAGAGATTGTCCCCAGGCTAGTGCGGCATCTGGGATGGCCTCATCACCCACTGGTTTTACTAGTGGTGGTAGAGCTGGTACTGGCAGAGGTCGAGGTACAGCATCTACCACAGCATCGGGTGGCACAGGCAGAGGTCAGCCAGCTGGCAAAAGTGGACAGCCGAGAGTATATGCTATATCTCAGCAGGATGCTCCTCGTTCTACTGATGTGATATCAGGTATTTTATCTTTCAAAAATATTGCGGTATCAGTTCTTTTTGATTGTGGAGCATCGCATTCATTTGTAGCTCAGCATGTATGTGATCATTTGCTGTTACCATTGCAAATCATGAAAACTGCTTTATTAGTTAAATTACCAGATGGTTCAGAAATTTTAGCAAAAGAATGTGTAAATGGAAATATAGAAATTCAGGGAACAGATTTCTCTGTGGACTTGATAATTTTACCCCTAAGTGAATTTGATATTATTTTGGAGATGGATTGGCTTGTGAAACATCAAGTCAAAATTGATTGTATGGAAAAGAGAGTGCAGATGAAAACCCAATTGGGAGAAGAAGTAATTTACTATGGGAAAGGAAGGAAAATTCCTTTCATTTCTGTGTTGAAAGCTTGTAAATTGCTTCAGAAAGGAAATGAAGGATTTTTGCTTTCTGTGTTGCTACCAGATCAGAATTTTGGGAAGTTGCAGGATATTCCTGTAGTTTGTGAGTATCCCGAGGTATTTCCAGAAGAGTTGCCTGGTTTACCTCCAGACAGAGAAATCGAATTTGAAATCCAGTTGATGTCAGGAGTGGAACCTGTTTCCAAGGCACCGTATAGAATGGCCCCTACTGAATTGCAAGAGGTAAAAGTCCAGATTCACGAGTTGCTTGACAAGGGTTTTATTAGACCCAGTGTGTCTCCATGGGGAGCACCGCTTTTATTTGTGAAAAAGAAAGACGGCAGTTTAAGGATGTGTATTGATTACAGGGAGTTGAATAAAATTACTATCAAGAATCGTTATCCACTGCCGAGGATTGATGATTTATTTGATCAGTTGCAGGGTGCTGCAGTATTTTCGAAAATTGATTTAAGGTCTGGTTATCATCAGTTGAAAATCAAGAAAGATGACATATCTAAGACTGCTTTCAGGACTAGATATGGGCATTATGAATTCCTGGTGTTACCTTTTGGCTTAACCAATGCCCCTGCAGCATTTATGGATTTGATGAACAGAGTATTTAAAGAATATCTGGATCAGTTTGTTGTGGTGTTTATAAATGATATTTTGGTGTATTCCAGAAATGCCGAGGATCATGAAAGACACTTGCATACAGTATTACAGACTTTACAGATGCATCAGTTGTATGCTAAATTCTCAAAATGTGAATTTTGGTTGTCTAAGATTTCATTTTTGGGGCATGTTATTAGCGCAGAAGGGATTTCTGTGGATCCCCAGAAAATAGAAGCTATTGTAAATTGGCCCCAACCTTCAAATGTATTTGAAGTCAGAAGTTTTCTGGGTTTGGCAGGTTATTATCGAAAATTTGTGCAGGGTTTTTCTCAAATCGCTGCACCAATATCAAGATTGACTCAGAAGGCTGTGAAATTTGAGTGGAATGCATCTTGTGAAAGAAGTTTTCAGCAGTTAAAAGAAAAGTTGACATCTGCTCCAGTATTAACATTGCCTGAAGGAATTGAAGGCTATCAGGTTTTCAGTGACGCATCATTGCAAGGTTTGGGCTGTGTGTTAATGCAGTATGGCAAAGTGATAGCTTATGCTTCTAGACAGCTGAAACCTCATGAGAAAAATTATCCAGTGCATGATCTGGAATTGGCAGCAATAGTTTTTGCTTTGAAAATATGGAGGCACTATCTCTATGGAGTGAAATGTGAAATATTGACAGATCATAAAAGCTTGAAATACATTTTTGATCAGAAAGAGTTGAATCTGAGACAGAGAAGGTGGCTTGAATTCATCAAAGATTATGAGCTGAAAATAATCTATCATCCAGGAAAAGCTAATGTGGTTGCTGATGCCCTGAGCAGGAGAGCTTATGTTAGCTCAATTTTATCCCAAGATGTTGAGAAGCTGACTGTATTTGAAATTGATAGACTTTTATTAGAGAAAGAACTGCAGAGAAATGTTTTATTGCTTGGTCAGTTGTCTATCAGACCTGATTGGCTGCAGTCTATTAAAGAAGATCAGTTGCAAGATGAAGAATGTCAGAAACTAATTCAGAAAATCAGGGATGGCTGGATATCTGACTTTTCTCTAGATAAAGATGATGTGTTGAGATTTCAAGGCCGGTTATGTATTCCTGATCATCTCCAATTGAAACAGTTGTTGCTTAGTGAAGCTCACAATTCAAAGTATGCTATCCATCCTGGAGGCACAAAAATGTATCAAGAATTGAAACAAAATTTTTGGTGGCCTGGTCTCAAGCGAGATGTGGCAGAATGGATCAGAAAATGTCTGATTTGTCAGCAGGTTAAAGGGGAACAACAGAAGCCTAGTGGTTTGCTGCAACCTTTACCCATTCCTGAGTGGAAATGGGAAAGTATGTCAATGGATTTTGTTGTGGGTTTGCCTAGATCACAGGCAGGTCATGATTGTGTGTGGGTAATAATTGATAGGTTGACTAAATGTGCGCATTTCTTGGCCATTAAAGTCACCTATTCAGCAGAAAGGCTAGCTCAGCTGTATTTAAAACAAATTGTGAAGCTGCATGGTGTGCCTAAGGAGATTATTTCTGATAGAGATCCAAAGTTTACATCTCATTTCTGGAAAAAGGTACATCAAGCTTTTGGTACTCAGTTGAAATTCAGTACAGCTTTCCACCCACAGACAGATGGCCAGACTGAACGAGTAATTAAAGTTTTGGAAGATCTGTTTAGACTGTGTATTCTTGATTTTGGAGGAGATTGGGAGAGCCACTTATCTTTAGTGGAATTTGCATATAATAACAGCTATCAGGCTAGCATTGGGATGGCTCCCTATGAAGCTCTGTATGGCAGGAAATGTCAATCTCCTCTATGCTGGTTTGAAGGTAGAGAAAGACAGCTTATTGGTCCTGATTTTGTGGATGATGCCACAGAAAAAGTAAAACTGATTAAAGAAAGAATACGGACTGCACAGGATAGACAGAGAAAATTTTTTGACAGCAAGCACAAACATGTTGAATTCCAAGAGGGAGATCATGTTTTCCTCAAAGTTAGTCCTATGAAAGGAGTTTTCAGATTTGGTAAAGCAGGGAAATTGAAGCCCAAATTTATTGGTCCTTTTCAAATTTCTGAAAGGATAGGACAGGTTGCATACAGAATTGCTTTACCTATTCAGTTGGCTGGAGTGCATGATGTGTTTCATGTGTCTCTCCTGAGGAAGTATGTTTCAGATCCAACGCATATTATTCGATATGATACAGAAGGTATCGAAATTCAGCCAGATCTGACATATCAAGAAAAGCCAATTCTGATCCTAGAGCGAAAAGAGAAAGTGCTAAGAAATAAAGCGATTTCCATGGTTCAAGTATTGTGGCAGAACCACACTGATATTGAGGCAACCTGGGAAATTGAGGCAGATATGAAAGCTCATTATCCAGAGTTGTTCTGAAAATTTCGGGACGAAATTTCTTGAAGGAGGGGAGATTGTAATATCCTGAAAAAAAAAAAAAAACGCACGGGTGTCGGACGCGAGGCGATCCGCGTGTCGCCGCGTGTCGCTGCGTGCGCTCGTACGCCCCGACCCCGAGAGGAAATTAAAGGGATTAGGGTTCTTCGTGCCGAATCCTGCGAAGGTTTTTTTCTCCCGCAGCAGCTTCCGTCCCGACGAAAAAAATTGGAGGTCCGGCGGCGGCGGCGATTCAGGTTCCGAGCTCAGCGAGGAGGGAAACCGGGTAAGCCCCGAGCCTTTTCTCTTTCCCGAGCCATTTTCTCTCTCTTC
The DNA here is from genome assembly GCA_023846275.1 of Vanilla planifolia. NCBI lineage: Eukaryota > Viridiplantae > Streptophyta > Magnoliopsida > Asparagales > Orchidaceae > Vanilla > Vanilla planifolia. The sequence goes on along the minus strand of CM043873.1, from coordinate 5,158,777 downwards.
CCGAGCGGTTTCTCTCTCCTCGAACCGTAGAAGGGAAAGTTTTTTTTGATTTTTGGAATTCTTGCGGTGCAGCCCTTTCTCGTTTTCCGTGCCGAGAAAGGAGGGTTGCATACGAGTGTCGGCTTGATCCGAGGGGAATTTCTGAACCGTGCAGCGGTCGGCGGCAGCCTCCGTGTTAAAAAGGGGGGAGAAATTGAAAAGAAGTGTTGAGTGGCGAAGGCTGCATAAGTGTGAAGAAAGCAAACTCTGACAGGTAATTTAATGTTCATTCTGCAGAGATCAATTACCTGTATGTTGCAGCATTTAAAACAAATTTTGATAAAAATATATTGATTTGCGATTTCAGCACCCTGTAATTGAAATAAATGAGAAGAAGAGGAAGGGGAAGGGGAAGAGGCCAAAGAATGGCAAGACCCTCAGGAACTCAGGTAGGTGAATTTATTTAAATAGTAATGTAAGTAGTGATTGTTATTTTATTATAAAAGCATGGCTTTGAAATATTATGGCATTATATGAAAATGAAATGAGAATTTGCAATATGATACTATGGTATAGTAAAATGTAAAGCATGCCAAAGAAAATGTGTAGAGGTATCGATTATGCCTCTTAAAGGGTTAAATTCCCTAAAAAGAAAAGTAAAAAAAAAAAAAAAGAGAAAAGAATTGACCCTAGATCGCATCCCAGTAGTCCCCGGACATATGAGCACCAGCACAGGATGCTGGGCATGATGAGATGGCATAGAGACCTCCCCCGCATTGCTAGTACTTTGTGCAGGGCTGAGTGCGGAGGGATATGATGAGATCGAGACATCTCGTATATGGCTAGCACTTTGTGCAGGGCTGAGATACGGAGATGGTCCGACGTGATAGAGATCGAGACATCTCGTATATGGCTAGCACTTTGTGCAGGGCTGAGATACGGGGATGGTCCGACGTGATAGGCTTGGCCAGCCACGATATGCCTACGGGCAATGGTCTCTAGATGAGATAGATGCCATAGAGATGTGATATGATATGATAGGGATGGGGGATGTGGATCATGGGGAAAGTCTGGGACCCAGCAAGAAAAGAAAAGAAAAAAAAAGAATTGAAAAGAAGAAGAAATGAATTGCATACTTTGCTTGATTCATTGCATGCTGATTTCAGATTTATCTTTGCCATATTTACATTTGAGATAAAGCATGTTGTTGGATATTCATCATGTTATATCCTTGTAGCCATAGCATTCACCTACTGGGCTTTATAAGCTCATTTCCCCTACTTACATTACAGGACATGCCACTGATTCACAGAGAGAGGGTGCTTAGGATGGTATGGGACTTTGTACAAACGTATCTGTTATTTTGTTTTTTGAAATTTTTGTACAGGATTTCCCAAGTGACAGGTATGCATATATTGAAGTTGCTGTTGATTATAAAGGTAACAGTTTTATTTTGTTGCGTCACCCTCGCCTAGTTTTACAGTTGTGTCCTCAATTATATGCTGCTATGCTCTGATTAGCTGATTTTATCAGTAGATTATAGTGATAGTTTAGGCGGGGCGTGACAGGGTGGTAGCAGAGCAACCGGTTGTAAGAATTAAGAATTTGAGTGAGGACACTGGCACAGCATGTATATGTCATACCTGTTTTTAAGTAAAGCACATACATATAATTGTGAAAATTGTTGAATTATTGAGAATTGATATGTGCAAATTTGCTGAATAAAGGGATCTAGAGGAGAAGCAAATGTATCTCCTGTTGGCAATGAAGAAAGAGAGCAAGGCTCTGATAATGCTCAAATGCCAATTGCTTCATCTTCTTCGCAACAACAAATGAGAAGGGAGGATGACAGCTTCATGATGGATAAGGCAGTAAATCAATTCTATCACATGCATCCCCCTCACTTTGCTGGAGGAACAGATCCCTTAGTTGCAGAGAGATGGATTAAGCAGATGACAAGAATCTTTGAGAGCATGGATTGCCCAGAGCACAGAAGAGTTCCTTTAGCTATTTTGGTGCTTGTGACGAGGCTGTGGACTGGTGGGAATCACGCCACAAGATTAAGTTCAGGAGCAGGCCAACAAAAGAAATCTCATGGCCAGAATTTGTAGCTGATTTTGAAATGTGCTACATCCCTTTATCTGCCCGAGAAAGAATGCGGGAAGATCTTTCTGTTCTGGTTCAGGGTGCCCTTACAGTATCTGAGTATGAAAGAAAATTCAACACTCTGGTGAGACATGTGCCTGACATGTTTGGTTCTGAGGAGCAGCGCTGTTTTGTATTCAGAAAAGGATTGAAACATGAAATCAAATCTGCTTTAATTTCTTTCAGAACAGCTGACTTCTTTGAACTTGTGGAAAATGCCAGAATGATAGAACAGAACTTGCAGGTGCTGGAAGTGCAGAAAAGTGCAGAAAGAAAAAGAGAAGAACCCCTAGCCATCAAAGAGACCACATCTTTTAAAAAGGGATTCAAAAAATTCAGAGGTAAGAGATTCGGTACTGGAAAATCAGGATCTGTAGCTAGCAGTAGCAGGACCGATACAGATACTGGAAAGACCCCTCAGTGTCCAGAATGTGGAAAATTTCATAGAGGGATTTGTTGGTATCGGACTGGCGGCCAGATCAAATGTTTTACTTGTGGTGAGCCAGGGCATATAGCTAGAGATTGTCCCCAGGCTAGTGCGGCATCTGGGATGGCCTCATCACCCACTGGTTTTACTAGTGGTGGTAGAGCTGGTACTGGCAGAGGTCGAGGTACAGCATCTACCACAGCATCGGGTGGCACAGGCAGAGGTCAGCCAGCTGGCAAAAGTGGACAGCCGAGAGTATATGCTATATCTCAGCAGGATGCTCCTCGTTCTACTGATGTGATATCAGGTATTTTATCTTTCAAAAATATTGCGGTATCAGTTCTTTTTGATTGTGGAGCATCGCATTCATTTGTAGCTCAGCATGTATGTGATCATTTGCTGTTACCATTGCAAATCATGAAAACTGCTTTATTAGTTAAATTACCAGATGGTTCAGAAATTTTAGCAAAAGAATGTGTAAATGGAAATATAGAAATTCAGGGAACAGATTTCTCTGTGGACTTGATAATTTTACCCCTAAGTGAATTTGATATTATTTTGGAGATGGATTGGCTTGTGAAACATCAAGTCAAAATTGATTGTATGGAAAAGAGAGTGCAGATGAAAACCCAATTGGGAGAAGAAGTAATTTACTATGGGAAAGGAAGGAAAATTCCTTTCATTTCTGTGTTGAAAGCTTGTAAATTGCTTCAGAAAGGAAATGAAGGATTTTTGCTTTCTGTGTTGCTACCAGATCAGAATTTTGGGAAGTTGCAGGATATTCCTGTAGTTTGTGAGTATCCCGAGGTATTTCCAGAAGAGTTGCCTGGTTTACCTCCAGACAGAGAAATCGAATTTGAAATCCAGTTGATGTCAGGAGTGGAACCTGTTTCCAAGGCACCGTATAGAATGGCCCCTACTGAATTGCAAGAGGTAAAAGTCCAGATTCACGAGTTGCTTGACAAGGGTTTTATTAGACCCAGTGTGTCTCCATGGGGAGCACCGCTTTTATTTGTGAAAAAGAAAGACGGCAGTTTAAGGATGTGTATTGATTACAGGGAGTTGAATAAAATTACTATCAAGAATCGTTATCCACTGCCGAGGATTGATGATTTATTTGATCAGTTGCAGGGTGCTGCAGTATTTTCGAAAATTGATTTAAGGTCTGGTTATCATCAGTTGAAAATCAAGAAAGATGACATATCTAAGACTGCTTTCAGGACTAGATATGGGCATTATGAATTCCTGGTGTTACCTTTTGGCTTAACCAATGCCCCTGCAGCATTTATGGATTTGATGAACAGAGTATTTAAAGAATATCTGGATCAGTTTGTTGTGGTGTTTATAAATGATATTTTGGTGTATTCCAGAAATGCCGAGGATCATGAAAGACACTTGCATACAGTATTACAGACTTTACAGATGCATCAGTTGTATGCTAAATTCTCAAAATGTGAATTTTGGTTGTCTAAGATTTCATTTTTGGGGCATGTTATTAGCGCAGAAGGGATTTCTGTGGATCCCCAGAAAATAGAAGCTATTGTAAATTGGCCCCAACCTTCAAATGTATTTGAAGTCAGAAGTTTTCTGGGTTTGGCAGGTTATTATCGAAAATTTGTGCAGGGTTTTTCTCAAATCGCTGCACCAATATCAAGATTGACTCAGAAGGCTGTGAAATTTGAGTGGAATGCATCTTGTGAAAGAAGTTTTCAGCAGTTAAAAGAAAAGTTGACATCTGCTCCAGTATTAACATTGCCTGAAGGAATTGAAGGCTATCAGGTTTTCAGTGACGCATCATTGCAAGGTTTGGGCTGTGTGTTAATGCAGTATGGCAAAGTGATAGCTTATGCTTCTAGACAGCTGAAACCTCATGAGAAAAATTATCCAGTGCATGATCTGGAATTGGCAGCAATAGTTTTTGCTTTGAAAATATGGAGGCACTATCTCTATGGAGTGAAATGTGAAATATTGACAGATCATAAAAGCTTGAAATACATTTTTGATCAGAAAGAGTTGAATCTGAGACAGAGAAGGTGGCTTGAATTCATCAAAGATTATGAGCTGAAAATAATCTATCATCCAGGAAAAGCTAATGTGGTTGCTGATGCCCTGAGCAGGAGAGCTTATGTTAGCTCAATTTTATCCCAAGATGTTGAGAAGCTGACTGTATTTGAAATTGATAGACTTTTATTAGAGAAAGAACTGCAGAGAAATGTTTTATTGCTTGGTCAGTTGTCTATCAGACCTGATTGGCTGCAGTCTATTAAAGAAGATCAGTTGCAAGATGAAGAATGTCAGAAACTAATTCAGAAAATCAGGGATGGCTGGATATCTGACTTTTCTCTAGATAAAGATGATGTGTTGAGATTTCAAGGCCGGTTATGTATTCCTGATCATCTCCAATTGAAACAGTTGTTGCTTAGTGAAGCTCACAATTCAAAGTATGCTATCCATCCTGGAGGCACAAAAATGTATCAAGAATTGAAACAAAATTTTTGGTGGCCTGGTCTCAAGCGAGATGTGGCAGAATGGATCAGAAAATGTCTGATTTGTCAGCAGGTTAAAGGGGAACAACAGAAGCCTAGTGGTTTGCTGCAACCTTTACCCATTCCTGAGTGGAAATGGGAAAGTATGTCAATGGATTTTGTTGTGGGTTTGCCTAGATCACAGGCAGGTCATGATTGTGTGTGGGTAATAATTGATAGGTTGACTAAATGTGCGCATTTCTTGGCCATTAAAGTCACCTATTCAGCAGAAAGGCTAGCTCAGCTGTATTTAAAACAAATTGTGAAGCTGCATGGTGTGCCTAAGGAGATTATTTCTGATAGAGATCCAAAGTTTACATCTCATTTCTGGAAAAAGGTACATCAAGCTTTTGGTACTCAGTTGAAATTCAGTACAGCTTTCCACCCACAGACAGATGGCCAGACTGAACGAGTAATTAAAGTTTTGGAAGATCTGTTTAGACTGTGTATTCTTGATTTTGGAGGAGATTGGGAGAGCCACTTATCTTTAGTGGAATTTGCATATAATAACAGCTATCAGGCTAGCATTGGGATGGCTCCCTATGAAGCTCTGTATGGCAGGAAATGTCAATCTCCTCTATGCTGGTTTGAAGGTAGAGAAAGACAGCTTATTGGTCCTGATTTTGTGGATGATGCCACAGAAAAAGTAAAACTGATTAAAGAAAGAATACGGACTGCACAGGATAGACAGAGAAAATTTTTTGACAGCAAGCACAAACATGTTGAATTCCAAGAGGGAGATCATGTTTTCCTCAAAGTTAGTCCTATGAAAGGAGTTTTCAGATTTGGTAAAGCAGGGAAATTGAAGCCCAAATTTATTGGTCCTTTTCAAATTTCTGAAAGGATAGGACAGGTTGCATACAGAATTGCTTTACCTATTCAGTTGGCTGGAGTGCATGATGTGTTTCATGTGTCTCTCCTGAGGAAGTATGTTTCAGATCCAACGCATATTATTCGATATGATACAGAAGGTATCGAAATTCAGCCAGATCTGACATATCAAGAAAAGCCAATTCTGATCCTAGAGCGAAAAGAGAAAGTGCTAAGAAATAAAGCGATTTCCATGGTTCAAGTATTGTGGCAGAACCACACTGATATTGAGGCAACCTGGGAAATTGAGGCAGATATGAAAGCTCATTATCCAGAGTTGTTCTGAAAATTTCGGGACGAAATTTCTTGAAGGAGGGGAGATTGTAATATCCTGAAAAAAAAAAAAAAACGCACGGGTGTCGGACGCGAGGCGATCCGCGTGTCGCTGCGTGCGCTCGTACGCCCCGACCCCGAGAGGAAATTAAAGGGATTAAGGTTCTTCGTGCCGAATCCTGCGAAGGTTTTTTTCTCCCGCAGCAGCTTCCGTCCCGACGAAAAAAATTGGAGGTCCGGCGGCGGCGGCGATTCAGGTTCCGAGCTCAGCGAGGAGGGAAACCGGGTAAGCCCCGAGCCTTTTCTCTTTCCCGAGCCATTTTCTCTCTCTTCCCGAGCGGTTTCTCTCTCCTCGAACCGTAGAAGGGAAAGTTTTTTTTGATTTTTGGAATTCTTGCGGTGCAGCCCTTTCTCGTTTTCCGTGCCGAGAAAGGAGGGTTGCATACGAGTGTCGGCTTGATCCGAGGGGAATTTCTGAACCGTGCAGCGGTCGGCGGCAGCCTCCGTGTTAAAAAGGGGGGAGAAATTGAAAAGAAGTGTTGAGTGGCGAAGGCTGCATAAGTGTGAAGAAAGCAAACTCTGACAGGTAATTTAATGTTCATTCTGCAGAGATCAATTACCTGTATGTTGCAGCATTTAAAACAAATTTTGATAAAAATATATTGATTTACGATTTCAGCACCCTGTAATTGAAATAAATGAGAAGAAGAGGAAGGGGAAGGGGAAGAGGCCAAAGAATGGCAAGACCCTCAGGAACTCAGGTAGGTGAATTTATTTAAATAGTAATGTAAGTAGTGATTGTTATTTTATTATAAAAGCATGGCTTTGAAATATTATGGCATTATATGAAAATGAAATGAGAATTTGCAATATGATACTATGGTATAGTAAAATGTAAAGCATGCCAAAGAAAATGTGTAGAGGTATCGATTATGCCTCTTAAAGGGTTAAATTCCCTAAAAAGAAAAGTAAAAAAAAAAAAAAAAAGAGAAAAGAATTGACCCTAGATCGCATCCCAGTAGTCCCCGGACATATGAGCACCAGCACAGGATGCTGGGCATGATGAGATGGCATAGAGACCTCCCCCGCATTGCTAGTACTTTGTGCAGGGCTGAGTGCGGAGGGATATGATGAGATCGAGACATCTCGTATATGGCTAGCACTTTGTGCAGGGCTGAGATACGGAGATGGTCCGACGTGATAGAGATCGAGACATCTCGTATATGGCTAGCACTTTGTGCAGGGCTGAGATACGGGGATGGTCCGACGTGATAGGCTTGGCCAGCCACGATATGCCTACGGGCAATGGTCTCTAGATGAGATAGATGCCATAGAGATGTGATATGATATGATAGGGATGGGGGATGTGGATCATGGGGAAAGTCTGGGACCCAGCAAGAAAAGAAAAGAAAAAAAAAGAATTGAAAAGAAGAAGAAATGAATTGCATACTTTGCTTGATTCATTGCATGCTGATTTCAGATTTATCTTTGCCATATTTACATTTGAGATAAAGCATGTTGTTGGATATTCATCATGTTATATCCTTGTAGCCATAGCATTCACCTACTGGGCTTTATAAGCTCATTTCCCCTACTTACATTACAGGACATGCCACTGATTCACAGAGAGAGGGTGCTTAGGATGGTATGGGACTTTGTACAAACGTATCTGTTATTTTGTTTTTTGAAATTTTTGTACAGGATTTCCCAAGTGACAGGTATGCATATATTGAAGTTGCTGTTGATTATAAAGGTAACAGTTTTATTTTGTTGCGTCACCCTCGCCTAGTTTTACAGTTGTGTCCTCAATTATATGCTGCTATGCTCTGATTAGCTGATTTTATCAGTAGATTATAGTGATAGTTTAGGCGGGGCGTGACAGGGTGGTAGCAGAGCAACCGGTTGTAAGAATTAAGAATTTGAGTGAGGACACTGGCACAGCATGTATATGTCATACCTGTTTTTAAGTAAAGCACATACATATAATTGTGAAAATTGTTGAATTATTGAGAATTGATATGTGCAAATTTGCTGAATAAAGGGATCTAGAGGAGAAGCAAATGTATCTCCTGTTGGCAATGAAGAAAGAGAGCAAGGCTCTGATAATGCTCAAATGCCAATTGCTTCATCTTCTTCGCAACAACAAATGAGAAGGGAGGATGACAGCTTCATGATGGATAAGGCAGTAAATCAATTCTATCACATGCATCCCCCTCACTTTGCTGGAGGAACAGATCCCTTAGTTGCAGAGAGATGGATTAAGCAGATGACAAGAATCTTTGAGAGCATGGATTGCCCAGAGCACAGAAGAGTTCCTTTAGCTATTTTGGTGCTTGTGACGAGGCTGTGGACTGGTGGGAATCACGCCACAAGATTAAGTTCAGGAGCAGGCCAACAAAAGAAATCTCATGGCCAGAATTTGTAGCTGATTTTGAAATGTGCTACATCCCTTTATCTGCCCGAGAAAGAATGCGGGAAGATCTTTCTGTTCTGGTTCAGGGTGCCCTTACAGTATCTGAGTATGAAAGAAAATTCAACACTCTGGTGAGACATGTGCCTGACATGTTTGGTTCTGAGGAGCAGCGCTGTTTTGTATTCAGAAAAGGATTGAAACATGAAATCAAATCTGCTTTAATTTCTTTCAGAACAGCTGACTTCTTTGAACTTGTGGAAAATGCCAGAATGATAGAACAGAACTTGCAGGTGCTGGAAGTGCAGAAAAGTGCAGAAAGAAAAAGAGAAGAACCCCTAGCCATCAAAGAGACCACATCTTTTAAAAAGGGATTCAAAAAATTCAGAGGTAAGAGATTCGGTACTGGAAAATCAGGATCTGTAGCTAGCAGTAGCAGGACCGATACAGATACTGGAAAGACCCCTCAGTGTCCAGAATGTGGAAAATTTCATAGAGGGATTTGTTGGTATCGGACTGGCGGCCAGATCAAATGTTTTACTTGTGGTGAGCCAGGGCATATAGCTAGAGATTGTCCCCAGGCTAGTGCGGCATCTGGGATGGCCTCATCACCCACTGGTTTTACTAGTGGTGGTAGAGCTGGTACTGGCAGAGGTCGAGGTACAGCATCTACCACAGCATCGGGTGGCACAGGCAGAGGTCAGCCAGCTGGCAAAAGTGGACAGCCGAGAGTATATGCTATATCTCAGCAGGATGCTCCTCGTTCTACTGATGTGATATCAGGTATTTTATCTTTCAAAAATATTGCGGTATCAGTTCTTTTTGATTGTGGAGCATCGCATTCATTTGTAGCTCAGCATGTATGTGATCATTTGCTGTTACCATTGCAAATCATGAAAACTGCTTTATTAGTTAAATTACCAGATGGTTCAGAAATTTTAGCAAAAGAATGTGTAAATGGAAATATAGAAATTCAGGGAACAGATTTCTCTGTGGACTTGATAATTTTACCCCTAAGTGAATTTGATATTATTTTGGAGATGGATTGGCTTGTGAAACATCAAGTCAAAATTGATTGTATGGAAAAGAGAGTGCAGATGAAAACCCAATTGGGAGAAGAAGTAATTTACTATGGGAAAGGAAGGAAAATTCCTTTCATTTCTGTGTTGAAAGCTTGTAAATTGCTTCAGAAAGGAAATGAAGGATTTTTGCTTTCTGTGTTGCTACCAGATCAGAATTTTGGGAAGTTGCAGGATATTCCTGTAGTTTGTGAGTATCCCGAGGTATTTCCAGAAGAGTTGCCTGGTTTACCTCCAGACAGAGAAATCGAATTTGAAATCCAGTTGATGTCAGGAGTGGAACCTGTTTCCAAGGCACCGTATAGAATGGCCCCTACTGAATTGCAAGAGGTAAAAGTCCAGATTCACGAGTTGCTTGACAAGGGTTTTATTAGACCCAGTGTGTCTCCATGGGGAGCACCGCTTTTATTTGTGAAAAAGAAAGACGGCAGTTTAAGGATGTGTATTGATTACAGGGAGTTGAATAAAATTACTATCAAGAATCGTTATCCACTGCCGAGGATTGATGATTTATTTGATCAGTTGCAGGGTGCTGCAGTATTTTCGAAAATTGATTTAAGGTCTGGTTATCATCAGTTGAAAATCAAGAAAGATGACATATCTAAGACTGCTTTCAGGACTAGATATGGGCATTATGAATTCCTGGTGTTACCTTTTGGCTTAACCAATGCCCCTGCAGCATTTATGGATTTGATGAACAGAGTATTTAAAGAATATCTGGATCAGTTTGTTGTGGTGTTTATAAATGATATTTTGGTGTATTCCAGAAATGCCGAGGATCATGAAAGACACTTGCATACAGTATTACAGACTTTACAGATGCATCAGTTGTATGCTAAATTCTCAAAATGTGAATTTTGGTTGTCTAAGATTTCATTTTTGGGGCATGTTATTAGCGCAGAAGGGATTTCTGTGGATCCCCAGAAAATAGAAGCTATTGTAAATTGGCCCCAACCTTCAAATGTATTTGAAGTCAGAAGTTTTCTGGGTTTGGCAGGTTATTATCGAAAATTTGTGCAGGGTTTTTCTCAAATCGCTGCACCAATATCAAGATTGACTCAGAAGGCTGTGAAATTTGAGTGGAATGCATCTTGTGAAAGAAGTTTTCAGCAGTTAAAAGAAAAGTTGACATCTGCTCCAGTATTAACATTGCCTGAAGGAATTGAAGGCTATCAGGTTTTCAGTGACGCATCATTGCAAGGTTTGGGCTGTGTGTTAATGCAGTATGGCAAAGTGATAGCTTATGCTTCTAGACAGCTGAAACCTCATGAGAAAAATTATCCAGTGCATGATCTGGAATTGGCAGCAATAGTTTTTGCTTTGAAAATATGGAGGCACTATCTCTATGGAGTGAAATGTGAAATATTGACAGATCATAAAAGCTTGAAATACATTTTTGATCAGAAAGAGTTGAATCTGAGACAGAGAAGGTGGCTTGAATTCATCAAAGATTATGAGCTGAAAATAATCTATCATCCAGGAAAAGCTAATGTGGTTGCTGATGCCCTGAGCAGGAGAGCTTATGTTAGCTCAATTTTATCCCAAGATGTTGAGAAGCTGACTGTATTTGAAATTGATAGACTTTTATTAGAGAAAGAACTGCAGAGAAATGTTTTATTGCTTGGTCAGTTGTCTATCAGACCTGATTGGCTGCAGTCTATTAAAGAAGATCAGTTGCAAGATGAAGAATGTCAGAAACTAATTCAGAAAATCAGGGATGGCTGGATATCTGACTTTTCTCTAGATAAAGATGATGTGTTGAGATTTCAAGGCCGGTTATGTATTCCTGATCATCTCCAATTGAAACAGTTGTTGCTTAGTGAAGCTCACAATTCAAAGTATGCTATCCATCCTGGAGGCACAAAAATGTATCAAGAATTGAAACAAAATTTTTGGTGGCCTGGTCTCAAGCGAGATGTGGCAGAATGGATCAGAAAATGTCTGATTTGTCAGCAGGTTAAAGGGGAACAACAGAAGCCTAGTGGTTTGCTGCAACCTTTACCCATTCCTGAGTGGAAATGGGAAAGTATGTCAATGGATTTTGTTGTGGGTTTGCCTAGATCACAGGCAGGTCATGATTGTGTGTGGGTAATAATTGATAGGTTGACTAAATGTGCGCATTTCTTGGCCATTAAAGTCACCTATTCAGCAGAAAGGCTAGCTCAGCTGTATTTAAAACAAATTGTGAAGCTGCATGGTGTGCCTAAGGAGATTATTTCTGATAGAGATCCAAAGTTTACATCTCATTTCTGGAAAAAGGTACATCAAGCTTTTGGTACTCAGTTGAAATTCAGTACAGCTTTCCACCCACAGACAGATGGCCAGACTGAACGAGTAATTAAAGTTTTGGAAGATCTGTTTAGACTGTGTATTCTTGATTTTGGAGGAGATTGGGAGAGCCACTTATCTTTAGTGGAATTTGCATATAATAACAGCTATCAGGCTAGCATTGGGATGGCTCCCTATGAAGCTCTGTATGGCAGGAAATGTCAATCTCCTCTATGCTGGTTTGAAGGTAGAGAAAGACAGCTTATTGGTCCTGATTTTGTGGATGATGCCACAGAAAAAGTAAAACTGATTAAAGAAAGAATACGGACTGCACAGGATAGACAGAGAAAATTTTTTGACAGCAAGCACAAACATGTTGAATTCCAAGAGGGAGATCATGTTTTCCTCAAAGTTAGTCCTATGAAAGGAGTTTTCAGATTTGGTAAAGCAGGGAAATTGAAGCCCAAATTTATTGGTCCTTTTCAAATTTCTGAAAGGATAGGACAGGTTGCATACAGAATTGCTTTACCTATTCAGTTGGCTGGAGTGCATGATGTGTTTCATGTGTCTCTCCTGAGGAAGTATGTTTCAGATCCAACGCATATTATTCGATATGATACAGAAGGTATCGAAATTCAGCCAGATCTGACATATCAAGAAAAGCCAATTCTGATCCTAGAGCGAAAAGAGAAAGTGCTAAGAAATAAAGCGATTTCCATGGTTCAAGTATTGTGGCAGAACCACACTGATATTGAGGCAACCTGGGAAATTGAGGCAGATATGAAAGCTCATTATCCAGAGTTGTTCTGAAAATTTCGGGACGAAATTTCTTGAAGGAGGGGAGATTGTAATATCCTGAAAAAAAAAAAAAAACGCACGGGTGTCGGACGCGAGGCGATCCGCGTGTCGCCGCGTGTCGCTGCGTGCGCTCGTACGCCCCGACCCCGAGAGGAAATTAAAGGGATTAGGGTTCTTCGTGCCGAATCCTGCGAAGGTTTTTTTCTCCCGCAGCAGCTTCCGTCCCGACGAAAAAAATTGGAGGTCCGGCGGCGGCGGCGATTCAGGTTCCGAGCTCAGCGAGGAGGGAAACCGGGTAAGCCCCGAGCCTTTTCTCTTTCCCGAGCCATTTTCTCTCTCTTCCCGAGCGGTTTCTCTCTCCTCGAACCGTAGAAGGGAAAGTTTTTTTTGATTTTTGGAATTCTTGCGGTGCAGCCCTTTCTCGTTTTCCGTGCCGAGAAAGGAGGGTTGCATACGAGTGTCGGCTTGATCCGAGGGGAATTTCTGAACCGTGCAGCGGTCGGCGGCAGCCTCCGTGTTAAAAAGGGGGGAGAAATTGAAAAGAAGTGTTGAGTGGCGAAGGCTGCATAAGTGTGAAGAAAGCAAACTCTGACAGGTAATTTAATGTTCATTCTGCAGAGATCAATTACCTGTATGTTGCAGCATTTAAAACAAATTTTGATAAAAATATATTGATTTGCGATTTCAGCACCCTGTAATTGAAATAAATGAGAAGAAGAGGAAGGGGAAGGGGAAGAGGCCAAAGAATGGCAAGACCCTCAGGAACTCAGGTAGGTGAATTTATTTAAATAGTAATGTAAGTAGTGATTGTTATTTTATTATAAAAGCATGGCTTTGAAATATTATGGCATTATATGAAAATGAAATGAGAATTTGCAATATGATACTATGGTATAGTAAAATGTAAAGCATGCCAAAGAAAATGTGTAGAGGTATCGATTATGCCTCTTAAAGGGTTAAATTCCCTAAAAAGAAAAGTAAAAAAAAAAAAAAAAAGAGAAAAGAATTGACCCTAGATCGCATCCCAGTAGTCCCCGGACATATGAGCACCAGCACAGGATGCTGGGCATGATGAGATGGCATAGAGACCTCCCCCGCATTGCTAGTACTTTGTGCAGGGCTGAGTGCGGAGGGATATGATGAGATCGAGACATCTCGTATATGGCTAGCACTTTGTGCAGGGCTGAGATACGGAGATGGTCCGACGTGATAGAGATCGAGACATCTCGTATATGGCTAGCACTTTGTGCAGGGCTGAGATACGGGGATGGTCCGACGTGATAGGCTTGGCCAGCCACGATATGCCTACGGGCAATGGTCTCTAGATGAGATAGATGCCATAGAGATGTGATATGATATGATAGGGATGGGGGATGTGGATCATGGGGAAAGTCTGGGACCCAGCAAGAAAAGAAAAGAAAAAAAAAGAATTGAAAAGAAAAAGAAATGAATTGCATACTTTGCTTGATTCATTGCATGCTGATTTCAGATTTATCTTTGCCATATTTACATTTGAGATAAAGCATGTTGTTGGATATTCATCATGTTATATCCTTGTAGCCATAGCATTCACCTACTGGGCTTTATAAGCTCATTTCCCCTACTTACATTACAGGACATGCCACTGATTCACAGAGAGAGGGTGCTTAGGATGGTATGGGACTTTGTACAAACGTATCTGTTATTTTGTTTTTTGAAATTTTTGTACAGGATTTCCCAAGTGACAGGTATGCATATATTGAAGTTGCTGTTGATTATAAAGGTAACAGTTTTATTTTGTTGCGTCACCCTCGCCTAGTTTTACAGTTGTGTCCTCAATTATATGCTGCTATGCTCTGATTAGCTGATTTTATCAGTAGATTATAGTGATAGTTTAGGCGGGGCGTGACAACAACAATTCTAGCAAGTACTTGGCAACGATTGCGCTCTACAATTAATACATTTCTAAAGTTGATAAATCACAATATCTTCTCAAACATGAACGAGAAACTAAAATAAAATACAATTGCCAACAAGTACTTGAAAATTAATGAATAATTTCTAAATAATTTTTGTAATCAATTACGATTAACAACTGATTTACTTTGAGAAACTACATAAGTGGATAAATTTACTTAAGCAAAAGTCTTTGACTACTATCTTATCTTTGAAATAAAAAAGTTTTAAAATCTTCACAATTCACCAAATCCCTTGTACTTAATCCTAGCATACAAATTTAACAAGTAATATTAGAATAAGATTGTATCAAAAAAAAAAAATCTCAAGAAAAGATCATAATCTATTCTTATTTGTGTGGGGTGATACATTCACATTTTTGTTGTCACCATAAGTAAGCCTCCTCCTTTGTTTGAAGGAAAGTATTTTTCTACATAAAAAATGCATTTAAATCTTTTATTATAAAAGTAGATTGTAATTTGTGGTTTATGTTTGAACAACTTTATGTTATAACTAATAATTCAAGTAAAAGATCTAGAATGTTGAGACAAACTAATACAAGAAGAATGAATTATATAATGCTTTGTCACAGCAAATTAGAATTCTAGCTACTTGCTTTGAGGTGATGAATGAGTTAGAAAAACTACATAATAAAAAACAAGCTAAGATTATTGCTAAAGACAAACAAGAGAGACGGAATGTAAAGAAAAATGAACAAAAAAGGAGAACGAAAGCTGGTTTAAGTAATTTTGATTAAAGCTACTTAGATAAAAGTATGCAATCTGCACCATGTTCTAATGTTTTATTGTCTAACTCTTGTAATGAATTATCTAATTGTTTTGAAGAATTAACATGGGAGCATAGAAAATTAATTAAAACATATGTCAATTTGAAGAAGTGTGCTCAATAAGAAGATTGTATTCAAGCTCTACAAAATCAATGCAATATGCTCAAAGAGAAGAATGAATCACTTTAAGAGGAAGTAAAGTTTAATTGTTTTTCCTTAAACACTTCATAAAATAAGCCAGTTAAATGTGAAAAATTATTAATAATAACTCTTGTGTAGATACTTTAAAATATGAGAATTATTAATTGAGAAAAGAAACTCTAATTTAAAAAAAAAAACAAAATTTGATATAATTAAAAAGCAACTAAACTTAAAAGCAAAATTTGTTGGTATACCTTCACACATTTCTTCTTCTTATATTTGTTCTTGTTCACATATGTTATATTATGTTTTATCACATAATATTATGGAAAAGGATATTGCTCAAGAGCATGCTCACTTCATTGTTACATCTCATTTAAACAGTAATTATAGATTGAAGAGATCACATATTCATATAAATAATGTAACTCACATTACTTCTTTGCATACATCACATACTCATACTACAACTAAAGTTGTATATTCAATTATTATTGTAGGTATGAACATGTTTTTTTTATTGTCTAATTAAGAAATCTATAAATTTGAAAAATAATAAGTATGAATTGATTCTTAAGGACACTTATTTAAAGAATTTTTTTGCGAAATTATCTTAATCATACACTACCACATATGAACCTAAGATTATTTTGTTAAAGCATAAGTAGTTGTATTAGTATGTCTCCATAAAAAGGACCTATGAAGACAAGCCTTAACTTGTGAGCTTTATAGGTCACTTGACAACATATGTTTCTATAATCAAATATGGTCATTATCTTAATAAAAATAATAATAGTTGAATAGCATTAATATAATAAATAAGCTAAATCATTAATATACTCATATATGTAAAATCTTGAATAAAAAGTATGTGACAAAAGCTATATTATTTGCATAAGTTAAGAGAAGACGAGAAAGCTTAAATCAAAGTCTTTTCTTATTTTACAAGCTGAACTAGTGAAGTGCGGTCATATATATGAAGGATCAAGGGCCCAGATAAACATTAGTTCCATGGCTTATTGAACAAGAAATGAGATCGATTTTATATGAAAATTGAGAGTTATAATTAATTGAATATATACGATTCTTATATCATACAAGTATGTCTCATTGCTAACTCAAGTTATTTGAATTAAAGTATCATCAATTTTTCATACAAGTATAATTATATTTCAACTTAAGCTAGTTTAGTATGATCTCCTTACTAAAGAAATACAAGAAATGTAAGTTTAGGTCAATATATAGCCAAACTAATATGACATCATGACAAACTAATATGAAATCATGACAGACCTATATGATCCAAAGCTTGCCTTAAAGTATTGCATATATGTTATCATATATATACAATATATGTCCATCTAGAATCATAATTAGCCATGTATGATGCATTATAGGATTATTAAGAAAATGTAATATTAAGATCATACAAGTATAAATAGGTAATCGCAATGGTACAATTGTTATCACCTAAGTAGATGAAGTGAGTTGTATCATTGAACATATATGATCAACTGATCAGCCATATATGATGATCATATCAGCTACTTACTTTTAGAGGTGCATCTTGGATTATCTTGTACGAATTTCATATATATAAATAAGATTATCATATAGGTTATCTTAGCCAAACAATTTAACTGAGCACGATTTCTTGTAAAATCAACTCTAAAATGATTTCAATTGATTCAAGGGCCTTACTTTAAGTAGATTCACACTGCCTTCACGATTCTTTGCATTCACTATCGAGTTTTTGTTCTGTCGTACATCGGGTACTCCTTGTAAACCTAAAATACTTTCACGCATAGGCTAAATTCTAAACTATGATAATAATGCAGTATTATCAAAATTATCCTTATGGCTATGAGATCATTGAACAAGAAACCAACTCCCAAGAAGACACAACCTTCAGCCAATTATGTTTTAAAAGAAGAATTCTTTAGAACTAGAATAGACATGGAGGCTTTTGAACAAATTAAAGACTGTAGGATTAACATACAAAAACCATTGAATGTTGATTTGGAATTCAAGCAAAGTGATCTAATCCTATTCTACTTTGTTGAGACATGACAAGAGGATGCACTTCAACTAAGGCATAGATTCAGTAGTAACATGACTAGAGACTTCTATGCAAATTTGGAGATTTTGGAGAACTTTAATGTAGCTAAGTCATACCTATGAAGGACCCCAATTGAGATCACTAAGGAGGATCTCAATGGATTATTTAAGATCCCTACATCCAATCTTACCTTATGACAGAATTGTGAGAGCTTAAATTTTAAATGAATAAATTGATTTGTAATTTGACTAAAAGTATTCATGTATAGAAAATAAAGTTTCTAACCTAATGGGCTTACTTATTACAACACTTCTTAAGAAACACAATAATGCCAAAAGTGGAGAAAGAAAAAACATCACCCATGGCTGTCACTTGCCAGTTATTACTGTTTGAAGAAGAAATCTTTTAATATGAATTAATGAACAAGATCTTTGTGGCTAAGAAATCAAAATATAAAATGAAAGTCAATTTAAGTTATGAACACCTAATTGTTCCATTTATAAGCTTTAAGTACAGCATAAGATCAAAAGAGTTGGACTACATTCCTAAGGCTATAAAGAGATCATACATGAAAAAGATGTAGTACTTTGTCCAAAAGCATTCTGAACCGGTTGGTGCAATTCAAGTACATGAGGATCAACTAGCCATAATAGTCTATCATAGACCGCAATCATTTGGTGATGCTACCCCTACACAAGAAGCTCATCAACCATTCAACTCTTCTACTGGAGCTTCTAATGTCAGTGCATCATATGACATGCTACTTTCAATGATAAATTCTTTAGAATCTTATATGAATGCATAGTTTAACAAGCTTGAATATCAGTTTTCACTAATGGAGAGTGCTACTAACAATTATATTGATATTCTTTCCACGTCTATTATTGATTTAGTTAAATAGTTGAAAATTCAAAAAAGGATTTGAGGAACAATTTTCTTAAAATGTGATGTAATATATATGTATATATTATGCGTATGCGTATGCGTATGCGTATGTATATGTAAATGTATATGTGTGTATATGTATATGTATATGTATATGTATATGTATATATATATATATATGTATATTAGACTATTTCATAAATTAGCCTATGATTTTTTCATTTTTTTATGGTTTTCATGTTGTGATTACTAATTTTACTTATGTATATTATGTGAACAAGTTCGATGTGATGTTTATGCATTAAATCACTCTCAATTTTGTGATTCTACATGTGAATGATAATTATTACTTTTGGATTGCGAGAGTTTATTACTATCTGTTGATGTGATAAATGTATACTTATGGGGAATAGGTGGCTAACATGTAAATGCATTACCACCTAATACATCTATGGTTTATATCATTGTTTGCAAATCCTCTTGAGTGATCATCGAAAGGGAGAATGTGAATGCCAGGGATTCTGTATTCTAGGTAGAGATCAATAATTGAAGGAGGAGCTAAAGCTGAATATTACTTTAAGAATGTTGAATATTGCTGAGCATTATTGTTGCAGTGTCTTTGTTGTCTATTAAATGTATAAATGTAGGGAGAGTTATTTTGTAATACTTAATTATCCTACTTCTTCTTGGAGTGTATGTTAGAAATGTAATGCAATGCCATACTGAAAATGTGATGTTAATACTACTATTATGTTCACATTAATTGATGCAAGGGAAGTAAATTTTTGTATATATCTTTCTTAGACCTGCTTATTGTAATGTATTATTTTGTTTTGACATCATAATTAGCTACTAGTTCAAAATGCAAAATCCTTATTCCCACTTAATAATTATTATAGTTTGTTGATATTGAATTCTTTATAGCAATATCTTAACTTCTTAGTGCTTTGTATAACAATATTTTTCTTTTAGTATTAATTTTGTAATCATCAAGGGGGAAATTAGTATGCCCTTGAAGATAATGATCACAAAACTAAGCTTTGTTTACTAATACATATTCGAAGTTCTTTTATAAGTAGATTTACTTAATGAATATAATGAGATACTCTCATCATCTCCAAAAAAGGTTCTTTTTTATAATAGCATGAGGCCTTCACAAATTTGAAAAAGAAATTAAATCTCATTAAAAATTATAATCTCCTCAATTCTAATCATTCCCCACTTATTAATTCAAATTTATCACTAGAATTTGTCTCTAAAATCATGTTTTGAATATCCAATGATATCTAAGTTGGTGGCATTCAAAAAATGCTTTCAAATCTTTCTTTTCCACCTTCATCAGACTATTTAATCACAAAATAAGACTACTGATCAAATCATTTGATCCTGAATGAATCATTCGATCAAAAATTCTAATCAAGTTCAATCCTCCAAAATATTGTATTTTGGTCATAACTTTTTATGCTTGCATTTTGGACATAACTTTTTAATTAAAAAAAAACTTCTAGATCTCTCTTTTTTGTTGATGTCAAACCATCTCATAAGGCTCAAGCCTCCAAGACAACTTTCTAGGTTTTGTCTATTACTTCTCATCCTTAATATTGGAGTTTGACAATTGTTCAATTATAAGAAACCCAAAAAGAAATTGTTCAACTTTCAACTTCAGTGATTTAACAATTGCTAATAAGATCAAGGCAAAAAACAATTCACAAGTCATTGTATCATCTATTTTAGGCCTTCTTAAGATTCTATTACAATGGATCTCGTGATTACAATGCTTTTCTCATATCAATGTTATGAAAACTTTGATAAAATAAAATTTTGAATTTCTTTTAAACAAATATTCTATGTTAAAGCAATTATCTTGTTATAATCTAAATTGAAAGCCAATGAAAACATCTCATCAACTTATATTTAAGGTACTCGTCATTAATCTTAATACATTTTAATTGATCAAGATCTTTAATTTTACTTCTTTCTTGATTTAACAAATTTACATATGTATATTTCTCCCACACCATTATCTAATCTCTTATTATAAATATTCAAAAAAATGTTTATTAGTTTTATTAACCATCTTTAGCATCTCAACGTATTGGTTATATCTCTATCAATCATCCACGTGCTTACAATTGAACCACATTTTATAAAAACATTTTTAATTTTTCAACTATTTTTCACAACTAAACTTCTTTATAATCTAGAGCACAATTTTGATATTTTGCAATCATGCTTAACCATCTTACAATTACAAATAAGCCAATGTACGATAATAGTTCATATGGCATTGCTTTGTTTTCCAAAGTGAAGGCTCGAGATTCAAATCAAGCAAAGCCTTCAATCACTAAAAAAAAAATATTATTACACATAAACTAGATCATTCATGTTTACCCAAGGAGATAAGTCTAAGGCTCCACTTTTGCATAAACATATATTCATTCTTACGATTCCACGCTTAATCTTAGTATATTGCTTTGACTTGTTCTTTCTTTTACAATGTTTAACATAGAAATCTAAGGTAATTATTAGATGTTGATTGGTCAAACATTCTCTTGATATAACCTTCCAATCTTTACAATTCATACTTACAAAGAAATGATCAATATATGTTCTTCAATATTTTATAAGTAAAAAATTCCTTTTTCATTTCTTCAATAAAGTATTAGCCATTAGAATATTATATGCTATAACAAACACTAAAATAGTTTTACTTGTTTCTTGTTTTGTAAGCTCATTCAAGAATCCTCCAATAAAAAGCATGTCATAGGAAGGGATTACTTATGAAAAATAAATAAAACTACAAAAATAGGCCCTAACTAGTATGCTTATGTTCACTCAAAAAAAAAAAAGCAATAATTGCCCTGATGTAACAAGCTATAACATATTCAAGTATTGCCTCCTGCATGTAGTATATCAAGAATAGTAAAGATAAATAAGCATGTGCTTTTATTCATAATATGAGAACAACACTACCTTGAGTAGAAAATAAAACTAGTAAGATCAAATTCCTATTACAGATATAAAAAAAATAGGCGAAATAAATTTGGCAATGCATAAAGACTTAATGTTTCTTACACAAGTAAAACATAGCATGTCGAAATTCTGATGGCTCAAATTTATCCATGACATAACTGCTAACGACAAGAAAGGCATCAAAACACAGATTTTTCATAAATATGAAAACCATCATAGCCTTAAACCATATCTAGTTATCAATGGGGTTTCAAGCACCATGCATGAAAGTAACTTATCACCCTTGGATAAACTGCTGTTTGTTATCACACGGAACTTGCTCTAACAACAAGTAGTAGAATAAGGTTCATAGTAAAGGTTTTGTTTTTCAGCTCTGCTTTCCAAAAACCTTGCAAATTGTTATAGCTTCACAACTATGGTCAACACAATTATCAAGTATCTTCTCCATCTTATGAAAGGCAATAATAGTTTTCTTTCAAATTGACAAAACAGCACTAATTAATAAACCAATCAAGTTAAAACAATCAAGTAATTAACTCAACAGGTAAGGCAATACCATCATTTTCCTAACAGCATGAAATAAGTGGTAATGAGTTAGCAATACAAAACAAAATATAGTTGACTATGTTCAGTTTATCTTACACTAGTACAAACTGATGCTCTAAGCGGCTAATACGAATTAAAATGCCATGGTTCCTGTACAAGCTTGTGTCAAAAATAAACAGAACGTTAACAACAACCTAAAAAATAAAGAGAAAAGGCAAAGAACCAAAGTCAAGCTCCAATATGAATCCTATGTAACATTTTAACAAATAAATTATATTAACATGCATAATTAATACATTCTTTACTAGTTTGAGGTATAAGAGACAAAAATTCATTAAAAAAATTATGTGCAGGATATTATCTCTCTTAATCTCTCTCAAAAAAAAAAAAAAAACCGCTGGCAATTGGATTAACTACTGGAAACATAGCAATGGTAAAATCAGTATTCATTAAGAGAATCAACATAACCAGGTTCATGCAAACAATATCTCTTGTGTAAACCTGGGAAGGATTCATGATCCTATAATAGAAATTTGTAGGAAAGGAATCTCCTATCTACAGGTCAACTGGGTGAACCAGGAGCCATAAGATATGGTAGTTACTCCAAAAATTTGATCAGCTTCCAATTTGGTTAACATTTTACAAAGAAGCATAGTCCTTCCAAAGAAGACAAGCAACTTGAATATATTGAACACAAAAGAATCCTCAGAACTATGTTCGTCATCTACTTGATTGCACTAACAATTACGAACTGAAGCATTGAAATACAACTGTGGACATCTAGAAAACTGAAGACGGCCATTCCTATAAACTCGTCATTACAAATGTCATCAAATGCCATACGGTTGCCAAACGAGGGAATTTGATAGAAATAAAAATTAAAATCCATCGGCACAAACAACAAAAGAAATTCTAAAAAATAATACCGGACAAAAGAAGTACCTTCAAAAATCGACCCCTCTTGTTCTCTCCAACGTCGAAGTAAAACACCTAAACATGGCAAAAATACCAAATTCCTCTTTATGACCGTCCGCCAATTAAGAAAATAAAAAAACTTGGATAGCAACGCGGGACCTTTAACCTTGGTATCGAGCTTCAGCTCCTTGCTGAAGGCCTCCCGCTCATCCGTGTTGACGTAGTAATTGAAAAGGTCCAGGAACCAGACGATACCGTTGACGGGAACGATAATGGTAGATCGCGTGGATGACGTCTTCTCGGAAATCTTAAGATAGCGACCCCGAGGATTCTCCTTCAGATCGAAATAGAAGAGTTTGTGCTCGAACTGCAGTGTCTTACACAGCAACTCCACGTCGTTGCCGCCCGCCGTCCCCTCCATCCTTCCCTCCTTCCACAACCAAAAATAACACCCCTACCAGATTCGAAGCAGACAACCTAGACTCAAAGCAGAGGAGGGAGCCCACAGGTTCGCCGGAAGAGGTCGCCGTGCCTAATTAGAGGTGGAATCCGCCGTATGCAGGAAATTTGGGGTCGAAAGCGGATTAAGTTTAGGGTTAGGGTTATGAGTAGGACGGCGTGGGATTGAAACCATCGGGTTTGACCAGATGATCGTCCACTCGTCTCGCCCCGCTTTTAACGCTTTCACTCGTTACTTCGACCCTCTCTTTCTTCAGTACAATCCGGGCAGGTTTTTACCGTTTCGCGCCGCCGGTAAAATAACTAACCGAGCGGGTAAAGCTAGTTGCGCGGGGAACTAAAACACGTTATATATATATATATATTTAGGAATATGTGGTATCTTTTACTGATATCTTGTACATACATTTGTTAGATTTATTTGACTTTTGTATTACGTTAAAATTTATTTGATGAATGGTATTCAATTGAAATTATAAACTCTTTTAGATTTATTTTGTATTTTATTGGTATAAAAAACTATATATTACTTTCTATAGTATTTGGTCATCTTAATGTTGATATTTTTTTCACATTTTTTTCAAATTTTATTTTTTTTATTGATTCTTTTAATGGATCTCCAAGTTACATGATTCATAGATTCAAATCCTAAGAGCTTGGTCTGTACTGCGAAGGTAAATGCTCGAGAGTGTATACAATCTATGTAGTAGGGTTCTAAATAAAATCTTTCTTAGGATTGAATTAGTGACTTGGAGATGTATTAATTCTTAAGTCAAAATTTTATATTGAGTTAAAGAATCACATTGATTGTTCACCAAGATTAGAACCTAACAAATTGGATATAGTTGTCTTTTGTTAACCTCCTAGAAGCATCACTCATATGTCAAACTCATGAAAATTGCAAGATTTTTCGTTTAGACCTTTTTCACACATATTACATATCTAAAACAAAATTCAAACTAAGACATGCTAACTTGTAATAAATGACAAAGACATTATTAATTTAGTCATTATTTTCTCTTGGAATATGATGAACCTCATTGTTATGTCATTCTTATGATTACAAAATCAACTTTGAGGATAGCACAATTATTTATGTTATGTAATAATTCTTTGTAACTTTATAGTAAGGTATCTGTCTAGATCATACCAAGTGAAATATGATATTAATGCGAACTATATTGACATATAGCTATTCATTTGTTCGTATGTTTGTATTTGTATTTGTATTATGTTAGTGTTATTGGTTATGTGTTTGCATTTATGATATCTAAGAAGTTGAGTTTGATTAGATTATGACTTATTTTGTTTCATAGTACTTGATATTGTTACTCTAGTTTTGTGTTACATCCACTTTAGCCCTAGTATAAAGAGAAGAAAATCTTGTTATAGGTTTTATGTGGAGAAGATGTGTTCTATGCTTAGTGTCGAGAGAAATAGAGATTTTAGTTTTTGCCTTATATAAATAAAGTTGTCATAACCAAATTCTCCCTTTGTATTAGCAAAGGAGATAAGAAAGAAAGAGGTCTAAACCTGTTGGCATATGAATGAATATAGGCATAGGGTCTATGAGATAAACAACCTAAAACTTATAGTTTTTTTTTTTCATTCTTTTGCATTACTTTTACTTTATTATGAAATTTGTAATTTATATTATTTTTTTAAAAAAAAATTATATCTAATTCACTTATCTCTTGAGTATGCCACAGGACAATAAATAGAAAATGAACATCATGTATTCAAGATGAAGATAAGTTTATATGATTAAAACCAAACTTATACAATGACACATACGATTACATTACATTCATGAGTAATCATTGATTTTATAATATATTTCATGATCTCATGACTGTTATATGCAATTTGATGTTTATCATACTGTCTTGTTATTATATATGAATAAAATTTTGGTTTTAGAACCAATAGCATATATAGTTCAAGAGATGAAAATAAAACTTTACAAAGAATTTTAAAAAAAATAATTTTGAGATGAAAGCTTAAGATATGTATCTAAAAGGCTTAAGAATGTTTCAATATAACTTCCTAGATAAATTTCTTCACATAGACTCAGAAACAATCATTAAACACATAACAAAAGTTGTAAACATATGCTATGGAAAGTCTTTTCTATGCATTGGTTTTGCAAGATTAGGAATACCTTACATTGTATGGGATGTAATAGTTCTTGCATGCCAAATCCATGGCAAAGACATTGAAAAACAATTAAGTGAATGTACAGCAACAAAATGGATCAATACAAGTTTATGTATGCATTCACAATTGATAGATCATATCGAGCTAAATGTAATGACAACTACTGAAAAACTCACTAAGTACTGAAGACATGAACTGTAATATTAACATCTGAGGTTCGTGTTTGTTCTCATTTTACTCACAAGCTTCAAAGGTTTTAGATGGAACATCAACCAAATCAGAAGCGAACGTAGCTATCTATAGCTCACCCACATGAACCAAATCTGTTCTTTCGATGATAATTAGTACGATTTTGTTCTAAACCATCACAAGCTTTCATCAAAAGATCCTTTTTTGTTTAATAAAACGCCAAAGAAGAGGATGGTGATGCTGTCGAACGTTTAACGTGATAAAAGAGAGGTATTGAAGGTATAGAGTATCAACATACAGTTATGAATTACGAATTCGTTTTCTCAGTTACAGGTATACGCATAACAAACAGAATAATTCTTGAAGAAGCTATATAGCATTCTCCATCATCCTTCTGAACTCCAAAAAACTGATCTTTCCATCTCCATCCTCGTCAAAAGCACGAATCATCCTCTCACAATCCTCCAACCTTCTCCCCTCCTCAAACCCCAACCTCCTCATCACATTCCACACCTCCTCCGCCGTGATGAACCCATCCTCGTTCCTATCAAAAACGTAGAAAGCCTCCTCCAACTCCCACTCGCTCGCTTCCTTCTCCGCCAAAAGCTCCTCCACGGCGCCCATCGCCCCTTCCCCCTCCCCCCACTCCATGCCCAACCCCCTCACCGCCGCCTCCACCGTCCTCTGCTCCTCTCCCCCATCTCCGACTCTGCGGAAGATGACGTCTTTTTCGGCCCTCGGGGGCGCGCACGAGGGGCCGTTGCTCCCTGGAAGCAGCCTGTTCAGCTCGGTGCAGCAGCAAAGGAAGTCGCGGAGGGCGGCAGCCGGGCCGTGGAAGACGATCTTGCCCAACAGCTCCATGTATCACGAGGATAGCAAACTGGGTGATCCCATTTGCCGGTGCGTTTATATAATTAGGTATGTTTAATTGATTGGACATGAAGGAGAAGGAGAAGTGCAAGTGCGGGGAAAGTGGTAGGGAATGTGTTATTGCGCCATTTGGCGAGCACTTGAGGATGCGAACAGCGCGCGGTAGCTTCTTTGAAGTGGCCATGGATGAAAAAAAAAAAAAAAAAAAAAAAAAAAGAGGAATAGATGAGCATCGAAAAGGTATAAAATATGGGCAGCTGTTCTTGACTTGGTTCCAAGCTCTTTTCTGCATACAAACGCCATGAACGAGGAGTAGTCTCTGGACGCATTGAACCTTTTTTTTAAGATATTACAAATGACTGGGTTTGGAGTCTCCCTTGGGTCAAGCTAATGTTCGACGAGATTATTGATTTATTTATAATCGGAACGACGTGCTGCAAAATCCGTTGTAGTCTAGTTGGTTAGGATACTCGGCTCTCACCCGAGAGACCCGGGTTCGAGTCCCGGCAACGGAAAAGTTTTTAATTCATTTTTATTTTCTTTTAATTTTTAATATTTAGATATCAAGACAAATGGCTTGTTAGAAGCTATTGCAAAATCCATATAATAAAGTTTTAGTAGTCTGTATTTTATCTAATTGTATGATCAAAATGCTAATTGTTAGTGTTTTTTAATAGGGGTCAAATGACGATGAAATTAAATCATCTAAATAGACGAAATAAAATGATCATAAATGAAATTTTCAAACATAATCTAGATAATTCAACAACTAAATTAATGAGAAATGATAGCACATAAAATGATTTTTAAATGATGCCAAGTTCCTTTATAGTCAACGAAAGTCAAATCTGCAAACATAACACATACACCAGACAAATAAAGAAAGCCAATGAGAATTCATGAAAGTTACTCAAAATGAATTCGTGAGACACATAAAACTAGAAAATTTTGCAAGGACACAAGGAGTTAGGTGAAAGATTTTAAAAGAGAGATCAATAACAAATGAATAATCAACTTATGAACCAAGGCAAAGTTTGCCCCAATGAAAATATAATACATTTTAATAGGAGAAATAACCTATAAAAGCATAAAAATTATAAATCAAAGACTCGATAATTACTCAAGGTAAAATGGCAAACTTACATTCGATCACAAATGTTTCTGTATTTTCAGATAAAGAGATAGATAGGTGAGCTTCATGTAGTTTAAGTAAAAGGGGGTCACAATCAATCCAATGTCACATAATTCAAATTTGTTGTTTATAATATTTTATTCTTTATTAAATTTGCTAAATTGATTATAAATAATAGCCAATAAAAATGCATAAAACTATGTTATGAAATTTAATTAACCAAATAAATTTCAAGTATACAAGAATTTATTTTTATCAACTCATGTTAAACCATAAAAGTAGCGCTAGAAGAATCTTATGGAGCACGTCTTTCAATTTTCTCTTTGTCGCCTCCAAACATTATCACCTACTTCTCTTATTTCCTTGCCAACAAGTTTATCACTCGCAACAACAAACTCATCCTTACAATTTTCATGACGAAAATACTCATCAGCCATGCTCAAGTTACAAGGCATCAAAGGTTGAATATCTGCAAGTATAACATGTAGAATAATTCCCAAAAATAACAAATAACTTTTGAAAGGTAATGTTTCCTTCCCAAATAACTTTAAATTAATACATTTGAAAGTTGGCAAAATCAAATTACTTTTGAATATGAAATTACATCATTGTTTAAAGAAATTTTAAAATCAATAAGACAAGACAAGACAAGACAAGACAAGACAAGACCAGACCAGACCAGACTAGACCAACCCAGCCCAGCCCAGACCAAACCAGACCAGACCAGACTAGCCCAACCCAGCCCAGCCCAGACCAGACCAGACATGTAACAGCCCTAGTTTTCTTTTATTTGTATTTTTTATATTTTTTTATAGAAAGAGCTCTTTGAGACGAGTCCAACGATGGTAAGTTTGTAATTTTTGGAATTTTGGATAATTAATTATGAATTTTTAAAGTTTTGGATATATTTGTAATTTCAGGATTTCAGATCCGGGATATATCTATAATTTAGGATTTCCGATTTAGTTTAAAATCGGATGGTGGAAGGTAGATTTGTAATTTGGAAAAGTTCAGGGGGTGTTCTGCAAAAAAATCACGAACGTGTCGGTACCAGGCGAAATCAACACATACGTGTCCAGTCCGGGTGAATTAATCCCCTTAAATACAGAAGCGGTTTGGAAAAGTTTGAGCGATTGCGAAAAGCTGCCGGAAATTTAACGGAAGCTCGGAAGCTCGCCGGAAAAACTGCGGCAAGGTAAGATGGTTCGTTTTATTTTGCTGTATTGGGGTTCTGTTGAGTGGGGGGAGAGTAAGAGAGGCCGGCCGAATGTTTATTTTCGGCCGGAGACGTAGTGGGTTGCCGAAAGAGTGGCTGGAGTTGTCGGCCGCGAGATGCCGAATATTTTTCCGGCAAATTGGTCGTCGAGGAGTGCGAAAGAAGTCGAAAGGAGCTTGGTAATTCCGGAGAGGGATTCGGGGAAAAGAGAAATTTACCGTGGAAGCGGCTAGAAGCCGCCGGACGCGAGCGGCGGCGAGGAGAGAGGGAAGCAGCGACGGGTGAGAAACAGGGATGATCCTGTTTGAACCGGTTCGGGTTAACCGAACCGGAAGGCGCCCGGTTCGGGCTGAGGCGGAGGAGAGAGAGAGGGAGAGAGGAGCGGTTCAGTCGGCTGAACCGCGGAGCTGAACCGCAGGCCGGTTCAGCGGAGGCGCGGTCCAGGCGCGGTGAGAAACAAGAGAAAAATTGGGATTTTTTGGGGATTTCGGGAAGTGTTTGGCAGGGCTTTTAGAAAGCTTTTCTGCGCGCGCGGTCGAGCGGGCGGTCCAGCGGGCGGTTCAGTGCCGCGTAAGCCCATTTTTTGGATTATTTTGGGGTGTGTTTGGGAAAGCTTTAAGAAAGCTGTTTTTGTGACTTAAAACCTTTTTATTTATTTTAATTATTTTGCACATGTGACCTTGTAGGGACTCCAGAAATTGAGAATAGAGGTCCTGCAATAATAGATCCAGGTAGATAAATTCGTAACATGTGATATAGCACAATAGTATTTATTTATATTTCGATACATGGTTTCTTACGGGCTGCATTACAGTTTTACTTTACATGATTTTTATCTCATGGCTTGATATATGTTTTATGGTGTTATTCTCTGATTGAACTGAAAGCATAAAAGATGACAAAAAGGAAATTGAAACAAAAAGCATAATATGAGATAAAATATAATTGGTTGGACATATTGATATGGTTTTGGCATATTTATCACATGTGTGACATGGTTGGAAAATAAAAATTGAAAATTGGATTCCTGGAGACATTATCCTCACCACTAGGCTTAGCGGATGAGATCGCAGGGTATCGATCTTCGGATCAGATATCTGCCTAGTGTGTATGTGTACCATGACCTTCGTATATATTGATGACACCAGGCCTAGCGGATGTGATCGCAGGGTATCAGTACTATACCTGCCTGGTGGCACTAGGCCTAGCGGATGAGATCGCAGGGTATCGGTCTTCGGATCAGATATCTGCCTAGTGTTATGACTGGATGGATGCCGGCTGAAGGTCATTTGATATGATGATTGGATCCAGAGGATAATGATTCAGAAGGGAATCGGGCCCAGTAAGTATATAACATATAAAATAATGGAAATGGAAATTTGGTATACATGTTTATCTGGTTTACTTTTGATACTGCATGACATTTGATAAGAAGGTATTCATATGGTTTATTTTTCACCGCTTATGAGATGGATTTTGTTTTATCATGTTTCACGGCTTGTCTTTTATATCTGGAGATTTATTTTACTTGGTTACATAATGGATTTATCTGCTGAGATATATATGTCTCATTAGTGCTTTATCACAGGTCATGTATCCACTACACCGAGAGCTGGGGATTATAATAGTACAGGAGAGGACTATACTCCTGACATGTGAGAGGGGATAGATTTATGGTGGGAGTGGATTTGGTTTCATTTTGGTACTTCAGTTTTGTGGTTTATTGTATATATATATACAGTTTAATATACACATGTTTTCATTTCAGCTCCATGGTATGGATATGGTTAAAATGTTTTAAAAAATATACCAGATTGGTTCGAGGGTTAGAATTGTCTCACCGTCGGGTCCCCACCTAGGCATGGTTTGTCCTCACTCGAGATTATTTCTTATGCAGCATCCTTAATTTACTGTAGTTGGTAAGGTGGGGTGCCTGACAAGACAAGACCAGACTAGACCAGACCAAACTAGACCAGCCCAACCCAGCCCAGCCCAGACCAGACCAGACCAGCCCAGCCCAGCCCAGACCAGACCAGACAAGACCAGACCAGACCAGACCAGCCCAGCCCAGCCAAGACCAGACCAGACCAGCCCAGATCAGACCAGACCAGACCAGCTCAGACCAGACCAGACCAACCCATCCCAGCCCAGCTCAGACCAAACCAGACCAGACAAGAGCAGCCCAGACCAGCCCAGCCCAGACCATACCATACCAAACCATACAAGACCAGACCATACCAGACCAGACCAAACCAGACCAGACCCGACCCGACCAGACCGGACCGGACCAGATCAGACAAGACCAGACAATACAAGATCAGACAAGACCAGACTAGACCAAACTAGACCAGACAAGACTGGACCAAACTAGACCAGACAAGATCATACTACACCAAACTACACCAGACTAGACAAGACCTACCTAGACCATACTAGACCAAATCAGATGGGAGCAGACTAATCGAGAGTAGACTAGACCAAAACAAACCAGACCAGACTAGACCAAATCAGACTAGACTAGATGAGACAAGATGAGACCAGACCAAAATTGAACCAGGACTAGGATTAGGACCAAGACCAAGACCAAGACTAGGACCAGTACCAGGACCAAGATCAGGACCAAGACTAAGACCAAGATCAAGACAAGCCAAGATCAGACCAACCCAACCCAAACTAGATTAACCCAATCCAGACTAGACCAAATAAACCCATTCCAGACTAGACTGCATTGCTCCATAAACCAAATTGCACCACACCTAAAGTTCTCTTGCTATTCATAAAAACTTTTGATATTACTAGATGCACTTTTCAAGTTACAAAAGATGCTTATATATCGTCTCTCTTGGATACACATAAGAGTGGGACTGGTTTCATTTGAAAGCAAAACATAATATTAAATTCTAAATATACAATTATCAACTTTTAATAAGCATATGTTATTGGATTGATAGATGTTTCTATATAATGACATAATAAGTCTAGCTTTACATGCTTGCTTTTAGAGCAAACTTTTGACTTCATTCATGTATGACATAAAATATGACTGAGTTGAAAAGTTTTGGATTAAGAATGGACAATGTTGATAACATTTTCTTGAAGAGAGACTATTGATAACAATAAGTAAGATGGTCATACAATGGAAATTGAATATGTTAGTAGGTTTAAACTTTTTGATTTATAGATATCTATGTAATAACATGTTGATTTCTTAAAAATTATGATAAACATTTGCAATGTTACAAAGAAAATGAAAGTTAGAACATGATTCTAGCTCTCTAATTCTGACATGGCTCCAAAAGTAAAGTACAATGTGGCATAAAAATTGAGAATTGATTGACAGTTACCACAAGCATTTCATTGGATATAAATTTTTATTAGGACTTCACTCCTTCCATCACCAAGGCATCAAGCTTCATCAAATAAGCCTTTCCAATAGGCTTCATTAAGGAATACCATTTTGGGACTCTAATGTGGCACTTAATATGTCGTCAAACAAGGTTTCTTTGTCATTCAAGTCCCAGTCTTGGTCCCCGAAATTGGACCTTGGCCTTAAGCTCTAATTTCTAGTCTCTTAATTAATCAACCAATCTTCAATAATAATCAAAACAAAAATTGTCCATTTGTGGGTTTCGTATAAGGATCAAAACTAAACTAATCCAAGTAATCAAAGCAAGAATGAGTCCAATAGCAACAACAAACTCTAAAAACTAACTCAATATCCAAGCTAAGTACCAAAATTTGAGCATCTAAGATTCAAAAATGACTCTAGGTTTTCAAGATTAATCATTTATTTTGCTTATCTTTCATTAATAAGGATATGTTTATCACCCAAATTAGTCAATCAAAACAAATTTTGATAGACGCATGATCACGAAGATCGAAAACGAACGTTTCCTTTATGCCTACAAAAGGACCTCATCAACATATAATGCATGACTATGAGTTTATTAGACATTTCAAAAATGTTTTTTTGCTTATTCATAGCTATAGTAATTGAATAACAAGGATCATGCATAAGGAACTTTGTTTAGGACCTCTTGAACATGAGCTTATCCTTCACATCTTGGAGTATGTGGTGGGACAATGGAGATTGCCCACAAGTTTTCTTAGGCCAAGGATGCTTGTGACTCTGGGAAGGCCACATCCAAATTGTCGTGGGTTCACTATAGAATAATAGTCAATGGAGAGGAGAGGAACTTCTATAGCCAAAAGCATCAAGCAGGTTCGTGGATGGGTTAACAACATAAGGTTGGAGCAAATGAAGAATACAATGCTAAGAAAGGTAAAGGAAGCCATTGAGTTGTAGATGCAATAAATCACTTTCCTTCACTCCTCATTGTTATTGACATGATGTTTATGATCAAGTTGATAGAAAAAAGCATTTTTTAGTTTATTTTAGTTGTTAAATCATGTATTTTCTTTATTTTAATTAGTTTAGTGTGT
Source organism: Vanilla planifolia (assembly GCA_023846275.1). Classification (NCBI taxonomy): domain Eukaryota; kingdom Viridiplantae; phylum Streptophyta; class Magnoliopsida; order Asparagales; family Orchidaceae; genus Vanilla; species Vanilla planifolia. The sequence continues at coordinate 5,125,296 of CM043873.1, read as the reverse complement.
TTAAGTGATCTTACAATAAGGTATGATTTTAGTTAGTTACGTTAGGTCATACGAAACATGTCACACAAATTATATATATAGGTATCTAAAATATAACATGAGGTCTTTAATTCATTAATATGAAATTAAGTGCTTCGAACTTTGCAAAGTTTCTTGGATCTAAATTCTTATAAAAGCTTAAGATGAATTAAAACAAAAGAATTCACACAAATTTAGATTCTCTTCTCCTCAATCTTTTTTGTCATTATCTTCTTATTTTATTATTTCATATAGTTGTTTTCATTCCATATTCATCATCTTATTGATTTTGCTAGCTTTTGGCTTTTATTATTGTTCTCCTATATTGTTTTATTATACATTTTCAAAGGATCCATATCTTCAATTTTGTTATGCATCAACATGATATCAAAACAAGAATTTTCTTTGGTTCTTAATAAAGAACGATATATTTTTACTCCTATTTACCTCTACTCTTCTTTGATTTTAGAATTTTCCTCCCTAATAACAATTCCATATTTCCTCAACCATAAAAAATCTTAAATTTTGCTTCTCTTGAAATGATTTTTCAATTTTTTGAAAAATTGTGAACAAATATATAGAAATCTCAAAAAAAAAAAAAAAAAAAAAAATTTGAGTTCTTAAATTAAAGAATCCCAAAAAGACAAAAAAAATAAAAAATGAGAAAAATCTACAAAAAAATTATTTTTTCTAATAACTGTCCAACTTTACTTAATAACTTTGTTATGACTATGCCACTTTATTTTTTTTTATAATTCATAGTTATTGACAATTTTTTCAACTTCTTAATCCACTTGTTAATTTCATAAATAATCATCCCTATAAACAAATCTTACATTCCTAAACCACTCAAACCATTAACCTGATTCCACTCAAATATTATCTTTTCTTATCATTCTTAAGTCGTCTAAACACAACCCTCACAAAACTCATTTATGAAATAACCTTTATTATTCACCAATTTAACATCATTTTTTATTTTAATAGTGCATCCACCATGTGCAACAAGTCCTTAGAACATGTCCGCATCTCCCATTCCCCAATAATGGAAGCTAACCCTAGCCAAACCTCCTTGCTTGTTAGCTGCTCGACATACCCAATGGTAGCTCGTTTTTAGTTATCCTACGAGGACCTTCAGCCATCAACTTGCCACATCACTCCATATACACAAAAAGCATGTTGCTTAGGTTTGCCTTCCTTTCCATCAACCATCATTTACCTCAATGATTTTGTGGCTATCCAAATTTTCCTTTTTTCGAGCTGAATAACTCTCTTTTTAATAAGCCACCACTTCCCAAAGTCAAGTTGTCATGTCAATATCACATACCACCTCGATGCCCACCAGGCTCATTGTGGTTTGCCCATACCATCATTTTCCATCCTGATATATAAAACTCATCAAACATCCCAGCTTGTTTTGGAGGATATCTTGTTTCGAAAATGATCCATCGATACCAACCTCTTCCTCTCTTTGCCACCTTCTGTTCCAAAAACCTCATGGCGTTATCTTGCCTTTCCATCCCTACATCTTCCATGTAGAGATCTATCACCCATTTTCTTCTCTTGTCATCAATTACTATCTAACACAAGAAAATGTTGTCACTAATCTTTTGGCTTTTATGACCTTTTTGCTTGATAGTCTCAACAAAACTTGGATATGTAATAAATATATGCCTCAAAGCTACCTCTAGATTAAATCAAGGGACTCAATTGACTCAAAGTTGGTCATGGCTTGTTTATATGTTTGCTCTTGTATTTACTACAAACTTTGTGATGAAGAGGCATTCTCCTCACTCTATGACCTTTGAGTATACAACCTTGAATTTTTGTGATCCATTTGGTTGATGACGATCACGATTAGGCCCTCTAGCAAAAGGTCCATTAAGAAATGAAGAATTGATAATAACCATTTGGCATGACAACACAATTTAGATTTATGGCATGGAATTCCCTATGAAATATGTTCACATATTCCCCATTTGATAATAAGATGAACATGAACTTTTCTCAATTGATATATTTAAGTACAAATCAAAATTCAGTATTTTTCATTGGTCAACTATTCAAGGGCAACTTGAAACCACCAATGTTTTGGTTAAGTTATATTTTTGCACAATCAACCTTTGTTCAATTTATGATTAATTTATAGCATGATCCTTTTTTTTGGTCATTATGGCTAGGATGTCCTTATTCCACCTTGTGTTGTCACCTCACAACATTTCTACACTCACTTAGCACATTTATGGTTCAATTTTTTTATCACAATGCTTCGTAGAAGAGCCAAAGAATTCCAAGAAATTTGATCTATTACATCTAGAGAAAATGCAACAAATCCCAAGACAAAATATGTTTCTCTTAGTAGTCTCATTGCTAAAATCTCCTTGACACCCAAGTTTGTCATAGGATAATATGTCTTGGAAAAGAGATAGAGTACTCCTATATTCAACTTAATTAATTATTTGATTGAAGGATGCTCACATTATTTACTTAAGCCAATCCTTATTATAGATGCACTCTACAATATTTTTTATAGGTGTGATTTATTTTGCATCACTTGTACTTATTTGACAGCAAATTTTTATATTATATTTTGGTCATTTTTTATGTGAGTTCTTTTCTATTATACTTTTTTCAAATATACTCCCTTTTCATTGGCCCATGATCACTCATTCATGCTTTTGGTCATCTATTCATTATGTGGTTCACCTTGCTCTTTCCACACTCTTTAACGAGTGTTCTTTACCCCTATGTTATGCTCATACTCTTTTAAAGGCATGCACCAATTAATTCTTTCCTGTAGGTAGAGTGTTGCAACTCTACATGTGTCATGGTTAAGATCTTGCCTATCTATGAACATTTCATCTTTGACCTTTTACCTTAGCATGTGTTCAACATTTGATTGCCCATTTGTTCAAAAGGAAACTATTGTCCTCAATTCTACTCTTTGGGCTTGTCTTGACGTGAGATTTTTGGTTGTCCTTTTAGGTATAAGGTTATACCTATTTTCATATTAGACCTCTTCATTCATCTTTTTTAATTATCATTACTAATTTGTTAACAAAACTCTCAACCTTTACTTCTAAAAATAAAAAATTGTAACATTGAGAAATTATTTCTATATTGAGAACATTTTTGCATGAAAACTCTCCACACATTTTTTATCTTTCTTAGAAATCAGGTTAACATGAAAAAAATATTAGAAGTTTTTTATGACAATTATTCAAGCTCATCTTAACACCACATTGTATGAATACAAAAATCAATTTTAAATAAGCTAAAATTTGAAACTATTTGAAATTAAGTCATGGCATGAAGTTGGTTATTCAAATAATTAGGTTTGTTATTATTGATTAGGTTGGTCTTTAGGATAAAAATAATCTTAAATTTCATTTGGAAGTTTTCACACCTTGGATTATTTTTATCAATTTTGACAAGAAGTTTTTTTAGTGATTAAAATAAGCTCCCTTGTCATCATTTATTAATACAATTTTTTATGATTAATGAGAATAAAGGAGCCTATGGGGACAACTTGCTCTCTTTTGTTTACTGCCATGTAACTCGAGGAGGCTTGTTTGGCATTTTTAAATCCTTCATCGTGTTTTGAGGTGCAATTCTAGGGCACTATATTTGGCTCTGGTAATCATTTGGTGGTGCCCTACAAACATTTTGCCAAATAATCCTAATATTTTTCAGGAAACAACTCACTAAAGAAAAGTGGAAGATGATACATTATAAAGATGATATAAGCAACATCCATCCAGGGCAATGAGAAATATACTACAAGTGCTTTGTTCATGTGAACTAGAAAGCAATATAGAAAATGCAAATTAAAATGAAAGATTTGGGGGAAAGAGTACACAAAGTGACTGAAATAAAAAAGGGCAGTTGATAAATTCGATTTAGCACCTTCTGCTGTACTTGAAATTAATAAAACTGGAAAATAAGTATTTGTGAAGCAAGTCCAAAGAGAAAAAACACATGCGAGACTCATTTGTTTGATGCAGAGTACCCTTAAAGCTTAAGGGACTAATCATAATATGAAAGTCTAGTTAGCCAGATTTTAACAAAGAACGTACCATGACAGCAAATCGAGGCTCACAAAATCTTGGAATACAGATGAGCTTAACGAAATGATTCTCAGGTCCTGAACCAAGTAAAGTTTCATTACCAGCCAATTAAATCAGATCAAATACATCCTGAAGCCATAAAATACCTTGTAATAAATGTGTTTTCAAATTTTTCCTGATTTCCAATGTAGTAAACATGTGAACAGCTCTCCAAAAAGAAAGGGTCGTTCTCAGTAAAGGGATAACAACCTGAAATGTTAAGTAAAGAAAAATGAAATTAAAGGAATAGGTAGAACTTAGAGATACTATAGAGAAAGCATTTAAGATTTCAAGATAAATGGTAATAATTAAAAAAGTTACATTTATTTTCTACTGGAGCTCAAAAGACACATTATCATCAAGGAATTGAATAATGAGAGGAGCTCCACCATTTACATATTTGGGTCTTCCAGTGGACTCAAAAAGATGAAATGCAAATATTATCAATCTCTAATAAATAAGATTAATACAAGATTCAGATTTTGGAAGAAGAATTTGCTATCTGTGATTGGAAGAATGCAACTTGTGCAATCAGTTATCCATTCTACATGCATCTATTGGTTTTCAATGTTCAAAATTCTAAAATCTGTATGTTTAACTGATTGAAAGCAAAATTCACAGATTTACCCTAACGGCTAAAGGCATGAAATTGGTTTTTGTATCATGGAATGTAATGGCTAAACCAGCTACAAATGTAAGGCCAGATAACCAAGTTATGTTCCTTAAATCTTGCCCTTAACCTCAAGAATTGCTGAAGACTCCTAAAAATTATGATTATGTGGTCATAATGGGTGCATTGGAAGTATTTGAGAAAGTCTTTTCCATCATGTAGAATTACAATATCCCAATCATTGTATTGATGAACTAGGATTCATGAATAGAAGAAAATTGTATTGATGAACTAGTTAAGATGAATGATTTTACGAATAATTGAAATTTTCTCAATCATTTAAGGTTCTGGTTTTTCAACACGATGGAAATCAGAATTTTCAAAATTTATCAATTTATCCCTTAGCTTTGCAATGAGATGGGGAAAATCTTATGGAAACAGAAAGTTTTCTTTAGCTTTCACAAATGCCCTTCTTGAGGATAAAACAATATGTAGTATTAACAACACATTGAAAGAAAAATAAATAACATCTAATCATCGTTTAGGGTGTTTATCCTTGCCAATGGAATACTTTTATCAAGATCATCTATGTTCTGGCCAGATGTCTCAATGAATCTAATTGTCTTTCATACTTCACCATTGAAAATTTTATTTTTTGATATTTTCATATATTGTTAGCATGTAATCCTATTTAATATTATAAATCTGTTGTGCACCTTCTTACATTTGAAAATTTTATTTTTTTACTGATTTACTATACATTTATTTATATATATAATTCATAATAAATCGTTAAATTTTAATTTTTACTTTTAAGATAAGGAATTAAAAAATATATTAAATTACGTTTGTTAAAAATATTTAACATTTTGATTTTTATATAATTAATTAAGAGATCACATTTGGATATTTTATATTCTTTTGTAAACTTTCTAAATTAATTTATTATATATGATCAGCAAATTAAATTTTGGATTTTAAAATAAAAAATATAGCTAATAAATAACTGTAATAGTTTTATATAGTTTTGAAATAATATATTTTTAAAAATAATAATATTATATGTTTAAAATTTTTATAAGAAATTACGTTTTATTTTGTTTTGATATTTCTAAAATAAAAAAATTTTGATTATATCCTAAATATTTAAAAAAATAAAAACGGGGAAATAATCTACGTTAATCACGAACCAAATAAAGAAATGTCGCATAATTCGCTTTCGTATTTTTGCGGGTGTCCGCATAATACGTCTATGCGACAATGTAAAACTAAAAAAGCCTTCGATTCGGCGATTTCGCAGGAAAACCGCGAGGGTTAGCTCACGGATTTTCGCCATTTTCTGCGTCCGCATAATTAATTTTATGCGGCAGGTTCTATAGTTTTAGTGGCTTGTTATTGTGCGGGACGAAAAGAAAAAAGAAAAAAAAAAAACAAGTGTATTGCTTAAACCGAATTCTTTTTTTTTTTTTTTTTTCAAAGTTCGGAAAAAAGTTACATTATGCAGTCAGTTTTTAAGAGATATTTTAAAATAAATATAAACTATTTATTATATTAAATTAATGTTTTGAGTTTTATATAAATATTCATATTAAATCAAATCATGAACCTCTCCATTAAAACTATTAAGTTATTTGTTAATAAAAAATAATCATATAAATCTAAAAACATTTATTACGTTTAAATACAATAATCGTATACCAATCAAACTTTAATTTTGTAAAAATAAAGATTTTAAGTTATTGTATGTCATATTTTATTTTATTCTAATAAATGTGAGCAAAAAAACAAAAATAAATAAAAAAATATATCTTACAAAAAAATCGAAATGTTAAAAATATGTAAAATGAACAATTATTTTGAATAGTTATTTGCATAGTTCGAGAGACCCGGGTTCGAGTTTAGGCAACAGAAAAGTTTTTTATTCATTTTTTTTTTTTTTTAATTTTTAATATTTAGATATCAAGACATATGACTTGTTAGAAGCTATTGCAAAATCCATATAATAAAGTTTTAGTAGTCTGTATTTTATCTAATTGTATGATCAAAATGCTAATTGTTAGTGTTTTTTAATAGGGGTCAAATGACGATGAAATTAAATCATCTAAATAGACTAAATAAAATATAATGAATATAGTACAAGTAGTATATCAATATATGATGAGGATATAATTTAAATTTTATGTATTGTTTTTAGCACAATAAGGGAAAAAAAAAAGATAATTGAACAACTAATTTTCTTATTTTTGTATTAGGTGTGTGAAAATTTTATATATACAACTTTAATTATGTAATATCATGTGTTTGATTATTGTGCAAATTTTATATGTACAAATTTTTCTATAGTCGATCTTTTTTAAATATTTAGATGTAAAGACATCTGGAATGTTCGAAGCAATTGCAAAATCTCTATAATAAAGTTTCAGTCGTCTGGGTTTTATCTCATTGTGTGATCAAAATGATAGTCGTTAGAGTGTATTTTTAACAAGGGTCAAATGGACTTGAAATCAAATAGTCAATAAATTAAATAAAATATAATGAATATAGTATGAGTAATATATCAATATATGATAAGGATATGATGTAAATTCTATGTATTAATTACAAGATAATGAAGAGAAAAAAGATAATTGAATAATTGTTCTTTTTTGTATTAGGTACGTGAAAATTTTATATGTACAACTTTAATTATATAATATAATGTGCTTGATTATTGTGCAAATTATATATGTATTGTTTTATTTATGTTAAGTATAATTTATTTGCGTTAAATGTTGAGTAGGTGTATAATGGCACAATGATGGCTAAAACTTGCATATTGATATAATTATTTCTACTGTTGTCATGATACATTTATATATATGGAGTACACAAGTAAAGCTATAAGAAAAGTGTCATTGTCCACTAAAAGTACGATAACACATATCTTTCTTTCTTAATGTTATACTTAATATGTGTATTTGATCTTGATATTTTAAAATTTTATTAAATTAGAACAAAATAATATTATCTTTATGTATTTTGAAAACCATTTTCAATGAAATATTTAAAATTATCTTGTCATATTATTTTGATCTTGACCAGGTGATCGTACACGTATGATATAGCTTATGGTGTTTTTTTATTTATTAGATCATAATGTATGATAGAAAAATCATATAAGTATAATTTAAAGTAAAAACTTGAGCACTTACGCAAGAATTTATATGAATAAAATTATTAAAATAACATGCCTTATGTAATATATATATATATATATATATATATATATATATATATATATATATATATATATATATATATATATATATATATATATATATATATATATATATATCATTTTACATACATTTTATTGTAAAAAACTTAAAGGAATAAGAGATTGAATAAAGAATTTTTTTTGTAGAATATGGTAAATAAATCTGTAATGTGTGATGTAGCATAATATTTCTTTTTATATTTTTATAGTTTCTTTTGGATTGTATTTTGTTATGTTAGTAAATGCTTATATTTTTTGTGATTCGACACTTATTACACTACTTTACTAGTTATATGATTTTACTTGATTTATAACTTTCTTTGTTACATGGCATTATAAGAGATAATTAAGATTGAATGAAATATATATATATATAGAATAACATATTTACTTCACATGTAACATGATTTAAGAAATAATTTAGTTATCTAGAAACTCTACACACGTGTGCAACACTTTGATGTGGCTAAAGCTATAATACAATCTAAGCAAAAGTCATTAACACTTTAGTATAGTTAAAATATGATACATTCTATGCTAAAGTCTTTAACCCATTAGTGTGGTTAGGGTTATGATATGCTCTATACAAAAGTTACCAATACTTCAACATAGTTAGGGTTATGATACATTTTATGTGAAAGTCACTAATACTTTAATATGTTTAGGCCTAGGATATTCTCTATATGAAAGTTTTCAATACTTTAAAGTGACTAAAACTAAGATACCCTCAATGCAAAAATCATCAACACTTTAGTGGGTTAAGGCTACGATACTTTTTATGTAAAAGTCATCAATTTTTTATTATGACAAAGGTTACGATATACTATCTACAAAATTCACTAACACTTTATTGTTACTAAGACTATAACTTTTATGGAAATGTCACAAACATTTAATTGTGACTAGTGCTACGATGTCTTATAAGAAAAAGTTGAAAAAGACGATAACCCATAAAAAGGGTTTGAGTTGTGCAACCAAGATTTTTTCTAACATATAACATTTAACTTTTTTCAAATCAAATATTAATTTAACAACAAATAGTCTTGATTAGAAACAAAAAATAACATTCCCAATAAGTTTAGAAATAACTATTGTGTATTAAACTTAGATCATATTAGTATTTCAAGAATATCGTATCATGACGATATCGTACAATGATTGTCTCAATGATACACTTGTTTGGTCAGTTCATTTTTTGTTAGTACAAATGTATCATACATATATAATAATGATATCGTATAGCATTGATAAAATAAAGTCTCATTGAAGTGAAATCTAATGTGCGAAACTCACAAGGGGAGAGTGAATTATAGATTTTAAAAGTAATTTTTGTTATTTTTATTTCTTAAAAATAATTTTATGTTTATAAAAGACCTTTATTATATGCATATATTATCTTTAATATGATAAAAGAAAAATAAAGATAAAAATTGAAATGCGACACAAGAATTTTTAGGTGGTTCAGTTCGAATTAGAATCTGCATCCACTCCCAATCGAGATCAGGAAAAACACCATTAACAAAAGATTATAACTTGATATTCTTTCTTACGGTTCACCTCCAATGTATTAGTTTTTGTAGGTTCAACTAAAACTTAGACTTTTTTAAAAGTTCAACCTCGACTCAGTTTTTAATAAGAGCAAATCAAACTCGAGCTTCTATAAATGCATGGCCGCCCAACCCAAAAGAAAAAAAATAACAAAACGAAAAAATTTTGATAAAGTTGTATAACTTCTTATACTTGTTAAGTGATGTAAAAAGATACAATGAGCTTAAATTCAAGAGAGAAATAAGAATTTAAAAGATTAGACATGCAATGCTTAGTTGAAAAACTTCGATAATTTGAAAAAGAGAAGTCGTAATTACTACAAGTAGAATTTGTGTTAGTAGAATATAAAGCAGCATTTTGTTGAGATCTCAAAGATTGATTCACATTCATTAGATTTTTCATTTATAATGCTTAGATATTTATAGAAAAAAGTTTTAATTATATTCATTAGAAAGTGTAGAAAGTTTTTTGAAAATCTACAACCAAACAACTTAGATAGTATGTTAAAATATTTTTTTGAAACTACTAATGCAATGGTTAATAGTTAGTTGTTAAGCGTGATGAACATGGGGCTGTTGGATTTGATCGAAGGTGATACTGATCGTTAGATCTAATGCATAATAAGTGGATGAGTTATGAATGGCTCGGTTAAGAAATATTTGATCTTAGCCATCTTATCATGTTAAATGAGATCTGGATCGTTTGAATTAACAATGATAAAATCAGGATTAGATCTAAATCATAGGATGCAAACATGAGAGATCTAAGCCATCATATTAAAGATAGATTATGTAAAACGGCAGAAATAGAGATTACCGTCCGATGAAGTTGGACGAGATCAAGACCGTTTGATGGTCGATCAGTTACAACAGATGAAGTAGTAACTGTCTGATTGGCTCATCAAATAAACTGTTGGATCTATTAAGATCACAGTTTAAAAGCGAAGGCAATCTCCACAGTGTGATCATGAAAACGTGCAAGTAGACAGTGCTAAGCATTGTTAGTTTTGGATGTAGACAGGGACAAGGCTTTAGTCCCATATTTTAGAAAAGGAGTATTTGGAGTTTATATATATTCACGTAGATGTGGCATGTAGAGCAGAAATGGGGTGGGCTCCTCGGTTGTGCACTCGAGAATTCATCCCCTGGGTGTACTCGTAATGTAAAGGTTAACTGATTTATCCATAAGTATGTATAGTTTTGAGTTATGCCTGGCTCGATCGATTGTCTTACCTCAATTTGGTTTAGGATTCACAGTCAGCCCAAACAGGCTCGACTCGATTTTCCTAACCTGAGGCTTATGAGTGATTGATTAGTCTGGCTTGCCTGGCCCGAGAGCTTTAAAAGTTTGGATGTGGCTAAAATTTTTTTTATTTTAAGTATTAAATATTTAACATAATTAATTTTTTAATTTAATCAAAATTTGGCAAAAAAATTAACATAAAATTTTAATAAATATGAAATTCAACCAAGAAAAAAATTGTGAATTCAAAAATAAAATCTTATTTGTTTACTAAATCAAAGAGATGATTGAATATAATTTGAGATTGATGAGAATGCCTTTAAAATCAACAAGTTAACATTCTAAAAAAACTTATCAAAGTTTGGTGCACATTGAAGTGTTTCGTGCTAAGGAAATCCCACAAGAGGGGGGGGGGGGGTGAATTGTGTATTTAAAAATTTTTATAACTTTCGAAATTAAAACTTAAAAGTTTTAAGCACGAATAAAGAAATTTGAACACAAAAGTTTTTAGGTGGTTCAACTCAAAACCGAGTCTACGTCCACCCCCAACCGGTGTTGGGAAAAATCTACTAAATGCACCAATTACAAGTGAGGCTTTTCGTACGGTTCACCTCAAACCTACTTGGGATTTTTACTACGGCTAATCTCAAACCTACTTGAGTTTTTCTCCGGGCTCAACTCAAACCCGCTCGGGGCTTTAGCACTACTGCCGGGATGCACTTACCCCAAAACGAAAAATACAACGATTGACAAAAAGAACTTAGGAGAAATAGGAGAAAAGGGAGGCACACACAATTGAAAAATTAGAAGGATAGAAATGAGAAAAATTGAATCATGAACATCTAATTTCAAGCGCCTTGTTGCAGTTTTCCTTTTGAGCTTGAAGGCACCGTTTTTTCTTGTGATTGCTCGAATTTGAGATCTGAAATATTTGAAAGAATTTAGCAAAAGGTAAAAAAAAATAAATCTTAATTCTTCCCTATTTATAGAGCTTAAAATTGAGCTAAAAAACAAACCTTCAACGGCTCCTAAAAAACAACTAGCCGTTTGGGCAACGGACGGAAAGCAGCCACCGTCCGTTCCGGGCCTAAAATCGAATGACGCTGATCAAATTTACAAAACAGTCGTTCGATTTTGATCTGGAGCGTTGGATCCACGCGCTGAACGAACGACGCCGATTAAACTCGCGAAACAGCCGTTCGATTTCAATCTTGCCCGTTGGATCTGGGCGGGCTTGATCTGCGCCTTTGGATCCTGCCGAAGTTATAAGGTGGGATTTTTAGTCCCACACTGCAGAACTAAAGTCGGCGCACCGCTTTATAAGGAATTTGCGCTGTTTAATTCTCGAGCCTCTGTGGGGTTGGCCCCCCCTTCCTTGACCGGGATTTCATCACCTGGTTAGGTTGACTTGACCATGCACTGTTCATTGACCGTTGACCGTCGCTGTAGTTTGACCTAGCCGAGCTCCTCTCTGCGGGCTTTGGGCGGGCCTGGCTTAGCCAAGCACTGTTCATTTGACCGTTGACCACCGCTGTAGTTTGACCTCGCCGTGCTTCTCTCGGCGGGCTTTGGGCGGTCTTGGCTTGCCCTTTTTGGGTCAACCAATTTTTAATTTCTAAAAGACCTGGACGGGCTAATTGCGTGACGGGTCGGCCCGCCCGGTGCTACAGTGAATTTTCCCGAGACATAAGCTGTTTTAAGGTTGATTGGAAGAATTTTTGTACTAAAATTTTAAATATAAGTGTACCAAAATAATTTTATATTATCATAGTATTATAAGTTTTCTAAATGACTATGAAAAGAGATTTATGAAAAATAATTCCTAAATAATTTTAAAAAATCAAATACCAATGTCTATACTTTTTGTCAATAAAGCTTGGCCCAAAAATCAAAATTCAATAATTATTAATTTTATAACATTTTTAAATATTAATACTACTAGTGTGCCTCATAATCTCAAAAATTGGACATCTCAATTTTAAGAAAATTAATAAAAACTCAAATATGAAAATTCTAGTACATGTCTCAAATTTCCTTGAAGTATGCCATGGCTTCAAGGTCCTTAGATACCACTATTTTAGACATGTGAAATACATTGCTTGATTTAATTAAATATTAATAATTTTACTTAAAATCAAGCCTAAATAAAATATAAACATTTATGCTTGACTGTTATACCCAGTAAAAAGTTTTATGTTAATCTTTAATGAATTAATTTTTGGCTTGGACGATTTCAGATCGACAGTAGGATGAGCCAGGAGCTCAATCAGAGGCTATTGGAATTTCTGAAATTTCTAGGGATTTTTCGGAGCACCGAGGTGAATTTTAAGAAATTTTCCCTGTTTAATTAGATTTATTGGATTTTTTAGAAATTCGAAAATCCATTTAAATTAAACCGGAAATTGTTTTTTTTACCGCGCGTGAACCGGACCGGAACGGTTCAGCGGAGGCGGAGACGGTTCGCCGAGTGAGTTTGCGCGTGCGTTCTGATAAGCGGATCGGACGGTCGTGATCGACGGTTGGGATTGAACCGGCTGATCGGGTGCTTACCGTGTCGATAGCGTGTCGACAGCGCGTATCGGGTGCTTACCATGTCGAAAGCGTGTCAACGGCGCGTAATGGGTTTCACCGTGTCGGCCAGAAATATAAAACCCTCGCGAAACGATTAGGGTTCGTTCGGCCGACCGATAAAGAGGAATTTTCCGGCGTACGGCGCGTGATTCCGGCGGCCTGGCAAGGGGCTTTTTGTGCCTGGAGATCCACGGGAACGAGGAGAGTCAATTCATACCGGATTCGTTCGGCGAGGAGCTGCGGACGAAGTTCACCGTCGCCGGCGTCGTTGAGGTAGGAAATTCAGTTTAAATTAGTGATTTAGTAGAAAATTAAAAGCATGGAATATTTTGTTAATGTCTATCTGAGCATGTGATTGAAATTTTGAAGTCGGAAATGCATTGCAGTATTATAATTTTAGCATGTTAGGTTTTAGGGTTTCGGAAAATTATACCCGCCGAATTCGGAATTTTGCCAAGCATGTGTTGAATTGATAATGTGCTTTATTCATGTTAAGGTGGTTTCAAATGCTGGAATCATTAATTTCATAAATTGTCAATTAGGGATCGGATGAAAGTCCTTCGGCGGAAAATTTTGATTGAACCTTAGAAATTAGTGGCAATTATTGAAACACTAGGATAGTACGAACATAGAATTTTGTTTCTCTTTGTTCGCGGTCGCCGGAAATCGGCGGAAGAATTGGACTTGGTCGGCGATTGCGTCGGCTAGGGTTTCGCGGGCTTCGGACCGAGAAAGGAGAAGGGTTTAGATAATATCAAATTTAATTAAGTAATTAATGATATTTACGCCATTTTATTAGTAATTAAAATTAATCCGATTAACGGATTATTAAGAAATTGGTTCGGCGGTGCCGCGGTTCAGCGCGAGGGTCCCGAACCGGTGGCGAGATCCGGTTCAGGGGATTCGGCGCGGTTCAGTGAGAAGCGGTTCTCGGCTCAGCGCGAAGGCCGAACCGGCGGCGAGAACCGGGTTCACGGAAGTGCGGGCGGTATATTGGAAATAACGGAATTTTAAATTCGGTAATTATTCCGAATTTCGGAAAATTAAGAAAGGGCAGAATTTGATTTTTTGGAATTTTTAAATTAATTCAGAAATTAATCCGAATTTTTGGAAAAACAGGATATATGTGGAATTTATTAATCCGAATTTTCGGAAAAAGGATATATGTGGAATTTAAATTTTATTCGGAAATTTATTTCGAATTTCGGAAAATGGATAAAGGGCGGAAATTGAAATTGGGATTTAAAAATTTCCTGAAGTGGGGAAAAATGTTATCAGTGATGACAGTACAGCTGGAAACAGTCAGACAGAAGTATGGTACATGGATGCTACCAGAACAGTCAGTAATTGACAGTTCTGTTGCTTGATGGCAACGGCATGGATTGAGTCAGTTTACTCAGTGTTGGCATATTTTATGGATTGGCATACTGGACCGGACTACTATAGACCCTATATGATGTTTTAGGGTAGTTGTGGTAGGTAACTGTGCGGTTCAGACTTAGCTTCCACAGTATACATGTGACTGGTATGCGCCTTGTTGTACCTGGATACATGTTGCCGGATCTTGGAGTTAGAGATTGGCAATGACTGTAGGGGCGTGAGCTTCTATGGAAGTTGTTGGTAGAGGACTCTTTGGGACGGTGGCTGAGTCGATCTCTCCTGGTCCATGTGTGTAGGCCTGCGCGCCTGAGGGTGGCAGGGGTGTCTCGCAGTGGCTAGCCAAGTGTGTAGGCCTGCGCGCCTTAGGGTGGCAGGGGTGTCTCACGTTGACTAGAGATTTTGTGACTAGATCTGTCTATAGTCTCCAGGAGATTGATTGACGAGAGACGCTGCGGTGTCGGGTGCTTAGGCGCCATGCGTGTTTCGAGATGGGCGTTCCCACTGGCACGCTACCTGGAAGCCCAGAGGAGAGCTACTCTGGTGTGACTAGGGGTGACTGTGGTTGGTCGGAGTCTGGGACTGAGAGTGCCTATCCACCATACATTGTTATGCTGTATTCCTATATTTTTGCTATTATCCTTCTCTTGCATGTGAGTTTTACTAGCTGTCTTTCCTACTGGGCGTAGCTCATTCCTGTATTGTATATTTCAGTGGCTCGGCAGACTTGACGCTACCTGATTAGGTGGGATCGTGGTCAGCAGGCTTGTGGAGGATATCTGATTGTGATTGTCTGAGATATTCTGGTTAGTTGATTGTTGCTGTTGGATGTATTTAATGAGGTTATTATTCTCATATGTCATGTAATATGTGAGGGAAATTCTGACTTATGTTTCTGGTTGGATAATATTGCACTTGTTGGACTTGGTCTTATTCTTGTAATGTAGTTTCCATTTACTACCCTACCTTATTGTCTTGGAGTATGGTGTGTGGAGTGCCATATTTTATCTGAGGATGTTATATATCTTTTTGTTTGATGGTGAGGTCATTACATGACTATGGAACTTAACCATGGGGGTTCAGACTTCTAATAGACCGGTTCTCCTACCCGTAGGGGTTAGGAGTATTGGGTCTAGTAGGAGTAACATTGCGCGAGTCCATCTGTTAATTCAGGAGTCATGAACCTGATTTGACGGTGTACCCGGGAGATGGGATCCACATTGTTAAGGGAAGTAGGTGTGTAATGATGTGTTATATCCTATGTTTTCGTAGGCTACTCAGGTTGGTATGGGACGATCTGAGCTGTCTATATAAAAAAAAAAAAAAAAAAAAAAAATTGTATGCCAAAAATCAGCCTAGGAAAAATGGGGTGTAACAGGAGTGGTATCAGAGCCCTAGGTTAAGATAGTGGGGCTAGACATATCAGAGCCCTAGGTTAAGATAGTGGGGCTAGACATATCAGAGCCCTAGGTGAGGATAGTGGGGCTAGACATGTATAGGAGTTCAACCCAAGGTGGGGAGAACTGTTGATTCTTTTTTTTTACTATAGTAGTCCATATGCCAATTGCCAAATGACGACTCTAATGCCAGATTAGTTGCTTTTGACAGTATGGCTGGTACCAGGAGACTTTCCGCTCGTGGAGCAGCTAGAGGCAGACCTGTATCTACTACTCCTACCCCAGAGACGAGCCCAGCATTGCCAGTTGAGCCAGCCGTGGATCGTTGGATCGATGCCTTCATGCGGTTGCGTCCGCGGAGCTTCAGTGGGTCGGCTGACCCAGCGGTGGCTGATGACTGGATGGCTCATATGCTTGAGCTGTTTGATGCCTTGGGATGTCCACTTGGCAGGAGGGTAGTACTTGCTGCTCTAGTATTGGAGGGAGAGGCTGCTACCTGGTGGAGAGGCCAGCGGCGCGCCATGTATGGGGAGGCCCAGAACAGCGAGATAGCATGGGAAGACTTTGTTGAGGCATTCAGGGAGTGCTACATTCCGGCTTCTGCTATGTCTCAGTTCAGGAGGGAACTTATACACCTCAGGCAGGGCCAGATGTCAGTGAACGATTACTTATCGAGGTTCACTTATCTGGCGAGGTACGCCGCAGAGCTGGTACCTTCTGAGGAGCGCAGATGTGAGATGTTCCTGGAGGGACTTCGTCCTATGCTGCAGCGCCAGCTAGTTGTGAGTCGGTTTGCCAGGTTTCGTGACTTGGTGGAGGCTGCGAGATCCGTTGAGCTTATTGACACCCGGATGGAGGCCCAGAGAGAGACTCACAACAAGAGGAAGGAATTCAGAAATGTCCAACAAAACAAAAAGAATAAGAGACACAGAGATCACCGTGGTACTCAGGAGGGCGTGGTCCAGCCACGACCTATCTCTGAGAGACCAGGGCAGCAGACAGGTACCCGGACTGGGGGGATTATCTGCTACCATTGTCGACAGCCCGGACACAAGAAGTGCGACTGCCCAGAGTTGAAGAAACAGAGGATCACAGGACCGGTTGGTTCATCTGGGGGACAGCCCAGAGTGTTTGCACTGACTCGGCAGCAGGCTTCAGAGTCACCAGAGGTGATCACAGGTATGCTTTATTTTGGCAACGTGCAGTGCATGACTTTGTTTGATACTGGTGCATCTCATTCTTTTGTTGCTGAGAGGATCTGGAATCAGACATCAGGATCCAAGGGTTACTTGAAGGAACCCTTATTGGTTAGGCTTCCTGATGGGAAAGAGATTCCCACTGTTCAGAAGATTGACGGATCTATTCTGATTAGTGGACACGAGTTCGTGACAGAGTTGATATGTGTGCCACTAGCAGAGTTCGACATCATTTTGGGAATGGATTGGTTGTGCTACCATGCAGTGGTGCTGGATTGTTGGGAGAAGAAGGTCAGGATCAGAGTGCCTGGTTCGGGGGATGTGATATACTTTGGTCTGAACAGGCAGATTCCCCTGATCTCAGTTCTTCAGGCGGAGAGGTTAGTAAGTAAGGGTTGTACTGGTTGGTTGGCCTATGTGACCGATAGCCAAGCCACCACTACCCCTATGTCAGATATTCCAGTGGTGAGAGACTTTCCTATGGTCTTTCCAGAGGAGTTGCCTGGACTTCCACCAGCTAGGGAAGTGGAGTTTTCGATTGATTTGGAGGCAGGAGTAGCTCCTATTGCTAGAGCTCCTTACAGGATGGCTCCAGCCGAGCTAGCAGAGTTGAAGACTCAATTACAGGACTTATTAGACAAGGGACTCATACGCCCCAGTTGTTCACCTTGGGGTGCCCCTGTCTTATTCGTCAAGAAGAAAGATGGTAGTATGAGGCTGTGTGTGGATTATAGGGAATTGAATAAGGTTACTATTCGTAACCGGTACCCGTTACCACGCATCGATGATTTGTTGGATCAGCTTCAGGGAGCAACTGTGTTCTCCAAGATTGATTTACGCTCGGGTTATCACCAGATCCGGATTAGAGGTTCTGATGTACCCAAAACAGCATTCCGTACTAGATATGGGCATTACGAGTTCACAGTGTTACCTTTTGGATTGACTAATGCTCCAGCAGTATTTATGAACCTGATGCATCGAGTGTTTCGTGCCTTTCTGGATCGGTTTGTGATCATCTTTATAGATGATATATTGATTTATTCCAGAGATAGGGAAACTCATGCAGATCAGTTGAGGACTGTGCTTACAGTGTTGCGGGAGAATGAGCTGTATGCAAAATTCTCCAAGTGTTCCTTTTGGCTGGACTCAGTAGCATTCTTGGGACACATTGTCAGTGCAGAGGGCGTGGCTGTTGATCCTAGCAAGATACGAGCTATTGTTGATTGGAAACGGCCATCTTCTGTCACTGAGATCCGGAGTTTCCTTGGTTTGGCTGGATACTATAGGAAATTTGTTCCTCACTTTTCTAGACTGGCCGCTCCACTAACACAGTTGACCCGGAAGGGAAAATCTTTTGAGTGGTCAGAGAGTTGTGAGAACAGTTTCTTAGAGCTGAAGCAGAGGCTTAGCACCGCTCCAGTATTGATGTTACCTACACAGGAGAAGCCGTATCAGATGTATACTGATGCTTCACATATAGGCTTGGGAGCCGTACTGATGCAGGATAGTAGAGTTATAGCATATGCTTCGAGGCAACTGAAGGATCATGAGAAGAATTATCCCACTCATGATTTGGAGTTAGCTGCTGTCATTTTTGCCTTGAAGATATGGAGACATTATTTGTACGGAGTTCCTGTAGATTGTTTCTCCGACCACAAGAGTCTTAAGTATCTGTTCACTCAGAAGGAACTGAACTTGAGGCAGAGGAGGTGGTTGGAACTGATAAAAGATTACGAACTGACAATAAACTACTGCGAGGGAAAGGCTAATCCAGTGGCTGATGCCTTGAGCAGACACGCAGTTGTGTATACTGTGATAGCTTGCGACTCTATAGCAGACTTGGATTGGGATGTTGAGAGATGTCAGGAACAGTTGTCTGTTCAGAGACTGGCTCACAGACTCAGTTCGTTGACTATTCGGGCTGACTGGTTATCTGAGATGCGTGATCTTCAGCTTTGTGATGAAGAGCTGAAGGAGAAGTTAGAGTTGGCATCGCAGGGATTGGGAGGAGACTTTGCTCTCAGAGACGACATTTTGACTTTCAGGGGTCGCTGGTGTGTGCCATCACATCAGGAGTTCAGGGAGAGGATCCTTCGAGAGGCTCATTATGGAACTTTGGCTATACACCCTGGAGAAGTCAAGATGTATAGGAATTTGAGGAGTGTTTTCTGGTGGAGAGGGGTGAAGGCAGATGTTGCTGCTTTTGTTAAGAAGTGCCTTACATGTCAGCAAGTTAAGGCCGAGCACCAGAGACCTGGAGGATTGTTGCAGAGATTGCCGATTCCGGAGTGGAAATGGGATGACATCACTATGGACTTTGTAACTGGTCTTCCTCGTACCAGACAAGGTTTTGACGCCATTTGGGTCATCGTGGATCGATTGACCAAGTCAGCCCATTTCTTATCAATTAAGAAGACGGATTCAGCGGCACAATTGGCAGAGGTATATATTCAACAGATTGTCAGATTGCATGGAATTCCCCGATCTATTATTTCTGACAGAGACGCCAAGTTCACATCACAGTTTTGGAGGAGCTTACACACTGCCATGGGTATACAGTTGAAGTTCAGTACTGCTTATCATCCTCAGACAGATGGACAGTCTGAGCGGACTATTCGGACCTTGGAGGATTTGCTACGCTTGAGCGTACAAACTTACTCAACAGATTGGGCCAGACGGTTACCCTTGGTAGAGTTTGTGTACAATAACAGCTTCCAGGCGTCGATTGGTATGGCACCTTACGAGGCATTGTATGGGCGTAGGTGCAGATCCCCTCTTTGTTGGGAGGAGGGTGATTCCAGGAGGGTGTGGGGACCTCAGATTGTGCAGGAGACCACAGCTGAAGTCAAGTTATTGCAAGACAGATTACGTATTGTGCAAGATCGCCAGACGAAATATTATGATCCTAAGCACAGAGCTGTTGAGTTTTCTGTGGGAGATAGGGTATTCCTGAAGATCAGTTCTATGCGAGGTCTATTCCGGTTCGGGAAGCCTTCTAAGCTTCGACCTCGTTACATTGGACCCTATCCTATTCTAGAGAGGGTTGGTGAAGTGGCTTACAGGTTGGCACTTCCTGAACATCTGATTGGGATTCACAATGTGTTTCATGTTTCGAATCTCAAGAGATATGTGCCAGATCCTTCTCATTGTATCAGTGATGATCTTCCTGGTTTGCAAGTGACACCAGATTCCTCTTATGTGGAACTACCAGTTCGCATCCTCGAGGAGAGCAGCAGACAGCTGAGGAACAGGTCGTTTCCTATGGTCAAGGTTCTGTGGAATAGACATGACGAAAGGGAGGCGACCTGGGAGCTAGAGCAGGATGTTGCGGAGAAGTGGCCGGAACTTCTTGCTGAATTTCGAGGGCGAAATTCCTGATAAGGTGGGGAGATTGTTATACCCAGTAAAAAGTTTTATGTTAATCTTTAATGAATTAATTTTTGGCTTGGACGATTTCAGATCGACAGTAGGATGAGCCAGGAGCTCAATCAGAGGCTATTGGAATTTCTGAAATTTCTAGGGATTTTTCGGAGCACCGAGGTGAATTTTAAGAAATTTTCCCTGTTTAATTAGATTTATTGGATTTTTTAGAAATTCGAAAATCCATTTAAATTAAACCGGAAATTGTTTTTTTTACCGCGCGTGAACCGGACCGGAACGGTTCAGCGGAGGCGGAGACGGTTCGCCGAGTGAGTTTGCGCGTGCGTTCTGATAAGCGGATCGGACGGTCGTGATCGACGGTTGGGATTGAACCGGCTGATCGGGTGCTTACCGTGTCGATAGCGTGTCGACAGCGCGTATCGGGTGCTTACCGTGTCGAAAGCGTGTCAACGGCGCGTAATGGGTTTCACCGTGTCGGCCAGAAATATAAAACCCTCGCGAAACGATTAGGGTTCGTTCGGCCGACCGATAAAGAGGAATTTTCCGGCGTACGGCGCGTGATTCCGGCGGCCTGGCAAGGGGCTTTTTGTGCCTGGAGATCCACGGGAACGAGGAGAGTCAATTCATACCGGATTCGTTCGGCGAGGAGCTGCGGACGAAGTTCACCGTCGCCGGCGTCGTTGAGGTAGGAAATTCAGTTTAAATTAGTGATTTAGTAGAAAATTAAAAGCATGGAATATTTTGTTAATGTCTATCTGAGCATGTGATTGAAATTTTGAAGTCGGAAATGCATTGCAGTATTATAATTTTAGCATGTTAGGTTTTAGGGTTTCGGAAAATTATACCCGCCGAATTCGGAATTTTGCCAAGCATGTGTTGAATTGATAATGTGCTTTATTCATGTTAAGGTGGTTTCAAATGCTGGAATCATTAATTTCATAAATTGTCAATTAGGGATCGGATGAAAGTCCTTCGGCGGAAAATTTTGATTGAACCTTAGAAATTAGTGGCAATTATTGAAACACTAGGATAGTACGAACATAGAATTTTGTTTCTCTTTGTTCGCGGTCGCCGGAAATCGGCGGAAGAATTGGACTTGGTCGGCGATTGCGTCGGCTAGGGTTTCGCGGGCTTCGGACCGAGAAAGGAGAAGGGTTTAGATAATATCAAATTTAATTAAGTAATTAATGATATTTACGCCATTTTATTAGTAATTAAAATTAATCCGATTAACGGATTATTAAGAAATTGGTTCGGCGGTGCCGCGGTTCAGCGCGAGGGTCCCGAACCGGTGGCGAGATCCGGTTCAGGGGATTCGGCGCGGTTCAGTGAGAAGCGGTTCTCGGCTCAGCGCGAAGGCCGAACCGGCGGCGAGAACCGGGTTCACGGAAGTGCGGGCGGTATATTGGAAATAACGGAATTTTAAATTCGGTAATTATTCCGAATTTCGGAAAATTAAGAAAGGGCAGAATTTGATTTTTTGGAATTTTTAAATTAATTCAGAAATTAATCCGAATTTTTGGAAAAACAGGATATATGTGGAATTTATTAATCCGAATTTTCGGAAAAAGGATATATGTGGAATTTAAATTTTATTCGGAAATTTATTTCGAATTTCGGAAAATGGATAAAGGGCGGAAATTGAAATTGGGATTTAAAAATTTCCTGAAGTGGGGAAAAATGTTATCAGTGATGACAGTACAGCTGGAAACAGTCAGACAGAAGTATGGTACATGGATGCTACCAGAACAGTCAGTAATTGACAGTTCTGTTGCTTGATGGCAACGGCATGGATTGAGTCAGTTTACTCAGTGTTGGCATATTTTATGGATTGGCATACTGGACCGGACTACTATAGACCCTATATGATGTTTTAGGGTAGTTGTGGTAGGTAACTGTGCGGTTCAGACTTAGCTTCCACAGTATACATGTGACTGGTATGCGCCTTGTTGTACCTGGATACATGTTGCCGGATCTTGGAGTTAGAGATTGGCAATGACTGTAGGGGCGTGAGCTTCTATGGAAGTTGTTGGTAGAGGACTCTTTGGGACGGTGGCTGAGTCGATCTCTCCTGGTCCATGTGTGTAGGCCTGCGCGCCTGAGGGTGGCAGGGGTGTCTCGCAGTGGCTAGCCAAGTGTGTAGGCCTGCGCGCCTTAGGGTGGCAGGGGTGTCTCACGTTGACTAGAGATTTTGTGACTAGATCTGTCTATAGTCTCCAGGAGATTGATTGACGAGAGACGCTGCGGTGTCGGGTGCTTAGGCGCCATGCGTGTTTCGAGATGGGCGTTCCCACTGGCACGCTACCTGGAAGCCCAGAGGAGAGCTACTCTGGTGTGACTAGGGGTGACTGTGGTTGGTCGGAGTCTGGGACTGAGAGTGCCTATCCACCATACATTGTTATGCTGTATTCCTATATTTTTGCTATTATCCTTCTCTTGCATGTGAGTTTTACTAGCTGTCTTTCCTACTGGGCGTAGCTCATTCCTGTATTGTATATTTCAGTGGCTCGGCAGACTTGACGCTACCTGATTAGGTGGGATCGTGGTCAGCAGGCTTGTGGAGGATATCTGATTGTGATTGTCTGAGATATTCTGGTTAGTTGATTGTTGCTGTTGGATGTATTTAATGAGGTTATTATTCTCATATGTCATGTAATATGTGAGGGAAATTCTGACTTATGTTTCTGGTTGGATAATATTGCACTTGTTGGACTTGGTCTTATTCTTGTAATGTAGTTTCCATTTACTACCCTACCTTATTGTCTTGGAGTATGGTGTGTGGAGTGCCATATTTTATCTGAGGATGTTATATATCTTTTTGTTTGATGGTGAGGTCATTACATGACTATGGAACTTAACCATGGGGGTTCAGACTTCTAATAGACCGGTTCTCCTACCCGTAGGGGTTAGGAGTATTGGGTCTAGTAGGAGTAACATTGCGCGAGTCCATCTGTTAATTCAGGAGTCATGAACCTGATTTGACGGTGTACCCGGGAGATGGGATCCACATTGTTAAGGGAAGTAGGTGTGTAATGATGTGTTATATCCTATGTTTTCGTAGGCTACTCAGGTTGGTATGGGACGATCTGAGCTGTCTATATAAAAAAAAAAAAAAAAAAAAAAAATTGTATGCCAAAAATCAGCCTAGGAAAAATGGGGTGTAACAGGAGTGGTATCAGAGCCCTAGGTTAAGATAGTGGGGCTAGACATATCAGAGCCCTAGGTTAAGATAGTGGGGCTAGACATATCAGAGCCCTAGGTGAGGATAGTGGGGCTAGACATGTATAGGAGTTCAACCCAAGGTGGGGAGAACTGTTGATTCTTTTTTTTTACTATAGTAGTCCATATGCCAATTGCCAAATGACGACTCTAATGCCAGATTAGTTGCTTTTGACAGTATGGCTGGTACCAGGAGACTTTCCGCTCGTGGAGCAGCTAGAGGCAGACCTGTATCTACTACTCCTACCCCAGAGACGAGCCCAGCATTGCCAGTTGAGCCAGCCGTGGATCGTTGGATCGATGCCTTCATGCGGTTGCGTCCGCGGAGCTTCAGTGGGTCGGCTGACCCAGCGGTGGCTGATGACTGGATGGCTCATATGCTTGAGCTGTTTGATGCCTTGGGATGTCCACTTGGCAGGAGGGTAGTACTTGCTGCTCTAGTATTGGAGGGAGAGGCTGCTACCTGGTGGAGAGGCCAGCGGCGCGCCATGTATGGGGAGGCCCAGAACAGCGAGATAGCATGGGAAGACTTTGTTGAGGCATTCAGGGAGTGCTACATTCCGGCTTCTGCTATGTCTCAGTTCAGGAGGGAACTTATACACCTCAGGCAGGGCCAGATGTCAGTGAACGATTACTTATCGAGGTTCACTTATCTGGCGAGGTACGCCGCAGAGCTGGTACCTTCTGAGGAGCGCAGATGTGAGATGTTCCTGGAGGGACTTCGTCCTATGCTGCAGCGCCAGCTAGTTGTGAGTCGGTTTGCCAGGTTTCGTGACTTGGTGGAGGCTGCGAGATCCGTTGAGCTTATTGACACCCGGATGGAGGCCCAGAGAGAGACTCACAACAAGAGGAAGGAATTCAGAAATGTCCAACAAAACAAAAAGAATAAGAGACACAGAGATCACCGTGGTACTCAGGAGGGCGTGGTCCAGCCACGACCTATCTCTGAGAGACCAGGGCAGCAGACAGGTACCCGGACTGGGGGGATTATCTGCTACCATTGTCGACAGCCCGGACACAAGAAGTGCGACTGCCCAGAGTTGAAGAAACAGAGGATCACAGGACCGGTTGGTTCATCTGGGGGACAGCCCAGAGTGTTTGCACTGACTCGGCAGCAGGCTTCAGAGTCACCAGAGGTGATCACAGGTATGCTTTATTTTGGCAACGTGCAGTGCATGACTTTGTTTGATACTGGTGCATCTCATTCTTTTGTTGCTGAGAGGATCTGGAATCAGACATCAGGATCCAAGGGTTACTTGAAGGAACCCTTATTGGTTAGGCTTCCTGATGGGAAAGAGATTCCCACTGTTCAGAAGATTGACGGATCTATTCTGATTAGTGGACACGAGTTCGTGACAGAGTTGATATGTGTGCCACTAGCAGAGTTCGACATCATTTTGGGAATGGATTGGTTGTGCTACCATGCAGTGGTGCTGGATTGTTGGGAGAAGAAGGTCAGGATCAGAGTGCCTGGTTCGGGGGATGTGATATACTTTGGTCTGAACAGGCAGATTCCCCTGATCTCAGTTCTTCAGGCGGAGAGGTTAGTAAGTAAGGGTTGTACTGGTTGGTTGGCCTATGTGACCGATAGCCAAGCCACCACTACCCCTATGTCAGATATTCCAGTGGTGAGAGACTTTCCTATGGTCTTTCCAGAGGAGTTGCCTGGACTTCCACCAGCTAGGGAAGTGGAGTTTTCGATTGATTTGGAGGCAGGAGTAGCTCCTATTGCTAGAGCTCCTTACAGGATGGCTCCAGCCGAGCTAGCAGAGTTGAAGACTCAATTACAGGACTTATTAGACAAGGGACTCATACGCCCCAGTTGTTCACCTTGGGGTGCCCCTGTCTTATTCGTCAAGAAGAAAGATGGTAGTATGAGGCTGTGTGTGGATTATAGGGAATTGAATAAGGTTACTATTCGTAACCGGTACCCGTTACCACGCATCGATGATTTGTTGGATCAGCTTCAGGGAGCAACTGTGTTCTCCAAGATTGATTTACGCTCGGGTTATCACCAGATCCGGATTAGAGGTTCTGATGTACCCAAAACAGCATTCCGTACTAGATATGGGCATTACGAGTTCACAGTGTTACCTTTTGGATTGACTAATGCTCCAGCAGTATTTATGAACCTGATGCATCGAGTGTTTCGTGCCTTTCTGGATCGGTTTGTGATCATCTTTATAGATGATATATTGATTTATTCCAGAGATAGGGAAACTCATGCAGATCAGTTGAGGACTGTGCTTACAGTGTTGCGGGAGAATGAGCTGTATGCAAAATTCTCCAAGTGTTCCTTTTGGCTGGACTCAGTAGCATTCTTGGGACACATTGTCAGTGCAGAGGGCGTGGCTGTTGATCCTAGCAAGATACGAGCTATTGTTGATTGGAAACGGCCATCTTCTGTCACTGAGATCCGGAGTTTCCTTGGTTTGGCTGGATACTATAGGAAATTTGTTCCTCACTTTTCTAGACTGGCCGCTCCACTAACACAGTTGACCCGGAAGGGAAAATCTTTTGAGTGGTCAGAGAGTTGTGAGAACAGTTTCTTAGAGCTGAAGCAGAGGCTTAGCACCGCTCCAGTATTGATGTTACCTACACAGGAGAAGCCGTATCAGATGTATACTGATGCTTCACATATAGGCTTGGGAGCCGTACTGATGCAGGATAGTAGAGTTATAGCATATGCTTCGAGGCAACTGAAGGATCATGAGAAGAATTATCCCACTCATGATTTGGAGTTAGCTGCTGTCATTTTTGCCTTGAAGATATGGAGACATTATTTGTACGGAGTTCCTGTAGATTGTTTCTCCGACCACAAGAGTCTTAAGTATCTGTTCACTCAGAAGGAACTGAACTTGAGGCAGAGGAGGTGGTTGGAACTGATAAAAGATTACGAACTGACAATAAACTACTGCGAGGGAAAGGCTAATCCAGTGGCTGATGCCTTGAGCAGACACGCAGTTGTGTATACTGTGATAGCTTGCGACTCTATAGCAGACTTGGATTGGGATGTTGAGAGATGTCAGGAACAGTTGTCTGTTCAGAGACTGGCTCACAGACTCAGTTCGTTGACTATTCGGGCTGACTGGTTATCTGAGATGCGTGATCTTCAGCTTTGTGATGAAGAGCTGAAGGAGAAGTTAGAGTTGGCATCGCAGGGATTGGGAGGAGACTTTGCTCTCAGAGACGACATTTTGACTTTCAGGGGTCGCTGGTGTGTGCCATCACATCAGGAGTTCAGGGAGAGGATCCTTCGAGAGGCTCATTATGGAACTTTGGCTATACACCCTGGAGAAGTCAAGATGTATAGGAATTTGAGGAGTGTTTTCTGGTGGAGAGGGGTGAAGGCAGATGTTGCTGCTTTTGTTAAGAAGTGCCTTACATGTCAGCAAGTTAAGGCCGAGCACCAGAGACCTGGAGGATTGTTGCAGAGATTGCCGATTCCGGAGTGGAAATGGGATGACATCACTATGGACTTTGTAACTGGTCTTCCTCGTACCAGACAAGGTTTTGACGCCATTTGGGTCATCGTGGATCGATTGACCAAGTCAGCCCATTTCTTATCAATTAAGAAGACGGATTCAGCGGCACAATTGGCAGAGGTATATATTCAACAGATTGTCAGATTGCATGGAATTCCCCGATCTATTATTTCTGACAGAGACGCCAAGTTCACATCACAGTTTTGGAGGAGCTTACACACTGCCATGGGTATACAGTTGAAGTTCAGTACTGCTTATCATCCTCAGACAGATGGACAGTCTGAGCGGACTATTCGGACCTTGGAGGATTTGCTACGCTTGAGCGTACAAACTTACTCAACAGATTGGGCCAGACGGTTACCCTTGGTAGAGTTTGTGTACAATAACAGCTTCCAGGCGTCGATTGGTATGGCACCTTACGAGGCATTGTATGGGCGTAGGTGCAGATCCCCTCTTTGTTGGGAGGAGGGTGATTCCAGGAGGGTGTGGGGACCTCAGATTGTGCAGGAGACCACAGCTGAAGTCAAGTTATTGCAAGACAGATTACGTATTGTGCAAGATCGCCAGACGAAATATTATGATCCTAAGCACAGAGCTGTTGAGTTTTCTGTGGGAGATAGGGTATTCCTGAAGATCAGTTCTATGCGAGGTCTATTCCGGTTCGGGAAGCCTTCTAAGCTTCGACCTCGTTACATTGGACCCTATCCTATTCTAGAGAGGGTTGGTGAAGTGGCTTACAGGTTGGCACTTCCTGAACATCTGATTGGGATTCACAATGTGTTTCATGTTTCGAATCTCAAGAGATATGTGCCAGATCCTTCTCATTGTATCAGTGATGATCTTCCTGGTTTGCAAGTGACACCAGATTCCTCTTATGTGGAACTACCAGTTCGCATCCTCGAGGAGAGCAGCAGACAGCTGAGGAACAGGTCGTTTCCTATGGTCAAGGTTCTGTGGAATAGACATGACGAAAGGGAGGCGACCTGGGAGCTAGAGCAGGATGTTGCGGAGAAGTGGCCGGAACTTCTTGCTGAATTTCGAGGGCGAAATTCCTGATAAGGTGGGGAGATTGTTATACCCAGTAAAAAGTTTTATGTTAATCTTTAATGAATTAATTTTTGGCTTGGACGATTTCAGATCGACAGTAGGATGAGCCAGGAGCTCAATCAGAGGCTATTGGAATTTCTGAAATTTCTAGGGATTTTTCGGAGCACCGAGGTGAATTTTAAGAAATTTTCCCTGTTTAATTAGATTTATTGGATTTTTTAGAAATTCGAAAATCCATTTAAATTAAACCGGAAATTGTTTTTTTTACCGCGCGTGAACCGGACCGGAACGGTTCAGCGGAGGCGGAGACGGTTCGCCGAGTGAGTTTGCGCGTGCGTTCTGATAAGCGGATCGGACGGTCGTGATCGACGGTTGGGATTGAACCGGCTGATCGGGTGCTTACCGTGTCGATAGCGTGTCGACAGCGCGTATCGGGTGCTTACCGTGTCGAAAGCGTGTCAACGGCGCGTAATGGGTTTCACCGTGTCGGCCAGAAATATAAAACCCTCGCGAAACGATTAGGGTTCGTTCGGCCGACCGATAAAGAGGAATTTTCCGGCGTACGGCGCGTGATTCCGGCGGCCTGGCAAGGGGCTTTTTGTGCCTGGAGATCCACGGGAACGAGGAGAGTCAATTCATACCGGATTCGTTCGGCGAGGAGCTGCGGACGAAGTTCACCGTCGCCGGCGTCGTTGAGGTAGGAAATTCAGTTTAAATTAGTGATTTAGTAGAAAATTAAAAGCATGGAATATTTTGTTAATGTCTATCTGAGCATGTGATTGAAATTTTGAAGTCGGAAATGCATTGCAGTATTATAATTTTAGCATGTTAGGTTTTAGGGTTTCGGAAAATTATACCCGCCGAATTCGGAATTTTGCCAAGCATGTGTTGAATTGATAATGTGCTTTATTCATGTTAAGGTGGTTTCAAATGCTGGAATCATTAATTTCATAAATTGTCAATTAGGGATCGGATGAAAGTCCTTCGGCGGAAAATTTTGATTGAACCTTAGAAATTAGTGGCAATTATTGAAACACTAGGATAGTACGAACATAGAATTTTGTTTCTCTTTGTTCGCGGTCGCCGGAAATCGGCGGAAGAATTGGACTTGGTCGGCGATTGCGTCGGCTAGGGTTTCGCGGGCTTCGGACCGAGAAAGGAGAAGGGTTTAGATAATATCAAATTTAATTAAGTAATTAATGATATTTACGCCATTTTATTAGTAATTAAAATTAATCCGATTAACGGATTATTAAGAAATTGGTTCGGCGGTGCCGCGGTTCAGCGCGAGGGTCCCGAACCGGTGGCGAGATCCGGTTCAGGGGATTCGGCGCGGTTCAGTGAGAAGCGGTTCTCGGCTCAGCGCGAAGGCCGAACCGGCGGCGAGAACCGGGTTCACGGAAGTGCGGGCGGTATATTGGAAATAACGGAATTTTAAATTCGGTAATTATTCCGAATTTCGGAAAATTAAGAAAGGGCAGAATTTGATTTTTTGGAATTTTTAAATTAATTCAGAAATTAATCCGAATTTTTGGAAAAACAGGATATATGTGGAATTTATTAATCCGAATTTTCGGAAAAAGGATATATGTGGAATTTAAATTTTATTCGGAAATTTATTTCGAATTTCGGAAAATGGATAAAGGGCGGAAATTGAAATTGGGATTTAAAAATTTCCTGAAGTGGGGAAAAATGTTATCAGTGATGACAGTACAGCTGGAAACAGTCAGACAGAAGTATGGTACATGGATGCTACCAGAACAGTCAGTAATTGACAGTTCTGTTGCTTGATGGCAACGGCATGGATTGAGTCAGTTTACTCAGTGTTGGCATATTTTATGGATTGGCATACTGGACCGGACTACTATAGACCCTATATGATGTTTTAGGGTAGTTGTGGTAGGTAACTGTGCGGTTCAGACTTAGCTTCCACAGTATACATGTGACTGGTATGCGCCTTGTTGTACCTGGATACATGTTGCCGGATCTTGGAGTTAGAGATTGGCAATGACTGTAGGGGCGTGAGCTTCTATGGAAGTTGTTGGTAGAGGACTCTTTGGGACGGTGGCTGAGTCGATCTCTCCTGGTCCATGTGTGTAGGCCTGCGCGCCTGAGGGTGGCAGGGGTGTCTCGCAGTGGCTAGCCAAGTGTGTAGGCCTGCGCGCCTTAGGGTGGCAGGGGTGTCTCACGTTGGCTAGAGATTTTGTGACTAGATCTGTCTATAGTCTCCAGGAGATTGATTGACGAGAGACGCTGCGGTGTCGGGTGCTTAGGCGCCATGCGTGTTTCGAGATGGGCGTTCCCACTGGCACGCTACCTGGAAGCCCAGAGGAGAGCTACTCTGGTGTGACTAGGGGTGACTGTGGTTGGTCGGAGTCTGGGACTGAGAGTGCCTATCCACCATACATTGTTATGCTGTATTCCTATATTTTTGCTATTATCCTTCTCTTGCATGTGAGTTTTACTAGCTGTCTTTCCTACTGGGCGTAGCTCATTCCTGTATTGTATATTTCAGTGGCTCGGCAGACTTGACGCTACCTGATTAGGTGGGATCGTGGTCAGCAGGCTTGTGGAGGATATCTGATTGTGATTGTCTGAGATATTCTGGTTAGTTGATTGTTGCTGTTGGATGTATTTAATGAGGTTATTATTCTCATATGTCATGTAATATGTGAGGGAAATTCTGACTTATGTTTCTGGTTGGATAATATTGCACTTGTTGGACTTGGTCTTATTCTTGTAATGTAGTTTCCATTTACTACCCTACCTTATTGTCTTGGAGTATGGTGTGTGGAGTGCCATATTTTATCTGAGGATGTTATATATCTTTTTGTTTGATGGTGAGGTCATTACATGACTATGGAACTTAACCATGGGGGTTCAGACTTCTAATAGACTGGTTCTCCTACCCGTAGGGGTTAGGAGTATTGGGTCTAGTAGGAGTAACATTGCGCGAGTCCATCTGTTAATTCAGGAGTCATGAACCTGATTTGACGGTGTACCCGGGAGATGGGATCCACATTGTTAAGGGAAGTAGGTGTGTAATGATGTGTTATATCCTATGTTTTCGTAGGCTACTCAGGTTGGTATGGGACGATCTGAGCTGTCTATATAAAAAAAAAAAAAAAAAAAAAAAAAATTGTATGCCAAAAATCAGCCTAGGAAAAATGGGGTGTAACATTGACTCATCAAACACAAGGGTGTAACACACATGTCTTCTATCCTTGGAACTTTCTAAACACTCTTAAGTGTTTTGAAGAATACTAATTCACCATCTTTTTAGGTACATAGCTTGTTCATTAGAAACTACACCTGATTCATACTAAACAAACCCATTAAAATAACATCCTAAACATTTAAGGCTTGATTCGTCAAACACAAGGGTGACCTAACACACAAATAAATTTTAATCTCTTAGAAAAATATTGCATGATGTACAATAAATTATATTAGAAACTATAAATGATTTACACTAAACAAGCCTATTAGAATAACATGTTAAATATTTAAGACTTGACTCATTAAACACAAGGGTGACCTAACACTCATAAATAAATTCTAAGCTCTTAGAAAAATATCGCACAAAGCATGATTGTATTGTACAATAAATTATATAAGTTCACAATACTGATCAATTAGCATCAACAAATTTTAAACAATGTGTAGTATAAGTTTGAGTTCACTCTGATACTGTACTACTTTAATATAATAATTAACACTCCTTGATATTAATCATACTACTCTAAAGTTATATTATTGCTATACGTTATATATTTTCACAAAAGTCAAACTCTCAAGAAAATATTATATATTGTGATCATAAATCATGAATACTTGTACGATGCAAATTTTGCACAAGCTAACCCAATTAAAAAACGAATCACACTTATAAGATATACATATTATCATATTTGCATACACGAACAAAAATATATAAAACTTCATGTATTAATTTGATTTTAAATCATCTTAATACATTTAAAAAAATTCTTGACAATTGAATGTTCTAATACAATAATATTATCATTATAATACAACAATGAAAACCAAAAAATATATAAAATAATGATTTCAATGTTGATTGTATTAGTTTGATACACAAATTGTCCTAATACTACATACAATTTATACAAAATAATGATCACTCTTATATATGAAGTGATTTTATATATCAGTTAATGTACTCATACGGTACAAATATTGTAGTCATATGATGTAGTAAATATATCTATTAGTAAACATACAGTTATAACACTAATATTTTATACTTGTATAAAGTGCAAAATAGTAACAACATAAAGTTATACAAATACTAGTATGCACAATAAACACATTTAATAACTTACATAAGATTAAGGGTTGTTACATCTAATCACATAATGATATTACTCTAATAATTAAACCCATCACATCACACAATTACTAGTGATAAATGCACATATAAAGCTATAGTATTAGACCAATACTCATAGCCCTATACAACGTACTATCAACAAAACCAATGATTCCATAACATATATGCCATCTATTGATATCAATGTATGATATATGAACAACACCCGTGATCTTGTATAACATATTAGTGACAAAACCACTAATAATCTTATGTATCCATCATAAGTTATGAGATAATGACTTAGTAAAAATCAGTTTCATATATTATATCATTTTTCATATATAACTTATGTTAAAAATTGTTACATCTAATCACATAATGATATTACTCTAATAATTAAACCCATCACATCACACAATTACTAGTGATAAATGCACATGTAAAGCTATAGTATTAGACCAATACTCATAACTCTACACAACATACTATCAACAAAACCAGTGATGCCATAGCATATATGGCATCTATTGATATCAATATATGATATATGAACAACACTCATGATCCTTTATAAAATATTAGTGGCAAAACCACTAATAATCTTATGTATCCATCATAAGTTGTGAGATAATGACTTAGTAAAAATCAATTTCACATATTATATCATTTTTCATATATTTCATATCAAATATCATGCTATGATATCATAATATATTAACAAATTTCTTTAAATTTATCATTCAAAATATTTTATAAAATATCATCACATTTTCTCATATATATAAATTATGATGAGTATTATCACATATAATGCACATTAAAATAATAAATAAGAAATAAAAGAATAATATAATAATACATTATATGCTATGATGATATATCAAGATATCACATATATTAATAATACATTTATATGATAGTTATTAGATTTACATATTTGATTTTAATAAAAATATTTATTTTTTATTTGATTTTTTGGCTTCCTATACAAAGAAATTTTGCAAACCAATTTCAATATATTATTTTTTTGTTTATTCATAACACACCCTCTTATTCTATTTTTCAAAATTTACAAAATTCTATAAAGTACAAAGCTCTTTTTCTCAAATGTATTGTTTGCCCTTAAATTAAGAACATGAATTAAAATTTAGAAATAATATTAATATAATATTATATATTTTATTTCTATTTTATTATATTCTGTTTGAGATATATACAAAAATTAAACATTCTTTTTGTATTGATAAAAAAGCTATGCGCAAAGAGAAAAAAGAAAAATAAAAAAAATGATATGTATCTTCATTTGTCTTAATGAATTTGAGCTTACAAATATTTTACATTTAAATTAACATATTATATATCCAGCTATTACATGTTTCATCAAATTGATGTATCTCATATTATTTATCTCTTATACCACAAATTTCCTGTTGAGGTTAGCATATAGTACGTCCTACTCTACGTATTATATGTTAACTGAATATACCTTTTATAATTCTAAGGATGATTACAAATTAAACATTAATTTCTCTATTTTTTTAAATCAAATATTTCTAATATAATATAATACTAAATTACTAATTCTAAAATTTAAAAATAAAGGAATAATATTACTAATTACTTAGAACATTAAAAATTTACTAAATAATTTCTTCTTAATCCCTTAGTCCTAAAGCTTTATGCTACTACATGATTCCTTTCTTTTGATTTCTTGGTTCAAGTATAGGTTGCAATTCTTTTTCATTAATCATTGTAGATCTAATTCGTACACTTTCTCAAATTTTCAAACAACAATTTCAAAACTTACTCTAACAAAAATGTGGTTTTTCTTCTCTGTCCTTTCTATAATTGACTCTTCAAGAATACATCAATTCCTTCTCTAAGCTTCCTAATTCCCTTCTCTTTTTTGTTACCTTTCCCTTGCTTATTTAATTACATCCTCTCTTTTCCTTACATAATTTATCCAACAAACAATTTAAGCAACTTAACATTGGATAAATCAATAACCCTAATGATCATATAGTCATATTTATTTTAAAAATTTAAGTTAAAATGATTAGAATTATGAAAATTATATAGCATCTATTGATATTAATATATGATATATAACCACCACTCGTCACCCTGCACAAAAAACTAATGACAAAACCACAAATAATCTTGTGTATCTATCATGAGTTGTGAGATAATGGTTTAATAAAAATCAATTTCACATATTATGTCATTTTTTGTATAGTTTGTATCAAATATCAAGCTATAATATCATAATATATTAACAAATTTCTTTATATTTATCATTCAAAATATTTTATAAAATATATCTCATTTTCTCATATATGTAAACTGTGATGAATATTATCACATAAAATGCACATTA
This sequence comes from Vanilla planifolia, assembly GCA_023846275.1. Taxonomy (NCBI): domain Eukaryota; kingdom Viridiplantae; phylum Streptophyta; class Magnoliopsida; order Asparagales; family Orchidaceae; genus Vanilla; species Vanilla planifolia. The sequence goes on along the minus strand of CM043873.1, from coordinate 5,090,130 downwards.
AAATAATAAATAAGAAACAAAAAAACAATATACAATAATGCATTACATACTATGATAAATTCTCAAGATACCACATATGAAAAATATAATGTATTAACAATACATTTATATCAAATTTATTAGATTTACATACCTAATTTTAATGAGAATATTTATTTTCTAATTTGCTTCTTTTTCTGGTTTCCTACACAATGAAGTTTCGTAAATGTTATTTCAATACATTCATTTTTTTGTCTATTCATAGCACACCCTCTCATTCCATTTTTTAAAATTTACAAAGTTCTACAAATTACAAAGCTCTTTTTCTCAAATGTATTGTACACCTTTAAATTAATAAAGTGAATTGAAATTTAGAGATAATATTAGTAGAATATTATATATTCTATTTCTATTTTATTCTATTCTATTTGAGATATATACAAAAATTCAACATTTTTTTGCATTGAATAAAAAAATTATGCACAAAGAGAAAAAAGAAAAGTGAAAAAAGAAGGATATGTATCTTTATTTGTCTAATGAATTTGAGCTTGCATATATTATACTTCCAAATTAACATATTATATGCCCAACTATTGAACATTACATCAAATTGATGTATCTTATGTACCTACCTCTTAGACCACGTATTTCTAATTAAGGTTAGGACATAGTACGTGCAACTACGTAATATATGTTAACCCAATATACCATTTGTAATTCTAAGGATGCATGCAAACTCAACATTCATTTCTCTATTTTTTTTTAAATCAAATATTTCTAATCTAATATAATTCTAAATTACTAATTCTAAAAATTAAAAATAAATCAATAATATTACTAATTACTTAAAATATCAAAGATTTATCAAATAATTTCTCCTTTATCCCTTAGTTCTCAAGCTTTATTCTACTACATGACTGCTTTCTTTTGGTTTCTTGCTTCCATTCGTTTTCCTAAACTACATCAATTCCTTCTGCAAGTTTACTAATTGCCATCTCCCTTTTTGATTCCTATCCCTTGCTTATTTAATCACATTCTATCTTTTCCTTATATAATTTATCCAATAAATAATTCAAGCAACTTAAATTTGGACAAATCAATAACCCTAATGACCATGTAGTCATTTTTGTTTTAAAAATTTAAAATAAAATGATTAGAATTGTGAACTAAACATCTTTATTTTCTCTAAAAGATTTCTTCTGAAAAATATGCTTAGTTTTAAGTTTTGAAATTCTTTTTTTTGTAAATTTATGTACCTTTTAAGATATAATTAAAAATTATTATGTTAATTTATCCTATTTAAATTTTAGAATACTTATTTTATTTCTCAAATTATCTATATCTATATTCATAATATTTCAACTTTAATATTTACAATATATTATAACAAATAAAAATTTCAGATGTCACAAGTACTTATCACACATATCAAACTTACAATATCTATTCATTTACTCTTTAAACCCAATTATATTTCAATTGAATTATTTTTATTTTCTTTATTATGAATTACTTTAGCACGAGAGTATTTCTCTCATTTTTTATTAGAGTAATATGAACCTATATAAATGGTTGTCAGCTACCTTTTAACGTTTATTAGTATTAGCTCTTAATACCACATCTCTATTGAGAATATGAGCAATGTTCACATGAGAAAGATGAATTATACAAAAAAAAATTAATTTAATTTGAAACAGAAGATAAAAAATCAATAAAAATAATTAATTAAATAGTCTTAATTTGATTTCAATCAGAAGACATAATAATTATAAAAATTATTTTCTTTCTCAAATGAATTTATCTAACTAAAGTAACATCACAACAAAAATTCTTTTATTTCAAAACTACAAAATAAAATATTTGTTCTCACAAACGCATTCAACCTACCCAAATAAGTTTAATATAAATTTTAATTGATTCTCTCGATTGCTCTTAATGGTTATGACTTTTGTAAGTAAGTTTATAAAAGTTGTTTATATCTTACAATTCTTTATTTGTAAATATATGATAAGAATCAATAAACATAAACGATGTAAATTTTCTTATAAAATTTGATATATTTAAATAAACTTATTTGATTTTTATAAAAGTTTAACTTTTTTTTCACTTGCAATTTTAACTATGGTAGATCTTTTCTCCTCTACCATAAAAGTAAACGTAACTTGGATCGAATAATGTAGATTTGATGTCTTTACTTTTCTTCTTTATTTTAGTATCATTATTTTTAATGATTCTGGTTTAATTGTATTTGTATCAAACGGGACTAAATCTTAACATAATTTCACCATGACAACTTGAATTTTATGGACCAAATGCCACTTTTGTGCTTCACAAGCCTATAAGACAACAGCCTTTATTTTCATCTCTTGCTTTCAAAAGAGATCATGGAGAACAGCTGATTCACACAAGTCAAAAAGACAACACATGCAACTTTATTGAAGAATTATTCTCTGTTATCCACTCATCTAATATGATACTAATTGTTCAGATAAGCTAAGATCACCAAACACCGGTGAATGAATCTGCTCATTCCTTCAAAATATGCAAGCTGCTTCTTTATGGAGATAACTAAAGATCAGCATAAGGGATAAAGGCAAGCGCAAATGCTTAAAGGTTCGATTTTGGGGAAGACAGGAAGAGATCAAAGATAGAAAGGAATTTGATGGATTAAAGTAGACAACTTTATCCAGCAGAAAGTAAAATGATTCAGCAAAAGCTTTCAGCTTTCTATATAAACCTCGCCGCCTGCCGCCGTCGGATGCAGCGCTGCAAGCAAGGTTTCCAATGGACACGAGGGTTTGCTTTTCTTGCTTCTTGGCTCTTCTTCTGTTCTTGGCTTGCTTCAATGCCGCAGATGCAGCGCCGCGTTCAAGTAACGGGTTTTGTTGTCGAGGTGATTAAGATCTGTTTATTACTTCGATTATTTGAATTGGGTTTCTTGGGTTTTCCTCTTTGAAGTCAGCCTGGTGCCGAGGAGACTACAGGAAGGAGCTGCTCGAGAGTTACACGGCATGAAGGTTCTCTCTTGCTTTGGGCCGACGTCATGCTTGGTGGGTTCTGCCGTGCAGGGGAAGACCGGCGAAGGAAGGCCGGCGGAGGAGAACCGGAAGATGGTCGTCGAGAGCGATGACTACCCGAGTTCAGGAGCTAACAATCGCCATGATCCAACCGAGCCTTGAGTGAAGGAACTGTTTGTAGTATTAGGTTAAATCAGCAAGCTCAGATGGTTGATGTATGTCTGTATGTACTGTAGACATATGTCAGATGTTTTATTATTATGTGATATATTTGATATTAAATAATTTATTATTACTGAGAGTTAAATTAGTATTAATTTAAGTGATTATTTTTGGAGTTATCCTATGAAGGTGTAATTGAGCAAGTTGACATTTATGTTAATTATATTTGATTTGAAGTTAAAATAATATCCAATGATAATTTTTAACTATCCTCATTAAAGTAATTCAAGTAATTTGTCATATTGTTTTTGTGATTGATAAAAGGATATTTTATAATAATCTTTAGATTATTCATAAAAAGATGATGAACTTAAGTAATAAACAATTAATTTCGTTAGTTAAAGATGTGATTATAACCAACTAAACATTTCAAGTTCACAAAAATATAAAAATATTTCGTATAATATATATATATTATAAATTTTTTATAATTGATTCATATATTCTATATATAGAGAGATTAAAACTAGGCTATTGATTGTTGTATATTATGTTAGATTTTTTTTACATATTTTTAACATAATATTTTTAGATAAAATATCTAAATATTCAAGTTTATGATGTAATAAAGAAAAAGCATTATTATATGAAAATCACATGTAATATTTCTTACTAAAAAAATTATGTTTATCAATAATTAAATTAAATAAAATATTATAAAAAATATAAACATAATAGTTTACATTTAGACCAAAATTAACTTTATTTTAACAAAATAATTAACATTTAATGAAATATCATCTCATTTGTTGTTATTATTTGTTGACTTGTAAATATTGTTAATCATTATCAATATTGGTGAATAGTGATTATAATTAATGTTGTTCAATTTTTAGTTTCATTAATTATTTATCGAGTTATTGTTAATATTTCATAATTAAAAGTATTATTTTTTATAAATATATTTTAAACATGATGAACTCCATCATAGTTTTTAATTTGTCACTAGGCAGTAATTATTGCATATTTTTTAAATTCAGTGATTATATATATATATATAATAATATATAATATAAGAATATAAATATAATATAAGAATATAAAATAATACATATAAATTAATTTGAAATAATGAAACAAAAGAAAAAAAAATAAAGAATATAAAATAATACATATGATACTAAATGTCCATTTTGTGCGAAGTGTCGATCACAGTGAAGCTCTGCTGCGGTTGTTTTTGGCACCCAGAGCAACAAAGCGGGCAAGGGAGAGAAAACGGAGATGAAGAGCATCCCGATTCTTCTCATGGGCTGCGGCGGCGTGGGCCGGCAGCTACTGGATCACATCGTCTCCTGCCGATCTCTTCACTCGAATCTGGTAGCACTGTAAGGTCCTCCATGCCTCGTTTTTTTTACGAATGATAACGATTTCGGACCCCCTTGATTGAATAGGGATTAGCGCTTCGAGTCGTGGGAATATGTGACAGCAGCTCCTTGATTGTTGTGAATGATGCTTTTAAAATGGAGCTGAACGATGATTCCTTGAAGAAAATCTGCACGATCAAATCAACGGGGTCATCATTGTCTTCTATGGTGGAATTAGGTAACATCTGGTATTAATTTCATGATGATGGCTAATAGTATAATTTGGTGGTTTTGTCCAGTGGCCGATGGAATAATTGTTAGGCCTTTGGCGATTTCAAAAGGTGTTCTCGATGAACATTTGTGGCACTAGATTGTTCAACTACACTTGCCCAGTACAGAAAATTGTTGTTATTTCCTCAATTTGGAGAGTGTTTTATTTAGAGTAGGCTTGTTTAGGACATTGGACTGGAAAGTGGGTATCTTTAATGTACTTTTTTTGGTGCATGTTTTTGAATGTCAGGTTCGTGCCATATTTTCAGAGACTCTGAAGCAAGAAGAAAAGTGGTTGATATTGCTGGACTTCTTGGCAGATCCACTGGTTTGTATAATTTTCTGAATGCCAGGTGTTATTTCGTATCTTTATCATGCCATTGGTTGAAAATGATGCTACACTTAGGTTATCCATCATAGACTAATTATGCTTCTTGGTTTTCATGCTCTATATTAAGTATTTTTTTTTTAATAAGACCATAAGTTGACTCTTTTCTGGCTAATAGGAAGTGTGCTTAATTTGGCTTCTGATATTCTACATGATGCCCGATGTCCATTTACCTTTACAGGTCTAGTAGTTGCTGATTGTTCTGCCAGTTCAGAGACCCTAGATATATTAAGGCAGGCAGCTGGCCTTGGCTGCTGCATTGTGCTGGCAAACAAAAAGCCACTTACGAGCAAATTGGTAACATTATTCGTTCTTATTCCAGTAGGATGAGAAAAGTATTTTATTTGATTTATGAGCATGAAGCTTCTTTTCATTGTTTCGAAACGATTTCTTTGTTGATTTAACTTCTTTTGCTTGTAATACCATGAAGTGAATGGCATTTGCTGCAGGAAGACTATGAAAATTTGATCTCCAACATTCGGCGCATACGCTTTGAATCAACTGTAAGTGTTGCTATTTTATACATTTGTATCTATCTCTGTTCATGTAGTTTTGGAAGACACAGGTTCATGCCATGGAAACAATCTTTAGAAATATAGGATAATGTTGCAAACAGTGGAACCTACTTTTTCAACCTTTCTTGGACTATATTGGCATAAACTATTGTGTGCTGGGTTTCATTTATATCTAATTGTTTTAATCTCTTTGTACAAATAAAAATGTCTCATTTTACTTCCCAACTTTCCAATTATTAATTTTGAAGTGTTTAGTTGTTGTCGCGTACTAGATACCATTGAATTTGATGGTTTGCTTGATATAAATTTGGAGGCTAATGTTGTTTAAATGATTATGGATTGGGAAAAACTTGCATCTAATATTATGCTACTGGTACATATCATGTGTGCTAAATTGGAAGAATTCATTTTCTCTCTAACCTTTAATTTTACTTTGCACTTATTTCTTGTATTCTACTTGCAAAATGATACAATTTCTCAACAACCTAAAGCAGCAATATTGGGAAACAGTCTTCCTTTGTAGCCTTTTGATGTTTTCAATTAAATTAAATTTACTTTAATTGGAAGACTAAATGTTCATAATAGATATTATTAACCAAATGTATTAGATATATCACTCTTTTTTCTGTATTTGCGAACATGTTAATAGGCTTCTCACTTTGACATTTGCTTTAAGCTACTATTTTGCATTTGTATAGAAACATATTCATATAAGTTCTAATTTGTAGAGTAGAGATTTATTTATTTAATTGCTGATTGAAGTGGGAAAAATGCTGTTGCATCAAAATGGTTTATAAGCCTTCTGAGGTAGGCTAGAAATATTACTTTCACAAGGATGGTTAATGGTGAACTAAATTGGGAGATTCCAATGGCTTTTCATGAATGTTGTGGTAGCATGTTAAACTTAGGTGAGCAATGTAATTTCAAAGAGATAGAAATTTTCTATTTTGTTATATTCACATGGTAGAGTTAAGGAAGGAATGAAGAAGATAAAAGTTGGGAAATGTTGTTGGTTTATTCAGCATTCTACAGATGGGAATTGAGAAAGGCATTTTAACTTAGTTTAATCTTATGCATACTTAAAATTAAGAGATACAATTTAGTCTGTTTGAAACTAGTTTTAAATACAAGATAGTGATTTTTGTTAGAGTTGATAGAATAAATTAGCTATAAAGAGTGAGAAAAAATAATGTATAATCATCCAAAATATAAGAGATTATAAACTTCTGACTCAGATTAAGTATATTAAAAAGGATGTTCATAAAATTGTATTGAATTTTAAAACATCTACTTTACAGATAATTGTTTTTATAAGCTTTTCACTAATTGTTGTGTCAAACTATTAAATTCAAGGTAGGTTGCTAAGTTAGAAGAAAGTAGATGAAAAGTTGGTTTATTCAGCATCTTACAAATGGGAATTGAGAAAGGCATTTTAACTTGGTTTAATTATATGCATGCTTAAAATTAAGAGATACAATTTATTCTGCTTAAAACTAGTTTTAAATGCAAGACAGTGATTTTTTTTTAGTTTATAGAATAAATCAGCTATAAAGACTGAGAAAAAACAATGCATAATCTTCTAAAATAAAAGAGAAGACCTTAAACTTATGACTCAGGTAAAATACATTAAAGTGGATGTAAGTTTTTAAGACTTTATGACATACATTTAATTGATCTAATGCTTAGGGTTCAATTCGAACTAGTTTACCATTTTTTATAGTTGCACATGAGAGTAAACAATTATTAAGGTTAATTAAATAGTTCTAAAATATTCATTGAGGTGAAATATGTTTGGCTTTTAAAAACTATTGTTTTGTGCATCTTGCATAATTTGTGAGCTCAAGTAATTTTTTTTTCTTTTATATTCTCAACTTTGATTTGAAGCTATGTAAGGAGGAAGCACACAGCTCTTCACATGAGTTTAAATCAAAGGTAGGGGAATAGTTATGGAATTTTATGAAAACAACAAATGTTATATGAAACTTGTTATGATCTACAATATGCTGATTTTCACTATTTGAATTTATTAGCTTTTTGATATTGTGTAATCATATGGAATTGTTATTGATGAGAAGGAAGCATGTTGCAATTATCCTATCCAATAAGTGATTTGATAAAAATTAATGGGAAGTACTACAAACAATAAAAAGATTCATAATTTTTTTTGGGTTTATAAAAAGATTGGAATTGAGTACCACATAATAAATTTGGTGATCTTTAAGAAACAAATTATCAAATATTACAACTCTGATTTATTAAAAAAGTATGATAATTTGAGGGTAGTAGTGAAAACATGATTGAAGGGCACCAATCAAATGTGTTTGCTAAATCATTACTAATATGTATTTGTTGTAATTGTTTGGCAAATACCATTGCATTCATAATGATAAAGGTTAGATTAATGGAAACAATTGTAGAAGATAGAAGAGTTGTATAATAAGAAGAGTGACATAAAAAATTCAAACTAATGTGAAATGTACTCCATGTTAGTTCTAAGAAAATCTATCGATACCTTGATGAGACCCACGTGGATGATGAGCATTTAATCTCTATTATTAACACCATTTGGTAAGAGTACTAATGTTAGGGAGATCCAAAGGTCAATTTTGCAAATTTTTACTTAGAATTGTTAAGAACTTTAATACCTATACTTGGGTGTTGGGGAAGAAGAAACCTTTGCCACCCATTAAAAAAGATATAAATGAGAATTTTAAGATGGATGGGGTAAATTGGGAATTGTCGAACTAACAAATGTTTATATGAAGAGATGACAATATTATTCCTAACTAATATATGTTAATGAAAAACAACCTATATAGTTTAAGTTCAAATGAGAGCAAATGGTGCCCGAAAGGGTTTGCTCACAATTAATGTTATAAAAGTTAAAGAAATGTTGCAAAGCAATGGTAAAGAGGCTTTTAGTTTTGCAAGGAGGCTTTTTTATATTGGTGTTGAAACTTTATTTAGAATCAAATAGGAACCAATAAAAAATATATCTCATTTAGCCAAATTCAAATGGTTTAAGATAAGTTTGATAGTTGAAGATGCAAAAGTTCATTAATTCTATCTTAGCCATCGATTCAAAACGTAACGACATGACATACATTGGTGATAGGCCACCCAAGGCAAGGTCTTGGAGACTAAACTGTTGGAGGTTAGACCTTAAGACTTAGGCATTTGAGGTTGGACCCTTAAAACTCAAGCACTAGTGACTAGACCCTCAGGACCTAGTTGTTGGAGTCAAAATGCTTAAATCCATTTCATTCCAAGTTGACTCCACAAGGATTCTCCTTTAGGCTTCTGCAAACTTTACCTAGGACAAATGAATTGTCTTTGAGATGACCCTTTGAGTTACCAGCAATGACAATAACTCCATCTCAAGTGCAAATGCCCCAGATAATGAAGCCATGATCAATGAAAAGTAGTAACTCCCCCCAATTGTGCACGTAGTTATGCTATTATTTTTTGGAAATGACTTCGTCGCTCTAAGGAATGTAATGACACTTCCTTCACTCCATTAGTAATAAGTATACTCTCCAATGTTCAATTTGGGTAGGACAATGACTTGAGAAAAGCCCTCTAATTTGACTTTGTTTTCCTCTCTTTTCCTTAGCTGTCTTCAGTTTATAAGGATGTAGCTTTCTTCTATCTCCTAATTCTGTAATTTAATCCTCCAAAATTTTCGATTAAAGTGAGCTCTTGTTTATTCTTATCGCGTCCAATTTCCCCATCAATATTTTCTAGTTTAATCCTCTAAAGTTTAATTTTTGCATCAACATTTTCTAATGAGATTTGTGAGAAGTTATAGAAAAGTTAAAATAAAAAACTTAGAGGATTAAATGATAATTTTTGAAAGAGATCTTTGCACTTTTGTCTTAACCATTGCAGGCCTCTACATCCTCTCCTTCATCCTCTTGTAGTCCTCTTCATTTATTTCAATAATAGATGGAGTGTTTCTCGAAAGTCCTCTCTATCCTTCGTGTGCTGATCATGGAGCAACCTAGAGCCAATTTAGCCATTTTGCCAAGATAGCTAGTGTTCTTGAGGCTCTTCTTACCATTCTTGAGTCAAACCATCTTGCCTCCATAGCCACAAATCCTCCATCTCATATCCTCTCATAACTTCATTCTATCAACACTTCATTATTGTCTTATGGCACAGAGCCCTCTAACTCACATCTAGTAGACATCCCTTTTTAGTCTCTACCATGTGTCGAGGTGTCATAGGCTCCACCTTTTGGCACCCTTGAAGATTCTGTTATTTGATGAGGATCTCTTCTTTGGGTTTATGGGTATAACCACACATCATTGAAGATGTTTCTCTTTTTTTAGATTTTGTTGACATCTATTGCTCTGAAGCTTCAGTTGCCAAACTCATCTTTCTTTTATAGCAACTTGGACCTTTATATTTTCCTCAAGGACTTTGAGACCTTTTCCTCTTTTCATTTCATGTGCAAACATGCAAGGTGCAAGGTTTTTCTCAAATTTTCTTAAAGATTTTGTCTCCAAGTGGTTTTAGAAATTGCCTCCTTGATCCATCTTGTCCTTTCACCAACAGAAGGGACAATTTTTACTCTTTTGCCAGCTGCATTAAAATTAAGAGGGTCCCAAAATGCCTCTATTTGTAGTACTAGTGTGAGCCCCTTCGAGCCTTCCTTCAGTGCTTTTTAAAGACCCCTTTAAGTAGACCAGGGCGACTCATGTCTAACTCATGTTGCCCTCACCTTGTTGGCTTTTAGAAGCATGTTATTAGGTATCGTCCATGATCCCAAAAAGAAATCTTCAGCATGGTGATTTGTTTTATCAATGTCTCTTGTGTCTTAATTGGAAAGTCTATAGAGAATACATCTTTGCCTCCTAAGTCTATTGAGCATAGGCTAAAGCAGTAGAGGGTTGATAGGATTTCTGTCAAAAGGCTCCTTGAGAGGACTACTACTCTCGAGGCTACTCGTATGTGCACTATAACACCCCCCCTAACACCCCTCCTCAATGCCTTGTTTGAAGAAGTACTAGCCGAAACGAAAAGGAAATGCTTGTTCCAAATGCCAAGGTTATTCTTAGGGAATAACTAAGAATGCAGAGCCTTGAAGACCTTGATTAAGATATCTTTGAAGGAGGGCTATCTTTAGGTTTACAAAGTGAAGATCCCACCTTTACTCTTAATAACCTTGTGGGACTTCCACCTCGAATTGAAGCAGATGACCAAAACCTTGCTATTAATGCTTATAGACAATGGCAAGGCTTCGGTCATGATCATTTATATCATCTCTGGGAGAAAGTAAGCCCACTCTAGGAATTCCATCCAATGGTCCCTCAAGAAGTCTTTGGTAGATAGCACGACGGTTAGACGAGTAGATTTGGCCTTGATGTACTTTTGGCCCAAGGATCCACCACCTCTTACTCCCGTATGATGACGCCATAGTCGTCTTGGGGTTAATTGCGAATATCAAGGTCCCTTAGATGTTCATGGACACTTGGAGTTTTGCTAATCTCTTCCTTGTTGCCTTTGACATGATTGGCATCAAGTGAAGCTTCTTTCCAATTGTTGGATCCATCATGATTTTCTTTGGGGACTTGGACAAAGCTAAAAGGTAAGATTGCTTTGCCATTAATATTAGAAAATTCCTCTGTTGCCATGTATATGGTTGATTTTGTTGTGGTTGTTGCTTTCACCTCTTATAACGCCATCTTAAGTAGGTCAACAATGAACAAATTAGGGATGATAGTTTTGACATCACACTTGTGCATTAAATTCAATACCTTGGTAGATTTTGTTCCAGTGTAAAGGGGTCTTCTACAATTGAAGCAGTGCTACTTGAACACAATGAAGGTCATGCTCAAACTTAGGCCTTCAATTGTTGAGTTTCTTAATAGAGCTTTGTTAAACTCTTTCTCCCGCATCTTTATTTTCCTCATGATTCTTGCATGCCTATCAAACTTGTAAACATTTCTTTTAATCTTGATGAAAAAGAAGGGGAGATCACCCTTGAACTTTTGGTTGAGTATCTCGACATCTTTGCATGGGTGCCCTGTGATATGAAAGGGATAGATGGCTCATTTAACATAAATCTTGAGATTTCAAATGTCCTAAAAAAGAGGCAAGTTTTTAGTGTCAAGAAGAAAATGTTAATCAAGGAGGAGATTTCTAAACTACTAAGGGCTAACTTCGTATGCCTAGTATTTTACTCAGACTGGTTTCCTATTGTTGTCCAAGTTAAAAAGCAATGGCTAGTGCTTAAATGAACCATGTGCACTTAAATGACTTTCCCACTCATTATCTATTGCATCAAATGCAATGTGTATACGAATAATGTTGACATTAACCCAATTTTCAAAAAATATCATGACATTTCTTTGATTGTTCTAATTTTCACAACTTTTGTGTCATTTGGGCACAATGCCTTGTTTGTACTTGTGTCTTCTCTAATACTCCTTTCTCCTATCATTCCCATCAAAAGGTCTAATTTAACATTATCACATAAAGAATCTAGACATATAGGCTTTATATCTTGATGCATCTTTTTCAATCCAAACACGTCTTGAGACATGATTCTTTTATGTTTTTCTTCCTCACATCTCCATGGTTCCAAACACATTTTGTGTAGCATTTTTACCTAGCTAATAGATGGGCCCGTAGATATACATAATAAAAAGCATTAATAAGACCATAACCACTTAATGTGTTTATTATAATCAATAACCCGTATCTCGTGTGCAACAAGAAAACCCATAAATCTGGATTGTCCCCTATATATTTAGTCTGCCCTATTGATGGATTTTGAGTTGCACGTGTGGAAAACAGATTATAAGTTGATTATTGGAAAATTGTCTGCTGTGTACGTGTACAGCTTACATTTGCTCTTAGTAATTAAAATTTTCTAAGGGCAAGTCCCTAATTTCATTCTCCTCAATGTCCAGAAACGTATTTGGGTTCACATAGTTGTTTCTATTAATCTGACTTTTGTATTGTGTGAATGGTATAGCTTTCTGACCTACAAGCTCCTTTTTTTAGGTTGGAGCTGGTCTTCCTGTGATAGCTGCTATTAACCGTGTGCTTTCTTCTGGAGATCCAATCTATCGGATAGTTGGGAGCTTAAGTGGTAATTATATGTATTTTTGGCTAACCTGCTTTTGTGACTTGTTCTTTGGAACACCTCTCTCTCTCTCTCTCTCTCTCTCTCTCTCTCTTTGCATTCTTAATTAGGTACTCTGGGCTATGTGATGAGTGAACTGGAGGATGGAAAATTGCTCAGCCATGTTGTTCAAGATGCAAAACGACTTGGGTACACAGAACCAGGTATGATTTTCCCATTTGTTCTTCTTCCTGGCCTGAGATTATCAGTATGACATTATCTCTCAAAACATATTGCATGACAATCAAAGAGATATTACACTTACTGTAGTCTTGATCAATATAAATAGCTATATTGATACTGAATATCCTTTTTTGTTTACCTACGATATCATATTAGTATTTAGCAAGATGCAGCTGCTTTTGATTCGAAGTGTTAGGCATCATAATAATAGACTTCTATGTTCTCCCTTACAAATGGCTTCATATAACTTTTATGAAATCCAATTATATGGTCCCATTTTCATTAATGGTTTTATTCAGTGTCTGTTTATCAAAGAATTTTTTTATCTTTTTAATTTCAAAAGTATAAAAAATTATCAAAATAATGAATTACTATAATTAAAAAAAATATAAAAAATTTATCAAATAATTATTAGAATATTTTCTCTTGCAAAAAAGACTATTTTGAAATTATTTTTTAAAACGCTCTTTTTTAATTGCAAAAGCTGTCATTGAATAGAATCTATGTTATTTCTGTCTCTTGCAGCCTGAAGAGCAGTTATAAGTTTTTTGGATTTGACACTCAAAAGCTCAGTCCATGCACTGTCCTACGTAATGAATGGTGAAAATGCTCAAGAATAACACCTTGGAAACTTATTCTATTTTGACTAAAATGATCGTTCTTCACTATATAGTTTTCAAAACTCTGATCTGGCTCAAATTCGCACAACCTAATTTAGCTTGCAGTCACAATTGATCCAGTTTATCTAAAACTAATTAATGAATAGGTGAATCAATAGAAAATTTGAAAATGCATGTGATGGACTGTTAGGTAATTGATCATGCTGTTGATCTGAATACTGCCTTTTTTCTCAGTTACAATAATTTCTTTCTTAAAGTAGACTTACTGCATGTCTTTTGTTTTGCAGATCCACGTGATGATCTTAGTGGAATGGATGTTGCCAGAAAGGTTCTTTGCTTTATTTTTTATGCTTATGTTCTTAATAGGCATATTGTTTTTTAGGGTGGGCCTTGATTTTCTTAAGCACCTGTGGAAGTGAGCATATGCAACATTTGTCTTTAGAATTGATGATTAAATTGGTTCAAAATAGTGCAGTGTGGTATTACTTGTAATGGTTTAATATATCTGACTTAATGGATTACATTTGCACTTGAGTTTGTTTATGACATTTTTACTGACTTGATATAAATTTTTGACATATCACATGTTTGGTTCTCATGGTTAATGTGGAAACAGGCATTGATCCTTTCCAGACTCCTTGGACAGCAAATAAACTTGGAAGATATAAAGGTTTTCTTATATATCTCTTTTTTCTTTATCTCATGAACGTTATCAGATCTTATTTGTGAAGATTGAATTTGGAAAAAAAGAAAGAAAAACAAATTTCAAGCTGCTAATAGGGCCTTTTCTTCTAGTGTTGTGCTGCACCCTAGCATGAATTGCATATTTTCCTTCAAATATTTTATGGTAGGAAGCTTAGTCCATGACTTCAACACATAGTTCTATTTTACATGGCCTTCACATTTTGTGCTAGTTCGTTTCCACAACTCAAAACTCATAACTTCTAGATTGTATCCAATAGCTTTAATTATCTTGTTAAGTGTACGTTTATTTGTATATGGGACAAGGGATAGTAACACAAGTTTTGAATGGTTCTCTTTTTGATTGCAGGTGGATTCTTTGTACCCGGAGGAGATGGGACCAAAATCAATGTCTATAGGTGAATTTTTGAACCGTGGTCTTCCAATTCTTGATAAAGATGTTGGGGAGAAAATCAAGATGGCTGCTTCAAAAGGAAATGTAGTGAAATATGTTTGCATTATAGAAGGCTTAAGGTACTTTGCCATAAAACTCAGTAGTGATGGTCTTTTTTAAACATGCTTCGTGATGATTATATTTGTATATAGTGTTTGATGTAGACATTAAGATTAGGGCATGTTCCACATTTTCTTCTTAGTTGAACTATGATGCTTTGTTTTGTAGGTTCATTGATATTATTTTTGTAATGACTACCATAGATATAATATCTTAATTGCCCTAGTTTCCATGGATTATTCATAGTTTGTGTATTTAGCAATTTTTTGGTTGAACCCAACGGTTTTGGACGATTTCAATTCAATCTTGATCATAACCGATCCTAGAAATTAGGTTTTACCGGGTTTTGCATGAACTATCATTTTTTTAATATTTCTATCTTTTATATTTTTCTATAAATTTTATGTAAATATACAAAAGTGGCATAACTTTGTTGGAGTACAAGTCTAGTGAGGGGTTCTGGTTACCAAAATCTAACAATTTTATGATTTAAACTTTTTTTTTGCTTTTTTTAATTATGAAAGGAGTGTTTCAAGCCTTCAACCTCTTGATAAATGTATTGGGTATTGGGTTCTATTCTTAGTGCCATTTGTATTAATTTTTTCTTATTTTTAAATTTATTTTGTTTAAAACAAGTTTTTTTTTTATTATTTAACTTATTTCTGATTGATTACTTATTTCATTCTTCAAACCTTCAACCTCAACGTAGTTGTGTGTGGATTGATTCTTTGCACATTTATATTTATTTTTTTAAACAAAGTTTTCTTGTATTATTTAACTTATTTCTAAATAAAACTAATGCAAAAGTTATTCTTTAATTTATTTATTTTATTTTGGGTTAAGTTCTCAATTTCTATAAAATTCTATTTCTTTTATTATTTAACTTAATGTTTTAATGTTTAAAGTCTAAACTGTAATTTATGTTATATAATATTTTAAATAGTTTGAAAATAATAAATTGATTTATATTTTTAATACTCAATTTTGTCCATGCTTTGAAATTTTGTTTGCTTTATACAATGAATTCTTTAAGAAATTAAATCTAACCATACTGATTATATTTTGACACAGCTACCTTCTTTAATTCACTGCAGATGCCAGGTTGGGCTACAAGAGCTTCCTAAAGACTCTCCCTTGGGTAGATTAAAAGGAAGTGAAAATGTGGTATATGCTCTTTCTTACTAATTCCTAACCCTTAGAATTTTGCACTGCTTTCTCTAACTCTACCTCATTACATGAAAGTGGTATCCAATCTTTATTCTATCTTTATAGAGATGGGTCAAATGACTTAGTAGTTTAGTGCGCACAGAACTTATAGGTTTCATATCCAACACTCCCATGTTCATTAATAAAAGTAGAGAGTAGCTTGCTTGACATGGCAATTAGATGCTAAAAATGACAGCTCCAATATGACATTCTGCTCATAGCTCATGTGTGAGTTTTAACCTAGATGAGATCACCATGCATCAAGGAGACTATGAGCTCAAGGAAAACATCTGTTTCCTAAAAAAAATTATTGCCTGCCCAATTGTATTATGTAAAGGACACTTAAAATGTCCTGAACTTTTGAACTTAACAAAATTTACGTAATGTTTTTTTGTATTCTAAATTATTGATATTTCCCTGTTGTTTTTGAAGTAAATTGATGACAAAATCTGAATAGTATGTGAAAATGAATAGATACAAGTTCTTTATAATTATTATTTACCAATCAAATTAGCTTTTAACCACCTCTTCAAGCAATTAATATGAATTATCCATCACTCATTGCTTGTTTAAGTCTTGTCTTGACAAATTACTTGCCATTTTCTTGTACATACCATACAACTTTATGACAACAAGATAATCCTTAACTCTGATTCGCCCGCATAGGAGATGTTTCATGAGAGTGAACTTTTTATATTAACTTATACCATTTGATAGATGATGAGTTGATCCATTAACTGTTTTTGATTTTTACATGTTTTTATGATGTCTCACTTATCTTTTTTGATGTAAACATTCATACAGGTTGAAATATACAGCAGGTGTTACAAGGAATCACCACTGGTGATTCAAGGTGCAGGAGCAGGAAATGATACAACAGCTGCAGGAGTTTTAGCTGATATTGTAGATTTGCAAGATCTATTTGAGTGAATGTTTATATCTTTGAAGAAGAAGCAGCTTTTTGTTCAAGTTCACCCTTCCAATGTGATGCTCGAGCAAAAATTGGTATTAAACGACGTTTGTATCAATTTTGCTTTTGTTTTTGGTTAAAGCTACGATTACAGCTTTGAAACAAGCATGCCATTTGATTTTTTCTAAGTAGAAAACTTGCTGTTTTGCCTGTAAATTTTGATGTATGATTGAATTTAACATTTATAATTAATGATTGTTTATGTGGGATGCTAGTCTCGTTTGTGGAAGCGTTAATACTGAGATAACTCAATTTTTTTAAAAGAAATATTAAATGACTAAAATTTTTGAATTTTATATTTTTTTAAATATTAACTTTGAACCTTTTTTCGACTAAAGCGCGGTTGATATTCGATTTAATGAATATTAAATTAATTAATTAAAAAAATAAGTTTAAGAAATTATTATCAAATGTTATTAAAATGTTAGTTTTTAATCATTATTTATTAATTTATTTAATTAGAATATAATATGAAAACAATTGTATTTATATATTATAAAAAAAAACGTTTCTCCTTGTCAAGAGGTAAATATAATTTACTGACTTTTCGTTCAAATGATTTAAAATTAACATTTTCCAATAAAAAGTGCATTTTAAGGTTTTTTTTTATTATTTTTTTATATCATTTGTGATTTGTTAATTAAGCAGAATTAAATTCACAATCTACTTTTAATTTACTGTTACGATTCAATTAATATGCACAAAAATCCAAATAAAAAATATTTAAAATTATTATGTAATCTTTATTTTCATTTATAATAACTTATAACTTATACTCAAGTTATAGCATCTAAGAGGGCCACCTGGAACAACTTTAAATTCCCAAAAAAATATCCAAGTTTGTTATCTCTTGCCAATTTATCTAAAACCCAACACATTAAACTTCATACAATGCTCAATAAGAAGCTAATAAAACAGTGTCTCAGTGTTCTGATTGCTTGCAATCAATGTAGATTTTCTACATGAAATAACAAATTAGAAAATCTTCAAGATTATAGCATTACAATCTGCATAATAGACTTAAAATTTATATAAAAAAATCACCCATAGAGTAGAAGGCAGGATCAAGCAGGCCCCATGTGATCATCCAGGTTTAAACCACTGCAAAACAGGAGGCTAAACATGAGGTGCATTCATAGAGAGACAGCTCATAAATTCTACTTGATTAAAATTTATCTTAGGTAAACAGCAACCTAAATGAGAAAACCCACAAAATATAATTGATAGCCCATCCAAGATCATTTAAATTTAAATCAATATTTTAAATGTTGATATAAAATAAAAGAGACCAAGGTGTTTTTGAGGCCTATATATTGGATTAAATGAAGTTAAATAGATATCCCTTACATAAAACATAGCCTTTAAAAACATGTGTGCTTTTCAAAAGTGACTTCATATATAATTGATTTGCTCATTTAACAATCATAGATGCAAAGTGGATTCAGTCTTCTTACAGTTCTTTGGCTTCTGTTTTGAGCTGTTCTATGTTATTTTGGATGTTAGCGCATGCAGCTTGGATGTCTATGTTCTTATGGCAGAGCTCTCTCCACTGTGTGCTCAGGGCATCAATTTCCGCAGCTGTGTTTTGCTGTATGTTACATTAAGTAATGATGTTTTGGAAGAACATTGACTTCAGGAAACCAAAAACAAAATGCCAATTTGAACTACGACAGTTTCAAACTTACCTGGTGATATTTTCTTTCTCGGTTAACAGCTTCAATCTTTTCATTATATTCCAAGGCTTCAGCTTGCATTCTGAGTACAATTAATAATAAGTAAAAAAATAAGCCTTTCATCTAAGTCAACAAATCAACTGCCAAATCAAATGTCTGTGTCAATGTATTATAATTATGATCAGCACCATAGAAAGGCAGAGAACTCAAAAGCATATCATACCAGATGCAATTAGCATATAAAAGATTGAACATATAATTATTTGAAGGAGTGTTATCTGAATTTTGGAAGAGCCAAATTCGTACTGTAATTGCAGTATGGGTTGTTTAATTACTACAGATCCCCCAGAATAATAGCATAACACTGCAACTTAATAGAAAAGTAGTTAAAACAAGATGAGTATCATTCCCCTATCATAAATAGTCAGTACAGCATATGGAATATTTTGCTTCAGCCAGTTTTCATTTGTCTTAAAAAAGCCTAAGATCATGCATTTGTCCAAGTTTGAGTAGACAATTGTTGAGCTTGCTGCCATTACTGTGGTTGAGGTGAAAGCTTGAGGAGAGAAGGGAGGAAGAAAATATAGCAGGAAAATGGATAAAAGAATTTTAGCTGGAAAAACTCCATGGCGCAGAAAAAAGTGATGGCAACAATGATCGTTTCTACTAGCTAAGGTTAAGGCCTTTCTAAGACGGGACCCTTTCCGAAGTGGAGAACACTGTAGTTATAATGAGGACAAGTTTACTCAAAAGAGGGTGAAGATTGCTGCTTTGAAGCTCCGCAGAAGAACGCCTATTGAAGCCAATATGATGGTGATGAAACCAAGCAATCTCTAAGTGGATGGTACATCAAACTCGTAACTTTTTGGGTCAACAACACATCAAAAAGTGCAATTACATCAATAAGATAAAATGAAAATAAAATGATCCAATTTTTTATCAAGTGACAAACATAGCGTTTCAAAATGCTCCAGTATGCTGGCAGTTTCCGTATACACAAGTGTTTTGTTTCCATTCAGTTCTTATGATCAAATGGCTAGAGAAACTAATGAGATAAAACAGAAAAATCATCTAGGAAGACCTCTGTTAAACCTATAAGAACATGATTTACCATCTTAATAAAGGACAGTGGCAAATCTTCCGGATAACAGAAAGCATAAAAAGAACTTTAGGTTTCCTTCTAAAACAAAAAAGAAAAAAAGAAAAGAAAACATTTGAAGTACATTTAAAATCTAAATTCACTTCTAACTGACAAGATACTGTGCATTTGCATCATAACCTTGTATAAAAAACACGTTGCTTTTATCATAATCCTAAACTTTTGATATTTGTTTAAAATTGGAGCAGTAAAACGAGGGATAAACTACCTATACAACATTCAAGAGGGACACACATACTACTACTTGGGGTCTCATTCATTTCAAGAACGAGAAAGTAGCAGCTGCTAAACAAGCTATAATTTAAGATGCAAAATCCATTTGGTTGTTTCCGGATTTATTTATCACCCAAAGAACTCCAAAATAAACAGAAAGATATTGTACCTGGACAAAAAATTCTCCAATCTCTTGTTGTATTGTTTCCAAAGCTCCGGGCCATGCGTTAACATCAGCTCCAAATTCTCAATTCTAACATGACAAGTAGAGTATTTGAAGCACGTTCAATGGATCTATTTACATGACATATTGATACATAGGAGTTACCCTTCGTTGGTTAGCAAATCTCATGATATAGGCCTCATTGAAGAGGTTCAGATAAAAACCATAGCAGAGAGTTTGATGCAAACAACTGATGGGAGTTACCCTTTCAATAAAGTTTTTAGAAACAATAAATGTGATGACATCATAATAGAGTAATTTGAAAACATTGAACTGCTCACCGAATGAGTTGATGCTGCAGTAGGCTCTGACCATTTCTCACAGATTGTCTCCAAGCAGCAACATCATTACGTTTATTGAGTGGAGGTGGCTCTAAACCATAGCGCGACATCTCCAATGTTGCAGGAGGCTTACTAGCTCTAACACGATCATACTCCCTAGCAAGCATGGGATGGCTCTGGAGAAGCAATACTATATAATAATATCTGAAATCTAGTACATTACAAAGACTCCTTAACTTACAAGGAAACAAAAAGGAAAAACCATAAGATTATGATCAGGGTAACTTGTCAATGGGGATCATTTTTGTTGGGTGCTCGTTGTAGGTAAGCCCCTTGAGTTTATCAAATGGCCAAGTCTACAAATTTCATTGCAAATAGGTCCTTATGATCACCACAGTATTACGACCCAGGTCAAACGACAAATGAAACCTTAAGCCTTGATTTGGGGCACATAAAATGAAGGAAAACAAAAGAGAAGAATTCCAGTCGCAAATCAATGAATTTAAGTCACTGCAGGAGTGATAGCTAAGGGAAAATGAAAACATTGAAGTTAGGTGAACTAGCCACAATGATGAAGTAATAGGAAAAGAGCATCACTATCAGAGTGATGGAAAGTTGACTTAGGACAGCTAAGAGTAGTTAAAATAAATAAAACTAAGATCTTAGCTTATCCTACAAGATTAACCATTCCTAATACAAACCTAACAGTTATTTTAAAAGAGTTAGGACCTATATGCAACTTTAATGAATCTTCTAGACAGATTTGCCTATTTTGAAGACTTGAGAAAGATACTACAATGAGCATCAAACAAAGAAAATCTATTTGCAATATACCTTATAATTAAGTTTATGCATTTGAATAAACACAAATTTCAAAGTGCTTCAACTTTGAGGCGTGTAAAAATCTAAGAATTGTGAACAAAATGCACACTGCGACATCTCACATGCTTAACATGCCTCGAATATGCTTGACACGTACCAAAGATGCTATAGATAGTCCATTTTATTTTTTTTTTGCGAAAAAAATGGAAGACACCTTGACAAATCACCCAAAGTTGCAAAATGCCAAAGTTATCTGCAACCTTTTTCACTTGTTCTTATGTCTTATAATAAATGTCATTCGAAATACTTGCAAGTAGAATCTTCTCTAAATTCTTGTTAGTGCCTGCAAAATTTTACAAAGATGAACTAGTGCAACATTGTTATAATACTTTCAAAAAAATAAATGCAGTAAATACTACAATATTATTTAGGCTGTTTTTTGAAAAATCTGCTGTAGTGTTGTCATGAATAGTACCTTCTTGGTTTTCCAATGATTGCTAGCATAGATATACAAACATTGAACCAACATTTTAGTTTTATGTAGTTCTGAAATAAATGACATGCACAAACCTACTCGAAGCTTAAGGACATAATTTACAGTAGAGTGAGCATGAGAGTATTCATTCAGCTAGATAATTTAAGGGTGCTAAGGCTAGTTGTTATTGTTGTGAGGGAAATGATACAAGCTTATAGCATAATATTGATATTCTTGAATTTATAAATTATGGATGTGCTTTGATGAAGATTATAAAGTGCTTTAAGGAAGAGGAAATTGGTATATATTCTGAGGAGAACAAAATTTAAGGGCAGTCCTTAAATTTCAACCCAGCTCAATAAAAGTTTTGTTTAAGCGAGATTTTTTTATCCAAAAAAGTGAGAACATGTTGCAAAGTCTGCTTTTAGGAGTTATCAGAAGCTACTAACCAAAACCAGCAAGAATCACAAAGCTTTAAGGATAAAAAAGAGAAGGAGATGGGGGTAAACCCTATCAAGATCCTATGGTTCCGTTATACATTAACATACAAATGAGAACAAATTTTCTGAGTAAGGAAGTGTGATTATAACTGCTTTAATGTCAAGGAATATCATTGTCTAAGTTAGAATATGAAGCATGCTTCATGTCCACTTGGCTGGGAGCAGAAGTTATGATTATTTTAAGGCCAATTTAAGATTCATAGCAGCCAATTAGCTAAGCCAAGAAATTCATGCTCTTAAAAGCATGAAGCAAGTATTTTATAATCCAAGCACATTTTTGTAATGTTTTACCAAAAATATGTTGCAGAGAGAGATCGAAGACCTTATACAACCAATATGACAATATTTATAAAATGTGGGTTCCTTCATTTGATCCTAAGAGGTATGTTTGATAATCTCAAGTCAATGGGAGTTTAATCATATGTCAATTGGTAAATTTATCACTTAAGCTCAACAACATTGGAGAAACTTCACATTGAACCGAAATAGTAAGCTTTTTATCACGTTTTCACTTGAACATCTATTTGATAACCTTAAGGTTGTAATTAATATAATCATGGGCATTTATGTAATTTTGACACAATTTTGAACAAAAACTTAACTTGTGATCCCCTTTTAAAACAATTGTTTCTTTTTGTTTATGTGAAATCTCTCAATTATTAGATTTAATTTGTCAACTTGTTTATATTGATCCAAAACTTTCCTATAAGAACCAAATCTTCATTCGTCCCCTAAAGATTGAAGCTCAAATGAACTCTTTGATAAGAATGAAGTTTTTAGATGTCCACAAAAAAGAAGGGGAAGGGGGGGTTGAATATTTTTTTTTGTCAAAACTAACATAGTACAAGTATTTGTCAAAACTTCAATTTTGAAAATCTATTGAAATATTTTTAAAAGCTCTTGTTAAATTCGAAAACATAAAATGTCAGAAGTACAATAAAATAAAGATACCAAAACATTTAAGTGGTTCAACAATATGCACTAGATCTACGTCCACTCTTAATTACAAAGAACCAGGTTTACAATTACCATACCTTTTATAAAAATGGATTCAAGCACTAGATCTATGTTCACCTTTAATTACAATCACCAAGTTTACAATCACCATACTTTTTACAAATATGGATAAGTCAAACCTTTAGATCATCCAAAAAGAACCAACAATACTAGGCCAAAAAACCTGAAAATTTCCTACCTAAAAGAGACAACAAACCTGATCCCAAGGTATTGAATACAAGAACCCAAAAGAGAATTAAGAAATAAGAATTCAATGCGAAATACAAACTTCAACAATAAAATAATAAGAGGAATACTAAATCAATGCAAATTAATTTAGGAAGGATTTTACCAATTTAGCACAACAGAAAAGCTAGCTTCAGAGTTGGAAGTTGATCAATATGAACTTCAGTGAAGCTTAGGAATATTCTTCTAGGTTTTGTAATGAGAATTTTAGGATATTCTAGTAAAGGCTCTTTCAAAATACTTGGATTTAACGTTGGTTTAGTTCAATTTATAGCCCAAAGTCAATCAAGCGCATAAGTAATGACCATTGAGGCCTAAATTAGTAAACTAAGAAAAGATATGGAAATCCTGGATGACTAGTAACAATTTTTTCGAAACATATCAAATGGTCCAATAAAGTCAATCTTTCATCCCAAATTATTGGATCATCGATGGAATGGTCTAACGAGCTTCCAATAAAGACTCCATTTACAAGTTCATTATATTAGCTTGGTCAACAAACGGTCTGATCACTTGTTACATCGATAATTAGGAGCTAAGCAAATGGTCAAATGGACATCCAACAGGAAACCGATTTATGTCACTACATAATTTAAAATATTAGATCCTCTGTCGGATGGTCTAATCACCATCAAATGGATTGTTCGATATTCCGATGACCGATCAAAAAAGATCCCTATTTCAGGATTCAAATCTTCGCCTTATCAAATTAAAGATTGAATGGTTTGATATTTGTCTGACATATCATATGAATATGAAAATCTTAAGCTTAGATTATGTAGAGAATCATTTTCTTGTGTGATAATATTTTAGATAGAATTGTTATGTTATTACACACACTCAATCCCTCTGTTTATATTTTTAATGGTTTAAGATTATTGTCATACAGTTATAATTAATGCCCAATAAAGATGATTCTACAAAACGTGCTCGACCAATCTTTATATCTCTCTTAAATGACTTGCCAAATTGTCTCGATCTCTTTGTCTCGTGATGGTTATGCCACCTTCGGTCCTCTTGCTAAATAGCTATTCGAATGAATATGTGCATTCTAGATAATCATAACACAAATCTTAAGGAGACATTAACATAACTAATTATTTTCATTTCAATATCTTCTTTTTCCCTTTTGTTTATCTATTAAAAGGGTAAATAAAAGTGTTTTATTATTCATCATAAGATAAGAAAAATTTAGTGACAAAAGGTCAACACTCTTATGATATCCTAAGTACTCTCACATCCATTAAGGATTATTTTTATGCTACACCCAACCCCTACTCATGCTTCCCCTTACCTTATTTATGGTGCATAATACACAAATCCAATTATGACAAGTCTCACATGAGACGATGGTGTCAAGTTACAATCAAAGAATAGAGCAACTAAATGGCAACATCACCAAATTGCTCAAGATTTAGCACAATATTGGCAACAACATTATACATGTCGCAACAAGCAAAGAGAAGAGACATTTGGGGGTGTATGTGTGTTATTATGTACGAAAACAAAAGCAACCACCACAATTTTGTCAAGGAAAAGTCAATCTAGGTTTTTCTCATTATGAAATATTTTTCTATAGAATGCCTAATATTGGTTTTACTTTCTTTATGCAAAAGGATTCTATTCTTCGAAGGTCTTCTTGATTGTAATTCAAATGTATATTGGACTTCTTAAAAAATGTTCCTGCTCTTGTCCTCCAAGGTCAATCTTGGACCTCTATCTTGATGTCTTGAATCCAAGCTTTGGAAGGGTTGTTGAAATTCAACTGACAACAAAAGGACACACAAGCGGTTGGATTGATCCTCTGTAGCTTGGTCCTAAGAGAGGCATGCACAAATTTATAAAAATCATATTTTGTTGGAATCATACAAGATTACAACAACTTACCAAGGAAGGCGTCGATGAATATATGGAAAATCTAACACTTAGCATCCACTTATGGTGCAATCCCCAAGAGGCCAAACTTGCACCATGTATGAAGCTATTAAAGTGAATCAAATGCCAATCAAATACAATGAATTTAGCTTGTCAAAGTTGGAGAAATGTGATAAGGTTTTTTTTCATTATTTCCATCATTTCTTTCATGTGGTCTCTCTTTATCTATCTTCATCGTTTGCCTTCAAGCTCTCCTCTTAAATGTCTGCTTTTCTTTATTTATGGCCAAATGAATATAAGAGGATAGAAAAGAGATCATAGATCTCATATGAAACATTTATACATCTTTAACTCTTATGTTTCTATATCAGCTATGCATTTAATATCGAAATTCCTATGAGTCTTGCCCGATGCTATATGGCATGATATGTGGCATATCAGATTTAAAAAAAAAAATAGAATGAAAGGATACTTCTCAATATTTCTTGACACTTATGAGACACTACTAAACAAGGACTTTATATTATGTATGAGATATACTAAATATTATTGAAAAAATAACAAAAATCACTCATGGATATGAACATAAAAATTCATGCTTTTTTAAAATTATGTATGAGATTATAAATTTAAAAAATGACAAATCAATTTGAATTTTAGCAATATCTCTAACTAAAGTTGCTTTACAAAATTTTCAAGTTTTAGTTATAACACTTGTAAACTATAATGATGATAATGTGATATTATAAATTTTGATTGTGATATATGCAAATGGTTAGAATATAACATTTACTAAAGCTTGATAACATGAACATCATGTTTCTCGCTTACACAGAAAAGCAAGATGCTTCTTTTGTGCACTATAATATATTTTTATCCTTTTTACATTCATGTTTAATTATTTTTATCATACTTGATAACAATACCCAAATATATCTTTATGATGCTTTTTTAACATTTATTGTATCTCTATATCTTATCATACCATATCTATATTCTCGTGTTATATCGATGCTTCATAGTAGGTTTGTATGTTTCATCGTATTCAATTATAGTTGTTAGCAAGAAAAAGATGGATATGTGAAGAGCATACCTTAATGTTTAGGCTATAAACTTGGGCCAAGCTCATGTTATGTGAATCACTTCAATCTTAAATTATTCCAATTCGGATTCTAAACTAATGGTCTATTCCATATAAGCATCTTGTTATAATCTCATTAAAAATGGATATGACTAGTGGACACTAGAGGCCAAGAAAGACTTAAATAAATCTAATGTAGCTTAGTTTAATAGGATAAGTCTTGGTTGCACATATACAAAGACTCAACCTAATACATAAGATTTGTTAGGGCAAGGGCAAAAACTTGTTTCATGCAAGGGTTGGTTGCCAAGTAGACTTAGTTTGGCCATATTAAGTTTTGGATAGATGAAATTGGGCATAGGATGAGGCAAGGGTTGACAAGAACCTTTTACAATCAAACAAAAACATCCAAAATAGTACACTTTTTTTTAGGTTATCAAAATTGTACGTCCCATAAACATCTAATCCATGTTCTACATGTTTATACATGCTTTATATTCAAAACACATCATAAAACAAAAATAATTCATCAAACATGAGGATGGATAAGAATTACTATTGCAATCATTCTTATTAAATGAAACATGATTATAAATTGAAGTTTTATGAAAATTTGCATGACAATTGACCATGTTATCTTTGTCGACCTCCTTGCTTTCTTATTTCATCCAATTATCTCCATTATTTACACAAGTTCTTTATATATTCAAACCAAGTTACAATTATTTTATTATGTAAGATTTAACACAAGTCTTTATATAATTATGACAAAAACATATCTCATACTATCCTCCGTATTTGTGGTTTTACCAACATTATCTTCTAAATGTCTCAGTTGGGAATAACTTGGCACATGCAATTGCATATGCATGGCTATTGTAAGACTAGCTCTAAAAATATATCTAAACGCTTCATAAGTTTCTCTTTAGAACTTTACTCTCCAAAAAGTGTAGGGTTTTAAAAAAAATTCAGACAAAATTTATATCCTCTTTTTGTATCCATATTCATTTGCAATATAATTCTAAATTATATAGACCTCTTAAATCTAAATATCACTACATCTTTAAAAACAATTATTTCATTACTTCATTAAAAAATTTATATTAACATAACTTAATTCACTAGAGTAATATGATTCTCACGAGTTCTATGATGGTGTATATGCAACTTAAGCCATGGGCAACATGTTCATGTCTCTTGTGCCATGGAACACATCAACGTGACCAACTATTAATGCCTAGTTGTCAATTGGAGCATGGGCAACATGTACGTGATCCATTGCCAAATAATCAATCATAGGTGTCACTCATCACTTTGAATATATATATATATATATAATTGCATTTAAATGGTTAAGCAAACATTTAGTGTCCTTAAAGGTATTGTAATATAGCCCACAATTTCCAAACATTGGCTTTACGTTTTAGTTAGCAAAAAAAACTAAAACCAAATAACCTTGGGTTTTGTCTCCAAGCAATCAGAATAAAATTCACCTATGATTCAATCGAATGACAATCAACAATTTGACCCAACTTGTATGTAAATAGGGACGAACTATTGAACAAATTTATATTATTTTTTTTCTAATTAAAAATTGTCTATTTGACTAACATTATTTTACTATTCTATAGCATCCGTTTGCTCATTGTATTCTTCGTTCGATCACACACTTGATGTTCAAGGATATTGTAAAATGTATTATATAGAAAAAGTTTTACCAATACATTTATACCAACTTGGATTTTGTTGCTTAAGAAAATAATTATGCTATTGAACTTCCTCAACAGACTCCAAACACCAATGTTATGACACAAGCTATGTTGAAGGGCATGCCATCCATCTAAAATGAGACCTTTTCCTGCTTATGTGGTCATAGCATACCTTAACACTTTGGAAATTGCAATGATTTCTTCCCTTCGTGTGAAACATGTGTTGAACCCCACTATCATAATAGTGGTTTATAATGATCAATTGTAGGTGTATAATAGCCTTGTCCTAGTCAGCTTGCATCAAGAACTTACTAAGAAAGCTCTCATTGTTAGTTAAGAATTGCTCAAGATGAAAAATGACAAAGTTGAAACACGTTTTCCTAAACTATTTCATTAAGAACCTCATGTGAATACTTCTAAATACTTCCTATTATAGGTAGAGACAACTACTATGGTATAATTCTCTATGAAAACATTTTCCATGCTCCCTCCGTTATAGCTCCCCTCATCACATATTCGCATTCAGAACACTCCTTGCATAACCATTCAAGTAGGCTCTCCTCACCATATGCCCATTAATGTTCTAGTTGATTTTTTCATCACCACTTGCTTTTGCTGTCTACAATGTAGCTTCAATGAAGCTGCAAATTGATGCCCTTGCTTATGTGTTATGTAATGTAAATTATGAAAACCTTAAATAGGTCGTACACCAACATAGTGACAAAGAAAGCAAGGAAAAGACTTTTTAAAAATGCCCAAAATTCCAGCAGCTACTAACAAACTCTTCAATTTCTCTACATACAACTTTATCTTTACCAAACATACAATTAACTAATAAACTAAAGTAAAAAAAACTCCAATCTTCCCGAGCATTAGCACGATATGTCAACTCAAAATAAAAGCTACAACCGCATTGTTACTACAAGAATCGTGAAATCGTTCATCACCTTGAAATCCAAAGTGGGGAGGGGAGGGAGATCCTTGAGAAAATCGGCGGGTTTCTTTACACTCTTCCGCATCTCGGACTCGACGAGCGTATCGACCTCTTCCTTTACCCTCGGATCGCCGTAGTCATCGTCGATGTAGGGCAGCGCATCGATGAATTCCTTCTGATTGATGACCGTCCAACCCTCGCGCGACGGGTCTGGAGGCGCATCCAGCATCAAGATCTCTCTTCCCACCATGGCTTGGAAGCAGCCGAGGTTTCCCAATGGACGAGCTGAACTCCCTCCCGAACGAGGGAAGAACTACAATTCCACCTTGCCTACGGGTTCACGTTGAATGATTTGGAGAAGAGTAAATCAATCAGTTCTCTCACCCGTATAGAACACGAAATGGATCGAATCATGTAGTTATACCTGTTAATCCGAAACAAAAACTCAACTGGGTTATATGTAATGATTTCGTTTTCGTGTGAACTGAAAACGAATTTGTTAAAATTTCAGAGAGATTTTGATTTTGAAAACCTCCATGCTTTCAAATCATATCTAATAACATAATAAAATTTAAAAATTGCAATGTATTTACAATGCATTTTTTTAATTAACAAAGAACAAAATAATATCACAACAAAACTTTTATTTCATAATTTTTGTCAATTTAATATACTTGGAATTAATGGGTTATAATTTATGTGATGTAAATAAAATTTAAATTTGACATGATTCCTACCTTTCTTTTAAATATATTGGATATCAATAAAATTTAACTATGTTTAAATAATGATAACAGTTATAAAAAAAATTTAGATGATTGAATTTTGTTTTATAAATTCGATAACACATTCTTGAACATTAAATAGTCCTCTCATTTGATTCAAGATTCAATGAGTGGAATCATTAGACAATAATTATGCATGAAGATATCAAAATTAATATATAAATATGACCATAAAACCAAAATTAATCATTATCAACTTTAGTATACAAGAGACCGAGTAATTTCTTAAAGTATATGATATATTTTATTAAGATAATACATTTGATTTTATCAATCCAAAAAATATATAACCAAAAAAAATAACAATAAACAACATGACATTTAGTGATATAAGAGAGGATGTTTGAAGTTTCAAACCAAAAGTTTGATTGATTATATTATCTCAAGCAAATATGTTTTAATATTTATATTATTAGTATATTTTCTCATCCAATATATATAAATGTGATGCATTTGTTGATCATTAATAATAGAAAATTCAATAATAAAATGTAAGCAATTAGATGAATATACTAAATAACTAAAACCAATATGTGAATGATATCATCATTCATACCAATTGTAAAGGTACATGAACAACATCAAATAATAAACAAATACACAAAATAATTAATTATTTTGCTTATCTTATTTTTCTTTATAATAGTCACTTTTTATAGGATTTTTTTCTCTTTTCTTGAAATTATGAATTTTTCATTTATTAGATATTATCTATAAATTATGTTTGTTATTTTTTGTCAAACCTTTTATAATATTTAATAAAATCATTAATATTGAATCATCCTTTACTTTTAGGATGTTAAGTTAAACCAATATGGTCCAACAACTTGATCCAAGTGATCAAATCATTTGATCAATCATCTAATTCCTCTTTAAGCTTTTATCAAATAGTCTATTTCTCATTATTAGACCATCCAATAGACATTCTGATTATTTCCTAAAATTAATAATTTTCAATTTCTTTGCTTTCATAAAGTTTTCACATTTTTTATATTATTTAATATTTTATATAATTTCCTT
The DNA here is from genome assembly GCA_023846275.1 of Vanilla planifolia. Taxonomy (NCBI): domain Eukaryota; kingdom Viridiplantae; phylum Streptophyta; class Magnoliopsida; order Asparagales; family Orchidaceae; genus Vanilla; species Vanilla planifolia. The sequence continues at coordinate 5,059,137 of CM043873.1, read as the reverse complement.
ATGTTTACTTCTCTAGTTTCAGAATTCATCACACATCATTAATTATCATTGATTTTGGTTTATTTTAAAAAAATAATTCAATAATAAAAATACATAAAATATGCTACTTTTCACAATTTTTTATTCTTGACACTTCTTCCTCTCTACTAATCCTATAGTGGGCATCTGATTCACAGCTTTAGGTATCAACACCATGCTTTCAAATGAATTAGGCAATTAGGCCGGCTCAATTCCTTTGACATATTTTTTATTTATATAAATAAAATTTTAAAATATAGTGCTTAAACATTCATTATTCAAAATGTTATTTGTCAAGTAAAATGTCTTTGAACAACCTCATAAAAAAGGTTAAAAGAAAAAAAAAAATAATATCACTTTTTTGTTTTAATATCTTGACAAAAATAAAAACATAACATGGTACTATATGATTATATTCACTTATTGAAATGTCTGCAATTTATGCCCTAAAAGTCAAAATTAAATTTCTTAATACAATTAATTTTTATGCATTATCTTTTTTTTTTTCATTTATTTTAGTATTAAATTAACAAATATCAAAGATCATGGGATAATGAAAAATAATACAGTAACAACAATCCAATTCTAGGGGAAGTGATTATCATAAAGCTTCAATTGAGCAGGGAAAGCTACCTAAGTTGTTTGAAGGCCTCCAAGTTCTCTAGCTTCATTAAGCTTGAAGAAGAATCCATGATGACTAAACCATTAGAAGACCAAGACGACGATCTCTCTGGGATCTCTTCTTTCTGACTCTTCATCAGATAACAAACCCCTATCGATATAAGTCATTTGAACAAAACTTAGGTTTCCTTATTTAATAGATGTCTTCGTAGTGTCAAAAACTAGCATAACGCTGCCCAGCTCCATGGGACAAACCTGGTATTCCATCTTCGTCTCCTTGGCAATTCATTCTCAGAACTCTTCCATAGTGTCTTGTGGAAGCTATTTCAGTTCTGAAGGCCTGATCCTGCTCTTTCTTATAGAGAGCATTGTCAAATAAGTTTAATGGAGAAATCCCAACCTCCCTCTCAGATCTAAGGGAGCTTCAAGAACTAGGTTTAGGCATTGAGTCTATCTGGAAAAATATCATATTTCATAAGAACAACCTTTCTGGTGTAATTTCATTATGGTGATTCAAGCTCAGGAAACTGCAGGAGCTTTAACTAGACAATAACCTCTCAGGTGAAATATCCACCAAGTTTGGTGTAGACTAGCCACAGCTTTCTCAGCCCTTCAACTGCTTTTCTGGTGATCTTCCAGCCAATTTTAGACCCTCGATAGAAAAAATAATAATGATAGGCAAATAACTACATGTTATGAACCTAAGAAAAAACCACATCAAGGGGCCAATCCCTGACTACTTGGCATATCTAAGTTTGCTTGGTTTGATGGGCAATGCTGATACAGATCATTCAATATTCAAACTAGAAGGCCAAGATGATGCTCTCTTAAATCAAAAGGGATCACCTCAGGCTTTGTAGGACACAGGAATTGAGATGTATCCTTTCCTTTCCTAGATCTCTGAACTTGTTGTGTAACAATTTAAGTGGAGAGATTGCCATAAAACTTGGCAGCTAGGAAGTCTGGAAAGCTTGGATTTATCACATAACAAGTTTTGTGGTGAGATACCAAAGTCTGGAAAACTTGAGTTTCAAGCCCTATGACATGGAATACAACGCCAAATTTAGCTCTTATGTTTGATATCAAGACCAAGATCTCTTCCTCAAGGCAATTTCTCTATGCAGAATGCTGCAACATAAATAGGTTTTGGTTGAAGATTGATTATTATTAAACTTAAGAAGGGAATATAATGAACATTATTGGAGTTCAAATATTATTGTCGAACTACAATTTGAGTTTGATCCAATAAGATTCAAATTGTAATAAAAAGGTTTTACAATCTACTGAAGCTTTTTCTATTGCCCAAGTTGAAGAAGCAAACAATTAGCAATGCTTAAACCACAACAAAACGAGGGATCAGTTATGACATCAAACAATTCTGCAAGGAGAGATGGGCATACTAAGGCTTCAAATACATGTAGTGTGCCAGCAATAATAAGTTTGGTAATATAAAACAAAATTGTTTCATGCACACGAAAGGGAACAAGTCCTAGGCAGAGTTGGAGGACTGAAGGGACAAAAGCAACGTCAAAAAATAGCCAACTTCGTAGGAAAGGTCTAGCGGAAAAGAACCAAGGAGGAGGCATGTGGATCGAGCTAGGAAGAACTTGAACATGTCTCATACAATTCATCTCTAGTTCTAATCCTTCATTTTCTCTAGCTATCTCTAATAAGTATTTAGTTTCTAGACTTTAAAATGCTCATAAAAATCCTTATTCTGGGGCTAAAGAGGTTTACAAATTCAATCTTTCCTCAACTAAAAGACTACTTGTTTTGATAGATGACACCTAAGCTAAAAACATTCCTTCGTTCTCAATTTATCCTTCTTATAATTAGGGGGAGATTGTAGAGAGCTGGTTAGGCTGTGAGATAAACTGTAAAGTGGTGAGAGTGAGGTCTGAGAGGATTCTAAGTTTCTCCACAACTTTACACCCACTAAGCTTTATTGGGGAATATTTCCTCCGATAAGTAAACCAAAAGATACAGATCCTAATCTAGCACAAGCTCCATACTCCTATCAAAATGAAGTAAATCACAATACAATAAATAATAATCTAATTAATCCCTTGATATATGAGATGGAACTTTTAATTGCTGAAAAAAATGTATCTCATAAAATACTATATATTCTAAGCGTCCTATTTCTTAGTTTGTTTCTAATCATAGGTTTTGACCCAACAACAAAGCCTTCCTCATAAACTTTGGCTTTATAAAAATACCAAAAATAGTTGACACTACCTATAAGAGAGAAAGAAAGAGCATACACGATTTAAACCAAGAGCCCAAACAACGCACCCTTGTGTACCCTTTATTGATCACATTTTTCTAGCGTTCCCCATGAACTTCCTTTTTGTCATTCCTAGAATGTTCCTCTAATCACAAACATACTCGAACATTCTTTCTTTTTTATTGTTGTTCGAGAACACTCCTCTTGATTGCTTCTTCCCAATCAATTCCATTAGATTGAGCATTCTTTCCCATCTAATTATTCCTTCCAAATTGACCCCTACGTTTCAGTCAACCATGCTTTCCCTTCAATTGTTCCTTTCCGATTGACAATTCTTTCCCATTGATAGTCCCTTCTAGATTGATTAATCATTCCCCTTTTCAGTTGTTCTTTGCATTCTTTGTAATTTTCTTCACGAATGCAATTCCTACTTACCATTTCTACTAATCATTCTTCAATATAATAATTATGCATTGCATCCATGATTGACATTAGGGCATGATTTAAAACTCATGCCCATCTGTGCTACGTTTCCATTTTTGAACCATGTATGTATAATCTATGTTATACACATTATATACCTGTAAGCATCACCCTACATATGAACATGTAGCCATGATTCCAAAAATATGCATAAAAAATTCTCGAAAAACTTCACAGTTAATTCAAACCATGAATTTTTTAGAGTTTCTCATTTTAGGATGTCCATGCCATTCACCTATGATATGATGATCTATTCATTAGTAGCATTGTTTGAGTGCAAACTAGAGTATGTCCAATCCATGGTACCACAAAATTCAATCAATCATAATAAATTGCTATTTTCCCTTTTTTAACATCATTTCATATAGGTTTCTAATGGGCATGCAATTTCTTGGGTCTCAACATGTCTTGTCAACTAAGTCTCTCCCTAGTCTCATAAGCGAACTCACTCTTAGAGTCTATAAGCTCAAAGTTGCAAAAACTAAAGACTCCATAACATCTTCTTTGCCATCTTTGTCATCCAGTGCCACTTGGTGATCTTTGCAAACAATCTTGCAAGAAGAGTGTCTCCAAGTGGACACCTCCAACCTACCTTTGTAATAACCTTGCTTACTCATCTTCCATGATGCTTGTTTTGTTGCCCAAATCTCTTGCAACCTTCAAGCACTTCCTTGTTTCTTTATATTTCTTTCTTATCAATTTGGTCCTATGATCATGACACATTATGTTTAAGGTAAATAGCTTGAATCTTCCCAATGCTATTTCTACCTTTGGAATTTTTTATTCATTTCAGCTTTAGCTCAAAATAAAAGTAAAGTCAGCCCAAAATAATGAAACTCATCTCAATTTGAACCAATTTCCAATTTGACTTAATAGAATCCCATTGGAAATAAGTCAAACACTTAAATTAAATTATATATCCCTCCCAATATTTACATTAAAACAACATGCTTACCAATTTCCAATAAATAATACCGAGCAAAAAAAAAAAAGCTTAACAAAGCATTAACATTATGATACTCTTAAGGATTGACAATGATGAGAAATGATCTTCTAAGTGATAGATTTTGAAAAATAAATTGCCATAAAAAAGTGATTCTTACCAAGCTTTTAAATCGATGGCAACATAAATATAGTTCATATTGAAAAAAAAGAAAAAAATGCATTATTTATATATTTTAGATCTCAATCTCTAAGAAGTGAAAACACCACCCCTTTGAGGTCAAAGCGAACTCATCATCACGGCTCCATAATGTACTACAAGTTTGAGTTAAATAGTTAAACTTTTCTATCTACCCTATTAATTTGATCGAATATGTTTTGTTGCAAGCTTGCCCTTCAATTTGTATTGATGATGGTACAAATATTTCATTAAATGTACAATTGTACCTCTTTCCCTTGAGATATTTACAAAAATGGTCATTCTTCTAACACAGAAGGCTCCCAAAACTTACCAATAACAACTTGTTTCCTACGTCAAAAGTGTGAAGGCCACACACAAACTTGCTTCCACTCACAAGAAAAAGCAACATGTCAGGAAACAAACAAGGTCATTACTTGTTTGACTTACACTTCTAAAATTTAGCCTACTTTTATCTCAAGTTAGGGGTGTAAGAGTTTTCATCGAACGAATAGAAAAATAAGATTGTTTACACTAATATTAACAATGGTTTACCCATGAAATGGTTTTCATGATCTCCACTCTATAAAAAAAAAAGAGTACAACTAAAATAATAAAGTAAGACAAATACTTGAAAGAAAAATGAAGAGAAACATAAGTGTTTCAAAAAAATATCTTTACCAAGACATTTTATAGTCAATCTAAAATAAGAGAAACTAACCGATGCTATATATCTCCCACAAGACCATAAAATGTGGAGAAAGTCTAGATCAATATATGTCAAATTTGTTAGAATTTGCAAATCTATCAATTCAAGTTGGTTAGAAAAGAGGAATCATCAAGAATTCTATGTTGAACCAACCTTTTACGCAAACAGGCCGCCCCATCTTTCATTCCAAAATCAGCCACACTATTAACCAATGATAGATAAATTACTTTGTTTGGTTTGGAAGAACAAGCCACCATCATATCCAAAACCTCAATAGCTGAATCCATCAGCTTATTCCTGCACAATGCCAGTATCAAACAGGTGAATGTGGATCCTCTGATCATACAATTGACCCTAAACATTTGCTTCAACATCTGCAATGCCTCTTCCACCATGTCTTTGTTGCAAAAACCCAATATCAGTGATCCATAGGTGATGTCATCCGGTGTGATCCCATTATGAACCATTTCATCAAAAAGAATCATTGCTTTATCTATTTCACAGTTTCTTGACAACCCATCAATCAATATGTTATATGATCTTCCCACCAAATCTACCTGATTATCCTTCATATAGTGGAAGACATCCAAAGCCTCCTTAGTCAACTTTTCCTTGCACATTGCACCAATAAGAGTATTATATGTGACAACATCAGGACAGCAATCCTCAGACACCATCTTATACAGGACATCTATGGCTCCTTCTAGTAGTTGGTGCTTACACAAGCTATTGATCAGGATGTTATAAGTAACAACTGATGGAAGATAAGAAGCCTGCTTCATCATTGAAAGGACATCATCTATTTCGTCCCATTTACCTTGACTGCCAATGCAATGAAGCAATGTATTATAGGTGATTTCGTCTGGCTTCAAACCATGTTTTGAAAGAGCTTGCATGACAATAAATGCATCGTCAGATTTCCCCTCTTTGCAGATCACATTAATAAAAGAGTTATACGACACAACATCTGGATGGCAACCTTCCAAAATCATATAATCCAACACTTCTACAGCCCTTGATAAACCACAATTCTTATAAATAAGTTCAAGAAGCACAGTGTAGCAAACAAGATATGGTGGATAACCTTTTCTCAGATGATTTTTCCAGAACCAAATAGCCTCTTCATGCTTATTTTCCTTAAACATGCACCTCAACAAAGTATTAAAAGTCACAAAATCAGGGGGACAACCAGAAAAGCTCATGTCTTCAAAAATGCGAATAGCAATGTCAAGCCGGCCACTTTTGCAAAGACCACCAATCAATTTGTTGTAAGTGATAGCATCGGGGATTCCACCAGACATAACCATGAGTTTTAGAATTTTGCAGGCTTGCTCAATGCGGTTGAGATTTACTAACCCTCTAATCAGTCTTATACAACAGTCAAAGTCAGGGATCTCACCGTACCATGCCATAGAATCAATAAGACGGTAAGCTTCAGCCACTTTACCTTTCTCACAAAAACTACATAACATATTGTTGTTTGACTGCTCATTGTAGTCCATAGAGTGCACAACTTTAGAGACAATGTCATTTCCTAAGCTGTTGTAAATTTCATTATTACCATCAATAATTTCTGGAAAAGCATTTCTCTGCCGGGAGCCATGAAAATTGGCCAGCGTATTAGTTACAACATCATGTTTCAGGTTTGTTTCACTTCTGATATGATACAGAGTGGAGGCATTCAAGCGAACTGCATTAGATGATCTAGACCTAGCACATCCAGAACTATGATCTTGTGTTGAGTAAGAGATAACTGAATGCAAACCATTGAACCAGCTAATGCCTTGTGTGAAAGCCATAAATCTGTCATATTCTCTTCAAATGAAGTGAGCACAATTCACCAAAATCAAGCTTTCTAATTGCTGAACACCATAAAAAATTCAAACATAGTAGCACCTACCTAACAAAGGAAATTGTCAGAACTTGACTATTAGTTCACACAAGCCCAAATGACTACATTCAACAAAAAACTTAGCAAACAAGTTGAAGCTATGCAAAGCGCAACCAAAACAAACATCCTTATTTAAACACGTATGTAAACCACCACACAACAGTGTCAGAATATTTTAAAACCAAGCAACTCATGCAACAACAAATTACACTAAAAATGGTATTTATAACAACAAAATTGACACTACAGATCCGACCATACACCTTACATCTATCATGAGTTATGTCCCACTCAAAAAGTCAACTCAAACAGCTCAGGAATACATCACTATGACGAGTCAACAATTTCAAGGCCCTTGATAAGGTGGACCTCCCACCTCCAACAGCATCCGGCCGATTGCTCGAAAAACCAATAAGAATGGACCTGAACCTGTGACCCCAAACATGTTCTAGTAAATTTCTGTGAATTCAAAAGGTCAGTAAATCACAGGCACCAATATACCTAGTAACAGTCAGCAGGCTCAAGACCCACCATCCATCAATAAAGGTGCACTTCAATGGTCTTCCAATTAAACAAATACACGAACCCCATGGTGAAAAAATCCTCCCTAATAAAATCCAGGCTGATATCTAAGGGGCACGGATCAAAAGTTTTTATTCACATGAGTCCATTATATGCTCTCCCCAACTCAAACAGTCCTCATGATGGAGATTCATTTATTGGCAATCTACCTGACTTAACCATCAGAGAATCTTCATAAAGACATCAAACCGACAGTGTTTTTTTTCCTGTATGTTCACTGTGTACAACATCTTGTAATTCATAAGATCCTGATAGTCGATTAAAGTCCACCATTTCGTGCAGAAATATTTTGAGGCACTTATTGAGAGTGAGTGAGTCGCTTTGTTGAACGAACTCTTGCAGTAAACACTTTCAGACTAGTCTATTATTGGCCAAGAGCAAACAAGATTACTCATGGAGATGTTCAAGAGGTCAATTTCATAGCCCAATATTTCTTCAATTAGCACACAAACAACAACCAATCCATTGTCCATGGCCCTTCACAATGTAATAAATGGACTTTGATGGCCCTCTCCCTGTCGCATCCCAACAACGAAAACATATCTTAGTTTAGGTCAATCATAATATTTTCATGGCAATACAACCTTCCTATTATGATCATAGTTGACAAAAGAGAAGAATTCGATAGTAGGAAAGCCTAAAAGATATGTTGCTAATAAGAAATATCCTTAAAATAAGCAATCAATCACTAGGAAACAAACTACCACGCTAAGTTAACTAATGTATTCTAGATGTGCTTATCATCATCTACACATATGGCATCAACAATAACAAGGGAAATTCCCTTCTCTTTACCATGTAGCACGAACATTATCATCCAAAGTGGGCTCGACAACTACTTACCTAGTGCGAAAACACATTCTAGTTTTATCAAGGATAAATTGCCTAAGAGGTTCAAGAAAAATAAATGAATGATTTATCAACCTTGAACTATTATTGACTCTTCAAGCCAAACAAAATTGAAGGACCAAGAAATGTTTTAATAAGCACACAGCATCAAGCTTTATCTTAAGTTGACTTCAAACTCATGCAAGATAAGCTCCACTAACCACAAGCATTACCAAAAAGCTAACTCCAAAATAAAGAAGTTGATGAAGGGAAGAGAGTTATGAGGATACTTTCAACCAAGAGCTTTAAACTACCTTAAGATCTCAACTATTAAGGAATTTTGGAGAGAAGAGGTTATAAGGGTGGTTGGACCATGAGGTGAGAGTAGAGAGGGATAAGAAAAAAGAGAAGAGATAATTACCTACTTTATAGGTAAGAGTATACCTTTTAAAACACAAATCTCCTCAAAACTTTTCATTTTTAAAATTCATCAAATTTCATCAGTTTTTATTTCATAAAATATATCAATAAGCTTTTGATAAACACATTGAAATTTGGCAATCAAATAGAACTGGAATAATCTGGAATCGGTCTTGTTTATGCCACTGGTTCGGATAAGAATGAGCATGGTTCAGTTCAAGCAAGCATGGCTCGGTTTGGTCTTTTACCTGATTCAATTGTTCCAGTGACACGCCTAAGGTTTGCAAAGGAAACAGCGGGTTCAATGAGATTTGTTGTTTGTAGAAGCTTCGGAAAACAAGAGTGGTGATTCAAAGGTGTGGGAGGTGTGCAGTGGACCTTCAGAGGGTGAGCACGTTTGTTGTGAGGGAAGCAGACCAAGCATGCTTGAAGATTGGTTCCAAATGTTAGGGTACGAAGGTGAGATGTAGAGGAGCAAACTTGCATGAGGAATGCAGCCAGCATGAAAAAGGATCGTGCAACAGCTCAAGTGTGAAACAAAGGCAAGCATAAGGCCAATGCTATGGCATAGGCGCTAGGCACAATGCAAGGTTGGGAGGCGATAGATTGTCATAGTGGTTGGAGCATCATGATTACAGAATCTAATACCAAAAAATGACGAAGGGAATAGGTAAGACTAAAAATCTTGTAGTTGGAATTGATATGGCTTTAATACGAAATTAATGATGAATGAGACATAATGAGAAAATCTTACTACTAAAACATGATCTACCTATGATTCCAAATTTATGAAACAAAGGAAAGATTTTGAAGTATCTTCAACTAAACTATTTTAAAATCTCAAACATGAAAAATTTCAAAAAGAGAGGTTTGTCAGGGTGGTTGGGGCCATGAGGTGAGTGGAGAGGGATGACGAAAGAAGAGAAAAGCGAGAGACGGAAGATAATTAATTACTCTACTAGTAGGTTTGTAATATACTTGAAGGGATGTGCTCTTCTAGACAATAAACTCTTCAAGCCTTATCACTTTTAAAATTCATTAAATTTTATTATCTTTAATTTCATCCCAAGTGTTATTTATACAAGAAATACCTTGAAGCAATATAGAAAAAAATATCCTAGCGTTTTCAATTTCCTCTTCATGGTGTTTGAAACAATTCTACTATAAAGGTGGTGCTTGGATTAAGCTCATGTATCATGTCTAGATATTATGTATTTTGAGAAAGAAATTATGATTCACAATAACTAATAGATTAACTACTTAGACCTATAACAGTAAACTAAATATTTAACTAATATAAGTTATATTAAGCTTATTATACAGATCAAAATACACAAAAAATTAACTAGATTCCTAAATCAATTCAAAAACTAAAAAATATTCAATAACCAAAAAAAAGTCGCATGCAAGCATGAAATCAATCTCCTAATACAACCTGTCCTACATCAAAATACTAATGTAATAAATGGTATCACAATTATAAAGTGGTCATGTAGCACACTCAAGTAAGAGTCCTTCCTAGATCATGGAGCAAAAAAGTCTTGAAAATATTTGAGTGTGACCTTCACCAATCTTATAATCCAACAATTCAAAGTGCAAAAATTTAAAAAATCATTTACAATGGATAGCTTGATCCATATTAATCACTACTCTTCCCAACCATCCTTGAGAACCTCTTAAAAAACTTTGTAACAAACCTCTCAAGATCTTCTTCTCCACAAGACCAAATCCTCTAAGAACTTCAAATGATATCTTGAGTATACCTATTAAGACCATGTTCACTTTGACATTTTTTGAGTATCAAAACAACCACATGTAACCTCCTCAAATCCTATAAACATCTTCTATAAGGTCATCATTCATGATGCCTCTTCAAACTCACGAGTCCTTGCCATTGAGATCAAAATACCTCTCAAGATAACCTCTGAAGTGCTTCAAAAATCTCAAACAAACTTCTCTTAACCATAATCCTCAAATCCATTCTACAATGTTTTTTTTATTCCAAATCTTCATAATCACACAGCTACAAATACCTCTCAAGTCCTCTATGGAGACATCTATAGTACCTTTTGAAACAATATCAATATCTATCAAGTTGTCTTCAAATTCCTCCTAGATCATATGCCCATCTTTAGAAACCACTTTACCATTATTTGCAATAGTAAGATTAAACCATACCTCCATCAAGATCGAACTATGGGTTTAAAAAAATATCAATGAGGTCAAAAGGTCTAAAAGACAATGATCTGCATAGAACATGATAATAATCAATGTCCACATTTTTCAATAAAGACATGCTGCCCTTCGAAATATTGGGCAGAATGAACCCTCCAATAATGAATATCATCCCCTGTAAAAGCAGACTAATAAACAAAGGGCCTAAGATATGAAAATCATTATTCTGAATAGTCCAATTAAGAACCCGTCTTTGCAGCCCTCTTGTAATACCTTAATAAATTGCCAATCTAACTTATTTAAGTATCTGACGATTTCTTAAGGCCACCAACCTAACAGGGATCCTTCTCATGTATCGCTAACTTCCTCCAATTAGCAAGGTGGTTCACCAACATCCTTCTCTTGGCCAATCATATCGTTTATAAACAAAAAGGAGCTCATAGCTCAAGTTTTGAATTTAACGTTTAAACAAATGGGGGGTACTGATTACTTCCTACAATCTCACAAAACTCGTAAATTTAAAGAAGACAAGAGCCTAAAGCAAGGAGAATGGAGATCAGATGGAGAACAATGAGAATTACGAGATGACGACGATAACAACGTAGTGTTGGCTCGCCCTCTTCGAATTCCTCTCGGTTCTTCAGCTTTCAGCTAGCTGGGTTGGGTAAGGCCCATTCTTCGTGTAGTTTCGTAGAAATTAGGTTTCGATTGATGAGTACCGCTCAAGCAAGGCGGTTCCACCACTAACGACCCCCAACCGATGCCGCAAACAAGGATAGCCACGGCAGACGAACAGGCCACGTCCACAATCAGTATAAAGATTCAACCTTGGGTCGATTAATGAGAACTATTTTACAAATATAAATAAATAATTTTTTTTATAAACATTTACCAAATTTCTAAGACAATCCATTTCAATGGATCCTGTCACATATCAATTCTTAATTTTCTATTAACGATTCCATCAGAGTTCTTCTCTTTTTATTTTTATTTCACTATTTAGACGACAAAATCTTCTCCAAGTTGACCCAAATTAAATCGATTAATGTTGCACCAGACACAGGTGGACCCCCTTGCCGACCAAACCGAACCGATTCAAATTTATTTCGGATCCAGGTCATCAAACAAGAAAATTCAAAAAATGATCCAACGAGGCACCAAAGCCTCAGAATTTTAGATTGTAATATAAATTTTTACCATGCTTATGTTTATAGTTCTGGCCTATGCATTCACTGGATAATTTAGTAGAAACACTGATTTATAATTTGTTAATTTCGAGGGGACTTACAAAAACATTTTCGTAAATGAATAAAATATTTCCGTTTTAAATGAGCTATTCAAATCACTGAAAAACAAAAATACGGTAAACGATCACTCCTCTACTTTGGTTGGCAAATAATAATAATAATAATAATAATAATAATAACTAAACAGTGATTTTACTAATAAATTATTACGCATGGTGATATTACACCAATAACACCATGCGGTCATACAAGACAGGTCCAATTTAGAGATGTTAACCACAAAGGTAACACTTAAAACATAGACAACATAATAATTGGAAAGAGGACTAATTAATACTAACATCATGACCGGTATTAACTTAAGAGGAGTTGAAGAGGAATGAATCCTCATCACCATAAACGCAGCTCAAATGTTTCAACCCTGAAAAATAAAGGAACGAAAAGCAGTGAACAAGAGAAGACTGATCCATGCAAAATTGACGTCTTCATTGTAAATATTTGTATTGATATTTTGAATAAGACCATGGCTTCCATTGTTACAAATAAATATTGGCTTCAAAATGATGAATAACAAAGTTGAAGTTATGCTATATTAAAATAAAATGATTTTAAAATACAAACCATATGAAATTTTTGTAAAATGTTCTGTAATTTATTGAAATTTGTCAAATATGCATTAACATAAAGACAAGAATTCTACCTTGGTGGCTATGTTGCTGGAGAGCCAATCAAGTCCCTCATACAGTCCCTCACCTGAAGTAGCACAGGTGCTTTGGATGTACCTGAGATAAAGATTTATTCTCAAAATTAACTATTTTAGAAAATCAGAATAACAGGAGGAAAACATTTATTATTCTTCATAAATAACTACGCTTATTTCTAGGTGAGAACTAGGGATTAAAAATGAACTCTGTTCTGCAAGAGAAGCACGAAACAAACCCTTACATAGCTTAAGTAGAAATGTTGACTATTCTTAGCAAATTAGAACGAGCATTATATCTCAGAAGGCCATATGGTTTTCTAAATTACCAGGAGACGAATTTAAATCTAGGAACATCAAAGACAAAAATTTACACGTTGAATAACACCAAAGTTTGAATAACTGAAGCTTAATTCGCAGGGATGGAAATTTATACCTATTGGTTTAACATAAACCAACCAAATCCAAATAGGGCAGGCATGTATAGGAACTGATACAAATCTGGCATAGGCCGGTTAGACCCAAATGTACAAAATCATATACGATTTATAATAAGTTTTCAACGCAGTAGATCTACACAAACTTCTATACAAATCTTCAGTTTATATTGCAGTGATTCACAGTTTTAAGATTGAGGTACACAATTGCAGCTTAAAATTGATACCCCTTCACATTAGTTTTAATGAAGGCATCCATGAATTGATTTTGCTTTGGACCAACTTTATCGTAAACAAAAAACATTAACCAACAGTGCTATTTTCAGATTTCATTTTAACTTGGTCCCTTCTACAGTAATATAAACCCGTAATAAAAAACATTCGTTTTAGTTCAAAACACCAACCACACAGGTAAACTTCTTCACAAAAGCTAAGAAAACTGAGGGAAGAGTGCAAACCAATGACGCTGACGAAGGGAATGAAGGCCAAGCTTATCAGTGATTTCAGCAGCATTCATTGCATTTGGAAGATCTTGCTTGTTGGCAAAAACAAGAAGCACAGCATCTCGTAATTCATCCTGTTAGAGCAAAAAAACGAAGGGTAAAACCTTTTAAAATCGCCAGCAGAAAGACAAGGTCCGCTCGCCAAATGATGATCTAAAGCCCTAGTAGGCAGAGCTGTAGGGTTTTATGTTACTGCAATGCCGTAAAGCTAGCAAAAAAAACCGAATGCCAGCACAACAAAATACAGTAAAAAAAAAAAAAAACAACAACACAAGTGGATTGATTAAATGAATGCTTTCCAAGACAATGGCAAGGCCAAATTGTTAGCTCTATAAATATACAATTCAATTTTTTGGCACGTGGTATTTTTGTTTATAAAATGCATAAATAGATGGCTATACTGCTTGACCGGAAGTAAAGTATTGCACAAAAGTTTACTGCAATATACGGTTACTTATGTTGCCTTTAAATTATGCAGTAGCAGCCATCCAAGATAGACTTTGCATGAGAAAACCAAAAAAAGTTATATAATTCTCATCCTATTAAGCAAAGAAGAGCAACAATTCCTTTTCAGGGAGAAAACCATATAGAACTGAGCCAACTCATATTTAGTCCATAGTAGGTTAAATTCATCCAATCAAGCTTTCAAGATGGCACCAACCTAACCCTTGGCAAACTTATACGTTAAGCTAAGCTCTTAGCTGCTAGTAAAATTGGTATCAAAGCGGTGGAAGATTGCAAAATTGGTATCAAAGCGGTGGAAGATTGCAAAATTGGTATCAAAGCTGTGAGAAGATTTCCAATATGAAAGATACAATTGACATCAATCTGTTTACCCTGGCTTCGTTTGGCATCAAGCCGGGGCTTTAGTTATTCCAAAGACATAAATCAGTTATCCATCATCAAGATTTATGTTCAGAACTCGTGAACATGAACAAGATTTATGTAGAAATCTATTTCAGTAAAGTAGAAAAAGGATTGCTCAAGCCAAAGAAAGACTCAATTACATGAGCTCAAGCTCAAAATCCTAGTTGATGTCTTACAATTCAGCTGGTCTCACACAAGGGATATAGTGACACAGCTTAATTGGGCTTAAATGATTTCAATCTAATAAAGGGACTTGCATGATTGGCATACCCATTGTATGGAAAGAAATAAAAAAAAAGTCAAGGATTGCTGAACATACAAATACAATGTAATTAGGGAGAAATGATTGGCAAATGAACTCAACTAATCACTATTTGGAATAACTAGTTCATAATATGGCATAAGCATGTTTAATACAAAGCCTAAAAATTAGCCTAATTTCTTGCCATCAATAGGCATATTTATTACTTTTCAAGAAGAAATGCAAGGGACTGTGAATATCAACCCTGTAAAGCAATAAAGTTGGTGTATTTGACAAATATTAGTATGGGATACAACGAGACATCACCTCAACCAAGTCTGCAGAAATGCATAAATAGGCTAAAAATTGTGTAAACAAATTGCAGTTCAACAAATTGAAGAAGTGTCAATCCAATTATTTGTCCTTTTCTCCTTGTTTTCCATGTACCACCAGCACGACAAAATTCCTCCTGTTGCCAACATGGTTGCCAATCCAATCCTTCCCATTAGGTTAACATCGAGTTCCACCATTCCCCACTCTTTCATCCATGCCAATTCACACAGATCTGCACAGTGCAGCCAGCTGACCTATTTGTTTTGTCAGATGTAGACCCATTCGGGCCAAGCCTACTCTTATTCTCTCCCAAGGACACCCATCCATCAAACCCAACTGCACCACTTCCTTTACCTCCAATCAGCATTGTTGGATCAATGCTTGTGATAAACCCATTAACCTTGTCAATCTACCAAGGGCAAACCACCCTAAATTTTGGCTCCTCGTCACTCTTCCCATCAAACTACTTCACCATAAATCTACTTGCCTTGCTCCATCAACCTATCTTGCACTATCAAATCTTTATCTTGGATTGAACAGTCAGTAATAAACTTCTATAAATCCCCCAATGAGGAAGGAGAGGGGTGGGGGAGGGGGGAAGAGAGAGGGGGAAGGATGGTAGAACAAGGAAAACAAAACCCATAAAAAAATCTGTATATTCAGTCAACCTTTTGCTTTGCAGTATGAGTTGAAGTTCTCATGTCTCAGACCTTAAAACCAAGAAAACCATTAGGTCTCATGAAAGGATTCCCCTTTAAGTTTTCAACTCATTTATAGACGTTTAAATTTAGTAATTTATAAAGTTTCTGCTGGTTTTATTTTTGTGCATCGCAATGTATTATAAGTAAAATACAGATGGCTAAAAAATATTCTCATCATTTAAAGATTTAGTTCGATGTAAACATAATATAACAATATAGAATTATAAACAAAATCACATTCAAAACAAATTGTAAATATAAATTAAACCATAGGTGGGAACCAGTGAGTGCCAATTGGCTCTGATCAAATGACCTGTAGAAATTGTTCATGGTCAAGATCCTCTGAACCAGTATTAATTAACAAGATAAGCTGGAAGTTATGATGATATATTTAAGTCATGATAAAAATAATAAACACAAATATTCCAAGGGATTAGGGATTCCTTATGTAAATCTTATTGAACTACAACTACAACATCAACAACCACAATCTCTTGTATAAGGGAAGCAGTTTCTGCAGGTCCAACTATCATTATTATTCCAGTATTCAGCTATTTCTTAAAAGAACTTCTTTCTTCCTAATTATATGCTTAGGTGTCGCTTCGTTCAAAATTATAGATTTTTTCCTCACAGCACGGTTGTGTTTCATTGTCGTTCTAATCTTCAAGAATGTACAAAGAAAAAAACAGAAATGAAGCATACTCTGATCCTGGACTTGATAAGAATCAGAAAATCTGATAAAACATTCTTGGAAAAATATGGTATGATATCCAGTAAAAATGGCAGGAGAATCAGCTTACCTCATTGAGCATCCTGTGCAGTTCATCCCTAGCTTCAATAATGCGATCTCTGTCGTTGCTGTCCACGACAAAAATAAGACCCTGGGTATTTTGGAAGTAATGCCTCCACAATGGCCTGATCTGCATTTTCAACAATTGCACTATTCACTGAAGTAGCATGAAACAAAAGAACATTCTTAATGTAATAAAAATATCAGGAAATATCAACTAAACATAACGAATGATATAATATCATGAAAGATGATACGTTAGACACAGCACAACAGAGGAATAGAAAGAGCCTGGTCAGCACACAATAATCTGACAACATGAATCCTGGCTAATCCACGCCATCAGCAATCAAGCCCGAAAGGTGTTGTCGAGAATGCAGCTAGCTCTGCACACAACTAATTGCCATCCTTGACATGAAGAGAGAGCCAATCCTAAGCACAACATCATCTCATGTCATCAATTGCCCACTCAAGAGGGAGGCTCACACCATTCAGCCAAAATCCCCAAGAATATATCAGAGACAGCCTCCACCATAAACAATTTTCAACATTGTTGTGACATTACCAAGAGATCAAGTTGGTACGAATGAGCTTCAATGCCAAGAGACGAGAGGTTTTCATTATAAATACAAAGCCTGACACCTAATAAAGGTATTGTGTCATGGTTTGTTAGACAAAATTCACATTGTGCCAAAACCAAGAAACCAATACTAATTGCTCTCTCCAAAAGGATCATCCAAAACCTCTCCAATCTCAATGAGTTTTTAATAGTTGTTTAAGACTCTTTGCATTGTAAATGGTTCTGACCGATACTTTTCAAGTACCCTTATAATTTAATCTACAAAGCAAATTCTCTTTTCCCTCAACCTCATAGGTTTTCCCAACATAAGGGGTTTTTTTTTTTGCATAAAAACTTAATCTCCTAATTCACTCTCTCATCACACACATGATACCTCTTAGCATTCACAATAAATAATGATACTCTTATTTTGTAAGAGCAAGAAAATTCTACATCATTTCATCCTCACCCACCTACATACCTTTTTTACACCAAATATGCCATCAACATCTAGCACCACCAATGGGAATGACAAGTAGATTAAAAACATCAAAAAGCAAGAAGAATGCCACAAAATACATGGAAGATGGAACCTCTTAGGTGCATAAGTGCTTGAGAACACAATCAAGAGGCCTATGGACCCAACTAACCTAACTGAATGGCCAATCCAGATTATATAACAGCCTATAAAGCTCTTTAGGACAATCTTACAACTCACCATGTAATAGTTGCAAGCCCTCCAAAACAAGTTATTCCTTGATGAAAATAAATGATCAAAGCCAACAACATACATTCCTTACGGAAGTTCATACAAAAAGATAACAAATAAAATTGATTCTAGCAATTTGGGAAAGGAGATACCCCAAACCCAAACAAAATCAAATTTAAGAGCTTTGTATACAATCCAACTGACTGCTTGAATACCTTTCCACATGATGTGAGACATCCTGAAAAGAGGACAAGCCACAAATGAAGGAGATAGCGTCTATGTAGTTGGAGTGGGTGGCTTTATGCAAAATTGCTTGCTTAGAAAAGGAGATAACGGTTGAGAATCCGATTCAAGCCAAACAGCATCAGCGTTTGGCAGCCAAGTACTTAACGGTTGTAGTGCTTCAAAAATTGTCAGCTTTCTCATGGTTGAAAAGGAACCCAAAAAATCATCTTTCCAACAATTAGTGCTAACTTTCCCTAAGCATCACAAACAATTAATCTAATTCCAACATTTTTGTTTTTTGCATTGCAATTAAGTTTCAGCCAACCTATGGGTGGTGAGGAACACGTGAAGAAGGTGACATTTAGCACACAAGGATTACAATAGTTCCAACTTACCATAGTTGGCACATTGTGACATTCGGATGCCGAATGCTAAATAATTCTTAGTAGTGCAGCAGCTTTGAGATGCTTTTAAGAATAGATTTTTTCATTTATGTTCCCCCATAAATGATATAGTGTGCAAGTTGCACAAGAAGTTGTAGCAATTGAGTTCGAGTTCCTAGCATGATTAGCCATCCAAGATAATAATACACGAAGGGAAACAATTCCAACGTGAATATTTCAATTTGAAGCAATGCAACCGAAATGCACGTGACCAGACTTCCTTTGCCATATCACAATCCCAAAACAGATGCTAAGATGCTCCATCTGATGCACAGCCCCATGGACAGTCAATTGACATTGGGATGCCCCTCTCAAGCAGCCATCATTGAGTAGGAACAGCCTAAACTGTAATCCTCCACAGGAACATGGAGATTCAGGGTTGGGCATGAGACTTCCAAACCTATGTCATGTCCAGACATGGCTCAGTTTGCAATGAGCTCATGTTGCTATAAGCTTGCTATGAATTTGGAATTGAGTCCACACTGAATTTATAGTAAAGCATAGCAGCATCCTACATTAGCCCAACGCATATGAGCAATCCGATCAACCAAAACAAGCACAAAGGGTTGTTGTAGTTTGTTAATGTTCCAGCAACCATGTTCCAGCACCAATTAGCAAACATTAGAAGGGAATTCCAAGCACATATTGAGGAAAGTCGGCCATGTATTGCTATCCAAACAAATTTTCGTATAAGAATAAGATTTGATGACCCAATCCAACATGTCATACCGTGTTACACGAAACCCATGAAATAGCAATGCTAAGGAGGTTACATGTTTGTGATCCTCCCCGTGACATTGGAAAGTTTTCATATTTTGGAGAATATTTGGCACAAAGAGTCTACACCCAAAGGCTATCTTCCCGTGCAAAAACCCGTTTGCAATGTTTTGAAGTTGATATCGTTTGTTATGCAGCAATCTTGAAAATGCCTAGACCACCAAACTCCTTCGAAAGCATAACAAGATCCCAATTTGCATAATAAATCGTATTGCTATCATTAGAGCTGCTCCAAATGTACTGGCGGACCAGCTTTTCCAATTCAGAGATAACACAATCGAAATTAAAGTATGTGTAAAATAAAACGTCAAAATCACAACTAAGAGTTTATCATCACAATCTGAACATACATCAAAAGAGAGTGGATGGTCCAATTGGAAATACGCTTTGCAACACGGTTCACAATAAAGTTAGAATCTTTGTTATGTAGTTTGGTTGAAGCGATGGGAATACCAAAATAAGTGAGGTGAATGACTTGTCTTATATGAGGATTCCCTGCAACTATTGTTTTTGCTTAAGCTCCCCATTCCATGACCGTAGAGTACCCTTCATTTGTTGAAATTCACCAACCAACATAAGTGCCAACCATATTGTTCCATAATGCTCCATATGGTGCGCACTGTTGCACATATAGTTGGTGCATAAAACATCACATCATTAGCAAATAGAAGGTGTGTAATCAATAACGAGTTGGGGTAAATCCTGACTCCAATTGAAGTTGTCGTATCCTGCCATTGATGGATGAGCCAAGACAAATACTTGGACACAAAAAAGCTTAGAGCAAACACCCCTGCCTATGACCTCATCCTTATGAAGCCATTTGCAAGCCTCTTGAAAGCACTCATCATGGCAATCTTGTGGTCCATATTCAATGATATAAATGCAAAACAATGAGAATGAAGCCAATAGAGAGAAACGAGTATGGGCTAAAGGAAAGTGCAACCATGAAAAAGGTCACCTAAAAAATGAGGTGGAAATTCAACAATCACCTATGCAATAATAAACTTCTAACTTATGCAAGTCAATTGGATCTCTTCTCATCCTACTAAATGATATTGCTATCCTACAAGACCCATCTTATGTTGCTATGGATTCAAAAAAGCCCTCTTTCAAGCAAGTCATAATTTACTAGCCGTATTATTCATCATTAAGGGATTTTTCACATAAATTCTTCTCTCTCTCTCTCTTTCTCTCTCTATAAAAATGCTAAATACCAAACCTCCATGACACTGAAATTTATCCTTCTGTCTTAAGTGCAAGTAAATGTTTACATCATTCCATCTATCCATAAAAAATAACAAAAAAAAGTTCATTAATGTCTTAATAAAATCATCCAAGTTTTCTTTATGAATGCTTCCCTGATAATACGTAAAAGGGCTCATTAAAAAAACATCGTGCAAGCTACTCATAAGTGGTAAAGAATATTAGAAAACATTAGAAAAAACTACAAAAGCCACACCACCATCCACCCCAATGGACAAATAATGTTCTAAGTTTTGCAAACTCAAGCAAAACTAGCAATAGTGTAACAATCAAAACAAGCCTAAGAGGTGAGATGTGAGGATAAATCTATTACAAAAACTCCTTGCTTCTACTCATGTTGCATGTGGTCTATGCATGTGGCTAGTCACATGATGTGAGATCCTCTTAATTTAATACATTAAATTTGTCAAAAAAACATTCATTTTACATATTTTCACAAGCCAAACAACTCATAAAACAAAAACAATAACAAAATAGTATTGTGCATCAAAGATGAAACTAGCACCTTATCTTGGCCGCCAACATCCCAAACAGTGAAACTAATGTTCTTGTATTCCACAGTTTCCACATTGAAACCTGAAAAAGTCAAATAGTATAAAATAAATTGTTCACTTTGTAAATATATGTAACCAAAAAAAAAAAATAAAAGAACAAAATACACTCTTTCATTTTCCTAAGTTTATCAAGTCACCATCGTCCACCTCACTAGTCATCATCTTATTCCCCACATTTTTCTTTATACTCCCCTCACTTTTACTCACCTCCCTCATCCATCCACCTATACCCACTTCTCTCCAATCAACTCTCCCCACTTTCACCTCTTTTCTTTCATCCTTCACATGATGGAGCTGTTAAACCTCTCTCTCCCATCCCCATAACTCACATCCCACTTCTCATCCACACTATATCTTCACCATAACCAAACAAATACATCTCCTTCAACCCTCCTCTTCCTTGCAACATTGCCATCATTAGTTGCCAATTGTCACTCCTTTAACAATGACAACAACGAAGTTGCCTTCCAACTACAATAATAAGCTCCCCTACTCCCCATGCTTGCCCACCATCGCTCATAAGTCTCCCCCACTCCCCCTCAAATCCAATGTAAGCTTGCTAAAAATTCAATCTAAGGACAACTTGACCATAGTTTAAGAATGGCTTGACTATGATCAAGATTTGATCCAAGCTTTGGATAGAAAAGGTTTGACTAGATCTCAATTTGACCTAGGTCAAATTCATTAGTTTGCAGTTTGAGTAAAAACTGATTTAATTTTTTATTAATTTTCAATTTTTGGTAAATAATTTTATCAGAAATGTACAAATTGGATCATATGTAATGTATTAATATATGATATTTTGCTTTCACTAACTATTCACCTATATCATACCAAGACTCGATCACTTCAATTCAAAATCGATTCTCGCAAAAATTTGATATAAACTTCAAGCAATTATTGATCTTTGACCAAAGGTCTCACCCCTAATTCAATCGCTTTAGCAAATCCTCACTACAAGCTCCTTGCCTCAACTTACCCACCTCCAAGCTCAAGCTTGATAAATTGGTTCTCCAAAATATCCTTCACCAATCTCTCTAGCAATTGCTATCCCTCATCTTGCTCTCCTTCCCTTAAACAAACAAACCCTCCTGCTACTTAAACACTCAAAGCTTGTTGATGATCTTTGCTCTCATCACCTAAAATTCTTTGCCCCTCAACCACAACAAGCAGCACTGCTTTGGACACAAGTTGCCCTTGCCCATGGCAGAATTTATTAAATGCCTTAGAAGGAAAAAAACATCTAGAAAAAAAATACCTCAATTGATCAATTCAAGTAACTGGTAAGGGCTAGTCCTAAATTGACCAACCATGTCAAACTATACCTAAGCATATCCCCTCATACAATTATTAACCTCTTCCATTTGACTTAGATACCCTGATTTGAGCCACCAAGTACACCCTGAACACAAATCAACTCAAGCACAATCCTAATTGAGCCAACGCTTGTATATTACAAAACCAATTCTCACATAAGGCAAACCAATTGGAGATCAAACCAAACCACATCAAGACAATTGAAGTCAATTGCTCCAACTAAGCCCAATTTCAACAAAATTAAGCCAAGACTAGGACTTAAATTGCCAAGTTAAAAAAATAAGCCTTATTTTAACTCAACCGATTTATATTGATCCATTTAAGCAATTTAGCTCAACACAATCCAAATCTAGTCCCAAGCATGGCGAGAGCCCAAGCAAAGCCGAACTTGGCCCAAACAAAGTTTCTACCAAAGCCCAATGAGCTAGAATGAACAATTTAGCTTCGCCTAAACAAATTTGAACCCAAACTCATTCAACTCAATTTGAGTCAAACCACAACCAAATATAGGCAATTCAACAAGATGGTAAATTTCTATTAATGAGAAAGTAGCATGCAGACAGGTTCCCATCTTCCTTTAAACAAAGGTTTTAAACAAATGTTCAAGACCATAAAACCCCAACAAGAAATAACAAACAAGTATAATAGAAAATGACAAGTCACATGGCTTGAGATGTTATGGATCCTTAGTAAGACTTTTAGATCAATGTGGGTACTAGAGCAAATACTTGAGTCAACAAATTGCAAAGAAATTCATTAGTTTTGGCATTAGTTTAACACTTTGATTGTTTGATTTTCCTGCACATCCCCAAAGTTTTAACCTTTGATTCAAATAAACACTAGCCCTAGTCAAAATCCTGTCAATTTGTTGAAAATTAGTTGATTGAAAATTATGATAAAAAGGCCAGATATGCATAACTCAAAAATTACTTTCACCAACATCTTAAGACAAGACATTTTGGGATCACCACAAATATTAAAATACCCTTGAGAGACAAAATTACCAAAACACCCCTCAATGCAATAGTTTTCAAAAATTCAAATATTGACTTCTAAAATTGTGAATATTTTCCAAGTATCAAATTTCACTAAAATTGCTAAATTGCCACCAAAATTGTAAGCTAATTAAAATATACTTGAGGGGCAAATGTTTGTCAATATAGATAAAATATTGCTTCAATTTTCAAAATTGTTCCAAGAAACTTGACATCTTGATACAAACACTTTTTACTACTTACATCATTTCAAATTACCAACAGACTCTTAAGGATCAAAGTTAGCAAAGTACTCCTTGCATGTCAAAAGTGCTCAAACGATCACTAGAACTCCAAAAACGTTTCCAAACACAAGAATCTGTTGATCATTATTTTCTAAGCATTATCGATATTCTCCTTCAGCAGCAAAACCAACTAAATTTCCCATGAATCTCCAACACTAGTCCAAAGTCATTTGAGGTTGTTTTGCATATGTAATGCTCCAACCTCATCAAGGAAAATGATCAAAACTAGAAAACAATATCATGAAAATTTTACCAAATTTTCTTAATTGTTCCAAGAACCATAACAAGTTGTCAAATACGCTTTTGGTCAACTCTAACCCTCGAATTGACAAATTACTCGCAAGACAGCAATATAGTCTAGAACATCCTTGAGACTAGATGGCATAAAGCGTAAGCCCAAAGTTCCCAAATAATCTCAAGGGATATTTAACGTCACAGAATAAATCATACGAGCTTCACCAGCCCCAATTAGTGTGGTTAAAAAAGAGAACATAGCACTTCCGCCTCACAAAAGGTGACCAAATCTTTATAACATAATACGTCATGAATCAAATATAATGCGGAAGAAAATGGATAGTGCTTACCAATGGTTGGAATCGTTGTGACAATCTCTCCCAGCTTGAGCTTGTACAGGATCGTCGTCTTACCAGCTGCATCAAGCCCAACCATAAGGATCCTCATCTCCTTCTTCGCAAAGAGTCGGCTAAACAGCTTCGTGAAAGAAAGCCCCATCTTTCCCGCTCTAAAAATCCAAACTATCAAGCATAATCAAACAAAATACACCGACACAACGATCGGGCCACAGAGATTGCTCTATAAGGAACTAAAAATAAAAATATAAAATAAATCGAGAAGCCCTAATCGTTTAAGACGGTGACAGATATGCAGCTGAAATTAAAGACACGAATATCGCCAAACAACATCGATTCGAACAATATCTCCTAAAATACATCGATCGAACATATGGAACTGATCATTAACGAGAAGGCTTTACAAAGGAAATCGGCTTTCGCGATGATCGAAGATTGCTAGACGACCCCTCTCAGGCCCTTCGTGCGGATATGCTCTGCGATCAAATTCGACAAAACCTTATTTCGAATTAATGCGCCTAATAAATTTTGAAATCCGGAATTTCTTTGTTTATTTCAGTTCTTCAGTTCCGCGCTAACAGACCCTAATGGGTCAAGAGTAATTGGACACAATTCAGGTCATTAATGGGTCCACATTTCGTGTCTTAAATCCTACTAGATCATCGCCTTTAACGCTTGCTTCTTATTCAAACCACTTTATTTTACGATATTTTTATTGTGTTAACATTAGTTAAATATTTCAAATATTTAGCTTGATGATTTAAATATTACTAAAAATTATTATTCCAAAATAAGAATTATGGGTATATAAAATAGGAGTACTTTTAACGGGTTTTCATAAAATAAGAATTTTTTTTAAACTAACTAACCTTGATATTCTGAATGAAAAACTACAACTCGATGAGACTCTATTTTATGTTATTAAATATTTATTTATAATATAATTACCAAATACATAACATTTTAATCACACAATAATGACTCATTAAAAACTATGTTTTATTAATTAATCTAATAATCAATAATAACAATACTTAATATAACCATAAACCCATATCTAATTGATAAAAAGTCCATCCCGATTACACAAATTAAATACAAATAATTCAAAGTTCGACTCGATTACCTAAAATCAAACATATCTTGGGTCTAACCCAGATCAGGTCTAACCTGATCTGAATGAGACCTAGCCAAGCGTCCAAATAGATAAGAATCCACGTTATTCAAACATAGAAGAAAAAAGAAAGGGAAAATAGAATAAGAATAGTTCCTAAGCTGATTCAGGGCGATCATCATCATTCGACCCAATCCCTTCACTTGGTGAATTCACATACCACCTTTTAACTCGTTCCTTGGCAAGAATTACCTGTGATGCATGCATGAAACAATATGAGCTTAATTCATCTCTGAAAAAAATATCAAAATTAAAACATTAATAATAAGACAGCTCTTTTGGATATTTAGTTTTATTTGGCATAAAGGTCTTAGGAAAGATAAACTTCTCAGGAGTCAAGCTTTATTTGATACAGAAATCATATTAATTTCTCATGCAAGAACACATGCTTGGAGTTTAATTCCATTATTTATGATAAAAAAAAATTAAATATGAAGATAGATGATGAAAATATTACTTTAATACTTTGGTATTCTCTATTTATTCTCTTATATCTTTTTTGGAGACGTCGCATTCAAGGTTTGAACATGATAACAATGAAAATCATATATTGGGATTAATTGTAATGGAAAGATCTGTTAAGAGAAATCCAACAAGATATCATATCATAATATAAAAGAAGATTTAAAGATGTTTTAGTTATCAATATAAAAAGACTAGACGCATGACGAATTACGATGCTTTGAAAAAAAAAATTGCAATAAGGCAACACGAAGTAGAATTTGATGGATGCACTTGTTATAGAATGACTATTTAACAATGGAAATAAGAGAAATTCATATATATCAATTGCTCATGGATTCAACTTATTCATCTCAAGTGAATTGTTATACGAATTTATTTTTCATTTATTAGCTTTGTAACAATGGCAATATTCATATGAGAAATAATACAAAGTATAAAATAATTAAATTTGACAATAAAGAGTTAAACATAATAGTATAATTAAAATATTAGTTAGTGAGAATGACATTATTCACATGAGAAATAATAAAGAGTATAAAATAATTAAACTTGACACTAAGGAGTTAAGCATAATAGTATAATTAAAGTATTAGTTAGTAGCAGGATCAAAAGAAAAACCTCTTATCGTTGATTCATCTTAGTTTAGATGGTTATGAGTTCACTAGAGATGCTAAGATCCTTTGAATACCTAAAGGTGCAATGATTGTTTGGAAGGCAAAAAGGTTTGAGAATATTGTATTGTAGGCTTGCATAAAAGAAAAGCTACTTCAAATTTTTATTGTTCTTGAGAAAACATTGTGATTTGAAAAATCTTAGACAAGCATAGAATTAGTTGTGGCAACAATTAAGAAGGTCTAAGACATGATATGATACTAGTGGAAACAAAAATTTCAAGAAACAATCTGATAAATCTTGACATCACGTGTCGATTTTGTTCATAATGATATTTGGGGCGAGAAGCAACAACTTAAAAAGCATGGACATTCTATATCAAATGTGTTTTGGGTATCTATAGTTACAGATCATGTTGGAATAAATGTGCACATAAGTTCTCTTTTTGATGCTAAGTTTGCAAGGAATATGAGCTTTTGTGGCTTTATGAGCTTTATAGCTTAATGTTTGACAATAGATTCTCAATAAGATCTTATTTACACAACCACAATACTATTCTCAAAGAGAATAATTGAATTCAAACCAATCTTGTTCTTACCAACTCCTTGTTAATTCTTAGAACAATGAAGCTACTTAGTTGAATGTTGTAACTTAAAATGAAATTCTTCACATGCTTAATAAATGAGGCCAACTTAGCTAATTATAAATATAACATTTATCACATGTTGAAATACAAAATCATATAACTGTGATTGGATAATTTGTTGAGTGCAAATAAAATTAAGCATAATTAACAATATAAATTGAACATAATATTAGATTCTTAATATATAATTAATACGTTTTTGAGATATTGGGTTTCCACTTAAGAGTATATTAAACCCAATTTCGAAGCAACCCTCTTATATAAGCAAATGATCAAGACTATAATAAACTTATGTATGAACACGACTTTAATCCTATAGCTTTTCGTATTAAACACATGGTATTTGTTTTATCATATATTTTGATTAGTTACATAATAAATATTTATAAAATGTTAACATAATTTATTTGAGTATGATGATATAATGTTCTTTTAATTATATGATAAATATTTATTGTACAGCATGTGTTATAAAACAAAATGAATAATCGACAAAATATTGATGTAAATGAATTGCAAATGATATAACAAAATGATACAATATAAGAAGCATCAATAATAATTTTTTAAAACAAACTTGTTATCCAAAATAACATTTTTATAACAG
This sequence comes from Vanilla planifolia, assembly GCA_023846275.1. Classification (NCBI taxonomy): domain Eukaryota; kingdom Viridiplantae; phylum Streptophyta; class Magnoliopsida; order Asparagales; family Orchidaceae; genus Vanilla; species Vanilla planifolia. The sequence continues at coordinate 5,031,024 of CM043873.1, read as the reverse complement.
TAAGCATTTTATTATCTGAAATAACATTTCTGTAGAAATAAAAACACTATTCAAAATAACAATCCTCCAGAAATGATGCCAAGAAGATATCATTGGGCAATTCGATATAATTATTTCGAATGCACAAAAAAATGCAAAAGTGCTTAAAAAAATTAATATGATTTATTAAAAATAAAATTGTGTTCCAAATGAATCCAAAAAAAAAAAAGATAATATGAATTTTATTTATTTATATTATTATTAATATTAATCATACATATGATCACCCAACAATTAATTGTTTTACATTATGTTACATACTTTACCACTGAGCTGGTTTCGATTTGCCCATGCTTATTTCATCTTAATATTTTCATATCAAAAAAAGCATTACATGATACTATGAGAAAAAAATCAAATCTAACTTATAATAACATATCATAAAAGATGATCATTCGTTAATAAAAGTATTTACAAATTTTATTTATATGAACAAAAGTACATATAAAATCATTAATATCGTATGTACATGTGATTTTAAAAAATAATATAATAAACTTGATATTTTTCATAAGTTGTAAATATTGATTTATTTATATCATTTTCATCATTGATTTACAAAGATTGAAAAGAAAATTCTTTCAATGTTTTAAAAAGAAAATTAAGTGTCAAGTAGAAAAAGTGAAAAAAATGATTTGAGTGACTCATCAAGAGAAATCCTAGAATAGTTGGTGATGAAAAGGGAGATGTCATAGTCAACAAATTTGGTACCAAGTAGACCTATCACATGTCGCAATTCAATGGCATACTTCTAATAAGACAAGACAACTCATTGATTGATATGAGATATCTCAACTCAAAAGAAGTATCAAGAGCATCCCATACTTTTTTATGACAATTCTTTGCCAAATATTCATTTGTCTCTATAATACATAGAAACCACTACTAATAATGAGCATATCATCTACATAGATAACTAAAATGGCAATACCACAAATACTTTTTTTGACAAATATAGAAAATCAACTTGGCAAGTTTGAAATTCAAAGACAATAACAATGTGATTAAACTTTTCAAGCAGGTCTCTACGAATGTTTTAAATAGCAAATAACTTTCTCAAATTACAAACAAATTTGCTTTTTATCCCTAGAAATTACTACATGAATATAGTCTCTTGAAAATAGCAAAAGAATTCTCAGCATTAAGTCAAAACATAGGTTAGTTTTAATTGACTACAAGAGAGAACAAGATACAAATTAAATTTAAAAACACAAATAGAGAGAAAGCCTCATGATTATGGATCTTATTAGTTTGAGTAAATCAATGGCAACTAATGAGCCTTACAATTGTCAATGGTGTCCTTTGTTTTGTATTGAATAGGAAAAAATCATATACAAACAGGCATCAAAATGTGATAGAATCAATCCCTCATTTCAAGAGTGTTAAGAGCAATCATTTCTTTACTATAGACTATTACCACTTTGGATGCATCAATGCTTCCTAGTAAACTTTAAATCAAAGTAGATAAGAGGAATCTGAAAAAGGCTAGATAAAAGAGGCTAAGGTTTTGTAGGCAATTATAAGCATTTATGGGAATAATACAAGGCCATTCATGTTGCCAAAACTATGGACACAAAAAATTATAACACAAGATCCTACCAAAAGATATAGCAAGTTCTTTGGAAGCAGTGCATACATTGAGTACTTGATAAAAGGGCATTAGAGAGACATGTCTCCTCCATTAGTAATGATTTGCTGTACAATTAGTTGCAAGGATCCCTTGAAAGTAGAAAGCAATTTTTTAATAATAAACTCTTCTCACTAAGCCTTTCAATTCAAGGAATCAATAAGCAATGGATAAAAGAAGAGATGTTATTCTCTTATGAATACATCTCATGAACAATATCCTTGATCTTCTTGATAGTAGAAAGCAACTTTGTAATAATAAACTCCTTCACTAAGCCTTTCAATGCAAGGAATCAATAAGCAATGGATGATATACAAACATTTCATCAAGAATACTTCATAAGATACTTCTAGAGAGTTTGTGATTCTTCTTAATACAAATTGAAGATATTCTTATATAATTGAAAACAATTGATAGATATTGTTCTCTTATGAATACATCTCATGAACTATATCCTTGATCTTCTTAGTTGAGTCAAAAATCATAATAGAGGAAGAATCATGATATTTAAGAGCCAAGATATAATGATGTAATGATATTTCTATCATTATTTGTAAGTGGAATTCTTGTCATTATGATTCAAATGAAGGTCATATAGAACATGATATAATTTGTCTTGATCAACAACAAAAACTTTGAATGTTTGACACCATAAGAGATAGTTTAGACCAATCAATTTTATAATCATGCTAGTAATAAATTTTCCTGAGGATGTTATAATGATTGTTAAGCAATTGACAAAAAAAAAAACTAACAATGGATCACAAATAACTTAGCTATTCATGATAGTAGATCAAATAGACAAAAAGTGGAAATATTCATTTTCAATCATTACTATTTTATTAGTACAATAATTGGTTTGTTATCAACATTAAGGAAGAGGTGAGTAGGCAAGAAGAGGTATAGGAGATAGGACAAACAAGGTTAAGGATAGTGACATAAAGTTGTTGGCAAGCATGAAGGAGGATAGACTTGTTGAGCATGAGCACAAAATAAAGTCTATAGATGAGATCCTTGAACTCTAAATTAGGCGACAGAAGGCAAGTGACAAATCCCTTGTGGAGCTAAATGAAGGGGAAGAACACGTAAGTGGAGCAAACAAGGTCAGACAACAAGGCAACATTGAGAACTTTTTCCATGTTTGGAGCTCGACACAAAGGTTAGAACAAGGGGAGGGGTGATTGTGGAGTGGATGATAGAGGAAATAAGGTTAACGGTTGTGAAGTTTGTGGGGCTTTCAACTGCTACAATTGATGGGATTTGTAGCTAAGGTTTGAGAAAGGGAAGGACATTGTTACTCTGACATTATGTTAAGAAAAAAGTCCAAATTTTATTAATTTAAAAAGAAAAATTTAATACTTTTTATATAGAATTCAAACCAACATATGCATAAGAAAAAGACACCAAAAAACCAAATAAAATAAAGAATATTTTACTTATTATTTATAGATTAATATTAATAAAATATAAATTAAAGATTAATATTATATTTTAATGGGCATAAAATATAAAATTTTCAAGCAACACAAAAATAGCAAAAAATAAAGAAATAATGATTATCATGTAAATTCTTGAGAATTACATCTACCAAAAAATAAATGAAAACGTACTAAACATAGGTATGTTTCTAACAACACTAGCAACCTAGACCTTGCCTGAGGTTTTGGGTTATATATTTGGGGCCTTGTGGTCTAGATATCATTGTTCAATATCAATATCCTCCTATCCTTTTAAAAGGTTTTATAACATTGAGAGGATAAAAATTGTAAGTTCATTGAGCGAAGCAAGATCGCCACTATGCCTTGAACTTAAACTCCAATCCCTTCCTCTCTCTAGAAGCACGAACCTCTTTGGCTTAGATATGATAACTTGCTTGCCCACAATGGTCCCTTGGAGCCCATTAATAGACTTCAGGAGCACTGATGTGGATACCAACAAGCATAAAGACTAGATTTTAGAAGCATCAACAGTTACAAGTGATTGTGTAACTGAAGAATTGACTAGGACACTGAGATGACACGCTCAGGTATCAGAAATATGCAGCGGCGTCACTTATCCATGAAAAAAATTTAGATCCAATAGTTAATATTTATCTTGCATTTCTATATCATCAGTTTCAACAAAATTAAATCTGTTTTCTTAAAAACTGTAGATGTTAATGCCAATGGCTTGTTATTAATGTGCCTGACTAAATGCTTGTTCCATTGGGGTAGTGTGATTGATTCACTTTTCACTTGGTTTTATATTGGTAATACTCTCATGTTTCAAGCCCAGTTCTAACATTTTAGAAAATAAAATAACATATATATATCTATATGTGTGTGTGTGTATTCCTAGCAGATCATGAAGTAACATTCCAATGCTTCACGTTTTTCCTGACCTGTTTCTCCCAATCAGTTCTTGTCGTGAGATACAGGAGTACTACAGTCTGAACAACGGTGCCAAGGAGCATTCCCATCCAAATACCCTGCAGTTTGAATCCATAAAAGCGAATCAAACTAATGTATTTATGCATATTTTAGCCAAACCTGTATAGAAAGCAACTATTAAGCTTTAATTGAATTTTTACCTTAACATGGAAGCCAAGCACATAACCAAACACAAAACCAAGTGGAATTCCTACCAAGTAGTAGCATGTTATATTAACATAAGCAACCACTCCCTGCCACCCAGCACCAACAGCAACTCCTGCATATGATCCATATGTGAACACGGCCAACATTCTAATGCCAATTTTTTTTTTTTTTTATTTGGAGCATACTACATTTGGAGTGCCCAAACAACAACACTCATTCTAAAAATTGTCTTCAATATGATGGCTTAATTTTGTGGAAGATGCCATCTTTATAAAGCTTTGATTTAACGTTAACTAGCTCCATTTTGTTTTAATAGGGCCACTAAGGAAAATAAAGAAATTGTTTTGCTCACCTGAAAGCACGGGCTGAACACTGTTGAGAAGGATAGAGAAAGCTAACAGAGGAGAGAGGTCAGTCACAGCTCTGACAACTTCTGCATTCTCTGTGAATATATATGCAAGTCTTCCTCGAAGTAACATGAACAAAACAAACAATATGATCCCAATGACTGAGGATGTGGCAACAACGTTAGCTATTGCAAATTTTGCCTGCTTCGCATTGCCAGCTCCAAGCTCATTAGCAACTCTTACTCTGCATTTCTTTCCCAGGCAAAATGGTTAGCATAGAATAAAGAAGGATTGCTTTCTTAAAGGCTAAGTTTGGTTTGAAAAATATATGGGAAAAAAGGCTAAAAGAAAACAAACATCGAGAAAAATTTGATTTTTATAGCATTTTGCTTGAGATAAAAACTAAAATAAATTTAATTTGCTCGTGTTGTAGCTATCACAATGGATGATAATCATATGATTAAGCCAATTTCTTAGGTCAAGATGAGCACAGCTAAATTCCAAAATAGTCTTTTGACATTTTTAGAATAACAACTGCAAGGAATAACAAAATGCAAACTTTTATAGACAAAAAGTCATCTCGTATTGTATTGTCTTCTCTTCATTATTTTTTACTATCATAAGTAACAGAATGGAAAGCATGAAGCGATGGAGAAAAAAATATATCTCATGAGTCTACAAACACATAACATTGGAAAGGTGTGCATAAATCGAGTTACCCTGTGGCTCCCAAGAAACCAATAGCTATCATCATTTCCCATCCATTAATGTTGAGGCTGCGAATAGTTGCAAGAAATCAGCTTAAATTTGCAGAAATGCTAGGACATAAGTAATTGCGAGAATGAAAAAAAAAACTATAAGCATTTTTCTACCAGATTGACAAAGCATCAAGAGCAACCTCAGCATTTTTCATGTAGCCTGTCAAAAGGACCAGAATAGTACTGTACCATAGCTCTAGACTGTATAAAACAATCATGAATAAAGAACTGTCGAGTACTGGTTATTATAACAATAAGACGTGCAAGGAAGAAAGCAAACCATATCATCACACCCGAAGACATCGAAAGCTTGACAATAGACCTTAGATCCTTGAAAGAATCAAATGAGAATCCCTTCCAAGTCTCAGGGCATCCCCCAAAGAGAACAAATCCCAGTTGGCCAAGCACTGGAATCCACATTGCCATGACCATCGAACCCATGACTCCAGGTAGCCCCAGACCAAGCGTAAATGTCATGAACCAAGACAGACCAAGATGAAGAGTTAATGTCAACATTGCCAGGTAAGTAATGATGATGTTTTTGCTCTGAGATTGAAGGTACATCTGAAGTGTGAAACTCCATATGTAGGAGAAAGACACTGGGATGTACCACTTGGAGATGTTGCCTGCCATTTCTGCAATGGATTCCTCTTGGCCAATTAACTTCAACAGTGGAGCTGTGAATATGAAAATAGGAAGTATGATGAGGCTACAAACGAACAGAATGATCCATGATCTTTGCAAATAAATGCCAAGCATGTGATATTGCTTAGCACCGTAGGACTGGCCACATAGAGTTTCCAGTGCGCTTGCCATGCCCAGCTGCAACATATAACATGTAATTGGAAGGTTACAACAGGTCATGTTAAGCATACTTGGAAGCAGAGATGATTGGATACAAAAAACAAAATGTGCAATAACACACACGTAAAGCCGACCACATTATGTGCAACTACCATATGACTTCATACCATACATAAGCAATAAATGATTTTCCTAAACTTGTTCAAGTCAATCAAAGCAGTCAGCCGATGTCAGCTCATGTCAAACTTGGTTGATTGAGTTAAATTTAGGTCAACTTGGGTTAGATGAGGTCAAATAGACTTAGTTAGGTCGACACAATTCATTTTGGTCAAAATGGTTCAAATTGGTCAACCCTGGTCAATTCAGGTCAAACCTAGGTTGAATAGGGCTAGCTAAAGAGAGATTGGCAATGGAAAATGATGTCAAGAGGCTTGAGGAGGTGATGATTTGCAAAACTCTAGCAAGGGAATCACTTAGGAACCTTGGGACTTCAACTACTCTCCTTGAAAGCATCCTTCATCCCATTGTATAAACAAAAAGAGGGGACAAGAATATGGTTCCCAACCTATCTTAAGTGACCTTGGGTAGGTTAGCCACGGGTTTGACCACTATAGTGGCCCGACAAAAAGACCAAATGAGAGGTAATGGTGAAAGGCAATTTAGGATTAAGATTAGCATTTTGTCTTGTGGGAGGGGGAAAAAAGAAGGAAAAGAGAAAATTATTGTTTTAATTTAAATTTAAAAAATATCTAACAAAGTTGACAATAGCAGTAAAGTCAATATTATGTATCTAAATCAATAGAGGCCACGATGTCGACAAAATAGATGATAGTAAAGATTCCAACAAAATTGGTTCAAGTATCATTATCTATATGGTATGGTGAAGCAGACACATCAATTGATAGAAAATGTGGACAAGATTTTAATTGAGAGAAAAGCTTTGTTAAGTATAAATCTCATATTATCAATTAAAAATAATATTAGACCCTTAATATATAATTAAGATGATCCCTACCCATATCTTTAAATTGTTGAAATATTGGATGTCTACTTAAACATATATTGGGCTGAATTTGAATGCACGTAATGCAACTCCTTATAATAGAAGTTATAGTAGAATGTTTATTATCCTTCATATATTTCAGATATATGCCATGGGTTCATATGGCATTTTATATTGTTAAAAATCAAAGTACAAAGTTTTCCATCCAGCACTTGCTGCTTTACCACAAATGCCTAACCTAACCCGAACAATCTATTTGCCCAAACAAAAATTATAATTTGGTAGCAAATTGAGCCCACGGCAAATTTAAGGCTGGGCAACCACGCCTCGTTATTTTTCCCGTCTCAAAAATGGTGCTTTGTAGAACAATTTATTAAGAAAATGGCAAGACATCATGGTTTTGAATATTCACGTCAGAAGCTGAAAAATTCGAACGTGGACTTAAATCTGCCATGACTTCCTTTTAGCAAATTTATTTAGTACTTTTGTGTTCATCCAAAGCTCCTGTTTTCTACACGTTTTTTCAATCATGCGTAAACAGTGATGCAGGCATCTACTTCTCCCTCTTCCTTTGACCATTCTAACAGACATTATTTTATCTCCTCCCCGACTAGCACAATTTGCAAGCGAGTCCATTCGAAAAGCAACAAAACGACGTACGCGTTCCAATAAGGACACGGATAGTAGATACCAAAAACAACGCGCACATCGATTCCACTCAACTCCTCTATATACCAAACAAAAGGCACTATGCTCCAATTAAAGATGCTGTACCCATAAACATAGGTACAAAACGACGAATCATCGAATTAAGCAACTTTATTAACCCGATCAAATCTATCCGGTCGCACTGCAGGCAGAGAGGGAGAGAGGGGAATGGGTGAAGGATCATTACGAGGATTCCATTGGAGAAGCGCATGAGAACGGTGGACACTAGGGCGTAGGCGGCGAGCTCGGTGGCGCCGATGTGGCCTATGAATGCCTGGCTGATAACGGTGACGCCGAAGTTGGAGAATCTTGTGAAGATGGACGGCCCAGCCACCTTCCACAGCTTCTTGTTCTCCTCCCATAGTCTCCGGCTCAGCTTCTCCTCTCTCTCGGGATGACCTCCCCGTCGCTCCAAGAGATTGTCCTGCAGTCCATCCCGCTCCATGACTACCTCTAACCAAAAAGATCAAGTCTTTTGCTACGTCATGAGCGCATTTAATCTTTTATATTTGTCACATGCACCAATGTTTTTAAAATATATTTTTTATATCACATTCAAAAAAAACAATTTCCCATATATCATCCAAATCATATATATGAATAAATAATTAATTGATTATAATTAAAATTACGATACCAAAAAATCCTTTCGTGTACTTATTTATATTACTCTAAACATACATATACATATATACACACACACTTATATATATATATATATATATATATATATATATATTTATATCACGGTTCGTTGGACAAGCCATGTGGTCAGAAACCGATGTGCGCTTCAAAATTGCAACCATTCAATGGAAGCTAACAAACAAGGCCTTAGGCAGCAAATGGGACACTTATCGGACTTGCGCAGAAGCCACGTCACTGCTTTGTCGTGTTTCCCAAAAAGTGCTTTATAGAGCAATTTGTTAATAATACAGAAATAAAAAGCATGGCTTTTTGATGTTCAACAAATCTAACGGCTATAAATTTTTTAAATTATTTTATCCCGTTAAAAGCATGGCCCACGATACCTGTCCTGATGTATTTTGCTATAAATTTATCTGTAAAGTTATCTATTTTATGAATTATTATATAAAGAAAAGTACATTTTTTACAACGAAAAGAATAAAATGAAATAGTAAATACTAATTTAGATATATCAATAAATACATAAGTAGATAAAACAAAATATATGTAACGAATGAAAAAAAAGTATATTTTGCAGGTAAATATGAAATGAAAAGAAAGCATAATATATTTTTGTTATTTATAATTTTATAGATAATTTGACTCACATGTTATATTGACTTATTTTTCATATTTTCAATACATGTTTTATATTTTTATTTTAATCTATTGATGAATACAATTTTTTTATTGTATTATAACTTAGATTCATCTACAAAATATATTATTTTCTATAATTATTTTTATAATTTATAAGTTAAACAACAAATGACTAACTAATAATGATGGGATTTTGGGAAGTATGAGTCACATGTATTAATTTAGCATGTTAGAAAAAATTATTATATAAATTATGGTTTAATTGATATTGAAGTAATAAGATATTTATGAACTATAAGGTGATGGAATTCAATAAGTATTAATCAAGCATGAATATAAATAACATATAATGCATAAAGAGATAATATAATAAAAATTATAAATATAAAAATGTTTATTATAAGCTTGACATGTGACTCATGATAATAATAGTTAATCATAACTAAAAGAAATTAATTTTGACAAAGATGAAGCAATTAAATAATCATTAAAAACATTATATTGGTATTTTGCAATTTGAAATATAACTTTTGGAGTTGCTAAATAGTTAGAGATTTGAATTCAAAATAATGACAGATGACTTATGATAAGTAATGTATGATAAGCTTAAAATAATTAATAATACAAGCTTTCAACTTATATTAATATACATAAATATGAAATGCAATATATGATATCAATGGTTTTGAGTTGTTTTTATCATACTTTTGTTTAATGACTTAAGTCTAAGTAAAATTTGATGGCTCTCATTCATTTTGTTATATTTTAATAGTGATTAAAATAACACATTTGTAAGTGTTACGTATGTCTTTTCTCACTTTTCAACTTATTTTTTTATATTCAATATTTTTAAATATTTTTATTATTTTTGCTACTTTTCTTAATTTTTTTTTCTACCAATAAAATCTCAAAATTCATAATTTTGTGTGTAGCATTATACATGCCTCGTCTACACATAATATTGCACACACATGCATATTAGCATGTGATGACTACATTTGTGTATTGGCTTATCAAGCCCTACTCATTGTTATCTCTCAGTGACAACATCTTGTACTTAGCAAGTCTTGCGTCATGTCTATATTAGCCTTAGCTCCTCGCATACTTCAGAACAAAAAGTTTTTCGTGCAAGCCGTCCAATATTTAAAAGAGAGCTAGATCCATGTTCATTAATGCCTATATTTTATATAATATATAGATTGAATAATATAATAATATATTTTTAAAACTTTTAAACTTAGATTCTTATGCTTTCATTTCAACATTATCATAGCATAAAAATTACATCTTTATTTTTCTATATCATTTGGTATAAAAACTTAACATTATTATGTTCCATCTATAATGATGATTGCAAAATTATTAATGATCAAATTAGTTTATTTTTGTTACATCTTTTTGGTAATAAACTTTTTTCTTTATTATTTTTTTTAATCAAATGACAATTAAAAAAAAAATAAAAAACCATCTCATTCCTCTCAACAAAGAAATTAAGAGAGAAGATGATGCTTATGTATTTGAAAATTCATAATTATATTTATTAGTAGATATTTTAACATTAAAAATGATCTATCATAAAAATATTAAATTTAAAGATATAAACTAAAATTTATATAAGTGATTCAAGAAAATAATAATTATTATCAATAAAATAAAAAAGTTTTGAAAAAGGTGGTGTTGTTGGTTAAAAGACTTATAGTTCTTATTCTTCAAATAAATATCTTGAAATATAGATAAGTAAACCACTCATTAAAAATTAAAACATTTAAGGCAAAACATATCAAATCTCTTATATTTCAAATTTAAATAAATCAAACAAATATCATAAATACAGCCGACGTTAGCTGCATAATATACACCCGGAAGCAGAATATTCGCACGTGCAGATGCACGCGCATCCATTCTATAGGCAGTCATTCGCCTTTTGCTTCGAGCAACCAACCGCATTCAACAAACAGCGAAGATTACGCACAAGGAGCTCATCTCCGCGCCGTCGTTTAATTAGGAGTTTGGCATCGGAGAATGGCCGAATCACCAAACATTTGCTTCTTTTGTCGAATTTCTGGATAAACTGGATTTTTTGGGGAATCGTTGACGTCAAATTCTTCTCTCTTCGATGATCTGTTTCCAAGTTATTTCCAGGTATTGAATTCACCGTTTCTTTCCTCACGAGGTTCGTTAGGTTGCTTAACTTTTTTGGCATTGTAGCAAATACATCAAGGGTGAATTAGTTGTTCTCTTTCGCAATTTAGAAATAGGCTTTATCCATCTCGTTTTCTGTATATAAACCTGAGAACTTCGGGCTCATAAGTGAAGAGGAATTATTTATTTGGACTAGAAATGACAGGATTGGATTTGATGATAGCTTCCTTGTTTATGTTTCTAGGTCTCATTGATGTTTGGTTGGGGCATGATTATGACATATTCGGTGAAAATTTCATGGTTTATATGTTTGCTTTTTACAGATACTATTTGTTGGTTTGCTTTTGTTTATCTCGTTCTCTCGTGGATGGCTACAAAAGGCTTCATTGTTTTTGAGAATCAGAGCATGACGGTTTATGTCTACACTCACTTTACTCCATATAACAGTATCAGTATGATAGATCGAAACTTTGTTCATCTTAAATATTGATTGGACGATTTTTAAACATGAATTTGGACTAAGATGGTTCACCTTGGATGGATGTAATAAACTACATTGTGCGTGCGCATTTTATATTTTTTTTTAGATCAAAGATTTCCTTTTACTTTCAATGAAGTCCCTTTTCTTATGCAACGTGCCTGGATTTCTCCATAATTTTCAAGTGTAAAATATAACTTCTTATGCGCTAGTGGAGAACTTTAGGAATTCAGCAGGATTTTTTATGTTTTTCAACATCAAATTTAGTTTCATTCCAATTATTTGATGGTGGTTGTATCAATCATATTCATTTAATCCTTTTTGTGAGTGCAATAGAAAATTTTAAATGTATTTTTACGTGAGGCTTTTGTGCTTCTCATATTTTTTGCTTAGTACTATTCAATTAATCTATGAGTTATTCATGTGTGGCAATATAATTAGCAAATCTTCAAAAGATATTTTTCATTTTTCCCTTTTTAGATACATATAGCTACCTTTCTAGTTGTATAAAAGTCCTTTCATCACATTTTTATCTCCAATGAAATTTTTGTTGTATGAGTATTTGTTGGGCACTATGTTTGATTTAGGTACATAAATCAATGTCTTCAAATTGGGCTAGCAAATTTTAGTTGTTATATCCAGATCTTTATCTTTAGGTTTTTTACTTTGTAGATTTGAAAGGATCATGTTCATGTTTTATACACTAATATCATTGCTTCATTTCTAAGAATTTCATAACATTGACAAATGGTGAATTATAATTTATTAGATGACCATTGACTTTAAGTATATCTTATAATTAGTTATTGATTTGATGTCAACTATCTTCCTTTCTCATTCTTGAGTCCATTATAGGTTATTTTACTTATTCAACTTTTATTGTTTTTTAAAGTTTCTAGACCAACTAAAAAAATACTCTACATAAAGTAGATTGACTAGGATTGTTTAGTTGGCTCTTATTATTGTATCTTATGATAATTGTTTCTTTAATCAAATATCAAGCTTTGACATTCAATATATGGAATTCAAATATAGTTTTGTTGTATCTTTGAAATGATGATCACAAAAACTAAATTATTAATTACTAATATATATTTGAAGTGGTTTTATGTAGACTTAGCTATTGTATGTAATAAATGATTGAAAAGAAGCAAGATTCATGCATTTAGAATTAAGATTGAAGACCTATGCTTAAGCGTCAGCATAACTTGCATATCATAGAATTATAGTTCTAGTTTTTGGTAGAGTGGTTGTCAATTAGAAATTTACTTTCAAGAAAATTAATTGGTTTGAATCGTTAATCTATCTCTTGATATTTATATAGCATTGAAGAATCATCTCATTGAATGTATTACTTTGTTGAATCGTTTTCTCATTTCATAAGACGTATAGAATTGCATTAAGTTTTTTAGAGCTACATTAACACATTAATAGTATCATTATAATCAGTTCATGACTAAATTCAAGTTTTTGGAGAATGAAATTAAACTTAAAATGAATTATTTTTTCTATTGTCTAATGATCGTACGATACAATGCGTAATATTACTTCTATAGCCTTCATTCAAGCTTAATGTGATAATTAAAGTTCAAGTTTGTCATAACATTATATAAATATAATAGGTTTATCATATAGATGTGATTACTGTCTGTACTAGGGATTAGAAGTACAAATTTGATCGTATAAGGTATTATTCTTATACATGTATTATCTGTTTTATAAGAGTTGAGTTTTGACTAGTATCATATGAGTAAAAAACTTTCTACGTACAAATACGTAACATATTTCATCTAAGAGTTTGTTATTTGTAAATTAAGCCATGATTGGGTTGGGAAGTTTGGCTCGGGCTCTGTATCCATCTAAAGTACAGGTTATGAGACCTACCTGGAAACAACGATTTATGAGAGTTATGCTAAGACCCTGTTTCAAGGTGTAAGCTAGGGACATCTTCAAAACTTGAAGTGAAGGTTTTCAACCAGTCTAATCATTCAAGGAGGACTCTTTTCTTTCATACCTGCTTTTATGTAAGTATCACTTGCCCTCGAGGACTGAGAACCATTTTTCATCATTCCTATAGTAGCATTCCATTGGTCAACTATCCTAGCTTTTGCTTCCTCAAATATCTATGTTATGTGCTTGTTGATGCCTATTCAGACTCGGCATAACCTGATTGAACTTGTCTAGTACGGGGGGACATATCTTATCAGTACAATCTTATCATAATACTGTAGCTTAGTCGTACGAAGTCTATAAGTTTATCATAACAACATTATGCAATACGAATAAAGTATCATATTTTTATGAATATCTATTTTACTTAAATAAGAAATGCTTTCATAATATCATACAAATATGATATCTATATTGTATGTGTATGATCATTCAATTTTTAAGTCTTAATATTGTTAGTTTATGCTAACGCACAATAATGATTCTAATATTGTCTTGTACATTATGTTCTTGTAGGAGACTTAAAATAAATTTGATACAAATCTATTGTACTACTAGGATAAGTGTATTATTTGTGTATGATTAATTTTTTTAATCTAATTTAACTAGTCACTATGTGATTATATAATAATTCTTCCTTATATGATCAGATTATATATCATTTTTTGAGAGTCTGGCTCTTAGTGAAAATTTATATTATATGATGATGATCTATTATTAGACATGTAAAATCTATTTAAACTATAAAAATAAATTGTATCATACTTGTACTATTAGTGTCATTATTTGGTAAGGTATATATAAATCTTAAGCACCGCACTAAAAATTGACATCTTATTGTAGAAAAGCTCTTCTCGAACGATGTCATTTTGAGACAATAGCACTAGACGTATCGTTGGATTGTTATGACAATCTTGTTTCTACTCTTATCATTCTAATGCAATAGTTACAACATACTAATACGTTAAGTTATCAAAACGTATAATAGCTAGTTGATTTGTCTCAGAAATATTATTATAATTGTTGCAGTTTCTTCATTTGCATCTAATTCATTTACTCATATAAATATAGAGAGAATACTAGAATAATAAGTGATGATACTTAGATTGCAAGATCACTTAAAATATCACAATAGGCAAATTACTTTAATGCTACCTGTGCCAAATTTGAAGAGTGATCATTGCAATGCATCAAATTTCATATTGTTTAGTAATGTCTTTAAATTATTTAGTTATTGTTTCATATAGATTTTATTGTATTGTAAGTGTTGTAAAAATTGTTAAGTTATTATACTTATTTCTTTTGTAAGGTATTTGTTTATTGGTTTTGTTGAAAGGGTCTAGTTTGTAAGATTTACTTTTACTAGCTGTGACAAAAGGGATTGGTTTGTTAGTGGAAGCCTGGTTATGTTGATTGGAGGTAGATGTAAGTATTAATTAGGTTGAATCATCTAAAAATTTTGTAATTTTTTATTTAATTTATTATTATGTTTTACTTGTTTCATAATTACATAAATAGATTTAAAAGTTAATAAAGATTTTTTAAATAGAATCTAAGATTATCTAAAAGTAATAATTGTTTACTTTGCAAAATAAATTTAGTCACACTAGTTTGTTAACACAAAATATTTTATTACTATTTATATTTTTATTTGAAATTAAGTAGTTTTAAAAATTCCATAATTCATCTCCCTCTTATACTTATTGATTACATATAATTATAATAAGTTTTGCTTATGAGTTTATATAGTGCTTTCAAATTTAAGTCAAATTAGTGAAATATTCCTAACATAAAATAGGAGAGATTTCTCTTTAATGTTTAAAAGAAGATTACATTGAGTGTGAATAGAAACAAGTGCATTCAAGTTTGGTTGAAAAGAACTAAGCTAACATGAAGAAAGTTTAAACCTATATACACCACTTTTCCATGCAGTAGCTTGCCAAATGGTGATTCGTTGGATTCTTTATTTACACTTGTAAAGCAATATATATAACATAAACCTGCAATCCTTTAAGATCCATCCAATAATTGGTTTGTGTTGTATCGCAATCAATTGCTCTATTTTTCATATATTGTCCTCTTATTAAAGAACCCCTATTAACCAAAATTTGGTGTTCTAGAAGTTCTTCGATACATTCCCCATATTTGAACACAACCCTACCCTTTCTCTGTGTTTGAGGAAGAAGAAAGCTTTATTTTGGAAGGGGGAGGAGTAGAGTGAGCACAAAAATCAACTATTTTATATGATACAAAGTATTATGATCACCAAGATCGATTATTAGAGGAAGACAATGTAAGGGAACAAAATGAGGGACCAAGGTGCTGCTGTTTTTCCTTTTTATATTACCTCTTAATGCTTATTTGCTGCTTAAGTTAAAGTAAGAATGTTTGATAGCATTTTTTTGAGTTTTGGGATGGTAGGTTTGCATAGGTTTTAAGATAGCCGCCATCCACTTGTGTAAGAAAAAATTTGAAGTTTTTAAATATTCTTTATAATTCTCTTTTGATGACTTGGTCTCATTATGTTAAAGTATTATACCCTTGAGTCGTCCCATGCTGACTTAAGTAATTTTAGTCTCAAAAAATTGTTTTTACATCTTAAGGCCGTGATATAATATACAAACTTTAGAATTTTTTTTTTGTAGTTGATTTAAGATTATTTATCCATGTTTCTCTTCACTTAGAAGTCTTTCAGGAGTCACTCTTTGTCTAGTGATTATTTTTCATAAATCATCACCAGATAATCACTTCACTCCCTTATTAGTCCTGAGAGTTATGAGCCTACTAACTTCCATTTAATTAATCTTCAAACCACATCAGAGTAAAAGAGTTACTGTTCTGATATTATATTTGTGATAATCAGATCTTATTTGTTGAGGTATTATTCATTTGGGTAGCTCCATCTAAAGCTAATTAGTTTTTGACTTCAAAAGGTGTATCGACATCTTAAGATCATGATATTACATATAAAACTTTAAATCTTTCCTCCCCTGTATCTCTATCTAAAAGCCTAATAAGAGCTTTTTATTATTTAATGATTTCTCTCCTTAAGATATTATTTGATGACCACTCTCTACCCTATTTGGTCTTAGGTATTACACCTCCATGTAAAGCTAGTAAGTCAATGTGTTAGATTAATCCAACGCCAAGAATGCTAGTTGGAATCATTTCCACTTAAGCTACCCTAGTTCTTAGTGTTAATCCATAACTTGTTTGATTGTTTTGTTTGTTCATCAAATAATTGCAGTTTAGGTTTTCATACATTAAAGATTGGCCACATTTACTTGACTTCTTTGCTTTTTATAGGTATGAAACAATTGTTTGATGGGATATTTCCTAGTTAATTGGTTGAAATGCTTCAAATATTTTGTGTCATGGAATAATAGCATTGTAAGTCTTGATGTCCTTGATATTCCATAATTCTATTAATTGTGTAGTTAAGTAATTTTCCAAGGTCTATTTTATCTTTTGAATGATTACCTTATTTTATGAAGAGTGCTACATTTTACAATAACAATCCAATTGGGATTGAACAATGCACAATTAAATGCCTTAATGCATAATGTACTTGAAAAGAACATTAATTATCATGGATTTGTAGCTTGTTCAAATAAATGCAAAATTGGATGTAATCATTACACAACTTTTAAATTAAACCAATGTTCTTGAGGATTTGCATTTGGTTTCCAAATGGAATTTACACCAAGGAATATTAGTTTTGATTATCCTAGAATTGAGCTGTTTAAGACTTACTTAGAAGGCTTTTCTTGAAATTGAAAATTTGGTATGAAACAAAAAAAGGTTAGAAGTCTTCTATTTTAATTCACTCATTAGAAGTATTTATAAAGATGGCTTGAACAATTCATAAAATTGATCCTTTGGAAACCCAAAAAAAAACTTTCTGGTTGTATCAGTGCTCCTCCCTTTCAATCAAAATCTCTGATACTATGATCTAAGATCAATAAAGTAGTATAGATACCACCCCTTTTGGATAGAAAGTTCCTTCTCAATTGTGCTAGAAAGTTTAGTGATCAATATAATCTAGACATGGGTTAGCATCAACGTTTGACAAGGATTATTTGACTTATGGGTTAGAACATATATGCTATGTGACTTAAAGTTTGGCTGTGAGATGACTAGTGTTCACCGACAAGGGATAGTTCTACTACATTGTTTTATCGATTATATTTTAGTTTATGTTTGGCAAAGCTTTATATTAATTTAGCTTTTTGAAAGGCAGCTATACTTCATTTATTTAAGAAATATTCAACAAAACTATTTGACATTGCATCTACATCCTTTATAATCTTATCATCCTTGGCAGCATATTTCAATGTCACCTGCCTAAATTCATAAGATTAATGATTGTTTTATCTCATCCTCTACAACAAAACACTATAGTAAACAAGTTTATGTTTGTAGGCCTTTAATACTGCATCACAACTGGGAATATTTAGCTAGGTGAGATCACTGTTATAAACATGTACAAATGACTTGTTACTTGGGTTGCAACTTGTAGGTTATAGGTGCAGCTATTGATTCTACTGAACAACAATTGCTAAGTTGCATCTAACCAAGAGAACCAATGGAATAGTCTGATTTCTTAAATTGTTGGGATTTCCTTCTTTTGCAAACTAATTTAGGATAAAAAGAAGAGGTGAAGAGATCTGGCATTCAAAATCATAGATGTGGACAGGACACACTTTCATACTACCACTAACATCACACCTAAGCTTTGTAAAGTCACAATTAAACCTTGGCAGTTTTTTGTGAATTGCATTTTTAATTATTATCATTCTGTTTTGCATCATAAAATATGTGATGCTTGCTCAACGTGATTTCACTTCTTATAGAGAAATTCCTAAAATAAAATATAAACACATTCTCTATATACCTACCATCGGATTGTACTTTATTTTTTATGACATGGGGATTAAGGTGTCTGGTCTTTGGTGGTTGCTTTGAAAAGTCATTCAAGTAAAATAGAAATGTGTAGGATTTTATTTGACTAATTTCTTCATGAAATCAGCCGACCATTTGAAAGTTCCTTTGACCAGAAAAGATGAACTAAGGGTCTTCGGCCGAATTCACTCTAGTAAATTCATATTGAAATTGTTTGACCCAATTCATCTGAACATCTTTGGTAGGAAGGGTGAGCTGCAGTTCATCAAGTAAATTCACTTTAAATCACCTTCCCAAGTCAGTTGAAATGTTTTGGCTCTGGCTGGATACAATCTGACAAAAATATGGTAAGTGAACTGTGTGGATCCACTTCTGCAGAGTAGGAAAGAGATGGAAAGATTTATTTTGCTAAGTAAAAAGTAATCTCTTATTCTTTTATTGTATTCTTTTTTTTTGTTTTTGTGGGGATTTGTATAGCTGTGGTCGTTGATACTTATTGTCTCTTGTAAATTTTCATTATGGGGAATTTAGGACTGATTTTCTTTCTACAAAAACGGCTGTCTGCCCATAGGAGAAGATTCTTCTCTAGGTTTTCGTTTGTCACAAACATTAAGGGGAGCAAAATAGTAACCCTTTTTCTGTAAGCCCTTGATCTTTTCATTCCTCTTCGAAACAATTTCTGTGCTTATGAGTATGGAAATATGTAATGGTCACATGGATCTCCCGATTCTTAAATACTTCCTTGCTTCAGTTGCATGGTGCATTTAATGCAATGTGAACGTCCATTTTGTGCACCTCACCTTGCATTTTCTTTCAAATATCCTTCCTCAATCCTCCACACCCAACCCATTCATCATTTTCTATAATTGGTGTTTTTTATAAACAAAATTAATGTAATAAAGGGATTAAACTGGTGCATGAACCTCTCATCCTCAACTTGGACCCTCTCATCTTCAAGCTTGTTAGGCTTGTGTCTGTTGATTGCTCTCTTGCATTAACTGTTTGAGATTGGGCTTCCAATGGTCAATATAAATACTCTTAAAAGTTAGTTTAGGATTGTTGTTCGTGGTTCATTTTGACTCACCAAAACAAACTCTTTGTATTGCAGGAATAAGGCCGCATACATTATCCCTTCTCCAAACACCACTTTCATGGTGGCCTCATGCAAGTAATACGTTTTTGGTAGTTTGGCTAAAACACAATTTCTTTTCCATTCGCGTGTTGTTTAAATTCCCTGGCTGTAATATTTGAAAATGCTTTTCATGATTCAATACGCAATCATTTAGCTTTTTGCAACATCTTCCTGCAGGTGTTGCAATTTGAAATAATGTGTTATTAATCACATATTGTTTAAATATATCTAACAATAAGAAAGATTTTTCTTATCCTTTAAGGATCAGATTTTAGCAGAATTTTGCAATGTCTGGTAAACCCACAAGACGACTCCAGCACCAAGGAGAATTCAAAGACAGAGAAGGCAAGCCTTCGTGCACATTTGAAGAAGATCCTCTATGTGAACCTCTTCTTGCAGAGCATCATTCTAAGGAGGGGTACCCTGAGGTAACAACTCTTTTGTATCATTCAAAATGGACACCAAATCTGTGTTGTATTGATTTTTGCTTTTCATTTTCTAGCAGTTCAATCAGAATAACCCACAAGTTGGGAACCAGAAACGGAAAGGGTCTTTCAGCTTCACGTCTGTCTTGTCCCAGTTTGTAAATCACTGCATAAGATGGATTGGTGAATATGATTTCTTCTTTGCAATGGCTGTTAAGAGCTTTGGTTTCTCATAAAATTCAGTTTAATTTTGTTTCCCATACCTTTTCTTTTATGTATGCAAAGGGTTGCTATTTTGTTGTTGTTTCTGCCAATGCCTCTCTCTTGTTACTCTAATTATACAAAAGTTAGCATATACTAATTGTTTTAGAAATTTAAATATTATGGTAGCTGTTAAACATAAAAAATGTCACATCATCATCCTGATTGTCGAGACATAAGTCAATCTATAAGTGAATGATCATGACATAAAGACTTTGGAATAGAATAGGCTTCAACGCAAAGAATTGATTCTTTTGGTCATAAACTATGATTAATAGCTTTTATAATTAAACCATCTTTATATTACAATACTAGTCTATAAATTTTCATAGTCATTAGTGAGACAGCAAATATAAGTGGTCAATGATTATTAATAATTATTATTAGTTAGTTAAAGATTGATGAACTAACCATCAGATTCTATAATGTTGAAATTTGAATCAATTTATGATTAATGATTTCATGGAATTAAAGATCAAGGAGTCATCTATTAAGTTAAAGAGCAATTACACTTTTCCACCATTCTGAAAGTTGATCCAACATGTGCCTAGAGTATTAAAAGCATTTCTCAACATCTATAAAAAGGCATCATTTGCTCAAGGATGGGGAATTGAAGATAAAGAGCAAGGAAAGTGACAAAAAGGAGTGATTGATCTATAATGCTAGAAAGAATGTGTTTATCTTTGAGAGATCTTTTCAATTCACTTATAATTAAATAACAAGATAATGACAAAATTCGAGCACATCACCAACAAAGTTTTTCCTAATTCAGCTGGTTTTTCATGATAAATCTCGTCTTTCTTTAAGTTAATCTTAAAACTTACATAAGCAACCTAATCAAAATATAGATCAAATTTAGCCAACACTTACAAAGAGTTGATTATTTTTGGGTCTATATTTTGTTGCTTTCATTGAGATTTGAACTCAATATGGCCTATCAAAAAGAAATAAATATTTTGATGCTCCCTACTTGCCATCATCGACCTTTCTTGAAAAACACATGGTTAGCTTAGTCTTGTCTATAGCCAAGCCTCTTCATGGCCATGCTTGTGGAGATGTTTTAGTCTATATAAAGGATTTTTTAATCTGCATATAGTTCTTGTTTTTTTTGGTGATTCAAAGCCAAGAAAAAGCCTTATGTACATTTCTTCCTCAAGATTACTATTAAGGAAAGTTTTATAGACATCCATCTAATCTAGTTCCTATTCAAGTTTGTCATTAGTGAATAAAAGAACACGAATAGAGTTCAACTTGTCAACTGGGTGAATGTCTCCTCATTATCAATCCCATGTATCTAAGTATATCCTAAGCTATAATCTAGCTTTATACCTTATTGTCTTACTTTTTTGACCCCACATTTAAAGTGAATATCCATTTGCATCACATTAATTTTTTTTATTACTTATTTCAACAACTTTGCATGTGTTGTTATGCTTCAAGGACTATATTTCTTGCACAACTCCTTTCCACTAAGATTTTTTTAGGGCTTCATTAATATCTCTTAAGACACTTATTCCATCAATTTGAGCCACAATGGCTTGATATCTTCTAGATAGTTTGTGATAAATAAGTGATTTGAAATCAAATGTTGAGTATGTGACATTACCATGTTTTTGTGCACAATGTGAACATGTAGAGCATCTATCATAACCACTCTTCTGTATATCTTGTGGTTAGGGATTTAGCCCTAGATTTGATAATTGATACAGTGTTAGAAGTCTTGATCTTATTCATTAAACTTTGAGTTCTGTTTAGCGTTTGATTTTGTTAGCCAATAAAGCAGATATTTTTAATTAAATAGAGCATATGTAGTAGGGGGAAGTCAAATAAGAATTGATTTCCTTCAAACATTCATGTTTTATGAACCATGGAAAATTTCCTATTTTGAGATATTATTACAACTTGTATCTATTGGTGTAAAGCACAGGCTTTGGTGAATGTAATGCATTTTTTGGCTAAACATGAAATGACTTTTGAGCAATGAAATATTAATTGAAATTGTTAATTATTTGAAATTCCTCTATTCTCTTTAAGACTTAATTTTTTCTAAAGCTTTAATAAAAGGTTAAAAGTTACCTGTTTGGGTTCATTGTGTAGCTAATTTTGGGATGTATTCCTTAATTACGGAGTTGTGAAAGTCAAAATATTACACCAATATTAAGAAGAACAATCACCTCACGAATTTCAAATGCTATTGGTGTCATTTCACTATCCATGGACAACTTAATTTTTTGTTATAGGATTTGAGGGATCTTTTCAATACTTTTTAACCATGACAAATTGACAAGACTTGGGGAACCTTGAGATAATGAGGAATTAGTTTTTCCTCGTAAGATGCCATTGCTTATCAATGCATTAAAATGCCTATTTTTTTTAACTAGTGTTTGATTTTATGAGCATATAAAGCATATATTCCTAATTAAATAGAGCATATGTAGTACGTGGAAGTCAAATAAGTATTGATTTCCTATAGACATTCATGTTTAATGAATCATAGACATTTTTCCTTGTTTGAGATATTAGTTATAACTGGCTATCCATTGATATAAAACATAGGTTTTGGTGAATGTAATGCATTTGTTTGGCTGAACAATAAATGACTTTTGACCAATGGAATCGTAATGGAAATTGCTAATTATTAGCAGTTTCTCTATCCTTCTGAAGGCTTAATTTTTTTTCTAGAACTTTAGTGAAAGGTTTAGGGTTGCATGTTTGGATTCATTGTGTAGCTAATTCTGGGATGTATCTTTAATTATTAAGTTGTGAAAATCAAAATATGAGATCAACATTAAGAACAGCCATCACTTACTGAATTTTAAATGCTACATGTCATTTCACAGTCCAAAGGTAGTTTAATTTTTTGTTAAAGGATGTGCGGGATCTTTTGAACACTTTTTAACCTTGATACAAGTTGACAAGACTTGGGGAACCATGAGACAATGGGGAACTAGTATTCCCTTGTAAGGCGCCATTGTTTATCATCTATTATGATCTCTCAACACGTCAAAAAACCAATTTTGTTTAACTGGGTTTGGTTTTATGAGCATATAAAGCATATGTAGTATGTGGAAGTCAAATAAAAATTGATTTCGTTTAGACATTCATGTTTTATGAATCATGGAAAATTTTCCTGATTTGAGATATTAGTTATAACTATCTATCTATGGGTGTAAAGTGAAGGTTTTGGTGAATATGATGCATTTGTTGGCTGAACATTAAATGACGCTTGAGCAATGAAATCATAATGAAAATTGCTGATTATTAGCAATTTCTCTATTGTACTGAAGCTTTAAACTATTTTAGAGCTTTAGTAAAAGGTTTAAAGTTGCCTATTTGGATTCATTGTATAGCTAATTCTGGAATGTATTCTTTAATTATGGAGTTGTGAAAATCAAAATATGAGCTCAATATTAAGAACAACCTTAGCCTGATGAATTTCAAATGCTACAGGTGTCATTTCGCTGTCCAGCAGCAATTCTGTGTTATCGGATTTTAGGGATCTTTTCAACACTTTTTAACCTTAATACAAATAGACAAGACATTGGGAATCTTGAAACAATGGGGAATTAGTTTTTCCTTGTAGGGTGTTATTGCTTATCATGTATCATGTTCTGGCAACACATCAAAAAACCAATTTTGTTTAACCAGTGTTTGATTTTATGAGTATGTAAGGCAGATATCCCTAATTAAATAGAGCATATATAGTACAAGGAACTCAAATAAGACTTGATTTCCTTCAGAAATTCATGTTTTATGAATCATGGAAATTTTTCCTAGCTTGAGATAGACTTATAACTAGCTATCCATTGGCGTAATGCACAGGTTTTGGTGAATGTGTTGCATTTTATGGTTGAACATGAAATGACTTTTGAACAATGAAATCTTAATTGAAATTGATAATTATTAGCGATTTCTTGATTCTCTTGAAGGCTTAGTTTTTTTTTCTAAAGCTTTGATAGAAGGTTAAAAGTTGCCTGTTCGGCTTCATTGTGTAGCTAATTCTGGGGTGTAGAAAATCAAAATATGATGATTGAACAACCATCACCTGATGAATTTCAAATGCTACTGGTGTCATTTCACTGTACAGAGGCAATTCAGTATTTAGTACAGGCCGTCGAGCCTTTGTTCCATTATTTAGCTATCCCAAAGTTTTGAGGTATTGATGTACACCGTACAAAAGATGTTACATTTCTATTTAGTCGAAGACTTATGGTCAGCTATAGGGCCTGAACCTGGCGTAAAAATTTAGTTTCTACTTTTGCAACTTTTGTTTGACATAGGATCTCAATGATTTTCTCCTCGATTACTATTTGTTCTCCTTTAATTCTTTCGTTTTCTTTTTTCAATTTTCAGTAGACTTTCCTTTAATTTTTTTTAACTTTAGCGGGGTGTTTTTCATGATTAATCAAAGTTACTTCTTTTTCCAGCAAATATATTTGCTAGCTCTGGTTCACTTCTTGGAAGGCTACTGCATCTCCAAACAAGTAGTACAACTTTACTCAATAATAAGAAGATTTTGTTGTCGCTAAATCCTCGGCAGGTTTCCACTTAAACGTTGTAATCTTTTGATAATATACTTAATAATTTTACCTTCTTTTCCATTTAGATGAGTGATTTGCAATTTTAATTTTTCCTGATTTTTTCTGAGTCTCCATAAATTTTTCTTCACAATGTCATGCGTCATAATTGTATTTTCATACTGAATTTTATATTTCTTATTAAAACGGCAGTTGTTATATCTCGTGGGTTGAAACAGCGATATTGTCATGAAATTTATGGAAAAGAATTAGCTAACGTCTCTCATTGAGCTGAAGATAAGAGATTGGACATGGAGATCTTGGAGGAAGGAATCTGAAATTTTAAGATGGTCGATTGAATTTTTTTGCTTGTGTTATATGTCTCCTTTTTTATAAGGATAAGCTAATTTTCCTTATTTCTTTAAAAACAACCTTCTTTGAAGAAATATTTCATTTCATAGTTGTACTAAATTTTTGGGTCTTAAATATTTCCTTGTAAGATGTAAATATGTTCATGTAGGCCTTCTTTTCTAAACAACCTTTCAGGAAGAGAGATTACGGATCTTAAAGCAGAGATTGGATATTCCATTCAATGGTTCTTGTGCAGATCATCAAGTACACCTTCTATCTTTATTATTTTATATTTTGCTTCTTTGTCAAGTGACTGATTATTTAACGGTGCACCATACTCGTCTAATACTACCCTTGAAATACATTATCTCTATATTGTTTCTGCTTAGATTTAATCCATATAATTGAGAGTGAGAGAAACAACCTACCTCAGCAATTTAGCATATTATTTTTGGGTGAGTATTGTTATTAATGGGTAGCATTAAGTCAATGCTTGCTGTTGGAGATGCCTTATACACTTCTAGTTTCTTCGTATTTAATATTAGTTGATCCACATAGTCGTATTTAATATTAGTTGATCCACATAGTCCATACACCCCTATTTTTTTTTTAAAAAGTTAATTTTGGCCCAAATTTCATAAATGGAGCTGCTCAACCTACAACTCTTCTTTGATGTGACAGTAAAGGATACTACGATGTTCCAAGATTTTAAACTCAATTGTTGTTGGAATTAATTTTGGTTCTATTTATTCTACAAAGGGTTGGCCCAACACGCGGTTTGGTGTGATGGGCTAGATTGGAGTGTGGGATTGGAAGGGTTGAGTGAATGAGCGTATGCATTCGGGCACGAGTGTGAATAGGCTTGCAGTTGTGCAGGCCACTGCATGCCATAGCTTAATGATGCAAGCTGGCTGAACGGATATGATGTAGAAGCTACAGTACCTAGCATGATAGGATGACAAAAACAAATTCAAATGAGATGGAAATAGAGGAAATATGAGTGATTTGGAAATTATATGGATGGAGAGTGGAATGAATGAAGTCACAGGAGGAGAAATTGAAGAAGGAGATAGATGTAGGTGATAAATATGAATTCA
The DNA here is from genome assembly GCA_023846275.1 of Vanilla planifolia. Lineage (NCBI taxonomy): Eukaryota > Viridiplantae > Streptophyta > Magnoliopsida > Asparagales > Orchidaceae > Vanilla > Vanilla planifolia. The sequence continues at coordinate 5,004,623 of CM043873.1, read as the reverse complement.
CTTACCAAAGAGAATCCAAGAATTTATTCGTTGAAGTGAATTCATAAGAAGACCATAAAGCCAACAATCTCTCAAGCAACCAAGTTGAGATGAAATTCAAACAAAATTAGCACAAATTTTTTTTTCTTCTTTCATTCCAGCATATGAGTATTTATAAAAGGTTTACATTGTAGTGAATGGTATTTTGAAAGCCTAAAACTAAGTGCATTCATCCACCTTGTAAACTATTTTCCAAACTTAATAAAATGAGGCTTCAAAATAGAAAAAAATTTGAAATTAAATTCCCTCAATTTTTTCTTTAAGCTTGATTTTCATGAATAGCTTAAGATTGGCCCAAAATTAGCTTTATTGGTTTTGTGCTTATAATCCAAATTCCTTCAGTTTTTGATGTTTTTCCATATTCAATCTCAATTATCTATTTTTGTTCTGCATCATTGTCTCGTGTCAAAAGAAACTTAGTAGAGTTGTAGTTGAGGTAATCCTCCATTAACTATGGTGCCATGGTTCTTCCGTTGTCATCGATTCTGTATCTTGATTCTTCCATCTTATGAGAAATTTATGAGAAGATTCTACACTAGAAAACTCAATAGAAACAATAACATGTACTTTAAGATTGTTTTGTTTTAGTAGTAATGGCAATTATTGATCATAGGGTAATTTAAGATTTTAAGCTCTTTCTTTTGCTATCAATTCCATTTTCATTGGATTGGATCCCTTATGATTTCTCATTCTCTTGTGTAAGAGGAATAGGATTTGGAGGTACATGTTCAAAAGCTAATGCAAATTCTTGTATTTGGCTATAAAATTATGCATTTGGGTTTACATATTATCCATAAAGATTTGCATTTGACCTTGTATGTCTTGCATTAGAGGTTTCAGTTGTTCGTAGCTCTTGCTATAGTGATCATCGTAATGGATGAAATATTACGAGTAAGTCTCTAATACCAATTGAAGTAGAAGCAAATGAAACAAGGGGATTTGAAGATTTTAAACTCGATTGTTGTTAGAATTAGTCTCGGGTATTGTTCATTCTGCAAAGAGGTTGTCCTGGCATGTAGGATTAGAAGTTCCGCATGAATTGGTACAAGTGATCAGATGCATGAGATTGGAGGCGCTACATGAACAGGAATGTGATTAAGCCAATAGCGCTATGCAATTGCATGTAGGGCACATAAGCGAGCATGTGCCACTATGCAGAGGCTAGAAAGCTTAGCAGATGCGATATAGAAGCTACAATAGTTCAGAGTGATAGGAAAGGAAAAACAAATTCAATTAAGGTGGAAATGAAAGAAATATGAGTGATTTGAAAATAATGTGGATGAAGAGGAATGGATGGTCACCAGAAGAGAAATTGAATAGAGAAGAAGATAGGATGTAGGAGATGATTATGGATTCACTCATTAAAGAGAATCCAAGAATTCACCTGCTGAAATAAATACACGAGAAAGCCATCAAGCCAACTCTCTCTTAACCTATCAAGATAAGATGAAATTTTAAAAAATATGTCCAAAAGTTTTCCTCTCGAGTGTTACGTTGTATTGAGTAGTATTTTGAAAACTTAAAACTAGGTAATGTGGAGTCTTAAAGCGTAAACAATAGCTCGTTAAATTAGCCCCAAACTGGAGGGGCCATATCTCATCAAGGAAATTGTTAGACCAAATGCTTACCACTTTAAACACTCTCGCAAAGATGGAGTGGGGATCACGTAAAAAAATTCTACACCTAAAAGGTAAATGTCATTAAATATAAGTTAACATATGCCATTACAAACTGATTGGATCTCGACACAAAATCTATATGTTGATTCTCTTGCCTAATTAATATGACCAGTCTCAAGATCCAAAAAACTATCCTAGTCCTACTCAAAAAAAACACTCGGAAGCTGGACTAGTGCACTCCCAATGTCCTTCGTCGCCCACAAAACGTTGAAAAGAACTAAGAAAAATGGCTTCGACCTCTTCTTTTCTTTGTAACTCCCTCATGAATGTTATGAGAGACAAGGTGGTCTCGACTTCTTATTATCCTTCATCATTGCTCCATCACATGAACGCTTTGAGAAGCGTGATCTTGTCGTCATTTTTTTCTCTTGTTGTTGCGACGTTATATGACGAACTCAAGACACACGATCTTTCCTTTTTCTCTCTTTTACTATGATTTCCGGTAGCATGAAGACCTTCATAAGTACTAGTTTGCATTCATCATCATCCGATAAATGCTCTCCTTCCAACAAAGAGCTCGACCATGGTCATCTCGCACCACCATCTCTAAAAACAATTTTTATATTCCATTAAAACACTATTGTATTATTAACATGTGAAATCCCACGTCACTATTTTTATCCTTATATTATTCACATTCAAAGACTAAACAAATGATCATTCATAAAGTCATTCACAATTATTAGTGATAGTTATTTTGGGGCAAAATCAAAGATGGCATCCCTTTCAAAAGTCGACAACTCAAGAGCTCTATAAGTAAATTGTTTTTTTTTAAGATATTAAATTACTTGCTAATCTCATATGTTCTTGATAAAGTTTTCGTGCAACTCTTCATTGTAATATAAATCATGATATGAAGAGTTAGGAGATCAAATGAAGAAACAAACTTTAATTTAAAACAAAAAAAAGAATGCCTACAATACCTACCGAGTGCAATGTCCTGTACTCATGAAGTCACTTAGGAATAAAGGAGAAGAAGAGGAGCCTGGCTGGTGTGGCGGCATTTGCCAAACACGGCTATAAAGGCCTCCATCTCGTCAATTCAAGGGCATGGGAAGCACGGTAATTCCACTGAAGCTCACCTCTTGAAGATTTTTGTGTTTCTTATTTTTGAGCTTTCGAAGCTTCCATCCTTTAGGTCATCAGACTCATCTTCTCCAACCCTTTCTCCCCATAAAAACTTCCTTACTGCTCTTCCCTGGGCTTCCCAAAAGTATTCCGCTTCTTTCCCTTCTCTCGAGCCTCTTTTCTCTCTCTACTACTCCTAATTTCTCCTTTCCCTTATTTTCAATTGTTCTGGCATTGAAAACCATGCTTTCTCTCTTTTCAATAGCTTTGCTTCCCATTAGTGCCTCATGCATATTCCTCAACCTGACTGTGGCTGCTCTCTTTCTCCTTGGGCAAGCTGGACCCCCTTGCGTGGGGGGAGAAATTCATTGGCTTTTCTTCGTTTAAATTCCATATAGCTGATTTTTGTGTATGACAGCTTTGTTGTCCTTGATGAGAAAAGATTTGGCTTGTGTTGTAGCAAGCTTTGATATTACTGTCTTGGGTAAATTGTATTGGAGACATATGTCGTATCTCTTCTTTTTTATGTAACTTCATAAAAAATGGGGCAATTACAAAGATTTAATTCACTAGATGTGAGATATGACTACTTCATTTGTCAGTTTGATTGTGATGAGTGCAAGAATAAGGTTCTAAGAAGTGCGGCTTGCATTTTGGTAGGTTACTTTTGATATTAGATGCGTGTATCTTCAACTTCTCTCCTTTCTCTTTTGTTAGGCACCACTATGCTATTTTGGATTACTTGCTGTACTTACTGTTCCATTGTTTGGTTCTAAACAATATTGTTAGAATTTTTTCCATGATTAGGAGTTGTTGTGGGTTGATCCTTGAATGGCAAATTCGGACTAGATGGCTTACAGCCGAGTTTGAATGAAAGTTGAGAAAATCTCTCAAAGCAAGCCCATGGGTGAAGGGGCAGTATGGTTCAATATCGTGTTATGTACTAAGGGCTCTCTGTCATCTTTTTTGCTTGTGGTAGAGCTAAGCCACCAGGATGAGCAAATGCTCCTTTTCATAGAAATATCAGCTTGTGGGTGATTGGTTTTTTAGTTATGAATGAAGGCCCAGGTTTGCACTCTGTTAGTGTTTTTGGAATCGAGTACTAGAAGAGAAAAGTTGGATTGGACATTTATCCTTCATGTTTGCTAGGGAGGTTTGTGGCTCTTCCAATGGATTTATGGGGTGAAAGCCTAATATGGTGGTGTTGATTGGGGCTCCTTGTAGTTCAGTAGATGACCAAGTGGGATCATGGGATATCAAGTATAGCCAAAGAAGGTAGTAGCCAAAACTATTCCAAAGAGCAATGAAAAGGTCATGGAATACTGTGAATAGTAAGTGATGTTAAATCATATAGGGTCTTGAGGTCCATTGTGTGCGATGGTTAAACCTTCTCCATAACTAAAAAAGCTTCTCTCGTCTAACACTAAGAGGATTGGAGATCTTGTGGCTGGTTTGGTCTTGATCAATCCGACTTGCTTGCATAATGGTGTTTAACTCTTGATCCTTCCAGGTTAGGGACCTTTTAGTTCTTCTTGAAGAAGATTAGCTGGTGTTCTTGATTTGACATGTCTAAAGGTTTGATGAAGAGCTACAAATGAAAGGATCCAAACTGGAAGGGCAAGGTGTGGATCTCCAAATCTCATTAGGATAGGGAGATTCTTGGGCTCTGGATTCTCGGTTCCAAGCCAACCAAGTGCAGGAGGGATTATTCTAATGGTTCAGGCAGAATTCAAGAAGACTTTTCTATGCTAATATCTTTTGAGCTTAGAATAGGATTATTCCTTTATTATTATCATCATCATCATCATTATTATTATTATTATTTGAATATTAGAGT